>OX388341.1:93009624-94386937 GCA_947579665.1 Sympetrum striolatum | reverse complement strand
ATAGTGTGTGTGTGTGTGTTAGTGTGTGTAGGAGTTGAGTTCTCATCCCTCACGCCAACTTCCCTCTCAAACAACTCACTCCATTTCCGCTTTGACTTTGCCTCGCAGCTGCTATGAGCTTAAAACCATTTGTGGCGCACTTAAGTAGTTAAATAAGAGCGTCGCTTACGCATTTATGCGGAAGGAAGCATATTCACGGAGTTATGGGTGGAAACGGAGGTTAATTCATCTATCTACTGAAATACAGCGGATGCAATTATAATCAGTCTGTTAACTTTCCGAGCTATTACTGGTGATACGTTGGAAATTAATTGTTCCCTTCTTGCAGCTGAAATATTTATGTTAATGCCTAAATAATACCTCCTTAAAAGGGAGTTTTTCCGTAAAGAAGTCGGAGAAATTCACGGTATTTGAAAATGTGGCAATTAAGTCACGGTCAAAGAAGAGAAGAAAGTATATGATTCGAGAGGAGGTAAATAATTCCAGACGTATTTTGGATGATTATATCAAACATTTAATCCTAAAATTCAACGAATCTTATTGGAAAATATGCGTAAATATATTTATCAATATGCTGAAGGGCAAAGAATTGACTTCTTAAGCTACATTAATTTCTCTCCGTTGATATCTTGTCTAATTATTATCGCGACGAAGTTAGTTTAATTATCGAAGACTATTCCAGGCTTAATTTCGCCGTAAATCTCCCACCCCTGTCAATTTTCCGGAATTGGGGTTGAATTACGAGCCCCTCTTACTTTTATAAAAAAAAGAAAAGCGGACTCCACTTCGATCAACTGCACCAGCATACCCTATCGCCCGATGCGTGAACTAAACGCTCTCGTTCCCATTTGCGTTCACACCTCTCGAGATCAAAAAGATATAAGGGCTTGAGGAGAAACTGGGCTGAATTATGTAATAGAATATGAATTGTGTAGACGACCCCAGATGGCCCGTCGATGGGGGTGAGGCGCCAAACGGTTAAAGGATGGAGGAATAGTGGTGGTATTTTTTAGGGTTAGGGTAGAGAAATGGGGGTTGCTGGAGAAAGAGGTAGGGGTAGAGAGGTGTAGTAAATAGGCAGTGAAACGAGTGAGGGGTGCGGGACCAGAGATGAGATCTCGTTCTTGTCGCGCTCCATGGAAACTAGAAACCATGGCAACCACCTAAAGTCGATAGCTCTTCTTCTTGGGCGTGGACCCACTCGCATCTGTACGCAGTGGGGGTGCCCCTCCCCCTTTTCGCACGCCCTTCCCGCTCCTCAGCTACCAAATCTTTGCGGAATTCCAAAATTAATCCCAAACGTGCAGATGCTAGTACTTGGCTTATGACGGAGGTACTGCGTTCAATTTTAAGAGGAATTGAATTTCGGCATTAGTCGGCTGCGATGCATTGACTTCCATAAATTACAGATGCGAGCACAATGATGAAGATTAAAAAATAGAGAGAGAGAACGGGCCTTTTTTAGGTTTGTACAAAATTTATGGCTTTGATATTTTTGTGTTGAATTGCTGAGCTTCAGTGCTTAATTCAACTCTTTTCCGGGCATTTTGAGGCTTAATTCTGCCATTCTGTCAATTCTATGATGCATGGCGAGGTTAGCAGCATTGGAAATGAAAGAAGATGTAAGAAACATCTGAGTATGAGTTTGTTCCGAGTTAGTGTCTATGATAGAGGAAACATTGGTCAATTTCAATAGAAGAAAAACGTGTCAAATGACCACGCACAGCTTTTTAGCTTTCTTACCAATCATTATTACGAAATTAGAGATATTTATTATCGTTACTAATTTAGAGACTATTAAATCTCAATATAGTTAAAAATAATCGTTTAATTCAAGATACAAAAGTATTGATTGTAAAATAAATACAAATCTCCAAAATAAATCCAAGTAATTTAAGCAATTTTAAGTAAGCAAATTACTCATTGATACGAATAACTAAACTATGTTTTTAATTAAAATATTTAAAGGGTTCTCAGATGTTGATAAAATAAAGTTTAAATTTGTAAACACAAGACTCAACAAATACCTTACAGAGAGTACACTTACTCTATTCTTTCAAAATTATAAAAATACGTGCTGAAGTTTATGTAAAAGCTACTAAATATCTTTGTAAATCCATTATTAACACAATGATATTAACCCATGCATCCAACTTGAAATCAATTTCTCTATTGTTTCAACGACTACTCAAAAAATTATCCGCATTGGCCGCTCAAGAAATGAATTCCACGTATCGTCATCTGCAGTGCATTTTCATTCGGTTGATCACGCTCATTTTATGCGAGATCCTTTGCTTACTTCGCTATTTCGTAACTTTTTAGTTCATATTCAACTCCTTGGGTCAAGTTACTCAACTTAGCTGCTCACCTTTCACCGTAGTTAAATGAAGTCTCCAGCAACACTCACATTAGAAAGGCATCCCCTAAAATTCGTATAACATAATATGCTAGATTAGGTGTAACAACTAATCTAAAAATATTTTTTATATCTTTCAGTATTTAAAGAGTCTGAGTTAATAAAATTTTCAATCATCTCTGTAATTTATAGTTTTCTTTCGATTTTTATTAAAATGTAGTCTCCGTTTGATAAAGTCTCAAATTAATTCTTATCATTACATTACATTAATCTGATTCTTTCTGTGGTGCTATGGTATGATTTCTTTAAATATATCCTGTAGGGTTACGTTCAATTTAATATAGTTTCCCTCATGCGGAAATTATACTTTTATAGTATGATTAATATAAATTATTTCATATTGGCTGAGATTTGGAAAAGCCTAAATATTATACTAAATGCTTGTATAAATTTTAATAACATTCGAATTTTCTGAAATAAAATGGAATCTAATATGCTATGTGATAAAGTAAATAGAAAGCATCTCGTATAAATCACTCAAATTTACTTAATGAAGATGAATTACTGATGAGGCTTTTTCTTTGTGGTTTGAGATAATTTATATAAGATGAATTTTCTCTCGATACAGACGTATATTAGATGTGTTATTAATAATAAAATTTCTATATTTTTATAATTTTATTATGATATATAGAATGTGTAGGTTCTCAAACAGATTTTAATCACAAAATATACAGAATAACAAGATTTTCCTCATGATGACATTCAGATATTTCATCTTTTTTGAATCATACATGAGCCTATTCTTGCGTGTTCATGCTTACTCTAGAGTTCATATCTTTAAAATTGAAATTAACATAATTTAGGCGGTAAATCTTCAGAATTAATGGTCCATCGTAATAAAATACGACAATCTTCCTCTTACCCTAAAATGTAAATAGCTAATGTATAAAGATACTTCCCATGGCTGCTCTTTTCCACGAATATTTTAGCATATATCGTTGGAGAGATGAGTTATTTTTCATTATTTTCCTTTTTCCTTCGCTTATTTACCCTTACATAATCTTGTGGATTAGAATTTGAAACACATTGTACAGTATGTTACATTTTTCTAAATAAGGATAGCTGTGGAGCATATTCTAATCTTAAATAAAATACGTATTTCCATGTTTGCATTATATAAGGAAGTAAATTTAAACAGTACAAGAATTTCCGTTCACCAAACATGGAATTCATATATTTCTTCATTTTCATATCTTTTATAAATTGAACTGTGTGTTATTGGTTTTTAATTTCACTGATAGTTTAACAACCTTTAAAAAGGTTAATTAAAGTCAAATTCTGCGTTACTACTTCAGAAAATGCACTGTTAATCCGTCCAGCAAAATTTTCATCGTGTTTATAAAGCGCGCAAACAAATTAATTTGCGTCTATCTACGCACTTTCTTGCTTCCTTGAAATTTCCTACATTTTGCCAAAGGCTTCTTAGGAAAAGAAGACTGCAATCTAAAAATACACTGTGTAGCAACGGGGCAGAGATGCGAAGGGACCGCGAAATGAAGTAAGAGCGAAAATTAGACAAAACGCAGGAGAGAAAGAAATGAAACCTTAACTGACGATGCGGCTTGGGGTAGATACATGATACTCAGAAGCAAACGATAGGCTGTATATCCAAGCCGTTGAAAGTACCTAAAAGAGATTTATGTTAGGATATCCCTGAAAAATAGGAAATAAACGGGCCTTTCATTTCAAACGAAACTATAATCAATTTCGATCGCGTATTTTTTTAAAATCTTACTTCACAAAAATCTAGAAATAAGAAATAATTCAGGGAACCAAATACATACATATTAGGGAACTAACTACATACTATTAAATCTTCTGCTATATCAAAAACTCGTGTAATAATTATTCCTCATCAAAGCAGTAGGAGTTATCGCTATTATATCCTTAAATTACTCTTTTCAAAAGCATCTTTATCTTAAATATATTGAATCTCACGTCCTCTTACTACTTTCTATGCTTCCTCCTATGTCTGTTGAACTAATGCTATCCAAACGGCACGTAGCTACTAATAGTAGACCGTTGATACTAATAACATTTGCTGATGATTTTGAACAGGTTAACTAGTCTTTCCAAAGTGTAGTCAATGTGACGAAATCTAATCTGAATGGTTTTCATTTAACTAATACCTTATTTTCCTAGTCCTCTGGAAATTTACACTAGATTCAATTAAACTTTAATTCCTTGGTAACAAAACAGCTCGTTGTTATATTTCCACGTACTTTAACAATGATTATGGAAATCGTCCTCTAATTTCAATCAACCATTAAACCTTTCTAAAGCTGAACATATATTTTCAGTTTCGCAGTCAAGTTGTTGTAATTGTCCTCATCTCTCTTTCATCATAATATTTATTTTCACTCTTATCTCATTAGACATTATTTGTAAATATTTAAATATCTGGTATAGCTGTTTAATTTTAATTTTCAAATGAATACATTTTATTCGAACTGGTCTTGAAATTTCAGCCTAAACCTCCTCATTAAAATTGTCTATTACAATACTGTTGCACTAGAAAAGTAACACTATTCTTTGTATTATATTATTAATATATTATTTGTTGTCCTCTATGTTATTTTCAATTTCATGAATGTTGAAATCGTTCAGAATTAAATATGGAGATGGGAGAATGTAAGCGTGTCCACTGAGACCGCACCTTCATATCATATTAGAGTTTGGGCTGGTTATCAGTGGGCATAGAATTACAGATATACCCTTATCAGTAAGATTATGCCTTATAATAAAATCCAACTGCTGGCAAATCCCTAAGATTGTACTCTCGTAAAAATATCCTTTGTTTCCCTTTGATTAAGCCGAAGATTCTTCGATTTCTTATTTCCACTTCTTTCGCGGAACACCAGTCTAAGTGATAAGTCTGACGTTAGAAATAGAATTTGTATAGTCTTGGTTGTTAATTTTGATCGCGACTAAAAACCATAAAGTTACACAGCCCAAAATCATCATTGTTTATTACGTAACCGTGAGTAAGAGGTACTCCAAAACCCACTCTGTAGCCGGGGAGCGTTTCTGTCTGAAACATCCAACATGTCTATAACATTATTGGAAATACTCCATTGAGGCTCAAAGCCCTTCTTGGTGATGATCCTTTGGTGACTGCAAATTTACAACTTGTAAAAGTGCTTGTAAAGTTGATTCACTGTGAATCCCGTTCCATAGGCGAAAAGCCCCTTAAATCTATGCAGCCTAAAGACCTTTTGAGTGCTTGGGTAGTATAACTTCACGGCGCTTGGCAAAATTATTTCGCTCGCGTTCCATCACGCAATCCACGTATACATGTCTTGCGGACCGGTTGAACATTAATGTAATTTTAATGAAAAAAACTTTATCTTTGAAGGGGCCCATATTGTTCGAATACTTAATGAGTTTAATGTGGTGTAGATAAGATTGTTTTACGACGCGGTGGTGAGGTTGAACAGGCAGGAGTGTGAGGAAATGGTGTGGGAAGGATTAGAAAAAGATAACGACTAAATGTGAGAAAATGACAATCAAAGAGGCAGATGATGAAGCTAACACAAATTAAGCTAGAATAGAAATTAAATCGGCGATAACACCTGAAAAAGCTTCTTTTACGAGGAAATGAAGAAGGACGACGGTTCTTTGGAAGAATATTAGGGAGTTGTTGATCTAAGCTTGGAGATCATTGTTAAAGTTGTTAAGAAGATTATTCTAACTGATATAATTGACTAATTTTGAGATATTCGAAAAACAACGAGGTTTTGCGCGATTTTGAAGATAGATTTGTTTTAATTGAAGAAATAAAGCAGACATTGAAACTAGCTAGGCTGAATACTGAGGGATTTCTAGCAGCCATGAATGGAAGATGCTGAGAAAGATTCGCAGAAATGTATATAAATTATCGATCACAGAGAAGGAAAATTCAACTTTGTAGATTCATTGGGTTTATCTTTCTCTGTGATTATGGATTAACATCTCAATCCGTCATTAATTACCGAGTCATATAAGTAAATGCCTATTTACTGTTGAAAGGAAGATTATACAGAAGATTACTAAGATGGATCAACTAGATTACTAATTACGAAATATTCAAATGAGCTATAATTTATTTTCCGGAAAATTGGTTATTGATCGACGACTAAAGGAATGGAACATGATTTTAATAAAAGATAAAATTCAATTACTTATCGTGGATGTAAGGCTAACGTTAATCTCATTTACTGAAGAGTAAGAAATTGCGTTGCAAAAGAAAACTTAATACTCGAATTTCTTAGGGTATAACACGTATTATTCCATAATTTATCATTTTTGTCAGGAGATGAATTATTCATATAGATATATTTTTTTAAAAATACAATCAAAATGTATTTTATCCTATTATTTCAAGATTCCTTTTCTCCCGTTATTTGGTATTCCTGGAAACATACCCAGGGCATGCCTATCTGTATTCTGTATAAAGTCAAGAGCTCACAGACTGAATAAAGTATTTACACTATAATCCAGTAGCTTTTTCAGCTTGGCCGTACTCAATCAAGGCGTCTGGTTCATTATTAAGCACGGGATGCTTTTATATCTTTCCATGACAGGGACCGCATCTATACAGATTGATTGTAACTGACCTTGTTGAATCATTCGATCCAATCAATGTCTTTGCAGTATTGCAGGGATTTAATTTGATCTTTAACCATTCAAAATTTTTGAAATGGTAAAATGAACATAATTTAATAGATGATTGCATGCCAAGAAAATTAATATCAACAAAAATTTCATCTTATACAATATTAGTGTAATAAATTAGACTTTAATATAACTATATAATAAAAAGTTAAAATAATGCTTACATATAGGTCAACGTTAACGGAAATGACTACTGAGAATAATGAAGTATGTGCCTATAAAAATATCAAGAAGAAAATAAGGGAAATGGTTTTAGGCAGCGGAGTTTGGAAAATATTTCGACGATGGGTTTTACGTTAAGAGAGATTTGAGCTCACATATTTATTATAGAAAGACATTTTTATCAGTCAATTACATTATTCTCATAAATATGTAAGGTTAAAGCAAATAGATAGCGATAAAAATTTCTGGAAAATTATAATCATCAGTAAAATTACTGTCCTCATTTATGCGTATCGCTGAAGCGCAATTTTTCTACAGCAATATGGAACCATAAAATAAAACCTGGAAATTTAACTATCGATGCAAAAATAACGGAAAAACTAATGTCTTCATTAATACCCATATTTTTATAGGAACAACTCGATTCTTTCCGTTTTATGGCTCGTATACTTGGCACGGAGCCACAATAGGTACTAAAGATATCCATTTATTAACTGAATGGTGTGCCAAATACGCGAAAAAATGAACTTTTGTATTTTGGAATTCGTTTTCTGTACGCTTGGTGGGTTTTATAATAAAAATAACCGAAAGCGAAAAATTCTCGCATTAAAAGGATTAATTATGACCTTTATAACGGGGCGAAAGTGCGTGGAAGCCAAGGGACAGAGAAGAAAAAGCACATTCTGAGAGTTGGAGTCGTATGGAGCGGAGATGAAAGAGTCGGTGGGATGGGGAGGGCCAATGAGAAGAGAGCGAGGAGGGGAGGTGTGGAGGAGGAAGGGAGGGCGGCCGAGTAGAGACATTGTCAGCTCAACCTGGCAAAAGTACGGATAAATACTCCGCTATGGAAACAGGGGCAGAGTGTTTTTTTAAGCTCTTGAAAGTTCTCCATACGAGGAGGGAAGATAAGTAAGTTTTTGAGCAAAAATCGAGGAATTAATACGATTTTTTTAAATGCTGAAAATATACTTTCGCCGTAATTCGGTGTGATTGCTTTGAGAAGGAGATAAGCGAAGTGAGATTGCATGATATGTAACGGTCCTTATTTACAACTCTCTAGGTGGCTCGAGTTATGAAACTAAATAGACTTAAAAAGGGGAACTCCGACCCTTTCTGGCGGAGGATCGTTTGATGAATCGCTCGGAAAAGAGCACAGGCTCGATTTTTGATAGCGGGAGTCAGCTTTTATCTGTCCTGTTGAGGACGAAAAAGATTAGTGGAAGACGTTGAAGGCTGAGGTCGAAAATATCTCCGGTTAAAAAGAGATAGGAGACGTGAATAGAGATAAGAGGAATTAGCGGTGATATATTATCGCAACAGCTTTTTCGTATTCAGGTCTTCTCGATAAATCATGTTCTTTCTTTTTGTTCATCGCCTAACATAATCAATAGATGATGATGTAAACAGAGTATGCTTCGGCAAAGTAATTTGTCAGACGTTCAATTTGTCTCGTTTTCTTTGTCTTCACTTCTTATGGTGAGGTTGTCAATTATGACGCTGATATTAATGTTGAAATTAAAATAAAGAAGCATATTATGTTATTAATATTCCGTTAAAATTGTTAACATATTTTACAACAGAATTGGAATAGTCTGTTACAAGCTACGTTAAAAGCTTTCTTTTCAACCGAAGTAGTGGTTTACATACGACTCCACGATTTATAAACAAAATTTGACATTCTTTCATTCTCATATTCATAAAGCCAGTATATACTGGAGTACCTTCCAAAAATTCGTCTTCAAAGTGTGATGTTTATTTACACTTCGGTATATGACTAATATGCCTGTATGCATGGGAATGGATACAGGTAAATCTAGGATAAAATAAAGATAAATGAATGGAAGGAGAAATACGAGAAGGAAGAGATAGGAGTGAAACGAGGGACACGTGGAGATAACAACCGAAAGATGGTTTTCAAGGGGATTTACAAGTGAGGATCGTGTCGAGGGATATTAGAAATTAAAGCATGAAGGGAAAAACGTGTACTTCGGACGTATGACAGTCGCATTGAAAAAGTTGCTTCCCGGTCCGTACCAAATTGGTCGATTTTAGCGTTTGGTCCGAAAGCAAAAAAATAGCCCCCTTTTCGTCCCTTAACTTTTGCTTCCATCACAATTTTTTCCAATGCCATAAGCTGCTTCTTGGTTACTCTCTTTCTCCCTCCTCATTGCTTCTAGCTTCTACCAGTTTCCTCGTTTGAACTACTTTAGCTTCATTTTTTTAAGTTCCATCCTCTGCCCTTTTTAACGTGGCCGTATCTGAGCGCAGAATGGGATTTTTCGCTCCCCTTCCCTCCCTTCTAAGCCTTGCATTTACTTTATGTTCCGTGTTAAAGCTTTTACAACTTTTCCTTTCTCCCTTTCCTCCTCTGAAACTTCCATTATCATATCCGACTCGCGTGCGTTCTACTGCCGCTCATAATATACGTACGTGTTTCTGTAAATATATTTCAGGATAAACATATTTAAACATACACGAAGTGAATAAAGATTTAAGATGGAGTTCGCCAAATCAATGTATGCACGCTTCAAGTAGAAAGCGTCTTGTATAAACACTATGATTTTAATTATTGAGGTTTCGTAATGGTTACTTAATTAATCAAGTTGTCCTTGTTCTAAACAGCAATAAAAAGTGTTCAATATAGTGTCTATTTGCTTCAAGACAATTGAGCTACCTCAACGAACAATTTGACCTTGGTTATTCGCAGTTTTTTGTACTGAAGTATATCCTAAAATTCATGACCCACAGCTGTGAATACCTCTTGTAGTTGTTGTGGATAAAAGTTTCCTTTTCCTTTAGTTTGTTTACATTTTCTTGGCAGACTCTGTAATATGCAATTATACTTTAATAAGTATGTAATAGAGAAGCAAAAATTCATTCAGACATAGATTAGTACTGCAGTTTAGCGAGTAGATTACACGCTGTCTTGCAGTAAGCCACAAGAAATTTTCTTCGAATATATATCAACGTATATTCGTAGAGAAGATTATTTATTGCCATTTATAAAGAATGTATCCTAAAAATTCATCTATAATTGTATCATATGGATTGAATTAGTTTCTCCGGTAACAAATAGAATCATGCACGATTTTTTTGTTTACCATAAGCAAAAATTTGAATTCATGTCGGATATTTAAAAATGTGGGCTAGAATGAATGGCATATTCATTTAATTTTATGATAAAAGAGTTCTTTTTAATAACTTAACTCATAACATATTTATGAAATTTATATTAGAAATAAAATGAAACCATTGAAAAATTATAGACTATATTAGCACGGCCTACTTTGATTGATATTCTTACGAATGGGAATGAATATCTTAATCTTACTTTGGAATGTATTTCAGAATACAACTTACTTTGTTATCTCTTTATTGCCTGTTCATAGTCTGGCGGGGGATCAAGAAGCAAAATTCTGGAAAGGAAGTATTCCACAGACGGCAGACATTAGCTATCTCCTAGGAGAAAAAAGTCATTACACGCCCCTCAACGACCGTTCTGTTCCAAGAACAGAGCGTTGCATTACAATGTCTTATTCAAAATGGCTAATTAGGAGACGTGTTGGAAATCTGAGTGAGTACGGTTCAAACCGTGGAGACCGATACGCCTTATCCAGTTCTAGCAAAATTATCTTAACTTTCTGACACCACTTACATGAGATTTAAATAACTTCGTACTATTTATTGCTGCTTTCCTCGAAGTTTGAGATTTAGAATTTTTAAGCACCATGGTAACAGGTTGAAAAGATATTTCAATTTGTTAACGGCTGATGCCATCGTGAATAAACTTATTCAACATTGGCTGTACCAAAGCCTTCAACAGTCACCACATTCAAATAACGAATATTCCCTTAAAGACCTTTAAAAGATTGAATTTCAATTTCTTTAAATACAGTTGCAAAATTTATCAACTAAATTTTATTTTTAGTTATTTCATGAAAGAGATTTTTCATATAAGATGAAAGAAGAGTGAATGGTTTTAATCTTAATATTTTAAATCCTCCTCGATATTCACACAAATGCTCTATGCTCGAAAAATGCTTCAGATATTTTAGAGGAAATAGTGAATATGATTGGTATATCCATAAATAGCTTATAGTCAAACTCTTTGGACAAATTACCCCTGAAAATACATGTAAGTGATGATAAGATGATGATTGATGATAATTGATTTTATTTACATTGAGCTATGGTAAGCAAATGTTGCATTACCAATGCAACATTTAACACTTACGTAATCCCTGTATTATAATATTGAAATAAATATCTAGTACAATACAATGCTTGTGATCAAACCTCATACAGTGCGTATCTTTTCATTAATACTCTGAACGTTATTCTGTATGATTTTTTAAAATTATTCCTTATCAACGTAACTTTTAGTAATCTTTGCGTATCAGGAAGTTTCTTCTTTTATAATAAGATATTGTACATCTAATTCGGAGTATATACCATCCTTTAGGAGGAAACTTAAAGGCGCGTCTAGCTCGAAACAATGTTTCGTTTTTTCTTAAAATACCTTCATACTTTCACTTGGTTTGATTTACATATGCCAGCGCCCTCATGAAAGGAATATATAACTAAGAGCCGATTGTGAGTGAGAGTGGGGCGGAAGTGATGTGTATTCATACATTGTTGTTTGAATATTTCCGGTTCAGCGGCGGAGAGCGAAACAAGGGGCAAAAGAGATGGAAAATATGAGGGTAGGATGAAAAAAGGAAGCAACTTATTATAGAGGAAGAGAAATGAGGGAGGCAGTAGAGAAAATAGGAGGAAACGGAAGAGATGAGGGAGCATTTGATATTTTGAAGAGGGACTGTTGCAGATTAACACATCGGGATGAAATTTTCACCAGCTGTGATTTATTTACGCGAACCGTATCCACTCGTTTTCGCCTGCTGTTTTTTGCCGTAAAGGAATTTGAAATCAAATTGTGGCACCAGAGAAAACAATACTTCCCATTATTTTCTATCTAACTCCATCTCTTCATTTTGAGAACCACTCCTAGCGTATTTGCTTACTTGAATTTATGGTTCAATATTGATGAAAGAACAGTTGAAAGGAAATTACATGGTTAGCTGGTTAAAATTTGACACCTATATAACGGTAAGATATTTTTCATGTTGCTGACATGATAAGTTTTTGTTTAAGTTTTTAAGTGTTTGTTTATTTTAAATTAAAATTTAAATATGAAAATGCTAATTAACTGTCCAATCCGTCAAAAAATTTGTATGTTTTTCGGCTAAAATCTCTTTGAGTTTTGCAGTCATAAGGTCACAGAAAATTGCGTGAATAGGTCTGAAAGCCTAATACATATTGTATTTTGTAGGGTAAAAATTCAAGCACTAGAATTGAAACGTAATGCACCGGTGAGACGAAGAATACATTTATACGAGATAGGGGCGCATTTCCTCTTTGACAACACATTGCAAAAGCTCGGAAAAATGGAATCTCGCCCGTCCACCACCAGATGGCAATAACAGCTACTGCACTGGAATCTTATTCCGGCGCAGGAATGGAAACACTCTCGAGGTGTCGACATATCGTCTGCGGCATGGCCCTCGTAGGAGATCCAATGTCTGTGGATGTGAGAGATGATTCGAAATGGCTCTCCGTCTCGAATTCAAACGATCTCTCATCCCGAAAAACGGTATGCGCCGTGACTATCTCTCCCTCAGCCCACTAGGGTCGATTCCTCCCGCGATGGAATCGAGTACGACAGATTGGCCTCCCTTTTCCCCGAGGAGAATCTACGCACTCAATCTTTCCTTCCTGGAGGAGATTTGTTCCTAGACGCGTATTTCGGAAATATGCGGCTTCGGAATGCTCTGGACAACTGTGGGAGAGCGCGCTATTGCTTTCCGGCCGAGTTCGTGGCTCGGAGTTCATTTTTCCTTCTATCAGTCAATAGAGAAGGTCTCGAAAGAAGACGTTTTAATTTCATACTTTGTAGTTCTCCTAGACAAATATCTAATCAAGAATTCCTGATTTTCATTTGAATCAGTATATTATATGTAAACTACATAAAAATTCATGAAATTCCTTCTTTCGGAAGAATTGGAAATGCTGCTATATAGAGAAGGTACGTTCGGAGGAAATATTTATTGCATTGGTTCAAAATAAATTGTTTTCAATATTGCTGAAAAGAGTTTATGCTCGATAAGTTTTTTTAAGTCCCTCGGGAGGGAGTAGAGGGTTGAGTAGTTTTGTGAAAAACGGGAAATGTTTTCATATTTCAACGGAATGTTTCTCAGAAAACGAAAGAAATATCTATTATATAAGACAAGTTAATAAAATAAATGCCCGGCATTTACCTTTATGTGCTTTAACTGTTTGCTCATCCTCGTTTATTACTCAAATATGTACGATCTTCTTTTAATTAATGCATTTCAAAGAACATAGTTTTGAAATAAAATATGGGAAATTATTTTGATCGAATTGCCGAATTCGGACTGTTCCTCTCCTGCTCGAGTTATAAGAAATTTTCAAATTACAATGGACTTAATTAAATTGTCTTAGAGCATAATTTTGGCAGTAAAAAAGGATAAAATTTCTTTAGCTGTCGTATTCTGCCTCACGTTATTTTAGAGTAAATTCTTGAAAGGAAATACTATTCATTTCTTACATACGCACGTGCTTTTCACATATGAAGTAAGATAATTTTTCAAATAGTACTCATCCCTAATATCCTTCAATATTGATGCCTCGATTATGTTGATGCCTATTGATAATAGTTTAGTAATCAGATGAAATAAGTGAAACTAACACGCAGTATTGGTCAAAAGAAGGATGGAGCATACAACAATGGATTTATGTTTTTATTAAAGTTAATTATTTTATAAGCAGAAAATAAAATTTTCTTCTTCCCCACGTTAATTTCACAGGACTGATATTCCAACTTTCTCTTCTGTACACAAGTGAATTCTATTTGTAACGCTAATTAAATTTGTTGCACTGCAAACAATTCTTAAATGGATTCAGGAAGGGTGGAATACTGCACATAAGTTAATAAGTTATAATATTAAAGTTTAATTATTTTGGCTAAGATTTTAAGAAGAATTTTTTTTACATCGGAGAAAGAATGACAATCGAACTCTACTTTCTATTTTGCATTTGCGATGGTAAAGTTCTCAGAAGCAAGTCTTATTTGCCTTCGCGCTTCCTTGCCATTGGTACATCTCCTACAAACGAATTCTATCCTATTTTCTTCTTGACATTCTCTCGGCTTTAGGTAAAATCTACTTTTATACCTTTCATGTATCCGGTACTCAGTCATATACTTTTCATAATTACATTTCTTTGTTCTCCGCGTCTGAAACATGGCTGCAGCTCCAAGGCCTCGGTAGCATGCTCGACATGCTCAACATTAAAATTTTGCTTTACTTTTATCTCAATAACTTACCTTACATAAGAGGTAAAGATGCAGTTATTAGCGTCAAGTATTTCATAAGGTCAGTTACAAAACCAATGACTAAGATAAATATTATTTGTTATTAAAACAGGCTACAAAATGTGTATCGTAGGTGTCAACAGTGACAAAATGATAATTATAATTAAGACTTATAAACTTTCATTGTCTATAAATAGAAATGATGATTCAAGAATGATTGGAAAACTATAAATATATTTCACCCCAGTGTATGAAAACGCATACATTTTTAGAAAGCTTAGATATTTAATATTTGCCGAATAGAAATAAATGACTTAACAAGTCATAATTTCTTAGTTAAAAGAGTAACATGATCAATATAACAGATTTTTTATTATATATATTTAATCGAGTAGTGAAAATGAATTTCATAGATCTGCATGTAACATGAGGTTTTCTTTAAAGTCTGTACGATATAATTTGTATAATGGTGTGGAGGAGGAGGTCCAGGTTTAACAATACTAATCCATCAAGGATTGTACAACTACGTATTATGATATTTAATTTTCAGTTTCAGTAATAATGCAAAATTGGACATGTAGTCAGAGAGCTCTCTTTACCCGTTGAATTCAAAGAAACAACTAACTATCTCACCTTGCGAACCATCTAAGAGACAAGGAGGGAAAAACTCACTTATGCCTGCATCCCTAGGCTTAGCATTTTTTCTTTCAAGAACACGTCTCCTAGAGAGAATAACTGTGGACTGTGTCTCTGCTCCGCGGCGTATACTCAGGGGACTGGTTCTTACGTCAGCGAAGACACGATTAGGTAATGGATGTGCCATCCGAGACAATATTAAGCGAGCCTACTCGTCCTAAATGCTGGAGAGATTAAGAAGGCCCGAGGGCGTCGGATTAGCATGGCTCAGAGAGACGGTGTGAACTTCAAATTATGGCTCTCCAGGTATTATAACGCATTTAAATGCAACTGAGGATAAAAAACAGCCTCTCGGGGTGGTGATGGAACCGAAACATTTATTAACTTCAAAGAAGTTCGCACAGGAGTGCAATATTTTCTAGATTTTCTCACAAGAAAAGGTAACTTTTAATATTTAATTCATATAATGCGAAGTTTACTTCATTTCATTTTTTTAATATTTTGTACACCTATCTAAATATCCTATCTACTATAGCAGTACGACCTCAAAGATTTAATTTCGTTTTTGAAAGTGTCATCAAGATCTAACGCGGGAATAATTTTATTTCTGGGTTACTGAGAGAATCTTTAACTAGTCTAAAAGGAAATTTGACCAAGAATGTTAGTTTGTGCGCTCAGTTATAAATAAAATCATCCTAAAGTTTGAGTGGAGTTCTCAATTAATACCAAGGCTCATAGAAATTGTATTTGTTGAATAATATTAAATAAAAGAATGATATTAGTTCTAAAACCAGTAATTGTAACACTTTGATAAACATTTAAAGTAAACGAAGAGATAGACCAACAATACAGTTAACCGGTATAATCTATATATCTAATAAACATGGCTTGTTTATTTCTTTTATAATATGCAATATATGTAATGCCTAGAATATGAAACATTAGATCGCTCTATTTTAAAGCAATGTACAAAAAACTGGTAGCTCTTATGATAAGGCCACATACAAACATAAATAGTATAATATTTGATTTCACATGCGTTCTTTATATAAATTAATTATGCATTAAATTCGTAAGAATTACATAAATGATACTTCTTAAAATTATTTGAATGTAAAATTGTAACATTTTCTTATTTCGTACTTAAAAACTGGCTTAAAATTTTCTGAGATAAAATTTAAGTTTACTACTTTAACTGAAACATTCTGGTTAATATTAATTTATTATAATAATTTCTATAATGTTTGCGTGGCCCCCTCAAATTCAGCTCATCTTTTTAATTAAATTAATTTAGTATTTGTAAAGTTACAATGTTAAGCAGGCACATTTCATTGTATGGTGTTTTCCATCAGAAATTTAATTTTTCTGAAAGCAGATGAATCCCAAACTCCGATAATCGATTGTATTCAAATCGGCGACAGAATTTAATACCTTTCCGCATAAATTTAAAAATACACGCTCCGAAAGGCTCCCCCTCACTGGCTATCGACAGTTGATTCTTCACTGCAAACAACCACATGCATATTGATAAGCAGGGATACGCCGTCGGCCTTCCCGACTATAATAACCGAGTAAAACTCTCTGATAACACGTGTAATCTCATCGTTAAATATAATTGCTCGCATCCATCGATTCTTTCCATCATTTCGACAGTAGCGGTCAATTAATAGGATCTCTCTTGTCGCCCGAGGCTTGCATATCGTCAGCAAATTTGGGCAAAACTGAAAATTCCGCGCAGTTATCGCCTATGCCCGATTCTTTAACGCTTCGACAATTGCCGAGCTAATGCACTAAACGGGTCCGACACGCCATTATCATATCCATGGGATTCCTCTACGAGACGAGCTGCACTGCATTCGGGCCATTCCCGTCTCCAGCGATACCCTGAAACCCTTATAATGGCTTCTGGTACGTGTAGTGGTGTGCAGGAATGGTAAGGATTACAGAAGAGAATTTTTGCCTATGGATTATTTCCCTGACTCTGTGCCTCTCCTATATTTGCCTTAAAAGGAAGAGTATCTCGTGTCGGTTGACACGTTGTAGTTTTTAACGACTCAATATTTCCCGTTCAATTTTCTTGTCTTCAAAGAAGGTAGTCTCATTAAAAGGTATTCGCTCAGTCACTGTGAATTATCAGATCATAAAAATTATCAAATTTCTCTTACTTTACCCATGCTTCCTTTCTTAAAAATCATGCGTTGTCAGTCAGGAATTTTGGACTACAAGATACTCATTGATCTTGAAACAAACTTTACGGAGAATATTTCATATTTATAATAAACATTTTCAGGCAATAGTGAATTCCACAATAATATCATTTGAAAAAGAGAAATAAGTGTTTATACAAATACTCGCGATGAATAATTGTTCCCTGTAAATGCTCTCTTTCCGAAAGATTTTTTAACAAGAAAATAAAGCATGAAAATATTCATCAAGCTATAACTAATAACGTAAATTATTCACCAAAGAAGCGAACATTTTCTGCAGATAATTTAGTAGTTTCAGAGTTCTGCATTGTCATAAATCAATTAAGCTATGAAGAGATTTTTCTAATCTATCGTAAAACTATGTTCAATCCTGTTTCTAATTTTTGAATTTCTTTTAGTTTAAAAAAATGTTATATTAGATATGGGCAAGTAGTACTTGTTTTATATTCACATAATGGCCATAAGGGAAACAGAATTGAGGCCCTTGATTAAGACAATGGTTATAAATAATTCCAGAATAAGGACAGTATCTGCTGAGGATAATATCACGTAAACAAAATCAGTCAAGAAAAATTGATTTGAGGAAATAACAAAGTTGCGCAATTTCCTTTGATATTTCCGTTTATCTATAAATCAATTTATCGATTGCTATATAAATATGATTATATATCATTTAGAATAAGTAATAACTCCTCAAATTCAACGTAATAATTTTAACCAAGAAATTAAATATTTAAGATGTGTACCTCGAAAATTGTTGATTCTCTCTCCTCTTAAGACAAATACTTTTCTCCTCATTCATTCGGTGCTCTAGGAATCTCCGCAAAACCACATTTTGCTCTTTTATAATTTGACATGCAGTGGAGCTTGCAATTCGGAAGAGTTTTTGCATGTTCCAAATTAAAACGACACCCTCTTTACAGACAGTTTCTGAAAGATAAATTGAAAACATCTGTTTCAAAAATATAATTTTAACCAAGGATAAAAATTTACGGCTACAAAAGGATTGCCGAGCTCATTTCAAAAGTTTCAACGCACTCTGTCAGGACACGGGTTAATTAAAATTAATTGACCTTTCCCAGCGTTAGGGAGGGCAACTGGGAGTATGTAGAAAGATATTCAAGCGGGTGGATGTACAGGAAGGATTTACATAACTGTTTTTTTAGAGCAATGTATAGCCCTATACAGTTAAATTCCGCACTAAATCGGAGAATGGATAAGTTCGGATAATATTTTTTTGTGATTTTCACTTTTCTTAAGTGAAATATTTATTGCTGCAATGGTAAACGTACGAGTATATTTGTCGTATATTTGTCTAAAAATTTCAATTAACTCTGAAAGATAAAATTATTTACTATTTCGACATTTTTTTAGCGTTTTTTTAGTTAGCTCGACGACTATCTCTTCCTCGGATATACCAATTCATCTATTTAATCCATATACATTATTAATTATATTTTTATGTAATATTACGGTAGCACGATATCTTAGAAATTACACAAAACAAGTTCATCTGCTGTTGAAACAAATTCGTTTGACATTTTGATTCCATTAAATACTGCCTTGCCCTAGTTATATGCTCTTCGTTAGTCTTTTAAGCATAATAGATATAAAATTATTTCTCTTTCGAAATACCTTGAATATATTTTATATTGTTCGTTCAGCTAAGGTGAGAGTTGTTTATTATGATATTCACTTATTAAATAGTGCTTGTGTTTGTAGTACCTTTTACAAAGAATTGGAAATTAGTGGAACTACTGTGCCTCATTGAGAGTTTTCATAGGGATAGGCAATTAGAATATAGATAATTTCCACATTAACAATTTACGCTTGCCAACGCAAATACGCATGGTCGTTATAATGATATCACAATCCTCATAAATTTGGAAATACTCAAAGAAAGAGCATTGAGATTTGCACCAGCGGCGGGCTCTATAAATAGGAGAAACATTTACGACTTCAAACTTGAAGGCATATTAAGATATAGAAACTGAAACTTCGCCGTCCTAGAATGAAAAAAATTTTGACTTACTCTGAATCACTTCCTGTTTTTCTGTCAACTCCACGAGAGCAAAGAAACTTTTCTCCCAAAATAAGCCCAGATAGATACAATTTTACTGCCGAGTTGTTTGCTGCTTCCACGCTCCAAAAACTCCAGGGAAACTAAGGGAAAAATTAGACCTCGAAGCCGACATTTTGCATTGCATGAGTGCATATCTGGAGAACTGTTTCTTATCTCGAAGTTGAGCCGCGGTGGGAATGCCATTCGTATCCCGAATATTTCGAGAGTTTGTAAGACAGAGTACGGGTGAAGACTCCGTATGAAACCTACATGGTATCAGCATACTCTCGTTACGGGGGCACCTGGGTCTTGCATCGGATTATATAAGAGTCCGTTTAGATCAAACGTGTTTCCCTTTCCTCTCGGGAGGAGACGTCCCCTTGGTGATTGCGTCCAAGCAATAACTCAACGCTGAAGAGACACATAAATGAAGCACAAAGAGCCTAGCATCGCTTGGCCGCGGGCGTAGCTTTATCCACGGCACGTCTTCCTACGCATTCGACTCACGGAAGATCGCCCGCGGCCAGCGTGGGATGAGCTACGCGTGGGCCAACCGAAGAATCCGTAATATAGAGAAGCACCTGAGCCCAAGAACGGCCTCTGTCTGGAGGTGTACTTCATCATTCATTCATGGAAATCTTCAAATCCGAAACGTTTTTAGAGCTCCCTGCCCTCTTCGCAGATTCCATTTTGGATAGGCCTTCCTCAGCGATCCCCCGATACCGAGCCTTTCTTTTCTGTAGTAGATTCCCGCGAATGAAATCCCTGATGCTATCAGCCGACGGGTGATGCTCCAGTCTACATTTTTAACCAGTTTTTCTTCCTTTTGCTCTTTTTATTCGCTCGGATTAAGCGCCCGAGGGCAAATGGTGGAAGATTAAGATGAAATAAGTCAAGAGACTCCGCCGTAAAACATTAAATTCCTAATTGTACTCCATCCTACATTTTGAGTGTAATGTTCTACTGAGCAAGTACATTCTGATTCATATATGACCATTACGAAGGCAGGGGGCCGTTTAAAATGAAAGAGAATTACGTACGGAAATTAGTCCTATTAAGGGGTACACTCTAACGAAGATGAAATGGATAATTAGTTTTTAGTAATACTCATTCATGCAAGATAAAATGACGACGATGGTTTGTAACAATTTAGGAAAGCAAAACTTCGAAACCATCTCAAAGTCTAAAGACTTACGTCTAAAATACCAATAAATAATATATATTAAGTCAACAGTAATGTATGTTTCCAATATATGTTGGTTTATTGAAATTGCAAAATAAATTGTTGGATGCAAGAACAACGCTCGGGGATTTCGTAGTAAAATTTGAAAAAAGATATCTACGGTTAAACATCGTGAAATTAACTTTTATTGTAAATGAGAATCAGAGGAGTAGCTGAAGAGATTTTGAGGAAGCGTTCATATCTACGGAAGTAAATTTTCAAACAAACTAGCTAACTCTTTGATTATCATCATATGATTATAATCAAATTCAAATTTGGCAACCTTATCCTTACTTGAATTGATATTTAAATCCTGCAAGAATATTTGATTCTAGAATCTAGTACCACGAGAATATACTGTTATTTCAATCCATAACGAGGTGTTCAATAGGTAAATATAACCACTTCGTCAAATTTTGGTTGCTGATCTTTTATTTTTAGACTATGAGTGAAAAACTTGCTTCAGCTGTTAGGAAGCCATTGCTCAATATTTTCGAGCTGCGATTATGTGAAACACCGACACAGGCAGAAATGAAACTCAAAAATATTGCTTACTGAATAAAATTTCATTCTAACTCGAGGAATCGTTTTTATCGTTGTCTATTTAGATGAAAAAATGTTTGTACAGAAACATGATATAATATCAGAATTATCAAAAAAGCTATGCTGCCTGTTTTACATCTTGAGGGATAAATGGAAGAAAGGTTATCTCTCAAAACAATATATTTAACTGCATTGTCCATAGAAATATGTGTAATTGCTGTTTGTTTATTCAAATTGGAGTCAAAACCGAAGTTTTAAAAACCATAAATTGAGTTGATTGTTTTATCATTGGATTCCAGGTCCTCTTAGCCTAAAGAACGCCTTGGTCTTTTTTGGTGTTAAAATACAGACTGGAATTTTTTCTCCTTACAGAATATTTCATACATAAAATCATATTCTGCACCACTATGGTATAAAGGTGATGTTGCTCAGCATGGTATAACCTGTAGCATAAATTTGAAGGTACTGCTGTATTCTTAATTTTAACTTCTTTTATCTTTTGGCAGGCAAAATGGTGGCGCTTTGTCTAATATGTCTCTTTGTAGCTTCATTTAAAAAGCGAAGTAACAATCCCTCAGGAAAGCGTTGTATATTAAATTGATAAGACATAGTTATATTCTTTCCGGGAGTAGGTCTTCATTCTAACAATTTTGGGTGGATTTTTTATTTGAAATTTTAGAAGATATGTTAAAAAATCCTTAGAAACGATAATTTTGCTGATTTATACTTCCTCATAAAAGTAAAACTTGAATAACTTTAGCCCTTCAATACTCGATGATAATATAGTATTCTCAAATAATGCATTGATTATCAAAAATTAAATTTTAAATATTTATCATTTGAGAAAGTTAAATCATTATCTACATCTAAATTAAACATCTAGTCGATCTAATATTTGATTATTTATTAAATTTCATTTTAATTTCATTACTATGCAAACATATGTAAGCTTACCTGAAGGAGTACCCTCCTAAACAGAATTTCAAGCTTAGAAAGGATGATTTGCATCGATTTGGAATAACTGTCAAACATGTGATTATATATATATACAATAATATTTTCATACATTTCTCAACCTTATAAAAGTCAAATTGACAAGAAAATTAAATAATTCTCTTTTTATTTAAAAACCAGATAGATACGTTGACTTCGAAATATTTCTTAAAACTTTTTTCATTGCTTTCTTGCTTCTGTTATTTGCTTGGGTTTTAATTACCGTAAAAATTTATATTTTATTCAACCGCAAACATTTCTTCACTAGACTATTAATGCTCAAACGATTCGGCTTCTCTATTTCCTTTTCTGTGGTATGAAACTTGTCATTTATTGCCGATATTACCGCTATCATTCACAAGAAATATCTATTTGATGATTTTCCTGCACTGCCATTGTTCAGGTGATTCAAATCTTTCTTTTTTCATTTAGATTTTGTTTCTGGTATAATATATTTTAATCTGGTATGTAGTTAGGCTCTTAATGCAGTTGAACCGAAAAGGAATTATTCGTAAATTGAGCTGCTTAAGTTTATTAAAAAATATGTATTTAAATGCTAAATTTTCTATTGTTAACTTAAAGTTTTTTATAGAAAATATTAAAAATAATTTCGTGTCTAATATCTGTCTTTTAATGAAATATTCCGCGCAGTTCTCTAACATTACTATAACGCAGTATTCAGAAAAGTTGCTTCTGATTTTACTGATCACTAACTTTTACATAAGATATTAGAATTCCTCAGATGAGATAGAAAATTTTATCTTCTTTACTAAATATTTGAAGGAATATCCCATGTAAATTAATACACAAAAATTTGCTCCCTCTCCTTGCAACATCAGAGCAAATTAATATTACTACTTTTAAGGATACTTCTGAAAAACGTCCATACTTTTAGGTGATTGTCTTTCTAAAAATAGAGAATCCAGGAGACAACAATCGGTCAATTTTCATATTTTGAGCATCTTTTTATAATTTAATTTAAATAAAAAACTTATGTTGAACGAGAAATTTTAAATTATTACAACCAATTTATTTGTGTCCACATACTGAATATTGTGTGCATAGAATTAAGAACGATATAATTTCCAATCCCTCTATGAATCTATCCTATCAATGACCAATAAGTAACGATTCTTTTCTCCTTCACTAAAACTTTATCTTTATGCAAATTAGATTTCTAATTATAGTTAAATAAATCTATCTTCCGAAAATATCCAACCAACTACATGAAAAAATAAACTGTAGTATATTATTAAATAAATAAGGAAAGGGTTTAGGTGATTTTGCACATAAGGGCGTGCACCCAGGAAAATTCCCAAGGAAAAACGGACTTGAAATTTTCAAGTCCGTTTTTCCTTGGGAATGTAGTATATTACGTTGAATACACTGTCCATTAGTATAAAAGAGAATAATCCTAAAACGTTGAGCTCACTCAAACTTGAGTAAAATTTTGAAATAATAAACATTGAGATAATTACAGTAAAATAACAATTATTTAAATCATGGGAAATGTTGTACGAGGAGGTGATTGCGTTAATGTTTTACACAGCAATTGTTCGAATATTTTTTTCTGATCAATGTAGACGAAATTTTAAAATTCGCGTTTGTTAAAAAAGCCATTAGGATGATTTCCATATTTACGTGTCATTATAATATTCTCTCGTAAAATTATTTTCGAGTTTAACTTATTAACATGAATCATTTTTCTGTTTGCAGTTAAAGTGATTATATTTATTTTATGCATTATACGTTGAATTGTTAATTTTTTATTTATGTTTATATTATTTAAAAAATTTTTTTAAATGAAATGAGAAATTGGATTTAAACTTCTATCGGATTATTATATTCCAAGCCAATATTTTCATTTCAATCTTGAGTTCAACACAAAAGTTTCGAAACTAAAATATACGAACTAAAAAATCTCAAGAAGATTTAATTATATATTCTTAAAGTTTTTTACTTTAAAATTCTTAGGATCGTCTTTTAATGTGAATTAATATTATTATTCTTTTAAATAGTTTCGCTAAAAACCTCATGAAAGGATTAATTGGAAAATAGTAGATGATTCATAATTAGATGCTCTCTAAATATGTTAAAACCTCTTAAACGAAAGAAACCCATTGATGAAGAACCTCAACCGCAGATTTATAACTTATTAATATTCATATCTTCTGTATATTCTATCTAATACGTACTGAATTGTAAGTAGCAAATCTACTGTAGAAATTACTAGATGTTCTTTCTTTTAAGTTGAGTTTAAAATTCCACGGAGTCAAAATTGAAAATATTCATTTTAATTTAGGTTAGAAAGAAATAGGCTTATAATTTAAATATCAGTAAGTTATATATTTTTTGATACACGAATCTATTCATATAGGAGTGAGTAAGCAGTATTCCTGAACAAGTTGTCTCTGAAAGATAAACCTTGATTGGTCATCTGGAAGGAAACCATCTGAATTTCATGAGCTTAGAACCGGCAACTGCTCGTGAGTTTCTCTCGGACTATTGGATATCCGTCGATATCTTTCAAGGCTGGATTGGTCTATTAGCACAAACAAATCTAACGGTTCGCCTCCGATAGAAACTCAATCGAACATATAAATCATGGAGTTGTTGCTGGAATTCCGTCGGGCTAATTTCTCCGAGTCGGTCCTTATCGCGGAGGCAATTTCACGGAGAAAGAGAATTCCAGGCGCCTAGAGGTGGACCCTCTGCCATTACTAATGGGCTTATGAGGGCTCTCTGTCCCCTCTCTTTCTATGGCTGTCAAGGGTCGAGGTCGGCACAAAAGCGTTTCAGGACGGTTAAGCAGCATCTGTCCCTCCACAATAAATGAAGGACACGTGACCGAAAGAAGTTCCTATAGAATAATGGAACGAGGAGCACCACGGTGCATTTCCGAAATCTCCACCTCTTTTCTGATAAAAGCAAGTTGGAGCCATTGTCTGAATCAATGGCTACTTAGAACAAAATTCGTGTAGAGGCAGGAGTAAAGGGTGAATTTCCTTAGCACCAGGAAAACTAACACGGTTTATTAAAATATGTAATTCTAAATATCTGCCATCATTATATACGTTATTTATAGTACTGTAGGGACGGTTGAGGTTATTTTTACATCAGAATGTGTAATATTTATTTATAACCATTGTATAAATTTTTCGTTTTCGGATGTTTTAATAACTTATACCGTCATTTATTTCGCATCATATACACGAAGATAAACCAAAGATAAGTAAGAAAAATAGGTAAAGGCTATTTTTTTCGAGTCTATTTTCAAGTCTTCCTGGGAAAAAGATAAGTAATTTCTATGAAGCATCAATTTTTGTTTTTCGTTATAAAAAATAACACGCTCTTAGGCAATTATATTATAATCAGCAATACGTATGAGCTCTTTGCTTTTCTGAAAAAATAGCAATATTTGGGGGTAACGTAAAACTGAGGATCGAAAAATTTCAACTAAAAGACTCCGTTTGGCTGTGTGAATTTGGTTAATTTTAGGTGGTGATAATGATAATCAATCACCTGCTTCAAAATAAAGGCAACCATAACTAACTAGAGGTGTGATTTCTACATTTTAAAAAAATCTCCAGTTTGTGTACATTTTCCCGAAATTTACTAATAATTTTACAACTTAAGAAGTCGGAGATCGCCGACAATAGTTCAATTTTGAATAGCCATGGCAGATCTCTTATGGCTGTATTGGTGTTTCCTCGTTTTTCTATCCCAACAAAGCAAATTTACTGATGAGAGAGAATATTTCGCCGAAGCCACGTCCCCTGGCTGTTAAGAAATGTATTTATTCACTGATTAGGGTCTGTTTTTCTCGGCGTGAGTTCGATGAGAAAGTCCGCAATTGTGTTCACCTCAGCGAAGGCGAAATTGACGGGGAAATCTGGTTGGGACGTGACAAGTATCAGAAATTCCGAGGAAATGAATATGTGACCCGAAAAAAATTCAAGTTTGCGGAATAACCGGATGTGAGAGGATGCCTTCTGCGAAACGTTCGACGTATGAATAAGCCCAAGAATTGCCCGAAATATCGAATGCATGGAATCCTCGGGAAACCTTAACATATTTCATTGTGCGCGATCGCAGAGAGTTTTACGCGTTCCTTCCTCAACTTCAGCCTTATTTCTCCCTTCACTGCTGCAAGGTTATGCATTTTTCATCGTTCGAGATATTTATGAAGCATTCTATCTCTATTGACTCCCTAGATAGGGAAATCAACCAAGATACCGAAGATCGAACCGAGATTTAGGATTACCGTTAATGAGATTGTGAAATATGCAGCATTGGCTGGAAACGGAAGGATAGTGGTGCCTTATCAAGATGCGTTAATTCGTAATTAATATTTTCGCGATCGCATCGGTGTTGCTTACTTGCTAAGCAAGAACTACTTTTTCCCTTCCTTCCGGAAGGAATCTAAAATTTATAATCTACGTCAGCATATTTGTCCGACTGTGTTCAACAGAAAGTAAACGACAATTCCGTGAAGAGATACGAAAACTGATGCGTCTCTCAATCTATTTCTCACTAAATCACTTGGAAAAAAACAATTTATGAGAAATCGTTGATTTATAATAAATAGCAATGTGGCAGGCAGTTTACATTTACAGTGATTTACCCACTCCTCGAGTAATTTTACTATTTATTTATAGCATTATTGATTTTTGAAGTTCTTCATGTTAGTCGCCAAATTATACAGCTGAAATAACATTCACGGTAAGTTTAACTTGAATTATTACGAAATACTTGTCAGAGCTACGATAAAGAATGTACTGTAATGCAAGTATTTATTCTTTAAAATTTTTATTAATTTAGTCCTCCTGTTTGTCTTAACATACCGCTCCTTCCGATGAAATATGTGTCGTGACAGCTTGTAACGTAGATTTTTAAAATGAACCAAATTGAGTAATGGGAACGGCAATATATTAATCTAATATTTTACTTAGAAAAATATTGCAGTGCTTAGAGTAAATTACAAATGCAAAATTTTTTGCCATTGATTTATTTCAATATTTCAAATGGCTCTGCAAGGAATATTTTTATTTTTATATAATGCATTTGGATCGAATTGGCTAATTCACTAGTATAGCTTCATAAGTTCTTTCACTGAATTTTTGCCCTTTTGTATTACGATAAATGCATTAATTTGATACGCGTAGCAGCTCCCGAATACATAATAAAATATGAAATGTTTTAGGGAACTAATTGAAAATAATACGGTGCTAATTCATATTTTTATGTATTTTACAATAGCAGATGGATGAAATATCTGTATCAAATTAATACTTTAAAAATGTTTTAAATTTATCTCAATAGGATAGGTTTAGAGCATCTTTTGGTTAAAAAATGAAGTAATAATAATGTAATAATAAAATAATAATGGAAATATCTGTTAGCCAGCTTTAAATGACTTTGGTAGTATAATTAGAAAAAGCACAAGTAAATATCAATCAAACGAACCGAAAATTTTGTCTTAGGGCATAACAATAACTAAACACTAAAATCATGGAATTACTGAAAAATACGCAAAGAAGTATATCCACCAGAATTCACTGGACAAAAGACATTTCGTTAATTTTTAATAACCTGTCAGCCAATGAATATTTTTAATTAATTCATTTTACTTTGAAAACTTAGTACATAATATTAATAATAAACTTATAATATAAACCTCTGATTGTGTTATGTTGAATGAAGAATCAGAAAATTTAAATTGAAAAAAGTCTTATTTTTAGATATTATACTTTTCAGATTATGTTTATAATTTGTTAACCTTATTATTAATAATAACATTAACTTTGCTCTCTCCTTAATGAATACTATGAAAATTATTATTCGCAGTATCTTCTTATTTGCTTACTTCCCATTTCCACTTTTTGCATTCTGACTTAGTCCCAAAAGAAGTGGCGAACTATCTCTCTCCATATTTTGCCTATTTTCCTCATTCCCCCGCCAAGTATCTTAGCAAGTACTAGCGCGGACCATGAAATTACAGGCATAGTTATTCCTGTTTAAAAATAGAGTGAATTATAATTTTATTTCCCAACGTTACGAATAAAATATATGATAGTGGCTCAAGATTCGTGAATTTTGCTAAAAATATTGTACAAAGATTTTATAAAATTTTAAAATAGAAAGTATTATTAAGCTTTAATAGTGTTATGGCAAATCTGAGGTTTATTTAATTCGTAGTAAATTACTGGATTGCATTTTCGTCTAAGAGAACTTTTTGTTGTCATATTTCTAGAAAATTCACCCATCTACAAAAGTAAAATTTTGAAGATAAATAATTTCTCACTGCTCTTTCAGAATTAAATTCTATATTATTATCAATTCTCTTGCTAAGGTTGAAAAATATTGGAGAAGACTAATCCAAGTTTCAAGATTAACAAAGCTCTTTTTATTTTCATGGTGTGACACGTCCTAAATCATCTCCATAAACTCCACTAGGAAAGAAAGATAAATATATTTACATGGAAGGTGCAATTGTAACAAATGAATACAGGAAAAGGACAACTATCAAAATAATTTCTGCATCATCAACAGATGCTTTTTCCAATTGAATCTTTTCTACGATATTTTTGGGAGCATTATCATTGCTTCAATTATTATGTTTTTCACGGATAAAAAACAGTTAAAATGAATCATCTTAATTATAATCGTATCCTTCAGTGTAGTCATTTTCTTGATATTTTTTTTATTTTTAGAAACTAGCACATTTTATCACTACATAGTATAGGAAGCAATAGTGATATCTCCCAAGACTGGTAAAATTGTTAAGTTGTTAAAATCACAAATAATATGCATGAGATTTTTAGTGTGGTCCGTTGATATCGAGCGCTCCAAAAAAGGCCGAGGAAAAAGCAACGGAAGAAACATTATACCTCATAGCCTCTGTTAACCACATCTCAGGTTTTCGAAACATCGAATCCTAAACGGGTTGGCGTAAACGAAAGCTAGTAAACCCTCAAGGGATCGAAGGGGTTCATTGAAACCAAAAGGGTTTCCCTCGACTGTGTTCATTTGTTACTTTTTCAAAATGATATTTTTTGTTTCGTCATTTTCCAACATATATTTATTTCGGATATTATCCTAAAAATAAGAAAAAATAAATAATTTAGGTATTCCATCCAAGCAAGAATACTCAAGTTACGTAAGAGCTTGCATCGGTTACAATCTTCCTAAGCTGAATCCGGTACTATACCTTATCACGCACATTAAATAGGTAATAATATGAAATTAAGTATTGAGGATATTGAATACAAAGGTAGGACTGCAATCGTAATTTATATCCTATTTATTTGGACCCTACGCGCATTAGTAAGATAATACGTAGAAATAATGCAAAGAAAAATGTAGTTATTAAGTGGTTACAATTCAATAAGTTCTGATAAATTGTCTATATAAATGGACGACGGATTAAGTTATAATGTGCAATAATTTTACGATTACAGGAATATGCTTAGTTTTTTTAAATTTGAGGACTCCTCGATAGTTTAGTTCTTTCGTAAAATTCTTCTATTAAGTCGAATGTAAGAAATAACTTCCTAATTATTTTCAGCAGCGAATACGTTAAATACGATATTTGTCTTATGGATACCTTGATAATAAAATTCGGACCAAATAGCTAGATTCGTAATCATCAATCATTTCAGATATACACGACTTAATTGGTAATGAAATAGACATGAAAAATAAGCTTTTACTTAATACGAATAGAATCCTTATTTGTCAGAGACATCGCGGACACAATGACATTAACAAGGAAACCATTCAGAGAAAATCGCCTCCTCCGAAATGAAGAAACATCCCTACCTTTTTCCGACTGTTCCTTTTTCATTCTCAATTCCCTTTTTCGCTGCGTAATTTTTTTTCCGCTTCTCCCTGTCGCGGTCGCGAAAGACTCTTAAAAACTCCCCTCAGGCGGACGACACGGAAGGCAATCCGATCGCATTACAGGCCCTCCTTTGTTTTCCCTTCATTAAACCTCCCCCACTGATTCGTCTCCAGAAAAATATTCCTTTTCTTCCCCCTTTAAGATTTGTTTTCGTTCCTTTCAATACAGCTTCACTTTCTCCAGAATCCCACGCGCCCCGCGATAAACGGAATGCGGGGATGAAAGCGGAGGCAATGTGTGTCGGATGACAACAAAACGCCTTCCCCTCTCCGGCGATCCTCCCAGCATCCCCCGCCTCTGTCCCCGCCCGCCCCCGGCCGCCCCTACCACTCCGGCCGCGTTAATATCGATTTGTTTGCCGCGGGGGCGTAAGGGACGTAGGAGAGAAGGAATAGGGGCGCGGTCCTATGGCAGCCCCGCTTGCCCCTCGACCTCCTCCCGCCCCACATTGCTTTTAGAGAAAGGAGCGAGATACTCACCGAAATCCGAATCCTTGCTCCTCCTCCCCTCCGCTGTCTTCGGATGGTGCCGCGCCTCCAGCGGGATGCTCTCTACGAAGAACTCGCTCCCGAATTCTGTTTTTTCCTCCCCGGTTTTTTTTCGGAGACCCTCCCTCTCGCGGAATATTTTCCCCGCCGCGCGATTCGCTTTTCGACTGTTTCTCTGTCGGTTATCCCCGAGATGCCGCGATTGTCCATCTCCCGGAAGGTCTCTCGAAGCGCGAGAGGAAAAGGACAGCGCGGATGGACCTTTCGCGACCAGCAAACCTTCCCGTCTCCAAGACCACGAGGCTCTCTCTCCCCCCATCTCCTTTCTCGATTTTTCTTTTCCCTCTCTCGCTCTTTCCGAGATTTCCACTCCAATCACGCGACATCCTCGATTGCCAGCCACTTTTAAAACCCCACGAGTCAGCCTTCGCTCTTTTTCCACCCTCATCTCAGTTGTTGGCGAGGTCCTCCGTCTCATCCCTCCGCCCCTCCCCCTATCTCACCCTCCCTCGCATCCTTCCTCTCTCACTATCCTCCCTTCGTCGTTTTCTCTCATCACCTTCTGGCGTTAGAAAAAATTGGCTCGCGATAGAACGCCTCGGGCGCCTCAAGACGTCTCGACATCTCCTGTCGTTCATCCCCCTCCGGACCTCGTAATTAACGGAAACTTTCTCTCCCCTCCGTCCTGGCCCCGCCCCCTTTCCACTGCCCGCACTAACTCCACCTCTTCCGCCCCCTCTTTATTACACCACTTGAGGAAGAATAATAAATACGAGGGACATTACGAGAATAAAAAGCGTTCACCTGTCTCCCCTTCCACTCTCCTCTGCCATCTGATAAAGACCGCCTTCTCCGGCGACCCACTTCCTCCACCGTTTTCCCTCCCTTTCTACTCGAGGATCATCTTTTTCGGCCCACGGTTCCGACACCCGTGGCCGTCCGAGGGAATCTGCACCCCCGCAATCGCTCGATATCTTCACAGATTCACAGTCCGACACTTGCCCATTATTTTACGTTCGCCGCCTCCCTCTTTCTCCCATTTTTATTGAGTAATCTGTTCCACTTTCACTATCGTCGATGGCACTCGCTGCCTCATCTCTCTCTCTAGCCACTCCTTGAGGACTCTTCCGGCGATGTTGTAGAAGGCGATGCCGGAGGACCTTGTTGCTCCTAGTGATGGAGAGAGTATTGTTGGAGGCAGATGAGCAGTGTGGCCGCCCCTAAAGCCACGCGCGTTTTCCACTAGACCGCCCTCTTTCTATCTGCCAACCCTCTCTGTCTCCCCCTCCGTCTATCCCTCCCTAAATCCCTCTTCGCTATCGTTCCCCCTCTATCCTTCCCGTTCAGCGGGGTCTATCTCCTCCTCCATCGCCGGCGTCCCTTCTTCCCCTATTCCCGTCGAGTACGGGAGTGAAGCGGGTACCCTGCTGGCAGGCGCAGCCTCGGGTTGCCGACTGCGGCAGGTCTCGGAGAAAGGGGACCGCGATGTGGGAAGGGGGAGGAGGGGATAAAAGGAGGGGTTAAAGGAGGGGAAGAAGGGGATAAAGGGAGCGGAAGGGAATAAAAGGAGGAGAGGGGAGGGAGGGGTGGTGGATCACGGCCAATGGATGTGCAATGTGTAATTCGGGATCGAATTGTTGCAAGCGTGGGTTTTTTTATGTTGATCGGGGAGGTTTTCAAAGGGGTTGTTTTGACCTTTGTGGCTTTCTGTTTCCCGTGAATTGTACGAAAACGCAGGGCGTTATCTTTTAAACGAGGGTCGAAATTCCGCGGTTTTTGTCCCACTCGAATTTGTCGATTTTTTGGCTATTGGAAGAGGTTTGAGTGTCTTTAGTGCTTGGCATTTCTTTCGTGGCTTAAAATCTCCAACACGTGCTAATAAATTACTCTGAATCTCATAATCAAATCCGTTCCATCAATTTCTCGCTGTCTCACAAAATTTTCTCGCCTCTTGTAAAATTTAATCTTGTCTAAAAATTCAAGTTTTCATATCCCTACTAATTTTCCTCACTTTTTTACCAAATTATATTCCTAATATATATTATAATTAAAATTTATTAATTCGCAACTGCGCAAAATGCCCAAGATTTAAAGGTAGATATTTAAATTCTTGAAACAATTTGTTGAATAAAGGGAGAGATTCACTACTACTTAGAAATTCCGAATTTTCCATTCTGTGTAGCAGTGAATGTCTCCCTTGGCTCGTTTTCTTTTCTTGATTAAAAAATATAAGTTTCATTGTTCAGTATACAACTACTCTATTTCCTTTACTCTCCGGCAGAACATTTCCGCTCTTTCATTTTTTATAATTCAAACCTATTTTCCTTTCATGTTGATTCCCGAAAATTTAAAAATAATTTCCTCCTACGGATCTAAGATACAATTTATTTCAATTCGACGATTTATCCTAGTTCTCCAACGATTTTTGAAGCGTTAGCAATGTCAGATAAGTAATAGTCAACCTCTCACAACCACCTTCTGCTTAAGAAAGAACGAACCATGAAATCCAATCAGAAAAGCAATTTTTCAAGCCATGAAACAAATAATCTCTCCTGATGTTTTTTGCAAGCATCGGCATTATAAATATGTCCAAAAATCTTTCTGCATCAGCTTTTCCAAAATCCTTAAAGCCAACTGTTGGGCATTTATCCGAAATACATCAATGGGAATCTAAAAGAGATACACTGCCTCTTGACTCTCTTCCACCTAAAAGCTCTCGGCCATTTTAAACAACTTTCCAACTAGTAATCAAAGAGTCATAAATATTTTAAAACTGATTAAAAGGTTTCCCCGGAATGATGAGCGTGGAGGAGGTAATTCTCTGTCGCCCGTAACCCTGACGGTAACTCAGTATTAAGCCGGAAAATGCTGACACAAATCTTAATTTCCTCAAATGTGGAGGCATTTTCGACGCCAAAGCGTGGTTATGGGCTCCTTCAACGTGCCGTTTATATTCATTGTTCGGAAGTAAACCGATTTCCTCCGAATATCGGGATTTGGCACGAAATTCCGCTACACTCCGTCTCATCACTCAATCGATTGATAAATTATTCCTCCCCATCTTCCGAACTGCATTGAAAATGGTCCAATTTCGTTCTTGGAGAGTCCACGGTGCTCCTGCCATACTCTACTCGATTGCACTGTTATACGGCTGTATCATCCGAGGAAAAATGGCAGAGGAAGAGGGGACGGCGCGACGTAAGTGATGGATACTTTTTCATCAAAGGGGTGAAAAACAGCGAACGGAACGAATGGAATATTCGATGTTTTGGAGAGATTCGTAGGTAATGGAAGAGATAATTGAGGCGGGGGATGCTGTCGATGGCGCGGCAAGAATGTCATCTCTCCCCTCGCAAATACTCATTCATTATTTCCACCCCATCCGGAGGATCTAAACGCTTATAATTGGCATCGCGATTTAATTCAGCGTCTGTCCCGAGAGGTTTTTTTAATCTTGCTTTCGAGCACGGAAAAAATGAGCATCTGATACAGCTTCTCCCAAGCGAGCTGCCGTTGTGAAATTCATTGCGAACCTTCCGCTTCACGTTTTAGTATGTGTAAACGTGTGCTCCGAAACCCCTTTGTCGGCTATGGTACGGCAGCGTTTCTTGAAAAATCATAGTTTACATCAAAATTTATATTTCTTCTTTATTATTCAACTCAAGAAAAAATCCCTATCATATCATGCATAAGTAACATCTTATTCTAGTGTTATTATGGATTTTGTTTATAGAAGGGTTTCAGTAAAAGCGACTCCGTAAGTGATACAATTGAACCGCAGCCACCAGGCCTGATGGCCTAATCGCAGAGTAATTTGAATAAATAAATTATCAAACCCGTCTTCTATGAGAGATTAGCGGAGAATACTACTCATGCTAAAGTGAGCTCTGTAGCTTTACCCGTATCTTTAAGATATCTGTAATAAATCATAATAAGTAGGTATAAGCCAAGGCTTCTCCATAGTTTAGTTCATATTATATTGACTGAGTTATTGGTCAGTTAAGTATCAGAATAATCAAATTTTGTACAATATTATCGTATGACATTCTTCTTTGGTATTCGAGAATCATGAAATTTTGGTGTGACATTTGTGGAAAACCCTTCGCAAATCGTTGCAATACTTCTTAGGGAATTTTATATGTTACAAATGAAAGAATTGTTACGATAGCAGCTGTATAAGTATTGTTGATAAGTGCTGAAAATAAGTTCCAAGAATATTCTAGTCAACGATTCTGAAAGAAATTCCTAGTCCGATACTAATAATAAGAAATAAATAGAAAATCTAGCACCAAACGTTATAATAATTTTAAGGAATCTCCAAATGTTGCAAGAAAGAGACTTTAGACGAAAGCTTTGATAAGAATATAATCGGGGATAAGTAAATATTAATAATAAGATAGAGAAGCAACCTGAAAATCTTGTAAATTGTAATACATTTGATTACCACTAGTGCGTTATATTATCACTGGAAAATCATAATGATAATTGTCTGAAATCTCGAAGAGCTATATTTACTTACTTATATAATTTTAAGGAAAAACCAAGTTCGTATTTCCTTGGGATTTTTCGTGCATGGACGCCCTTATGTGCGAAGTACCTTAAGAAAAAAGGCGCCTACATTTATCTAAGAGATTTATGTAAGAGATGTACATCAGTCTGTCATAAAATAAAAACTAAAATTATATTCAAGGAAATGGTTAAGGCACTTCGCACATATTTCTTTAAAATTGAAATTCTTCATTCTAATTTACTTTTATATAAATTCGTAACAGTATAAATAATAAAAATGATTCGTATTTTTTGTTGGGCGTATTTTAGTCAATGATGACCATCCTTACAATGAATCCCACAAACGGATAGATAACCCGCATAATCGAAAGGCTGTTCTGTGAAAGTGTTCTGCTCTGAACGGCGCAACTAATGCATTGAACTTGAGAACTTCAAAAGGCGAAAGCAAAAGTCCCGTGACCAGAGGAGTCTCGTCGATACGTCTGCCAATATCCGTTTTTCCCTTCTTCCGAACCGATGCAACATTTAGTGGAAGCGGCTCGAGTCAGTAAAAACGTGTTGGGCTAAAAGTTTACTTCTTGGTCCAGCTAGCGCTTGTTTTATCCAGGGATGCTTCTCTCCGGAGGACAGTATATTTTGCGGAAACGTAATCGCTCACGCTGCGAGGAGACTCCAGGGAAAGCTAGTCCAATTCTTTTGGTCAGCGAGAGACTCCATGGATCGTAAATCCAACCACTCGCTTGGAAATTGTCCAACGTGGGAATCGTTGTGTGTATCTGATCCCGTGCCATGCGAGACGCGATTGCAGTTTCTTTCGCTTTTTAAAAAACCGCTCGGATCGAAGTGGTAGGCTGAAAGAGCGCGTCTGTGCTCCCCCACCACTCCACCTCCTCACAGCGCCTACGGAATTAAACGTCGACGAAAACTATTCTCATCGTCTCCATTTGGTGATAATTGTCTCTTCGGATACTCTCCCCAATGAAGGAAATCTCTCCATTCCAAAGCAAGCGGACGAGTTAATAACGGAATGAAGCTTTTGTTCGTCGGTGGGAAAAATTGTGTGTACCGATGCGCACGTGACAGCGGGTGCTGCACGTGTTTGCGAAGCGCAACCCTTTGAGGTAATTGCCTGCTCCTAACAACGCCAATTTGCGCTTAAAAGAAGGGAATTACCGAGGCAAGTGTACGAAGGGGAATTGTTGAAGATACAACGCGCTAAGAGCCACAGACAGCAACCGCTATAAAATTTCTAAGTTTTGATTTCAAGCTATGAAAACATGTGATATTGAAAATCTTCCAAAGATGCCCGCCAAGCCATATAAAAATCCAAAATGACCAAAAATTCTTAACTTTCATTTGCTGCGTGTCGTCTTTTAAGTCTTCCTAATGATCTGCCTCGAATAATATTCCTAGGTCTGACGCAGAGCGAAGAATTCGAGAGAAGAAATAATGAGGCCTGGCGTATCGCTCGTAAGACGTTTTCTTGGGCAAAGTATTGACTGCGTAATGAACGAATGAGAGAATGGCCACACCCAAAATGGACGCCTCGCCTTTATATGACCTGTTAGATTGTTTTAACCCTTTACGCTAATTTTTCGCCATTTTGGGTTACTTGATTCCTCCAGAATAAATTTAGCGCAAAACTCACAAATCCGCTAAATCTTCACAATTGATACGAGAAATTACACCGAGGATGAGTTTCAATGTCATGAATAGGCTTAGGAAAATTCTTTTAATGCAACTTCAAAGAAAGAATATTTTCGCGAAGTTTTTCCACGCAAGGAGGAAGGGAAATACGATCTCCACAAGCTCTTTCTTATTTATTTTTCACGTTAAGATGGCTTTAAATAAAAATAACGTCGCCATAATCAAAGGATGTGATCCTATTTCACGGAATTCTTCGATAAAGACTCTCTAAGCTGAGAAAACCCTTGCGTCCATGGATTTCCTTGTGTGAAAGCATTGAAATTTGATAAGGAAATCTTTTAAGAACATTCATTCCTAGGATGGAGAGAATTTCCCAAATTTGGTTCATCAACTTGCTACTCTTTCATCAAATTCATCTTAAAGTGAGAAATGAAGAAGGCACTTCGTAGTTTCCACACTGTTTTATTTAAATACGACCGGTTTCGGCTAACTCCATCATCAGGTAAGAGAACAAAAAAGCAAACACATATACATCAGAGAAGAAGATCGCCGGACAATCATCGCACCTCAATTCGTACACCCCTGACTGAGAAGAAGCATCCGTTTTGTGCTTAGTTTGCGATAAGGAGTGCCTCAAACTTGAAGGATTGTAAAATCTTGCTTTAAATTACTTGGGAAGAAGGTTGGTTAACTTGTAGGATATATTTCCTAGAAATGGAAGTTTAACCCATTTCGGTTTGGGATCATCGGAAACGGAAAGGGAAGTAAATATGGAGGAAATAGCAATTTTCCTAGTTTTCTTTTTCAATAACTTGTCCACAAATTCACAAGAGTAGCTATTGTTCTGGGCTATAGTTTTAATGGTATTCAACTTTGTTGTAAATGCTTGGGGAGAGAGAGGGACATTCACTAGTCGGTGGATTAAAGCATGGAAAGATGCGTATTTGTGGGAATGGTGATGAAAGGAATATGAAGGGATCACATGGTCAGTGTAGATGCACTTCCTAAAGATTTCCAGCGAAGCTTTGCCATAGTTAAGGCGGATAGAAAGGTCTAAGAAATTCAGGACACCATCAGTTTCCAATTCATGCGTAAACTATATCCTCGGGTTTAAAGAGTTTAGTAAGTTTACAAAAGAAGAAATTTGGCCGACAGTTCCATCCCAAACACAAATGATATCATCCACGTAACGCTTCCAGAAAAAATATGTTTCTCACTAACCTATTCCCTGATGAGAACAGTTGTTCTTCCAAATGGTCCATGAATATCTCAGCCAGGAGGGGCGAAAATGGAGATCCTATGGCTAATCCTTCCTTTTGCTCAAAGAACCAATTATTAAATTGGAAATAGTTCTGGGACAAATTGACTAAACTCATGATTTCCTCCAAATTATCATCAAAAGCACCACTTAGTCTGACCATGGAGTTGAGTAATTTTAGAGTTTCACACACCAGGATGGAGGGGAATAAGTTAGAGACATCAAAAGAGACTAAAAAAGCACCTTTCGGGAAATGGAGAGAAGATGTATCCTTCGAAAAATCAATAGAACTCACTATACCATATTTTGGTTTAAATTTTGTCACACTGCGGATCACTATATTCAGTTCTTCTGCAACCCTATGTGTAGGAGCCGATATTGAGGAAACCACTGAACGGATAGCTATAAGAGCCATAGGCCATCCCCCAGCTATACGCCTCTGGCGGCTCGCAGGGTATATATCTAAATCTAAATCTAAGAGCCTTATGAAGCTTGGGAAGACCATACAGGCAGGAAGGTTGTGGATTCATTGATATAAGATGAAATTTTTCTCGAGGGCTAAACACAGATTTCACTTTACTTAAAATATCTTTTAAATATTTTTTATAGGTAGGGGTTGGGTCTTTAGACAATTCCACAAAATTGTTAGCATTTATAAATTCTAAGCACTTTGAAATATACTCATCTCTATCCAAAACAACCGTACAATTACCTTTATCTGCTTTAACCATTAACAGATTTTTAATTCTTCTTCATTTCTCATTATGGTTTTCCTAATACTATAGAATTTATTCATCTTAAAGTATTGATGTTACGTCTTAGTACGGTTAACTTAAGCTATTAAAATTCTGCGTGATTTTATTTCTTGACGCCAGTCGGTCTCCTCATTTTTCTCAGCGCTAGAGCCTTGTCTTTCTTGAAGCACAAAGTTCACCCTCGTTGATTTCAGCGAATCTTCCTTATTCAATATATTCTCTTTACCTTGTTGCGAAACTTTTACTTCCTTCTTAAAAGCCTCAGCCTGAGTTTACCCACTACTCAGTTTTTTCAAATTGAATTTGGGCGATTTAGTGTCATCCATCAACCCTGTAACTCGTTAAATAAAATGCACAAACTTTGGAATCTGTTTGTTTTATCCTGTTCTTTTTTCAAGTCTGAGATTTCAGTTTTGCTTCCATCGCAGATGAATGCTTTCTCTTCTCTATCATATTTATGACTTACCATACTTCTAATCTTATTAGGCGTCACTGGATGTGAAATCTTGATTTTTTTACTGTGACGGAATTCACTGCCAACCTGCTCTATGTTCTACTTAAAATCGAAGCAACAAGGAGTTGATAGAGTGATACATGGTTCAATGGACACTTGTTAACGGTATAAATTAAATCTTCTTTGCGCTGTCCACGAAGACTTTTTTATTCATAAATGACCTAAATTTCTTTGCTTCGAGACATCTCGGATAAATTAGGTTCGCTCTTATGTACAAAGTGCAAACATCTTGATAAAGTAAGTATGTGAATATTACTATTGAAGGTAAATTTTCAAAAGTACTCTCCTGAGAATCGTGAGACTGGTTATTTCGATGAAAGCGTACGTTAACGTATTATTTTACTTGAAGTGGAAAGCGACATTTTGACCTTTCTTTCGATTAATTATAAATTCCTTTTCTTTAATTTTCCGTGGACTTTTCCACTCGCCTTTTTGGTTGTACGGCTATCGATTAAGATATTCCTGTACGATTTTATTTCAAACTTGATTTAGGATTTCTCATTGTGAAAGAAAAAGATAATGATTCAGTAAATTAATGCAACTTCATCGAGAATCAATGATGACCTTACGACGGAAGTCCTTTTTAATGTATGAATTAATGGTTTTTTAAATTTCTAACAATATAATTTCATTACACTATCCAAAGTATCTATTCTCCCCTCCTTGGTTTTTAGTTATTTCGTGCATCGTTGTGAAACACTCATGTAAAAGACATTCGAAACATTGGTTAAGGATAAGGAAACGTTTACGACAGGCGCCGATGTAATTTTGAGGATAGAGAGATTTGAGCATTCCATAACATTGTCCTTACTTTCATCACGCCGACTCAATGCTTCTAGGGGAAAGGAGCCAAATTTCGATTTAAACTCTATTCTTTATGGACGATTCTTTAATTATGGAGCGTTTTAAACCGAGCACGGCCATAAATTCTCAACGCGTGTTTTTCTTGAAGAGTTCCTCCGTTAGCGTTGCCTCTCCTTTCTTGGCAGTCTCAATTAGGAAGTTTCAAATTTTCGCCCTGAAGAGTTTATAGTCGCTTTATTTTATTTGCATAAAAAGAGGAAGGCGTGGAGAAATTCTCGGTGCGCCATAAATTAGATTGCAATCGCAGCAAGGGGAGGCTGCGCATTGTCTCACACTTTTAATCATTTCTTTTCTTTTCGATGCACATACACGTCTGAGTGAGATATTTTGTGCGTGTGATCACCCGTAAATGTGTAAGTGCTCATTCCGAGAGTTCGATTAAAATTCAATGAGTGGATCAAATAGAGATCATATAGTATCTCAGTATGAGCAAGATGCTTCTATCGTTCGCAATTCATCCAACAACCAAGAAAAATCAATCAATTATAAATTTTGTATTCACAAAGCTTTTTTTTCCGACTTACAACAGACTTAATTTCGTTTACCTAGTACATCATTATTAAACATATACAAAATGCATAAGCAAGTCTAGAGACTTGCAATTGGTGATTAAATACAGTTTCGTTATGGAATCATCTTCAATTAACTTTTAAAATTAAATTTTGTAAGAAATAATTAGTGACTACTTTTCACAAAGGAACTTAGTTCCTGTTTACTAAAAAGAAATCTATGGACAACACTACAGAAGTACTGAGAATCAAACACACGATATGTTTCGATGCATAACCGTCATCTCCAAGTGAGATGTCGTGTTTTCGATTGTGTTATTTAGTATTCAGCAAAGATTGTCTTTTAATAAATAGGAACCAGGTTCTTTTGTGAAAAGTTGCTCCTATATATTTCTTCCAACTTTCATGGAATACCGCAAATATACTCGCCAATCAGATGAGTAAATTCCATTATAACGTTCTTTAAGCATTAGATGATCTGTTTCAGTAGAAAAACGATAAGGTTTTAATTTAAGCTTCTCGTTTTATCTAAAAACTACATAGTCATCTAGGAGGGGAAACGCACCTTTACCCCATCTCTCTGAAGAAGTCAATTATTAAAAATATAATTCCGTATTTCTTTTCTTCGTGTGTAGAATTTTCAAAAGAATTACTCTTTGGGGTAAATAAGTTTTACTTCTGTTTCGTTAAAATACAAATATGATTAGACCCGACTTCGTGTGAGGCCATTGCATAAGTAATAGAGACGGTCTTCGTATTTACCACACTATATTTTAACAATCTACCGGTTTCGGACTTGCAGTCATCCTAAGGCAATCGCCTAAGAGAATGGCTGCAAGAACGAAGTTCTTCTATATAACTTTTAAATCACAAATTTTTATCATCAAACCTACATCGATAATCGTCTTTCATTTGCACTCTACATACATGAAAGTATTGGAATAATGTTTTTAGGTTAATTAGAGGAATGTAAGTAAGCGATTAATATTCACATGATACGACTCCAAAGAAAAATAATTATGAGAGGAATGTTTATAGGAGCGAATGCGGGTAGGGCACAGGGGCTTGTGCTCCAGTTGCTCTTGTTTTGAGTATCATCCTGAATTGCTAAATATCAAATTCGAAGCTTAAAATCGTGCGGTATGCCATATAAAAGATTATGGAAATTCTTTGTAATGGATGTATTCTTATGTTGAAATACCTCGCATACAAGGGAATTATCGAGAGTTAATTGTAGAGAGACGAAGTTTTGGAAATTCGAAGTTTGAAAAAAATATGTATTTTTGGTAAAATACCATTTGTACGAGATTTTGTACGAGACTTCCTTACTTCACAAGAAACTCTTCAGCCAAAGGCGACTCCAAGTCCAAGAAAAGGGAATATTATAATAATATCATTATTCAGGTAAAATATTCAATGGTTTAAATTGTAGAAAATTCAATTATAATAACCATCTGAAAAAATGTTATATCATGAGTTCCCCTTTATATTTTCTTTAATAATCCAATTTTTCATAGTGAATGCGTTGTTCTATTTCCTTGGGTTTGAAAATTAAGAATCTGGTTGTTGCTACAGTCCAAACTAAGACATAATCTTCCCCAAAAAACTTCCTTAAAGATATGCTAGTTCAAAACTATACTAAATATAAATATTATTGAATATTTTTTTATAAATTTATAAGTTGAATTGTTCAAATAAATTTCACTTAGTCAAAAATGTGTATTCTGATTTTTGTTATATTAGATATTCTATCAATTATTTTGAATTTCATGTACAATCTAAGTCAAATAAATTGATTTAAACCAATTGTCATTGAACTTTAAGATGTGTAAGTAAAATTTCTAAGGGACGTGATGGATTTAATTAACCTTTTGTAGGAAGTTTATAAATGAACAAATCGAACAAATTATTTTAAATTAGAATAAAGATTTCTAATTGCCACTAATAATAGTTACCTTATTTATATTTAAAGCTTTACAGTATAAAATTATCAAGAAAGGCATTAAAAATTTCCATTTAATATTTCAATTAAGAGGATTGCATGTCATAAATGGGGGTAATACATTTATTACATTCTATTCAAATAAATTTTTAGTTATTATTCTTTTCTAGGATCAATAATATTTTTCTGAATTTCTTGGCCATTCATTATACATTCAACTATTTAGTTGTAGAAAGATGAAACACATATTTTTTGCTGAGCTACTGTTGCCGGTTTTCAGTGAAATCTCCCTAAACTCTGACGAACTTTGCTGAAGATACTTCACCAAGGCACATTAACAGTAAAAAAAGTAATGACAGTATACATTATCATCACTACATAATGATAATATGTAATTATTAATAATCTGATACAATCCCTTTTCCAGGTTCTACTCTAACGGTGACATATACATATAGTAATAATAGATTTTGATTCATCTGATGATCACGATTTTGAAGTTTGACAGATAGTTATGCAACTGCAATAAACTTGTCTAAAAATATGGATAAATTTGAAAAGCTGAATGCCTTGCATTTTTAAGATAATTGTATAAAGATAAGAATATTAATTTTAAAATAGTTTATAACCGCTCTTATTTGAAGTTGTAGTAACCTCATGCTATATGTATTTCAAATGGATACCTTGCATGAACTTTTACTAGATATTTTTCTGTATGTTTGGGAAGAAAATTTAGATTAATGATTTAAATCTTGCATGTGTATCAATCTGTGTTATTTCTATACTCTCCTTAATGGATCAATCTCACAGTAGCTAATTAATAATTTACTAGTAACAATTTAGTCATTATACAGCAGTGCAAGTACCCTTCAGCATTAGGGTAATGAAATTGGTTCAGTAGAGAGGGTAGAAGATCTAATGAAACCAATTAAATATTTTTAGGTGTATACTTGAATACACTCCTCTTTCTTTTTAAACTTGAGAATACTCTAATGAAACTTTATCAGGATGTTACATTTATCGTTATTCAGAATTTTAAAAAATTTCTTGCAATACTGCAGGCATACTTAAGCTTAAGCCATAGAAAACAGGAGGACTATCAATTAAATACATTTAACAGAGCCATTAAGTCAATTCTATACAACTTTCTCATCATTATTTTATTCTGATCACAATTCAGATAATTATTATTTTATTATGTTTATATGAAATTTTATACAATAGTATTAATGGCACAGTTTTCCATGCTTATGCTCCTTTGCTTACATTGTTTTTAGTGTGACTTTAATTAATATAGTTATCAAAATTATATAGAATAGCATGACAGGAATTGTATATACATTTTTATATATTGCCATGTTATTCCTAAGTACATGGCAACATGAAGCTCATAACCGAGGAAATTAGAAACCATTTGGGGAGGCCTACATCCAAGGTTGGATTGATAATGGCTGATGATGATGATATAGATATATACAGGTATATAATTCTTAAAAGCAAAAAAATGGAAATAGATGTTGTATTTTATCTCTTCTTTATTAAGTAAATTCTTGCTTTGGTGATGAACTGAAAAATAAACTACATTATTGGATGGCCTGACTTTATTTAAAAAGCAAACTTAATTCAAATACTATCTTGTTCTCAGTTATTATTAAGTTAATAGGCAATCATTTTTTTCTTATAAAAAGCAAAAATTATTTATTTACAATGGCTTTACAATTATTCATTGCTTTTATTAATTAACAGTATTATTGCATCTAATTTTATCTATTTTATTCATAGTTTGCTAGGGATAGGATTGCTTGGCAGCCATATAAAATGATCCAGTAGTAGATGACCCTTAATAATTATGGCTTAAATATGTTATTTTGGTTTGACAGTTTGATATAGGTTTACTTACAAAATCTTACCAAACTATTAAAGCAAGCCAGAAAAAAATTCTTTAAATAACAAAAAACAAATCAAAATACTATTGATCTTTCAATGATAATAGCTTACATCAAATTATATATAAATCATGTTTTTTAGAAGCATAAGTTATTAAAATTTTTCTTCACCAGTATAATTAATATCACTCAGATTTAAACTCTCTTCAAATAGCATTCAAGGCATAAACATTGTTTTAAACAAATTTTTGTTAAAATTGAAAGCTTATTTGCTGACATATTTATCCTTATGTATAAATAAGTCATAATAAATCAATGTTCCATGAAAGAGACCTTCCTGCCATTGATCTTTTTCTTCATAAAATTATTCATATAATTATTCATAACTATTATTATTATATTTAATTAATGCTTCAGATGATATCTAGCATTACATGAGCTTACATGACTTTTATGCTATCATGGTAATTTGTAATTGAATCTCTATATTCAATTTATTTTGTATTACCTTTATTCCTATTTATCTTGTTTTGTTGATTATCTGACTGACTACCATTATTTTAACTTCTTCTCCTTTCCTCCTATGATCTGCATTTTATCATTCCTATTAATTCTAAATATGATATAGCCATGTCTAGGATGTAGCCTTGAATAGGTATGCACCTTGTACAACATGATATGGTATAAACCATAGAATACATAGATTACCTACAAAGTGACCCTTAAACTGAATATGTGTTTGCAGAAGCCTACAGGATGAATGTGTTCTGAATCAGTAGCTCCTAATGGATGTGGGACAACTAAACAACTAACTTTTTTGAGTCATTGTGATTCATTTTACTTCCAGCAAACAGGGAGTGTGCCAAACCAATGCCATTTTAATAAGATCCAAAAATACTCAGAGTTTAGAAAAGAATTTTAATAATTATTATAATTAATGATAATTCAATATTAATTTTTCTTAATAAAATGTTGTTATAGCATAGAATTAATTGCTATTGCTATGAATTGTGCTTTATCGTCAACTATTGTTTAATCTTGGGTTTAAAGTGCACGCTTCCTCATGCTAAGTAAAATTTCATGTTCAAGTTCTTTCTGTTTAGAAAAGAATTTACCCATAAATGATTGAGTCACATTGTCTGTTGATTTGAATGATGTGGAAAGAGGTTCAGAACAGTAGTGATATTGATATGCTCTTCAATAAAAGTTTAAAATTCATAATCATACTGTTCATGATAAAATAATTTCAATCTCAAAGTTATTGAATATTTCTAAAATTTATTCCCATCATCCTCCTGCATTTCTTATGCACTGCTTAAATTCAGTAGGACTGGGATAGTCTATGCTTGAATATATGAACACACAATATTACTTCTTAAAAGCATTATATAGTTTTTCTTAATAACATTTTGTTATAGCATATAATTGTTAGCTATGGATTGTGCTTTATCATCAAATATTGCAGCTTCTATGTTTAAAATGTATGAGTTTATCAATCATTTTCAGAACCTGAGAGCTCTTTGGAAAATCAAAGCTAGTGGTGTCACCAAATATTATAACCTCTTGAAAATTATCATGTCAGTAGAAGTTTGGATGGATAATTTTTAATTGTCTATGAAGAATGAAATTTAAAAAACTGACAATAAAAATGTACCAGTTTTTGTGAGGAAATATCCATGAACCACTTTAATTGATTTCATTCAGTTCCTATTCAGCCAATATCTTGCCTCTCTAGCTGCTTTAGAAAACAGAATATTAATGGGAACTTGTGCAAAATACCCCTCATGCCATCACTGTTTCTCAAAACTTTGCCATACACCTCTCTTTGGCATTTTCAAAATCCTGAGATCTGAAGTACACACATACCACTTGATATTTAATCCCTTTAATACTTTTCTGCTTGTAGTTAGTATAGAACTTAAAATAAAATTAGCATGGACTTGCATTAAAATCAACAGCCAGTGCTCAAAAGAAGAGAAAGATAAGTTCATAAACAACATTAACATTCTTATGAAATTATATTGTTACAAAAATCTCTCAGTTATTACAATCGCTTTTGACTCACAAAACACCAATAAATGTGCATTAGAACTAGAGATTAAAACATTTCATCAAAAGTTTCTCTCAGAAATTTTTAATAGATCCAATCTTCTCTAGGAAAAGTTATTATCATGTGAAAGAAAAACTTCTATTGACTCATACCAATCCATCAAATTCCTTGTGAAGAAGTAAATGAGTCCTCCCCAAGAAAAATTTCAAAATATAAAATCTAAAATATGCGTCATCAAAGGTAAACTTTTACTAAAAACCCCTGCTTTGGACATTTGTGTGCCATGAAAGGAAAACCATTTCTCTATCTCATAACCATCTCATAGTATCTATATAAATATTGGAAAATAATTCTTTGCCTGCCAATATATACTGTAATTCAGGCTATGCTGGATTTACAAAGAATACATTTGTTTCAAACTCAGTTACCTTACTTAACTGCTCACTCATTCAAACAACCTTATTTCTGCAAATGTTTATTCCTCAAAGTAGAATTATCTTAAATGTTGTATAGTTTTTAAAGCATATAAAAACTTACAAGGACAAAGATGTGTTGTTAACTATTTATAAATATACTGAATATTTTAAGATGAATTTTCTTATTGATAAGATTTTTGGTGAAAGAGTTATTTCAAAGTCAATTGGAATTTATCAGTTAATATCTGTTAGTTATACTTTATATATTTTTATCTCATTAAATATTGTTAGTATTAGGTGTTTGATATGCACTCACATGTTAGTGTTTTACCATTTATAATCCTAACAGACTCATAAGGTTGAAATTTGGAAGTTGTTTGATATCTAAATAAGTTACAACAAAGGATGGAGTGGAAATATTTGGAAGAAAAACTACGTACTTGTTTTTGTTGCTTTAATAGCTTAACATTAACATTTCATTCAGAAAATGCCATTTTTAACACCTTTAAAATTTCAGAAGATTCAAAAAATTAATTTCTTCTTACTTAATATATCGTAAGAGAACGTTTTTAAGGTATAAATATGGTCCTAAAAGTATCATAATGGGATTCATTTTTTTGGCAACACCTTTTAATAGTTTTTTTTTACTCATTAGATCACAGATCACAGTATTTCAGGGAGTATCCTCACAATGGAAATTCTGTAAATATTCGCTTCATGCAAGTAGATTTTCAATAAATTTTCAACTTCTATTTGCTGATCAGTAAATAATTTTTATTTGTTAAAGAAAACTAGAATGTTTTCAAAAGTTTGTCATTAAATTGAATTTAAAAAATATGTATGGATTCACCAGAAATATAAGATGTGTGGGCATAGCGACTTACATGGATTTGGCTTTGGTATAAAATCATCTTTTATCTAAGTTCCTATCTGTGAATGTAACTTATCTGATAGTCTTGAAGTTAGCAATAAAAATACTGATCTCATAGGTTCACAATAAAAAGCTGTTTCCATAGACTGAAAACATATATCTAGACAGAATTTCCATTTATATCAATAATTTTTAATCACTTCACAATATTAAACCGTATCTGTTTGACTTTTGGATTGAAAAGGAAGTAATTGAAAGGTGGACAAAGATATTAGAAAAAGCAATTATTCCCCTTGACTTAACTTATAATACATAAATTCTTATATAATATCATTAAAAAAATCGTGAATGAGTGAAAAATGCTGACTTAGAACGTTGGGATTTAAATTTCTTTGCATTCCCCTGCAATATAGTTAATAACTGATTAAAATATAACATAGAGCACCATGATTATCTTCAATCTCTTTTAAAAGCAGCATTTACACGAATCATAAAATCGATTTATCCTGACTGCCTCATGGCTCATATTTCTTACTTCGATCAAGTGATCTCAGTAACGAATGCCTTGGCAACAGTTATCTAGCTGAATGAAATGAATCTAGATGAATCATTATGCGTGATTCATGATTCGTAGTTGTAATTGATGCTTTCATAAGTAAAATATGGGGATTTAAAGAAAGATCTCCGTAAGAACATATATTAATTTTGTAATGTCAGAGCTAATGAACTTGAGAAAACTTTAATTCTTTATAACGAGTAAAATTTATAAAGTTATAAAGCAAAAAACCGTAAACTTCCACACTATAATGTGGAAGTTTACGGTGTTTTACTTTATAACTTCAAATGTCCTTCCACGAAGTTCGGCCAAATACGATAGAGTTTATTTTTAAAATGTATCTTACTAAAATTCGAATCATGTTAATAGTAAAAATAACGATTGGTATACATATAATGTCAAAATTGAAAGGTTCTTAGTGAAATATTTTGATGTTGATAGCGTCGTCCGAATAAACCAACTGTTTGTAGACTTGACACTGAATTAATTACAGGTGGGCTGTACTGTGCATAAATTTGGAATCGAAGGGAAAAAGTAAATTAACTGCGTCGCTGGCTTAATATCCAAAGGACGCCTTCAAAGCGACGTACTAGCTTACTTCCCTGCTTTTCCTACTTTTATTAAGATAGCATCTGACTGTTAACGGAATAATCTCTGGCGGATCATTGTCGGGTTAACGGATATCTAAGTGGGTAGCTCACTCGCATATATTGAAAGCGGTCACAAGTTCGATTTCCAGAGGGAACCCATACCCACACCCATAAGTGCAAAATGACCTCAGATGTCGAAGCATTTTTAAAGTTCTACAACTACAATAGATGTTCACTCACACAACTAATATCTAAAAGTTGGTCTACCAGAGTTTTCCTTGGGAAAGTCTTGTGATCGGATAACTGTAATGAGTTGGATTATAAATGTTTATTCAGCCTTAAATCTTCATCTTTTTATTGATGAGTAAGTGATCAACAAGAGTTTTGTTATCCCTATTTACATATATGTACGTAAGTAAAATTGTCAAATTATTTTCAAAAAGCGATACTATTCCTTTCTTATTCTCAATTATTAATTGTAGATTCCTTTATAAGTATTAACTGCATATTTAAAAAAAATTATATATATATAGGATAAGAATTTTCTAGCCCATCCAAACGACCAATTCGGGTACTTTGTACTATCATATTCTTTTCGACAACTTGTTTTATAATTCTACTATTCTCTGGGAGTTGTATTACAATCTTTGCTTCTTGGAAGGAAAACTCGTACCTATATTCCAAGTAACAACTCGTACTTTATCTATGAGGTACCCAATTGGACATCAGTCTCACTTTTGAGGATTATTTTACTTCAAAGTCTTGCCTTGGAAATAATAAAGGACTTTCCGGATATCTTACTATCCAGATTTTATTACGAATGCTTCTGTGTCTTTGAAAAAATAACTGTAATAATTACTTTGATGAACCGTTCAAATCGAAGCCATCTCCAGAGATGCACCCTGCACTGCGGATGATACCAGCAAGCTTCTGACTTTATCCACTTTAACCTCCCCGGATCTGTTATGTAACCATAATGGACTACGCTTCATCCCCTCTCTCTGCATTTTGCTGCTTCCATAGCGCTTCGATATGACCCTCTCTATCCCCTTCACAGCCATGACCTTTGACCTTCGATCCTCCTCTAGGCGAGCTGTCAGGATCAACTTAAAAAATTACTTCTATGCGTTCCTAATGGAAACGGATGTCCATTATGAGGAGTAACAAATCGAAATTTATCCAGCTGTAGTAGAACATGTTTGGCATAAACTTCGGAAGACATTTTAGAGGAGGAGAAATGTAAGAATACAATTTCTGTATATTAACCCCAGGAAATGTAGCTATTCGAAATTTTATGAAGTAGTGGGACGATTTTGGGCAACCAAGGAGAAATCGTGCCCACAGAAACCTGGTTTAAGTTGAGAAGACTAGACTGCGGTTTTAATGACTTTTCGAAAGAATTAACAGCTTCGCTTATGAATTCACGAAAATAAATAAGATACGATTGCCAAGTGAACATAAAGAACTCCTCGTTATTGGAAAAATATTAGAAGGCAAAATGAAATTATAATTCCTAAAAATCAACATGATTCTTTCCATTTTAGGTGAAGGATAATTTTATGCTGATGCGTACTAGACTTAAATTAACTCGGTTTACTCACTTGATGAATTTAAATTTCTATTTTCTTCATTTAGAGCTGTATAGGATGTTCTACACCAATGCATAACCTGTTTTTGTTCTTTTAAACAATCACATATTTTCCATTTTAACGTTGGTAAATAACAGTCTCATTTTATTATGGACTAAAGATCATTCACACCTAATTTAACAACACATTTCATGGAATTACCTCTTGATATTAATATTTTGTAGGAAATTTATATTTATCTCCCCACTGGAGTCGACACAGTAAGTGTGCACCCTTCAACTCCATTCTAACTCTGTAACAATATTTTTGCAGTATTTATACAATAGGAGATATCACATAGAAAACTTACTATTAACAATAAAATAATACAATTCTCTGTTGCCAGCAACAAAGGAAGGAAAATCGCAACCTCGTATGACGAGCCATAAAATCAATTAGAATAAGAAGCATGCGTGTTTCTCCAGCGTTCCTTCTCACATTACAACAGGAACTTAAAAATCGTCGTTTGCGCCGTTGGATATATCGAAGCAGCCTTTCAATTCAGAATGACTCTCCACTCACAACATTATCAAGGATCTAATATTTTTATTCTGACACATCCTGTGTAACCACCGTAATGTAAATAGTTCTTTAACACCTCCAATATCGCAATCCAGTCAATATAACACGATCTTATTTCTCATCCTCTGTAGAAGATTTATTCTTTAAGAATGTTAACCATTGATAAAATTAAGGTCAGTTGTAATTCTGATGCTGAAATTGTCGCATCCAATTAAAGATATTGCGAATTTTTGATGGTTTTAGGCACACATAAAACGAGTTTTTAAAGTCTTTACAAAGTACCAATCATGTACCGTACCGAAGCTTATCTTGTAAACCAGCGTAAACAAACAGCATATGATAACCTATTTTTTTGGCTGCATCTTTGGAGATGCGGAAGTGGAAGATGTAGAAAAAATGGACTCAATTCATGTTTGCTATACATCCAAAAATCAAACCAATAATCAGTTAATATCATCCAGTTTCTTTAGTTTGGGTGATGCTTTTTATTTACAAGACTCTCAGCTTAATTAATGTTGGTTTAAATTTTATTCCTTGTAACGTACTAAACTAGAAAGAAATTAACAGGAAAACGAGAATTTCTCCTCCGTCCTATAGCTTCATTTCTCTTTATCGAGAAGGATTTCTCCAAAACTTCGGAGAACACACCATTTGCGATTCCTGCATACTTCTTATTCTGTGTCCAACAGTTCATTCATTCATTCGACCTATTCCAACACCTCATCCTTCGATAAATCGCTTAGTGCTGTGAAGGTATTTTCTCGCTTCATCTTCAATGCCATCACAGACACTCCCGACTCCCCTTCCTCTTTCAACCTCTCTTCTCGCACCATCCTCTCTTGCGATCTCATCCTTTCCTCAGCTTCCCTCATCGCCCGATCTTCTGCATCTTCCCTCTCCCTCTCCTTCGCAGCTCTCTTGGCCCGCCACTCCTCTCTTTCTTCCCAATCGTCTTCCTCTAACATGTCTGCCAGAGCTTCCTCCAGTTCTCCAAGAGAGGGCGTCACGGAAGAGGATGAGTTGTCGTCATCGTCGCCCATCTCTTCGTCTCTCGTCCTCGATCTCTTTTTGCCATCTTCTCGCTTATCTTTTCCATCCGCTTTCGAACTGCTTCTCTTCAAGTGACCCCAATTGGCATGCAACTGCTTCTCGATGGCTCTGAGTTCATCTTCCTCTCCTTTTTTTCCCTTCCGAGCCAAGCCTCCCGACCCCGGAAGACAGTGGTACTGACCGAGAATCTTCAGGAGGACTGTTCTAGGATTGTTGCGATCCTCTACGGTGTTACCAATGGGCTCCTGAGCTAGGTGTGGGGTGGACGAGCTTCTGCTCACGGACAACTTAGGAGGGCCAGCGCACTTTGTTGGAAGGATGTCTATCACATGCTCATTCAATGGCCCCACGCCGTGATCTCCCCTACGATGAGAATAGTCGTGAGTAACCGATTCTCCCTGAGACCTCACTCTCCTCAACTTGCGTATTAAATCGTGCATTCCGTCGTCTTCCCAGTTGATCAAAGGACCTTTGGCCCTTCCGCTGGTCCACAGGTCCACGTACGACGCGGCATCCTGTGAAGATGTCGGAGAACGATTCCGACTTCCGATGAAGAAATTTGGAGCGTGTTCTCTGTAGGCGTTTTCATCTTCAGGAGATATAGAAGAGGGTGAGGGTGGAGGCGTCACTGAGGCAAATGACGGAAGGCGGTCCTGAGGGACCACCATCGGAATCTGCATCTCTCCGTGTCTAGATTCAAGAGATGAAGAGGTGAGCAAGGACACAGAGGAGGCATGCCTGCTGTTCTTCAGTTCCTCCAGGAGAGCAGGTACTGCACCCATACTGTGGCATCTTTTCAAATAGACTTCCAGGTCTGCGGCGGTGGCTTCTGGAGAGGCCTGGGAAGACAGCATCGCCGCTGACTGGTTACGGCGCGGAAGAGGAAGGGCAGGCTTCCGAAGGCGATCCTTCTTTCTTGGAGGCCTCACTGGAGGCTTCTCTGGAACAGGAGGCTCCATATTCAAAGGGCCATTTCCATTCTCTGCTGGAGGAGTTCTCGGTCCCTTCACTCCAGGATGAGGGCGTTTAGGTAGATCAGAGAACATGAAGGGCGTGGGAGAGCTGGAACTACAGAGAAAAACGGAACATTAATTGGGCGTGAAGCATCAAAATGCAGAAAAATCCAATACGTTGATTTAAATTGCATGTAATTAGTTTGTGAATACATTCATTAGATATTTATCCCATAATTGAGATTTATAATACATATTCATTGTGAAGAAATTTAAACATAACAGCAAAAGTAGTTTTTCAGGACAGATTGTTTTTTATAGGTATTTTTGGAGAAATGGTATTTTCAGATTCATGCGACCAAATAAATCATTCATATTTGGTTTTACTTCCATTAAAACTAATTAATATAATCTCTTAGAAACAACTGGGAGGAACTGATATTGGTTCACTGTCACCATGATACTCTATTTCAGGTACTTGATGTAAAGGCGCAATATCTAAATTATCATTTTATATTAAGTGTATAGTTCAAGTTTAAACGTTGCTAATTTGGCAAAAGTATAAAATAAACTATTTGTTTTCCAACATTACCTTTTCATAGATATTCCATTTGGTTTGGACGATATATTACTGCCATGGACAGCCTATAAAAAACAAAGCATATGATAATGTAATGTTAATGCTTTCGGTAAACTGTATAAAAATTAAATTTGCATATAGTTTTAATTCTAGTTCTAGTTTTTCATTTTCTAAGGAAATTTACTTATCCCACTGCCCAGATCAATTTTTTCAGAAATGACTGAGCTACTTCCACGTATGTACCCACTTTCCTAGATTAGATTGTATTAAAAGAAAATTCTCAGATAAAAGAATGCATATACGATGGTAATAAGCATCAATTGTGAATTTTTATCACATGATAATTCATCGTGATTTGTGAGAAATTATTATGTTTTGTCTGTAAAATAACATGGAAGAATAGATGGGGAATCACGACATAGCTTTTGTTACTATTAGCGTACACATGGAGTCATAAATTGAAACGATTAAACGTTGTGCTAAGGTTTGGCTATTATTGATTGCTGTTGACATCGAAGTAGCCAGTACGCAAAGCGAGGATTTTTTTTTATTTTGCCACGAAAGACGCTGCACAGAACAATACCGCATATCTAAGGAGGCTACCGCCAGCATTGAGTCGGAACCGTGTAGAGCCGAAGTTACATACAATGCGTAATTGCGCCATTCCATTCTAATTACGAAAGAGCTTGGAGGATATTACGCAAGTCTTCCATAAGCGAAGCCAAGGGAAGGTTCTAGATTAATCTTACTATTATTGAAATAACAAGTAATTTATAAAAAACATAAGAAGCTAGATAAAAACTTAAATCCAGGTAAACAATTAAAATTAAACCTAGGTTGTTTTTTATAGAGTCATAAGCCGTAATTTTGAAAATCTAAGAGAAAGTTTTTTTATTATTACTAGAAAAACATGTAAGCAAACTTTCAACTCAAAATAGATAATTTACAATTCAAAGGTAGTTGAATTCGGGAAATTTCTCTTTAAGTTGCTTGATCTTGAAAAAAATGTGCTTACCAACTTGATTCCAAAAATATTCTGTATTTTTATGATAACATTTGAGTTTTGAGATGGACATTAAATTTATTGGGTAAATCTCAATGAATGACTTAATCAAAGATATTTGGTTGTACTTGTGGCTTCCTGAGGATACAAAATCGTACTTTCTATGACTTAAGAGGAAATAAAATTATACCAGCTTGATAACCGACGCTAATTAAGTGCGTACTCTAAGGCTCTGATACTTATCAAATATCGCTACGCTGTACCAGTAAAGCAAAGTTCAAAGTTAAATGCAACAAAATGAAATCCAAGCATTCCTAGTGATGGTAAACATAGAGGATACACTTAAAATGTGATGTTACAATAATAGGTGATTGTCTAATAAGTTATTACGCAGTATCTCATCTTCTGAAGGTTACGTGATTGAGAAACTAAACGGAATTTCGAGCTTTCTTTTATTTAATTCTCTTATTTTATTTCCGACATATAGGTTACCACGATTAAACAAATCCTCCTTCAATTTTTGAGTCTATGTTGGCATGGAATTCTTCATATGGAAAATATCAACAGAAAGACTCAAAAATTACAGGTAATTGTTAATCATTAAATCACTAAGATGAATTTGATCACAGAAAAAAATTACTGCTGGAAAACAGCCATAAAGAGAAGAGGGGTGTAATAAACTTGCAAAAGCTATATGAGAGATTAAAAGAAATGGAGAGAAAGATCGCAATATAAAGGATAATGAAAACTACATGAGGTATTTCGAGATCTAATATACATTAGAACAAAAGTATTCTTTGTCTTTGAAGGTGGAAAACAAAGAAATTTCTGAATTCAACGCGTGATTTGAACATTAGATTCATAATCTGATACATTTAAGGTATTAATATAACAAATAACTAAGTCATTAAATTTCAAATTGGGCCTCCAATATGTTTTCTCATAAAATTATCATAAGGTACTGAATTATGTGCAGGAAAACAAAACGCCAAAGCAAAATAAAAGGGATAAACGCAAAAAAAGAAAGAAAAAAGGAAATTGATAACACGAGAATGGATATGAACGGCGTCTGCGAAATATTTTTACACAGAGAATTTTTAATGAATATAAGAATGGAACGATTTGAATTTCTGGTAGAAGTGCGATCTATAGTCTGAAAGCGGTCAACTCGAAAGATTTCTTGTATGAACCGGTTTTTTGTTTTTGAATTCGAAGATTTTGATATCTACTTGTAAAAGACAATGGATATTATATTGAGATAAATAGTGAAGAAAAATTTCATGGCCTATCATAATCTATTATCACCTTATCGACTTATTACTTTTCTTCGATACAGAAGCGGAAAAAGATGAGGTTTTCTAATAGTGTCGTGCTCAAGCCATGATAATGCCTTATAAGAATCTAAAATATGATCGCTTTTTCTTTGGTCATAAATGAATCGAATGTAAGATTTTTGGGCTCATTGGAGTTTCGTGGTGAGTTTATCAGATAGATCTTGAAATACAGAATCACTGTAATCAGCGTGGGGCGAGGGGTGAAGTTACACATTAATTTGCAAGATAATGAGAAGCTAGAGAAGTAAAACACGGTTGGAAATTTCCATTGAATTTATTTTTGAACAGGTGACTAGTTTTGTCTACAAAAACATCTTCAGGCTTCTATTTGTAGAAGAAACTGATCGCCTTCTCAAAATTAGATTCTGTGGGAATTACTGTTTTACTTCATTAGTATGACTCCCTTCCACAAAGTCATGCTTGGACATGTAAGATTTATTGCGGAAGAAAAGCTTTTAATAGCGCGAGATGGTGGATAGTCATGTTAACGTTCTCACATATCTTAATGGCGTGGTCATCCCACATTATTATTACATTATGTAACTATCACAGGTTTCGGAGTGAATAATTATAGATTAACATTTAATCGCGAGCAAAGTCAATGATAATTCCATCTTTGTACCTTATTGACTGCTTAGAATTCAAAACAACAGTAAGTAAATAATATCTTGAAATGCAATTGCTATGACAGAGGTCGTACACGTCTGTTTTCACATCGCTTTTTCAAATTAAACACCTTTAATTTCGCATTCTCGCCATCTTAAAATCTTTTGACGAGCTTTGAGTTAGTAATTGGACTAAAAACTGATACAACTGCTGCTTACGAAATATGCAAATATTCAGGTGAGAACAGAATGAATTAGATTATAAAGGCATTTGCTTGTACGGCTCAGCTTTCCATTTCGGCGCGACACAGTAACTGTTAACGTTATATTTAAACACATTCCCTACGTTTCTAAAATTCACTGCTGCAATGCAGGAACTGTTACCATGTTGACGGAAACATACTGTATCAATGACCTGCTCCACAGTTACCGCTATATTCATTGTCTGACCCCCATTCCATTTTCGTGTTCCTGCAATTGAGCGCGATGACCTGGAATAGTTTCCAAGTGATTTCAGAAGCAGGGCACTTATTTAGATATGTCACTGTTCTGCCTCTAATTTACAGAAGTGACCGTAGAAAGGCAAAGATGCTAATTACAAAGCAAACACTTATAGGACATTCGCCGAAGGTGCTTCCTATTATAAGACCCAGAAGAAAAAATATTCCACATAGTAATGATGTATTTTTATTTCTTCATTCACATGTATGCATTTAAGTTACACAACACTTGTATCGATAATGAAATTATGCTTTACACAAATATGCCATTTCGCATAAATTGCGTCAATAGCGTCAATCCATTAATATTTCCCAAATCTAACAACGCCTACTGAAGTTCTTGAGCAAGTTATTCTGATTATAGCTGTTTATATTGATACAATTCTTTGAAAATAACATCTTATTAGAAAGAACACGAGTATGATATCATTTACGACTAAAACTCATCTGAAATATAAATATCTTACTATGGTATTACAGGGTGAGCAATGATGTTCGTAGATATGGCTTTGAGAGTGGGCTGCGTTGAAAGAAATCCCTTGAAAATTAAGTATTTTTTCCTTATGCTAGAGGAATACTTCAGGTGTAAAGTTTAAATTCACCCAGATGAATTTATCTAGTGAAATTAAATAATCTATATGTTAGAACCACCTTCCTGAAATAGTGGAGAGTCTACTATTGAATAACCTAAAAACCGTCCCGATGTATTTTTTTCAATTTATGTCATGATTGTTTTTTCTTAACAATGACATCGTTGGGTTATCTGATACTACGTACCTAAATGTTCCACTGACAATACGACTTTCCATTTTATGAAAGCTTTTACTTTCAATGTGTTATAGCAGTCGATACATCTGCAATCGACCTAAGGACCAGAACTTTCAGAGGATATTTCAACAACCAAGAGGAATTTGAAATGAGATCGACAAACTTAAAACTATCAAAGAAATAAGAGTGTTTTAGAAAATCATTCCTTTTTTTGGTTTAGCGCTTGGCACATAATTACACTCATTTCTCTGAAGATTTGCAAGAGATATTTTTGATTGAAAACAATCGAAATAAAAGGATGAAAGATTACTCTCCTTTTCTCTGAAGAATAAAGTATTACAGTATAATGCAGGGAGACGTCTATACATATCTTCTTATAATTCCATTTTATGTATTTATTATATGTACGATATTTTTTTAATATTTTAGAAGTATGACTGACTATGACACGCTTATTGTTTTTATGAGCTCTTCAAATTTGAGTTTGAATTTGAAGTTTGACTCAGAAAGGGACATTCGTAGACATTGAGCTTATGCGTCGCATTACGATGATTTCTAGTATAAAGGTTAATTTTGGGACTTATTTACTCCCTTCTCCATCAGAAAAGATAGCTTAGCCAATATATGATAAAATAGCCATTATATAAAATGAAATTAGATTCCGATTTGCCTGGACGCTATTCTTATTACTTTGCTGACGATCTGGAGAGATACGGTAACGTTTAACCTGGTGAAGTAACTATTAGATTTCTTTTTAAATTGTTATCCGCTATAATTCTGGTGAAGCAGGGGACTTAAAATATTTTCCTCACCTGTGAATCCCGAGACCGCATCCTGAACATTACTGAAACCTTTCTGTGGATATCGATGCGAGAGACTGATGGATCAACGAATAAAAATGTGCACGAAATAAGCCGCAAATAGTGATAACAGCTTGGGTGACAGCTCACGGAAGATCACGATGGATGAATTTGCCTCCACGGTGTGAAGGTGTGGAAATCTATTTTGCTCACTCTGAGACGCGATCACTTTGTTGACACAAGGCTCAAATAAAGCGAAGCTCTAATTTTTTCGATCAGACGCGTGTTTTTTAGGCACACAAATGGCGCTTCTCGTTCAACATTGCTTCATTCGCATGAATCAGATGACTAGGTGAAAAAGAGACTGTAATGAGGTTTTACTTTGGCTGTCATGCTCGACGTGCCTAATAATTCCGCAGAATTCGATTCTCTGTTTCTTTTGAAATTGGCTACCAATTTAATAGCGGAGACGGCCCCAACATGCTCGCCTTTTGAATTGTGCCCACAATTGCATTCGAATGATGGCGTATTCCACCCACTTCCACGAGGTCATCGGGAGTAACGGGTCCCAATCTAATTGTTGAAACCGGTTCGAAACGCCCTGCGATGGTACGAAGATGACGGACGGCCAAGATCTCATTTCGGGAGTCATTGTTTACACACCCTAAATAGGGTTATCCCATACTGACTGATTCACTCAGCTGAATTTACTCCTCGAGGACATCTTCCTCCGTAGCATATTCTACCTGTTTATTGAAGAAATACTTAGAAATTTGATGGGAAAGATGAACCCACCAAATTTGTCTCTCTTCAAAACGATGCGGAGACAGAAGCTGAAAATTCATCTAATCAAAATTTTATTTCGTAATTATTTTAGGCTCATAATAAAATTACGATTATTGTTCTTCATATGCTTTCTATTTTCATAAAGTAAGCCCACGGACATATAATGGCTGAAATTCCTTTAAAAACTGCTGCTATGGGATACCAATTGAGTCAATAAACCGAGATATGACAACAAAAAACTGATTCATTATAGCCTGTGAATGGCCCAATTTTCTAGTGGGTTCTGGTGATCGTTCTTCCATCAAAAATACTTATCAGATCAGATGTTTGAAAATACTAGTTGCTTATAATAATGGGGGAGTATGGTATACATCACTCATTTCTTTATTAGTAAGCTGAAAGTGTGATTAATTTAATGACTTCGAGCAGAGGAAATTTCTTAGACAAAATATTCGATAACCTTTTTGAAAATTGCAACGAATATTGAACTGTTCTGACGATAAGATTAAACAATTCCTCCAAATAACTAAAATTTACGTACAGAAATATGGTATTTCAAACTCCTGGTAGTAAAGTATAATTTTCGCATATTTACATGGGATGTTTTCGCATATTCACATATCACTGGTTATTACTTGACAACCTCAATACTCTTTCATCTACCGATTAAATCACTTGTAACGGAAGCCCCAGGCAAAATTACCTGCACCAAACTTAAAATATGAGTCTAAGTACGCTAACGATTACAGAACTATGATCAAATAAATTTTCCGCGCAAAAATGATTCATAAATTGAAGAAGCACTTAGCGAATCGTTAATCACTTTTCCTTTGGTAACTTGTTTGCAAAAAACTGCTGTTCCGCATTTAGTGAAGGATCTGAGTAAACACTAAAAACACGTACTTCAAACTATATTTGATAAAAATACCAATCAATTAAGCACATTTATGAGCACGGAATGGTTATTTCCCAAATATTCGTAAGGTCAGCATGTTTCCTTTTCATTTCAAGGATGCGGTAGACATCAGTTAATTCTTTATTACCTTATAGCTTACAAGTATAAGCTGAGAGTGTGATTAATGTATGACTTCAGACTGAGGAAATTTCTTAGACTAAAAATGAAACGTCTTATCTTGGCAACTGAAGGCAATGAACCAAATTAATTTTACCAAACAAAAACGAAATCTGTTGAACTTGTGAGGGTTAAATATTTTTGAATTCTATATTAAAAAACACACTAGATTAAATTACAAGTCTATAACAAAATTCTACTTTGGAATAAAAGTTCAAAAATTAAAATTTTAACTTTGATAAAAATGCGCATTCTGTGTGTCTTTCGGAAATATGAATATATAAAACATAGCGCCATTCTTCATGGGAAAGACGTAAAATTTTGGAAGGTTTTAACGGCCAGTTCGTCTATATGATAACTACTTGAATACTTATGAGCGGAAAACTACCAAACTTTTTCCTCATTGTGTCATGTTCTTGGTTTTGAGGGCGGAAATACTGTTAGCAACCATCGTCTGTCGTCCTTCGCAGATGAGTTATCAAAGGTCGTCAGGTTAGCCGGGGCTTTTAAAGGTTATGGGTGTACAGTTTCGTGCTCGATCTATAAGCATTGACACATAAAACGGATGAGTAATGAATGGTGGGAGGCGAATAAGAGTGCCATTAAATCTCTCGGGCATTTGTGTGACTGATTTTTGGGGTGTGGTAGTTTTTGATGCGAACGGAAAGCGATTTAGATATTTGCAGCACCGTTGTATCATTGCTATATGTTGTACCGTTGCTAGCTATATTCGCGCTGAAACACAAAGAACGGATTGTCAAGATTTAAATAATTTTACGATTTTTTGTCTGGATTTAAAATAGTCGATAATACTCTAATTAGAAAGATCAAATACTTTATTAGGAAATCAATTTTTCCGTAGAATTTCTTATTTTACATATAGCCTTCTAAAATTGGTCGTTTCTTCCTTTTCTGGCTAATTTTAATTTATACATATTGACTATCCAAACCAATATTAGGTCAGAGCCAAAATAGCCAAAAATTAATACCAATACACCAAGACATCTTGTATGCACCTTACTTACAACTGAGGCAATAAAATGTTTCGTATGTAGTCATCATCATTCAGTCCTTGAAAAGTTTTTACATCAGTGTAGGACAATCGACACCATAAACTCAACATTTTGTTGATGTTCACTCTTGTGAAACTAGCGACCATACTTTTATTTGCATTTTCAACGGTTCAAGGCTCATTCTTGGCAGAAAATAAAGAAATAGGTTGAAGATTAGGATGGTTAACCAAGCGATTTAGAAAAAAATCATTATCCATGGTGTTTTCTTAGTAGATACATTTTCATGGTTACTGAAACCAAATGATCATTAACTCTTATATATACAATTATTTTCCGTAGCAACCGTTCTCGATCATAACTGTGCCCATAACTGTTCTTTGGAAATACGGTCAAAAGATTTTCATCAGAAATTTAGGTTTGGAATATTTCATCCTGTTTTCTGAAGTCCCTCGGGAGGGTAGCCGACGCTCATTAAACTCACTTAAAATTCTCGATGCTCGGGATCGCAGAACTGTTTTCTTTCTTAATATGCGTGCACAAAATTAATAACTTCCGCATTCTTAATCCTAAAATCTTATGGCATTCCTTATGGTGAAAATATAACAGAATATAAATATATCAGAATCACTGTCAAAAGGTTAACCCTTGAATTCTCCCTGAATCGCGTACGATGGCTTAAGCATGAGATAGAAAGGAAAAATATCCTTCAAAAAGGCAACTTTGAGATCTACCTTTCGCTGTGGAGAGTTTTTAAAAAGTTCCTCGCAGACAAAAGGCCCTTCCCGTTGCATAATACCTCCGAGGGGTCACGACCCGAAACATTTAAACGGTTGACACGGTTTTCCTTTCTCTCCCTTCCGCACTATCTCACCTGCGTTTTCCGGTGAAGAATTCTTTCCATAGCCCTGTCCACCGTGTCCCTGCAGCCTCCGGACGCAGGGCAAATTCCTCCCCTTCCCACCGTGGCCCGACAACTGACCGCGCGACAATTGACCGCGTACCAACTGACCGCGTACCAACTGAACGCTACGACAATTGACCGCTACGACGACTGAACGCTCGCGACAACTGACCGCGTAACAACTGACCGCTACGACAACTGATCGCGTCTCGTTTTCTGAAAACATTAAGGAATCGAAATTTTGATTTAAAATTTGGAGCCCCCGTCCTATCTTAATGATAATTATCTTAGATTGTTACACAGTAATAATTTTTTATGTTTATGATATATACAAAGCAGAAAAATGTCCTTATTGATACCTTAAATTTCTAAATTTAGGAACATTTTCTTGGAAACCTTATTTGTTACACATGAATAATAAACTGTTTAGATAAGGAACTCCTTCGAAAATATGTGATTAATTGCGTTCCATGTCTTTCAAAATTTTTTTTTTAATTTTGGGACAAATATGTCCCTATGGGTTGGCGGCCGCATAACGCTGCATCGCCGAATTTTCACCGTTCTTTACACTCACACTCTTTTCCTCCCAATGCCTTATCATTTAAACCTAAACGGAAATTCACATATGTCTAATATTTTGGTGTGATAATGTTAATGTTATTAACTCTTTTAACAGACATCCTTTGGAAATAATACGAAACAATACGCATCATTAGCATCACGATCAGTATAATTCTTTAATCCTTCACTTAATTTCTCTCTTAAACCAATGCAATTATTATAAAATGTATTTCAAAAACTTAGCAGTACTACCTACTTTCAGTATATCATATCATTCCATTACCTTGGCCTTTTCCGTTTCATTCATCATGGAGTTGTAATTTTCACAAGATCTACAGCGAAGCTCCAGGTCACTGGCTCACATAGTAATATTACACTTCAATTAATACGGACTAAAAAATCTATTAAAGCTTCATGATAAAATGCGACCATGAGGAAAACAACAAAACATACTTCTGCTTCCACGTTAGATTATTACTAACTTTATTTTTATAGCTATTCTTAATAAAAAACAATAACTTGAACTCGTCTTCAGTAAAATTACGTTTCCCTTTCTTATATTTGCGATGAATCAAACATTCACTTACTGAAAGATATCCTATCAGCAATGACCAGTTGTGCGCGGTTTATGTCGGCGTAGAACGAATGAAATAAGTTCCTTTGAAGGGGAAAGCAAGAGGGGGAAATGTGTGTGATGTATGCTTCATTTTCTTACGCACATACATTGTAATACATTGTGACCGAAAAGCTTATACGGCCATCTAATCGCTGCATTCATTCTTCAAGATCTCTTATACAATAATGATGGCCAGACTTACGCTATGTATGGCATTATCCATACCGAATGGTCAACCCAGTAAAAATAGCTTCATTACATAGTTAAAATTACCAATGAAGTAAAAAAGAAAGCAATTCATTTTGTCCGAAAGTATGGCAAAATACAATCAGAAGGCACTACGAAGCATTCTATCTGCAACGAAACAATCGCGGGCCGCGCAGAGTAAATTACCGCAAGAACTGAAAAAGAAGCATATTTTTGCATCTGATATTGTAAAGATAGATAGAGACGGAATACCAAAAATACGAAGAGGATGAAAGAGATGTAACGCTGAGATATAGATTGTGTTGTATCGAAGGAAGTTTAAGGTGTTAGGTGGATGTAGAATCATTTAGTTACTCATCTATCAAACTTCCTTGACTTCAAAGAAACAGGGTGGGACGAAGAGCTTCATGGGAGAGTTGATTTCTGTTGAGAGAATATATATTCCTTGTCCTTAGATGATAAAATCATACAACATATATAATGGAGGTGAAGACTTAAAGATACTAGAAAAACGTTACCTACGGAAATGAAAAGCGAAGTTATAATTAATTTCGAAATTCTTCTCGTTACCTACGTAATCGATATGAGGCTAATAAATAATTATCACTTGCAATTGCTTTATTTTTGGAATTGCATATAATGAATCTGTATATGGGAATGGTAAGGAAAAAAAGAGGAATGCAACATAGTCACATCCTTACTATTTAGAGAAATAATTGCTAGAACACTGATGAATATATTATATAACACCACTGGAAAGGTTCCCTCAAGAAACTGTTTGCGATGCTGCCACATCTATTCACTTCTATATATCAGCATTCGCTGATATAAGATATATACTTGATATTTACCTATTATGATAAAGATGGGTACTTGATTGTTACAACAGTAGAAAAACTGCGAGTGATGACATGAAATGATTTCTTAGTAAAAATTTTATTTTTAGTCACTCAAGTAGTAATCGCTGTTTAAGACTATCTCAGGATATATTTCACAATATACAGTATTTTCTAAAGTTCAGAAACGTTATCGTATAATTTCTTGAATTATATTACTACCTAAGTTTCAGATTTTAATTTAATGTAGTGTTAATATAGAAGTATATAATGAAAAAGTGTGACATGTTACTTAAATGTCTTCAAATATAAGGAGGAAAGGATTTATAAATACTAGCAGAAGTTCCGAAAATTTTCAACGGGAGAAATGGATGTAGTATTGAATATAATCTTCATATCTAGTTTATCATAGTTATCTACCGGATAATGTGTACTTTACTATACTATAATACTATACAAGTCGTGATATAATCAATTTTTAAGCTTTCACTGGTATTTAAAGCGATGATCAACGTCTGATAGGTCTGATTTAGTGAACTTCAAACATTAAAGATATGTTTCACCCCAATGCCTCGTGGTTGTAAACGAACTATGTAGTGTAAATAATTATAAATTGCCTCTTGCGCCAGTTAGTTCATTGCTGAAATTTAAGTTTGTTCAAAGAAATTTTAGTCACTCATAAAATGTAATCTTGATACTAAAAGCTATGTTGGTATATGTATCGACAATTGTATCTGATCAGCTCGGTGCAGTTTTATAAACCCGTAAGACTTATCTTTATGCAGTTATAGTTCCATGCCATATTCACTCATCTGAGTTTGTCTAAATCTTATGAAATAAGTTATATATAGTAGTATATAGTTAGAAAATATTTTGAATTAATGTGCGGAGTTAAAAATTTCTTTCTTTTTTCTTCTAAAATAAGTTATGTTTTAAAGAGAGAAATGGGAGGAATGTTGTGTAGCTTGTGACATATGCGCTGAATGGAAAAGCGTGATACTAGCTCAATGCTTGCTGAACACTTTACAGTAGTTATGGATACATTGAGTGAAATTACTTCTTGGATTGATAGAACTTCATCAAACAACGCAAATGTGCTCCTTTATACCCTGACAGTACATGTCGTAGACAAGAAAGTTGATTTACCAATATAGTTAACAATCTTAGTGAGCTCCGAGAGAATAAGAAAAAGCCTTACAAGGAAGTAACAGCCTGGATGGACATCTAATTCTTGTCTATTTTTTTCTCGGAGTATTAGAGAAGCTACGAGCAGTTAAACTTACACACCCCTTACCTCACGCCAATGGTGGTTTGTAGGATCAATGTGTGAATGTAAATATAAAAAATAGTAAGTTAATTCATTGTTTCTATGAAATGCATCGAATCTGTTTTCACCTTAACACTCTCGACTAGTAAGTCACTCCATAAAAATCACTAGATATCTCATTAGTAAGGAAATGCATTAAGGGTAAAACCAATGGCCTAAAAACGGCTTTTTCTGATAGAACTACAGCAGCATAAAATAAATTAACTATTTATAATTTACAGTTAAAAGCTCCCAATTGATGGTATATTCTTAATTACTCATTAAGGATAAGCGGAACGCAGTTTTTACTTCGTTAACACAAAAATACTTCACATAGATGTGCTAAGTCATTTAGTGAAAGACTATATAAATGTAAAAATAGCCTCCGGGTGTGCAATATCAACGACTATCTTTTCATTATATTTTGTATCCATTTAAATATTATGGCATTGCATTATTCTATGTACTTTTAACGGTTTGAAGTTATGAATTCTGTTCTACTCAGAACCGTCCAGGAATAACTAATGCTGTGTAAATTATAATATCACTGGCAATATAAGTCCAAATATAAGTGGTAAATGGTTTGTGTATATTATAGGACACTATCAGATAACCACAGAATGTTAATTTACGTACCTAATTATCAACGGAGGTAATAAGAAAAGTGATATAAGTAGTGACATTTTTGAGGATTACGGTAAAGAATATATGCAGAATCTATTTAAGAATCCAGGAAGCAATTTAGCCTAAAAGTTATTAATTCGTTATCGGCAAAAAATTGTTACATTAGACTATTTACATTTCCAACTGTTATCTCCTGCCATACGCCACTCGCGGGGTACATAGCTAAATCTAAAATCTTAACCAAGTCCCGTACACAGACATGTCCGCAAAGTGAATTTAATTGTACATTTATCAGTATTTCATAAATATTGCTCGTAATAAGATAACATTCCTGTTCAAAACTGTTATCGATAAGAAAGCGTTGTAAAAAAATTTAGTGATATAAGTATCTAATATATGGTACTTTAATCAGTATTCGGTATAATGACTACCGCTCCATTGCTACCACAAAATAACTACATTTCATATAATTTTGTGTACCGTACTTCAATTAATGATTCCTGAAAACGGAGACGCGTTCAGTTGGTACGCGGTCGGTTGGTACGCGGTCAGTTGTCGCGAGCGGTCAGTTGTCGTAGCGGTCAATTGTCGTAGCGTTCAGTTGGTACGCGGTCAGTTGGTACGCGGTCAGTTGTCGCGCGGTCAATTGTTACGGAACCCCTTCCCACACCCCCGACGCCCGCCCCAGGCACTATATCCTTGCACATTCCGGCGCCCATGACCCGCCCCTCGTGTAAAGCAGGCAGACGCCCGGATGAGCGGAGCCGACAGACACCTGGAATCAGCCGAAGCCGAGAGCAGACTCCAGTTCTCTGTGATCGGAGAGCGTGAGCGGTCGCGATCATTCGTGACGGAGAGGGAAGGGCGGGCCCCCGACGGTTGGCAGCACTGCAAAAGAGTGCTCGCGTTGGAGGTCGGGATGGCTGCCGAATCGCCGGCCCTCACGTGAAGAGAGAGTAATTGAGGAAAAGGGGGAAATGATGCGAAGGTGAAGGAAAAGAAGGATGGACGGGAGGGGGGCGATAGTGGGAGGGAATCAAACGGCGTGCAAAGTGCACGATCGGTTTGTTAGCTGGGTGACGTCAAACTCCGCCACGAAGGTGGGCAACCTTGAGAATTGTTTAAGTGACAATTCGCACCCTCAATTTTTTTGTTCCTCTGCGATCTCCTTTGCTCTCTTTCATGCTTCCTCGATGGCCAGTTACTGCATCCACGTATGCAACGCCTCTTTCCTCGCTCGTTGCCCAACTCCTCTCACTCCCTCAGGATCCCTTCACCCACTCAACCTTTGCCTCCTCTTGCCTCATTCTTACCCTTTCCGAATCGTCCCTCACCTGGAAGTATTCCGTTTATGTTAATTTTCCCCAATCCTCTTCCTCAAGGAATTCCATTTTTTAATTCATTTATTCAGCCTACCCTTTCAATCTTCTATATTTTACTGAGCAAGAATATTCACGTACATGATCATTCCTGACGGCTAACCTTAAACTTGCAATAATACCATTAGACTATAATTCTAGTGCTATGTTATTTAATGAAACGCATAATCACAGTTACGTCATCGGAGTCGATGACGTACACGATTCGATCACAAGTGAGCGACTTGCAGCGTTTTTTCTACTTCACACTCTTTCTACAACCATCTTAGATGCGCATCGCAATGCAGTCAAAACTGTTATCTTTTCATCTCTTTTCCTTAAAACGGAGCTTTGAAATAAATTCTGAAATTGTATTGTATAAATGTATGTCCACGAAAAGTAAATAGAGGAAAGAGAAACTTCAAAACATCGCTGCTAGTTTACAATAAATCGAAATATAGAATTCCCGTGACTTCTTTACGACTTTACTTTGACATTCTTAAATATATATCTAGTAGATATCAAATATTATCTACATTGAAATAAACATGTTCTCTATATTGATGAGATATCTTTACGCTCTTAATCGCTATATAACAATACTTTCCTCTTCGAGTACATGTATTGTGATTGCATCACACATTCTAAAAACATATTAAATTAATAACTGTCATTTATACGTCTTACCCGTAGAAAAATTAAACATTCGATGATAATTTGTTTGATAAAAATTTCAAAAGCTTATCTTTGTAGCAATAGAAGTAGTAGCTCGAAATTTAATTAAAACATACACATTCTTATGCACATTGAATACTTCAGAATTCTGCTTATAGGAAGGTAAGGGTCTAAAGAAGTATACCGAGAAGTGTCTAAAAGTCCTAGAGACTTTTCGGCATGATTAATTTCAAGTTTCATTTCAAAGTTCATTTTAAATTTTATCTAACCATAAGTAATAATTACAGAGTAAAAAGAATCTTATCTATCAAATCTACTATTGATACTAATACCTCATTATGGATGCAAAAATCACAAAAGGAATTTAGAAATAAATTTATAAATTTAAAATGTTGTATGAAAATAAATTAAATACTAATATTTGTTTATTAAATTTCGTTTTATGTTTGGACAGCCGTTACTGTATGCTTTGTTGGAATAATATTGGATGTTTCTTTCTAATTTATCGACCTTTACAACTTTCTAACCACTTGAATTGTATCTCATCTTTTAGAATTTTAAGAAATAATAATTCGGTTAATTCCCTTCGTAACTATCTTCCATTCATTATCCCGTTTCCTCTTCCCCTCTCTTTCGTACTCTGTGATTAGCATTGAATTATTTCTGCTAAAAACTTATTCACGACCCTTCCATTCCGATCCATAACGCGCTTGTTTTCAATATCTTACGATGTCAACGATCTGTATATATAAAAACCACACAAAGTTTTAAAGAAAAATTTGGTTATGCAATTTCTTGAGAAAAGAGGAGTCTCATTAACGTCGATCATGAATGACGTGCGGCAAGATTTTCCTTTGTCCTTTTTGTGCCCTTTGGTGACAGAGATTGATTGATGTTCCTCGTAATTGATTATTTTTGATCCATTTACTTCTCTCCATCCCTTTTGAAACGCTCGTTTCTGATAAATTAATGTTTCATTCCTCCAGGAAGGAAATATTTTAGCTTACTTTCAACTATCATGACCATATTATGTTGAATATATATATATATATATATATATATATATATTAAAGGACAACGAGAAAAGTACTCATACCTTTACCACAATAAAAAGGTATGAGCGTTTTTTTTTTCACTATTCCTTATAATGGAGGCCTACCACAAAGTCGAGACCACATTAGTAGATTCTGATAAAATACATATTTAATTGGTATTTAATAAATAGTGTACTGCGAAAATGTGTATATTATTAATAACATCGTATCTCTACCTATATTTGGGAATGATGAATTGGTAATTATAACCATAACTTTTATTTATAACTTCGTATGAATTTATGTCAAAATTTTAGGGAACATTTAATTTAAGTATACGTACACTTTGCGTTATGTTTCACTATAATGTAACTATAAAAATAAATTTTTTTAGATAGAAACATTATAACATACTATGAATTACTCTGGTCAAAAAGATTTCATAAACATATTTTATCGATATTCATTTACAATTAGTGCAGGCTTTTCTACCAATATTGATTTAATTTCTGGTTATCGCGTCAATAAAATTACCAAACGTCGTCCAAATATGAGAATTCTTGTATCAAATAAATTTAAAAAATTTATTTCAGAGCCAAAATTTGAAGACTCGGAGAAAGAAAATAACTGTATAGACGTATGGAATGCGTCATCTGTATTACATATGCCATTCAGTTCATTCTTTCCACTCTTATATATTCGGAGAAGTCAATTTTTATCCTTATCGTTGTAATGCAGATCTTATTCATTTTAAAGTTTTGTTAAAGATTCCTTGAATAAATATTATGGCTTATGCGTTTTTCAATGTGATTTTTTATTTACCAATTTTTACCGTTAATGGAATTTGATCAAATAAGGTTTAAATCTATATTTTAAATTTGTAAACTTAATTACAATTAGTTTCTAATTCATAATTCTTTGTTTTTATACTATTAACGAACCATTTTCTCAATTTATTAATTTTTACAGACAGCACACGTACACTGTTCAATACATTCATATGTATAGTCGATGCATCAAAAAGACTCATTCCTTTCTTGGGCGTTGCCTTAATGTTAGTATTACTCAAAGGGAGAAAAACAGATTCTGCTCAATCATGTTAAGCAATTTCCTTTCTCACCATCGAGAAAATTGGCATTTAGTTGCCGTTATCCATATTAACAAAGCAATTAAAACTCCAACAGCGCGTTTTATTGTTTATTTACTTTGCGGACTACAAATATTTTTAAAGAGAATTTTGAAGGTTTCCCTTCCCATCCTTGATTGTCGTTCGTGTTTAATGACCCATTTACACTGAAGAAGCCGTGTTTTTCCTTCATTCATCATCATAAATAACTAATCACGTTTTTGAAACAGTTTGTCTCTGCATCTCATTAAAACTAGTTCCTCATAAAGTGATTCTAGTGGATGCGGTTGGACTGTCGCCTACGGATAGTTTCAAAGGAAATGCTGAATGGGCTCGATGATAATTAGAAAGTGTTGAAATATAGCAAACACTTGAGTTTCAATCGACATAAGTCCTCACAGTCAAAAATAGACGGTGAAGCAAATGCGAACTCCCCATTTGTTTGCAGAACGATCTATGTCCGAGTCTTTGCGACTGGATATGACTGGAAAATAATATGGACATGCGTGGCTCAAGAACAAATTTCTTACGAAAAACGTTGAATAAATTATCAATGTTCACGATCATGTCATAACGTAACAGTTGCTACTGAAAGTAAAATTTTATTACCTGGCCAAAATCTTAAAGATTGTAGCGCTCACGGTTATCGATTTTTATTCCTCGATTTGTCATTCACACTACCTCAACTGTAGAAAAATATCTTCTATCAGCGGATAGAAGCCGAGATCTTTCAATTTTTCATTTTATTTGCTCTGCGTCATAAATTAGAGAGACAATATGAGTGAGTGGCAACTGTGTATCTTTTTCAGGAATTCAAAACATTTTGAAACGGGAAATCATAAAGGAGGGTATTCTGCTGAATAATTATGCCATGCTGAACTTTTTTCAAATATAAATATTATAGTTTTAGTTACTTCAATCATTTTTCCATGTCTGACACGGGTTCAGTAACAAGAGAATTGCACAGATAATATATTCATTATCTCGCGGAAGTCCCAAATCTGCGGAATTTGCATTCGTTAGCCGAGAGGAGGAAGAGCTCTCTCCCCACGCCCTCTTGCTCGAGGCCTTTTGCAACGGTCACTGGACTCCGCCTAAGAGGCGATTTATTCCACTATATTCCGTTGCCCGAAAGTCTGTATCCAGAAGCTCACAGGTCGTACGACCTTCCTCGTTCCCAAGGTCGCCCCCGGAGGGTGTCTGCCCAGATGGGAAGAAGGCGACGCAGCCTTTCAACAAAGCTTTCGTCATGGGTGATCTTCTTTAGGTCGTTGCAACGAAAATTCACCAATCCTTCCTCATCGACTGAATTTCATGCATTAAAATTACAAGAAAAGAGTCGATGTTAAAAAGCAAAGACGGTTTCAGGAAAGCAGGAATTAATTAGAAATCCATTTCGGACCTGAATATCTTCTATGAAGAAAAACATTATTTTTGAATTTAGTTGCTTTTTCCGTTATTCAATAAGAAATACAATCTTAGTATGAGACTCCATTGATATAATATTGACATTAAATTTAAAAAAACAGATCCTTAAAAATAAACATTTATTCAATATGAATATATATAATAAGCACTGAAAAGGGCGTCCAATATATTGCACAAAGGGTCTGAAAGGGTTAAAACAAACGATAACTTATTTGTAAATCATTCATCCCTATTGGTAAATCTTCAGCTTCACAACAATTTCAATGCCATTTCGAGCGGTAGATCAGAACGTTGCGTAAATTAAGAAAAAACTTGTTACCGATAAGTCGAGAGGAGAAATAGGATTATGGAAATAAATCACGATTCTTGAAGGAACTTCTTTCATTCCTTGAGTATTTTTTTGGATAAGAGGAGCGATAAAGAAGAACTTTTGTGGGGATGGGATTAATTGTAGTTGGACTTAGTAAACTATCGCGACGAAGCGCTTTCATTGTTGATGGAAATTAAATTTGAATAAGCGCGAGGCAGAGTGAGCTTTAAACTCAGAGTTAAACAAGAAAAGAAAAGAGTGACATGACTAAGACTCGAACCCAGGTCTAAATTATTCTAACATTCTTCTATCCTCAGACTATTTGCTAGGAAAGTGGGAGACCTTGGTTCGAGTCCCAGCTATGTTACAATTTTTCACCTCTTGTTTAACTTTGTGCTTTCATTCTGTTGCAAAAACTTTTTCTTGTATTTCAACCATTTACTTTCCTTTGCGTATGGATTTAGCGTCAATTAACTAATTAGCTTCATCCCATTCAGTAACGTATGAAAATGTTACTGAAAATTAAATTCCATGTGCATCTCAAGTGCACCCAGCCAACAATTTCTATCCAATCATAATAATCTTTCAATGAGTTCGTAACATTTGAAAATTATGAAATTATGTTAGTGATTTCTTTAATATATGTTTAATCAAACAATAAAAATAGATATCTCAGCATCTTCAAAGAACAAAAGGTGTAAAATTTCCTCACAAAATTTTCAATTGGTGAATTCACCAGCAGATGAACACTATTGTCAAATGAGACCTATGGATGCAAATAACAAATATTTCATCCAATTATACTGATAACAGACATTATTCTTCACAATAATATTTATTAACGAACGTATGAAAAATTTATTTTATAATTTCTATGAAATCGATGGTTAAAGGCGTCACTTCGTCACGTGGAAAGACATAATTAAAATGAAATACTTAGTACATCCACAAGGAAGTCCACAGTATTCTGTGGATAGTACTAAGTATTTCATTTATATAATTTCTACACTTTTCTATGAAGCTTTAGCTATGGGTTGTTTATTTATAGACATTCATCGGCTTTATTGGTTAACTGTGTTTCAAAGCTACAATTTTGATCAAATAAGTCTTATAAACGTCAAGTCTTGGACTAAACGAAACTATCAACTTATCATAAATAAGCTTTTATCTCTCTTGTTTCTTTTCTCCGTTGTTGTGCGTCCCAACATACCTCTTTATTTTACGACCTCTCTTCACTGTCGTTCATCTTTCCAACGGAATTTGTGGCGACATTTTTCTTTCCTTAGCTCCTCATATTTTCTTGTTGTGTAAGATTTTGAAAAAACAAGAGGCATTTTGCTTCCTAAATTCTTAACCGTAAACTTTACTATTTCGAAAGAATTCTTAATTTGAGAATACGGATGATGCAAATAGAAAATAGTTAATAAAACTTATATGAGGAACTTGTAAAATAAATAGACGCTCAGAGCAATGACACTAAACAAATAATTATTTATTGCGTTTTACTTCATTAAAGAGCCAACTGAATGAAGAAGACAGAAAGAGAAATGCATGCCGTTAGGTAAATATATTATTTTATTAAATGAGTATTTTTATTTCAATTTTATTTTAACTGTTTAGTTCAAGTGATAGACTTTAATTATTTTCGTTGATTTGTTTAGGCATTCTATCTTCGAGATACATCGCTTTAAATTTTGAGTTTCAGAAGAAATTTGTCGGATTTTTAAAAAAGAAGACGGTAGAAAATAATCGAGCATCTATGGAAGCGGTGTATACTTTGGTTAATTACTGTTCACCATTTAAAGTTTATTTCCCAAGGGCAATTCTCTCTACAATTAGGCTGTCAATGAATATTTGTGACAATGGATATTTCGAGGCATTATTTTATTCGAAATAATGCATCATATAGGCGCTCATTTTGTTATATCGAGTGCAAATATTGAATTCGGGATTTTTATTTATCTAGCTTTTCTCAATAGTTTTCATAAAATTAAGTCATTGCGGAGCGATAATGATTAATTTCCCACCCGAATCGTTGACTACTTCAAAGTATGATATGTTATGAAAGGAATGGTTAGCCGTTGCAAGAACGGAAGCAATTCATTTGTCATGTGTTAATGAATTGAAGCTAGGAAGACATTTCTCTTACGTAGGGATAGATATTTTACCTGCTTAGTCTACATTTCCTGTTTGTCACACCTTGAATTAAAACTTGAGGTTTTAAGTTTCATAATATTCCACGAATTTGTCACACTGTAAAACTAACGCTCCTCTTCTATTCTGATGACGTTTTGATTTGTATAAATAGAGATGCGAGGCTGGCTCTTTGACCTTGAAATGAATGGGAGATCCAACCTGGGAGTTAAGACGTAAGAGCGGCACTTAATTATGAAATTATGCAACAAGGCTTCCGAACGGGACTTTGAAGGGGAAAAAAGGTTCTCGGTTTAAAGCGCTACACAGAGAGGTGTGCTTCACAAGGGAAAGTGGAAGTTTTGAACACACAAAGGGGGAAATGACTATTTAATCACATTTACGTCCTCTCCTGTAATCTCTTTCAGTCATCTCCAATTGTCATTCCATCTATTCTTCTTCTTCCTTCCATTCCTCTTTGCGTTCCATCTTCCTTCTCCTTACACAAAGAACCAAGTCCTCTAGTTTCGATGTTTCCCTCACCTCTCCTTTCATCACTCCTCTCCCTCCCTTTGAACTCCTCCTCTGTCTTTACTTCCATTAATATCCATTCCTTTTTCGAGTCCTCTCCTCTTCTTCGTCTTTCCTCTGTTCCTCCATCCTTATGCCCTCTTTAAAGGCTACGCCATGAAGGTTGAAAAGCGCTAATTTAAACGGGAGAAGATAATATGCGTTCGACAACCACTTTTAAGCGTATAAAAGCTCGCGAGTCGACTGAAAAGGTTCTCCAAACAGCGACTCGCAGATGAGTGGGTCACGGGTGATAACCTGCTTAGCAATGCTTACCGTTTTGATTACTCAGGAACACTATAATAGTTAGCGCCTCGCTTTTGCTTTGCCTTTTTTACATTGTAAGCTACTACTTTAATGATACGAAAGTGTACTTATTCCTTCTTGTCTGCAGACGAGATTTATGTATAAGAAAAGGTCTGGGATAAATAACAGCTATTATTGAGGTACTGTGACATTAGAAATCCTTACGATTTGTAAGCGGTGAGTATCGTCATTGATTTAAAATTCATTATTGTAAATAGTAAGTACAACATTCCAGCATGAACGTTTTATTGAGAATGGTAATAAACTCAACAGATTGGCACTTATGCGTCGAAATATGTCGTTCTTTTAAAAATTTCAATTATTATTTGTTTGATGTATCGTGCAAAATGATCCTTGAATAAAATGAGTACTACTTTTCTTGTGAAAGGTGGTTTTATTTTTATTTTCTCCGAAGAATGATAATAAATAGAAAATTCTATAGACGAGCAAAGTAAATATTGATTCATTAAAGCTACTTCGCTAATATTGAGATGGTAATTTGAGGTCATTGTTAATTGTAAATATTTCAGAAATTACATTTCAATAGAAGAAATAATCATAATAAATAAATAATTCAAATATGCCTTAGTGGCTAAAATTATAGAGTGAATAAAATAGTAAAAAAGAGGAAAATGTCTTTTTAAATAGATAAAATTAATAAGTTCATGTCCATGTCCGGGGGGCTGATAAACTGCCCCATTCCATTTACTACACTTCAATCACATTAAAACCATTAAAAGAAATTACTAATTAATCAGTATTTGCTGTCGATTACGGTTTTATCATAGATGGTGTGAAGTAATGCTGTTCTATGCGTCTGTTAGAGATTGACCATAAACTTTTATTTCAGTCCTTTCCAATACTGACAAAGGAAAACTGAACTTCTGATTAACAGAACACATTTGACTTTATGTGTAAAAACCTTTTTATACGATACTTCTATCTTGTTTTTTTTGAAAGAGTGATCCAATCACAATTAAAGTTAATTTTATACTTTTAATATTAGGTTCGAATTAATGGAATTGTACCTTAGGATTCAGTATATAAACATATTATGGTCGTTAATATGTTAACATATCTTTCGTTAATTGATTGATTGAGAATTATTCAACGTTAGAACTGTATGGAAAGCAAATTACAAATACACGCTCCTGGATTGTAAAAATAATTCTATTGCATTTATTTCCATGTGAAATTGCAGCTTACTGTAAGCTTTCCATTTCCAGAAAATGATTTATATCTTCATAAGTGTGTATTATTTTGATTTAAGAGAAGGTTCCATGTTAAAGTACTTTTTAATAATTATTATCAAGAGTTTTCATTGCTTTCAAGTAAGATAGTTGTTGCTTTAAAATTTTTTTCAATATATAATTTTTACTTTCTCCCTATACGTAGTATAGAGAAAGTATTGTATTCGCAAAAAAAATTCGACCTCCAGATTTCGACGGAAATAGATATTTTGGGGCCCTTAGAGCTCGTTTTCGTTATTTTCCCTAACATGTCTGTGTGTGTGCGTGTGTGTGTGTGTGTCTGTCTGTCTATGGTAAAAAAGTTTGTAGACGCTCTATCTTAAAAAAATCGATCATTTCCAAAATTCATATTTAGTATTTTCCTAACAATGCCACGAGTTGATTAGTTTTTGACGAATATCGCTTAACCGGAAGTTGCGGTTTATCTGGAACAAAATTTTGTTTCTTAAATACCTCTATCAGAATGCAATGTAGGTATATACAATTATGTTCAAAAGTTATAGATAATGTACATTACTACAACTTTTCTATGAAACATTTTTTCGTAACACTGATTGTTTAGGAGTTATTCTTGAATAATGGTTAACCAGAAGTTGTTGTTTATCCAGAAATGGAAGTTTTTCATACATATCTCTGTCAGAATGCAATGTAGGTATATACAATTATGTACCAAAGTTATAGATAATGTATTTTACTACAACTTTTGTATGAAACATTTTCCTGTGACACTCATTGTTTTGGAGTAATTTATATATTACCGGCATGGGCTTCTGTTTTCAATAAATATGGAGAAAGTCATGTGTTGGGCACATCAGATTTTTCGATGTTAGTTTGATCTTCTTTTTACCATGTTTTTTTCGCGGCTTTCGATGAAACCTTATTGGCGCATAAAACGGATGCATCTCGCCGTTTTGTTTCCGAATGTAAGCTAAGCGGGGTTCAAAGTTTCCCCGAAAATAATTAGCCTGGGTCCCTGTAACTTTTCCGCATTCTTAACTAGCAGTTTAAGGTATTCATGAATCACCAAGAATCGGATCCAGACGCCCTTCATTCCGATTCGCATAATTATATGGAAATAGATCGAAAGTTTATCCCCGAGGCAGCAGTACAAACGGCAGCAATAAAAAGTCAGCGAGAGAGACGGAGGAAGATCCGAGTAGAAAGATGCAGATGAGACTGTGGCAGAAGCAAAAGCTGCGAGCGAAGTGCAGGGGGAACAGACGGGTAAATGATTTCATTAAGGCGAGATAGAGATTGTGGGAGTCTTTTCCAAAACTCTTGTAAAAGGTGAGTGCCCCGAAACATTGTGGAAGGGGCTCGAAAATCTGAAGGGAGATGGATCGAGAGAAGGGAGTTTGTACGATTAGGAATGGGAATCGGAGATTGAAAGGGAAAAACTTCTCAAGGGGAAGGGGGAGGTAATGGCGGGGGAGGACCGTAGAGGAGAAGGGAGTTGTCTTGTATGGGAAGAATGTACTATTTTGTGGATTGAATTTCTGGGGATTTGGAGAAGATTGTTTCGGTGCAGAAGTGTGTAGGAAGGGACAAAAGGGAGATTCGTGGATTCCTTTTCAGTATGGGAATAGAGGAAGGATGGGAACTGCCTTCGGCGATGGGAAATATATTGGGGAAAGAGAAAAGTGTGTCCAGGTAAGAGATTCTGCCTATATCTCAAATTCTTGCTTCTTTGAGGGTTTTGAAAGGGAAAGTACAAGGAAAACTTGAGATAAACTCTTATTTTTTCTATTCTTACGATATTTTCTGGGATCAAGAATTTAATAATGGAAGAGAAAAACTCAGATAATCATTCTGTCATCCAGTGTCATATCCAAGAAAGCTGCATTAAGATTCATTTAGTGACTTGCACGATTTTTCAGAAAAACAGTATCGCTTAGTCATTTTGCGGTGCTTTAGATCCCTGTCGCTTTATTCCATAATGATTTTGTTTCATCTCTGTTACAAAAGTTGTATAAACGTGATTTCTGGTGAGATTGCTATATTATTTTCAAATACATTCTCCTCCTAGCACCCAACGTAATCCTCTTTATTGAATGAATTATTCTCAAACTTCATGGTTTGAATGAACGACGGTCCATCACATTTTCAAGTTCCACCAACTGATTACTGCACCTTAAACCTTATTATTTTCATGAAAGTGTTTTGGTTACCTTTTGTTCACGGTTTTTTAATATTAAAGTACGCTTTCAGAAAATTCTACTTGTCATTTCTTGCATACAATCAACCATATTCCTCGCAAAATACACAAAAAAAGTTTCTTGGTAGCAGAAAACTTAGTCTTGCCTGATTATAAATGTATGCATATATGTATGTAAATACCTTTGTGATTTTTCATCGGAGCTTTGACATTTAAAATTCAGTTTACCTATACGAGAGTTGCAAGCATGAGAATTGATGAAAGACATGTTCTTGTATATGTAATGCGGAATTACTATGAAAAATAATAAAAGATTAATTTAGTAAAGCAGCTATGAGAACAAATACATATCGGACACTAAGTTCTATAATATTTACAATGTGTATATTTTAAAACAACAAAAATTCTAAATTTAACCAAGCATTTTCTTATTTCTTCATGGAGTCCAACAATGACCAAGCAGTTGATTCTATGTATTATAAGCAACAAAAGACAAACTGAGAAGACTGAAAGGTATGTAATGTAAAATTTCCAGAGAAAATATTATTGACAAGTGATATTATTGGTTACTTTTAGAATTAACGAGCGAAGTGTGAAGTTCTAATGCAAAAACACCATAAAATCGATTATTTCAAGTTTTCCATTTTGGGAAAAGGCTCAGTCTTGTTTTTCGCTAAAATGTTATTATTACAGAGTTTACATAACATTTTTCGTTATGTTTAACAAAGTAATAAATAACAAAAATGAATTATATAATTTGAACTCCTAAATTTGTCCATAATTTAGAGTTTAAATTTAAGAAGATTTCCCTAAACGCGCGTCTCAGACAACGAATATTTTAATTGCCTAAGTATATGACAGAATTGGTTATTATCTGGATAATGCGCGCAAATAAAAGCAATCCCAAATTCAATAACATTATTTTGGATTATCGTTATACTTTTCTTTACGGCATTTTAAATTTTTTCCTTGCAGAACTCCTGGTTTTCTACGTTCATTCATTATCACACAGTCTTCCAGCAGTGATATAAACCTAAATATATTGGAATGGCCTTGAAAAACGTGTGTTGTTATTATAAATGTTAAGCAAAAAATATGATTACACTTTTCTGTGATTATGCCATTGTTAGAAATTCTCAGATTGGCATATTGAGAAAGCACATGCCAAATTAATTGATTGCGGGCCTCTTTCAAGCAACACATACCTGTTTCGCTCATGGAGAGTACGAGAATCGCAATGGATTGGTCCTTCAGATTCGAACCCAAGTACCTCTCCTTCCACTTGTCTTCTGCATAGTGCGGTTGCAGCCGAGAGAGAGAGTGCCTCTCATATAAAGGCAAAGGTACGAGGCAACGATCTCTAAATCATTCCCTTCTACTCTTTTATCTCCTAAATGTATCTCTCCTTTACCATGTTCCTTTCGCCGACTAATACTGACGATCTGCAAATTTCCTTCACTAGTTCCTTCCTTCCTTTGGACCTTATTATGAATTTGCTGCATTAAATACTAACCTTTATTTTTTTACTGGTCTCGATTATATGCCAAGTGAGTAATTTATTTGAGATATATTGACTCTAGGATATCTTTTGAGTTCTGTTCCGAAAACTTGTTCTGGAGGATTGTGTTTTAAATAACATAACGAATTAAAGAGAATGCAATCAAACGATTATTCTTTGAGTAAATGTACGCATCGTAATCATGTGATATATGGAAAATATTGAATCACTGAAATTATACACTATGGACGGTTATATGTATAGGGTATAATTTTAGATTCTACGTTTAAATGCCTTAAATTATTCTTATACAACAATTTTTATTTAATGCTCATATAGGCTGAGATTTAATTGTTTATTGATGCAGATTTTCGTAATTTGCGAATACGGACAACACTATAAAATCTATTTTCCTTGGATTACAAAGAAACCCCGCAGCACTTCTGCCCTTATAGCTTCTGCCCTTGAGTTAGTTAAGAATGAAATAAAGAAAGGTACAGCTCATTTAAAAAAACGGGATTTTCTTTAAATGCAAAAAATATAAGGTAAATGAAATCTTTAAGGCATCTACTTCGTCGTTACTCTTAAAGTTTAAACTAGATCCTGTCTTTCTATTTCGATTTCAGGTAACCAATTAGGTTAGAAAGTAAAATTTTGAGTATGACGGCATTTCCTCTTAATACTCATTAAATTACGTTAAAATCTATCCTGTCCTCGTAACCGCCCCTGTAAATGCTTTCATTAGCGCAACTCCCAGTCTGTGCCATTCCATAAATGGAATGACGCGGCATATTTAACACCTGCATCTGAGAATCCACCGAATGCTCTTGTTCCCAAGTATTTGTGATTCGGTGGGCGTTCGTATTTCGGTCGTGGGACCCCTATCGAAAGTTCTTGCGGAAGAGGGAAAGTGAGGGCATAATTGACCCGTATTCATAGGAAAATACCATTATTTATCCTCTTAATTTATCGCCAAGGATTATCGACCTTTGCTGGCCGTTAGGAGGTTCTTTACTTAATGCCCTTAAGGGAGAAAAATCACCTCAGATAATTCTTTCCTATGTTAACACCGTTTCCTATGTGATCCAACTGTCAAGGGCATATTGCTTTTTTGAGTATCCAACGCATGCTGATTTCGAGGTCTTACAAAGGCTACGGAATTTCTTACGTATTCTGCTTTGCCCGGAGAAAATCATTCTAAACTGCTCATAGCGTAAGATTGTGGACGATGTCAATGATATGAAAGTGTACTTATTCCTTCTTATCGGCGCAATATCTGTGTAAGACGAGGTCTTAAATGTAGAACAGCTATTTGTGAGAGTAAGACATACTGTCATGCTATAATAATCGTTACTACGTATGCTAGTACTACTAGTTATAATAATAACTTTGAATCCAATTGCTATACAATCCATTATTGTAAATATCAAGTACGAGTAAACAATATGCCATCAATATGTGTCAAATTTACATTACGTTATGACAAATATTGGGTAATCACAGAATTATTTCAGGTATTTCCTAAATTTTTGAATTTCTGTGAGTGTGTATGTGAATATTTCTCACATATTAATATTATTTCTCCTTCGACATGATTCCTGAAAAATTATTGATGGAAATCGGACGAATAATCGGAAAAAATCCAAAATTCGGCCTTAGCTTGGGGGCTGTTTCTCTCGAATGGCTAATGCCACGATACAATCTAAGTTACACGAACAAGGTTTCCGAACATTATGTGACGTGGCTTCTATATGAAACCTCGATAGTGTGACTTGTTATTTAGTGGCGCGCGTAATTGACGTAGGGTAATAGTTATTTACCGAATGTCATTATGTGTGGTTCGTATCGTCATTGTTGGCTTTAATTCACTGCAATCTTTCAAACTTCACTGTTGATGAAATATCGCCAGAACAGTAAACCGCCAGAATCTATAAAGTGAAATTAATAAAACTTACAATAAAGAATTGCGTCATTCGGTTCTATAGAATGGAGCTAAGTTCATGTAAGTACAAGCCACGTATGATCCTATAAATTCAAGTAACTCGATTACTTATCCGAAGATCAATTATCATACGATTAAATACGTGAGCACATTACAATAAAGCGTACATTTCGGTGTTATCTTAGTCATTTGTAGCTATCAGTATCAAAAATTTTAACCTATTTCCTATTAGTTGGAACATTATTAAATAAACGACACATGATTTGTTAAGTTTTTAAAACTGTAGTGATACATGTGAAGCAGCGTAACTTGCAATATTTACAGCAGCAGTTTAATCATATTGTTGCGAATTAATTTTTGATCGATATATTTTCAACGCATTTTTCACGTTTGAATTAGATTGATGATTGCAAAAGAATATCCATGATACTTTATCGCAAGCTTTTCTGTATCTATGGGCTTTACGGAATTCGCGATCTACATATATAGGTATATAGATAATGTCATTAGTTTTCTCAGATACATAATACGAATTTAATTCCCACGTGCTGTATGAATTATGCGTTGAATGTTGGGAATGAACATATAGAATGTAAGTTTCGATAAATTTCAAATTAAGCGTCGAAAATATGTTTAACCCTAATTATGCTCGTCCCCACAATTTCCATCTTAGATTATTTCTCAATGTATCTAGTTAGCTACAAAAGAAATAAATGTATTGGAAGTTGCCCGTAAAAAAGAGGTATCCAGCGGCACCACAGTAACACCACTCCCTTTTATCGAAATAATTACGCAAATAACGTCGACCGAAGAAATTATTTCCGTCGGGAGAGAATAACGCTGCAAAGGATTCCGCCGACTGTTTTATTCAAGTTGGCACGAGGAAGAAGCGGCAGTAAGGAAACGATTATAAAACGGCTCGACCTAATGGAGTGGATGCCACCTACTAAATTCATTTCTCATTCGTGCCTCCAGTGCGCAAACCCTATGCAGTCGTCCCACACTCCCCCCACACAGATTAGGGAGCGTTGGATTCCGCCCACAAGTGCCTTTCTTTCCCACCCACGGCCAAGTGCATCTATAGTCGCTATGCAAATCGGATATTGATCCCAAACGCACGTCGCCACGTTGCTCATATAGCACGTCGCGTGAAAGAGGGACTTTTTTCGAGGAATCCTCCCTTCGACGTCTCCCTTTTCTTTTTTCGCCTCGGAATGCTTCCGTCTTTTTTATTGGCCTAATAGATGGCGACCCATTTTATTTCGTCTCTTCCCGCATCTCTTTCTTTTATTAGGCGTTAGGAGGGAAGCAATCATCCCTGGTTTATTATTATTGTCTCGGCTGTATAATCTAATTGCGTTCTCGTCTTCTTTCTGCCGCCACTTCTCGCAAGATTTCACATCTTTCAATGGGGCATAAATTTAGTCGTTGTAAAAATTTACCAATTTTTAATTGCCCGTTAATGAAGGCAGCTGATGGATTTACATTGACCCTTGTATTCCATGCTAACATTTTGCCTGCTGATGTTATAATAGTGAGCAATGTATCCAGTAGACGGAAAATCTACGGTAACTCTAACTTGTGTCAAATTATGCAGTCATTATGCAAATAAATTATTTTGTATGATTGATACTGAATAATACCACTAATTAAGGTATCGCCTCATGGGATGTTGAGAAATGCGTTACTCATAGAGCCATTGCGGTTGGCTTACGTAGACTTGTTCCACTTTAAGCATTCTGGATCGGTTAGGAAAGCAAACTACCTCACTCCCCACTAAGCCTAATGAGCCTAATTCCCCCTACCAGCTCTTGTTACCTAATGTTAAAGGGGGTTGGGTACCAACAGGCCTCCAGCATGACTGCTTTACAGATTGATAATAATGATATTAATTCAGCATTTCATTTTCGATTTCAAGTACGCTACGTTTCATAATCACGCTATCACTAGATTTAAGGTGTAATACCTATGCTAATTAAGACTGACTTTGTGGAAAAAAGTACTTTCGAAATATATAGGGTGTCCCAAAAGTCATGTACCAAGCGAAACTCAGAGGTAGAACATCACCTGGGCTACAGGTTTGCAATTCATCTTGGTGTCCGATCTTCTTTTGTTTTCGAGTTACGAATTTTTTTCGTATTTTCTGAGAAAACCATGACTTTCCAGACGTTTGTGGTCATGGTGACGTAAATATTTGAGATGCATTGTTGAATTTTTTCTCTAAAATTGCTAAATAGTTGTTGTAACTGACAAAATAATAACTTTTACCCTTACTCTTACTGTTTGGCCAAAATGAAATTTTAAATTCTTAAATTTTTAAAATTCTGAACTTTGACAAAATATTTGAGGGCAATTTAATAAAAACTCATATTAAAAAAATTCTTTGTCACAGATCTTAAAAACGTTTTCAGTGCATCAGCTATTTACCGCCTGACATGGCTGTGGCACTCTCCGGCGGTAAGATAAAATACCCCCTTTCCTCATTGCTTGCTGAAATCAACAACAATACCCTTCGAGAGTACTACAATGTACGGACCATTGTTGGGAGCCGCGGCGTAACTAAGCTTTCGCAACAATGCAGCTCACGATCGTTTCAATTCCATCGCAGTCATTGCTGACTAATATTTGTTGTGAAGCGTTTTAAGGGCTCTACCCAATTTTTCGGCAACGTTCAATCTTGTTTCTTTGATAATTTACCAACAACTTGGCTTTGTTTACCGACTTAAATGGACATCCTGCCTTTTTTAGACCTGTGCTAGTTATTTGGACTCCGATTTTACGTGTGACCAAAACTTAAAAACTTTGCTGAGATGCCACAGAAAAAGATCTGGAATATAGATTTCCACAGAAAAAGTTCTGGATATTTATTCATTCATTGAATATTGATTATTTTATATTCAGCCATTAGTTCCGGTGTAGAGTTTGATTAGGTTGAAAGATAGATAAAATATTTCACTGGGTAGATTATAGGCTACTTTTTTATATAATCGTTCCTGGTTCGACGCCAGACTTGGCAAATCGTTTCCATAAAGAAGGCATAGTAAAGTTCATTTTATCGGTTGCAAGCTTTATTACTTTTGCAAAATTATATTACAAGTATAATGGTATGAAATCGAGAAATTGATGAAGAATCTTAAACGAAAAGAAATAAAACTTTGTAGATTTCTACGCTAAGCATTTTATTTATCGACCGGTTCCGTCTATTAGGCCATCAACCGGTACAGAGTATAAAAATGCAGCAGTATATATACTAAAAAAACATCGACTATAATAGAAATAATCTTATTTGATCATTGAAAATTGTTTTCGATTTGAAATTGGGAGAAATTTGATGAAATAAATTCATTGTTTAAAACTTTTGTGTCTCAATTTAATTGTACTGGGTCAAACTAGTATTCATTTAGAAATTTTTATCCATAATCCCTAAATTAATAATGGACAGTAAACTATTTCTTTTTCACTATTTAAAAGCCGATAAACAAGATGTTTTTCAGTGCATTGGCAGAAAAGGGATAACGTTTGGTAAAATTCGAGAGATTTAGCAAAAGTGAAGCTCACATAAACAAGATCCACAGATGAACGGATGATTCTAAACTAACACGTTTCGTATCAATACGTATTAACGTTTTCAGAATCAAGAGGAGAATAAAATATTGGCATTAGCGGATCGTTACATAGAATCACGATGTGACAAATTTGCCAAAACCAAGAGTTTGTAATCAATCGATGAAATATGAGAAGATCATTTTGTAAATTTAAAATAAATTAAATTAACATAATATGAGACAAACTGATTCTCCTTTTCATTCCAACTAAGCCATCTTACAATTGATTTTTTATTATTATAATTAGATTGTTTTTCTTCTGAAAAGTAAATCGAATGTTAAAATACTGTCAATGATTTTCAGACATTCGATGATGAAAATATAATGAAATTTCTTATAAATAACTGATTTTTCCTAATGATTTAAGTTTTTCTTAAACAGTAACAAATTTTCATTTCAAATTCAATGATTCAATTTTAACTTCTAAGATTTATTCATTATCTAAAAATTTTTATATACTCAGATATACTTTTCTAAAATCTATTTTATGCATTATGTATTGAAAACATCCAGGAAAACGTTTGGAGGTAATAAAAAAGTTTCCGTAAATCAACGTAGAATCCATTTGGGTGCAATATCAACATACGGTCCTTTTCTTATATACATGTAATATAATCTGAAATTGGGAAAGCTTTCTTTCTCACAAAATATTGACTGATAAAATATAATCCAGAATGACATTGGTTCAAATTTATTTCCCTCTTAATATCTAATTCCCACTCTTCTGAAAAAACTTTTCGTTTTTTATTACAGTAAACCATTTTAGGTAAACTTAAACCTTAGGTAAAATTAAACTCCTTATGAACAAGGATATTATCGGATGAAAATGCAATTTTAATGCATAAGAAGAATGCTTTAAATTGGTAAAACTTCGTATACCAGGTGTACGATCTCCGAAAAATTCCTGTTTCCAAAGAGAGATTTACCCTGTATTAAGGATAACAATATACGGCTTTAAACAAATTATCATACTAAACTATTATAATACCGCAGTGTTTAAAGTTATTTCTCAAGACTAAATAGGTACTTGATCTCACATTTATCTGTACCAATAATAACAATAATTGCAATATCAAATAAATGAAAAAACGAAGCGCACTGAATCAATTATTAAATTATTAGGAATTTAGTCTGTGCTTTGACGAAAGTGCAACTTGACTATTGCACTTCATATTTGATCAAAAACGATCACCCTATTGAATAAATTTACAAAGTATTTAAAAGATGCTCAACACCGAGCAACTCCTTCAAATCAATATCTTCTTTGAATAAATTTATCGAGTATTTGTGAAATGATTATTTAAGCAGAAGAAGAAGTAAAATATTCTAATGAAAATGTTTTGGCTTATACTTTTCCTTGGTTACTACTTTACTATTTGGAGAGATATCGCAAGTCTATTTGATGTATGGAATTTTTAAAGAACATCTCAGGATTTTATTAAGAGATTTCAACGCGTGGATGTTTACTGATCAATCATTCCTCAAAATCTTAAAGCCAAAGATAACATAAGAAATCGAAGTATAAATTTGTTAAGTGCCCTCATTCCATCCCGAATAGTCGGAAACGAGCTACCCCTAACGGTGAATAATTCTGAAATAACTGCAGCCACGAATATTTCTATGAGAAACTGCCGGCGTAAGACCGGCGAATACTTGATGTGACGTGACGGGGAGCTTTCTCTTGACACCCTTTTTGCTGTCGTAGACCGAGTCCGTCATGAGTGCCTGAGGGTCTTAACAATAATTTTAGAGAAGACAGAGGTGTCCAATTCGTCAGTATATAAACCTCGGAAGCTATAGCAAATTATCACAATCCACCAAGGACCGGCAGAAGAATCGGAAGGCTTTTAGTAATAGTAAGTGGAATCCTTTTCAGACAGTTGTTCTCCAGTCATTCATTCATTCATTGTCGTTTCCATGGTCATCCTCATGCTTTTAATATACTAATATAGTTTAAAATTTAAATTTATCTGATTCTATTATCGATTAATTTCTAAATGTGATTTACTATTTGATTGTTAATACTCTTTGAACATCTTATCCTCTCTCATAGATGAAAAAACTTGTGTTTGACTTTCCTTCTCTGTTATCCATGATAAAGTAGTTGATAGATAAGTTTTTCTGTAACCGCAAACTTTAAAAGTAAATTTTCCTCTTGCTTTATGGTCATAATCACTCTTCACATTTTGATCTAGCAATTTTTCTACGAATAGCTTATTAAGCCTACCTACAGACATGTGACGGATAATGCTCACACGATGATTCGCTATTTTTTTGTCTTCCAATTGGTATTGTTTTTAAATTTGCTGTTTGGTATTTCATTCATTTTTCTTACAATACAGCAAATCGATGGTATATCTCTTTCAAACTGTTATTAGGCAGCAAGTTAAATTCAGTCTGTAAAGTCAGCAGTTAAATTAGAGTGCAAATTAAATTATATTCCCATATAACATACGCAAAAATATCAAATTTCTTGAAGGGTGATTTTATTAAACTTGAAAAACAATTTGTAGGAGTTCAACACTCTACCGTAACACTTATGAACTCATTTTTACAGATATTTATTCAATCTTCTGGAAGCATCATGGCGAGAAGCACGTCTGCTCTATTGGTATTCTGCCTCTTGGCCAGCACTGCAACTGCTACCAGCCTCGATGGCCTCTTCAAATTCAACCCACTGGCTGTCAGAGCGCACTCCTCTGATGAAGCTGAAATGAGAGCCGATTCCACTCCAGTCCTTGACGAGGTCCCTGAAGTTGAAGCCAAGCAAGGTCATGAACACGAAAATCAAGAAGTTAAATACGCCACTACAACCGTTATTGTGCAGGTAAAGAGAAATAATTTCACCAGGTTGAGTCTTGAGATGTATCGCTTATATTCTAAGGGACGGTGCTCAAATATTCTCAATTCAGTCGTATCATTTACAGATTCTAACTTTTCATGCAAAAATATATATAAAAATATCATTAAGTGTAGCATTTATGTGTCAATCAGATACTGAAATTTTAATGTAAACTGATTTAATAAATAAAATTTTTAAAATATTCAAAATTAAATTAAATTAAAATTTTATCATTCGATAAGAAAAATAAAACTTCTGAGTTATGTCCCGAAGTATTTGTTAACTGGAATTTTTTGTTAGTATACAAATTAGAGAGTAATTTTCACTATATTTTGCTTCTGTGGAAATATATTTTTTATTTAAGATTAATATCTTGACCAGAAAACGTTCCTTTAATTTAATAAACTCTTTTGTTTGATATCTTTCTCAAAGTTTGCCTGATTAAAAATATTAAATCATTATATTACTTGCAAGTGTGAAGAGATTAATGATCGATGGCACTTAATGAATAATTTTACTTTACGAAGATATGTTTCACCTTATAAAATTTAAGATAAATAGTCTGATAACCTTCACACTTTCCTTAAATACTGTATGATAAAATATAAATGCATATAGTCCTCGAATAACAATGTCTTCTTTCCCTCTGAAATCTTCAGATCACAGCCACCTCCACCCGTCACCCTGTGTGTATGACAACATATGGTGTGAAGCCACCATGCTTGCCCTACTCCAATCCTGCATTCACTTATACCAGCACTCACCAAAACAGCGGACATTCCAAAGGAGAGAAAGAAGAGTAAGTGCAAATAGATAATCTATACATTTCAGAAATCACAATTAAGGCTTCTCTTATTAAATTTAATCAATTTTCATTGATATATTTCATAATTATAAATTAACTGACTTAAAATATTATACCTTTTATGTTGGTTATATGCATTGGTACAAGACTTTTCCCGGGTGGAATTTTTTGCATTCTAATCATAAACATAAATTTAGATTTATTATGTCAACTCCATGCTTGCCTACCATTAAAGCGGAAATTGTATCTGGACTTACGTAATCTATCCGTAAAAATTGTTTCTTAATGAAATCCGGCAAAATGACGAGCTTTAAATCACTTCAAAAGCAGTTCAAATTCACTGAATCACCTTTGATGCTATACTGATGACTTGCACTAAATGTGAGATCTAATTTATTTCAATATTATAACTTTATATACATAATCAAAATTTTAGAATAGTATGAGAATTACTCAAAATGAATTATTTCTGGCTACAGTTTTTATAATACACAGCTACCGACTTTTGCTCAATATTACCCAAAAGGTCTTGGTTTTGGTCTTCGGTTTGATGCTGTAGTTTTCATACTAGCAAAGACAAATTTTGATTTTGTTTTATTATTATCGATTTCACTGAAGACTATTCATTAATGGAAACGATGATTATTATACAGAAATTTATTTCTTTTATTTCTATCGAGTATCAGTAAATCAAATATAATCATCAAATCATTTTATTTCGTACGTACTCAGGAAAAGTAAAAAAATAATTTTGCGGTTCGTTGGGAAAATGCTGTTCTAGTTGGTTTTAACTTTATTCTCTCTATAACTTCATTATTTGTATAAAGGAAAATATAAATTCAGATATAATCCGCTTCATAATTGAGAGCATTATATTGATTGATTTTCATTTCTTTTCCAAATATTAGTGAGAAGATCTCCAGGGATGAGTCTGTCGTTGAACTTGAATCCTCAGACTCAGAGGCTCGAATCATCGACAGCATAATGGGCCGCACTCCTTCATTCATGTCTTCACTTCCCGCTCTTCCTTCTCTTCCATCTCTCCCTACGCTGCCCTCACTCCCACCCCTTTCATCCCTCCTCCCCCACCCACACGGAGCAGTTACCCAAACCGTCACCAAGACCATTCATGTCACCAAGGTGGAAGAAGTCATTGACCGTCGGGTAACAGCGGTCCTAGTTGCCCATAACTGTATGCCTACCAATTCAGATATCCCTATGTGTCCCTCTCCCCTTCCTGCCGTATCTGCAATGCCCGCCATTCCAGTCGCTCAGGGTCCTTACGCCTCAGGAATCTCTTCTGGATTCCCCTCACCCTTCTTCGCCCAGGTAGCTCCCCACCACTCCTCACATAACAATCCTCGCTATCCAATGATAATTCCCCAATCCTCTAGCTTCCCCAGACCCAGCGGCTATGGCATTTCTTCATACCAACCTCAACATCCCTCCAATGTCCCAGGAATGGTTTTCATGACTCCCTCTGGCACCTTCTACCAAGTCCCCCCTCCTCCCCCCCATTTCCCTGCTCCAACCCCTTATCACAACAGTCACCACTCTGGTTATGGATCTGGACATAAAGCTGTTGTCATCCTACCTAATGGAGGTGCAGTTACTGGAGTAAATGCCGGAGGAAACGCTGGAGGAAATGCCGGAGGAAATGCCGGAGGAAATGTCGGAGGAAATGCCGGAGGAAATGCAGGAGGAATCGCCGGAGGAAATGTCGGAGGAAATGCCGGAGGAAATGCCGGAGGAAACGCCGGAGGAAACGCCGGAGGAAACGCTGCAGGCTTATTCATTCCTAACGGCGCCAATGCTGAAACAACTGGACCAGTCATCATCATTCCCGGAGGACATGGAGATGTTCACATCAAGCCACAACCACATAAATACCCTACTACCACCACTACGACTACCACTGAGTACCCCAAAGGACATCATTACGATAAGGATCATACTCCCCCTGTCAACTCTCTTTTTCCACACGGGCAGGTATACCCGAAGGAAGGAGAACCTGAAGAGGTACAGCAGTAAATTTTGAAAATTGAGAGGACAAACACTTCAGGATTGAGAAGAATGATTTCCAATTTTCATGGTTCTCCCATATTTATTGGTTAACTTATTTATTTAAAGGTAATTAGCACTGAGACCTCTTATTTATTCTGTACCTTTGAAAATAAATTATATATTAATAAATGACTGAGTTTATATTTTGAACTTTCCTTATAAATGTATATTCTAAATATCGCTGGAATTTGTCTACATAAATATTTATATGACTTACCTATATTAGTGATCTTTAAGGAGATTGAAAGAGGATATATGACTGAAAGCGGAAAGTTTGCCGTCGTAAATCGACAATAAAGAATTCAATTGTATTCGATCTACGTTTTTTGAAAACGGGAAACAGTTACAATTTTAAATTTAAATTCATACTCATCCACCTCGTTCACAAAATGATATTTACTCCTCCAGTCTTTTGGAGAAACCCCGCTTTTTTATCCATCTTGTTTGCTTACATATTAGCTGTGAGACAAATATTATGATTCACTTTGTATGAGATCGTATTATAAGTGAACTGATTTTTGTAAGAATGTATACAAATAGCTCAAAAATCAACTTCTTTTATTGAAAAAAAGCCTCTTTAATCTATTGGTGAGGGCATTCTTTTAACTGAGTTCTTAATATCATATGATATACTTACAGGACTCAATATTTAAGAGAGAAAACTCTTCTTAATGAATCGCTATCCTCATTCAACCATATAGTGCGTTCCTTGAACGTAACACTACTGGCTTAGTGTATAATGAGGTCACTTGTGAATAAGTTCGAAGGTAGGCTTTCTTTTGTAGATTCTGTTCCATTTATGAAATACAATTACATCACTTGAAAAAATGCAAATTCTATTTTCAAATATATTTACAGTTTATTTTGATAGATTACTTTCTGTTTATATTTGTATATAAATAAAAATTATTAGCAGGTATTTACTTAAAATTCATAAAAGATGTAAAAAAATCTCCAAATAAATTTGAATACAACATATTTTGATGTGAATTAAATCTCTGATACTAAAGACTTCTTATGCATGTAAATATAAAATAATTGCTTATATGAATTTGATAAGATATTTGCGGTACGTTTTGTAACTTATATAAAGTTAGAATTTACTAGTTTTCTCTCGACTAATGAACTTTATAGTCGAGTAACTTTTATCAAAACTGGGTTCTAAAATTAATCACTATCAACAGACTAAATTTCCAATTTTACTTTACCTTACGAGAATTTTTTTAACCTCCTCAAAACTTTCTTTAACCTCCTTTTAAGTATGAAAGTACACACAAGAATGTCTTTGAGCATAAGCAAGCAACTCATGAGGATCCATATACTTTTTTTGACTTAGTTTACAGCAGTTTCACAAAACTTTTAACTGAATACTTTTTGCTGCTGAAGCAAAGTTTTTATATAACAGTTCATGAATATTAGGCATGGAAAGGAAATAGGTATATCTTTTGAAATACTAACTGGAAATTAAATTTTGCAAATGAAAATGTACGTTCGATGGAAAAAGATACGTCGCTAGCTGACCTGATCCCAGCACTTTCCATATTTTTATTATAAAAACGTTTCCACTGGCTAAGTCTATAAGGTTGGAATTTTATGTCGACAATAAGTATTTTTGAAATAAATGTATGGTTTATTTATTTATTCAACGGGATGTACCCTTTTGTTACAAAAATGTCACAGCACCAATATCACATAGCAGAATTTAAAAGTATAAAATACAATAAACAATAGGATTTTATAAGTATAAATATCACAAATATGGAAATTAATATCACAAAATATTTGATTTTAAGCATAAATATCACTATCATCAGGTTTTGATGAATGTTAAAAAAATAACCTTAAATTTGCTCGAAACATCGATGACATTTTTTCGATAATTCATAAAAATTAACAATATAGAACATTTCCTTCGTTAGAAGATATATATTTAATGTAAGAGTAAAATGTAGCTTGCATACTGCAAGCAATTCGACAACACTAATTTCATGTCGGCATCATATCGGGACGGCCCTCAAAAGAAAAAAAAAGGGATTGAAAATATTCTTAAAATTCGCCGCAAATTCATCGTCTGGCATCGAGCCAAGGCCTTCCTGGTGAACCTACTATGCAGCACAACAGAAAATCACTATCTCTTACGAAGTGTGAAAATTCAAGCAGAAAAATTCGCTCCAACTATCTCAAACGATGTCCTACTTTTCAATAATGTAAATAGCTCTCTGGATTCGAACCAAGGACGATCTAGGAAATCTAAAACATGCTTTTCAAATTAATCAATGTTCTTTATCTATATGCCTAATTTCATGTTTTAACATTATTGGGAAGGGGTTTACATTAATTCTTAAAAATCAGATAATTTACTGATTGTAGAGACGCCTGGTGTCGAACCCAGGAAATATTGGTAGCTGTGAATGCACGGAATGTCTTCTTAAAACTTCATCTTGTTTCATAAAAAGTTTGAAGTCGATATCATGCCGGGAAGTGCCTAAAATCTTTTTCTGTTATCTCCATAAGAAATGCATTGAGGAATGTAAATTGCTCTCTGGGATCGAACCAAGAACTATCAGCGAATATATAAAATTTGTTTATGAAATATATTTATGATCTCCAACTCCCTGCCGAATTTCAAGTTTTCATGCCATCGGGAAAGGGTCCGAAAAAAATCTTAAGAATCGCCACAATGCATTTTAAACGGCCGATTTTTGCCTCGACCTAGCATCGAACCCAGGATATTTTCCGAAAAACTCATTTATGTTTTCGATAGATCATGACCATATATATAGGCTCCTAGAGTTTCGATTCTCTACCTATCCGGGAAGTATTTTTTAAAAATTCCCGAAAATCAAAGCAATGCATTTAAACGGGAAAAATCGGGACTTTGGGGCCCTCTGGAATCGAACCCATGACACTGAGGTTAAATATCGCAATTTTTCTGGCGGTTACACGTTATGGCCAATATGTCGAAAAAATTTCAGATCAATGACGCTTGTAGTTTAGGCTGTGAATTAGTATCCTATCTATCTATATCCCTATATATATGAATGAATCCGGAGAAGCATCTATATATAATAGATATGTTTCAGGCAAGTTTTACATGAATCAGTGTGGTGGTTCTTGAGATATAATTTCATTCTGTTTCTAAAATGCCATTTCGCAAAAAATACTCTTAATAATTCACTCCAGATAATTCGTTATGCCATTTCAAAATAGGTACGAAATTGTTTTTTTCTTTAATCATATTCGTATTTAAAATTCTAATGAATATATTTCGAAGTGGATGGACCGAGAAGATGTGGGTTACTGTGATATTTTTAGGAAAAAGAAAGGATACAGCAAATTTTGATTTTTTCTGAGCTAAAACTTAACTCTAAGCAACAGTTAAATTAATAAATCGTCTTTATTTGGGCGAATTTGAGACTAAAAGTCTCTTATTCCATCCAACCCATAGACAATAAGAAAAGAGAAGCGGCAATGATCGTACAATACAAATATTAGGTTTTGAAAATATAACAACATTTTGAACGTCACTGTAGTATCTCGTCTAAGGAGGCCATCTAAGAACCATCTTTGTTGATACCAATGAACTTTTCCAGAAAAAGATACACATCACTGACTTTCACTATTTCATCGTACGAGATCAGGTGATAGCTGAAGTTTGTCACAGCAATATTTCAGCGGAAAATGCAGGAGCAATAATCTCAGTGAATCCAGACGCAACTTAGAGTCAAAGTTAGCTCTTTTTGGACAGTTTCTCAAGACAATCAGAAAATAACCAGGATTAATTGGAAAAAAATCTGATGTGGCCAACACATGACTTTCTCCATATTTATTGAAAACAGAAGCCTATGCCGGTAATATATAAATAACTCCAAAACAATGAGTGTCACAGGAAAATGTTTCATACACAAGTTGTAGTAAAACACATTATCTATAACTTTGGTAAATAATTGTATATACCTACATTGCATTCTGACAGAGATATGTATGAAAAACTTCCATTTCTGGATTAACAACAACTTCCGGTTAACCATTATTCAAGAATATCTCCTAAACAATCAGTGTTACGAAAAAATGTTTCAATCAAAAAGTTGTAGTAAAGTACATTATCTATAACTTTTGTTTATAAATGTATATACCTACATTGCATTCTGAAAGAGATATTAAAGAAACAAAATTTTGTTCCGGATAAACCGCAACTTTCGGTCAAGCGATATTCACCAAAAACTAATCAACTGTTGGCATTGTTATAAAAATACTAAATATGAATTTTAGAAATGATCGGAAAATTACTTTTTAAGATAGAGCGCACACAATATTTTTTACCACAGACAGACATGTTCGGGAAAATAGCGAAAACGAACTCTATGGGCCCCAAAACATCTATTTCGGTCGAAATCTGGAGGTCAAATGTTTTTGCGAATACAATAATTTCTCTAAACTACGTATAGGGAGAAAGTAAAAATCTGTTACGTGGAGCCAGGAGTTATAGATTTGATAAAATTACTTTCAAGTGCCTCATTGTAACGACGAGTAGCTTTTTAAGTTTACCTTCAACCCTATCAGCTTTATAGCAGAGGACGGTTATGCTTCCTTTAAATATCATAACATACTACTTCAAGCAAAATGAAGGAGATAATTGATACTTTTTCCACAAATTTTGTGGAAAAAGTACCAATTATCTCCTTCATTTTGCATGATGGATTTCCACCATATCTCGCCCGAATCTGTGAATTTTATACTACTTCAAGTTGAGATAAGATCTTAACTAATAGCGTTATCAATACTGTCAGTAAATTATACACCTTGTTATTCTCAGGAACCCATCTTCATTCCTTTCTTTCTTTGTTGAGGCTTTAATTTACTATGGCACTTATGAACCAATAAAAATTCCTATTTCTTTCACTATAAGTGAATAAAAATGGTGTCAAAATTCTAATCTCGCCCAATGTAAAGCGTAATTAGAGATAAAACTGTTTTTGTTTTAAGCTGTTAATTGAGAAGTGAAGTATCCGGTAAATATGTGTTGGTATAATTACGCAAGCCTAATTACTCGTATATAAGAAGAAGGTGTGATATATGTACTTGCATATATTTTGATTAAGTCAATACAGTAAACAATGAAAGTAGGGGATATGGTAGTTCTATCAGAGATTATTGGTGTGAGCGTTGCCGAACGATAAATATCTCCTATGGCATGGATCACAGTTTTCGTCCATTGTCATCTACAGGCTTGTTTTAAATGTAAATCATATCTATTTTGCTAAATTTTATTTTATTTTCATTGAGGGGAGAATTTATCTCCTTTTGCGCTTGAGTAAATAAGAAATGGCGAGTTAAATGGCTGGAAACGGGACAACTTACACATTTCTGCCCTTTCTAATTCTCGGAATACTTGAATAAGTTGAAAATATAAGATTTTGCAAAACTGAATTGTAATGTATACATAATTTACCTTCATAATGCAAGGTGCATATTTCCTCTTAAAATTATTGCCCAAATTTTCAAAACACTTTAAAATATATTTTTTAAATCACAAATTTATTGACTTGCAATACCGTTCCGTAACTTATAGGGGAAAGCGGGGCACAACGGGGTAGCGGGGCGGAATGAAGTACGTCGTTTTTCGGTGACAAAGAGATGCTGCTCATGAGCGGCAATAAGCATAACTAAATCAACATTATACTACTCAACTATGGAATCCATGTTAGTCTAGTTTTCTTGAGTGTTGGTGAGTGAGGTTTCCGTAGTGTGATTTTTTGTTCTCGTATTGTAACTTTTGAGGTTTTTGTAACCAAGGAAAGGTATACATACTTGTTTACATTACAGCTATAATTAGTAAATACTTGAAGCAGGTTTAATCTTGCCTTTTGTTTCGTGTATTTAAATGTTTGTATATGTATCTTTCTCGAGGAACTTCCCCTCCCTAACCTGAATCGGGTCCGTGGGGTATAACGGACGGGGCAGAATGGGATAGTACCCCGCAGTGTTGTCAACTATGATCTATTTCAGATATTTTTCTTAAGAGTCGTTATACTTTATCTGCTCGCAAATTCGAAGCAACATATGGTGTAAAAGTCATTGGATTTTAAAAAAAGGAGCTGATTAGACTTTCCCAGAGTTTGAATTTTGTGAATAGGCTTAAGAAAAGGACACATTCGATGAAAACTGTGCTTAAACCTTTATAGTAACTTTATACTAGATAAAAATAGAGTAAACTTATTTTTTCTGCAATTCCACTAGTTTTAATTGTATTTACAGTTACTTATCTGTACCACCCCATTCTGCCCCGTACCTAGGCTAGAACGGACAACACGACATATTTTTTTTGTTTCCGAAAATAAACGTATCGGTCCTATGTTTTCTAACGATATCATTGTATTTTTTTGTGATTATTAAACTATAATGTGTTCGTAGAAAATCTGCAGCTTTCTTAATTAACCTTTTTGTACTTTTAAAAGATATTTTCAACTTGGTATCCCCGTATCTCTGGGTTCCCCTACACGAAGATTAAATTTAGAGTCGGACTTATGAAAAAAAACTTGTTGAAACTTGTAATATTTGCGTGCTTATTAGATCTTAAATTTACTTCCGAATGATATGACAATGAGTTACTTTTGAAACCTTTTTGTTTTGATGTATCTTTGGTGTATTTTATTAAATATTAATATACTTTTATTAAAGGAATAAATTTATATCTTACGAAAAATGTATAAACAGAGCAGAAAAAACAGCTGCAAGGCTCAGGTTAAGGTTAACAGCTTAGGCTTAAATAATTCGTGTCGCCAAATACCTAGACATCCAGACTCTCGGCACAGTTTCCACCCATGATTTAGGACATTCGAAAGTGATACAAGCAGGTCAAAAGCGCTAAATTTATTTTTCAGTGTTGTATTCTGTGAGGCACTGACTAGAAAATACCTTCCAGCACATTTTAAAGCCTATTTATAATGGTGTATTGAGGAGGTGACAGCCAGTCAATTATTAACAGTGGAAGGATACTTACTATTCAAGAGCCAGTGCTACGCCTTCTTCTTCACCAGACGCGTCTTTCAAAGGTAGGTCGTACTATTACAACTTTTTTTGATATACCTTACATGATAGAATTGCATACTATTTTGCATTGCTTTGTACTTAACATACACTTGGTAAGCCCGTAGTATATATTTCTTCATGAAATAGTTAACGGGAGTAAAAAAGTTCATATATGATTCCAACCTAACTACATAATTCTTTGAGATCAGTATTTTTCTTAGTGTTTGTCTAACATAGCAAATAAGATACGGTAAAAGAAGAATGCGAGTACTTTAATTAAATTAATCTCGAGTAAAACATGAGTTACTGCTTTACTTAATCTGTTAATTTACTTAATATTTAATTTAAGATAAGATTTTACTTAATATTTTTCAAAGATCCATCGCAGTTTCGTCTGTATTTTATTCAATTATTTATGGTTGATAATTTTTTATTAATTAATTTGTCTAAATTTAAATTGAAAGGAAAAGGATTTAACTCTAGTTTTATTCGTATATACGAGCATACTCTTAGAAACACAAATAAAATTAAAATTCACTTATGAAATTAGCCCTCGCCTACAGAGTGTAACACCTTTCAAACCTTTCGCATTGGGAAAGTTATATTTACCGCTTTGTCCTCTTTAAGGCTATATTCACGCCAAATCCACATTTTTAAGATTATAAAATGCAGTAATTTTGAACAGTTAGATCTAGTTTATATCTCGCTAATTTCTCAATCAAACTGTAAGTAGAATTATTCATACCATAGAGCATTTTAATAATAAATAAACGGACTTGAAAAAAGTCTGACAGGGCCGGAATGGGTGCTTTTCCTGGGTGCACGCCCTTATGTGCAAAGTCACCTCAACCCTTTCCTTATAAATGTATATATCTACAGCCTTCAGTCTGGAAAGTTGCTTTTAGAACAGTTTCTACATGTAAATGCTTGTGTTTATATAGGATAATTTTGCCGGAGAGCATTTGATGAAGCAGTTTCCTTCTTGTAATCGACATAGTTTCTATTTGCGAGTATTTGTACTTGAAACGAATTTGAGATGTCGATGGAAAAACTAACTACCCACACAGTAACAAAACGAAATCAATGACATTTTGTTGAATCTTCCAAGAATTGAGAATTGAAAAATTGTAAGATATATGATATTCATCAAACTTGATGGCGACGTTAAAAATCAAAGACGGAACTCTCTCTCAAATCACTGATAGATGATAGAAAATGGCCGAAAAGACGAGATTGATTCAAAGCACCCAATACTCATTTTACGTTTATTAGCATCATTAAAAGGATAATATGTTAATTCAAGAAAGTTACACCAAGTACGATCATAGAACTTGATTTAATCCTGCCCTTGATTTATCTATATTGTCTAACATCAGAATGAATAATAAACCAGAAATTACACGGGTGGAATGTTGATATTTTAAAGGTACTCGCACCTACCATTATATTTCATTCTCATTGTCAGTTGCCAATTCAGCCACAGAATTTGTACATCATTACTAAAGTTTTAACTTGATTTTAACTGGTCAAGCGCCACACTCTTAAATAATTATTCCATTTCACTGGAGTTTGTATGAAGAAAATTTTATTTTAACGATTATCTTGCGCTTAGAAAAGCTTTCTTAAAAAGGTAAAAGTTATCCTTGACGAGAGAACTGGTAAAGACATTCAATTTTTTTAGAAACAATTAGAAATTGAGAATAAATTTAGGTATTATTTTTAACTTATTCTGAAGCTTTGAAATAGTGGCATTATCTTAGTATTAAATTAATAACTGGATTTCTTCAAAAACTTTTAAAATCAAAACTGTTGCCAAATAAAAAATGATTTTCATTACTTGTCCCATATGATCATTGGAAATAAAGATCCTGTTATATCTAATTTATAAACGAAATAAACATATATGATCAAGGAAATGACAGAACATAATTTTTAGAATAGTCATTAGAAAATAATCTTACTTGATATATCGTCCTTTGGAAGATTTTTTGGAAGTTTTTTTTACCTATCGTCTTGAAGTAAACATAAATTTTATACGTGGAAATTCATAAACAAATATATATATATATATAAGTTACTCCTAAATAATTGATAGTACACGTGAGTATTTATACTTAAGTAAAGCTTTCCATTTTCCACCTTTCGTATTGCTCAAAATCTGATCTTACAAGGGACACACCAGACTAATGGAAAACGGATTCAATCGAAAATTTCAGGGAAAATTCTAAGCTTAAAAATAATGGACACGTGTCTCACTGTATTCAATACAATGAGCCTTTGTTTATGAAAAATTAGCAACTGAAAATCAGTTAGGCAACACCTTCATACACATGCATTACCATTCAGATCTCATTTTTGTCCGGGGATTTTGATGAAAATTTTTGCGGTGATGCAGGAAAAGGAGTAATGAAAAAGTGCAATGTCGTTCGTGTAAATGGGCCTTACTTTCGTCAAATTAATTAATTGAATACTGATAATCGGATTGTATGCAACCCGCGCTAGGTCAAGTCTGTAGGAAATAATCCGCTGTTTGCTAATTATTCTTTTTTCTTATTTTCATTTATTTTTGCTGTAGTTTTCCTTGTTACTCACTAATTACGAAAAGTCCGCACTAAAAAAAACATTTTTCTATATCCGTCAAGCTTTTTTCGATTCTAGCCTACTTTACGTCGTTATTTATATTAGAATAAATGCTAACTAAAAGGTAAAGAATGCTAGGAAGGTAAAGAAGATGAAATGAAATGAAAATAAATCGCCAAACTACAAGGTAATGCATGTGTATGGCGGGGTTGTTATGTTAGTTCTCAATGCCTGTCTATTTTTTATTCCATCACATGATTTGTTTTAGAGCAGATAAAATGGCGCGCCTACTGTTAGCTGCCTTTCCTTTGGTAGTGCTTCTCGTGCTGTTGCAGCCATCCCCTCCGGCGGTGTCTGCAGTTACCGTCGGAGACATTCTCTCCTCTGCCGCTGGACTATGGAGGAGCGACTCCACTGTGGCCGACTCATCTGATAAGGAAGCGAAAGATGAGATTGGAGAAAAGGATGTGTCAAAGGATGAAGCAACAGCTGAAGAAGGCCTGAATCATGATGGACAGCTATCGGAACCTATACATCCAGAGCATATTCCTACGGTTTATACCACCAGAACTGAGTACATCAAGGTGAAATATTCCCTTGCGAGGGATAATGTATTTCTCTCTAGTTTTATCAAATTTTTATTATATTTAATCAGAATGAACGAGTGTCCAGTAAACTTAAAAGTAACTATAATAATTTTTGAAAAAAAAGAAAGGAATTTTTTCCTAAAAAGCTGTTTGTCATAACAACTTGTATCTGACAACACCATGTGCAAAGATTGTGAAGAGTAAGAAATGAAGAAAAACCAAAGGATAAACTGGGATTGAAGCGTACTGTAATAGTTGGTAGACAAATGCTTACAAAGCATGGAGAGTTAGCTTGAGGTGATACAAAAGTTTGTTAAATTCAAAGAAAAAAGATATGAAGTAAGAGCATTTCCGAATTTTTGATGTGGTTTTCACTAAATGTATCAAGAGAATTTCATTTGGGGAACTCAAATAGCTAGGAGAGTCACGCTAAATTGTGAATTTATAAATGAAAAAAAAATTACTATTAAGTATTTAAAGCCTACTTGCCGAACCAAGCTCTCATAAAGAAATTAAAAATATTGACTCAATTTATTGATTTGTAATGATGAATCCTAATACTAAAGTGGACGATATCTTTCTTCTGAATCTTATGGAAGCTGATTTCGTTTGTATTTTCAGATAACTAGCACCAAAACTCAAATTCCAATGTGTGTCACAGCCTACAAGCCTCTTCCTCAATGCTCTAAAGATCCATATGACCGTCCATATGAATCTTGGCGTACGGCGAGGTAAGAACTTTTCTCAAAACGTACTTAACATCTATATTAGCATATAACAGTTATGTATCATGGAGTTCTTTTACCTTAGGATGACCACTAATAAAGAAGTTTTCCCGGAAACAGACGCACTAGAACGAGTACTAAAGTGAGTATCGAATATTTGTTTTTATTTGCCAATTTCTTTTCTTAATCTCTCGAAATAAAAATTGACGACTCTCGGCTATTGACCTTAACTATTATTGCAAGCAAAACTTTTTTATATTCTTCCCATTTCAGAATAAGTGAGGACAGCTCAGAGGTATCTCAGAAGGAGGTTTCGAAACGTTCTGGAAGACTGTTGATGGGGCACTTGATGAGACCCATCACGTGGCCGTTCGAAATGATGGGAATGTTGCCGAAAATCCCAACACCCCAATTACACTTTCATGTGGAGATGGGAAAAAAATTGCATCCACTGGACCCGGAGAGTCCAATACACCCCCTCAACCCAGCCTATGGTGCCAACCTGGTGGATCTGCTCAACGGAATACTCCAAGGGGGAGTTGGTTTAGCAGGTGCCATAGGAGGAGGAGGTGGGAGAGTTATAGGAGGCGGAGGTGGCGGAGGAGGTGGCTTCGGTCCCGGATTTCGTTCATCTGGTTTCTACGATGGTGCATACGTGGAAGTAGTGAAGGAAGTCAACACCATCACCACCTATGTAACGAAGACTGAAGGTTCCTATACGGCGACCCTCACAGCAGGATATTGCATGCCTGCCAGTGATACCGTTCCCCATTGTAAACCCACAGCAGACTATAATAATTATCACGCATACCAACCGTACTATAATCCAGACATGTTTTACGGAATGCCGAATTATCAGTACGATGGGTATTATGCTGATCCATGGTCTCTATCGGGAGGACAGCCAGAAGGAGCATCCCTCCTGGACAGCACCATCACTCCGTCCACTTCATCAATCGTCCCGGATACAGCTTCCCAAATAACACCGCCCCTAAAATCTCAGGATTAGACCGACAACTCCCTTACTTATGAAAGAAGTATTTATTGACACATAAAGTTTGGGATATGATTTTCTTTCAGTCGCTTTTGGAGAATTTCAAGCAGCGCATTAATTTATTAATATTTGTCTGAGTGTCATTTATTGTATACGAATCTCATCTTTCATCTATCATTTCAGCATATATTTATATTCACCTTTAAATGTGAATATTCATGAATCATTATATAATCATGTCAATTAATTATCTTATTTTTTAAATATTCATTGGACTCATTCATGTATAAGTATTATAAGTTTAACTAATACAGAGAAGCTTGTGATTCCAACGTTTATTTCGATAATTAGCATATTTATACTCCATATAAAATCCTTTTGTTCACCATATGAATAAAATAATGCTCAAGTCTCTCTCATATTTAAAAGGCAAATTAGATTGTTTTTATGGGTGTTTCTCGGAAAACACGGAAAAATGCACTCAAAGTTTTGCGTCTTCCCTTAAAATAATTCCAAAAAGTTTCACTTTTAATTTTTTCATTCTTTTACTCATCAAGGCTGTAAATACTGTTTCCATCGCAAAAGGCACTAAATGTTTTATTTCAAAACTTCAATTCATTTCCCACTTGCTTATCGTGTTCACTTGGCAAATCCAGACCCTAACTCTTCATGTTCCTCCACTGTTCCGGATGTGATTACACTCTCATTCGGCGCAGGAATCATTTGTTCAGATTCGGGCGAAGTTTCTTCGGTTGGAGTTTCCGATGTGTTTTTCTGCTCTGTAGAAGTTAGTAAAGGATCGCTAGTCACTGGTTCCTCCGGGGGTGCTTCGGTCTCCTCCGGGGACGACGGCGTCTCAGTCAATGGAACTGTCGGAGACTCTTCGTCCTCAGAAGGCGGTTCTTCCGTAGGAAAGTCACTGGGAATCCTCAAAGAAGGAAAACTACTGTCAGGCTCATCGCAGCGCTCCAGATCGAAAGGTAATTTCGACGGCAGACATCCTACGATTGAAAATGACACCACTGTCTTGGGACCCTTAACCCTCTTGGTGGCCGTCACGGTGACAGTGCGAGTTACCGTGTTCTTTTCTCGATGGCTCGTTGATGGCACAGACTTCAATGGAGGGGTAGGACGATCTGTTTCTCCTGATCGGACAGGGAATGCTAGGCCCACCAGGTCCTCCCAGAAGGGCTTCGAGAAAGTCTTGAATTTTCTCTTGTTTTCTCTCAACTCGTCCTTCGGTAGGTGAGGAGCGTTCGTTGACAATATCCTTTGGAAAAAAAGAGGTAATTTAGTGTTGCATATTCTTCTAAATTATTCAAAACATCAATTCTTGAAAAAATATTTGTTAAGCCTCTAGAGAGGAGAAGCATTTTTCATGTAAATAAAATAGATAGCTATGAAAATAATATCTAAATACCGTCTCTGATGTCAAATAAAATTTACCAGAAAATATTATTTTTCTTTTTCTTAACAATAATTTAGAATTTTACATGTATCCCTAAAAAAATTGAAGTTAATTTACTAAAATTTACTTTCTTTGTAATTTTTAGCCTAACAGACACTTCTAAACATCCTATTTAAGTTCACTTTTCAGTTATGTCTCTTAATACTCAAGATAGTCGAAATCAAAATAAAATCCACGTAAGTGGCCGTAATTTTGTGGAATTCTTATTTTGTGGTAGCTTATTCCGTGACGATCGATTCATAATATATTATACAATTATAATATAACATAAATCTTTAAAGAATTTAGCATAAAATAAAAATTTTCTTTTCAATATCTTTCTATGGAAGGATTATATACTGTATGGTAATCACCTTACAAGTTAATTTCAATAACCTCTACGTAATCTCCAATGGAGCGGCAGGTGGGGTTTCTGACTCAAGCCCCACACTGAAAGTTATCGACAATCGCACTAAGAAATAGTATTACGATAAAACCCGAAGACATTTGTGCATAAATAACTAAATAACTATGTTGTTTCTCGTCTATTCTGTACTTTTTCATTTTTATTACAATTTCTATTATAAATCGGTGTATAAAATTTTGGGAATTCAAATGGCTTTTCTTTTACTTATTAGATTTGGGAGGTTCCGATTTTATCTCCAACTAAAATTGCTAAATATACGAAGATTGTAATTCCACTATCTTATTTCTTTCATTCTTCGATTCAGTATTGAAGCTGCATCGCCAGATGCTTCTCGAAGAACATAGAAGAACTTCTCGTACATACATAAATTTATTTATACATTCAATACCTGACCGTGCGATAAAATATTGGAATTCCAGGGAAACCTCGATTGCATCTCTTCCACTTCCCTCATTCAATTCACTCGAGATGAGATAAACTTTAGTCTTATTTACAGATTTAGAATTTTCTACTCTAAAGAATATTCTAATCTATAAATCTATGCGAATTTCCTAGATAAAGCGCAAGAGTTTCATTTGGTCCTCTGAGTCTACCTTTCATTTCTTCTCCAACTAGTTGTCTTTCCCAGGAGAGCAGGTTCGTGCACTCAGTGAAAACGAGAAAGTTCCGGAGAATTGACCGGAGAAATTCTACGCCGACATTCAAAATCGAAAAGAATTTCAAAGATATCTCTTACACCATACACTTTCGATTTCAATGACAGGCGGCGCACTAGCCTAGAAAGGAGTTGACGGACAAACTTTAATTTGCATGAATGTAATTAAATGGTGAAAAACGGCTGAAGTCGTACCCACTTACATCCATTACAACATTATTCGAACCATAATGAATGCCGCAACATAAAATGATGGAAAATAGTTTTTAGAATAGGATAGTAAATATTGAGCCTCCATTACAATAAAAATAATGTCGCAAATTAATCGCACTTTTACAAGGTTTTATACTTATCTACAAAATTATATTAACCATATCACTGATATTAAAAATCTTAGAAACTATAGGAAACGAAATACAGAAATACAGGAAACCTGTATCCATAGGTGTGATCGAGTAAAGAGCATATCGTCACGATGTTAAGTTTCAAAGATTACTATCTAACTATATATATATATATCTATATATACTATATAAACTATATATCTATATCTAATGCGTCAAAACTATCATTTTAAAGAAGACAACTTAAAATTAATATATCTAAAGTATTTATCTAAATATGTCAAAATACCTCAGCTACCGAAAGTGAAAACTATTGGTAGTGATGAATGAATCAAATGATTGAAGCAACTTGGTATTTAAAGACCATAAGACTTTAAATTTAAGATCTCCAAATTAATTTTACGAGAGCTGTAACTCATTAAGTGATTTCAGTGCGGAATTGCATCGCAATTTTTAGTTAATTGTTTGTCTTACGGTACATATTTGATGGTCAATGCAGGGTAAGCAGCGGTTTCTTAACAAATCTGTGAAAAATCCTACTTCATTCTTCCCTCACTCTTTTGAAAACCTGATCAAAATAAAATTTTGCGTGACTATGAGAGCATAATTTAAGCAAAACATTTATCAAATATCAAAAACTGCTTATATCATTTGCAGTATTAACTAATCAGGATGGAATATTAGACTAAACATTGTACCTCACCGATAGAATACGTTCGCTATATTGGGTACGAATGCTTATTATTTCTTCAAACATTTATTTTAGTTTTTGTTTCCCTCCACCAACACTTCAACTAATTAACTTTTAGATCCATGGTAATGAATAATAAATATTTAAATGACAACAACTAACTTACGGTTGAACCTTGCTGGGATTCAGTTCTATCTTCTCTCCTCCCATCTCTCTTGGATCCAGTCTGTTTTCAATGGGCGACCTCTCAATGTTATCTTCACGTGCTTCCCTGGGACAATTGGGCAGCGCCGTGGCGTAGGTCACGCACGAAGACAGCCAAACCTCGGAGATGACGCGAGTAGAAGTGTAGGTCGTGGTAACAGTTGGTAGGATACTCCTCAGGGGAGGCACTCGCGGAGCAAGGAAGAAGAACCGCTCCCCACGATCTGGAGGACTTCCGGAGCATTGCAGCGTGGACACCGCAAGGCCTTGCGAACAGACGGCAAGATGCAAAAGCAACAGCCCGTTGGAGATTACAACGCCAAATTTTCGATCCATCCCCTAGCCCCTGAGGAAGTAATTCAAATGTTAAAGATAGCCTTACGTACATGATTACATGATCCTTATGGAGACAAATATGAAATGAAGTATCGTAATATGTACCTGATATACTGATTGGATGGATATTTCAAAAACTACCTTACTTTAACGAAAGTAACCATGCTTATATCAGGCAATATCAACGGGAATCCTTCATAATCTTGCTCAAGAAAATTCAATCCATAAAATTCAGGGAAATTTCGACCTCATAAAGAGGGATTATTAAAGGATTAAAGGGAGATTAGTAAACTGTGAGTAGAGAAAGCGATTCGGATTATCTTCATACATATATAAATTAACTGCAAAATTCCCCTCTCGATTCAAAGATCAACAATCAAGCCCAAGTATGGATTTTTTGAGCAGAATGGAGGAATGAAACTTCAATTAAAGAAAGTGAGTTGTAACTTATCTCTTAAATTACAGATCATCGTAAACGGTTAATCGCTTTGATGGTATTTGAAGACGGTATTTAATTTACCCTAAGTAAAATGGAAGTCCTTATCTGACCTTTATTTATTTTATTTATTATCGCCGACTTTGCAACAATTTCAAAGTCAGTTTTGATTTGCAAAGGTACCGTACGCCCTTAAGGATCTTCAGAGGAAATTGAAATGAACTTCCTTGAAATTATAAAACTTGGCAGTTTTTAACGTCAGAATTTTGTGTAAGTATTTTCTATATGGCAAAATTAAAACAACTTACCTTACAAGTTTCCTCAAATGTGAACTTGCAACTTCGATAGCTGTCAGTGAACTGCTCTTCCACAGAAACCCAAGTCCTAGAAAAAGGCTCTCCATCCCACCCCTTAAAATGACTAGGTGCATTTCTACCGTCGTAAAGGGTCTATCGTGTTTTCCAGGCGCCTTCCCACCCTATCTCGGTTCCCTTAATGGAATATCCTTGCCCTTGGCGCATCGGTGCCCATCCCTGCGTTTGGGTGGTCCGAGTAGAAGCTCCTTCCGAGGGATTGGCCCGAGGTTTAATATCTTCTTGACTTCATCGTCAAAATACTACAGGGAAGAAATAGAAAGAATGTATTTTTAATATGTACTTTAATTACTCTAAGAAATATCATTCAATCCAATTTTTTATTTGAAATTTTTGATTAAAAATACCTCTTGTCGGAATTTCCTTGTACAACCATACTCTACGTAGAAATATTCATGCAAAGTCGCTTGCACTGTTTCTACTTGATATCATTATGCTTTAATAAATGACATGATTTGTTGAAAAATACAATATGTGAATCTTGATCTTGAAAACCACAAATGAAATACTTGTTATTCAGCAGGACTTCTGTTTAATTTACCATTGAACTTTCCGTAAAGATAGGGTACGTTTTGTAACAGAATACGTTTTAGTAAAACCTACATTGCTACAAAGTAAAACCTAATAAATGGAAGGAATTAGAAATGTACTGATTTTCTGAAAATATTACCTATCGTCCTGTCAAAAGTGGAATTTGGAAATAGATGCATGCAGACCATTTCGAGCAAGAGGAAATTACATCTTTTATTCTAAAAGCGACCGAAACGTAAGACCAGATCAAGACCGTGTGATTATGCTAACAATGTAGTAAGCTGAGTTACATAAGAAAACAAAGGGGAAATGTATTTACTTGCGTGTTCTGGGTATATTTTCTTCTTTATTATTAGTAAAAAATGTAAACAAGGAAGTTTTTATATGATATTGTATTAATGAATCTCAGCACTGGAGTCAACCCTACTTCACGGATATCGCTTCAATCGTCAGATGTGTTAATATATGGCTGATTTTAAAGAGAAATATGTAAAATCCATGACAATGGACGAGTTTCTTTAAGCAAATTAAAGGAATCTCGTAAGTAAAATTAGCAGACGTTACTATTTGAAATACGGCCTAGAAAATCATGGCACAGCATCATACCAAAGAAACTGTAGAAATCGGGATTGTGAATGTATACTTCGAAGCATAAATGAAAGCTATACATAAATTGTAAAATTCAGACAGTAATTTTTTTTAATTGAGGGAGTAAAAAATTGATCTACCCTAAATATTTTTTAAAAAACTGTATCTTTTCTATTAAACAGTATTGACATGGAAGAATATAAGAAAGAAGGCAAAATATTTTTATTTGTGAGTAAGTTACAATCTTTGCTTTCCAAAATGAAACAGTAGCACGGAAAATGACCCTAGCCTATTCTCCGTGTGGAAGTCATAGCCACCTGGAATAGATTAGAATCTATGGCTATGGTGGAAGTTTGCCTCGTGTGGAAGTTTGGACTTCAGCGTGTGGTACTTATTTATTTCAAACTCAGCTGTTGGCTACAAAAAGACGAAGGCTATGAGCGTGGAGTGTAGACGAAAGCGGGAAAAGTATTGGGTACACAGCTTTTGCAAGTGGGTTTTAACCTCTGTATGACATGGCATCAGTAGACGATGTAACCTTCAAGTTGCAATATAAAAAGTATAAGATAAAAGTGAAATTATGGGAAGCTAATTTTGTGAAAAGAAATGGGCGACTTCCCTCTAAGGTAATTATCTTAGAATAAGGTGATGCGAGTAATTCTCACGAAATATTTTTATTGAATTTTTAACTTTTGATCTACAGGATGACATAAAAGCTGCATCCCCAGAGACGAAAGAAGCCTATAAAAAGTACTGGAAACTTAAAACCTTAAATTTGCAACGAACTATTTTGGACTCGGCACTTTTATGTGAAGATGAATCAATGTCTTGTTTTGACGACACATCGAGAGATTGTGGAATTACGGTTTCTCAAGAATCCTCATCAGAAGAAAGCAAGTTAGAACGAAAAGTTTTAGCTGACATTCAGAATGACTCGGTTTCTTCTGAGAGTGGTAAAATAAATTGTACAAATTCGATGAGCAATACAGATGGTGATTGTTCTCCGACGAAAGATACCAACAAGAAGTCTGAAGATAATGGTGTTTGGGGACCGCATTTAAACAACCCTAAAGCAGTAACCAAAGATGTAGTCTCATTGAAAAGTCGATCATCATCCTTCCAGTTTACGAAAAAATTGTTTGAAGGATCGAAATTCAACTTGAAGAGAAACCCAAGAAAATCATTTCGGTTTTCTGACAGATCGAAAAGTGACTCAGCTATAGTTTTAGAAGAAAGTAGTACAAATTCTTGTGACGTTTCAAATTGTACGGAACAGCCAATAAAGAATGAAGTGTTAACTCCAAGTGTGATTCCCCTATGTGAAGAAACTGTTAGTTTTTTCCCAGATCTCTTGGAAAAGAATGATAAGTTTAAAATAATAAAATCCAGTGATTCCAAACCAAAGATTCAAAATCCACTCAGTGCACTGCATAAAAGTGTGTTAGAGCCTGAATCATCGTTAACTCCTACCAGAAAATTGGATAAAGGTTGGGTCGAAAGGAACTCATTCCTAGGTGTAATCAATGAAAGTAAGGCTACAAAAGATGAGCCAGTAGAATTAGAAAGATCAGATGATCCTCAGGAAACTCTGTCCAGTGAAAATAAAAAGATTTCACTTACAAGCAAAGATGATGATTTTGATGTAGAAGAGGATGTTATTAGTGACTCAGATACAGAATCCAGCCAAAAAACGTCTATATTTCAGAGTTGTATCAAGCGTAAAAAAGCATCTTCAGGTTTAAACTCAAATGACAATTTCGATGATAGGCCGAAAAAAATACCGAAAAGAGACGAAGCTCCTCTTTCCTCGACAGATACTTCTCATATTGAGGAGACTCAAAATGTTATCGTAACGTTAACTAAAGCAGTTATTGAAAAAATAAACGAAGCTACTGAAGTATCATTCAATGCTCCCAAATCAGTGAATGAAAGCGAAAAGAAGACACTGTCTAAATCGAAAGCTTCCAAGTTGGAGATTCTGCAAAGGTAAAACGTAATATTTACGAAGACGTCAAGTTTTTTTTAAGTAAATTAATTATGAAAGATAATATCACTTTTAACTATTTTGTTTTTTTTTCCTTATGCTGTCTTACATTACTCTCAATTTCGCGATTTTGCTCTTGTCTTTGCATTTTAGGAAACTTGCAAGTGGAAAAGCCAATGAAAATTTCGTAAAAATTGATATCAAAAAGAAAGTTTATGTTCGTGGTAAAAAGAACACATCATTTTCAAAGTACAAGAAGATGATGTATAAAAAGAAAGCCAGAGATGGTGATGAACTTTGTGGGAGAGCTGTAGTGAAATGTTTTAAATGTGGGGACATAGGACATTATTCCAGAAATTGTTTAAATGGTGAGATACTTGCCTATTATTTTTTTGTGATTAAACTAGGTAGAATTTAAGCCATATTTCATAGCAGTCAGGCTCAAGATCATAATAAATATTCTTTCTAATTCTTTTCTTGTGCGCTAATCACTCAAAAACATTCATTTCATGAAATTCTTCTCTTCATTTTATTATCATGGCTGATGTATATTTATAATATGCTTTGTTTCTCTAATTTTGCTTCACCTTTCCTAAGGTATTGTATTTCTGAATTTGCAATACTTGCATGAATTAGCTTTATTATAGTGCAATCAAGAGGAAATGATTACTCAATTTAAGGCATAACACAATTATTTTATAAAATCTTTTTTTCTATTATTTTTAGTGGATAAACTATTGCCTCAAGATGAAGGAATTGAAGAAGAATCATCTTTTCCTTCTCTGGAAGAAGTTGCTCAAATGGCTAAACAATCCTCAAATTATAAATATTCTGCTGAGGGAAAAGATACGGAGGCAGTAAGTATATCACTTTGTAAATCATTTAAGCTATCATCTCATTTTCATGTATATTCTCATCTCAGTTTAGAAAACTGCATTTCATTTTCAATTGACTCAAAATATGTGGTGTATAAATTCTTCTTTATAGCAATTGTTTCTGTGATTTGAAAGTTAAAATGAGATTTCTTTGAGAGAAAAATTAAGGAAAATCATGTTCTTTGATCAAGGTAAAAACCATTGCAGTTCTCATGCAACTACCTTCTACTAATTACAACTATACTTTCCCAAGTGAACTATTTGACAACCACCCAAAATTTGGATGTTCCTCGACAATTGTTGGATATTCTTATGTGTAACATTGCTTTTCCCTACTACTGGAATTTTTCAAATTCAAGTGCCTTCATAATCTTTGGTCATTAAATATCCAAGAAATCTCTACCTATTTGAATTAAAAGATACTAAATTTAGTAAATTACTTGTAAATAATGTAATAAACGAACAAACTTTTCCACATGGACTTGAATGTGTGACCGGTTTTGTAAGCATGCTTACATCTTAAGGTGTCATCTTCATCATGAAGATAAAAAATTACGAAGTGTCTTTTAATTCAGATATGTCTTTCCACAAAGTTAAACCTTCAGAAATCGATTTTACTCTGCCAATTTCTTTGAATAAAAATGAATTACTCTCAAGCTAATCTTATTTAAACTTTGTTTATTTTTATACAATTTTCATTTCAAATTTCTGTTATTATTCTTAATTTTTGAATTGATTTAGCAGTGTATGTTACATTACACAAACCTCTCAATTTAAATTATTGTATTTTATATTTCAGAATTTAGAAAATGTAGTGGAAGAGTTTACTATTCAGATGGATGTTTTTGGCCCTAAAACGGAATTCAAACCTCTGTATCAGCTGAAAGATGATGGCTCACTAATTGGTAAGTGTACAATAACTTGTTCTAACAAGGAAAGACTTGGGTATTTTATTGAAAATGTTAGTGGTAATTCAGTAAATGGAGTAATAAAAAGTATATTAGGACTTGTATGAATGTACCTTAGTTTCTTTGTAATAATTAATTAAAATTTTATAATCGAAGTACAGGTAGTCCCACAATACATTCCCATTCCTGCCAAATTTGTATGGAATAACTCACCATTGCTCTAGTGATTCTTTTATATTAATTTCATTTTCTATCCCTCTCTTATTTATCCCTTATTACTCACTGATGGACCTAAGGGCCATGTTTCCATTCTTCTATCCAACATCCAAGCAATTAACCTTATTTTAACCAAATAAACTTCTATGAGGGAGAGCTACACAAAAATTATGATGAGAGACGATAACTTTAGGTAATCCTTCAGTATTCATTAATATTAATAACACGAGCCATCTCCCCATAAAAATTAAAGTACTCTTATAAAAATCTGATCACCTATGATCCTCTAGTGGGTTATAGGCAATTACACACACTGCATCATGTACAACTTGTTCCAAAATAAAAGTCAACACTTAATGTAAGGTCACACAATGGAACTTTTGTGGTGATGCTTTTCTGGTTGCGACCAAATGAGTTGCAGGGGGTGTTCACATGTACTGTAAAGGTTCAGGCGGCACACAATGTCTAGCCATCCAATGATGCGAAAGAAAGTTGCAATCCTGTTCACATGTACTTAGTTGCAATGGCATCATGCCACCCACCTTTATGCAAAATTCTAGAATTGATTAGATTGCATTGGTGTTCACACTGGGCAATGTTGAGGTGGTGCCACTTTTCAGGTTGCACCACAATAAAAATTCCAATGTGTGACCTTGGGGATCATACACAAATTACGTAACACAAATTTCTCCAATTTTTGACCCTCCCTCCATGTAACAGGACCATAATGCCAGGAAAGACCCCTCCCCTCCACTCTGTTATGTAACGAGTGCTTAGTGAAAAGTTTTGGGCTTATAGTCAGGAAAGAAAGATTTTTTGTTCCCAATAATAATTCACTGTTTAATAAACAATTTCAATTTTAAAGGCCATTCATACATTTCTCCTAGATTTGATGCCATGACCTGTTGATAATTAGCATAGCACAGAACACAGAGGAATACTCATGCAGTCTTCCAGTAGCATACCTAGCATGGATGTCACCCGGTGCGGTAGTTCATGGTGTCACCCCCTCAATTTTATACAGTGTGCATAAAAAAATAATACGTTTTAATTTTCATTTGAATTATGGTTTATATAGCACTCAAAATAGTACATACAAAGATACAAATAGAGTACGTACGTATAAAAAATGAAATGTATTTAAATTAATAACACATTATATTAGAACTTTCCTTTTATAACTTTTAAAGCAGTATATTTATTAATTATTTCATCAAATCAATGTGTTTGTCTGATTCACTTTCTATTAATCAGGGAAATTGATTCTAGAACGAGTTACCTCAAGAATTCTTCAGATTGTTTGTGAAATATTATGAATTACGTATGTATAACTGTTTACAGTTCCAACATCCTGCTCAATATGCTTTCCTTGTTATCCTTCCACTTTCTTGAATACTTCTCTTTTTTTCCGATTCTTCATCTTCCCATTTAGGATTTTAGTAATTTTTTTTATTTTCTTCCAACTTCATAAAGTTCCATCATCTTTTTTTGTCATCTCGTCCTTAAGTCTACTAAGAATATCCATTATCAGCAGATGGTGGTCTGCCTGCACATGCTCCAGGAAGTGTCTTCATTTTTATTACTGTTTTAATCCTTTGATTTTTCAGTACAAATTCTGTTCAATAATGCTCGTTACCACTTGCCCTATTCCACTTGTCGAGCCTTCTCTTGTGATCTTGGAGCCAAATATTTGCTATCCTGAACTGTTGCTGTTCCCAGAATTCTGTCAGTATTCCTCCTCTTTCTTTTTGAACTTCCCATAAGGTCAGAACTACATATTTCCAATTCTATTCTTAAAATTTCAATTTTTCCTTTCTCATTCAATGTCTGTCTATACAAGTTCCAATTCTGAATGATTTGTAATTTCCACTCTGTTGTTTTCTTTCCTGTCATACCATAATTGTCCCGTTGTGTTACCCAACTGAAGATCCAATTGTGGGTAATTTTTACCTCTGGAATCTTCCATTATAGAATAAATCATACTTCAGAGTCATTATGAGTGTAGGGAATACTATGGTTCATTGGTCTCCCTTTTGCCTTTTGCTCCCTATGCTGTTAGCCATCATATGGGTCCTCTGCCTTAAGGATTCATTTTGGAATCCATGGGCAAGAGGGTTCACATCCCAAGATGAGGGTGAAGGCTTATCCTGGCCTTCATTCAGTCTCCAGTGCCTCATTAGTCACCATTAGGTGCCCGTCTGCCACTGAGCCACTGCTATCTGAGGAGATGTGATAGGATATTTCCCTTCTTTGAGTCGTGGGACATTATCAGCATTTCCTATCCTCTCTGGTACTTAATAGTAGTAATAGTAGTACTTAATAGTAATACATAATAAACTCCAATAATTTTTCTTTCTATAATTAAAAATATTTTATTCTATTATTCACAAACACAAGACAACCCCACGTTTTTTCTGAGGCGAAACTTGGAAAATTCTTGTCTTATATTCATGTAAATATGGTGCTTAAATTCTTAGTTGTTTCTTTGAGAATACCTATACTATTCTGTTGATGGCATTCTTTCAATGCAAACTCTATGCTTGTATAGTACACAGTGCTTTCATGTCATAATTATTTTTTAATTACTTTTTATGGAATGAACATGAATCAGTCATTGTAAAAATCCCTTCTTATAAAAGAGTTATTTTGCTTTCCACTGCTATTTGAGACTACTTTGTGGGAAGAAGTAAAGCCTACGGAAATATGGTTGCATTCTAATTAGTATGTTTATGAAAGTGTTTTCTCATAACCAATGAATCTTAACAATTTTTGATTTTTTTAACTTAAGAAATCAGATCAACATGTTGCCCTTTTATGGGAAAATGTTTTATGCCAAATGTTAATGATTATGTATTACCTCTACTCTATTACTGAATGTATGTTTTTTTACAGATACTCCTTCTGAAGTACATAAAACTTTAAAGATGTTTGGTCACAAAGAATTCAGGCAAGGCCAAGAAGAAGCAATAATGAGGATTCTTTCTGGTCAGTCTACACTTTTGATGCTATCCACCGGTGCTGGGAAAAGTCTTTGTTACCAGTTGCCAGCTTACCTATATTCTCAGAGAGCAAACTGCATTACATTAGTAGTGAGCCCTTTGGTATCTCTAATGGAAGACCAGGTTTGTAATGCAATTGATTTAGGTAATTGATGTAGATCAATTAACTTTTTCTTATTTATTGCTGGGAGAGTTAATCATTGATACAATTATTATAGGATGATTTTGTACTATACGTTTACTTGGTTTACTTAAGCCCATAAACTTACAAGTTTGAATCATTTTGACAGGTGGATGGCCTCCCATCCTTTCTCAAGGCAGCTTGCTTGCACACCAATCAAACAGAGAAACAGCGTGAAAAAGTGTTTGATCTTATTAAGAAGGGTAAATTGCATTTCCTCCTGGTATCTCCAGAAGCAGTGGTTGGTTGCAGTGGAGGTAAAGGATCCGCTACAAGTTTTGGTAGTCTTCTAACCCATCTACCTCCTATTGCCTTTGCTTGCATTGATGAAGCTCACTGTGTTTCTCAATGGTCCCATAATTTTAGACCATCATACCTAATGGTCTGCAAGGTGAGTTGTATTTAAACACTATCATATATTACCTACATCTACATTAATACCCTACAAGGCACAGTTTGATATGTGGCAGTGTTTAAACACCGGTCATTTGACCTATTTTAGTCTGTTATTATTGTTTATCATTCACAAAATGGATGCATTTTTTAAGAACTTGTTACCAAATTTGCTTAGATATTTCCATAATAGTCCTGTGGTTCGACTGTGGTTATTCTGAATTCTCCTGTAAGGAAAACAATGAGTTTAACATTTGTATTTATGTTTCAAGCACTTTCAGAGGTGATAGAAAACTTATATCCCATATAATGATATAGGATGTGGTTTACATATGCACTCTCACATACATATGAAAAGTGACCCTAGGTTCAAATCCAGGTTGTTATTTTTGTACATTTACTAACATATGGAAACTCATTTCAAAATCTCATGTAATAGCTCTTTGGTCTGTATATCATTCTGACTTCACTGCTTCCTTACTATCTATCTCTCCTTTATGTACTTCTTTTCCTACTTTTTCAACAATTTACTCTTCATATACTGTATTTGACAGCACATCTGTCCTGACAGTCAATTTTTTGTCACTATCAGCTATCTGGTGCTCTTTTTTGCTGTATTTAGTTTACTACTTATGGGCTTCATTTTTGAATTTTATGTAGCATTTATACCACTATTAAACCTATTATAGGCAGAAGCTCAATGGACCAAGTCAGTTTTACAGCTTAGGCAGCACAGAATATATTTATCTATTAAGAATTGCTGTTTCTAGAAATTGTGAAAACACAGATAATTATAAAGATAATGCAATGAATATGATAAATTCATTGGAATAAAATCATATTTATTTTACAAACAAGTGGCCCACTGAAAGAATAAATTAAAGTAAGAATGGTTAGTGAGAGGAGTGTGGGAAAATCATATGCTCATATGGAGACCTCAAGAGTAAACAATCAAAATGAAGTTCTTTATTTCGAGTGTTTTGAGTTTAATGAACTTATACCTTAAATATAAAATACATCTTTTTGAAAGCAAGAAAATTTTGTTCCGTCTTTCACAGGTTTGAATACTAGTTGTTGAAGGTTGAAGGAATATAGATTTCCATCCACTTTACACAAGTTCCACCTTACAGAGAACATTTCCTGTGAAAATACTTGTGTATATGAAGTAATATTATTATAATTTAAAAGTATAATATATTAATATTTTTCTGCCTTAGTCAGGTTTTACTGTATAGCTAGAAACTATTCAGCCTACAAGTTTATTTTTGCTGCCACTTTTAGGTATGCGTAAACTGGGAAAGTCTAAAACCAGAGGGTGACTAATTCCAAAAGGTCCCTCATAAATTTCCATAAATAAAATGTAAAAAGCATTGAGGAATTGCTTGTCAAACTGATTTTGTAGCAAAAGTACTCTATGAAAAGAGGTTGATTGAATTTCTGTTTCTGATGCAGACACTACGTGATAAACTTGGAGTGAAAACTGTATTGGGACTTACTGCCACAGCAACAAGTACAACTGCATCAAATATTGCCTCCAACCTAAAAATACCTGATGGAGAAAAGGGTATAATTAAGGGAATTCCTCTACCAAATAATTTGGTTTTGTCCGTGTCTGAAGAAAAATCAAAAGATGACGCTCTGGTTACATTGATGAAAGGGAAGAGATTTAAAGACTGCGGATCTTTGATTATCTATTGCACTCGTCGTGAGGAATGTGAAAGGATTGCCACAATTATCAGGACTCAATTTCAGGTTAGTCTATGTATCATGCATACATTATTAGTTATGTATTTTTCCAGTTTAGCTTTGAAGTAAAATTTTAAATAGATTTTAATTGCAAAACCTTAGAATCTTTAACCTGCAGATTGTATCTACTAACTGGAAAATTACATTATTATTTATTATTACATTATTTATTATGGAAAAATGATTGGAATGGTGTAAAGAGTATGCTAGTTAGCAAATAATAATTGGAATGGCCTTTCTTAAAGAATTTTAGAGCTAAAAGCTAGTATATTAATGCATATAATATTTTTGTAGCAACTATTTTTTGTGGATGATGTTTATTTTGCACAACACCAATCATATATTCTACATATACCTGCATTCCAAGGTGTGCCGTCAACAATATTTCAAAATAATGAATCCGCCTTGTTTCAATTTATAATTTTTTTATATATTTTTAAAAGTTGACTAACTTTATAATCTTGATAATTCAATAAGTCGCGAATAGTATGGTATTCATTAATTTTGATCTCCCTATTGAGAACTTATGTGCTTCTCAACTATTCTGTATTTTAATTTTGAATGTGTGGGTGTGTTTGTTCACCAAAAACTGAAGGATAAGAAGTTGCATAACTTGCAAACTTGTTCTTAGTTAAAAGTTGATCCTCACTGTTGACTTCTTTTCATGTATATATTAGTCTCCAGTTTGATCCCTGAAGAGAAACAGCATTTCCATTAGAAATTAATGTAACGTCCATTTCAATTATTATTACGCTCAATTTCTATTTCAAATTTAATTAAATAATCAACATGTTAGCTTGAGACAAGTTTTGTATGAAAGAATTGCTGTACAAATTGATATTTTAATCTTCTATTATAAATTTTTGCTACAAATTATGAGAAATTTAATAAGAATAAAAATGTTTGTGTTTCATTACCTTTTCAATTGAATTAAGTTTATATGAGAGATGTTAGCAATTGGAACTTCTATATTCAATCCGTCAATCTTCCCCTATGAAAATCAATGGGTATTTCAGCTAGTTACAAACAAACAGCAAAACACTATAATGCAAAGAAGAATACTATGTGTATTTATCATGTTGAAATCTTAACTATTTTCTTTGGTTTGCTCTTCTAAGGATCCTTCCCAGCCAGAAAGTAACAAGCGTAGAAATAGAATATCTTGGAATGCTGAAGCTTACCATGCAGGAATGAGTGCTGCTAGAAGAAAGAAAGTTCAACAATCCTTCATGAATGGTATGTCTTCAATTTCTTTATTTCCATAAAATTGATAAAATCTTGGTATGCTATGAAATGAAGGTTTTCTATTACAGGTGATCTCAGAATTGTCGTTGCTACAGTGGCATTTGGAATGGGTATCAATAAACATGATATCAGAGGAATAATTCATTATAATATGCCCAAAAATTTTGAAAGTTATGTGCAGGAAGTTGGAAGAGCTGGGAGAGATGGACTTGCCGCTCAGTGTCATGTATTTTTGGATTCTAAGGTACCATTCTAATTTGTGTAGTATTTCATTCACTCTTTCTTTAAATACAAAAAAGATACTGAAGAATAAGCTATGTAAAATCTTGATTAACATGAATGTTTTGAGCAAAGCATTTTAATATTTTAGCTTTGCCATCAGTATATTTGATCCTTTTTGCAAACAACTTTCCATTTGTCTGCAAATTGGAGAGGATCAGTGATTTCAATTTTACTTGTTCCTTATTATTACCATGTAGGTTTCTGTCACAATTTGCCTTTTATATGCTTAATTACAGTTTGGAATTTTTACCAAATTTTTCAATTTGATCCTTTTTGCAAGCAACTTTCCATTCGTCCGTAAATTGGAGAGGATTTGTGATTTACATTTTACTTGTTGCTTTTAATTCTTAACATATAGGTTTCTGTCACAATTTGCCTTTTATATGCTCAATTATTTGGAATTAAGTTTGGAATTTTTTAATCCAACTATATGTCATTATCATGATTTATTCAAATGTTGTATTTTCTTTTTTCTCTTTAGTTAGAATTTTATTTCTCAATTTTCTCAGTTTATTGGTGTACTGTAAATTCTACAAAATAAACAATTTTTTTATACTTAGTTTCTCTTTCTGGATTGCACATTCCATCATAAGTAAATTGCTTAGTTTCAACAGTCATTGTTTGTGTGGATGTAATGACTGAGGCTTATTGCTTGAATTTAAAAAAGAAATGTAGAATATATTCATCTTCATCTTACATTAATTTTTTAAGTTATCAGTTTTTTCATTTACGCTAATATGTTTTCAATTAGACTTCAAGAGAGTTCTAGTAGTTTGAATTTATTATTTTAAAGTTCTAATTTTGAATTCTTTTTTAGGGGCAAGATCTCTGTGAACTTAAACGCCATATCCATGGAAATTCAATAGACCGACATACTATCAGAAAACTTCTTCAGAAAGTTTTCCTGCCATGCTCTTGTGATAAAAATGTCAAAGAAAATTCTCACAAAGAACTTAATACAGTCGATGTGAAAACCAGTGATGCTGACTCTAATGCAATGCGTTCAACATCTGTTTGTTGCGGTCATGAGGTTGCAATTCCCGTTGATGGTACTGTCAGCTCTCTAGATTTGCCAGATGAGAACATTGCAACTCTTTTATGCTACTTGGAGCTTCACCCTAAGCGCTGGATTGAGATGTCATCTAGAGTTTATACTATGTGCAAAGTGCAATGTTATCAAGGACCTAAACAACTTAAAGAAGCTGCTCACAAGGTTAGTGCTGTTTAAGAGGAGTTTAAGATGGGATATTAAAGTAAGAATTATGAAGATTCTTGGATGAGAATTTGGATTTAGTAGAAATTTATTCTTGTGGATAAAAATATTTATTTTAAATTCAAAATCAAAGAATTTAGTGTGACTTCACAAAATAAGGTAATTACCTACAATGAAATATGCATTTATTAGCAGTATTAATATGTTAGTTCTGTTCTTACTGGATCCAAGGTATTATATGGAAAGGATGACTGAACTAATCCCTATCAGACCATGTTATTTATTTATTTAACCCTATTGGCGAGGTTAGGCTAGTAAGGCCTCTCTACTTGCCCAACCTTTACATATAATATTTAAACAATTAATTCAAAATCTAAAATTAACTTACGAATAACAAGATATGGAAAAAGAGAGGTATACACTTTTAAAAACAACAACGTACACAGTTTCATGCTAATTCTAAGTACATATAAACTAAATGTCAAAGATTTGGGTTGTGGGAAAAAAATTCCTCAACTGAAGCTCTATGGAGAAAAAGGATGAGGGAAAACACCCACACAAGAAGGGGAGTGAAAAAAAAACCATGGAAAAACATGAGTAAAAAAGAAAGAAAATTCATCATTAAAAAATCCATTTCTTAGTCCAGTGTCGGTAACATGAGTCCTCCTGGATCTTCACAATTATCTAGAAAGGAAAGGGAAAAAAGCAAGTATTCTGTTTTATACAAAAAATAAATATTTGACAGTTTCAATAAGACAATTTTTATTCGCGGTACAAAAATAAATAATAAAAAGTAAGTTGAAGATGAATACAAAGTTTGATAATTGAGAATAATGCCTTACTAAAAGTTATATGGTATCTCCATTGGAACGTAAACTATGTACTGCACATTTGAAAGAAGGGAATGATAAATCTTTAATGATAGTGTATCCAATGATAGTGTATCCAATATCTAGCTCCAAGAACAAGAAGTGATTTAGAACAAATGTCCATTCTATGTATTGGTATCGCAAGTTTACTCGATGGACGTGCACTTATATTATGGTAGCTATTGAGATATTTTAAGTAAGAGGATAGATAGGTAGGGAAATTATGGTTAAGAGTTTAGTGTACCAGATTGAGTGAGTGAAGCTTACGTTTAGAGTCAAGTCGTAACCATTTTAATTCTTTTAAAAGAGGGGTAATGTGATCACTTCTCTTAGAATTGAAGATAAATTTAATGGATTGATTAAATGAGCGGTCTAACCTACTACTAACTGCATGAGACATTTCATTTAAAATTATGTCGCAGTAGTCAAGTAAAGGTAGAAATAGTGGTTGAAGGGTCTTTAAGCTGAAATTTTTGAAGCGTTTAAAACTAGTAAAGGTAGAGTACGTTTTCCTGCAAATGGAAGCTACTTGAGGTAGCCATGTAAGTGACTGGTCCATGTACATCCCTGATATTCTTTACAGATAAACTGTAAGGCAATGGACGCAGACTGTCCGCTCTCTCACGGGGCGCGGAGAGCGGTCGCCACTTTTCATATGGACGCGGACGGTTTTCATCCGCGGCACCATGTCAGTTGTGTGCAGCTTGCCAAGGTGGAAGAATGTCATGCTTCCAAGTGCAATTCAAGCAATTGCTGTGTACTAGGTTATGAAAAAACGGAAGAAATATGCCCTTTCATTTAGTTTCATATCCTAGAGGCGAAGGTCTTTATATTTGTCATTTGAGACATCCCATAAGTTCTTTCTACTTCTCCAATTCACAGCTCATTGTCAATATCCATGGCGAAAAGACGCACTCGCACTGTTCTCTCCAACCAACTGCTCTGATTCTACTAACAAATCTGCTCGGTCCGCATCAGCCGTCCGCGTTCATGTGCAATCACAAACCTGTCCCTGTGGCCCATACGCGCGCAGACGATCCGCGGGGTGTAGGGGCCACGCGGAGCGCGGACCGTCCACATCCATGTGAAACGGGCCTAATCAATTGGTGTGTCGCCTATCAAGACTTTATCTAAATTTAGTTGGTTAATTACGTTAATAAACTTGGGAAGTCCAAATATTATTGTTTGTGATTTTTGTGGGTTGATGTTTAGAGCTAATGAGTTTAACCATAGATGCGACTGAGAGATGTCATTATTTATGCACTCAATGGTCTTGGAAATGTTGTTTAAGTCTGTTGGCAGATATATTTGCAAATCATCTGCATACAAATGGTAGGAACAATGCACAAAATTACTTGATAAATTCTGAAGGTACAGAGAGAAAAGTATGGGACCTAGAATTGATCCTTCTGGAACTATGTGATCAATAAGACAAAAAGTGGAGTAATTTCCATTGATGGGGCAAGACTGGGATCTTGCAGATAGATATGAAGAAAACCAAGTTAACGCCTGTGTACTGATATTCAAGACTCAGTTAGGCTCAAAGTATGTCGATATCTACTGAATCAAAAGCTCTGTTGAGATCAATCAGAACTAAAATAGTTACTTTTTTACTGTCCATTGCAATTTTGACATGGTTGGTTATCTTAGTCAATGCGGTAGCAGTACCGCAATGACATCTGAAACCCGATTGAAGAGGATCATAAAGATTATTTTCAGTTAAATAATTAACTAGCTGTTGTTGCAGTAAGTGATCAAGACCTTTAGAGAGAGAAGGGAGTATATTTATCGGATGGAAATTGTTAATAGTAGTTGGAGTAGAAATTTTGGGTATATGGTGAATTATAGCCAACTTCCATTGGTTAGGGAAAACACTGCGGGAAAGCAAGAAGTTAAAGATATGTGTTATGGCTGGAGTAAAATGGAGAATAATTTGTGGATTATATGAATTAGGGGTGAAGTTGCTGAGGATTTAGTATTAGAAACTATAAAACTTTGCACTAAACATGATGTAACTTGTTGTATTCTAAAATTTATTAATATCAAAATTATTGCATTCATATTCATTTTCAAAGATAAAAGAATTGAGTATAGGAATACACTTGCTTACTACAAGGGAAGACTATAACCAATATGTATTAGCATTTGCACAATTAAGTTCTTAATGTTTAGCATAGAAAATACCATAAAATCATCAAGAAAAAACAATCTTCTGGGCTATTTGGAGCAGTTTATGAACTATGCATAGACTGCAGGTTGGACAACTCTTCTAAATGGATTTTAATTCTATCTATGTACTTATCATGCAGGATTTATCTTAAGTTTTTTGAATGGGGGCAAAGTTAGTCTCTCAAAATCATTTCATCCTTATCCTTTATACTTCAGTTTGAGTTTCATCATAATGCACTATGGTGCATTATGATGATGAATATTTTCAATTTCATGCCTGTATAATTTTCATTTTACTAAAATAGTAATTTATTCTGTTTTATTTATTTTGATCTATTTTCTCATAATTTAATTCCTATATAGTGTCCACCACTAGCTATGGCTATCGCCTCTGACCTGGAGAAAGGTGTTGTTTACCAGAAACGTAATTCTATAGAATTTCCTGTTGTCAAAGTGGCATCCTCAATGGGCTGGGATAGTGGAGTTGTGAAAAGAAATCTAAAAAACCTCGAATGGAAGAAAGGTAAATATCTGAATGTACATTTCTCCCATAGGTCAATTTGATGTTGAAAGTCCATTGATTTTTCTGATACAGACATCCAAATTACTGTATTCACTCTAAAATAACGTGCCTTTGAATGTAATACACACCTCAAAATTGGTTTGTTGAAAATGGAAAAATCTTTTTCCTGCAAATCTAAAGCACACCTTAATACATGTGGTCAAGCCATTCACAGCTCTGAATATGTGTTTACTATACACGTATATGGTGCTATATGCATAAATTTATTTGTAATTATACATGTTTTTGTATTTCCTATATGTGTACTACTAAACACCAGTAGTTGTACAAACCAAAATTCTTTCGTAAGTGCACACACTAACCAATTCAAAATCAGTCATTTAAAAAGTTTAAGTTCCATTTCAATAAAAAACAATTGGCCTACAGTTTAGTCTGTGGTCTGCGAGGGCTCTAACGTTCAAAACATCAATAGCAGATTGGTGGAATGTTTGACGAGTTTCATTGAACCAGGGTGAGCCAAGGATCTATTATGATAAATGTGCACAAGTAGTATGCCTGAGTCAGTGTGGTGTCAATTTTAACATGAACCCCAATTTTTAAGCCAAAAGATGGACTCAAAAGGAGTAAGCGTTATTTTCGAGTTAATATGGCATCTATTCAAGATCTCTTCTACTTTAATATGCAGAGAATTTTATCCTTTAAGTAGGATTAAGTTACCTGTTTTTTATCAATAAAATAAATATACAGAACTGTATATAACTGTAATTATTTTTCTTAAGAATATGTGCCAATTCTCCAGGAAATATTCCTCCTGCCATGGAAGTTGGATTTGAATATTTTTTAGGATGTAGATATCTTTTGTATTTTCCTCTTAAAACTGGATTTCATAGATTTTTTAATTAATGTGTACCTTGTTTAGGTTCAAATGACAAATGGCAGCGAACTGGGATACTTGTAGAACTTTCAGAGGTTGGATATCACTTTAAAGCACCAGGGAATCTCTCACCTTCAGAATTAGATGAAGCTCTAGATACATTACACAGCAGAGTGGTCAAACAGGAAGAAGCATCTTTATCTCAACTTGAAGCTATATTTTCTTCCCTCAGAGAGTAAGTATCTAGGTAAATGTAACTGATAATATTACTTTTACATAACTGCTGAAATCAACATCCCTTGTCCTTCCTACCTGTATATCATTTGCTGCATATTACTTTGCTAAATTTTGAATCTAGAACTGAATGATTTGTTGCTTGTATTTTTTAGGATTTTTGAGTTCCTTGAAATGATTCTTTACAAAACTCAGACAATAAATAATGTAGTGTCTTTTTCCATCAACTCTCAATATACAGTCATTGCAAATAACATTTTCTGGTTTCTTGAAGCATTCAAGGATTAATAGGGCTTCTGTATATTTCAGTTTTTAAGCATTCCATGGAGTCTAAAATAGTTTGTTTATCTTTATTAATTATAGCATAATTGTGAGTTAAATGGCAAGTTTTTGAAAAATACCAAAACATTTTAAATACAATGGCACAACTAAAATTGAGAAACGTATATGAATTTTACTACGTGATTGCTCCCTCCTGTAACCCTAATGCAAAAACGTATTTTTGGAAAGTGTCTAAAGTATAAATCCTTCTTTCAGTGTTTCTTATAAATCATGCTTGGATTGTGCAGATGAAACTGATGTTGCAAGAAGTGATAAACTGAAAGGATTTGTGAATGTATATTTTGAAAAAGGAGTGAAAGTGGAACCCATATCTCCTGTAAGTATTTCTGCTACTTTTGGCTACAGTGGTATCTCAACTTACACTTTATAATAGATGAGAACTTGTCAAGATACATGTAATATTCTTGTCAGATTTTGGCCTCAAGGCATAACTCTTGACTCAATATGCTTACAGGCAGTGAAACTTATCAGTATTGCCAATAATGCTTTCTCTCACTGTTAGTGCATTGTTTACTGTAAGCTGTGTTTTAATTCAGGAAAAACTCACCCATTCTGTGACTAAAATCAATATTCAAATCAAAGCTTCCCTCCTAAATAATTCTATCAGGAAGTGACTGAGGATTAATTAAAAGGTTGCTGTTTCAAAATAAGCATGTATCACCTCCTATGTCTCAACCTATTCTCTGTTGACTATGGCACTGGCAGGTTAATATGAGAGTTTCATCTGTAAGGAATCAGCAGCATTCTTACTTCTTCTAACTTTGCTGTAGCATGTACTTTTGAAACAATTGCAGTTTAATTATTTCAAAATTTCATACTCTCTCATCCTTAATTACATAAATAGAGCCATGACAATGGGTGAAGATGCAATGTGAATGTCTCTAGCACTTCTTAATATGGAGTGCCAAGTATTAGTTTTAGTAAATTATCTGCATTACAGTCAGATGAAGAAATGGCTTTTGCACTCTTTCCTTTTCCAATGTTTTAATACAGCTCAAGGAGCATCAATTAGGTGCAATTTAATGGACATTTACCCCACTCAACTCACTAGCAAGTATGATATATTCCTGTTGATGATTGTAAAATCAAAGGATGGATATTATTGACTATTAAAGAAAAATTTATTTATTTTTCAATTTAATCCAAATAAGTTTCAATATGGTTAAGTTATATGTATGAAACTAGAAAATAAATAGTAAACAATAACTTCTGCACAAGGTAACTTATACTCAATCACACATTGAGTGGGTTAAGTTAGCCTTATAGAGAGGCTACATTGGACTCATCTGACAATGTCAACGCAAATTTAAGTTATAGTAAGACCTGAGCATCAAAATATGCCCTACTTTCTGAATTATTTGGAATCATTAGTTTGAAATTACTGAATTTTGTTTTTTTAGGTTCCATTAGAAAATGAAGAACTGGTGCGTGCTGATATCAAGAGTTTTATTTGTAGTTATCGTGATCAAACCTTCACAGGACGATCTGTGGCACGCATTCTGCATGGCATTGCTAGTCCTTGCTTTCCTGCATACATTTGGGGGAGAACTCGCTTCTGGCGTCTCCACCTACTATCAGATTTCAAATCACTTTGCAAAGTTGCAACTGAAGAGATATTGAAACTAAGATAGGTTTTTATACTTCATATAAGGGACCATGTTGCTTGAATTTGCATCATGCAACTGGGACATCTTATTAGCCCTGTAAACTCAAAATTTTATTGGATTCTTGTCTATATAATATTTAAATCTGTATATGATATAAATTTGGATTTCTGTGATGCTAGATTTTGCATGGTACTTTTTCAGTGTGTGTTAGGTTAACATTTAGTCTAGTTGCCAATTATATTTTATGTAATGAAATTATAGAAAATTTATATTTTATTAATGAAATATTATAAAATAGAGATGTATTTTATTTAATTTATTCATTAGAGATATTAAAGGGATTTAATGGTATGCTTATATTTTAAATTACTTGTTTTATATCTTCTATTTTAATCTAAAACTTGTTTTTACCTCAAAATCTAGTAAAGGCAACAAAGCAGGATATATCAGGATACAAATAGATTATTCAAATGTTAAAGGCTAATTTTTTTAACTGAAATCTCCTGATGAAAAATTGGATGTAGATTGTCATTCATGGTATGCTATACTTTTTGTGTGGTAATATTAATTAACTTTAAAAACATTATAGATGGTTAACGAAATGCTAAACAGCAAAATATTTCAATTGATTAGATTTAGATTCAAATGTGTTCTGGGATTATCTGAATTGAATACCTTATTTCATTTCTAATTCTGGTTACCTGTTATGATCCTGCATGTCACTTAAGGAAAAAGTGTGAACCTTAGTGACATTGAAATTATGGTAGGAAATACTAATATTGTTGGCATGGTATGCACCAATGAAATCAAAGAACATATTATGATTTGGGGAAAATAAATCTATAATAAGGCCACTAAGGTCATTTACAGTGTAAACAATACATCAGTCACTTTGATAATTTTGAAGGTTTTGTAATTTTTAAGATGTTGAGCAAAAGTTCATTATTAATTTAGAATCAAAGTTTGCAAAATTTCTCCTCAATAGCAACAAAGCTCTTCTTTAAATACGGCAAGAAAAAACAAGACATATTATGCAAGTTTATTCCTGAGCAGTAGAATTTCAAAAGAAAATAGGTATTAATGAATTAATGCTAAACTCTTCACAACAGTTTTATTTAAATCTTCCCAAATCACACTCAACAGTAGGAATAAGCATTCGCATAAACCCCTTTCATAAACTTGGTTATTTATGATCAACTATAGGAAGACTACAAAAATATAAAACCAATTTATGCCACAATAAAATCTTTTCTCACATCATCTAAAACAAGTGGAATTTCTTCCATACTGGCCATAACCAACGTTGAGGATTAAGGTAATGCTGTATACAACAATAAAAAAGCAGCATTTTATAATAATGCCACCACCGACCTTCCAACTCTTTAAGAAAATCTACACTCACCCCTAACCATAAATGTTAACGCATCAGTATTCAGAAGTTACTATCTAGAGCAACTCGGAATAGAATGCAAGATTGAACTTAGTTTAGGGTTGCCATTAAAGTAAACAATTGTCAGCAGAAATGTATTTTTCTGCAATAAGTTTTCGAAATCAAAGTATTTTAATTACCCGCAATAGGTGGAGAATATGATCCTTCAGTCATGCGATTATTTATATTTAACAGCAAAAATGCAACAAAATAAAACCATTAATTTCCTCAATATTATTCCAAACTGAGGAAACGGTACAATGAATCCCTGCAGATAAGCGCTGAAATGGCGAATATTTTCGCTGGGTTGATATACAATACCATAGCTTGTTTCCATGTTAATACCAACTCCAACCCTTTTTGAGAGGTCTTATGTTACACTCTCAGTTTAATATCACATAAATTCATCACAGATCATTTCTCAACCAGTAGTCAGCACTTGGGTGCCAGGCATACCACAACCATTAACACCAGAACCAACAGTGGCACCTTTCATTCGCAGTCTTGCATCTTGGATTTTCCCGACCATATACACCATACGATCTGCTTGACAGACAGCACAGAACTCGGACAAAAACTTATTAACTGGCGAACGATGTATTCTGTATTGATGTCTCTTTTCCGGGGATAGGGTTTCATCACGACGGTGAAACCAAGCATGGATGGAAAGTTCAAGAAGTAAGCCCAAAACTACAGCCAACGCAGGATAGAAAAACACCATAGAAATGAACACAATGATGGGATTAGTTAATATACATCTAATTTTGGGTATCTTCTTATTAGTTGTATCTTCGGGCACAAATGCCAAATTATCCTTCAGTGGTTTTGCAGATTTGGGTGCAGAAGTTGACAGCGGGATGTGGAATTTTCGCAAGGCATGACTCGACCTTTGGGCATTCGAACGATTCTGATAAACCCATTCTGGTTCTCCAGTTTCGTCGTTCGTTGATATGACAACGTTCATACCTTTTTGTGTGGTATTAATTTTTCTTAGACTTTTAGAGGTGATATTCCTCTCTCCTGTTTCATTGTCTAAACAGATCTCCCCGGTTTCCTTGTCGTTGGCATCTTGCATTAATGACGCCATTCCAATGATATGTCAATAGTCTAGGTATTAGCCGGTCTCTTGCTATCAAAAGAAAATGCATAAAATAATAATGATGAAAATGAGCTGCGGAAAAGACCATTATGGAATCGAAACTATTTCAATTTATCATCGTTATAAGAGTTAACAACCCTAACTAAAACAATAACATAAATGATGTGCATATATTTACAAGCGACTTCAAAAAGTTACATTTAAACTTAAAAAATATATTGACCGCAAAAAACGATAGAGAACAATTTGAAGGTGATAATCACACACCTAGACAACGTACCTTATTTTCAAACTTTATGTCCAAGTTTAACTATTTCTGAGATTTAACTCGATTAGAGTGAGAAAAACGCAGTAGTATTCCAACAACAAAGCGTCTGATGCAACTTCTGAAATCCACGCTGAGTGATTAGAGATTGTTTCCCGTGTTTATTTTCTTCATACATTTTCTAAATGAGTAAAGTGAGCAAAGGAGTCACGTGGGTCGCTAGCAGCTGATTGGAAGGCGCGCATTTGAGGATAATCAAATTTTACTTAATGTTAGTTTCAAACCTCCATGTTCTGGCGTTTGATATTTTAATGAATTTTAGAAGCAAATTTTGCTTCCGAGCTAGATTTCAGGCATGTTCTGCTCAAACTTCTTTGAATAATTGAAATGTATCTTTAACATATGCTGATAATGAACTGCCAAAAATACGTAATTGAATTGAAATAATGTTGCATCATCCTCAGATAGTACTTAACCGATGCCTCTATGGTCTGAAATTGTGTATTTACATTTTAAATATTTTTGAAAAATGGAAAGTTGGTGGGTGGTGGGTGGGTGGGTGGCTAAACTTAATCAGGCAAAGCCCAAAAATATATTTAGTGGATACGGTTTGGGTGCGGATTTGTAAAAATGTGCACGAGAAGATCTCAAACGTTTTTATGTTCCTAGTTTTCTTCGCATTACATTCATGAAACAATTTATGCTGTTAAATCTTAACGGGAAGACTTTCTAGCACTTAAGTATGTTTTTTTCTCAGCCTATCACCCCTTGTTTTCCCATCAAAATAAACTCGTTGCACCCTGACCCCTCTCCAGCACCACACCCTTATCTTATTAGCATATATTCATACATGATATGCAGCAAATATAACTTTGTCTGATGATGCTAGGTTGCTTGAAAAATATGTTTCATCCTGGTACTCCACAAAGTATAATTCCTTTCCATATATTGCCATCCTAGAATATTGACTTAGTATTTTCTTTCTGCATGCTCATAATTATTTCAAGCTATGAATCTGAGAATAAACCAATTTGACCAAGGTAAGGAGGAGTCAAATAGGTTGGACATACAGATTTTTTAAATGGATAAAATATAAAATATTTTAAGAAAAACAGGGTGACCAGTCCAAATATTATGGCTTAGGAGTAATTTTCCTAATAGAGGACTGGTCATGGAGAAATGATCCTTAGAAACATTTGCAACATGCTGGCAAACTAGTGCAGGCTCTAGATCTGTGCTAATTGCTAGGGGTTACAACACAGAGCTGTAGGTCTTTTTAACAACCTAAGGGCTCTTGCTTTGTGACTCTCTAAATGAGGTATCTTGCCCAATAACCATGGGGAAACATTTCAACGTAATCTACAAGAACCAGGGTTCACTCCTACCTAATCATAAAGCCATGGCAATCCTCATGGTCACCAATCTAACCTTTACAGTTTCAATACTTTGAGGGGCTTGGTCCCCCTTGGTATTTCTTATAGAAGAAAATTTTCTGACATCGGATGCAGAAACAATTTGAAACTGTTATGTTTTATACGTACTTACTCCCTGGTGCTACAGGTCCCTAAGACCCTTGGCTGTTAATGAATTAGAGGTTTAAAAGATCTCCAATAACCATTTTTGTTGGCTCTCTCACCCCTTTTCCATCGGTTCTTGGTAAACACAGAAAGTCCAGATTACTAGTGTTAAAAAATATGTTGGTTATCTTGGCTTTCTGTTGTTTCCAAAAAGAGATGCAGCGCACCATCAAAGATGGCTTATGGAGATCTTTTAAACCTCTAAATCTTCTTCTCTGTCTAAGCTTCTGCCTATTTCCACCACCTTTTCCCCTTCTATCTGTCTTCTCATCATACAGCCACCTGTCTCAATCATCTCCTGCCTGGATATACATATGTGGTATATACCACCAATGCCTTCTGTGGATATCTTCCATCTTATGGACATTTATCAGCCATCCCAGTCTACAATCTTAATAGTGGCCACTAAATCTGTTTCCATACCCACATGGCTTGAGTTTGCATTTGGTCTGATTCTCCATACATCCCCTTCCTTAATAGTGCCACATCATTTTCTCCTAACTCTCCTTTCCCAGATGTCAGACTTTCTATCCATTTGCTTTCTTTAAGCTTCCAAACCTCATTCCTAAAGGTTACTACTGGCCTCTGTATAATTATCTGGATTATTAATTTTTTTCTTTCTTGAAGTTCCTGCTTTTCAGTAGAGGGTAGGGTGCTGTATAGCATGTTGGCAAATTTTATTCTGTTGTTTACACTCACCTCTATTTGATTATCCAACGTCACTATAGATCCATGGTATGTGAACTTTATCAAGCTTTAAATTTGTTATGATAAAATGGAAGATTTTTTTATTTATCTCTCAACTCTATTATTATGGGTTAGGTGTAAGAAGACTTTCTAGTCTCAATCTCAACCGAATAAAGGCCATTTATAATTATTATTATAAGTTTGTTTAATATCTATCAAGATATGTTGTAATAATACATTGTTTTTTCTAGAATGAAGCCTTATGTAAAGATTATATACTCTAATATTCTCTTCAATTACATACATCCTTTGTTCTAATGGATAGTTTATGTTGTATTTGACTCTTACCACTTTATGATCTGAGTCAATATCTGATTCTCATTCACTGATACAGTCTACTATGTGTAAGGCATACTTATTGTCTATTAGGACTTGATAAATTTGGTTCTTTGTTAATACATCTGGTGACACCTGTTTATTAGCAGATTACTCTAGCGTGAAGTAGTTTTTTTTTATTTTGTACATGCATAAATGTCTTTACTTGAAGCAAAATCCATCAAATTCCATCCCTTTTAATGCAAAAGAATAACATTTTAAGTTTCCCTTTATAATTAGTACCAAAAACTAGGCTATTGTCAGGGTTGTTTAAGTGTAAACAAACAAGACTATTGAATTATTTTTGTTTCTAATTTATCAGTTAAAAGAAAGTATTTCCTCAAGTGGTAACTGAAGTTCGGGTTTAATTATAAAAATTCCTGCAAGAATTGAACAGAAACTCTTATAAGTATTTCTTAATAGGCTAGGAGAATATAGGAGTGCATAATAAAGTTAAACTAAAGAATTAGTAGAATAAATTTTCCTTCAACAGCAATAACTCCAGAAATTGATATTAAACATAGAAAACAAAGCCACAAGTTTTAATTAGAGTTTAATACAATTAATAGTTTACAGACTTAGATAAAAATTCCAACAATATTTGCTTTATATCACTAAGAAGGAATTAATAGTCATTTACACGCCCCCAACCAAGCCTTTCCTTCTTCATTTCTAATCTTAGCCAAGAAGGATACTTCTTTCCTATAGGAAATGCATTAGGATATTTTGGTTTCTCTTCAGGTGCTTTAAAGGGATGCTCTTTTTTCAGCTTTTTTAATAGAAATTCTCTTGCTATTTCTTTTTCATCCCTATATTTATCCAGGTATCTGAAAGACAAAGAATTTTTTGGATGATTTTAGCAAATAATTAAAATTCCATGGAGTGCATACTACAAAAAGATTTAAAACACAGAGATGACATGCAATTACAGCATGTAATGATAGCAGGATAAATTGGCTTAATAGTGAATGAAATATTAAATTCCAACATCAAGCAATTTATAGAGCTAATTTGCTTCAAAGTAAAGAAAAGTCAATGACTCAGATGAGGCAGAAGAAATAGGGAATTCCTTTACTTAACAGAACACACATCAAATGGCATCTTCGGCTCGAGTAAATCGAATACTTATCTACAACATATTTATTTTACTTTCAGAGGCAAGAAATGTATTTAAGGAGCAGACACTTTTACCTATATAATCAGACATATTTCTGAGATAAAACATTTTCACTAGGCCTAAAAATTTAGTAACAGAAAAAATTGTGCTTCAATAGAATACTGAAATGCATAATCTAGCCTGTTGACACCTAAAAATACTGAAATGCATGCATTCGTGCAAATCTTTCTTCCACATAATTGTAAAATCAACACAATCACCAACCTCTCTGAGAGCTCATTACCAGATGATCTTGGCTTTAATATTCCTTCCATCATAATCTGTAGTTGCCTGCCATTCAAACTAATCCATAAACCTGACCATGCTATCTTTGTCTAGACCATTATTCATACAGTGAATTTCTCTCTATTTATTCAATAATGTGTTATAGTATATGTGTTAATATAATACATCAAATCCCATTTTAGGACTTTTTTCCTTTTCAGTTAGAAATATATACTTCTGAAAACCTAATTAAAAAGTTCTTATTTCATAATGAGGTATACCATAATGTTGTAAATAGTAACAATTTTCTTGAGCATTGATGACAAAGAGAACAATTTGCTGGAAGACATGGATTTTTTTACCCTTCAATTAAAGATAATATAATTTAAAAACTGACTCCCCTAACACACACTACTTTTTCATGAGAATGGAATAAATACTGCATCAAAATATTATCAATATTCCTTTATCCAGATATTTCATAACTCTAAATAAGAAATCATCTTACCAAAGATTTTACCCAAAAAATCCTTTCTCCTGAATAGCTGAATTTGCTATGTTTTTAAAGTTACTGGAAATTCATCATATCAAAACTAGCTGAAGCAAAATTGTACTTACTACCTTATAATGAGCCTTCTTTAAAAATTACAGTGAATGATTTATGAGGTGAGGTTATGAGAACAACACTTACAGATGAGCAGATAAAAATGCAATTGGTAAAGAAATATTAAAACTGACATAGTTTGACTAATCAATAATACTCATGAAACAAATGTAACATTTTAATAATGCATCTGGATTATGAAAAACTTTGCTTGCTAAATATTTCTTATCCTAAACCTACAGCTAATCACTCAGAAATCATTAATTATTTAATACAATAAAAACTGCCACATGAATTAATTATGTTCAAATGTTTAAATCTCATTCACTTCAAATTTTCAGATACAAAAGGCCTTGCTCAATTTAATTATCATATCTGATTTAAGGTCAGATTCCTTAGTATTCATGTCCTAGCTTGAAACTATAAATTCACTTTTCATGCTGTTTTCACCTATTCTCCAAGTTACTTAATTATTTGAGCACAATCCTTTATGATACGATCTGCATGTAAAGTCCAATTCTTTCTGAACACTAACTGTATCAACATTAGTCTTCACTGTAAAATGAAACATCATTATGTGAGTAAGGGGTACAACTAGGACAGTATCTGAGGGCACTTACGTGCATTTTGAGTGATTTATAAATCACAATGTCCAACAGTGAACTCTTAAAATTGAAATTCGAAGCCATTTACATACATTTATAAGTATACTGAATGTTATTGATACCATTGAATCACTTAAAATATGAACTGTCAAGAGCTAAAACCAATAGAAATCGCTAATGTTTAAAATCATGTAATTTCACCAGAAGTAAATAATACTTACAAATTAAATGGCTGTTTTAGAGGAAACCAAACCTGTGGCTTTATGTATGGCTTAGGAAAATCATACTCATACGTTGGTTCTTTCATTTCTGAAATAAAAAAACATGTATAAATATGACCAAACACAAGATGCAAAATTCAACCTCAGTTGAAAAAATATTACCTAGGACATTATGAAAAAAATCCGTAAGAGATGGATCCCAATCCGACTGAAAGAATGCCAGACCTGCTGGTGTTAGGACGTCTTCATGTTTTCTGTAGAAGTCCTTGGTCTTAAAATGTCTCTCAGACAATAACCGGCTGTCAAATATTATGAAAAAGTCATTCAAATATTGAGAAAATGAATTCTTTATTTCAAAATAAATAATTTATCATTTACCATGGGCTTTTTTTCTTGTATGAATCATAATCAATTTTCCCTTCTTGTTTATAAAGTATAAAAACAAATCTTTGAAAACCAACTCCATGGGGTGGGAATGGCTGAAGATAATCATATATAAGATCTCCTTGGGATAAATCACAGCCAGGAATATTACCTCTGAAAGTATTATGAAAAGATTATGCTACATGAGGCATGGATGTCATCACAGAGGTAAAATATTTGGATGTTTCAATACTCACATAAACCAATGAACGTATTCTGCGTCATTGTCAGTGAAATTGCCATCAGGATTTGTAAGAACTAAAGTCCACAGTGAGTCACTTTCAGCATCATATTTGACTTCTGGGCTTTGACTAGCCTGAAAACAAAGTTTTCTTCAAGTATTTTATTTGATATTTTATTTTATACTCTTTATTATTTACTAGAATCTGATTATAATGCAGAGGTTTCAAAAGATTATTCCAGGTGCAATGCATTACGGTTTACAACTTACATACCTCGCATGGTTTTATAATGTTTCCACGGTAAACAGAGAAGAAAGACTCTTCATTCTTATATTTCACATCCATAGGCACAACTGGAATAAAGTAAGCATCTCCAAAAAGATGCTCATATATTCCATAATGGTCAGCAATGATTCTGATTTGATTTGGTCCGCCAGTTTGATTCCATTCCTTTCTTATATCTTCGACCGATAACTTTACTAAAATGGTCAATAATAGCTAATAATTACGGCTAAGGTAACTTTGTTTAATTGAAAGTTAATAAATATAAAATGTAGGTTTTGGAAACAATGAATATAATTATCAAGGGGAGACCATGTGTGAAAGAAATCACATCAACCTTGTTACATGACTTTAAAAATGAACGTGAAGAACTAATTTCAAAGAAAGAAAATATAATGTACATACATTGCCTAAGTCTAGATAATTTCTCCAATTCTTCATCCCGGCTTTTCTTTTTATAATGATCCAACCGATCTTTCAATGTCACAGGAGTTACAACTTGAGAGTATCCTATATTTACTCTGTAACTAATGGCTGGATCTACCTTACTTTCTTCTGAAAAAGAAGAAAACTGTAAACAAGTCCAGACACCGAATAATATATGATATATACACAAGATCATGAACTACCACCTTCCAATCTTTCTGCTAAGCTTTTGGCAATTCCTGGAGGCTTGCCTCGCATGAAATGACGAAATCTTGCAAGAGGTAAACATATTTCATTGAATTCCTTAAATGCGACTCGTGAAATTGGTGTAAACATTTCCTTGCTTTCTGGCTGTAATTTCGAATGTCAATTTTCTATGAAATTACGTGAAGCTTTTGTTTCTGGGGCCTCTGGTTTACTCTTTCACCAGCAGATATCGCCCTATCCTTTTACGCTACGCTACAGCTGGGTCAGCTGCCGCCAGTTTGAAGAATGAGACAGTGATGTGAAGTTGGATGTGGCAGTGAGAGTGTTGTATTTGTGTTGCTGGTTTCTTACGGAAAAAATTGTTTTGATAGAAAGAGTTTTGTATTTGGAATGTCCTTATTAACCTAGGTATGTGATATTAAGCCATGGCTACACCACGGTATTTTTCGAAGAATGATTTCAGTGCCGCGAACGATTAAAGTTCATAGTGTTTATTTTGTTAGATTAGTAACTTGTAATTAGTTAGCGAACTCGTCCTACGCAAAGAAAATCGAAATGCCTCGCTTAATTTTTTTCAGTTTTGTTATTTGGTGGGCAAAAATTGTCTTGTATTCGTATAGTAAATAAGATAGTTGTTAGGACGTGTAAAGAAATCGTTTTACAATTACCGAGTCCTAAAATGTGATTTTCATTTATTCAAATTAATTGGTGAGATTTCTTCCTTTTTTATTACAATGACAAATTTGTTGGACCGCTTGCGATTTAGAGTTCTTATCAGAGAAAATATTTTACATAAAATATTACCTACCTATTTAATGAAATTGACGAGAAATTTAACCAGAATCACATTATTTTCCATGATCCCTTCACTTCATTAGGTATTTCCGTCATTGGGTTTTTCTCCATCAATTTAAGAGCGACATTTCAAACGAGTTTTTTACTCTAAATTTTTCTATTGTCCATCGACCAGGTGTTCCGGTGAAGATATGGCTGAGCTAATGGTGCAATCGGTGTCTCCCTCCCGGAGTGATACATTCTCTCGGACCCTTCTGGACGGTTGTCGTTCTTCCGTCGCTGGTTCAAGATACGGCAAAATGTATTCGGTTAGCTCGCCGACGAAGTCCCTCTCTAGCTCCCCTTGTCCTCCTGCGGATCAACTCAAGCACAGCAAGAGCAGCGACGCCCTCCTGAGCACTCCCGTCTCCTCGACGAATGGGCGCGAATCCTCGTTCGCCGAGAACGATGGCGAGGACGTTGGTGCCGAGTGTTCTTTGGCTTTCCGCAAGAATACTTCGGAGGACAGCGTGGTGGCAGTGGGTCTACCATCGGACGACCGCTTGGGTGCGGCGGGGGGCGGTGCGGAAGGGGGCGTGGACGAAGACGAGAGGGACAATGTGCACGGGGCCGCGGCGGTGTCGAGCGGTCGCCGCCACGCAAGGATTAGGGGAGACGTGAGACGAAGTTCCAGCACACGTCATGTTGGTTTATACGACCAAGTAAATCCCGAGGATAGCATCAAGGACATGGTGACTGAGAACGACTTTTACAGGTGAGATTCTTTCCAATCATCAAACGTGTTATTTGTTACTGTAAACAAACAAATGCTTGCAAAATATTTTGGTGTATATCTAACCTTTCGGATAAGGTTTATTTGTTTTGATGAGCAAGCTACACGTAGGAGGATGACGAGAGAGATATAATAATATATCGTATTATATATCGTATTTTAATTAAATATATATAACAGAGACCATATAATCTCATCGTATTTTAATTAAACTGTAATCAATTCATAAATGCTACATGTGTTAAGAAATTGCTTGTTTTAGATATTGTTAATATGAAAGTTAACGTTCAGTACGTCTCAGTTCATAAATAAACCGGTATTTTTTTGTTTCTATGGCCGTGCAAGTTTTATTTAACCTTTAACCATTAATGGCAGCTCAATAGAAACGATTGGCCAAAGATCAGTCAATAAAAAACACTAACATAATTTTGGATTTTCTTAATCTAAGGAAAACACTGTCAAACATTATTTTATCAGTGTAAGTCTTCTAATCACAATAATAGGTATATCAAGTTCCTTTATTTAAATTCCTTTCTACCTTACTACAGTTATGATGAACGGTTATGGTTCCTTCTCCTAAAGACATTATTTTAACTGCAATGTAACTTAATAAACTAATTAATATTACATACAATTAACTAACGAGAAGAGCTACAAATAGACTTTATAATAATAGTAATTTCGGCATTACAAATTGAATGTTAATCTTGACCACTAATGCCGTTGAGAGCCACTTGACACATAATTGAAACCACTCTTACAATAAGTTTTTTTATGGAATAACATAAGGGCAAAAAACCGGGACCTCTGTGTCCCTAAGCAAGCAAACTAACCGCAAAGTCACAGACTGATTGTGAATGACGGAATCATGACACGTTCCCTTTGCCAATAAATTTCAAAGACCATTATCTGCTCTCGACAAATAATGTCGTCCTTTCACATTTCTGTTGTACTTTAATATTTTATTTCGTGCCACCCATTCCTCCATCAATATCAACCTTTTCACCGTTTAAAACTAGAAAAATTATGTTTTGGCTCTATTGAGCTTATTTGTTTTAATCAGGAGACCAATTTTAATATTTTATCGTATGAGGATTTGCTTTTTTATGTAAGCGAGTGCAGAGAATAAAGACTTCCGGTGCTTGGGGCCACGTGTATTTAATTTCCCATGAGAGAATGTGGACTGACTAGACGAGGTAAAGGTTTCTTTTAATCGAAAATTGATAATATTAAAATATAATGTATTATTTAAATTGCAGTTGATCCCTCTTGTCAGTTCATCGAAACTTTGAGATGAAAGTACTCTATGCAATCCGTTGTATCCTTTCTAGATCCAAGCCGGCCTCCGGTTCCCCCAGCCAGGTACCATTCAGGCACCCCTTCCAATTTTTCTAACATCCACTATTTTACAACCTACTTATTTCTTTGAGAAAATATGTTTACTATTTATTGAAATTCATTTTGTAAATGGTATTTATTAATGTAATAACATTATCAATATTAAAAGTAGCTCAACATAAAATTAATATTTTAGAAAATATGATGTTTTATAGAAAGCGAATGGTCGGTAGCAATCGTTAATTTTTATCTCCTGCTATACATTGCTAACTAATTAAATATTTATTGAATAACTTTCTGATCTTCACATCGCATCCTGGGATTAATCTATGCAGCATCTACAAATAGTTGATTTGGCTGTAAGGAAGTTGTTTTATCGAGAAAACCTGCTAATATTTCCCAAACCAAGGAACCCCGGATGACCGCCCGTATCTTTGAACGGATCTGATCCCTGCCAAAATTAGGAATGCCTTCGAATCCATTTTTCTTTCGAGAGAGACAAGTTTTACAATTACACCAAGAAGCAAAACGTTTCATACGTCAATTTTGATGATTAGAAATCTATCAATGATGAGCATTATCGTGGTTTAGTTATGTTAAACTTGCCCTAATCATTTAAAATTGATTACACTTATAAGCTAGATGTTCAATTAAATATTAGTAATTGCTCTTTTCAGGTATTAACGTAAAACCATCTTTATGAATTTATTCGCTTCAGAATGGATTTATTTGAAATTATGTTAATGTAATTTATTATAATATCGGTTTCAATCCTATTTCATTAAGCTTAACGCGATTGAAATTTGCTAATCATTTAACCATGTGCGATTTAGCCAGATGTCGAGTGCTAAGCGTTGCTTGGATTGTAGGGATAGCATGAACTTCGTCACTTTTGTGAATAAATTTTAAAGCAAGCTTATATGTATTAGTACTTAAAAAGATTTGATTCGGAGATCCAGTGCAATTTGGCGTGTAGCTTCAGTTACTGTGGAGGTATGGTAAGGGGAGAAATTATTGGATTTTAAGACACGGAACATTTAAGTCTTCTGCAAGAAAGGGAGCAATTAGATGAATGCTGAAATTGGAACAACAAAAATCGTTGGCTTGTCTGCAAAGAGCTCAGATATAAAAGCTACCCTGGGAAATAATAGGTCTACAAAGGGTAGCGGGATATTGTGGGAAAGGCGGTGGATATGTGGGTTGGTTTGTGGTATGAGGTGCCAAGGAAGAAAGGAGCGCTTCAAGATAATGAAACGACTATTCTTACGCGAACAGGTTTGTCGTGGTCGATTTTGAGACGGATGCGGATTCTATGATATATTCACTGTATTTCTCTCTTTTCTTTTCTTCCGTTGCCAGGTCAGAAAAATCAATATGGATCTTAAACAATATGCCGTACGTCCTCAGCTTATAGCCGCAGTGTGATTTCTCAAGTATTCTTTAGAAGTGGTTACTTTTGAAAAGTAGTTGAGTAAATGTAAACAGGATTAAAAATTATTAGGAGTGGACAAACGGGGGATATCTGGTGGAGGATCCCGATTTCTTTTCTATTTGGCATGATAAAGCAACTTATCTCTTCGTGGAAAACCTTTATTATAACTTCGCAATTTTATTCGGCGAGTGGCTCTTCTTCCATATGACCTCATCTTCCGTTATGTTATGTAAACATCTTTTAATAAAAGCAAAACCTTTGTTAAGAACACTCTCCGCAGCTGAAGGTTAGCGCATTGAAAATGCAGGCTAGGAGGGAGGGAAACCACACATTACTGGATGGGAAATAGTAAGTAGATTTTGTTTGCTGAAACTACATGAGGCACGATTTGCTTACCATCCCTTTAATAATAATAATAATAATAATTTATTAGTGGGAAGGGACGTATTGCATGTTAAAAATGCAAGATTTATAGTAAATCACAAAGTAAATAAGTATTCATAAGTTGAAACACTTCTCAATTAAAATTGTAAATTTAAAAAAATATAATACATTGTGAAATAGATACGACATTTAAAAATGAAGACATTTGACAGATTAAATACGTAAGCATTTCCAGAGGTAAAATAGTACATAGATTTGAATAAGACACAAATAAATGTGAATCACTTCAAACCATCATTTATGTCCATCCCAAATCTTGTAACTAACAAGGAACATTAACGGAGTGTTACTCACCGATTTCTTTCAAACTCGGTAGATTCAGAGTTGATGGTGAAAAAATAAAATCTGTGAAATCATTCGTTCCCTCGTGACCTAGGAGCCGAGATATTCGAGGTCAAAAATTGCAAACTGGCCACCCGGGCCCCTCGCTAAGACGCCGTACTCCTAGACGCGGATACCGGGCGGGAGTGCCGATGCAGTCGCCGCGATAACGAAGCGCGGTCGGAAATTCGAATGGTTTTCGGCGGTTTTAATTCTACAATTTTTAAAGAATGAAATAAATTTTGATTACATGGATTAAAATTTGATTTGTATTTACTTCGCATTTTTAAACACAAAAATGAATTTTTTTTTTAAATCTTTGAAACACGGATTAAGTTCACAGTGAGCATTATTCACTTTATGAAGGTTGTATTCCCACATACAGTTTCGTCTTGTACATTTTCGCATCGACTTTCATAAATATTTTCATTAAAACAATGCTGCACCAGAGTGAGAAGAGAGTCGGGGTGCTGCTCTATACATCCTGCTTTGAACCACGCGCACTTAATAAAATTTTTAAATCCGGGGCCTGGAATTGAAAATGCGTAAGGGATTGCAATTTTAGGATACTATTCCTCTGAAAAAGGGAAATGTCTAGTTGATCTAACAGCACTCGATCAGAAACCTTCCGCACGAAGTCTTTCCACATTCTAAAAAAATACACATCCAGTGGCTGAATAAGTGCCGTGGTCTTTGGAGGAATCAATTTAATGTCCAGAAACTTATTTTGCGGTTTCACGTTTTCTATGAATTCCCGATCATTGTAGGATCCCCGGGAATCTACTAAAAGAATACACCTGTCTTTTATGTACGGGAAAGAACACATTTAAATAATCCCGCATTAAAATATTTTTTGTTAACAGGCCAGATGTCGACGCCAGTACATAGACATTTAAAACTTTAAAGATGCTTACATTTTTGGGAATAAACCATCTTTCTCCTGTAAACAGATAAGAAGAGGGGAGAGAAGTTTACCCTCTACCGATTTTGTTGGTTGAATCGTATAAGAGGCTCCCGGATAGTCATGTGGACAGCGCGTTTACCTTTGGTGAAAGTGGCCCCGGGTTCGAATCCCGGTTGGAGCCAATGTGCGAAATGACCTAAGCTGTCGAAGCACTTTTAACAATACTACTACTACTACTACAATCGTATAAGAGTGTGTAGTTGTATGTATAGACTGGGCGACTGATTCCACTGTTTTCGTACCTCGAAATTCTATCGTACGGCCGGAATGAACTTCTTTCTAAAACCGCTCTGATCGGTATTTAGCTCTTGCGATGCACCACTTTCTAGGATCACTCGCCTCACTTCTTCCACAAATTTCTTGGATTTTCGATAATAGAGCTTAGTTCCAAAGAATAATTTTTTAGAAACAACCTTTGTCACTTTCCTTGAAACTATCTTGTTGGCCCTTTTTCATTTTCATAGCCAGACAGATGTTGCTTTAAAATTAGGGATACTATGTTCCATTTTTTTATTTTCTTCCAGTGCCCACCTACGTAAGTCTCTGTCATGAACGATCAAGTGCTGATCTTTAGCTGCCTTGAAGCGGGAAAGAAGACCAGAGTGTATTACTTTAAACTTTTCTTTCAACGAACCATCTTCCATAATCTACTTTTCGTAGCGATGTAACAGCATCCTGCTGGTTACGAAACTGAAGTTGTGCCGAACTGTATCCAACTTCAATGGTCCTTTCTTCACAGACTTCCAAAAGTAAACAGCCATTCTCGTCTAATGCATCGATGGTTCTGGTTTCCTTTTCTTAATGGGGGAAGCTTCATAAGTCGTTGAAGATGAAGGAGAAGTAGGAGATGTATCTTCTTGTTCTCCCTGGGACTCACTGCTGATGTCTTCTTCAACTGTCTCATTTCTTCCATTACCCAAGTCAAACACCAAATCTTCTTCGATATCACAAAAATATTCGTCTCCTTGAAGGCAGTACTTACTCTAATCACTTATTATTATTAATTACAGGAGTTATTGTAATTAATGATTTAAGGATCCAGTTTAATTATGATTCACCAAAGTAATGACACGAGGGAAACAAAATAATGTCATTTACTTGTATACGTATTATTGATCTAACGCGTGAAATACTCACATGCTAACCTTTCTGCAAGATCCATTTCCTTCTCCATTGGTTCCGAATACGTAGTTGCCGAGGCAAATTTTTTTCCCTACAATTTTAAAACGTTCCGTACATTTATCGCCATGACGATGTATGGTGTAGAAAATGATAGAAAACTATCCGATCAAAAGTCCAATAGCAAAAATGACTAGAAGAAAAATGACCGAAAGCTATACGCGATGAGTTTCAACAGCAACGAGTGCAGGCGTGGGTGTCCGAGCAATCCGTGAACCAAACTGGAAATGAACGAAATTTTCTAATCTTTTGAGAGCACTCAAAAGGTGCGGTTTTTCCTTTCTTGTTTTCTCAGAATACCGGGGAATAAGAAAGGCTATTTACACACACACCGGTTAGTGATTAAAATAATTAAAATATTTTAATGCGGGATTATTTAAATGTGTTCTTTCCCGTGCATGAAAGACAGGTTTATTCTTTTATTGGATTCCCGGGGATCCTACAATGATCGGGAATTCATAGAAAACGTGAAACCGCAAAATAAGTTTCTGGACATTAAATTGATTCCTCCAAAGACCACGGCACTTATTCAGCCACTGGATGTGTATTTTTTTAGAATGTGGAAAGACTTCGTGCGGAAGGTTTCTGATCGAGTGCTGTTAGATCAACTAGACATTTCCCTTTTTCAGAGGAATAGTATCCTAAAATTGCAATCCCTTACGCATTTTCAATTCCAGGCCCCGGATTTAAAAATTTTATTAAGTGCGCGTGGTTCAAAGCAGGATGTATAGAGCAGCACCCCGACTCTCTTCTCACTCTGGTGCAGCATTGTTTTAATGAAAATATTTATGAAAGTCGATGCGAAAATGTACAAGACGAAACTGTATGTGGGAATACAACCTTCATAAAGTGAATAATGCTCACTGTGAACTTAATCCGTGTTTCAAAGATTTAAAAAAAAAATTCATTTTTGTGCTTAAAAATACGAAGTAAATACAAATCAAATTTTAATCCATGTAATCGAAATTTATTTCATTCTTTAAAAATTGTAGAATTAAAACCGCCGAAAACCATTCGAATTTCCGACCGCGCTTCGTTATCGCGGCGACTGCATCGGCACTCCCGCCCGGTATCCGCGTCTAGGAGTACGGCGTCTTAGCGAGGGGCCCGGGTGGCCAGTTTGCAATTTTTGACCTCGAATATCTCGGCTCCTAGGTCACGAGGGAACGAATGATTTCACAGATTTTATTTTTTCACCATCAACTCTGAATCTACCGAGTTTGAAAGAAATCGGTGAGTAACACTCCGTTAATGTTCCTTGTAAGTATTATTATTTTCGGAGATATTTATATTTCTTATACGTATCAGATTTCAGCTGAAGTAAATAGAAAAATGAAAAACATCAGGTCATTTTCTTTGGTCTATTATTTGTGTTAGGTATCGTAAAGAAAAGAGAAATAACAGGAATATATATATATACACAAAATAAGTAATATGATTGATCACTCTTAGAATTGTTGAAGGGATGAAAATAGCGTTGAAGATAACATTAGCCAGAAATTAATTGTAATGATTTCAACCTTGCAATCGATATCAACTTGTTTTCAAGCAAAGTAGGGTTAAGCAATTTGAACAAAAATGACGTTGTCGTTTTAATTTTTGGCCTTGATAAATGACATCATGAAGGACTCGCAGAACAATGTAATTGCATGGTTAATAACGCTTAGGGAGATTGTTCTCTCTATAAGCGTCATTTATTCATGAAATGTGTTCACTGAAGCAAGGGAAAATTGCCTAGCTATAGAGGATTACCTGATATCTTATCGTTTTCTCCGTTTTCTTTCTTCAGATTTGTGCTTTTTAAGAAGCATTACGAAAAGTACATCAACATTTCACAGAAATACGAAGAGGCAAGGAACATCGCATACTACCTGGAGGAGAAATATCACGAAGTCAAGGTAAGTCACATTTTGAGCCCCTATTTTATTCGCACGATTTGAGCATTTCTCATCGCTCACGTTCCGTTCACTTTTCTTCGGTCCCGACGCAACTTTGTTTACCCACGAAAAACCTATCGATTTTCTCCAAAGCTAGAAACCGTCGGAAACGCGCGGCTCTGCTCCGCAATTATTCTTTCGGTGGAAATTCCGCGCATTTTTATTTGGAAAGGCGCCTTAATTAGCTTTGTAGCCAAGTGGTTATTGCGGAGAAAATTCTCTTCCGATAGTCTTGCCCCACGCCGAGATCGGATAGAGGTTCGCCCATTGCACGCCTCCTCCTTAATGTTTACTATAGGAAAAGGTATTCGTTCGCGAAGGAATGCGGTGTTGTTTGCCGAACGTGGGTATCGCATCGGTACTCGGGCCTTCGCGTCTACTTTATCATTCGTCTGTTCGTTAATCGACTAGACATCGGATATCAAAGGGTTAAACCGCTCTTTCTGCGCGCTCGCCTTTCCACAGCACGGTTTCGCGGTGACGGAGACGCGTGTGTTCGCGCCCTTGACCGGGAACTCTTCGTTGCAAGGTTATGCGAGACATAGGTGGCTCTTTTTTACGGAGCCTTTCATGACGACTTCAATGTCTTCGGATCCATGTTTTGCTCGCTTTTCAACAAGAGCGGGTGATGTGGCTGTGTTGTCCCCAACCGTTTGTATCACCTTACGCAGTCGAAGGAAGAGAAAACAAAGCGGTTTTCCAAACAGCTCGTTCAATGTTTTCTCCTATCGATCCTGATGCTTGTTAGCTTTTAGGTTTAACTCTGCATTGGAATTTATGACGCTTAGGAGTACGTGACGGTGCATTGTTTCCGGAGACAGTCTTACTTTTCATTTAGGCGAATCTTAGCATCTGTATAATGTTTCTTAATTTAATATATTTTATGAAATTTCGCACTTCATATCTTTAAACCTGCCAGCAAACCTTTATTTTACTATCACAGTTATACTAATTAACAACCATCAATATAATTGGTCTCAAAGTGTAAGTGAAGCACTTACGCAATTTTATCGAGGATCTATATGTCTTACATTCTATTGATTCCTTTTCCTCTATGTTTATTTTTTACCTGAAATAGATTATCTTTGAATCTGCAGCTTCATTATTTGAAGAAGCCATAGTTAGTTTTTGTTATAAATGTTTATCATTTGTCTTCTCACAGTGAATAGTGGTTTAAAACCTATTCAGTGGTTAGTTGCTGCTACGATGTATATAAATCGAAAGACGCCGCATCATTACTAAGGCTATAAATAATACTTGGTTTATGAGTGGCGGTAACGATGAGTAATGTGTGGATATTGATTTACGGGGATCTTTTATTCACATTGATCACCATTATGTGTTGCTTTCAAATCAGGCATGTTATTCCTTGATTTAACGTAGTTAGCGATTGTCTTCCAAACCTTAGTGCTTTCCAAATACATCCAATTTCTGGGCCTCGGTTCATCCAGGACCTCAAAAGGCCTCGGGTAATCTGTTTCTTTCTTTAAAAGAAGAGAACGGCTTATCCACAATGTGCTTCTGAACGTAAACATCCAAATCGCGTGTTCACGAAGAGCTTTCGTGCGAACCTATCGGTTGTAAAGCGTCTTCCGATATTCTTTTATCTACCATAAAACTTTTTCACAAAAGAGTTACTCACCGTACATCTTGCTTATTGATCCTTTGTCCGATCGAGAAGTGAAGTTTTCAATATCCAATATGAGGGAGCGAACTTCATCGTCTTTTGACCATAATGAGAAATCGACCGTTTGACAATTGACGAAAAGACAGAAAAATTCTCCTTGGTTTAGGCTCTCCGGAGGTCGTATCTCCGTTGTTTTAAAATCAGAGTTTTAAACTCTGATTTTATAACGATGGTTTGTCGGGTGGTGTATGGACAATATGGTGCAGTTCTAGGATTCATAATTTAGTTTCAATACAGTTCTTTCCGTCCTTATCTTTTTTCAATGAATAGCTATAAATAAATCTATATAATCTATAAATATATATTCTAAAAATAATCTAGTATTTCCAGATGTCTGTCATTAAACTTTGTTTTGTTCAAGACTACCCTCTACATCATAGGATCCTGGATTTAAAAGATCCCTTACTGAGGTTGTCGTTGATGATATTGTATATTTATTTTTGTCTTAATTTTATTACGAATTATTTTCGCTTGATATTGATATCTGCCTTGCTCACGTAACTTCAAATGTAGTAATAAGGTATCATGCGCATACGTGTATTTCTGAATGAAATGCGTAGATACTACTAACTTCTATGTCCGATATCACAACTCGGTTTTGTTGCAGGGCTGCTGGCTCAATGAAATGTTTCCTTTGCTCAAGTATACTTTACTAAGACTGAGTCAAATCATATTATTATTGATCTGATGTGAACTATTGTTGATGTGATATGATCGAAATATGCCGGACAGCTTTGCCGTGAAAAACTAAGGAGTAGCAATGGTTGGGAAAGAAAGAGAATTTAATAGCATATAGATTTGTTTCATGGTCAAACGACTAGAAAAAGCTTTCATCAATCTAACCGCTGAAAGATATAAATCGATATTAGTATAGATTTAGCGGCATTCGTCATCCCATCCAACCTTCGTAGCCCACCAGAAGATGCCATTGACCGTTGAGGTTCGGCCATCCAGAGAATGCACTCGTGCGTGTCCCCTCTCCATTGTTTTCAGCACTTTCAGACTTCCGCGTGCATTTCGCATGATCTGGTTTGCGGTGCTAAGAGACCACTCATCTGAACTCCGCAGCGCACATCGCCGTCATTTCCGCGCAGTTTTGTTCTGCGGTGTACTCGGTGCATTAAGGAAATGGTTCATATACGTGTACCCTTCGTATACCCTTTATCGATACGTACTGTTATGAAGAAAAATAATAATGGCCACATTTGGGATTTCGCGGGATATGGAAGGATTTACATGTTATAAGCGATGCGCGTATTAATGGCAACATGCAAAGCTTCCAACTATTCGCGTAATTGATGACTTGTGGCGGTTATGTATAAGGCAGAGATTGCCCTAAGAATTGGTTGGGGTCTGGATTACTCTTGCTTGGAAGTTTGAAGCGATTATCCGATATTCATGAATTACTGAAACCCTAGAACTGCACATCATGACAATTGTATCCTAGACATTTCTCTTTGGTCATTGCTAGCATTCAAAGATTCTCACAGCTACACAAAGTTAGGTTTAATTCACTGCATTGAAGGAATTTCCATATTTACAGTTACTCTTGGCTGAATTACCAGTGTATTATATTTATTCATTTTACAATACTGCCGCAGTTAGCTGCTAGGACGGGTGTCGATTTTTATGTGGTACTGGAGTGCTTTGAAGGGAGTAAAAGGAAGAAAGTAACTAACTACGAGGTTGGCGAATAAGAGATATTCAACGTCAATGGTTCTTAATCAACGATTCAGTCATATAATGCTGTTAGTAGAGGTAGTGAAAATGAATAGGTATGATGTCGAGAATCGCCTGTACCCTCACACTTTGAGATCATCTTGCTTTGTTCAGGCTAGATTCGTAGCCTGTCTAACCTGTTTTAAGGATGTTTACTTCCCGCGCATGCGCACTAATTTATTATAGGTGCGTTTTCCCGCGCTTTTGTATTTTTCCTCTGCTCAACCCTTTTTTCTTGCTTGTCTCTTTGTATCCCGTTCTCCTAATTTTCGCTTTCACCTTTCCCCTTGTTGTTCTTTTTTCCCGCATTCTCTCACACTCCTCCTTCGAATCCACTCTCAGGATCGAGTATTTCCAAACCTATTCCCGCTTCTTTCATAATCTCTCTTTTTTGTGATCCGCCCGTGGCAACGCACCTGCGGCGGAAGGAATTTTGTTTTGGGGAGGAGTTGTGCGGCCTTTCCAACGAGAATTTTCGGTAGGGAGCGGAGGAAGGTCATCTCGCTCTCCTTTTTCTCCAGAGGATTCAGTATACGTTACGTTCAGTATATCGCCGATATCTCGGTATAAGAATCCCTAATTGGTATTTGTTCTTATAGGATGTTCCTGGAAGATGATTTCTGCTAGCTCATACTGCTCTGCTCTGCTAGTTCATCAACGATATTTATCGTAATTAATCCAATACCAACATATAAGATGTAGTCCCCTTGAGGCAGTCTTCGGCGTTTCGTAACGTATTGGATTGGATTCATATAGTTAAATTATAGCTCTCTCCATTTATTGCTGGCGTATTATATTTTTGAATAAAAATTAAGGCGATTAAGTATCCCATTGTAGGGCATACATCACAGTTTAATAAGTCGAATACTTACTTATTATGTTCCTAAGCAGAAGTGCTATTGTGCTTGAATCATGTAGGTGCTAATGAGTTTTCAAATATTTATGGTCTCCTATTTTCATCCATAATTGTTTTTTCCATGCGTCAATGACGCTCTCAATTAGCTCTCCAAATATCATCCTTGTATTTTTTTACTTCAATTTCGATCAATCCCTTGATCATTTTAGATTCTCACGAATAGTGCTGCTCCTGGAAAAATAACTTCTCCTGCTTATTCTGAGAGGTTGTAATGAAGACTAACTTTTCTCTAAGTTCATTAATAGACGAGGAATAAATCGAGAAAACTGTCCATTCTAGATATAACGAAGAAATAAAATTGATTTATAGTTTCCGTCTATAGTTCCTTTCATTACTTTGCTATAATATATAATATATATATATATATATATATATATATATATATATATATATATATATATATATAACTACGTCTACGAAGAAGGCGACGAGGGCATCTACCCCAAGAAATTAGATTCTTTAAGGTACGAAATAACGGAATTGTCGATCTAGCGAAGCATTTTTTCGGATAATCGTAACTCTGCGGGTTCGAGTTTTATTCCTAAGGCCAATTCACAGAAAGTTAGACCCCGCTTCATTTTACGGAGAGGATATTTTCCGTGATTTCTCGCGGAGCGGGGATTTCGTTGAATGCTGAGCCCAGCAAATGGAAGGCTTTCATTCGACGAATGACGGATTAAATCACCGATAGGAGCCCGAAAAACTTTTATTTCTCTCTCTCCAAACTTTTCGGTGAAATTCGTCAGTCATTCTAAATTCTCTCGAGGATAGCTGTGTCAGAGAAAAGGTCTTATGTAGAGAAACGGGATTAGCGGAAATGTTGAAAGAGCGGCGTAGCATTAATTCTAATTAAAATCTCGAGTTTCCTCGCCTTTTGGCGAATTTTGCAGTGCATCCGTCTTCACTCGCACAGATTCATTATTATAAACGACCTTGTCGGCAGCAAGTGTGTTGCCTAATCATCTATGTTTTATCATGATTAAAGGGATTATTCCTTCAACAGATTGAGGATGGCAAAATTTGTCCAAAAGTCTGAATTCCTTGGAAATTAATTTACCCCGAGAACTGTAAAAATGTGTCACACTTATCCTTACGTAGTGAAGGATTTGTCATTACATTGCGTAACTTTGTGTTATTAATTGCAAATATGAAACTTACTGCGCATTATTTGATTTAATTATATATATACATACGATTTGGACGTATCTTTATGTCGAAATACAATTGTTTGATAGTAAAATTATTAGTTTTGGCTGATAATTAGCGTTCTTGTGGCACACGGCATATCTATATTCCAAAAATAGACGCACCAGGAGTATTGCAGGAATTTTTGCAGCATAGAGCTTGTAAAAAATCGATTACTATGGCGTCTCTGTTCCATTTTTACCAAAATTTTATTTCTTCTTATAGTTTTATTTGGAATCCTTTCATAAGAGGAATTTATTCTCAATGACATAAACTAATAATGTTTTATGGTCTCTACAATACATTTTCCAACGAGCACGTGATTAACTGTGAGGGAATGTGTTGACAAAGTGTCTCCATAGAAATGTTTTAATGATATCCCTTATGAATGCGCGTATATCACGTCATTTCTCTCCCCAGTGAATTACTCCGGATTAACTCGTGGGATCAAGTGGCAGGGGATCTATGAGCACGTCCTTGAAGATTTTTGTCGACCTTGACGTGAGGGCACGTTAAGCCCTTTTCATTGCTCTCATTAATGCAGCCGTGAAGCATTGATATGGAGCCAAGATAATTTATGCCTTTCTTTGTTTCCTTCAGTAAGCAATTCGAGGAGAGAATGGGATAATTTTAGAGTGAATTAGTATAACTGATTTTTTAATAAAATATAAGGTACTTTCTGCATTTTCCACAGTTTATAGGTAGCAGCTACTTTTATACCAAGGTATATTCATCGGAAAGATCTTCGATGCATCACGATTGTGTCATACCGAGGTTTCTTCTCCTATAGAAGAATTTATTAGGCGTGTTCTACTAGTGTAGGGTTCATTCGTATAAGTTGATCGTTTTCAACTCGTAGAATAATAAAACAAACTGTTTTAATTTACTGTGGAAGATCTTTTTCTATGATTTACTATAAATGATCTTTGTTCTTGATTTGTCGATGAATTCGATCCCTGTAAATTTATTCCAAATGAAAAATCTTATCACTATCTTTGATAACATTTAATTATGAGGTAATTTCTCTATTAATCACCTATCTTCATCAGTAATAAGCATACTTTTTATTTCTTCACATTTATATTAGATGTGAAATTTATTTAAGTTATTTTATTGGATTATATTTTTAAATTAAGGGAAAAAGATTAGAATATTTTTTTCGAGAGATAGGAGCGCGAAATCGTTTTGCCATTGGGTCCGCAGCGATTATTTCAGTCATAAAATAATTTAATATTTCGTCTCGTGCTCGTCACTTATGGTCTCAGCGATTATTCATAAAGGATGAATTATTTACGAATACTGCTTCGTTTCGGATGAATTTTTCTGCCATCGCATTCGTCGTCTACGACCATAACATGCGAGAGTGACTTCCTGTGTCTACCTGAGGCTGTTTTTGTCAAATAAGAAAGATAGAGAGGTTGACGAAATTCCCTAAAAATAAACTTTGTCTCCTCTTTGGAACACGCGATGTCCTCTCTGCCCTTTCCCATCTATAAATTACTCTGCAAGAACTCCAACTATATTATCGGTGAAACATCCATTTTATCTTATATGTACTATAATTTTTTTGTATAGCCGATAAGATCGTTACCAGATTCATGGACATGACACTGACAATGCTCCGCAATCTGAAAGTAAAATTTATGCTCATTATAATTGAAAAATTAATTAAAGGTTTTAAATGAGTTTTTTTGGTCCAACTCTTCTCCCTTCACATATTGTACAAGATGGGCGTTTTAAATGCGTTAGAGCAGTTGTTGACGTTAGTTATAACTTGGCGATATCACTGTGATGAAGATGAAGGTGAATGACGAGGATGTAGGGCTGGTACCGTGTTTTCTTTAACTCATATTTAAAGCTCTTTTAATTGTATATTTTTATCGATATGAATCATTCTAAATAGCATGATTACCAAGTAGGATATTTTAAGCGTGGTAGGACTGGAGAATGATTGGTTAAACTAATAAATGGAATCCCTCCGGGGATCCTTGAATTACAAATATTATTTAAAGAGTTCCGCAGAAAGATAATGCCTGTGGATGCCTGGGTTTGAATTCGATCCATGGTAAAAATTCTTATCTTCATAATCAACTTTCATCGAAATCAAGAATACCGAGCACATATTCGGGCAAATGTTTCCTCCCTCTGAAGAAAATGTTTCCATTATTCAGAGTTGGGGAAAGCCTACGCCATCTTCCGTCTGATGGTTCGTTTCATTAAGGTGTGGATGCGACATCGCAACCTTTCGTCCTTGGGGAAGAGCCGTTGTGTGACCGAAACCTCCCTTTTTCTTCGACGTGAAATTGTAAATAAAAGTCGGTTTTCTTTGTGATGACCGCGAAACAGTGTTTCGCTTCCCTCCGCCGTCGCGGATTGCATTTTAGGTCGAAAGTTTATCAGAGCGTTAATCGTTTTTGCTTTCTTTTCCTCGACCGCGCGTTTCCTTACTCGCGGGGAAATCTTTAATTCCCCCGGAGGAATCGTAAATGACTGGGCTGGTCGCCTCCGGCAGATAATGTCCGTGCAACTAATTGCTCGCTCGTGCTATTTTTAACTGCGGGATTTTGCGCGATTTGGGCTTGATTTTGTGATACGCTGTGAAGTTTGGAAAATTTCAATGCGGAGATCTGAGGTGGAATCTAAGCCGATTCCAAGGAGGAGTTGTAAGCCGTGAATTTCGTAGAGGTGGTGATTTGGAAGGTTGTTTGACAGTCATGGGAAGTGATCACGAAGGGGACAGAGGAAGAGTCGGAGGACAGGAGAGGAAAGAGTGGTCTTCGAGGAGCTGATCTCAGTAGCTATGGTTGTGCACGAGATAAAGCTGAAGTTGCGGTAGTTTTCCCTAAATGATAGGCAGAAATGCTCATATCACTGCTACGAATAAATCCCCAAATTTGAAAGTATCCGTTTGATTCCAGTTTTGGAATTTTATTATCTGTTGGAGTCAATGAATGATTTAAAATTCGTGTCTTATTGTTAGACCTCTTATGCTTTGAAAGATGACTCCATTTTAATGAAATGACTAAATAACATATTTCTTGCTTGCACTACCGCTTTGCTTAGTACGCGCACTCTTTTTTATACTTGTATACAAACACTCGCGCAAATGTCATCAAGTATAATCAATCTGACGCCAGATGTAAGCTTCCTTTAGTAATCTCTAATTCTCTCATTTTTTTTACTTGATACTTTATGGTACTCGATGTCTCCATTCCATCTGTTCTTAGGCCGTACCAAATGTATTCAACGCGGTAAATCCACATCAAAATCAATTTACTTTGTGAGAAAGACTGGGAATTCCGAACGTATGAAATTTGATGTCGAAAGAAATTTGAGTAAGAAATTAATTATAATTCTCAATGATAACTGCCTAACAAATTTTCTTGTTTCTAATATTCTCAAAAATGATTCATTCCCGAAAAATCCAGTTGTTGTTCAAAATAATAGTAAAACGTCGTGACTTGGGATGGCATAACTAGTCAAAAGTAGAAAATTTGTAGGTGTAAAAACCTTATTTGTACCGAACCTAAGAGAGAATAGTCCTTTCAAATACATTGCGGATATTAAAAATAATTGTTTAGCCTTTTTATTTCACCTTTTTTTAAATAGGTGTCGAGAGCTAAAAATATTTTTTTATTTAAAATTATATCAGTATTAACAGTTTCTGGTTGATTTAAACATCAAAATTTATTCCAGCTTTGAGGGTTTACACCTACGAAACAATCAGATAATAAATCGTGAGCATCATTTGCCAATTCGATATTAAGTTATGTACTTCTTTTCGATGGTAATATTTTAATTTTGTATCTCTGAGTATAGGTTATCTACCATATTCTCGATTCTCTCACCAACATAGGTTGCTATATCATTTCTTGCTATGAATTTCGAAAATTTGTTTAAATATTACATACATAAGATAATAGAACTATTTCCTTGCACATCATCATATCATTCTCCTGTTATATCGACGATGTCCTCCAAGTACAATTCAGAAGGTGGGAGCGTATGTATGAATTTATCAATCGATATTAATCCATTCGTACTCTCTTTGGAATCCTTAACCTCAATATCCGCAAGTGTCCTTCCCGACAGTTCCTTTCATAAATCTTTCATTCTGCGATTGGTTCTGAAAACGGTGATTGAATGGCCTGATATCTTTGCACGCAACCTTATTCTTTAATCGCTCGTGTTTTATGTGCGTGAAATAGACGCGTGCTACAAAAGAAAAAGTATACGTTTTCGAGTCAATTATACGCTCTCTTTATCTAAGTTCTCCACAACTGCATCACCGCGACACTTTCGCGCTTTCTCTCTTCTTTCACGCTTGTATCCTTCGCTATTGTCTTTTACTTGTATTTTATTTTGCCGTATGCAATTCATTCCAATTAGAATCTCGTTTTCACATATTACTGGATCTAGTCTTAGTGATCAATTCCATATCGGTGATCGCTAACGATCTTCTTTGTACTAATATTCTAATCATTCTTATTTACGATTAACTCTTGTCTGATTATTTCATGCCTTCCTTTGTTTAGCGAATGAACAGGAGGGATGTCTCAACATAGCATTGTAATTACGGAAAGGAAATTATTATCAAAAAGGTTCTCTGAGAATTTTCAGTTTTGTGTAATAAGTAATAGTAGAAGCTTCAAGAATAGATAAACGTACCACCTTGAGTTTACTGTCCATGAAATATTTCGTCGAACTTGCAATATATAAAATTAGCTGCATATTTTATGACACCGCGATCTATGATAACAAAAACACCTTATATTTTCTAGATTCTAGTTTCCCCTTCTCCTATAGTGCTAATTTTATAATTACTTTATGAATATGTAATAAAAATCTGCGTGACGTATGCTTAAGATGTGGAGACATACTTTATGATTTTAACTTAACTTAAATGGTGATCCAATCTGCAAAAGTTTAGGATGAAATTAGTATTGCTAATAGTAAAATCATGTGCAACATGGTAATATTTCCGAGAAATTACCAGCATATAAGGAATATGATTGGGCTTTACATTGGGCAGCACGTTCGACTTTGACAAAAGCGGTCCCGGGTTAGATTCCCAGTGGGAGCCGACGTGCAAAATGACCTAAGCTATCGAAGCACTTTTAACAATACTATTAGGAACATGATTGTTTAACTCTGGTTCGTTCTCCTGCGATCCCATCCGATAGGTCTCAGAGCTATTGCTTTGGCATAGAAATTGTTCCTCTTCTGATGCATTCATGTAGTCTCAAGGCAAGTTGCTTTTCCTCCTCCGCATGAACAGGATGACGATATTACTGGAAATATTCGTATATAGCGCGAGTCACATTTTTTAAAACCGGTTCATGCTTTTGCAACCTTTCCTGAATCCTTGGTTAAGATATCAGATTATGAAATCGTTTTATCTAAGTATCCTAAATTTTACAGGATCGTTATCTATGAAGCTACTTTTGTGTTTCTAATAGATTTATATTTGATCAGAAATAAAAAATGTTACTGATGTTTGTTTAAGCAATAGGTTTAGGAATGCTACATGTAGATAAAAGACCACCTTCTGTTAAATTTAATGGACATACTTTTTTATCTGCTTTACCAATGAAAATGAAGCTGATTTTATTCCTTGTTGTGAATAATTGCTGAAATGGATAGCTATATATGTTTAGATTCTGTGATTACCTACTCTCTTCGAATGTCTTCTTAAAAATTATTTATTTATTTACTGATGATTACTACCGTACTAAAAAGAACCAGCTTTCATTTTATAATGTTCTTAATGGTATTGAGACAGGCCGAGCAATCTACGTATGTATTTAAATGAAACCGTATTTTGAGGTCAAAATTCATTTCAGATGAAAATTTTGACTCCCAAATTCTACTCATAATCATCCATATCTTTCCTTAATTCTCATGTTCATTAATAATTCACCATATATCATTATTATCCACCAATTTTATAGTTTTTTCATGCTTACCGAGTTACGGACGAAGATTTTATTGAATCAAATGAACAAAAATTATTTAAATGATAATCTCTGATGCTTAAAACTTTTTTCTACATTGCGGAATCCATCTTCTTGCAAATTATCTTCATTGAGACATCATCATATTAGAAATAAGACTGGACATTATCTTCTGGAAGGACTCTAAGTATCCGTCGGTTTTGAGGCACTGATCATTACATATTACTGTATAATTATACAATCTAAGCAATTGTCGTATTTTTAATTATTCGGAAATCCAAAGTTTGTGGATACTTTTTTAAATTAAAAGGCGGCGTAAGGGATGAGGTTGTATTGCTAATTATGTGTAATCATCATCTCTATTCCGTCGATGATTTTAATAATGATTCCGGATAACCTTCGTTAACCTCCTGCTTTAGTGTTCATACTTTCCCTTGCTGCGTATTCCGTTCCATTGAGACTCGAGACGCAATCGCAGTGACGGCGGTGGAGTGCGTTATGTCTAAAACGGAGCGCAAGAGCCATCGGTGGCTCTCTTTGAAAGGGCATCGCCGCAATTGCGAAAGGGGATGACCCCCCCTTCACCATCTCCTCCGCGCACAACTCCAAATGGCCTCGTAACAAACCTGAATGTCCAGGTATCCCAGTAATGAATTCCCCTCATAATTGAATCTCCCCGTAACCCCTCTCTTTTAATTTCGTACCCTTTTCCATAATGGACCGAATAAAAATGAAACCTCGTTTCGTGAACGTTTCATCATTACCGCGACGGCATAACTTTAATTTGGGGGAATCGGATGAATGAACGATGAGATGAAAAGCCTTAGCGGCGGCGGCGACTTGAGATTCGTGTCATTTTAACGTTTCGTCCAATTCCTCCGGCGCTCTTTAAATTCGTCGTGATGTCTGTCGTTCGGCCGAGTCATTCATCATTCTGTCGGAGATTTACAAGATCGGAGTGCCATTGACTTTTCAATCTGAGCTCCTCCATTAATCGAGAATCGACGGCACGTATCGATATGCTGTTCGTGCGTGTGCTTATGTTTGTATTTGATGGGCAATTACCTAATGGAGAAGATGGCCTTCAAAAGCGAGCGGCAAGAATACGCCTCACGGTAGACTGTGTGTCCCCCGCAAGGTTATTCTGCGAGGAATTAATCGAGAGGAGGAGGGAATGGCATTTAGGAGAGTGTTCTCACGGATATGAGGCCATTATGATGAGCCTGTTTAAGTAAGAACGATTATGTCAGCCTAAGACACAGTTAGAAAATTTGAATTGTTACGATGACACCTCCTCAAGTATTTATTTCAAATACTAAGAAACTTGTTATTTGATTATCATATTATGTCTTTATCCTCCAAAAAATCTTCCCATGAATCTTAGTTAGCTGAGGTTTTTATTGAACGTCATTGGGATATGACACTACTATTTCATCTTACGCTGTAACATTCGTTATTTAACAGAATTAAAATGAAATACAGAAATGGAATATACCTCAAAGAACACTATGAAATGTTCGCTCCGAAAGTATTAAAATAAAATAGTTAAATTAAAATCAAGTTTATCAGTAGTATCATATAAATCGGTAAAATATGAATTGATTAAACTTAGAAAGAAAAGTAATCCAATGCAATAAAGTTAAACAGGCAGTACATACATATTCAGCACCGTGTTGCTTCGTAAAAAAGTAATTATTCTAACAAAGCTTATCAATATGCTAATCAAAAGTAATTCAGTGACGCTTGACGAATATATGAATTCGCTGATAAAGGTTGAAAAACAAAATTAATTCGAGATATTCTAGTAAGACTCTTTGGTATTGCACAGCATTTAGTCAAGCATTTCGTTAACGTAAATAAATCATCAAGAGAACCTACCCAGAAAAACAAAAATCTCCTTAGGTAGGTGAAATAGTTATTAAAATTAGATTTAGTCATGCAAGAACATCACAGATGTATAGTATATAATGACATATTTATATTTTTTTAATAACTCATATTGAAATAATATTTAGGAGAATGAGTAATTTGTAAATTTATTATTTGATTATTATTTATTTATAAATTTTATGGATGAAATAATAAAGACATGCAAAGAAGAAACAATGCAAACTAAAATTGGATTTTGGAATTTAAAACCGGTATATCTACAGGTATTAATATACGCTGACGATATAGTCTTAATCTCAGATAGCGAGGAAAACTTGCAAAACAATGTAACAAAATGGGGAGATTAACTGGCTAGGAAGAAAATGGAGATAAACATAAGCAAAAGTAAGGTTATGTGTGTTTCAAAAGACGGAAATCAGAATACATCTATTAAATATAAAAATGAGACATTAGAACAAGTAGAGACATTTGAATATCTAGGAACAATTTTCTCGTATGATGGAAGATATGATGATGATGAGATTTTACATAGAAGACGAAAGGCAATTGTCATATACTACCAGTTTAATTAAACTATATTAGGAAAGAAAGAGATATCCAATAAAACAAAAATGCAACTGTATCAGTCAATACTCTCCCCACCCTATTATATAGAATAGAAAGGTACCGTGGCAGGATAAGCACGCAAAAAGGATCCAGGCTTGTGAGATGAAATTCCTGAGGAACATCGATTTCAAATACTTTATATTTAGCTTCTACTGTATTTGAGATTTAATTCATTCTGGACTGATGGCAGTTATATTACGCTGTGTCAATATAATATGTGCACAAATTGAAGAGCAATTTGTGGGTTTCCTCGCGGTTCGCCAACCGGTAGGAGAAAAAAATATTTTGGTAGAAATGGAAAACGTTGGTTTAGATATTTTTAATTGTGGTCAACAATTTGACAGTTTTGAAAAAGTTGCTTTTTCTCTAGTATAATGCAAATAAATCACATTATATTTCCTCAATTCATGTGGTTGTCGTAATCAGATTTTGGTCGTACGGCATGATTTTCTTTATTTTCTTTTTAGCTTCCTTTTACTGGTAGAAAATATTTGTTAAAATCGCTCTCAAGCTGTTTTGGAAACTAGATGGAATATAGAAATTAATGTTTTAAATCTGGAGGCTTTTAATATAAAGATGTTTTGGACACTTAGAAAAATTAACATCTAACTTTGAAGGAGTATCCGAACATCTCAGTGTATGCTAATATGTAATTTACGATATTTCAACGTATGCTTTCTTATTGTAATTAGTTGTATATTTCTAAATGTGAACGTAATAAGTAAATTGAGGCATAGTGATTTTACATATTTTGATATAACCTAATGTGATAATTTGATTCAGCTATAAGATTTCCTGTGTTGATGTGTTTGATAACTTATGATCATTAGGTTTTGAATTAGCGATTCTGTAACCAATGATCAGACGGAATGTGTAAGAATTCAAAAACAATTTCATTATACAAGAGGCTGAATTAAAAAAATTTTCAATGTTGGTTTTTGTATAATGTATCAAAGGTTCAGTTAAATGCGAAAGATGAACTTCTTCGAAATTATAGAGCTATAAAGAATGCACTAGAAAGTAATGGATCATCCAACGTAAAAGGCTTGGAGATTTATGACGAACATAGCATGCATTCCAGAATTCTATCCTTCTGCTTAAACATGAAATATGCATTTAAGTACATTTTTGATACTGATGACTTCCGTGGGTTTTACCCTGATGTATACACATGAGTCCTCACCGTTTTTACTGTATTTATCATCGTAGTTTCGACCGAAAGAAGTTTTTCCAAACTGGATCTCATTAAAACTTAATTTCGTTCAACTTTGTGGACCGAAAAATGAAGTTTGCTTTTAATGTTTTTTTATTGAGTTTGAGTAAACAATCACCCTGGATTGCTATAAATTGATAGACAAATTTATTACCCTGAAGAAGGAAAATCTATTCTATAAACTCGTGTAAAGTTGAAGAACTTCATAAAAATATCTTCATAAAGTAATATTAGCTAATGTGTTCTCGGAAAAAATAAGGCAATTGTCGTTAATAGTTTTGCTAGGATCGTCCTTAGAATTTCATCTTTCACCTTTTCAGTATTAGTACGTATGATTCATCGAAATTAGGTACTCTCTAGTGACTGATGATCATTTTTCGTCATTCTAACGAGTCATTGTGTATCTCAACATCTAGTCACCTATGACTTCGCATCTTCTAACACAGAGAGAAGAGAGGACATTCCGTAGGTTATTGTTGGGGATTATGTCAGATGTTAAGCTTCTTATGTTGTGGTCATACTTCTGGTTTCACCAATCTCAAGTTATAAATACTACGCAGAGAATACTAAGGCATAAATGTAGATTTTTATATTTTTTTGTCATTCTTGCCTTGTAAACGTTCTGTCAATTTCAAAAGCGAATGATGATATTTACATGTAGATATTCAGATAATATAATAGATTCTTGTGTCAAATATTCTCATTTTAATTTTATCGTCTTCCGATATATTTCACTCTTCTATTAACTGTACTTTGATCAATGTTTCGTTCGAGTAACACCCCAGCAAAATGCTACCGCCTTCTTTACAAATTCAACAATTTATCGTTATGGTCAACAAATGACGATTTTTATAAAAATACCAATATTACTCGTGGATAATTATTAATCGTTAAAGAACTAACATATATGTTTACCTTTCACTTGACCGTGTACAGCAAAAGGCTCTACGTCAAGATGATGAAGTGAGTATGCGTGTGTAATCCGAAATAAATCTTAACGGGCTTCCGCGATTCCGGGGTATGAGGAAATCCTTGAAATGGCTCATTGGCAGTTATGAAGTCTAAAACGCAGAGTGAATATTAAGGAAGATCGTAATTGTATGACGCCATGAACAATATTAGTCATCGATGGAAATCCTTCACTTTTAGCCTTTATCATTTTTACTGAAGCCCACATCTTGATGTTTATGCGTATTACTTATTTCAGTTGTTACTGTTTATTATCTCGTTTCGGAGAAAATATTCTGAGTTAATTCTCTAAAATAACGATATGATTATACATTCATATTCATTGTTTTGGCTCTTATCAACATTATTCATTGCTGGTAACGAAACGCATATCTTACTTTGCTTTATAGTAGATATGTTCTCCTTTAAAAGTCAATGACTTGGTTTTCTGTTAGGAGATTATTTAGTTTGTTATTTTAACTAAGAAATCACCCATTTCTGTCCCAATCGTATTTCTCTGTTTTGTTGCGTTATCAATTTCTCCTGAATGCCCTGGGAAAAGTTTCGAAGCTTATGAATTGATAAATCTATTGGGTAACTTTGCTGTTGATTATAATTTCGAGATAATTTTCTGTCCTCGCTTGACCATTGGTTGGTTTTGCTGTCACGCATAAAGCATGGTTGTCTCTTTCTACGGAAGATCGAATAACAATTTTCTCGCTCACAGATTCAAGCGAGCGTATATTTGGTAATTGAAGGACTATTTCAGGCGGTTAAATTCCAATTGTCATGGATCATTTATAAATTTCATGGAAAAGCGAACATTTTACGAATCACACGATAGACGGAAGTGAAAAATATATCCGATTGAAAAGTGTCAGAATCCTCTTTTCTTCCACTTAACATTCACGATTCGATGATTGATACGTGGAATCACGTCAATTATGCAGTCATTGACCAGGATGTAGTGCTGAGTAGATTACGTCGGTCAACGCGGGTGTGGCCTAATGAAATTCAATTTGGAAATCGCCGTATCACGGGATTTTCTCCGTTGACATAATGCGTTATTTGCGTCGATTTGGTCGGGTGGATTTTAACAACTTAATCGGCTCTTTTGAGCACACACCTCGCTCACCTTCTCCAATCAACCGAGCGCTCCTTCGGCATGACGTAGGAGCACTCAAACCATCCGGTCGAAAGGTGGCCACCGTTCATGGCCTGTATTCCTCGTGACTTAATGAACTTGCGGAAGAAGAGAGAGCTTTCTCCTTCAGTCCTGTAGCGACCTCTACCGTATCTGCAGAAGAGACTGCTCGACTCTGGATCGTAAGATTTTTTATACCTCCGAGACATTTTGCAGAAATATGTTCGTGACAAGTGGCATTTGGCAATAAAATTGTGTGGGCTAAAATTGATTTCACGTCCATCCGCCGTGTTGCTGTGGACCTTTGTGCTCCCGACCGAGGCCATCGGAGAGACGAGGTTTTTCCGGCTGCCTTTTTTCGCGATTGAGTCATCCACGACCTTTCTTGCACCTGGCGTAACCAATGCATTCGCATTTGAATCGGTGTGTTGACGGGAGTGGGTGCGGTGCAGTTGCATCACTACCGCTCCCCCGTGAGAATGCATGGCGTGATCTTTCGTGCCCGCCGGAACCTGGGAACGTATATCGATCGAGGAAATCAATCCGATTTGTTTGTTATGGTCGGAGGTAGTGCTCCCTGTGCTCTTAAGCTACCATCTTTCAAATAAGAACTTCCCTCTGACTAAAAGTTCGGAAATATTTCCATTATTTATTGTATACATATGCTCGCAGAACGGTTCTACTATTTCCTCTCAGTTCCAACAATATATTACCATATTTACTCTTCGTCTGTATTTGCCTAAATCATTCGTATATACTCTTATCCCTTTCACCTTGATATTTTATGTCATGTCAAGATGTTTGGGCGAACGCAGCAGGAGACGTGGAATAAATGATATTGGCTACATTGTTTGCGGAGTGATGTGGTTTTTAATGCAGAAGAGCGCGGAATTTCTTGAATACCTGGAAAATATTTTTGAAAAATATAATTTTCGAAGGAAGTTGATGCTTTTAAACCTGAAATGTTTCATCTCAGAATATCGGAGTACAAGTGTCAACAGCGATTCATTCAAAATAAATTTTTTGTGTTGATTTTTATAACATTACTATACTAATTATTTAATTTGCCTTAGTTACTACGCTTAAATATTCAAAATGAATCTCCAACTGTTTTCACTTCACTGTTTTCACTATCACGGTTAAAACTGTTAAAACTCCTGTCGCCTCTCTTACTGTCTTTAACTTAATCGATTTAACCAGGATATATTGAGATAGAATTTCATTAAAGAGAAACTATACAACTCTATTTTTATATAACAATGCCTCGGCCGCCTCCTAGGATTATAGAGAGATTTATATTGAAATATGTCATTAAATATTCAGGATTTCATGAACTCTCCTACGTGGAGTTCATGAAATCGATTCATCGTTCTGCTGGCATACTTCGCCCTTTAAAACTCTTTCAAAATAATAATAATGAAGGTTTACACAGAGAACTATGCCAAAATATTAGTTAAAATTCCATTTATAATTACGCAATTGTCAGGTGTGATTAAATTTAAAAAATCATGGTTCCAATTTCTTAGAGTGCTTTATTTAAACGTGCACAAAATAGAGAAAAACAAGGTAGGTGGGAAATTAAATAAGCATAATTTTGAGTTTTTGTTTTGTTATTTATTAATTAGAATTTGCTGCCATATCTCTTGGCAAATTTCCAAGTAGAATAATGATCGAGCCGTTAAATCGGCAGTTTTATTTATGCCTCGTGGGAATATAGTGAGATGCACTTCGAAGCTGTAATTAATGTACTCAAGTCAAGTGATGCATGTTGACTAGCCCGAGTGTCAAGCTGCCACTTGTGTCATAAATTTAAATTGGCTTCATAATCTTTCAATTTATCAAAGCAAGCTTTCTTCCTTTATGGAATTTTTAAGCTCGCACCGTAAGGAGCGTGAAACGTGTCTGCGGCCGCCTCCTTTACTGTCATATTCTTTCTGTGAAAAATACACCGAGGACATCAAATAGAGCACTTAAAATAACTCACGAGGAAGTCCATAAACTGGCAAGCGCCATTTCGCCTACTCCTCGAAGGAAAATTTGATGGGTTTTTTAGGCTCGCGGTGTGTTTATGAATAACTTCAGGGTGTTCGAAATTTTTACAACATTCAGAAGTCGCCATGGCTTTTTTTTTGTTTTATTGCCATGTTTCAAATTAAATCAATGTTCAGGCTGAGGATCAGCTGCGGGGATTATTTTCGTGTGAATTTGTGTCATTTATGATGTGTTTATTCCTCAACAGACTTAATATTAAAACAGTATTATTATTGTAGTTGAAAACTGCTATTTGCTTCTCATTTAACTGTGCGAATTTCACTGATGGTATGTGTTGTCATAGGTATTGATTTATAACGTATGCTAAGCATATTATATTTATTTTTGCGTGAATGAATAAATTATTGAATCATTCGACTGTATTAAAAATAAAAAAATTAGATCAGTGTTTCCGACCGCCATGGCACTCTTACACATATAATTTAAGCTTATTCTACAAGTAAACATTCTCTTGTTTTGTTTTCTGAGAATTCCAATTAATAAGGATTAGGGGTTTGTAGAGTGAAAATTTCAATATTTCTGCATAATACGATAAAAAAAGGCACAGATTTGGAACACGCCGCGCCGGTTGGAAAGAACTTCTTATGACCTTCTGACTGATCCATATTTTTGCGTAGAAATCAGTATGTGCTGTTAATTATGATTCGACAAAATAAACAGGATAAATTTAATATTGTGTTTTCTGTATTGTTTATTGTGCATTGGCCTTCTATTGAGGATTCCACAATTAACTTAAATATCCGCAATTCTACGATCGTAAAACGTAAACCTTTACCGGATTATATAATTATAATTTAAGATCCAAAGAGAAAACATAATCACAACATCATGGGGGATCTCTTTATCCGTATCATCTCGTTCTGTATTTGGTTTTACCGCAATTCCGAAAAGAGCTTTATGAAGTACTGGTCGGTCAGTGAGTCAGTTGTCATTGAATCAGTGAGTGCCGGTTAACTGAATGTCTGTTGTTCTTTGTCCCTAATCCGCAGCCGCTCCAATCCTCGCAATTGATTTACGCTCTTATTTTGAAACCACCCGTTGCCATGGTGTCAGCTGATGCGGCTCCATCGATCGTCGTATCCTTGGGCTCTGGCAGCTGCGTGACACCACCATTTGCACCATTTATTCAAAAGGTACCACGCCGAAGAGATATTTGTCTTCTCGAATATTCTGCACGCAGCTACTCACCTATCTCCGTTCGATGAAATAGAGTTGTCTATGTCGAGGAACTAGGCCTCCCGTTTATCTTCGATCGCTAAAAATTTTCTTTCAAAGACTGACGCCTCTACGAAAGCCGCTACTCTCTGTATTTTGTCGGAAAATCTTCGTTTTGTTTTTATTCTACGAGACGCCTCTATAGCACCTTTAATTTTTTCGTGCATACTTTATCACCAGGAAGTTACTTTTATACAGCCATTTTCGTATTTTTTTTACTTTTGTCGAGAACTCGATATAATTCGTAATTCGTTTCGAAATAATATTTTACGGAAAGACAGTGTATATCAGATATTTATCGAGATTTTATTCACCGAGTATTGTGTTTACAATTTCTGCTGTTTTCATTATTTTCTGAGTCTATCATTGGTTATTGACAAATCCGTTCCCTAATCTTTCTTGTCTTCTTTACAACACGTAGGCGGTCGAAACACTGCATTATTACAATTAGAATCATCTTCCTTAATGTATATTACTCCCTTTCTTTAATTCTGGGAAATAAATCTTGCATAATATATGCTCTTCGGTTTTCTATAACTCTTGCTTATTTATAGCTCTTTTGGTAAATGCTCTATTTTTTGCTCTCATCGTGAAGAAGAGTCCCCTCGTGCTGTGTTAGTTAGATTCACTCGTAAGTTTTGCTGTTGAAGAAACTTTTAATGAGAAGTATATTTACCAAATATCAACATTACAATGTAAAAAATAGATTCTTTATTTTGATACTTGTACAAAAACCGCAATACATTATATTGAGGTGTTTGTACGTTTGCAGTGAAGAATCTTTTATAATGTGAAATCAAGTATCGCGGAATCTTATTTACTACATCAAAATTTACTTAAATCTCACATTCATTTCACATTCGAAGAATGCCATTAAGTCATGGTCAGAAATTTGAAGTCGCAATATTTATTCGCAAAGAAATAGTTTCTCAGGGGTTAAAAGTTACTATAATTTAGTCCTAATACTAAAAGATATGTACTTTCATTTTACTGTCATGGATAATAGGATGAAACTCGCTATTATCTTCACAGTTTGTAGATTTTGATCATCTTATATACATAATTAATAATGGGCCAATGACTCTTCCTATTCTATTTGATTGCTTAAACAAATCGTTTAATTAGTGAGCCCCTGTAAATATAATTTCTTCGAAAAGAGTACTTAGTTTAGAAGTTTTATTTATTGTGAAAACTGTATTATCGTAAAAATGAAGCATCTATACTGATACGCTTAATACTTTTTGGTACGTTTCAAAGGAAGTCAATTACATAAATTAAGTGATTTAACTCAATTTTATGTGGTCGCATGGGATGCCAATTTCCTCCTTTATAGAGCCTTGTATTTATTAGAGCCTGAATTAAAATTTCCCCGATGTCAAACTACAAGTCTGATGATTGTGAGCCGCATGCGAATTGGAATAAGTGACGCAACTTAAGCATTCCTTTGTGGTTTATGAAAAGGAAGTTGCAACCTATTTTGATTCACCCGATGTCATGCCTATTAATGTATTCTGTTCTGAAAGGAAGGCGATCTAGTTAACTACTGTAATGCAGTTAAATGTCTTGTCTATTTAGATTTTTTCTTATGTTTTTTCTTATTCTGTTTTTAAAAATTAAGTAGATAGTGTACCTCCATTACTTCCTATCATATGCATCATTTTAATTCGTATATTTTTACTTTCACATTGGCTCTAAGATAATGCTGCTAAAATGCAAAAAGTGGTTAGAGAAATTAGAAATTCAAACTTCCTTTGGGAATGTCAGAAATTACTCAGGCTGAATTAAACCGGAGCAAATATGCAATAAATAGCACTAAATATTTGCGATGGTTCGCAAAAGTCATGTTTGCATCATTAAGTCGAAAGTTTAATTATCAAAGGCGTTACGTGTTTGCCTGTTGCGAAAGTGTCCTCACGTCGAAAGAATCTCTCTTTCTCAGGCGACATCCAAGCTGGGAAAGATCTCGAATGTATCCCCTCCCTGAAAACAGACTTCTTTCGCAATTATCGATCCGTATCTTATGTCTATTTTCCTAATGAGACGCCCTGGGAAGAGAAATTCTCAATCGTAGGTTATACCTCACTTTCTCCTAAATAGGCAAAGCGAACTCATCGGTTAACATATTTGTGTGGAGGCGAGGAAATCCAGATATCGGCAAAGAGCTGCTGATGTTCTTCCTGTGCGGTTATGAGTCAAATGTTTCGGCTGTGAGAATCGAGGGAAGTCCCTTTTTGTTTATACGATTAGATATCGCTACTTCAGGATCTGACGTAATATTTATTTTCTTACATCCTTTATCATTCAATTTCATTATCTTAATAGTTTTTCATTCGACCTTTTGAATTCCAAACCAAAATCCTATTGCCAAAATCTTCGAATTTATTTCAAGGCCATTTAATTTTGGAATCGGAAATGGGTTGCAGAGAATAGTAATGTTCCTCTTCATTTTAGTTACTCTTTATTTTCTATGTTACGCTTGTCTGAAACAGTAATAGTAACCGATAAAAATTTCCATCAGTTACTTTCGTCTTACCCAATAATGAACTGCTTTAATTCATAGATTTTAAATTATTTTAAATCATGCCACCTACCATTCCTAGCTCAGGAGGTTTATCGTAAACTTACTTGTCCTAGAAGGTTTTTAATTTTTGGAACATGATTTGATTGATATTCTATGCCTTTACTCGATGGTATGATTGTATTGAAACAAGTTGATATAACAATCGGGATTTTATGTTAGGATGAAGTTGGGAGTATATTTTCATGTGTTATATATACACATTTAATGGTGGCTAGTATAGGCAAGAGTTATCATTATAAATATATCTGACTAAACGTTAATCAATTATCAATTTCTGCATAATATTCCTGGCACCTTGTTATGTTGTATAATTTTGAAGAAATATACATATGTGTTTCATGTGTTATATATACACATTTAATGGTGGCTAGTATAGACAAGAGTTATCATTATAAATATATCTGACTAAACGTTAATCAATTATTAATTTCTGCATAATATTCCTGGCACCTTGTTATGTTGTATAATTTTGAAGAAATATACATATCTTGAGTAGATTATTAATAATTAGTTCATTAAATCAAAACTGAGATGCCCACTTGTTATTCAACATTTTTGTCCTTGAATGAACGAGACTTGGAAAATAAATATTTCATAAAAATAAAGAATTTTATGAAATAATTATTAATAAAATCTATCGAACGATTGATTTTAATAAATAGTGCTACATTCGATATCTAACCAAGCATTTGTTTATTTTTGTCGATCATTCGCTTCCATAGTGATATCGAAGAGAAAGGATGCTTACTCGAAAGGGCGTGGATGCAGGAAGCGCGAATTAGCGCCGAAAGCGTCGATTAAAAAGCGCTTGGAGGTGCTGAACGCGTCATGATGTGGACCTTTTCGCGATGCACGGAAAAGTGGACTAATGGTCGAAAGAGGGAAAAGCGAATGCGAGTTGGAGGAAGAGAAAGGTCTCTGTGCGAACGACTCACGCAGGAACGCCGGCCGTTAATTATGTTTTAAGTACTCTTTAGTCCTGTTTGTGAAAATATGTCCTTAGAGACAGTGCCAGCAAACCCTACGGACCAGGGCGTAAACCAGTTTTGGTTTTGGCGAAATGTTCTCATGCGAGTTTTCTTCGTTTGTTTTCTTTTTCTCTCGTTTGTGTAATCGCTAGTTTCTTGCTGGAATCCCAATGTTTGGGTAGATTTTCTATACTTAGTACTTCTTTAAATGTTTATTTCTTTTTTAATTCATTTAGTCGGTATAAATAATTATATTTACGCTTGGAATTTTTATTTTATTAGAAATAAAAATGTTTGTTTACTAATCTAGTGATCTATATATTTCACTTTCTCTAAAATCATTTGATTGAATAATTTGTATGCCTTTCTTAGGCTTTAAGTTGAAATGTTGCATGCTTAAAGGCGTTTTATGTTAGAGTCAAACTTGCTAAATGCTTTTACATAGGAGATGAAATTCGATAATTTTCCCGAATGTATTCTAAATCTTGATTTTTCACTTTTCCAAAAAATATTATCATTAAAATAAATTCGACTTAATGAGGCTTTACTTGGTGGTATTCCATGACAATTCCAAGAAGCAATTGACAAGGAATAGATTTATTTATACTACTACCACAGAAGAAATTGTTACAGACGACCCAGAGTTTCGATGCATAGCATCATCTTCAGGTGCCATCTTCATTCTGCAGTATTTTAATATATTATTATTGTATTCACTGTTTATGGTAGATTCCAAGCAAATTTTTTTTTTACTTCAGTGATTAAACTTCAGGGTAAAAATCTATGATATCAAGAAGCAACTGTACTGCGCGGAATCAGATAATTTTATACTGGTTAACATCCCTTGCTTAAAGACTATAAAAGGATTCATTATTTTTAAAATTAGAAATGCTCATTTAATTTCAAGGAGAAATATTAAATGCTCTTCGAGAGATTTGATTTCGTTCCTTTGATTTATTTTTACGACCTCTCTTGAACGGGAATCATTGATCTAAACTGCAGCGAGGTAACAAAGTCCAGAAGAATGTCTTCGTAGTTCCAAGAAGAACGTGATCGTAAATTTTCTTCGATGGTAACGATCTTGCGTTACCTTCCGAATACCTGAACGTGCGTGGTGTGAATAGTCATCCTTATCGAAAGGAGCAAACTGCCGCCGTGTTTCCTTCCTTCGCTCGTTTTTTATGAATCGGTCTTCATTCATATCTGCTGGCAGGGTTATTGGACGCCTCCCGGAGGGCTGACGGGTAAAGAATTGCATCGAAGCTGCGCAGATGGCAATCCGGAGCAAAAAATATGGATTTCAGTCGCGGTAAAACAGTGAAATTTCCGCAAACCCTTGAGCGGATTCGCCATGAACATTTGTATCCCATCAGTGTTCTTTGATTCGCTGAACGATTTTCTCTTCGAAGACTTTTTTCGAGTCGTTTCTATAATTTCATTCCGTTCTCGAACGAGATGAACCAAAGTTTCCTTTGCCTATCTTGGGTGACTCACCGCGTTTCACCTTCCCGTCGTTGTGTCATTTTTTGCCCTCCTTTTTCGCGAACTACGTGCGCTCTGCGTCTTGCATTCGGAACAATTGAAATGCGGGCGCACCTAAATTCCCATACGTGCTTTTTTCCACTCCCTTACGAAATGCGTCTTGTGACCTCTTTTAACCCCGGTCACCCACTGCGCTCCCCCAACAGGTCAACCAAGGACGCGGATAAACCAACCAATTACATTTTCTTTCCTGTTTGGAAGATTTCCTCATCCCTTTAGTTTGCTCACTTCGGAACGTGGGATTCGCTAGGAATGCTCAACCTTTCCCTCTCTCCTCCCTTCCGTGCCCTTCCTATAACCTTCCCCACTGTTCCAAGAAGCGTTTTTCATCTTAATTTTCTCTTCATTTACGCCGTACCGTTCACTTTATCCCTCCCTCAGTTCGCAATATATTTCCTTACCCTTCCCATCCCTGTCATACCTTAATGCTGCTCCATCGTCTCCGAGAGCCGCACCCATTTCGAATATTGATGTGAGCGCTTAACTGAGAAGACGGCATCGCGGGATAACCCGAACGGATATGCTCTCCTTACGGAATAGGAACACTATTGGTGTTACTCTCATAACTATCTCAATTTTACTCCTCATATTTGTTCCTAAGACGATCAAATTATATTGTGATTGGGTTAAATACCCATCCCTTGATTATGGATTTTTCTTTCTCCGTTTACTTCTTTCATCTGTGCACATATTTATGATTTGATTGGATATTGCTGTTACCTTGGTGGCCGAGTGGATAGCATGACATCTAAGCTACCGCTCCAACCACAAGGTCTCGGGTTCGAATCCTGGCTGATCGGATTTTTCTGATTCAGGGAACGTTCTTACTGTTGCCTCGGTGAAGCACCCCCTGATACGTTAATAAGAGCTAAGGACAACAGTAGCTAGGCATGAAAAAAAGGTTTAAGTTCCTAAGATTTGGTTATATCGTTATAAGAGAGATTGTGACGCAAATCAGTGACAAATTACTATTTTGTAAGTTCTTGAACTTAATGGCGGTCCAGGTGCACGTTCATGTTAGGAATTCTATAAAGAAGATGTTGAAATGCGTAACGAAATCAGCTAAAGTGTTATTATATTGATCTATATCATTCTTCAAACGATTATCTCGCTGAAGCTCATGCAACGTGCAGTCTTTGTATTTTGATAACAGAATGCAAATGCATTTTTAAAAATTTGGAATCGAATGTATTTATTATTTAAAAACATTGTATTAGTGGGTGAAAATTGTCGTTAGTATTATATTCAGCCAAACTACGAGTCTTTTATTGCATGTACTTTTCTGCTCTGTAAAGGCAGCGAGAAAGGACGACGATAGAATGTTTATAACAGCAAAAGGCGTTTGGTCAGACAAAAATTTGCGGCTTATCTCCAACGTCACTGGAATATTGGATCCATAAAAATCCGGACCGTACTTAATCTTTTTTACCATCGAAGTATTTTGGGTTAATGTTGGAGAATTCTAAAATTGCGGCTTCGACTCGAAATTACGTTTCCCAGTTTCGAGTTTCTTTTGTTTCCTTTCGGCTGCGCGGAAAACCGTAACTCCCTCTTTTTCCTCTCACTCGAGCGGCGCATACCTCGAAAATAGGCGAAGCAGAATAAGTGGGGCTCTAAAGTTTCTTATCTTGCTGTGCACTGCCTCAGCGTTTAGTTATTTATCTAACTTTGACGATTATGGACTTTGCAACAAATGTTCGCAGCTTGCATTACTACTCCAAAACGTCTCTCTCGTTCATTGCGTTCTGCATCGTTAATTTTCTCCGTTGCAGTCCGAATATCTTAGGTTAACTTAGGTGAATATTTTGGGAAGATTGGGGGAGGAAGTTTCAGCAAAGGAAATCTGCGGACCTTTGCCCGATAAAGCCTCATCATTTAAGATATTATTCGCTCGGTTTAACTCGTTTTATTTGCTCGTCTGAACTAACTTAAAGAGCTACTTTCGTCGCCGGCATTCGATCTCTTTATCCTCCCTTTCAAGGCGAATTTCTTTCTCATTACGTAAGGGGCTTTGCACATGTTTAACTCGATGTATTCGCATCCTAACTTGGGTAAGGTGTAAGTTTTAGCTGTGGTAACTTGTATGATTGGAATCTATCATATTTATTCTAAACATTTTCTATTTTCAATTACCTCGAGTGCCCTTTATACATCGCAAGGAATTGGATAAGGCTCTAATGGAATCGCAAATGTCACTAGCGGGGTTTCTGTAAATGAGCAGGGTTGTTCCCCTTCACTGTGATGGTTGATGTCCTCGTCTCCATGACTAAATGCATTGATGGGATCAACATTTGAAAATATTTCATTCGTCTCATCACGCATAGAACTCAAAATTCTTCTGAAAGTTAACAAATATGTTTCAGAGATGTAATGCATATCGTTACCAAAACGGTAAGCTTAGACATTTCAGTTACATTTTCATATATTTAGTTCACTTGGAATTTCAGAATTTCTCTAAATAAGAGGTGCCTGTAGTTCGTGAAATATTTATCCTATCTTATGTGTATAAATTTATTTTGACTCTGAATGTTTTTCTCAGACCTTATCTAATGATGCCAGAATATTTATCTTGCATAAAATCTTTTTGTTCATCAGGTTCATTTTTGGTTGGAAATGACTTGAGTGTTATCGCCGAAGAAAAATGAAACTGATTCCGATAGAGATCTATTAATCCTTCAGTTTATACAAATCTCTTTGTATCCACACATTCTCTCTATCGATCGGTTCGTTTGGTCAATTGGTGATGTATCTTCAAACTTATCTAATCTTTTCTCTGCAAATTTTAAGCTGCATTTTGTAGATTTAAATCCATAATCCGACGTGCATGATTACTTCTATGAGTAAAGATTCACATCGAAGATCATAATCACTCTGAATTTATTGTTTGATGCTGAGAATCACACGACCTTGCATGGAAAAATTAGGATACCGTTCTTCTCTGAGCACAAAATAGGGATCTTTTTAGTTTTATGGTTTGTATTGAGTACACTGGACGCAATCTTAAATTGTTTCTAATAATGTCGGAGTAATCTCCCATTCGATCCGGACTTTACTTTTCTCCGAGTCCTCATGACTCTTCCACTTCCCTCTAACCAGTATTTACCGTAACCAAGTCTTCTAAGCAAAGTCGTTGCGCACTCGGGACTTGAAGATGTTCCTAGATGAAGAAGATCCTTCGCCTAGCTGGAATGCCCTTCTTATCCATCCCTCCGTGGCCTTTTAAGGCCACTGCTAGTCTCGAAGCCGCTCCTAAGACAGGATAGCTTTCGACCCGTCCCTCCGCAAGTTTGCAATTTCCCGGCTGAATTGACGAGAGACGAAGTTTTATCCGAACCGTCGTAACGCATTACAACTGCACAGGGGACGCCTTTTCCTCGTAAATTCGGTGAAACGAATGCCACCTCTTCGTTAAAGGAGAGATGACAAGTTGGCGCTCGGAGAGCCTAACCTTTTAGCACAAGAGGAATGAATTACGAAAAAGTTACGATTTTACTCGCCACTATATTTAAACTTCTTTCCCTTCCTTGGAATGTGTTGCGAAACGGGGCGTTCTACAGTCGACGGAGAGTGAAAGGTGAAAACCCGGGATTATAAAGCGGTCGGTATCTTTTTAATCGTCCGATCGAGATGTTGTTTTGAAACGGGAAAGATTACGCTCCGACCGAATCCGAATTAACCCGCGGGGACTCCGCGAAATCACGCCGAAAGATGGAGAGATAAGGAGAAGAGAGGATGATAGTCTGAGATTGTGAACATGGAAAGTTCCGGGGACAAGATCGCACGCTGGCAGCGACTTGCGTTGCCCGTAATGTGGCATAAAGTGGAGAACACATTAGAAGCAAAAGAGAAAAAGATAAAGCTATATTTGCGTCGAAGAGGTGTTTTATCGTAAGGCGCAGAGAGAGATTACAAGATATGTATATCCTTATTTCGAAACAATGATGTCGCTTGACGCTTCGACACTAATGCAAATGCCTTATGATTGAAATATTTGCCCCAGTAACATGAAAGGGTAGTCATATCCATGCTGAAAGTGTAGAACTAGTACTTAGTTGTTCATTTGCTATCCCTGATTATCAAACTAGTCGCCTTGAATTATAGGGTCGCTGAACTTCTCTGGAACACGGAAAATCAGTGCGGCTTACTTGTTAAATTTATCTGATACTGAAGAGGCCTTCAAGCCCTTACCTAAATCAATTAAAGATTTTAAATTTAGATGTTTTAGAATATTATAAAAATGTATTGAACGGGGGTTTGAGATATTATTGTTAAGATATTGTTAAATGAGTAGTATGTTTGTTATTAAAAACGTGACTTTATTCTGATGTTATTTAGGAGTTTTGGATGTAATTATATATGTGTAGAATGATTTGTCAATGAATGATTGTTGGATAATATTTAGAATGTAATGATTTCCGGGTATCATGTCAGACGAAACGTAATGAATGACGTAATGAGGTACATTTATGTATGGAATTGCAATGATGTTGCCACCGGACCGTTGTCCAATTGCAACGTGTGTATGTAATAAATAATAAATCCTCGCTCAGTATTCCTTCCTGAATTTCTACAAATGAAGTGGTGCTAAGAAAATGTTGCTATTTTAGTAATACACTCCTTAAAACGATACAATTTACTAAACAAATAAATATAAATTAAACTTGTGACGTTCGATTGTTTTTTTTGTAAATATAACTTAATATATTATTAGCGGCCTTCGAAGCATTATAAGACTTTATACGGCCCATAGGAAGTAAGAGCTTCAGACTCCTCTGTTCTGTAATTGATTTGCGGCATTCAGATTCGAGGCACTTCGAATGAGAATGAATGGGGGAAATGGTGCCCTCGTTTTTGGAATCTTTCTCGTAAGGTATTTTTGGTGCTGGGTAACTAACGTTGAATTCATGCTCTGTGGGTGGAAATACGAGGGTTTGTTTTTCTTAAAATTTAATACTTAAAGAAAAATTTAACAGATATGAGAGAGGGTGGAGATATACTTAATATATAACTTCATTCTCGATGGATTGCAAACCAATTTGTGGAAATTAACATTAAGTTCTCTCCCCAAAAACCTCCTCAATGGCATCTGCCTAAAATATTATATTAAAATCCAGATTTAACCAAATAAAAACAAGAAGAGATGGGCTTATGCATTAATGATGCATTTTCTTTGCTGCCAACGTTTGCTGTTAGTCGAGGAAGAGGATGAAATCCAGGGCGAAAGATTAAGAAAGTGCCTTATCCTCGTTTGATGTAACACATATTTTCCTCCTGCATGAGCATAACCAGTGACCGCGATGACATCACTGTGGGCGTGATCAAATTAAGTGTTTGACTAATGTATGGATAATATTGCCCACACATAAACATTTATCTAGCTATTCAGAGGCACACTAATCCTTGGGCACTCCTTCCACATCTTCACATACACCCTTTCGCTTTCGGAATTTAGTTCACACTTTAATTCTCATTCCTTTCTTGAAACGTAATATGTACTACATACCTTAGCTCTCTCCTTGAAAGTTTCATAAATAATATTCATAACTACCAGTCTAATAATTCATTTTTATGTCTAATGGGGCATGCTCTTGGGTCCGCAAAGCAATGAACGATGCTCAGGCGAGAAGTATCTTTTCAACTGCAGAGGATACCAGAAACTCTGGGGATGATGGAAATAAAATCCTAAAACATTATCAAACCGTTGATGCTCACCTTTACTGGGTACTCTGGCTTGGATGGAGCCATAAGTCTGTTTGCAAAAGATTTCATTCATTTACACATCATAATGTGATGTTTTTTCCTATCCTTCGTTCTTTTTGTCCTTCCCTTTATGTAAAATCTCCTATCTTTCAAAGAAAGGATATCACTGTATAATTTGTTATTATTAAACTCTTCAAATCTGTAGTAGATGTATTTACTTATTTTTTCCTCTCTGCTATATGTCACATACAAAATCAAGAGCCCACCTTGGGGTCAAATATTTTACTTCTTCATAAATGGCTGGGGATTTTCCACACCTATTACGCTTACCCTTGGGGTGAATAAGGGAAATGAATAGTGGAAGATAAACTGTATTTTTTTCGTAATTGTCGTTTTCTGACGTGTTATTTTTAATTTTTGTGTTGGTGTGATTTATTTTTCAACGCAATCTTACGAAATTACAGAAGTTACTTTTCATATTTAAATATGAATAGTAAGAGCGTAATGATGATATTAGTATGCATAAATACTATATATTTCAACATTTATAATGTAAATATATGAAAAACACATTAAAATATTTTAATACCGAAAGAAATTAAAGTAAATAACGTTAAAAATACAAAACTTGTAATTGGTAATTTTCAACTTTGGAAAAATCCCATATAAATGCTTGAAGAATTTGATTTTCTTTCTATGGCGTCCCACGAAGTAAGGCCAAACATATTTTTATGTTTTCTTTATAGTAATAATATTTTAATATTAAAAAGGTTAAAGTTTAAGGCAGATGGTTCCGCTAGGGTTGCCAAGGTATTCGACAAAAATCATAGGAAAACGCTGATTTGGAATGTTATTGGTAGTACCGCTTCGCTTTATTTTGCGATATATAGTTCGTTGTAAGCCTCATTTCTCTTTGTTGTTTTATCTTCGGAGCAATAATCGCTCAGTTGATGTATATTCAGACGCTAAAATCAGTTTTATTGAGGTATCGCTATTTTACTTTGTCTAAGAGCTTTAGTTTTAAAACCACCCCATCCATCCTCGCTTAGAATTTTCCGCTTATTTCACGTCTTCTGCTTCATAAGCCGCAGTTCTTACCGGCAGTGGTGGATTCCTTCAACACGCTCAATTTTTCACGAAGATTTTCCCTCATCTTCGAGGGCTTCCAAATCCTTGCGCAGACAAGAGGGGTCAACGCAGGTGAGGTGCAGCGTGGGTGCAGAGAGCGGGGCGTTGCTCCCGTGAGTGAACAGGGGCGGAGATTTAAATCCAATATGACTGCATAAGTTTATTTCCAATGGTGACGGAATGAGCCAACCGTTACGTCAACTCGCCGGTGTGCAGAATGTATTCAAATACGTTCCGGCGTGGGCAGACCAGTCGCCGGGCACGATCGTTATTTGACCCCTTTACCAGAGGAGACAACTCTTGCGACCCCCTCCCATCCGCGTAAACGCCCCCTAAATTCATCCCCTTTTCCCGACCCACCCTTTGCTTCTTCCGCTCTTTTCATCTGTTTGTCATCTTCCCCTCATAGCTACCCATTTTCACTCCCCTCATGAATTCATGCTTGTCTTCTTCAGGGTGGGCTTGTGAACACATCCGCGTATAATTATATTTCAAGGGATTCTCCTTATCTCCAATTCCCCTTTAGATCTGCCCTAAAGGTATTTTCGCGCATTATCTATCAGTTTGAGTTTGTTGTTATTCTGTCTCACTTCCGGTTCTCATCTCCCAATATTGTTTGCTTTGCGAGCGGAATATATTCCTTCCGGGTGAATTCCGGTCTTAAGTTAGGGAAAGAATTTTATCAAAGTAAAGAGCTGCCCTTTATTAGTTTACCTAATAGTTTAATATCGTTGACACCACCTCCGCTTCAGAGTAAACATTATACGTCGTACGAATCGCTCTAACTTTTATGTACTGTGAGATCTTTTTTCCCATAGGGAACGGTTTTATGCGAGCTATGGCTACTATCTTCATTCTGCTCTCTCTATCACCGTCGTTCACTTTTAACCCATTGTGATAAGTCTAAACTCAACAACTATAAATTGATCCTTATCACGTTTATAACTAATACTGATTTGTAAGCAATATCCACCATGTTTTGCAGTTGTATAATAGTACTCTACGGTCGCGGGTTCGATTCCCGGTGGGAGCCAATGTGCGAAATGACCTAAGCTGTCGAAGCACTTTTAACAATACTACTACTACTAATAGTACTTTAGTTAAAAGTTCCTCGAACGCTGAGATAATTTCGCACATGCTGGACCCCCATTGAGAATTGAACCCGGGACCGCTTTCACCAGACGTGAACGTGCCCACTTGGCTAACCGCGAGCCCTGTTGTATTACACTCTATAAAATGCTCTTATAGGCATTCTTTAGCTTAGAATATGATTTGTAATTGACTTTATTGAGTCAGACAAATCACTTTTATCCGTTTGTATTTCAATTCTTGCTGATTTGGTAAATATTAGATACCCCAAAGAATACTTGAAAATGTCTGTCTCGTTTTTAGGCAATTATCTACCTATTTTAAGTGAATTCTTCACTGTTAATGCATTGATTTCCTCCCCATCCATTCTCAGCTCACTCCGCTAATTTTCCTTTCAATTTTCTCCTTCCATTTATCAACCTCCATCGTTTTACAACTCTCCACTCCACTGCACACGCGATTCATTACTTTCCTTTGTTATCACGAGCCATTTCTATACGTCCTCCCTTTTATTGCTCGAATTAATGGAGCGACCCGTGAATACGCATCTCCGCGATATTCGTTTTGGCGATTGCTTCACGAGACGGAACTTCCTGTCTCCGTCGATGGGTGCACCGCGGACAGCTCCCCCTATTCGCATGATGGAAAAAAATGTGTTGAGGATAAAAATGGCATTCAGTTTTAATGAATGTGTGCTTGAGTACGAATGACGTCGGGGCAGAATTCAGATGTCTGCCCGCCCTCATACAAACATATTTTGTTTATGGATTTGTACAATATTGTTTTATTTTCATGAACTTTTTATGCTTAACTTTAAATTGTACTTCTTCGTCCACGCATCAATTTGGTGTCATGTTTTTCGTGGGTTAATCCACTGCTATCGTTATTTACTATTTTGGAAACAACTTTTAGGATTTAAAACAATTTATGGTGATGTAAAAGATTGTTTTCAGATATCATTGTGTTGATATTGGTGAAAATTTGTGTTTAGAATGAGATCTGCAGTTATCTAGTTATCCTTATTGGGTATTTCATGAAGATAGGAAAGTATTTTCTTTGCTTTGAAAGAATATGTTAAACATTTCTTAATATTCTTCAAAGGAAAAAGGTGTTTAATAAAAAAACTGTGTAATATTTAACCATGAGAATAGTGTAGCCACAGTAATGCTAACAAGTGATAATATTTCGGGCTGTCATTTTAACGTCCTCTTGATGTTGTCAGAAAAAATTAAAATAATTCCTATTCTATCCATATATCTACAGAATTGCTAAATTTTACTGTTATTTAAGTTGCTTCAGATTACCTCTAAATTTTAAAAGATCACATCTTGAACTCCCTCCTTTTTTTGAAAACATATCGAATACTATAAAGTAACTGAAAAACAAAATTTTAGGACTACACAACATATCTAATAACCCTTGAGGTTCGTATGTCAAATTTATTCTACGTAACTGTAATCGGAATTTAGGTCATGAGGTATTGTTATTCCGCTCAAGGAAATTGACAAGCATCGCAGTTCATAGTTGAGTTCTAGAAATTAAATTTAAGATCATATCAACTCGGTTTTTATGCTGTTACATGATTGCTTTATGTATCAACCGAGCATCAAACGCGCCCTACGTGGACGGTATTTCCATTCTGCGCTTATGTCATGACGGGAATTCTCCCCAAGGTTTTTCTCATAAGGAGAGAGCTATTTTGGCCTCGAGGGACTTACTCATGCAAACTTCTTTACTTTTTTATGAAAATAAATGCAGTAACTGCAATTCCCTGAGCTTGCTTTGAGTTACTACTCCGAGGTGAAGTGCGAAATTTTTCGTCTGCGCCGAGTTCATTCTTTATTCTTTTGAGCCGAGACTTTTTTTATTAAATTCTCTTTGAAACAAAGTTATTTTGAAATCTTGATTTTTCATTTCGTGTTTTAATTTTAAAATGCAATTTTGATAAAATCGTATATTCACCACTACTTTTGGATTTCGATTTTTTGAAGTCCATGTTCCTCGATTTTTCTGAAGTATATATATTTTATCTAGTTACTTTACTCTTTAATACACGCTCTTAAATTTTATTTTAATTAAATTTACTTTATTATTTCAAGGTTATTATCGAAAAGTATTGCAGTGTACCTCCGAAACCTTGAATTGAAAGACTCGGGGACTTGTTTGTATCCAAAAGTCTGTTCGTTAGACCGAATAAATTCGTTTGTATGTTCTCATTTTACTATATATCTGTTTTTTTAATCATCCTTTATTTTTTTAATTACATAAATTTATATCCGCTGGTTGCCTTTCTAAATTCTAATCTTGCACATTAACGACCTATGTAATAATAAACGCAAATTTAAATTAAATTTTACAAAATTGACTCTGAAACTGAGGAAAAATAAAATTCATTGAATACAAATTGTTACAATAGTTAATTTACTTACTATTTAGTAGCATAATTCCGATTAAAATGATATTAGGGGTTCAGAAAGTGGTGTTTCTCCGAGAGCATGAGTCTATTAGCTGTGACCAACTTACTCAGAGATGACCGGAATTAATTTTTTCTCAAAATTATTATTCTGTCAGCTGCATTTGTGCCAACAAGGTTATTGGGTCATCTCCAACTGTGGACTCTCGACGACCGAAAAAATATTTCACTTCATCCTCGGCTTCCTTTAATCTTTTTTCCTTGGCGTTGCGGTACGTTCATTTTTTCTCGGGATCATTTCTGGCCGCAAATAATGGAATTTACTTCACGATGTTCTTATTTTCTGTGTAAATGCATTGAGTATCATGCCGAAAATCGGAGCCGAACAGTTTCTGAGTAGTATTCGTTAATCGAAATGGATTTTCCATTACGTTGCCAAGTCATAAATTACTCTTGCCAGTTACTCATACGGTTAATAGTGCCAAAACGGATGGCACGTTCTTGATTCTACAATTTGTTACATCAGTAGATTTCAATTCCACGCATTTAATTTCCAATTATCACATAATGGGATCAATTAAAAACATCAAAGAAATCGTTAAAAATTCTTCTCACGAATCAAGACTCGTATTCTTCGCTTCTCTAATATTCTTGATATTGAAATAGGTGTCTCTTCGCCTCATTACTCTTTGGTCCTGAATCGCTTAAAGTCTCTTAATAGTATAAGAAAAGCACAAAAAACGTGAATGAGAATATCTTTAGGGAACTTATTAGAATCTTGTTGCATGTTCAATTTTTTTTATAAGTTCGATCCCATCCATGGGAATAAACTTTTTAATCTCAGATTCATCATCATCTGGTAATCTGCCTGTTGGCAGGTCCCATACATCACAACTGTTTCCACTTTATCCTGTCCCGAGCCTCTTCTTTGGTCTCCTTGTATCCTCCTTTCTTCAACCCATTTCTTAATTTCATATTTCTTCTTCCTCTTCTTCAAATTATCATTCGAGAAAATTGTCCTGTAATTTACCTAGTACTGAAAATAGGATTAGTTACCAACTAGGTAAATTTTAGGTGACTTTCGTGAGTAATGAGAAAGAAAGAATGGAATAAACATTTTGTTTAACTCCAGCTATAAATTTTAAAATTTGAGCGTTTTAGGATTGTTGAAAAACACGGAACAATTTTGTGTTTGTTAGCATATCTCCTGCTTTAGTTATTTTTACTATTATTCATTATGTTCTTCATATTTTCTATTCCTCCCATGTTCTTTGCTTTTAGTTATTATTTGTATATTCAGTGATTGCGTCGTATTATAAGGAAAATAAACTTCCGGCAATTACGGTTTTTATGAAAACGGCTTCGCCTCTGGATCGGTATTCGGTAAACGCGGAAATAACACGGAAAACATTCACCCTCTCATCAAGATGAGACGAAATTTCTCGAGGGAAAGAGAGAGTTGTTCAAATATCGATGGAGCTTTTGCCGTGGGATTATGGAATTTCGGTTGCTATATAAGCGTCGCCCTCCTCGGTTACGACTTCTCTTAGCAAGATGAGCGCCCAATTACGCGCGGATTGTTCTCTTTTGATGGCGTCTTTTGTGGCGGCCATGATACGAATGACAATCGGACGAGGAACGGAAGTTTCGCAAACGTCTGCTGTCTCAGCGCTCTTAAGATATTTCGAGGTGGTCGAAGGGAAAGCGAAAGTGTTTGAAAAGGGATAGCGATTGGGAGAAGCGTAGACTGCGGAGTTGCGTCACTCGAGGCAATTGCATTGCGCGAAGAGGTGAGATTGGCGGAAAAAATACGCGGCTGCTCGCGCCGGGAATACGGAAATTGGCTGGAGAAAGGCGACTCGAAAGCCCATTAGGACCGGAATTCGAGTGAGCACCTGCCGGAGGGTCCTGACGACGTAAATTGGGAGTTCGTATCGCGATTCTGTGAATGTGCTTGTATTGAATCCTGCTACAGCTACTCAAAAAAACGGCTCACTTAATTATATGGCATTAACAACTTGCTCACCGTGTAGATTTTGGAAAGTATCTCATTTAATCCAACTGAAGCTAGATTTCGTTAAATGATTGCCGATGTCGGTGGTGGGATGGTTTGCACGATACCCTGCGAGCGCCAAGGTCCCGAGTTCGTCTCTCGATGGAACGTTATATTTTGGATTTCCTGATTAGGACATGATTGCCTGTTTGGCTATTTTTACTTTCTATGTAACAAACCAATAGTCCAGAAAAATATAATAGGTAAATGAACTACTGTAACCAGGGTCTAAGGAGAAAGGAATTTTTATGACGGTCGTTGAGTAATTGATATTTATTATTGCTTTAAGCTACTCTCAAGTTGAATAATCATCTTTTCGTCTTAAGAATGATGGTTCTCGACTTACCGCTAGCACTTACGATTACTAATGGTGTATTTCGTGTGTGTATGTATGCCTAAAACCCAGGATCCAAAAGCCACACAATTTTCAAAACTTTGAAACCCCCAAAAAATTTTTGAGTGGTTTAAAAAGCATCTTTGACCATATTTGTAACAGATACAGGTTAATCTCATATGTATACACTATCTTGCAATAGTTTATTTTTGACCGACTTGCTTGGCTTACTTCCAAATTTGACGAATCACCGGTCATTAAGTAAGTCGAGAACCACCATTAATGTGAACCTGCTCATTTTTAAATACTCAACGTTTTTGTGCTTATGCGGTCATAGTGTAATGTCTATGAGTTGATGAGTATCATTGACAGGTGTAATTCATATTGATCGTTTGCCTCGTAATATTGAGCATTACTGCTCTGTATATTTTATGCGCTTTTCCTATGATATTATGCAACAGTTGTTCTCATTCTAAGAGGAAGTTTTTATGAGTAATTGAGTATGGAGAAGAACTACAACTTTCCAGGTCGCGATCTATGTAAAGTCGTTACCATTTTGGAGTCGAGACATTTCTGCTATCGAGAAAGAGGTTGAGCAGTACTAGATTTTTTTTCGGATTTTACAAAATTTAGGGCATCTCATCGCTCCAGGGAGTGTTATGAGAAATGATCCATTAATCTTTCATTGATGCTATTCAATCCAGCTTTAGCTTCGAGCGTAGATTGTTTAATTCCATTTTGGAACCGTCATGCGACCGTTTTCTGCGGTTTTATGAGAACAGTGACCTTCTTTCTAGGACATATCAAAGACTCTCAATCCTATACATTTATGGAATGATTTAAAGAAGTAATTATGTTTTCCTAAGTCGTTGTAAAGAATATGGGGGAATCGATCGTGCCCATATACGATATTATCTTAAGATGTATTGTTCTTACTCATATAGCTAGTATTTATCCATATTCTTTTAACTCCTTTTCTGTTGCATTATTTTAAGTGTGTCATGTCTAAAAGGAATCCAATACATTAAAGGTTACTATTTTCCGTAATCAAATACATTAAATGCATTGAATCTGAGGAAGATTTTTATTTCAAAATTTGGATATTTTCCAGTTTTATGTTATGTTTTAACTCATATACGAAATCAATATCAATAGAGATAACATAGTAAATTTGCTTTTTCTAGAGACAAGTTTTGATAAGACGAGTTAACTTGGCCGAGTCAGCAAAGAAATCACCTTCTGTGATATGTATAGGATATAGAACATGTTATAGGACATAGAAGATGCTAAAGGTTATCGGCGTCAGGGGCATAAACCATTTAATGTCTACAAAAGGAGAATTAGCGTATACCTTTACTTCATGTAGCGGGGTTCTTTGGTGATAGCGAGAATTAAGGGTATGTTGAAATTGCCTCTCAACGAAATATCATGAAATTTATTATTGAATAGAATGTAAAATACTTTTTATATATATTCGGAGGGCAATTTTTTCTCGACTTTCGGTTATTAGTGAATGTTAATATAGTCATTATTATTTGTTATATGATTACACTAGTGGTCAATACCCCCTTTACAAAGATTTAACGATACAGTTTCATAGGCGCCACTCACTTTCAGGAATCTCGAAAAGAAAGACGTAGATTTTCTTTTTGGCGGCTACGTGAGTACAATGAAGTGGTTTATGGAATGATTTGGGCGGAGGAAAGAAATGAAACGCTGGAGAATCTTGACCCATTAGCGGGAAGGAGGAAAATCGTGTTTCAGAAAAATACATGGCTATATTCCACGTAAGGAACGCGATAGAGAATTCGGGTAAGAGTAGTGGGCGGCGGAGAGTGTTCTGGGATTTGCGCATTCGTTTTCCTGGAGGAGGGAGTTTGACCTAAAATGATGTATGCACCGCAATGTCTTCCAGAAAAATCTGCTTTCTCTGGGTCACATAATTCCATTACAATCGGATTTGTGTGTTGAGATACTGCAGATTGTTCCGAGGAAATATATCCTAATATATTTTGTCCGTCTAGTGTAATACAGAATTAAATTTATAGTGAAAACATTTGATACTTTAAATTGAAAATGTGTAGTAATTATCTTGGTGTATTAAAAATTATAATTTAAACGTTTATGATGTTAACACCATTAAAACGATTTTTTATAATATTTTTTGTTCGTACAAAATTTCCTCCGTGTATGATTTAAAAAAATACCGTTTCAATTTGCGTAGAAAATTCGTACATTCCACATAGAGGTAAGGTTTCAGTTAGTCATTTGTTGGATTTCTCGAAAATATGCTGCTTCAGTATGCAAACGTGTTTTCAGTTAGCTCCAGACTTGAAAAGCAAACGATTTAAGTAGCCATAAAATGACTGAGTTTTCTTTGTCATTTTACGACCTCAGTCAATATCTGGTTAATCTTCTTAAAAATACATAATCTCCCTTATTTTTTGTATGTATACTTATTTTTAAAGAGATAATTCTAATATTTCGAAAGACGTAAATACGAAGTTTCCGTCAAAGAATGCAAGGTTTCCATATCTCGAGAACTTGACATTCATATTGATTATGCCATTAATTGATTTTTGGAATAACCTAATTAATTTACCTCAGATCGTTTGAGATCTGGTTTGAAAACTTATCTTTTAAATATTATATTATTAATTTAGAATTGAATCACATTTTTATACCTTAATGAGCTCAGTTTTGGGAAATTCAAATATTTTTCTTGTTCTGCCCATTTTGCCAAATGAATTTTATGGTAATTATCGTTTTAATTCTTAGAATTCATATTACAAAATTTTATCGAACGTTTATTTCGGAATAAGGTGCACAACAGATCTTTTAAAGTACTCTCAAATTCAATGTTAATATATTTTAGAAGAATACTGCCACTCAGGTTGTATGAAAACTATTATTTGATAAATAATGAACTAGTAAGTCCTTACATTATTGTGTCGTTCTTGGAAAGGGACGAATTTCATTTTATTAAAAAAATTTGATTTTAGGCTTCAGGTATTTACCTACTTATCCTACTGAAATTTTGAAAGGGATTCTTTAAAATTTTCTGTGTGCGTTTTCGATGATCATTTCGAGGGTTTGCTATGCATATCATTGAGGAATTTTGCGTAGAAAAACAAGTTCATTTTTTCAGCGAATACTGTGTTGAAAAAATAATATTTTGAATCTAATGGAAACATGGGGATATCCTTCAATTCCTACAAGGCTATCTCAGAGAAGTCTAGCATGCAATACAGTGAATCATAAGCGATTACTCACCATGAATCGCCGGTGAATTTTTAGCCTATCTCGAGGATTGAATCGAGTAAGCGATCAGGCTCTCTCCCGTTATTTCATAAATCGATGGATAAAACCGGATGCTCAGGGTTTCTTTGTACTTTCTATAAGTGAAATGGCTATGCAACATCTGTACGGCAGTACTGTGTTCTCATCGACTTTTTTAGTCGTTTAATCGTCCATTTAAGGAACAGAACGATTGTGTAGACAAAATGAGCGTTCGAAGATGAATTGTTAGGACAGCAGAGAAGCTCGTTTTGGTCTTGGGAATCTATCGGAATTGCGTTAGTCATCGGAGTTAATTGACTAAACCAAGCGTTGTGGGAAATACTTATAGCGCTTCATTAATTTAGAGTTGGTGATAATAGTCAAAACAGATGGTTGCTGTATTCGGAGGTGCTTCTTAATTTATTTCAATTGATGAATTTACGTTACGAAAATTGCCAAAAGAGTACTAGAACCGATTTTAATTGAGGTCATTATTAAGGTGAGAATGAGAAATTTCTTCTTTGGCTTAACCAGTGAACAGTGATATAAAACCAAACTTTGATCAATTTTACATAATTAAATTTTATTTTAATTCTATAAATTTATAAAAAATATGAGTTGGTCGCGGAAAAACCAAATGAAAATCACTAATGAAGGATGCAGAAAATGAGTTCCAAACGACGGACTATGGGTCAAACTAATCTTCTCTCTGGTTTATTTGATTCACGTCTCCTGTATTAAATTGATAAGTCCCTTTACCAATAAGCAGAATCAACAACTTCTTAAAATTATCCTTTTCTTAATGATGTTCAATACTTTTTCATTAATTTAAAGTTTAATCGAGGTTTGCAATTCAGTCAATTTTGTCACTGTCCGAATGCCGATTAGAATCTCATCCCTATTAGCTAACAAGAGGTAAAAGAGGAATGAGGCTTACTAGACATGGTGAGGATTGAGGTAGTTTACCTTTGCTTTCCTCTTTGACGTATGAGTGCTATTAACGGAACAAGTCTACGTGAGAGAAGCACAGTGACTCTGTCTACGAGTAGAACTTTTTAACATTCCACGAGGAGAGACCTTAATTAGCGCCATTATCAGAATCAATCATACCCCAGTATGTTTTATATTATCTCAGCTATGAAAACGACTTAGGTAAAAGTGAATAAAGATTTACTTTTCTCCGTAAATAAAATCAATAAAATCAATTCATCAAAATATGTTAGCAGTGCCGAAATTTGTAAAATCAGGCCAATATTATGCTAATTTTAGAATAAATTATGTATGATCAGTGGTCTATGATTCTCTCTTAGGAAGCAAATTGAAATTTGCGATTTTTTTCTTATCTTACGATTAAAATGCTGGAAGTTCGCTACCGTGTCTCGGATACTCCGCCAGACATCAACCGATTGCATAAGTAGTTTCTGATCCTCTCTTCCGTTTCTGAACCGTCGCATTCCGATATTACATAAAGAGAGGGTTGGTTGGGGAAAAATGAGTTACGCAAGGAAGTCCCCTAGAGAAAATACAGCCGTTGGCGACCGCCCGCATTGGCGCGTGATCAGACACGCCTCTTCCCTTGACCTAGTGGCAGCGGCCATCCGACTCCTGTAACACCACACCTCTCACACACCCTCTCACACACCCTCTCACATCTTCCCCTTCTCATTTCTCCGCTTCATCTGTAGTCATTTCCGGTTTCAACCTGTATCCGATCGTCATAAACTATTATGGCTTAGAATACCTTTTTTTCTAAATTTCAATAATGCTTCATTGTTTATATATAAGTATATTTTTTTAATTTGCCAAATGCATCCTGAAAATGGTTAAATTAATCCATGTGCGTTAATTTTGCATGTAATAGGCATAGATTTATGTATTTATTTACAAACCGCAATTTCAATTTGATGTATTGGAATAAAATTGTGAGTAGCCCAGGTAAAAGGTCTATCATCAGTGTATGATTCGATAAATTTTGTTTTTAGAAGTATTTCTTATTATCGTCCTTTTTCACTTTATTTGACTATCATTATGCTAATTTTTGGTGTTAAATTATGTTTAATATTTACCCACTGAGACCAGATTTTTTGTATAGAAACGATTTTCACAATATTTTAAAAGATTAGCAGAGACCAGTAAAAATATTTCGGCATCTATTCTCATGTTATTGTAGAATATTTAAGTCAGTCTTCACACGTTTAATGTTTTGGAGAATGAAATTCCTTTCGTTTTGCATAATGCTAACAATCAAAACCTTTACAGGTAACCGCCTAATAGTCGGTTAACATTTCAGCTACTCTTTATGCGTTGCTTTGCAACCCGGGTGATGAAAATTGTTTGTTTTTATATTTCTCTCCTTCCCCTTCGTCCTTCCTTTGATCTCTTGCTTCCTCGTGTGATTCACCTCTCACCAACTTTCTCTCTATGTTTATTATTCTCAGCTTGCCATCCGCTTCCTCTTTCTCTTTCACATTGTTTACATTGTTATTTATCTTCCTCTTATTTCACCTTCATTACTCACCATTTCTCTTCCTTTCCCATGCACCTGACAACTTAATTGTTCCTTATTCCTTTCTATGAATGTGTTTCCCCGGGACTTGTTCCGTCACCTCTTCCCTTATAGTTTCCGCTCACCTTTACCTGCCTCTTTTTTCTTCTTCCTTCTCCTGCTCTTTTCAAATAGTGAGACTGTCGCATTTTTTTAAAGCTATTTTAATTCACAATTAGGCAAATTCTTCATTTATATTTACATCTGCCGTAAATATTGCTTTAATTCCTATCAAACGGAAAATTTGCATGCTTGAATCTTTTTTGATACACTATGTGCTTTTTCATTGAAAGAATTTAGCGGTGTTTTTTGTTGAAAGATGGTTAGCATGAAATTTGATTTATTTCGATTGGCACTTGTTTTTTTTAAGAATTGACGAAGATGAAGAAACGCCGCTCCCAAAACTTTCTACTCCTCTTTTTTCCCAAGTATTACTCTCAAAGTTTGGCACCCATATTTTGAGTTTGAAATTAGTAATCCACGTCAGGAATTTTCGAAATTTCTTCGATCGTGATTTGGCACAAAATCTTCTGTTGTCTCGGAGAACGTTATTCGTACGTGACAAACTAAACTTTTATGCCTTGAATTTTAATACAGTTGGATAATTTTCTGACACAGTTATATTGAATAATTTGTGGCTAAATCAAGTTCCTGGAAGATCAAAAATATTTACAGTTTATTTCTCAAATTTATGCTCGATTCTCCCCGTAGTTCTTAGCACTATTTCTGGCTGATATACATTTCGTGGCCAACTCAGGGAACAAAGTCAAGTTAGATACGACTTAAAACTTTCGCCTCGAAATAATCCTGGTAATAGTAAAATACTGCGCGCATTAGAAATGATTCAGTCATTATATGCCGGAAATTAACATAATAATTGATAATTTTTCAACGTCAAAAGTTTTTCGATTTCAAAATCGAAAAAGTGTAACTCTACGTTATATATGCCTGTATTTTGCATGGATTTTCATCATCTCAAAATAAAACTCGATGAGTTGTTTATAAGCGCTTTCAAATACGTTATATTGCACTTTAAGTCTAACAATATATCGTTAAAACCTCACCAATTGTATGCTAATTCGGGTGATGAAAATTTAATTTTAAAATCAATTATATACTTGAAGAAACTAACAGTTGCGTGTTTCTCTTAACAGCGCTGAAACTTGTGTAGATTTCAATCGTGGCAATGAGGAAATCCGTTGAAATTCTTGAAACTTTTGGAGTTAATGAAGAAAAAATGGATAATGATTTGGAATATTTGGTCGACGATGACGTCGACCCGGGTTCGACTGCCGGTGGAGACACTCGAAGCCCCACGTATGCGAAATTACCTCAGCTGACGAAGCGCTTCTCAAAATAATACTAATAATATAGAATTACTCCCGCATGCTTCTCATTTCCTTTATTACTCCATAAATTATTCTCCTCATTTCCTTTCGCCTATTCCCATCCAGATTTCCCCTCCCACTTTCAGCGCTCTCTCGGTCTTACTAATCATTGCATCATCTTCATTCTATTTATTACTCTTTCTCGCCGCTTTTAAACTCTTTAGAAACACGTATCTCACGGTATTTCATTGTTCATTGCATCATCCTTTCGCTCGCTCTCGGATGCGTCTCTTTTCTGTAAATTTAGAGGACATTTTTAAAGGCCCCGGTGCCCGTATGTCTCCCGGTTGCGCACCCGCGTTGGCGTATGAGGTCAGCGCTGACATCACGTCACTCACGCGCGATTTCGCATCGAACGCACAGAGCCTGCGTCCACTTTCATTTTACAAGTTTGAAGAAATTTTTCGGACTCTTTTCCTTGATTCCGCTTTCCAGATTGGCAACAGGATCTAAATGGTGTCCAACTGAGATTTCCGATAACGTGATTTCTTAAACCTTTTCTGGATTTTTATAAGTATAATACTGTCCCATTGGGTGACTTAAGTGGCTGCCTTAACATTTCTTATGAAAAAATATCTTCCTTTGTACCGAGTTGACCCCTCCTCTATAGCTGCTTTCTATTAACGTAAATAAGTTAAACCTTCGTAATTTTTGCATTTTAGGAAATTCCCGGGTTTATCAAAAAAGACCAGGGATTTAAATAAGATCGATCGAGGCAGGCTTTACTAAGTGGAAATCCATATCAAAGAATTGTAAGAATAAAACTCTTCGTCACCTATCTATATATTTGAAACTGGTTGTTTTCAAATATATATGTGGAAAACAGTACTTGTGATTTATTCTTACAATCCTTTGATATGGATATATATATATATATAAAATTATAACGTAGTTGATATTTAATCCGTTAATTCATACAAACGTAATGTGAATCTGGTGAGCTTTTAAAACTTCATAATTACGTATATATATAAGTGTAATTGTGTATTTATTCTACTATTTCGTATAGAATAAAAATAAGGCACAACTTACCGTTGAGATTCGTTCATTAGCGCTTTGACTTTTTTTAAGTTTCGGAATGATTTGTGAGTGAGGGCATTCACATGATCATAAGTACGCTGTGTTTTTAGCTTCGATTGACGTGGCGGTGCCCCGCCCGACCATGTGCTCTCTCGGGAGAATATTCCGTGTGGCGCATCTGATTATGTGTCGATGCCCGCCGAGCGCATCCAAGTTGAGATGTGGACGCGGCCTTATTTGCCTACGCCATTGTTTCCCGTCTATTGCACGGTGGGGGTGGATGGACTTATAAATTCCCACCGGCTGTAACTTCTTATTAAAACGTGATTCATCCTCGCCATGGTGGTAGAATCACAAGCGCCCTTGAGGGAATATGTACGAGTAAATGTCGGAGCTTATGAACCTGTGGTAGCAAATGGCTGGTCGCGGTACTTATGCGAGCTCTAATTCTGCGAACTTGTGGTAGCCAAGGATATAGTTTCCGAAAAAAATGATGTATCGGTAAATATTTTATTGTTACTGTGATGTCTTCTTATCCAGAAAATAGAAATTTAGTTACAATCCAGCAAGCGAATTCTAGGTGATCTTAGAAATTATCAGTAAATTCATTGTATGCAGTAGTTCCTTAACTCTCTTTTGACATAAATTTTATCCTCTTCTGATGTGGTCCAATATAAAGTAATATTAATATAAAGTTAAAATATTTTTTTAACATAAAACTTTATGTATGTATTCTGTAAAATGCGCATACATATGGATTAAGTTTTATCTGAGATCCTTATAACCAAAAGTGCATATTTAAGGAAAGACGATGAGTGGATATATTTCAAAAGCATATGCTATAAAAAGTTCAAGATAATAAGAATGATTGTAAACATCTATAGAGTTAAAATTTTCGTTTAGTTTACTATCATAAAATTGATTAAAAGTTAACTTGCTACTCTCTGCTACTTCTTTATTCGGTTTTGCTTCTCATTTGACTATTTTTGATAGAATAAATTCTTTAGCTTGGAAAAAAGAAGATTGCTTCAGTACCTAAGGACTTCTTATCATCGCTCCAGGTTTTATTACCTATTTGCTTATTCCAAATGGGGACAGACAATATCCCGTGCACATTGCAAATGAAATATGAAAAGTCTTGAGAATGACGTGACCTTAAGTGCATTGACATCTTTCTCGGTGGGATATAAATACCGATATATATTTACTCAAATGATGTTAGTGCTCCTATTCTGTTCACAGGAGCGTAACTGTGGCGAAGGTTCTTCGTCTGCAAGTAGCTCATTTGTCGAGTTTCTTGCCGACTGGCTGGTTAAAGGTGGAATCGTCCGCTTCATTCAACAAAAGAGAGGGTTTTTCTCAAAGCGAACGAGAGGAGAATCTCGTAAATAATAGCATTCGAAGTGGGGATGGCAAACGGTATATTTTACTTTGGAGGAAGAAAGGATGAGAATGTATTTCCGTTCGAGACGGATCTCGACTCAGTAGACAGAAAAAACGGTATTAAAAGTCGAGTGCGGTCAGTGGACTCTGCGCATTATCGTCTCGCCACTAATGAAAGGGCAGAGACTCATCAGCGGGCGAATTAATGGACGCCAGATTAAGATCCCGATGATGATGCTTCTCGGATCGCTTGTCGTGGAATTTTCGGTTCCTACGGAAGAACACCGAGGTATTTTTCCGCGAGGCGTTTCAAAGTTGCAGAAGCAGTTCTCATTGCGGTTTTGCCTTTTTTTGCTTACTGATGACGCAAAATTACAAAGCGGTTTTGATATTTTTCATCCTCCGTTCGTTTCTCTTTTCTTAGCGAAGAATGTTAAGCCTCGTTTGCTCTCTCTTTCATCCTTTTCGTGTATTTTTTTAATCGGTGTTAAGATTTTAACCTCTCGGTTGTTATTGAAGATTAAAGAATTGAGTTTAATTAGCAGTTTTACCTTTTGAAAAATGATGATGTAATTTCAAGGATAGGAATCGTAGATGATTTCACAATCTATGGTTTTATCTTATAAGGATGATGTGATTGAGGCTTTCAATTTGATTTGATAAATGGACAACGGCTTACCCCTTGCCAATTAAAAGTGATTAATGTTTATAATTATGTATCCTGTGATTCTTCCAAAGGAAGTATTCGTTGGTCTCCCAGGATTAATCGCGTGATTCTTCTGTAATTATTTCTGCTTGTTGATAATTAATTTTGCTGCATCATTGTCCACTGGAAGATATTTTTCATACTTTTTTCTGAAGAAAATTTGAAAGGAATCGGAGAAAAATTACAAATAAAACGCCTTATCCGCATATCATCATAATAATTAAAATAAACGATAAAAACGATCAGGCGTAACTGATGGTGATTATTAATTTGCAAAAATTACATTTGGGTAAATTTTTACTAAACCAGAGATTACAAGAAAGACACCTGAAGATATACTCGGTTACATGTTCGTTTCTTCCTTCTAATCTGTGGTTTAGAGAAAGGTTACCCTTATGGAGTTTTTATGCATTAAAATACTAAGAAGAAAAGTTTTCGCTCGGTAGATGAAAAAAGTTACCTTTTGTAAATCGTTTAATGCTGATGTCATTTAGGTGTCAAGAGTTCGGTTTGGCTTGTCACGATCTCCTTGTTAGTTTTCTGCTAGGTAGGGATTATTTCGGGATTAAAGTTGTAGGGTCTCATCGTAATCCCATTTTTCACAACAGAACTATTTCTGCTAATCCTTGAACTTTATGGCTGTGTGACTCATTGCCCACCAACTCATCCACGTCGAAGCCGCTGCGACTCTTAAACCATTTTAAATTTAACTTCCGCCTTCCATCAGAAGCAATTATAGGGAAAGAGCGGAACATGCCAATGACGCGACAAACTTCGCATTAGGATATTTTTAGGGGCACCAGCCTCACGTGAGATATTTTTTCATCGCGGCCGCTGAATTGCTGGAATATCGGAATGGGGCTTGTTTCCAAAAATACGACTAATTGAAAAGGGTTCCAAATTCTAGTCACCCGCGAGCCAAAATATAATCGGCGGAACGGCTGAAACGTCAGCAGGAAATAATCCGGTGGCCGCAATTAAAGTTTTAATTTTTTCGGTCCGCTTATAAATGCAGACGCAGGCTCCGAAAATAGTCGATCGTTAAAAAAGGTATTTTCGCACATGGCGGAGAACATTTTAGGAACCTCTGAACCCCTTCGAATTTGATATATTTCACCTTCCCAAAGAGCAGTGCTCTTTTACAGACAATTCAAAAAGGATGTATTTGTGGTGGCGTGGAATTCGTGGCCTAGAAGTTATTTTATTTAATCCGATTACCTTCTCCTAGAACTTGAAAGCGCTTCGCGAGGTTTCTCCGAAGCCCTTACATTTTCGACTTTTGTTTGAAAATCATTTTAATTTATTTAATGATATATGGCTTAGAGATTATATTTCACAATTTCTGATGAAAACTTGGTCCGCTGTATTTTTTAAATTCTATTTTTAGCATATTGTTTATATTCTTCTATTTGTTATTTATTTTAAGGTTTTTATCATCATTTCAGAAGCTTCGATTGGCTATTATGCGAGCTTTTCATTGGCTGTACCTTCTCCTGAAACATTTTTTACGTTTATTTTCAATAAATAAGATACTTATTTGACCCTCGCGAAACCGTTGATTTTTTTGTAACACAATTGTAGAAATATTCATCATATTTAAGTATTTAAAAAATTAATTTTACACTATGCAACGACTAATCTTCTGCCAGAGTTACGCTGAATTCTAATTTATTATTTTATTATCTTTTCATTACTTAAATTTTATGTTAGATTTCGCTTTTTTATATTTGAAAAATATTCGGTTTTCAGGCTATGGAATGGTTCATCTTACATAGGTGCATTTCTTTTAACGGATTCTGACTTACTTTAAGGGGGGAAACTCGTGTAGATAGAATTTGTTTGCGTTTCTTTTCTTTGCTTAAATTTATAGCTAATCTTATGAAAAATGCGGGAAAAAATAGTAGACATCGATTTGAAAGGTACTTATATTTTATTTTTGTGAAAAACCCAAACGCTGCATGGAGCGCAGGGGTACAGCATGACGCACGCATGACCGTTTCCGACCCTTCAGTTTATCTATAACGGTCCCTTTTGTCTTCTGACCTGGTCGTTTGTATTCTCAATATCCTAAAGAAGGATTAAGCGAAGAGAAAGTGGTAGTTCGTCTATTTTGCGAGTTTAACCGTGGATTTTTGAAAAAGACGCACCAGTTGAGCGGTGTCTCTAGAGCAAAGCAGTGGTTTCGTTGTGTGTTGAGCAGTGTGCAAACGTTAGAAGAAGTTCAAAAATGAGACGGAATGTTCCACGGTATAGTCCGAACCTTCGGCCAAGCAAATCCTGGAGTCGTAAGTACCACGGCAATCAATTTATTGGGTTGGATTCTGCGTCAAACATTGAGGAAGTGAGAGAGAGGACGGAGCGCGTAGAAGAGGCAGGAACAAGCAGAGGAGCCAGTACTTCTGCCACAAAAATTAAAACTGCAGCAGATGATATTGTCGTCAATTTTGCGCACTAATACAGGATAATTGCGTTCATCAGTGTTTTTGTTGCGATAGCGGACATTTCTGTTTTCAGAAAATACAAACAGAGCCACCATTACTGGCAATTAAATTTTCAAATAAATAACTTTTAAAATTATTTATATGCTCTGCGTATCTCCAATAAAACGTATTTTAAATTTCATGTAATTCCTATTTGTTGTTTATTTATAATAAATTACAGAAAAAAGTGTCATTTATACGAGTTTCCCCCCTTAAGGTAAGATATCACTAAAGTTTTCGGATTAGATACGTCTTGCTTACTTTTTGCGGTGTTGTCCTGGAAAAGAACGAATGAGGCACAAGTATTTCTCGTTCTCGTATTAGAGAATCTTAATGATACAAGTTCATCATCTGTATCAAGACAATCGATTATTGAAATTCCATATTGCTTCAGTATTAAAACAAATATCATAATGAAAATTCCCTCAGTAGAGACTCTGACGAATGATAGCAATCGTGGGAGAGAACTCTGCTTTGGAAGGCCACTGTGAAACCTCAGACCATCTTCCGGAAGTAATTTGAGGGTTTAGATGTTTAGATGTTAGTAGATCGCGCTAATCAAAAGTTCATGACCATTATCGTGGTAGGTAAAAAGTGGTTTTAAATCGATGGGAAACCCCAAATATTCATCGGTGCAAAACGATCGGAGGAAATCCCCAACAACAAAGACGTGTTAACTTCCTGTACGCATGTTCGGTATAAGTGTGAGTAAACGATCAACCAGTGCATGATAATGAAAATGGACTAAGATTTCTCCGCTGATATTTTTCAGAGCGATACCTAGCGAATATCTGTCAGTCGATCATTCTCAACACAAGATGTATGAAGTTTTCTTTTCGCTTACAACTGTCAATCCCAAGAGTTATCGTTCGATCAGTGAGATTTCGATCGACGTAGTCTTGAAAGCATACGAAGGTGAAACTCAGAAGCAAATAAAGAGAGAATGATTACTGCATTCCTAGAAATTTGGAGTTCGAATAATGTGTTTGCATTAGAAGATATTGGTCGTGGATAATCTATATCAGGGTTTCCCAAACTATGTTCCGCTGAACCTGAATAGGTGTTCCGCGACAATTTGGAGTGTCAATGGAGAAGTGGAGAATAAAAGTCATTAAATGCTTTATTATTATTATTCATATTTTAAGTTTTTATTACAATATTATAGTTTTATATTTAAAAATAATTACCAAATAAATAATTTCTTGTAATTAAATAATTTTAGAAATTTTACAAGTAGAATTACCTAACTTAAAAATAAGCTTAGTGTTCCGTTAAACTTCCCAGGTTTGCGAAGTGTTGTTCCATTGCAGAAAAAGATTGAGAAACCCTGATTTATATGATTTTCTATTAATCAATTATTAACTCTACAATTCATAGATTTGAGAAGATTTATCATAATCCTCCGATTGGTAAATGAAATGAGAACCAAGAGCCTTAAAAAATATAGTTATTTCTTAAGTTCATAGGAAACGATAAAAGACTTCCAAAGACAATAACAGGAAAACAAATACTAGTCAATAACAAGTTTAGCAAGTTAAATTAATGATATTTTGAAAGAAAATTTAATAAAGACTATAAAATGGCTTGGAGTCTTTTCTTTTTCGTAGATACGAAACTTTGTTTTGTGGGCCTTTCATCTTCAAGGTTACTTGGCTCCCCTCTCCCTTCTGCGATCATGCGTATTATTCATCGATATAAATCACCCTCGTATATTGCCGGTTAATATGCAAGGGGTAAGGGGAAGACTCATAGACGCGGAAAACATTTCCATCAGCCCTCGGCCCCAGTTATTCGCGACGACAGGGCGCCCCCTGCTCGCCCTTCCTCATTCCACGAGCATCGCAAGGGGAATGCCTTCACGCCCGCAGAGATTATATCCTAACTCTTTGGTCACATAGGGTTTAAAGCGTCGTCACTTGACCTCATTTAATGTTCGTCGCCAACAAAGGGATTCCCATCCCAGGACCTCATTGTTTAAATACAATACCCACTTCCTCTCGGAGCCAAGGTCATCCGAATCACCCTCGGTGAATTTGGAGGTGCAAACGCGGTCGACTCAAAGAGAGTGATCGAGCACGCGTCTCTTACGAATCGCACGTGCGTGGGAGGGAAGAATGTTCAACGACGGAGGTCGGAATAAGGGCGTCCTTGCGCCCAAAGACAAGCCGATCCTAGTTAGGGACTTTTTTCTTTATTTGTCGACGCGTCCTATTCTCGCTTAGGTTTTTACACGCTTCAGAGCTCTCCCAAGGTGGTTCGGCGTCTCTTTCACCTTGCCAACTATTCCTTCCGTTTACTTCTTCGCCACCACTTTACTTGGATTGAGTTTACGCTTGTCGACCGATTTTTTATTGAAGGTAAACTGCTGGATCGGTGGAAAATTTACCGCGGTGGTGATGACGTAATGAACAAGAAAATAACGATAAAGAAATTCGTTCCTTTATATTTATTTGGAAAATATTTTTTTTCCTACCTTCAACGTTCTTCGTTGTGTGAGCTACAGTTGTGCGCTATCATTACCTACTTTTCGTTTGTACACGATACTTTAATTTGTACGCAAGGTCAATGTTTCATTTTAAAGTTTGTTATGCTAACTGCATTGGTAATTTAAATCGAGAACTTTTGTTAGTATACATTTTGGAATAATAGAGCCAGAATTTTTTATATGTGAGAAGTGCTTCCAAAGGTTTTTGAAGGTGAAAAATATTTTCTTGAGTTTATCTTGTGTTTTCAGTTTTACGCAAAAAAAATGTGTCACATCCCGTAAAAAAAGATTGACTCAATGACGACGAAAATACTTCTATTCGGATAATCTCAATCTATGTTCCTTTCTAAAGCCATTCTTTTCGCTTTTAAATCATCAATGGCTTAATTTGCATAGCTGGATAAACGTTTTCTGTTTTAGCAGGTCTATACTTCCTGTCAGACCATTCCGACTTCTGGATAACCTGCACAAAGTATGAAAGCCAAATATGGCCAAACTAAAATTGAGACACCATTACGTGCTATCATACATTGCGTAGGCAATATCACCAAACTTTGACTGGCAGATTCTTCATAAATGGCGCGAGTTTGGTGTATCAAAATTTCGAGGAAAATTTCCTTTGGCTTCGATCATGTTTTTCAACCGTCGATCGAAGCGAGGTTCTTAGGGAAAAACCGCGAGGTGTATAAATAATCGAAGCGTCAATGTCAATGCGAAACCACACAGCGTAATACTCTCTGAAGGGCTGGCACATCGCCCGTCAATTTTTTCCAGCAACATCAACTGCTCGCACGTCAATCGGAAAAGAATGCGCGAATTAAGGTATGAGTTCAGTGCGGTCAAAGAGATTCGGTAGCAAAGCGGAGCAATCAATTCTCGCGCTCATTTTGGTTTAGGTGTCGATCAAACGTTGAAAATCAATTGCTCTATGCCACCTTCTCTCGTTTCAAAACATCGCTATTCCATGTTTAAGTAGTTTTGACTGATAGACTGTAGGATTGAAATGATTTGCCGATGTGCTATTATCTTACAATTTTTTGAACTAGCTAAAGTCAGTAATAGACTTAATCATTTATAAAAGCGTTGTCGAAATGAAGAGATCAGTTTGGCGCATATTTATAAAGACATTCAGTCATTTTACTTGCATTGTCATTGATGCAATTATTAAAAGAAGTAATATAAGTTAGAGAAAATCAGCCGTAATTTACAATAAAAGCAAAGTGAATTCATAGTCTAGTAAACCTCTAATGCATGTAGTTATGAATTATTTTTTCAGCCCTAAAAGTTATTAAAATAATTGCCTAGATGCATCTTTTTATTTAAATGAAATGGAATTAAATTCAAGATATATAATGGTGTTAGCTAATTATAATAATGAGGTAATACAATTTTTCCGTACCACTAAGTTTTTTCTTGGATTTTTTCTCCAATTTGTGTGTAATCAATATTTCATTATAATTGTTTCGTGGATCTTTCCGTTATGTCCAAAAAGATGTTTTCTCAAATTTCCAACATAAATACGTATGTTGTATTGGGTACGCCGATTTCATCCCACCCATAAATGAGACTGAATATTGCCAGCAAAAGATCTTTTGAGCTCGTATTTCTCCGTGCAGTGGTCCAAAATTGACATGGATGCAATCGTTACGCGACTAATAAATTAAATATTGACCCCTCGACTGGCTTGAATCCAATCGGGGATCTAGGTCACCGTTTTCAGGCTGTTTTGTAGCCCTTATGGAAATCCCAAATGTTAGCATTTCTCTCTCGCTGTGTCGTATTCCTTATTTGTGCTCTCCGAATATTTGTATGCTTTCCGCCTATGCTTTGGGTTAGGTATATCGGATTTACGATTTATCTTCTATATGTATGTACGTAACCTGGTGTTTTATTACCTATAATCGATATACTTAGTATTGCTGATAAATATTTAACATAATGATCTATACCTTTTAGTGTAGTTTGATAATACAATATTGCCCAGAATGGAGACGGTTGCCCAATGATAATTCGATGTAAAATTATATCGCTGTATGTATTTATTTATATTTATTTGATATGTAATTTATAACATGCTGTATAACGTGCAGTTTGATTTCCAAAAGTATTGTAATATTCTTATAAATTAACTATGAAGTTAACGTTTTAGAGCGCCATGTCACACTTGCTACCTGTGTTTGGCCTAATTGTGACTGCTATACATGTATATAATAATAATGCGATTTGTGTAAACAAAAGAGAGAGTGTGTAATTGCTTTCATCATTCGTCCAGTATGTATAAGTAAGTTTTATCTAGAATGATATGATTGGAATTAAATGTTCATCTTTCAACTATAAAGGAATGACTCTTATCCATATTTTACTTTTCGAAAATTGAAACCTCTTTATTATGTTCGTTCGCGAGCGCCAAACAACTTTTAATAAAGCCACCGATTTCCAAGTACAGAAAGAAAATAATTCATCGACGTTCCATCATTTGGAGCCTCCAACGTGTTTAGGCGTCTTAGATGGGAAACAATTATTCATACGAAATGGAATCTGCGCAAGTGGTATGGGGATGACGAGCGTGATGAATAAAATCGGGAATGAATAATTTGACGTGGGATTTATTCACTCCGCCTTCAACCGCAGTTCATTTCCAATCACAAGAAGACGCAAGTCAATAAAATATATCATTCCGAGCTATCCATTAGGTAACGGAGCGAAAGAGATTTTTCTTTCTCCGAATTGGATTGCGGTATTACATAATCACCCCATTAATTACAGCGATTCGAAAAACGTAACAAACATTACGAAATTGCGGTTTGGAGAGTCATAAAATTATCTGATCTTTCTTGCCATTCGGTTTCGTATGATCGAGGTCATATTTCGTCTGCGAATTCAGATTTTAATCGCACGTGATAACACTTGTTTCCCTTTTTGTTAATATTGGATCCGAATCGAATATTAATAATTTTATTCAAGGATTATTTTCCAGGTCAGGCTTCTTTTAAATTCTACATCCTTTATGTTCACTTGCATTTCCACCCGTGGCGAAATTTCATATTCTTTTATTTTTCTCTCATTCTGCGAGGAAATATTATGGTAATCAACCGGTATAAATATTCTGGCGATGGGAATTGCCTTTCGATAAATCGGTTATATTCGAAGAATTTGGGTTAAAAAAATATTCAAGGGAAATTATAAGCCACTTTCTCTCTTTCTTGTGCCAAATGCAAATCTCCTGTGAATACTGCATTGCAAATATACCTTTCATTCTTTTGTGCCATCAACTCGTTATGTAAAGTTTATTTATTTGCGTTAGATTTCAGGATTGCTCATCACATCCTCCTTTATGTCTGTAGTTGCTCTATCATTTATGTGATTTCACTACCCATTTTCACCTTATTATTATCGTTTTCTAGACATTTCTAAATCAATAAGAAATATTTATATATTTGAACCTTATATCTTCATACTAATCTTGTATGAATACAACATTGGAAATACGTTTTCATCTTCTTGTGCTATAATGCTTTCTGTAATATTCTGATGTATCTATTTGACTGCAATTTGGAATTGCTTATAACATCCTCCTTTACATCTTTAGTTGTTTAATCATTCGATTACCCATTCTTTGCGTTTTATAACCATTTTCGAGATGTGTCTAAAGCACTAAGATATATTACAACTTTGAAGGTTTCTTTTTCCTTTGATCTTGATGAAAGATCACCAGTTTACCGGGGAATGAGTTTTCGGAACCACGGAAGATAGAAATGAGAATCAAATTCAGTGGGAGGATTTAGTCGAAATGAAGTTGCTTCGGTGTCTGCGAAAGAGATGCGCTAGTGAAAATGAAGGTGTGGTGAGGGTACTTTTGAGTGAATTGCAGGGGTTTGTGAATGCGACTTCGGCGGCGCATGAAGGAGCTTTACGGTGGGTGTAAGACGACAAAAGCGAGCTTTGGAACGGAATCGGGGGAGGAATAAAGCGGCAGGGGATTGTGATGGGGCACCAAGTTCTTCCGAGCGTGATACGGATTCACCACGTAATGACTCCCAAACGCTTATGATTCTCCCTTGGACCGCTTTCTTCTTTTTAATAGCCATCTCGAGCGTCACGTAAGATGACGTTACGCCATTATAAAAAGCGTGAGCCCATTATCTTCTCCATCCGCGAGGGAGCGTTCGAGTCGAGAATCCGCCGCCTGTATTTATGTTTTTTGCCTGTGTCGTGCGTAATTCGCTTACTGAGTCACCTCTCTCTCCTTCCCCTCGAAATCCTATTTGGAAGAGCAAGGATTTTCCAGGGGAGATGGAGGAGAGCAGCCGAGGGGTATGGAATGAAGTGCGGGAATGGAGTAAAGGGGATATTGGGGGAGAAGGTGATAAAGCGCAGAGAAAAGGAAAGAAATAAGTTGAAAAAGAAGAGAGCGAATAGAGACTGAAATTTCCTCTCAAATTTTTCATATTGTACGTTATACATTGACAGACCTCTATAATACATTTGACGGGAAAGTGTCGCGGAAATATTTGGGAAAAACGTAATATCAGGAAGTGACAAATGAATTATGTAATACCTTGCTGAAACATTAATCTTTACTTCTGACAGTTATTCCATTCCATTTCAGACAATATAAGTATGTCTAAATCAAGAATTTTTTCCTTTTAGTGATAAAGAATTTAAGTATGGTTTTTTTGATAACCCTGTTTCATATTTCTTCCAGCAGTAGAAAGTAAATAGTTTGATATTCTCAACTTAACGGTAATTAGGCTAAAGGAATTTTTGTATATTGTTATTGGTCGTTCTTATAAACGTGGAATAGCAGTTTCAATCCAAGTATGTATCACAGTATGTATGATATTGTGTATTATATTGTTTTCTATAATAGATGCATAAGAGAGTACAATCATAAACATGACGAATTGAGGTGTTATTCGGTGGAACTCCTTCATAATCATAATGAAAGTACCACTCATTTAGTAGAGTCCACAAAAAGAAATTTTAATAAGAACAACCTAGATTACGTTACCTTGTAACATCATCAGGTGAAATACAAAAACAATACTGGTCAGTTTTCTCTTCATTTCACCTGAAATTGTTATACGGTAACGAATCGCAAGTTGTTCTTATTAAAATTTATTTTTGTGTACTCTAATAAGTGAGTGGTTGATACTTGATTCAGTACAAGCATGTCATACCGGGAACGCCGAAATACAATTTTTCTAAGAAAACCTTTAAGCCTTTCGATTCTTTATGACGATCTTAATTTGACTTTAAATAAATTGTAGGATACGGAAGGTTTACTCTACAATACGGAAGTTACTCTTCAACAGCAACTACTATTAGATATTATTATCGCAAAATATCTTAGGAAGGGCAAAGTAAAAAGTGTAGGATTGTGATTTACCCTCTATATTTTTAATAAATCAATTTTTTTTCCTCTCTCGCGCCACTTTCTGGAGGGGTATTAAGTTCTTACCTAAGAAGTTAGTTTTTCTTACATATAGATATGTAGCCACATTTTCCGACTATGAGTTAACTGGAAACGATAACGTATTAAATAACCCGATTCATAGCAATAAAAATTGTTTCTTCAGCATACTTATTTTAATCGAGGAAATCTTTAAAATTCCTTTGTCATTTAATCGATTGTTTTCAATAGCTTATGTTTACTGAATTTATAGCTGCATTTTGGTCTCTAGTCAGAATCCGGTCCGATATGGAAAATTTGGAATGAAGAGACAGAAGCAAACGATGAAGAACTATAAAATAAGAGAAACGCATTCATATCTGGGACACTGAAAGAGTTACACGCCATGCGGATCTAGACAAACGTTGCCGCTATTACTATTACTGGAACTATTACCGCTTCCGTCCCAATTTTCAAGGAATGTATAGAGTGGGTCTTTATTGCCGTACTTGAGGGCGACTCGCTTTCACGATCACGACACTCTCGCACCATCACGAACGCTCCATCATTGTTTGGTGGGAAGAAAGTCGCGGGTGGTGTCCGGATTATAAGACAAAACTTATTCCATTACCACGAGATGAAATATTCATCGCCCACCCGCGTGCGAGGATTATATTAATGCCCGTCTCGTGCCCGAGCACACACGGGCGGTGGAGAGATAATCGGACGTGTAAAAATCACCTTGGCATCGCGGCGAGGATTTATTGGCCCAGACATCCGAAGCACTCAGTGAAATTAAGGCGAGAGCCGATCCCTCCAAGAAATCTCCAACTTCATTTTTCGGCTCTGAAAAAGCGCACGAATCCTCTCTCCTCGCTCTACCCTTTTTTTCGAATGCTTAAGAAGTCTCGGACGTTGAAATCGACTCGTGATCTGCGGCGCACCCTCTGATAAATAATGGAAGGCTACCATTTAGAAGCCCAGTCGATCAACGGTGCTCCGCCGTACCGTACTCTTTCCCTTTTTGCCTCTCCGACCTTTTCGTTCGAAATCGTCTTGAGATCGCAATCCTCGCTACTTGTACTCACTCTCTCTGGCACATCCTCCCTCAGCCTCATTAGACGCCCACTCCATCCAAGTTTCCCTCTGCAATCAGCCTCCTTGGACGCCGCTACAACAAACGTCGCCTCTTCAGTCATCTCGTTAAGATTTCTTTCCCGTTCGTCCATACAAATGGCTGGCGTCCGTTTGTTATTTCCCGCTTGTTCATCAAGGATGCGGGTTCATCGCTTGGTATTTACCTGCTCAGAATCTATACTGAGGGCGCATTGAAGAATGAGGAGGGTATAAGTGGAGGAATCTATTTCATAGGCCTAATGGCATTGACCGCCAAAGGTCATAATAATAATTTTCGAATTAATGACTTCGTTTGCTCGCATTGTCGAGTAGTATAAAGAAGAGTTCAAATCTCTCATGATTGAGTCTTCGAATGCTCTTCATGGTATAATTTGTGGCGATTGTGGGACCATTAATTTCATGGATGACCCGCACTTTTCATTCTCCTTGCTTTTAAAGGTTTTTCCTACCACATAAGATAAAAACAAACTATGTCTTTATTCCACAAAGTAGTTTGTTTCTATCTTATGTGTGTTAAAATGAAGTTCCAAAGGCCAATTCGATTGAATTTATCTCCTACCATCTCTTCTTTTATTGTTTTCCCCCTCCTTTTTGGTTTCTCTCATTAATTAGCTAATTCACCCATTTATCTTAATTAGCTAATTCACCCATTTATCGGAGGTACTCAGGGTGTAAATAGCAGCGTCTCTTCCTTACTTCTGTTAACATAACGACCATGTTTAATCATCATTTAGAGTTTATAATTTGCTTTATTTTTCATCGGATACTATCAGAATCGCTCCCTACTTTGTTCCCTCCCGTTTCTCAAATTAGTCGCTTATTTATCCGCGAAGGTTTTGATGGAATTCGCTCTTGCATCATAATTTCGCCTCTCACCGCTTATTGTTCCGAGAGCCTCAAGATATATCTCCCCATTTTTCTAATTCTCTGAAATTCTTCTTACTTCGGTGGTTTGTTCCGAGTTGGAATCGCGAGATAAAAGCCTCTCTATCGCGCAACTTTCGGAATAATGGAAATCCCCCGCCTTCGCAGCGTAAACATGCCCATATCCCATCCAATTCCCCGCAAAAAACGTCGAGATATGGACGCGAAATGAATAAGTGATGGAATAGATGGTAATGGCGGAGACGACCCTCGCACCGAAAACATCCGCAGATATCTCTCGAGGGCTCTTTATGATCGGCGGTTTCGATCTGATTCCGGGTTCTTTTCCACGGCGTGGTGTGGGAGCCGAGTGTGCGCGGGAAGAAGCTCCGAGGGAGCGGGGGGAGTAGGGATGGGACACGGGGAGAGGAGGGATGGGACACGGGGAGGGAAGGGTGTGGTACCGATGAGCTAGGCGTGTGGTGGCTTTCCTACCGCTTGATCATGACGGTATCGAGCGGCCCAGAGGGAGGGCTGGAATGGGGTTGCAGGCATGAACGGGGCGGTAGGGGATGAGGGATGAATAGGGGATGTTTACGAGAAGTAAAAATAGGGAATGAAAGAGTAAAGTGATGTCAAACCTTTCAATTAAAGCTACGTGGAAGCTTATGAATCATTCAGTGATACCTCGGATAACGGCTAACCCCGTCAAAGTTGTTTCGGCTCGCGATGTTTTTATTGCTGTTTCTCGATCTCAAGTAAAGAATGTGAATTCAGTTACCCATAAGTTTGGTAGCCCGCGCCGAAACGGGTGTACATATAAAAATAATTCAAAATACCCGATGAATGCGGCTAATGATTAATTCGTATCGTGGATGAGATTTTGGAACAAACTCTCTGAGTTGTGCAGTATCGCTGTAATCATAATTTTCTATCTTGATTTCTATTTTATGGTTCTGTTTCTTTTCTCATTGTGGCTTGTATATTCACGGGAATGACAATTACTAATTCTTTAGGAGATAGTTTTTTTGTTAATCCGAAAAAGATCTATTTTTCGGGTAACCATATGTCAAATCATCGAGTCGCACCTGGGTTATGAGTTAATCCGCGATATTACTTAGGAAAACGAGTTTATTAATTTATATTATAAGGGAGAAAAAATTTCATTTTATTACGATATCATTTTGTATTTTGAAAGAAATTGAGAATCAAAATAGTTTAACTGCATGAGTTTTTTAAATCAAGGAAAGGTGGAACTAAGCGCCAGAGAAGATGTGGTTTGAAGGATATAAAATGTACATTACAAGATTAATATCGGAAATCGCTGGTCCTGTAGTATATTTCATGAGCGGTGTGCAGAGTACCAGAGAATCATAAACTCATCTATGGAATGAAATGTAGTCTTCATTTTTCTTCTCAGAGGCAGGGAAGGGGAAGTAATTCGTGAGGATGGGGGGAAACATGGCGTAACACTTTCCGAAAACAATGGACGGATCACGAGCGCACTTATGATGAGTCGCTTTAAGATGGATGAACGTTGATGACGTACCGATGATGAATATGAAGAAAATCGTCTCCAATGCGGACGAAGGGTACGTCATTTCTAAAGCAGGGTAATGCGTCGGCCATGTTATTGGTGTCATTGTGCTGGAAGCAGTATTGATATAATTCCTCTTTTAAAGTTTCACTCACTTATATTCGATTGAAGAAGCCGTTACTTGGTGAAACTGCATTATGGTGGAAATAACTAAGAAAAGGTTTCAGAGAAATATTTGTTTAATGCGACAAGACCGATTTCTGCTATTTTGTGAAACTTGTGTGAAACGCCATCACTTAAAATCTTTTTCTGTTCAAAAACTTTTAAAAGGTTTCAACGAAATAAGTAGTTTAAGGTTGGACAAGGAGTGAAAAATTGTGATATGACTGGGCACCAACCCTGGTCCCCCAATTTCCGGGCAGGTGTTCTAACCACTAAACTACCATTCCACCTCAATTCCACTCCTGTTAAAGGGAGGGACCTGGGTTCGAGTCCCAGTCATGTCACAATTTTTCACTCCTAGTCCAACCTTGGGTTTAAAGCGTAATTTAAGTTGATGAGTCCGGACTACGGTGCATAAAAAGTAACTCATGTTCGAGTACCTGAAGCTTGAAAATTTAGTCCAACGTCAGCAGGAATCTTATCGGCTGTCAGCAAAATTTCCCAGAGCTTGAGCGTTAATTTTCATGAGCGATTTCGCAAGTCTCGTCTTTACATTACCTTTTTACGGTAAATATGCGTGCAATATCGAATTAACGGGTGTTGGATCTAAGGGGGGAGGGTGCAGTAAATATAAGCAGAAGGGGAATCGAGATGAAAACTTTTATGGGGTGGGAGAGGATATGGTTAGGATAGTAGATGGGGAGGAAATATCTTTGCGTGGGGGAATGACGGAGGGGGGAGAGAAGTTAGGGTTTGGTTAGGGAATGGAACAAGCTCAGGTCCACAATCCACATACGCGATCGCCTCTCAGTTTGCAGTGTTAAAGGCAAACAGATTAACTTGACCGCCTCCATTCACATTTTTCTCCCCAAAACGCCCTCTGTCCTCCCACGCATTATTCGCGGTGTAGGATGCCCTCAGGTTCGTGCTTCAACCGCTTTTTGGAAAAAGTGGCGAGGATGGCATAAAAAGCTTTGCTGATCACTCGAAAGATATTCTCTGAAAGCGTCCTTTTATTAATGTCTCGGAATTTCCTACGGCGTTGGAAAAAGGAAAGGTGCATTTGATTAGCAATTTAATATTAAACATTTGTCATCCAGTTATTTTTATCTGAGATTTTAGTATCAACTTATAATCCATGATTCGGTTAGCATTAAAATTGTTATTGCTATTTCAATTATTGATGTAGCAAACAAATTTAACAGTTATAAATAATAAAATTATTATCATAATGATATACAAATAGTTACATATAATTATGACTCTTGCATTTAGAAATTAGAAAGTTGGCAATTTCCATATTAAATTTTAATTCAACTATAATATAAGCTGGGTTATGAAACCGGTTGTATATCAAAGTCTACAAGGAGTACTACCACATTTCTCATTCCATTTAGTCTTTTCATGAAATCTTATCTTCGAACGTCGATTTCATAATTCTTAGATTTATATCATTACATACCTCGATGCAATGCATTGATCACCGAATAATCGCCGCCTTTCAATTGTCTCACATATGTCTTAATTTAAGTGTTCTGAGTGATCGCTTCTGGACATCTTCTACAGCCATGACTTTATAAACTATTATTCACGGTTTCTATGGCTTTCTTCTTAAATTTATTTATTGAACCCCGGGATTCAGCATAACATGGTCGTGTCGCATGATTTTTATTTCTTGTGGTAGTTACTACTGTATTGTTGAATATCATTATATTAAAATTTTTCTACTTTCATCAAGGCCCTGAACTTGTGAGAAACATTATTAGATACTTTTGGTTTTAAATCATAATTTTCACAACACTGTTTACCTTTTTGTTGTAGCATCTGCGATAAGGATTTCTTTGATGCATTTTACGTGGCTAGTTACGTAATCGAAGCAATTCTGAGAAATCGCCCAGTAGTTCTTTTCTACTTTGATTTAAAGTAAATACATTCTGCCGCAAGGAGGTAGAGTATATTTATCCACATAAAAGCCTCTCCGCGGAAAATTTCTAAGACTTTTTCGCTCGCGTCAGATTCGAGGACAAAATTGTTGTCGCTTGCAATCAACTCGAATGTCTTAGCATTTTCTTTGCAGAGTTTCCTTTCCGGGGTAATCATCAGAAACGGTTGAAATTACTAGACAATCAAGTTGGAAAGACATTTCCAAGGCGTAATTTCGTGTCCTTCCCTGGATGTACTTTCGCAGAGTCGCTTATATAATGAGTCGTTTTGCTGCAAGAACAAAGAGCTGAAATATTAGAGAAAGCAATAATAATTCCGAATTCAAATAGCCAATTACTCTCCTCGCTTTTTATTCAAACTAGAGCAAGGTGAATGTTGCCAGACGCTTTCAAGTCCGTAACGTATTTCACCCTTTCACAGAAGTGGGTTTTGTTTGGAAAACCATAGTCTCTGTGAAAAATGTACGCCATTCGCTGCATTTCGTCAAATTAATGAGATGCATTTCCGACTTTACACATGAATTGTACAGAATAGTTGCTGCAGCTACGTTTCAAAGCTCTCCGTCCTGTTTGAACAACTCCGCATTCATTCTTCTTTTTCTATCCGCTTTTCCCATCACCATCCGCTTATAATGTGTCTTATCTCTTCTCTACCTCTTCTTTCTCTACCTGACTACTATAAGGCAACTATTTGAGACGATTCTGCTTCTTTTACCCTTTCCGATTTAGCGTAGAGTTTTTATGTTAAAGAATAAGAAAACTAAGGTATTTATTATCCTAGAAGAATACATTATGTCAGTTTTAATCACAGAAGAAGTACTTCTCATTCAGCCAGGCCTGATTAGAGATATAAAATTTAATAATTGTAATAAAATTCACGGATACTGATGACTATGATTAGTCGAAACTAGTCGCCAACGAAAAGTTATATGGATCAGTAAAAGTTACTTTTGATGCTTCAAATCTTCATTTTATTTAACAACATTTTGTTTATTAGAACATTCAACAACATTTTGTTTGTTATTTTGTCTCTTTAAAAACAAAATCCGTGCTACTTGTAACTTTCAATACTCTTTCTGTCTCTACTAGTGACTTCTCTAATCCGCTTTTCATGCCTCTTCGCTCCCTCTATTTCTCTGGTTTCCTTCGGTCTTTTTTTCCAGTGGAGTCACTCCCAATTATGCACGTGCATCCAACCGTCCGTTCTATTCAGATGAGTGCTCGGAGGTGAGCGCGGAATTTTTATCGAGTGGATCCGTATTTGAACTTGCCGTTCGGGAGTTACCTCTTCTCTGAGAGACTCTCCTGAGAGTAAATGGCGAGACATGAGTCCAAATTCGGACGAAATATTCTCCGATAAATAAAGTCTCAGTTGCTACGAGAAATCAGCGTGCCGCAGTGCGTTTCCCAGCAAGCATGCGGAAATGAGGTCGCGCAGTTTATAAAATAAAACGAGTGGTATGAAACTATCGTCTTTCCAAATCAAATAAAATATTATATAATACATAATGTTATGTATTTAATTTAAATTTGTCTAGTTTTTATATTTGATAATTCGTTGTAAATGTTGTTTAATAAGGAATGTCATGAATAATTTACTTGGTCATAATGAACGTTGGTTTTTGTTAGAGGCTTAGAGAGGATAAACATCCAGAAATTCTAATTATTTCCTCTACGGTGTCACTTATGCATTTTCGAATAAGCAGAATAGTTTTGTTTGAGTTAAAGCATAGAGTAAGGGTAGGAGTTCCTTATTCTATAGTTATAGTGACTTGAATATAGACGAACTAACGACGATAAAAAATAGCTAGTGCCATCACGCATCAACTCTATTTACTTTCCGAATGGTCCCCGTAGATATGGCACCGGAATACGCAAAATAAACTGTTATAATTCATATATTAATTTCATGAATTTTTGAGTTACCTGGAAAGGTATAGGTGGTGATTAATGACATTGAAAGCATATTGATTGTCACTGAATAAGAATTTTTAAATTGTAGAGGAAGATCACGAAATATGCTTTAGTTCAAAACTAAAAAAAAAACAAAGTCATTTAATGTGGAATCGACATCTTCAGCTTCAATTTTATATTCCGATCACTTCGGAGTTCGATTTTTTACAAAAGGGAGCCTCACTATTGTATTGCATCATCACAATCATGACAAAATGCAACTAGTAAGTATTGTAATGATATGATAAATTTGGACGTGAACAGTTGAGTAGAGAAACATCTTGTTGCAATTAAGATCCATTGGGGCATGAATTGTGTCACATTCAGCGATAAGATAAGGGAAGTTTGAATTGCCGTAAATCACGTTGTCGGGAATTGAGGTTTGCCATGTTGCTTGTCATCTCTTCACTTCAGCAAAGGTCAGCGCGTTATCGCATAAAAGTGTTATAATGAAATTGAATCACCGGTAAATTCGATTAAAATTAAGCTGAGTTACCCGTGAATTATTTTTCCATGTTAGCCTTTTTAGTCGTATGAACTTTTTCTTGCCCCTTTTGTGAATTTTATTATTCTACAATATAGTGGATAATGCATGTCTAAAGCACATTGCATGTATGATTTTTATATCTTCATCAAGAGTTGGACGCGATATCTCGGATAAATGATTGAATAATTCTCCATTTTGCGTTTTTCAATAGGATCGTTTTTACGTGATCGCACGAAAGAGAAGATTCGACGTTTCCATTCCGAATCCGAAGATAAATAACCTTCAACGTGCCTCGTGCATTCCGGATTCGTGGTCTACCCGCTCCAGTGCAGCTCGCGGAACAGGTGTAACCCAGAAGCCGAAAAAGAATTAGGAAAAACCACTGGAGGAATAAAAATTCGCAAGTTCCCGTGTCTCAAAGGACGGCTGTGAATAAATGATAAGTGGGCGTTTGGAGTCGCCTTGAAGCGGTTTCTCTTCAAGTGATAATGAAGTTGGGGACGGGATCTGCGATCCACTACGTTGCTACGAACTTGGAGAAGAAAGTTGGTTTTGCGGTACAAAAGAGAAAAACAAAAGGCTCTCATTATCCTCTGAGAATGCTACACTTTTGCTTCGGGTTATTCCAACCGCAAAAGACACTTATCTCTAATCAACAATTTCTGCTTAACCACTTTCAGATTTTATTGGCTCCCCGGAGAGTATCTCTCCGTTATTACTATTCTTCCATGGTGAAATTGTGCTCAGATTGTTTTATCCAGAAGGATGATTTACAATAACTAACCTGGAGCCACGACTCGTGTTTTATCGAAGAGGTTAGCCGTCACTCAGTCTTCATTTCAAACATAAAATGGCTTTTTCAGATTCTCCACGAAAAATCCATTCTACTTGCTACATTAAGTAATAAAAAAACCGCAATGCAGAGGTAAACTCATGGTAGAAATAGGGCGAACGATAATGGTATGCAATACCCTTATCATTAAAGGACCAGCAAATTGTGACTTCCAGTATTATTAACCCAAGCACCGGGATTTTGCAAACGTATTGAAATAAAACCGGTAATCATTTCTTCGAATAACCCTCAATGAAAATAAGATTCTTGTACCTTTATTGAGCCGCAGCGTAAAATTTCACCATCGAAATTTCACGTATGTACATACCAGTCCGAATTCCTTTAGTCTGTATTACAATTACCCTCTTCAAGAGAATTGGATAGCGGAATTTTATAAAGATACTGCGAAATTACGTTTTGAGCAAAAACTTATTCACTTCTATTTCTAGAGCTCTGGTAATAACACGCCTTTCCTCGATTGCGATGTGTAGCTGATATGGAAAAAGCTGTGGTCATATCGGATCGTTCTTCTCCTTATTAGTTTTGAGAGTGGTCGTCCAGGTGTTGTTGATTCCTCATTGAGCGATCATTGTCCGCTGCCGTTGGCCTGGAAATCCGCTCTCGCAGATTCTCCTCGACACGCTCGCGGACGTGTGACGGAATTAAGAATGGAATGGTGTTCTTTTACTTCTACTCGAGGCAGAAGAGATTTATGGCACCTCGTTCTCTAAGCCGACGATACACGAAGGGCAAGTCCACGCTTTGAAAACCATCGAACGACCACCAACACTTTCTGAAGTTTCAGATATTGGGACTAAAGTGGAGATCCTTATCCTGTTGTTTTCAAGAAAATAGAGATTGAAGTGTATGTTTCTACAATCTATCTTTTTTCATTGATAAAGTAGTGTTTCTTTTTTTGGATTTCTTTTTCAAGAATGCCCGCTTTCTTCTTTAAATACAATTTGTAAATATACGTGCATTTACACTATTGATGACTTTCAAAGTGATTTTAAACCATGGTTATAATTATCTAAGCATGGAAATTTTTTTCCGTATTCTATTGGTACAGAAATTTCAATTATTCACAATTTACAATCGATGGATACGGCCGTGATGTTATGGAAAGTCATAATTAAAGATAGATGTACATATTTTTTATGTGGAAAAGTTTACATCTATCTTTACATTCTCAATTTATTTGATTTTTTGTAATTGAGTCAATAGTTAATTATTTATTACATTTCAGTTTTATTCACTGTTGCTATCCCAGCTAAAGATCTTCCTATCTCTCTGGTTTTCATTCTAGCAGTGCTCCCAAATTTGCAAGTCTGGAATTCAAGTGATCCTAGACACGATTCTTATTTTACTAGATTGAAATCTGTTCCCAGCTTTGGAAATTTGTTTGATTTTTGTCATTTATAAAGCATAGCTAAGGTTTGTTCTCGTTGCTCGTGGGAAGCCCGCGGTGGTGTTCTTCTAACAACCCAGTTCGTAATTTCGAATCATCTTCACTTAAAATGAAGGTTTATGTTATCCAGTTCTTTTGTATACTATCTTCTTACAAGTTTTTTGATTTTACGTTTTCTCTTTGTAAGTTGGATATTTTCAATGAAATCATGCCATTCAGCTCAAAGACACACCTGAAGAATGTGGTACTTGAGTAATTTTGTAATTGAAAGATGCCGGTGACGCTAATTAGCTTTGATTCACAGAAGATGAAAACACTTTCTGTCACTTTTCCTCGCATTAGCTCAATCATCTGCGAATACTTTCATTTTGTTTGTTTTCTAAAGGAAATACAAGAAATCGGACAATTATTATTTCGTTATTTATTTTTTCCAAATTATGAATTTTCTCCCAATTAATCTTTCTCTAATAGGCCAAAAAAGGTTTCAGGATTTCTTCAATGATCTAGTATGGAGAAATCGTTCATATTTTTTATATTTTTAAAGAATCGTTAACAAGCGTCTAATTAAAAGTAGATGTTGAGTTAATTTTATTGTGAGAATAATATATTTATTACGTGGTATGAAATTTATATTATTTTATCTGCCCTCGCTTTGGTCGACATAGAAAATTGAAAAGGTTGTAATCAATTAAAACTCAAAAGTAAAAGTAGGTTTTTCGTGGCTCTTTGTAAGTATTACGACCTTGCAACTTCAGCACTGCAGCTGCTTTTCTAGAGTCCCATCAACATTTAATTTACGTTGGTTGTGTGTGCTCGTTTCAAGGGCCTTTGTTCCATCTTTTAGCGATGTATCGAAGTTCGCCGTTTCGGGCCGCGAGCTCCGTTCGCTGGTGGGCCGTGAATTTTCAGTTAGCAGACAGCTTCCTCCGCTCACGTGATCCCGCCTGTTTTTTTATTTCAGTTGCTTCGGATACGCCCTGGAGCGTTGGGGCGGAACCGCTTTGCGGGAACCACGGAAATCAGAAAAATGGATACTTTAAATAAGGATGGAATCTCCATTCCAGATCTACATTTTACATGTAGGTAACACTTCGTATTTAGAAGAAAATTACAGTACCTTTGTTTGCAAAATTTACATCACCGAAGGAAAATGGAATGGGAAGATACATGCGATTCGTAGTTAACAGACAAAAAAACATTTTCCATAGGCATAAGTCTCCTAAATACTGCATACATGATATACAGCAAAATAATCAATAATTGGCTACAAAGTATCTCCGATTACGTTTTATTAGAAAAAAAAGCCGGCTTCAGGAAAGGAAAGTCTTGTATTAAAAACAAATTATACGAAAACGGAGAGAATTTAACCTCGAGACGCATCGAGCTTTCATAGACTTTGAAAAAGCATTCGATCGTGTCAACAGAGACATACTATGGTTAGTTATGGTATGAAGAGGATTTCCTAAACATTTGATAAAAGCTACTCAGAGCCTATATAGAAACACCAGAATTGTGATTGATACAGGGAACCAGTTGACGCAAGATATTGTTAAAAATTAAGGTGTTAGGCAGGGTTGCAGTATGTCACCAACTTTATTTAACTTATACATAGATGACCTTTTAAGGAAGTGGAAGGGAGATAGCATTGCTCCAGGCGTAAAATTGGGACCTTCTGAGTATTAAAAACAATGTTATTCGCTGACGACCAGGTTATTATACAAGATAGTGAAGATAAACTGCAAATGGCGGTTCACAAATTACATCAATTGAGTAAAATGTATAACCCAAATATGTCGACACCTAAAACGAAAACGATGGCATTCTTAGGAAGCTATCCAATTAGAACAAAGATTGTTATTGAAAACCAAGAACTCGAACAGGTATCCCATTTCTAATATTTAGGATGTGATCTAACTTATGAAGATAATAAAGACATAACAAATAAAATTGATATCTTCCAGAGGATAAGCGGCACAATAAGAAGAACCTTAAAAGGTAAAACGAAAAAAAAACCCAAATTAAGTTTTACAAGGTGATGGCAGTCCCAACTATGATGTATGGGTCAGAATGTTGGGCAACTAAACAAAATGAATTAAAACAGATAGAGTCCTCTGAAATGAATTTCTTCGAGCAGTTAAGGGTCGTACAAGGAGAGATAAAATAAGGAGTACATCTATAAGAGAGGAACTAGGAGTTCAGGTGATGTCAGAGCGATTAATAGAATACAAAAACAGATGGAAAGTGGATGTATCGCGAATGCCTAGAGAAAGATTTCCAAAGCATGCTTTGGAATATAAGCCAATAGGTAAAAGGAGTGTTGAAAGACCACGTTTAAGATGGTAAAGTGAAGCCGGGACAGGCATGAAGCCTAATCCTGGAAGGAAGAAGAAGAAGAAAAAATCAGTTTTAAGCAGCATGTTAGCAGTATAAAAATTTTTTAAAACATTTCTGTAACGTGTTTTCGTTGCTCGAATGCTGCAATGTTCTTTTAATTATGTATGTTACACCTTTCCCCTATCTTTCCTCAAAATAACTATTTTACCTTTATTAAAATAGCTGATGAATTTTCAGTTTGGAATAAATTTTTACTCGAACGTTCTTATTCTAAGGACAGATTTTTATGAAATTAAATTCAGAGGCTGCACTTTGGCTGTTCATGGATGTTCTTGGCTCACTATGATTGAAATTTACGTCTTGAATTTTAAGTAATGACCTCCAGACATTATTCATTAGATATGGAAAAAATATAATTTTTCAAAAGAATGATTTTATGCAGCCGTTATTTGGCACGTTTCTTGTAGCAGTTACCTCAGTATATTTGCATCTGTATGCGCCTATACTAAAAACTTGCCATTTTAACTAAGTTTCCGACTTATTTTTTCTTTTTCATATCCCCATGGTGTTTCATATTCCCTATCCAGACTACGGGGAATCACTTCAGTCATATTTGAGTAAAATCTTTTCCCTCTCAAGTGTTATTTGGATTAGATAACTCATGCATTGACTGTTAAGTAAATATTAAAAAAATATTTCCACCTTTGCTAAAATTATTTATAGCTTCAATCGCTTTACGTTCATCAGTTAAATCGATTTACACGCACATATATTAAAATGATTTGCTGTTGATGTTGACATCTACGTTATCACTCAGTATCCATTATCGAAGAGTTATATTTCTTATTGATCATGCACAGAATTGCAAATAATAAGCCAATTCATTCAAGTAATGCGTTGGTTTCATCCAACCTTTGGATATCGACGTCACATTATCGGAAGAAGTGCTGAAATCTCTTTTTCCTCTCCTACTGCTGAGAATGATTTGCAAAGGCCATAAGCACAATCACACCTGTAACCTACACTCACAGTTTTTTTTCCAGTCAATCGTTACCCTCCATTGAAAAGCTGCAAACTTCAAAGGTCGGCGTTATTTAAAGGGAGACAATGCAAGAGTCAGCGCAATCGAGGACGCGTAAAGAAAAGAGCTCTCATGTGATTTACCGACGTTCGTCATATCTTTGACGCGCGTTCCATTAGGCGCACGTGCTAATTGGCCTCGTAATTCGTTGCTTTTGTCATCGCGGAGGTCGCTTTATTTATTCTCACAGAGTTTCTTTTTGAGGTACTCATTCACATTTTCTTCATCCGTTGCAAGAGAGGGTTTCATTCCCGTATTCGACAACGAAGGTCATTACTTTCTTACTTCGGATTGGATGTGTCTCGGTCGTTAATAGTTTCGCAAGTGTAATAAAAATTTTAGAGGCATTAAAATAGTAGATATGTCTGGTATCCTTATGGTCTCAGGGAGTCATTTAATTTTGGTGAGATGTCGGAGGCTGATAAGGCCAGAGCTATAAAAATGTCTGTAGCTAAGTTTGTCGAGGTCTGAAATGGTTTTACCTTTCACTGAATATCTGTAGAATTCAAGTTTTACAGTATCCCGATAACATTCATACGAAGAGTACATTCGTAAAAAGTTTCTCATTCAAGGAATTAAATTAGTGTAGTATATTGTAAAGTTGTGTGGTTTCCGTCAGCGTTTTTTTATAATTGCTGCAAAGTGTTTAATAGAAGCTGGCAACGGTATTTTTTTTCTGTATGTAAATGCGGCTTTAAATTAAGCCATTTTGTCCCCGAGTTGCGATCAACTGCCGATTAGCTTTCTTGTCTTCTAAGTGTTCTATGGGTATCAAAGCGTAAAGTTTTCTAATTTATTCTTTTCGGAAGGAAAAGTTCCATTGATAAATCTTCTAATCACTTAGTAATTCGATGGCAGCTCACTATCGGAACACGTTTTTACAGTACACCATTTCTCCCTTAAAAGAACAGAATAATGACACTTCATTCTTGTGCCCAAAGTTTCTTAACAACATTAAATTTACTGGTCATATATATTATCATACATACTGGAAAAATAATTTTAAGAGATAACTATGTTGATATGTATCAGAAGATCTTTAAAATTGTTACGTTACATATATCCATCAATGGGTTTTAAAATATTTATGAGTGCACCTACCGTAATTTAAATCCAATATTAGGAATTAATATATAACGTTACATATTCTTTTGCCAATAATCCTATGCCGCAATAATTATATTTCTTGTGCTAGATTGCAAACATCTGCTTGGTGTGGATAGACATTAAGTTTCATTCTGTGGCTTTATGGATGCATACATTATAAATGAGAAAATATTGACTTAAAAATTTGTGATCCCCTTGTACTCTTTAATCTTTTCAAGTTTTCTCCCTTAAAGTTTTAAAACTACAGAGTTAAAGCGTCAGAGCGAGTAGGTCAGCCGCCACGTGCATTAAACATTCTTTATGAGGAACAAAAAACTGGTGGTTTGCTATATAGAAGCTCTCTGCGAAAAACGTCTTTAGAGTAGGTTTTTCGCTTTTTAGATACTCAGCAGAATTCGTTGTTTTAGTACAGTCCTAGGACTGCTCTTTTCCCAGGGTCTCTTTCATAGCGACTAAAGGCATTTATTGTCTAGAACACTAGCTAGTGCCTTTCACCAGCTTGGTTGCATTTTAAATGGATAAATAAAGCTGTTTTATACATTTTCAGGATCGTGATTGACATGCATGCATTATATAAAAAAAAATATTTCGGTAATTAGAAAGTATAAACTGGTTCGCTTAAATGCGGAGATTTTGTTCGGGAGATAATTGGTTGTAAGTTACGTTGAGATAACCTCGTAATTAAGAAGTTGCTTGATGTATCCTCACTCTAAAATTTTGAAGGTCACTTAAAAAATTGATTGTACTACGACGGATATCGTTCTGCGATAATTCTGGGACATATTGTATTATAAGGAGGGTTAAAAATTTGAGTGTATCATATGCTATATTACAGTTGGTTACTCAGAGCCAAATTCGAATGGCTGAAAATTACTTTACGTGATACTTCGATTAATGCAACAACGATCAACAAAAATACGAACAGTTTATTTGGATGTATAACCTCAGCTGAAAAGCCTTCTTCGTATTGACATTCTTTTCCTCAAAGACATATTCTGTTCCAGAAGGAAATTGATGTATAGAGATGGAAGATTTATGACTTCAAGAAACGTTCGTTCAACATTGATAAACTGCTCAGTTAAGATGGGAAACAGTTCAGATATAGAAAACCGACGATGCAAAAACTCGAAGCCTTAGTCCTAACTAGTGTTAAAAATTCACCTTGTTAAAAAAGAAACGTGCCACAAGCAAGCGATGAAAATTATAATCATCCATCGTAATTTCAAATACATCCAGTAGTGGAACATACCAAAGGAACTGAGATGTGCCTTTATGTGGCGGGATAAACACACGGCCATGCCACTTCAACCAGAATCAGCCGTTTTTCGTAAACTGGGGCTCTTGGAGATGGAATCAATGAAGAGGAAGAGCTACGAGGGAAGGAGGAAGGGATCCAGGGTAAAGGAAAGGAAGATGGAGAAGGCGAGGGTAAAGCATGAAGGAAGCTTAAAGATGAAGGCATGCAAGGCTTTTTTCCTTCGTCGACCACGTTGAAGTGGAAAATTTCCCTGTGGAGCGTTTGCACTTCGCGAATTTGCACACTAGACAAACTTGGGATCTAAATTTGAAGGCAATTTCGCGAGGGCAGGGTCAAAAGGGCGGCGAAAGAAAGACCGCATCGCCAGTTTTGTCCCCGGGGAAAAAAGCGTGCCCTTGAGAGATATTTTCTCAGAAAGGAACGGGATTTTACCCACGGCTTGAATGCGAAGGAAGAAGAAGCAGGAAGAAAACACAGATGGACGTGCTATCGCAGAAGACCGTTACTTGGGATCGATTCCAAACATTGCCGATAAAAGAGACGCTCGCCAAATTCTCCCATTATTTAGCTTCGGATCTAGAAATCCACTGAGTAAAGGATAGGAAAATTGAGATAAAAATGTTTGAAATTACATAAATAAATCACTGAAGCTGTCGAGAATAAACGACCTGTGACCCCCTTTTCTGACTCGGTCAACTATTCTAATAAGAAATTAAGTTTACCTTCAGAAACAATTCCTCTCCATTTGCAACATTAATTTTTATCAGAGATACGCAAATATATTGCAATAATCGTGATTTTGTTAATAAAACGTGGATACATAAAATATTGCTAAATTAAAATTCATTTCGTGGAAAGATAAAATCGTAGGAAATCAAAATTTTGCAAAACACAGTTTTAAAGATCCGTAATTTCACCGAATAAATGGTAATTTTACGAAATTCCTAAAATGCCGCAGTTGTTAAAGGGATTCAACCCCGCCAGGGAGCAGCATAAGCTCCAGGATACGGGGGGTACAAACTATTTTAAAGGAAGAGTTGAAGGTTAATATCAGAAACAAGAAGGAAGTCAACGGGAATAAAATAAATGAATGGTATTCTGCTCCCTTTGAGACACGAGTGCTCAGTCATTAAAAGTTATTTAGGCCAAGAGTCCCCAAGAAAAGGATAGCTTATCCTTTATGCTTTTCTTGGAAATTTTTAAGGAGAAGGGTACCGTAAGTGCTTGGTTAGTCTTTGGCAAGCCGGATATGAAAGAGAAACTCATTTATTTCATTTTTAAGATACACTCGTAAGATTTAAGATTTATAATAACTTGAGAGAATGCAAAAATTTACATTCTACGCGAAAATAAATAAATTGGAGAAAAATTTGCATGCTCGGATTGGTAACTGGCATAGTATGAATATCTATTGTGTATAAACATATATTTTAGTTGTATTCTAGGTGGTTAGAGTTATGAAAATTATATCCTCTATAATATTTCTAATGATAAATACCTATTGTTTTTGAAAGCTCTTTAACTGTATTTACATTGAACAAAGGTGAAGAAGTTACACATGATACACATGTTTATTTTTAATTTACGCGATGGAAATGAAGGAGAAATTATTATTATGTATTTACATTATGTAGGATTTTGACCACCTTTTTAATTACCTATGAATTGGTAGTATATCGACTAAAAAGCTTTTGTGAAAAAAGCCCTGCGAAAAACTACCCTCGGAAGATACTACCGATGGAAGTAGGACCCCGAAGAAAACTATAAGATTACGTAATAAACAAAAATATACAACAGCATTAATATAAAAAACGTTTAGGAATAGATATTTTTATTGATTCATGAAAAAAAACGGTGATAAATATAAAGTATACCTTACCCTTAACCAACCCGACTCAGCAAATTATAATCTTACTCTCATAAGAATGTGCGGTTTTATTAATTTTTGAAAGCTACCCCTCAAGGCCTTTTTTTTATACGGGTGGCCATGTGTTTGTATATCGATTTCAATGGACTAAAAGGCATTTCGAATAGCGGAGAAAGGACCTGAATCTTTATTTAAATATTAAAAATACACTATTCAAATTGGAGGCATTTGAAGGTGAAAGTCTTCTCAGTATACTGAATTAAAAATTAGTAATTATGGTGTTACTTTTCGATCTAATTACCACGTATGATTGATTGATCGATCTAATGGATACGCTGACCTCACTACTATACTGATCTGTTGTTACTGATGCTGTGAAATACATTTTATAATTATCGTACAGTATACTGATTCGAAGTTTATATTTTAACCATTCCGTAATCAAACCAAAAATCTAATTGAAAGAAACGCTTTCAGCAAATAAAACAATAGGCATAAATCCTTAAACTTTACTCTATTTATTTTCGTCCCCTCGAATGCAATTGAAATTGGCAATAATAGTATCGAATCTACTATTTTGTTTTCCATAACATTTAGTAATGTAGTTCATGTTTCTGAATTTAAAATTCGTGATTTAGAGCGATTTCCAGCAACATATTCATGGTAGGGATTGTGCTTTGTCGTCTCCTGGCTACACTAATCTCCAGACGACCGAACATCACTAGTTTTGCGTCTCAAAATTGAATTCAGAAGCAGAGGCATAATTCAACCGCGAGCTCCAATCCGCAACACTAAGTCACGTAATCTGGAGATCTGTACCGAATTACCCTCATTTTGGACTCGGTCGGAATGAGTGAAAAATACTAGCGGTTGCAGTGCTTGCTCTAGCGAGAGAGACATCGTCCAGTGGTAACATTCGTGACGGTGGTCTCGAAGATCGATACCAATAGTCGTTCAATAAAGAGGTTTCCGTGGGGAGTATACCCCTTGGCAACGAGCATTTCCAAAGGGATACGTCATTGCGGGGAATATATGAGCTCGTTTATCACATTCAGGGGGCATTTTTTCGTCCACGATGTTTACCTGTCGAATGCAGTTGATGCCTACTTATTTATTGTCATTATTTTCAACGGAAATTCCTCCTTTTTATGTTTTGATATAATTTCATGAATTGAATTGAATTTTTAATGTAGTTGAATGAATTTATTTTGTGTGTAAAGTTGTGGCCAGAACTTCAATGGATTAATTATTTATGCCATTCAAAAAAAGCCGAGTTCTTGTTCCTCCCTTTATTTCCCTCAGTTAATTTAAGCTCTATTAATTGAAGCATGTTTCGTATAATACAAGTACAACGGTAAGTGGCTTTATCGCAATACTCCGTACGCTGTTTGCCTTCAATGCTCTCGGAATTCATTTAAGTTCTGCAAACTCGAGGATTTGTTTCCCTAAACGAGGATCACTTCTGTAGTGAGTGAAATCCTCCCCAAGTTTCTCGTTTCCCTATGCACTGTAAGCTCCCAAATTATTGCTAGCTCCGTTTTCACTTGCACTATGAGAGGAGTCTTGACTCAATCTAATTAGAGTAATTGTTCTCCTCTTCAAAAGAGTAATATTCATGGGCTACGTCCAAAAAAACACAATGCAATAATGCAATAATGTGAAAATTAGTTTATATGGCTTATTTTAATATTAATAGCAACTCGCGTATTTAAGTGCTGCACTCCTTTGAAGCAGGAACACGTTTCAGCATTGGTTTTTATTCATCTAATATAGCTTAACTCTCGTATTTTTAGATATTTAGTTATTCAACAAATATAGCTTTACTCACCTATTTTTACTCGTCCTTTCCGTATGAAAGTTTATCGACTTATACATTTTAAAATTATACTAAAAATGCCTATGCCTGGAATGGATTTTTTCTTAGACGTAAAATCCAGGCATCCATAAGGAATATTATTTCAGGAATTACATTCCATCTCTTATAATTTGACCTATTACCCATTGCTAGTTCAGTAACACAATTCCACCACCATTGTACTTGAAGTAGAGGAGTATGAAGACGAATGTGAAATGTCTTTATTTTTCCGGCGCAGCGATTTGTGGTCAAAACTAAAGCACGAATATTCATGCTCATGCTTCAGGTCGGCGTTTATCGGTCCCGTACTCCACTTGTGATAAATAGGCGAAGGTAGAGGCGGGTGCGGGTAATAACAGATGGGCGATGACCGTAAAATGGGCTCTAGGTTGAATGGGGCTGGGATTGAAGAGATTGATTGGTGCAGGGAGGCGGGGGAGGGGATTAAAAGTTAAGAAGGAAAGGTTAGGGAGCGACAAGAGATTTAGAGGTAGGAAAGCTGAAGGGTGTGACGTAGGGCAATGGAGAGACGGATTAATTGAAACTGCCGTTGTTTATGGGGCTGCTGTAATCAGTGGTACGAGGAGACTCCTTTAATCCATTTCAGGAGCACAGTAATCTCTTATGTGATTGCTACATACAGAGCTGTGACCATTTGTAATAAACATTACTCTATATATTTTTTTGGAAACCATATTCTCAGATTTAGTTGGATTTTCTGATGAAAGTTATTCCTAAGTAAATACAGAATGAGCTCCCGGATAGCCAAGTAGGCTGAGCGTACGGCTTTAGTGTAAGCGGTTCAATTTCCGGTGGAAGTCCATATGCGAAATGAACTAAATTCTCGAAGTAATTTTAACAATGCTACTAGTGCGAAAATTGCACCTTCTTTACAGTGCATTTAAGAAATAAGTTTCACATCTATGGCGTATTTTGCAAAAATGCTACCGTTTAAATTACGAAACAGATACTCTGGTGTGTTATCTTTTCTCGTTCTTTTCATATTTCACACATCATGATAGTAACTCTGCAATATACCACACGATGCATCAGCTGCAGCTGCTGCATCAACAGCAGTTCCTATTCTAATTTATTTAGAAGGATTGAAAGTAGAAGATAAATTTTCATTAACATTATTACGAATTCATAATAAAAATAATAATAGTATCTCTTTGATTCAAAATAGTGAATTATTACCTACGTAAAAAATATCGGACTTCAAATTCATATTATCTATTATTATTCATTATCTACCAAGAGCAATAAAGGAATAGCAGTGCACAGCAGACGGTCCTTATAGAACTTGACCCAGTCTTGATCCTTTATTTTATAATATAAGATTCAATTTCATAATGCACTGTTAATTAGTTAATTAAAAATGAATTGTAGTCTAGTTAATTTTTTGATTTCATAACGCCTTTGGTGGTGAAATCTGAGCAAGAAAATGGAGAACATCCAATTAAGCATGGGATTGCGTTTTATAAGTCATGTAGCTTATGATCCGTAGTGATGTAATATCATTCAACTCAGTTTAAGGGTTCAGTTGATAGCTTCTTTTACCGAGTGAAAACACCTTTTTGTTAAGGAAGATAATTATAAACTCTTTTGTTGCTGTTTAATATCTGAAGTTGAATATTTTCCATATAAGACGTTCATAGGTTTATGAGTTGTGGTGAAAAACAATTCGAATTAAAGGTAAGCGGAACTCAATACTCTCTCATTTGATACTCGACCTTCGTTTCTGCTCAAACCTTTTTTATTTATGATCTACTGATGTTTATGCGATGATGGCAGTCTTCAGTATATGAAAAGGAATAAGTGAAGTAAAAAGAGACATTAAGTAAATACTACACTCTTATTATTGTTCAGTGTTGCGGGTTTCGAATTTTAGCGTCATCATCTTTAATATTCATTATTCCTATCTGTAACTTTACTATCCCTAAAGAAGAGACCTCCGGACCCAATATCATCTCCGAACCGAAGCTGAAGAGGGAAAGGAAGCCACTCCTGCGATTGTGATTGATGATTCTCTTGATGCGTTTTAATTTACTCCCAGATCTCCTTTGGCTATTACGGCTCTCTCCCATTCCTTATTGGTATCCGGGTACTGGAGAAAATCAGTCCGAAGCTGCGCATTCCCATTTCACTTTCCTGTCGTATCTCCCCCCTCTCTCTCCCATCCTCCCCCTCCTATCCTCATCATTACTTTCACTTTCTCTAAACTTTCTCCCTCCACCCATAGATTCCTTTGCCAGAGCCGCCCATTTCCATGATACTCTGCAGGACGCTCGCTACGCCTCTTATGACTTGCCTGCTTGTCGGAACCGAGGCACTGGGTTATAAAGCGCATTCCCATTTTGGATGTGCATTCCTGAATAAAATATACCTTCATGTCGCTTCTGAAGGCAAATTAGTCCAAACGTAAATTTTAAAGAATTATTAATGGTTCATCTTGCTTCCTGTAAGGAGTGGCAATAAGTTAAAAATAGGGTTTCCTGGTTGGAATCTGTTCTAGCATATTTATTATTTACTATCTACAATGTAAATCATGGCACGACAGTCCATGGAGAGTAAAGTTTGAGCCAGTAAGAAGTGGGTAAACATCTGATCAGAGTATGGACCCCGACTCCCGAGCCTCTCCTTGTATTGGCGCGATATGTTTATGTAGCTCCATTGTTCTTTCACTTTGCAGGGGCAACATCAACTTCGGCCCCCGATAGGAATCGAACCCGGGATTCCTCTCACCAAAGACAATCAGGCTGCCCACTATACCAACCTGGAGCCGTCTTTATTTCTCAAGAATATTTAACTTAGAAAAAGATACTTCTATATTTCTCGAGAAACACGATTTCTCCAACTCGATTTTTGAATGCAGCGAAACATAGAAAATTTTAAAACCATACCCTAAAACAGTATCAACGTTTCTGTTCATTTATGGAAATAAGTATAATTTTCTCTTCTTCTATAAAATATCAAGAAATTTACCTTAAATATTTTACACCAGTGACTCGAGACGGATTCATATTCATACATTCCAAAAGCAGCCTTTTTGCACTTGCATTCCATAGCATTCCTTCCGGTTCACGCTCTGTACATTGTTGTGATACAAGATATTGTCGAATGTAGAGCGCCCGAATACAATTTGTACTATCCATAATTTGGTTAATGTAGCTATTATTCAGCGTCTTAAATTTCGTAAAAACAATTATATCCCTTCAGATCTTCTTGCATTATCGTTGTGTAATTGTGGGGCATGTTGGTTCAGCCTTTATGCTGATTTTCCTAGCTTTGATACATGTGCATAACATTGTGCGGTAATTTGCACGATAGAAAAGAGAAATCTTTAGCATACGTACTTCTTAAGAGCAATCGTTATTTCTTCAATTGTGAAACACTGGAACAAGATACGGCTAGCTATGATGTGGTATGAATGCCCTTAACTGCAAAACAGGTTTAGAAGCCAAGATACAGTTAACTACTCCGACTTTTCCCCCGGACTCTTTGTAAAATGTGTCTATAATCCCTTTAAATAACTCGGTGCTTATTTTAAATACGTTTTCTTTTTACCTTTAGGTGTTGAATTTTCTTTCTTATCGAAATTCTTATGTAAAGCTTCAGTTTTATTGAATATCAGACATTCTTTACTCTTCCTCGTCCCAAAAATTTCTTATTCTTTGTTCAGGAAAAATAATAGTATGATAATTCACCTCCTTTTTAAATATGAGCTATTTAAACATGTCACTTGACCAAGATAAAGATAAGCCAAATTTAATGAGAAGATTGTTAAGTATTCCCTTATTTTTGGTTATCTTTATTCACTCTTTGGTGAGATTTTCTCTTCGTTTTGATGTTGTCAGAGTTCTTCCATAAAAACTTCAGGGATTTCATTTTTGAGCTCTTATAAGTGAATGGATGCATATTATGCTTCAAAACGATTTTACTGATTCTAATAATGTGTAATTTCGAGATCATTTTCGTTAAATTTGATGATTAATGAATTTTTTCGGAACTGCACGCGGAAAGATGATCGATATTATTCAATTAGGAAGTGCAAGCCAAGGGCTTTCTTTTTCTTTTTTATCATGTAGTGAATAGTGGTTTCCGTTATGATTTTATTTTGCATTTTCATGATAAGATAATCGAAATATTGGTATGCAATCGTATGTAAAGGTGCAATCGTCTTAGGTGGAATTCCGCTTCGAAAACCATGCAAAATTGGTAATTTAAATCCGGAATGGCTCGCGATATCTCTGCGGAGGCTTTGTTCCGATCAGTCGCGCCTTTACTTTCTTTTCTTCGTAATTTGCATCGCAATTACTCCATGTCGTATCGAAGAAAGAAAGCTTACATGCATCGAGCGTGTCAGAAATATTTTCTCCCTAAATTGATCAGAATCCAACCTTCTGAAATCAATTGTTGCGTGGTGCAATGTGGCTCCCCTGTTTGAAAAATCGGCTAGAAAAATTATATTTTTCTATTCCAAATGGATTAATGAACTACGAATGCGATAGCTATGAAAAGTGAATTTCATCTTTGGCGTTTGGGCCACGATGACATCTAAGATTTGATAATAAGTCGATATTACGGAATTAATTTCATTCCTGATTTAACTATTTTATCCTTGTTTCCGTAATTGAGTACGAAGTACAAATTTTCGAACATTTCAGTTCTATTCCGGTCCAGATCAGTAGCAGATGCAGCCATGAAAACTCTAAAAATAGAAAAACTTATAATTGGCCAGACAAAAGTTACGCAGATTCCAAGAAAAATTAATGTCTTTAGGTTTTGGTTTCCTCACTGTAATAATATTGCGATTTCCTTCTCATTGAGCAATCGGGAATGGGTCGTGGGATCCGGAGGTTGGTTATCCCTCTCGTCAAACCTACTTCGAGGCTAGTTCCTTCGCTTGCATCTGCAGTTAGAAGCCACGGATCATAGTCAGCAAACGTGCCGCCGAGTTTCGACACTGTTTCGGTCTCAAACTAAGAAACCTAATCGGAAAATGACTGCGTAACCCTTATTCTGTACTTTGCGTTCACAAGTACGGAACGGGCGGAGGAATTGGAAAGATATTCCCTCCAGGAAGGAAACCTGTTTCCCCCCTCGGAGACCTCGTCACCTACTGTCATTTTTTCTCCAAGGTACACGTTTTGGGTTCCCATCCAAAGCGGAAAAAGGAAGGTGGCGCAAATGAAACGGATTCGTATCCCAGATGGCCATTAAAGGTCTCAGAGAGGAAAACTTTTCGTTCGAGAGAAAAACTTGGCCTCCGGTCGGACTGCAGCATTCGGAAAGCGCGTGCTCGCGAATAAGTTTTATTCGGATCGCGAATGAGTTCGTTGGATGAGATCGAAGGCATTACTGAAGGCAATCCACAATTGAGTGAAGCACCGGATAGGAATTACAGTCTGAATGAGGCGGGGAAGTTTTTTAAACGTCGCTTCCTGCATTAGTCGAACTGGAACCCTCTGTTGCCTTTTGTCTGCCGGAGAAGAGTCACGGACGGACCACGCCTTATTCAGACCAACGTGACTGGTAAAAAGCCGATGTTTTCATCGTTTCGAAAGGGGACGGATGTATCGAGGGAATTTACGAAACGACCAAATTACGATCCGGTCTCGATGTCTCGTCAACTCTTTGTCGGAGACGGACCTTCCCCCCTCTCTGCCCTGTCTCGAAACAATAAGTCCGTCCCTCCTCAATGACAATGCGATGGGATCGATGCGAGAATGTGCGTGGATGCTGCGGAGGAAAGATGAAATTCTAATTACGTTCTCCGCGTTGATTCCATTAATCCGCGAGAGATTAATGTCTTTTCTGACAACGAAAGGATACGAGTGAAAGTCTTGACTCTCTCAGTTAACACTTTTCGTCTTATGTTCCGTGTTGTAAGTTTGAAGGTGATCTGTTATAATCTACTAATAGTGAATGATAGATGAAAATAAAATATCTGTTAGGACCCATGCGAACCGCTCAAGCGGTCCTCCGCACTCTAAGTGTTAATAAGTGAAATAAATTATTCGGTTGTTTATATAGCTCCAATTTCTAAGAAAAGGAAGCTCTGGAGTAAAAGATTTCTTCTCGGTTAGAAAGCAAATATTACAGAAGATTTTCCGCTAGTGGTCCGTAGATTTTGTTTATCCTCACTATTTTCATTAAAAATGTTATTTTTGCCATAATAGGTTTTGAAGGCTACATCTAATAACCATCATCGAGGGTCCGGAAATTAAAATCTTAGGACATCTAGAACTTGAGGAATGTTAAGGTGTAAAATTCCATTTATTAAACAGCCATTCATCATCAGAGCCATTCTGCAAAAATTATTACAATGAGAAGAGGGATGAACATTTTCCATCTCTCGATCCTGAAAATGGAGAATGATACGATGTATACCAACCCGTTTACGATGTTCTGGCAATATAAGAGGTTAAATCTAATGCATTTTTCGATATGTTTGTTTTAGGCTATAGGATAGAAAATCCTACGATAAATCATAGTGTAGATGTAAGCGCTGAAATGCAAATACTCCGTCTCTTGTAGGTTACAGAGTGTACCTCTGTGGCGTAATTTACCGTTTAACTCCTTCCCTCTACCCTTTTTTTATCAAATTTAGGAACTTTTCTCCGCATAGGGGAAAGTTCCAAGATCCGTCTCTAGTCTAGTGCCGTCCAAAGAAGGCTATTGTACCGTTTGTCTATTTTTTGATCGCCTTACTTGCACGCACGTTTGTACTATTCGTAAAAAATATCTATGGAAAGAAAGCACTCCGTGAGCGGAACCGGATTGGAGATTTTCCGGATTCCTTCTTTAGTCACTTAATCTCTCTCTCTCTCTGCCGTATTTTTCCGCGAGTCCTCCGTGAGTGGGTGGTGACGTCAACGCCACCACTCGGAAGAAAAAAGGTAAAACGTAGTCCGGATTTTCTGCTTCAAAGCGACGGTCGCCGGAGAGGGGAGCTGAAAGGAAATGGAAAGAAATGTTGGCCGAAATAATGCGGCGGAGAATGATTGGGCGACATGTAATTTTTTCCGGAAATGCCTGAGCATTAGAGAAATTACGTCGTCGCTCGAGTAATTTCCGTGAAAAAAATGACTGATGGAGACCGAATTTCACCTGTGGAGGTAGGAAATAATGTTAGATTGCTGATGGATCATTTCTATCTCAAGGGCTGTAAAGGTCTGTCATGCCAGCCGTGGATTCTTCCATTAATGCTAGTTAAAGACCTCATACGAATGTTAAATTCATTATGTTATTATCTATTCTGGTAATTCTGGTCTTTGTTTCGAATATGCAAATAAAAAAGGAAGATTTCTATTTTAGTACCGACTCTCATGCGGAGAATATATACAAATCCATATTTATGCATAGCGTTTCGAATGCTTCGAAGTGATAAAAATGAAATGTTCGCCTGCACGTCATACACTTGACTGGGAATCTAAATTTTGGACGAGCAGATTTGCAATTGCAATCATCGCTGAACTTCTTGGCAATATTTCTTTTTGAATGAATCTTGTTTACGAAGTTTTTGTGACAAATATGACCCTTTCGAAAGCGTTCTTTTTCTAGTTCCAATATTTTATTATTGGTAAGAAAGTAGTTGTACGGAAATCAATCCAGAGCTTCCCATCTTCACTTTTATTAAACTCAGAAGTCCAATTGGGATAGTAGAATATCTTGCCTCATTGCCGATCTTATATTCGAAGATGTCACATAAATAATGATAAAGGTACAACGAACCAGTAAATTATGATATGATAAAGAATGAATTATTAAAACAATTTTTTTGCTGAACCTATAAGAAACTATATTTCTGCGCATTTAGAATAATTTTAGGAATGCTTACCGAAAATATGTTACTTATAAATAGTTTCTTAAGAATACAATTCACCAAATAATACAAGGGACTTTGATTAACCGGATTGTCTATGTTGAGAAAAAAGATCTAAATATTAAATTTATTCCGTTTATTGCCCTTTGATATAAACTAATCGTTTTCGATTGTATCTGAGAGTTTCATTTATCTTTGTCTTTTGCAATCCGTGATTAAAATTACAGTATTCAGTACCTGCAAGTATTTTTATTTTCGTCACTTATCTACATACTCAGGCTTATTTGCATTATTTTCAGTAAGAGAGATGATTGGAATTGTCTATCAAAATACGTTGCCATATTTTTTAAACACGTTTCAACTTCACTGAGTCAGGCGAGGTATTGTGTTAATCCATAATGGAAATAATCTTCGAAATATTTGTACTTTTACCACAATTTTATTTATGAAAACAAACAAAAACACGACCGGTTTCGACGATTGATCGGCATCTTCTGGTCAATCGTCGAAACCGGTCGTGTTTTTGTTTGTTTTTATAAATAAAATTGTGGTAAAAGTACAAATATTTCGAAGATTATTTCCATTAAACACGTTTCATTTTGATTTAGTAGTCTGGAGTATGTTGGTAGGATTATGGACTATATTTGTTTGAAGATTCTAAACGTTATTACGTTGTCAATCACATACAATATCAACGATCAACCTTGACTTCATTTCTACGTCAATCTTAACATTTCGCGTTCCTTTACCTTTAATCATGTATTTTTTACTTTAGACGTCAGAATGCTGTTTTATCGAAATTGTTGTTATTATTGCGTGGCATCACAAGCGCATGTGTCGTCTGCGTCCAGTGTTTCGATCTTGTATTCCAGAAATGTGGCTCCAGAATTATGTCATGTAAACATTGCAAGTCATTCCTTTTCCGTCGTTCTTTCCAAAAAGAAATATGTACCAGAGCGGTAATTTTGGCGTATTTTCCTTTCCCTGGTCAGACAAATATGTTTTATCGTTTGTCTCCCGAAGTTTGTTGGACATTACACATTTCTTATTTGGATTCCGATGAAAGATTCCGGTCTCCGCAGTCCTCCAAGTTCTTGAGAAGGCATCTTTTTTACGCCTCCTCTTCCAAGACATTTTGGGAACAAAATTATGTCCTTTACTTTTATGTTTGTTCAGCTTGTCTTCTCTTACCAACTTTCGCTTTGGCTGTCGACTATGTAAACACTCTAAGTCTTTGAATGTGCTATGGTGAAAATCCCATTTTCTATGAATTGGCAATTAAAGCATGACATCTGTACGCAATTTAACAAATGCCAGTTGAATGATTCCGGATTGAATAATTCAGTTGTGCCGACACGTTGAAAGGGCATAAGCTTTAAAAATTATATTCAGAATACAAGCAACTCTCAATTAAGAACCATGCAAGTGGGTTACTTGGATTCTGATTTCTTTCTCCAAACTTGGACTGAACTTAGTCCAGCAGTAAGATATTTTCCCCATTAGTCATGATAGAGCTTTCATTAAATTGAGTTGTACGAATGTAATAACAACATTAATGATAATAATAAATTTAAAGAGATAACATTAGCAAACTCTCTAACAAAATAGTATAATGATATTTTATTAAACATTATGCAGTATTTATCTATCACAAGGAGTCAGACTAGGATATCTTTAGGAAAATATGGATGCATAATAGTCCAGTGGTCCGCTAATGAATCCCAAAATTTCATATTTCTGCCTTATCGGGAAGTGCGTGAAATTAAAAAAAATCGTTTCTATGTATATTTTATGGAAAGTTGCTGAGCTACGATAAATACGAGTAAATATAGAAATCATTAATATATAAAGAAAGGTGACTATTATAGTACTTAATATTTTTACAGATCCGTCGTATTCTAAGGGGAAGTGTTTCAAATTTCTAATCTGTACGTATTTCAGCAAATCATCAGATATGTTCCAAAAACTATCCAATATGCCTCTGTAAATATTTGTAAGCTTTCGATGAAAATATTTTTAAATGCCGACGCTGACCTTCCCTCTTGTGAGGTGATCTAAGTCGTTGTTTTAAAGAACATTTAATCAGTTTTCAATCACAAAGTAGGAAATGAAGGATTTCCCAGGAATGGCTCTTAATTGTGGGCGAATGGTAATCTTTCCTAGGATATGTTTATTAACTTGTTTCCCCTCTAGTATTCAATAAACCCGCTCCTGGACGACCCAGAATTAGCGTTAGTTTTTGGACTCAGTCAGTGATGGATGCGTTCTACTTTTAAAGAGCATTTTGTTTCCCTTATTTTGAATCGCGAACGAGCCGGACTTTATGCTGCATTGCGTAGAGCTCATCATTTTTTATCCTTTGTGAAATAGATCGATCGAGCTTTGCATCCATGCTCAACAGTTGCACAACAAAAGGGAATCTGAAATAGCTAAGAATATTTGGATTTATTTTCCCTAGTTTTTATGTGTAGTTAAGATATATATGTATGCCAATTAATGTATGTATTAACGTAATTGTTACATTAAATTTCTTCTTATCACTATGAAATATTTAAATGAATTTTGACCGAGTTTTGGAAAAAACAACCGGTGGCTATCGGTCAATGTTATTGTCCTCAAAAGTAGTGGTGTTTTCTTATTCTGATTCTATCAGTGTGACCTAATTGTATCCGTCCAACTATTGGTAACACTACTAATCGTGAAGAATGGGCTCGCTGAAAGATCTTTGATGTAGGATAACGCTAAAAATATATAAAACTACAAAACACTCGAGGCTGGCAGTCAACTAAAAACATGAGTATTCCTTTTGCTAATGAGCCGATACTGTGTGATTGAAAAATTCCGATAGTTACGCGCAAACGGTTGGACTCGAATAGATAACGGAAAGTCATTCTTTAAAAGGAAAATTTCCAGGGAAATGGTGGTGATCGAAATTCTGCTCGTGAGTACACAATGATACAATCATCGACACCGGCATCCTCGTTAATTCTGTCCACTTAGAAACGTGATTTATCGCATCGCATTATCGCTGAAGAAGTCCTGCCCCTGGTATGCGCAGGTGCTGTGCGGAATGTTATATTGCGTTAGGGACTTATCTAATGCGATTCCCCGGAGGTCGTTTGCCATTTTTATGGGATAAGTTTGGCTTTGCGTTTTCCTGCAATGCATCATTGACCCAGTCGGGTCCATTGTGCGCGCGGGGATGGAGAGTCCCAGAAAAAGATCGTTAGCGGAAGACGCGGATTTTTCTGGGACGGAGGATTAAACAGGGGGGGGGGGGAAGAGATGGAAGTGTCTTTTGGAAGGCTGTTAGAAGAGGCACTCGAAGAAGGCCGCCCTTTGAAGCCCTCCGCATGGCCTCCTCTTCCATTAATAAATTCATAGCCGATCGGGGAGCTGCACATGCCGAGATAATTGAGGAAGTTGGAAGGGCATCGTGATGATTCACCATCAATACGGATTAGCTCCTCTCTTAGTATTATTGCTTCCTCACCGTTGGTTTTCTTTTATTTCTTCCTTCCTCGAGACAATTTTCGCTCCTTAGCGATTTCTCTGTTGATGGAGGATGGTGATGCGCACGAATGGGGTCTTCTCTGCATTAAGAGGAAGACTGTTAGCAAAGCTACAGATGCCGCGACTTACATTGTGATACATATTAGTCTGAGGAATTACCTATTCAAACCATTAAAATCTCCAAGTAAACTTGCTTTTGAAGCTCATGAAATCAAGGTTTCGTTGAAATAACCCGCTCCATTTTCATTTTGAGCGCACGATATTCTTTTCTACCCTAAGCCTCGATAGAAACTGACCTGAAACTGATCCCGCTGAAAGCCCAATTTTCCTGATGCTGGTTGGCAGCAGGATGGGAATCCGAAAATAAAATTTAAATAAAATTCCGATTTAGTAATCAGTCAGCTTTTTCAATAAGAATTGAAAAACGTGTGATTGCGATACAAGCTCGGTCGCGCATAAATAAAGGAAACTGTTAAAATAATAACAATACAGTAAATCCGCCGTTTAGGCCTCATATTTTTGGTATGTAGCTCTCCATGATAAGAGAAATATAAAGCGACATTCACTCAGTACTACTAAGGAGAAGTTCCAATGGTTACCGAGTCAAAATTGTTTTTATTCCTCTCTCACGATAAAAACCCATTCTTTCAATATAGTAGTCTTGCAGTCTCTTAGGATTGATGGAGAAAACGTATGATCCCAATTATGAGATCCAATATCTCTAATCGATGTATCATTCAGAGGTAGAAATTGATAAAGTATTGTTAAACCATTATTTCGACAATCGCCTTAAGGGGTGTAACATTTGCATAGTAGATTATCGAAACCTAATATTCATCGAAGATCGATGATTCATTCTTAGCGATTTCTATCGTTCAGCGTTGATCCTCTTATAAGGATATATTTTATCCGAGTCTTTACAATGCTTTGTGTTAGATTTCCATATGAGGCAATTGGAAATGTGAATAGAAAGGCTGTTCTGTATTGGGTCTCGTTAAAATGTCGAAATACTCTGCTAAGAAGACGTTGTGAGCGCTTTCGAGTATCCACAGAACGCACTGAAAGTTTTAGAATTGACATAAATGTAAAGCTTGGTCTAACTGAACTTAAATAGAATTTGTTTTCCGTTCGGGTATTTGTAGCTTTTTGTAGCATTTCTCTACTTCAAACCTTATTTGTTTTAACACTTTAAATTTTGTGGGTTCTTTGTTTAGTAAGCGTTGAACATTTATTTCAATTTGGACTAACTAATACGATTAACACTTATAATTCTTCTTATAGCATTGCAATATAACAAGTGAGCCGTTGATAGTGTCAGGCATTTCTCTTTAGAAGCTGATATGCGAAGAAGTGCGTCGAGCAATGACACGATAATATCTTTGTTATCGACGGAAATCCGATGAGATTCTCTTTTGATAATTTTGATCACATATCTTTACCAGATCTATATAGGCTCTATCGCCAGCTCTCTTCATTTACTGTGTCTTGTTTATATCTCCTCTTCTCGATGCATCCCGTCACACTAAGTAAACAAGCAATTCCACGCGAAGATCTTTATTCCTTTGGAGAGAATCGAGAATGGTGTGACGAATATCTCATACCGTCGTGCTGTATGTTGAATGCCATTTATCGTATTCTATCACTCTTCTATACTTTGGACTATAACGTACACATGGTTGGATTCTTTTTAGATCAGAGATTACCAAGCGTTGTGGTGCGCCAGACTGCCCTAAGCAACCTAATTTGGAGAACAATATTGCATGGGAACATATATATATTATAGAATTTCTTTATTTTCATTCACAAAATCGTTAAGTATTTTCGTAATTTGGCTTATTTGTGCTGTATGCTCTATTTAAAAGCATAAGAGCCATAAGAGCCCGTTTAAAAATGAAAAAATGGATTGTGTAACACATGGATCACCGAAATTGTTAAATTCTTTTCACATTTCGTATTACTTTTGTTTTTTTCGCGAAATGTCGTTAAGTTGGAGTGGTTTTGAGAATTATCATTATTTATTAATTATTTAATTATTATTATTAATCAATAATTAAGAGTTATTAAATTCCGATCCTGATGATTTTTCTCTTTTTTAAATTAGTCTGAGAGTAATAATTTGCAAATGCATAGTTTACTGTCCCACGAAGTTTTAAGACAGTATAATATTACTGCGTCGGTTAAAAGTTTGAGATATTAATTCACTGCTCCAGATACATAATAGTTTTCATATTCGATGGAAACGTGGACAATATATGTTAAATATTCAATACTATTCATAACTTAGCTGCTTGGAGTGGAGAAACCATTGGAGGTGTAAGAATATGCTGATCGATAACAGACTTGCACAGAATGGAACCTGCCTTCTCCACCTAAAAATAAAGAGGAGCCCGGTGGACCTTTCCATTCCTCTTTCCGATAAAGCCTCTCCGGACAGTACTTTTAATCACCCTTCCATTCCCATCCGACGCATTTTCGAGTGGAATGTTGCTTTGCAGCCATCGTCCTCTTTCCTCCGCGACCGTTACCCGCGCTCAGGTGCGCTCGCGACGTATTCTTTCTCAGGAACTGAATTCGCGCGTTTTTCCACGCTGGAGACTTAAAGGTCGCGATAAAAGGGGACGGAAGCGGCGGCATGTGAACGAGAAACCACTTAAACGGCGCCGTTAACGGAAAAAATTGCTCCCTTATTGTGCGAAGGAGGCTCAATTAAAGAGATGTCCTTAATACGGATTTCCCGCGAGTGGATGATAATGCGCTTCGGAAAGCATCGCCTCTGATACCGAAATTGGAGCTGTTCTCAATAGGAAAGGGAAAGAAAGATTGCCTTTGAGGTTGTTATTGTATGTACGATGTGGTTCCGGGTTCTCCCCGATGATTTGCGGTCTTGGTTTCCTTATGGGCCCATTACATGTGTGAAGGCAGTTTTTAAAAGGAAGCGCGAAGTTATTATGGAACGTTCGATGTTTCGCACCTATGATTGAACCGTTGGAACGAGGCTGCCGAATTTACGTATTCTGAAAAACAGGTAAGTGAAGGTAAGAAATCGAAATCGCACGATTACCCATAAATACGGTAATCTTTGAAGCAACTGGATTTGATAGAGAGATTATTCTGTAAAGTATTTTAGTTTTACGCCCTTAATCGAGCATCCGAACCTTCTTCGGTCTACAAGAATAGAAAACTATCTGCGACTTAGTGCAAAAAGTTTTCCTAGGAAATTCCAAACTTACAAATCCCAAATGAATATTGTCGCGATTCTCCTAGTGGGACATTTTGGTGCTACTGATCAACGAAGTATCGTTTTATATGGCAAGTAAAGTACTACTTTTCTAATACTATCCCTCGTATATTCATTGTTTTATCAAAAGGCTGCAAACATTAGAATTTGAATCAAGTTTCTAACTAACCGCGGAAATTAAAGGTTTTACTCCTCTACCTCTAGTACTCAAATCCAAGATATTCCACATTACCTTAATTTCCGAATGAACCAATCGTTATTGTATCCCTCAGAGTACTGATTATGGTTTTAAGCAGTAAATTAACTGTAATTTACTAAACATGCGTTGGCGCTTAGGAAAAAGAAAGAGAAGATAACTTCACTCGCTTCCACGTGCCATAGGAACCTCTTTTATAGTAATTCCTTGGACTGATAAGGTTTATATTTTCGTCTTGACCTGAAGTTCCCATGGCCAACGCAGCACTTCCCTCTTCGGGGTTATCTTTGACACTCCCAATATGCAACGATGGAAGCGTGTGCCGCTTAGCTATCTTTTCTTGGAATAACAGCCGTGCCCTCGGAAAAAAATAAGGGAAGGGTGATTATGCTTTATTCTAAAGGTAGACTGCATCTCCAGAGTATAAATAGTGAAGATGGTGTCCACGCGATGGAGGTTCCATCGTTGGGCTATAATTGGTTGAAGAGGTTCCACAGATGGTTTGCAAGATATCGTCGTAGAACGTGCATTAAAATGAACCAACTTAGAGACCGGTCCTCGCGCGTTGGGTCATCTCCGTGAATATTATTTCTCTCGATTGGTGCGGAGCGTGGGAGTATATGATTAAACCCGTGTTCGCCCTCGGAAGAGATGAGCGCAGAAGAGAAAGCTGCGTTGTTTCGTGAGCTTCAACGCGTGACCGATACCATCTCTAACATTTGCGCCTTCAAATTCTTGTTCTGCCGTACGCACCAACAGCGCAATTGGCCTCAATTTCCGGAATCATGACTGTCTTTTAGGTCTTAGTTTGCTGAGACTTGTTTCAAATTCTCTCGAATCAGTTGAATATAAAGAATGAGTAAAATAGGTGGTAAAATACTTTAATTTTTAAATGCAAGCAAGTACATTATATATGTAAATACAGTATGGAGCAGCATCTCTTCCATAAGATTTCAACAAATTAGGCGAGCATTTATCTTAATGCTGCAAGTATGAACATTGAACTTTTTATTTAAATTGGATGCCTTAGTGTGGGAAGTATGTTAATGATTTAAGCTTAAATTAAATTCTAAAGTTCGAATGACGTATTCAGCTTCCGTAATTAGATGGGATGTAACGATTACGTAGCTTCTGGTGATAACTATAATTTTAATCTGAAAAGTTGCCTTCGTAATGATACATCTCAGCGCATTCCCTACATACACATCTCCAGTGTTCGGTAAAATACAATGTGGAATATCTTGGATTTGAGTACTAGAGGTAGAGTAGTAAAACCTTTAATTTCCGCGGTTAGTTAGAAACTTGATTCAAATTCTAATGTTTGCAGCCTTTTGATAGAACAATGACTATACGAGGGATAGTATTAGAAAAATAGTACTTTACTTGCCATATAAAACGATACTCCGCTGATCAGTAGCACCAAAATGTCCCACTAGGAGAATAGCGACAATATTCATTTGGGATTTATAAGTTTGGTATTTCCTAGGCAAATTTTTTGCAATAAGTCGCAGATAGTTTTCTATTCTTGTAGGCCGAAGAAGGTCCGGATGCTCGATTAAGGGCGTAAAACTAAAATACTTTACAGAATAATCCCTCTATCAAATCCAGTTGCTTCAAAGATTACAGTATTTATGGGTAATCGTGCGATTTCGATTTCTTACCTTCACTTACGCCACTGCTGATGACACTGCAAATGAAAACATACTTTATCGAAAATTTATTAATTAAACTTGACGGCGCTCGAATGAGCAAGCGAATCCCATCACGTCCATTGATCTAAGGTTCTCGAGGAAAACTTGCATTCATCAGCGGTGCATATGAAGGTCGCGCGTTGGATGCGGATCACAACAGAGATACGAAACACCTGTTGGTGATCCATGGACTGGGAACGAGGAAAAAGAGAAGGAAAAGATAAAATTCGCAGGTGAAGCCAGAAAAAAAAGAGGGAAGAAATGCATCTTTGTCTCTTGGGGCGGTGGTGGAAAAAAGGTATTTCCCAGGAGGAGAAGATCTTGAGCAGCGTTTCACTACAATCCTCACTACGAGGATCGCCAATTTGTTTAAGAGTTGAAATTTCGTAATCGTCCTTTGACTTTTTTTAGAAGAAAAAATTGCTCGAGAAAGCGAAAGTCAAGCGTGGAAGATAAGCCCTAACCCAGGCAGTTAAATGTTAAATGTGAGAAACTGTTTCAATTGATCAAAGAGGCTCACCTTTGAGTTCAATTCAGGTGCTATAATATGAGGCAAGATGAGCTGAGGAAAAGGACAATTATCAAACGAACATACGCAATTCCCGGCGTTATTTACGACCTGTGCCATCGTTGCGAAACGTTGGACTTATCGGTAGGTATTGCGCTAGCTGGTGCTAACGCTTTTCTAAGTCTCTTCAAGAAAAAAAAGTTTCTCCGTTTACTTATTGCGTATGATAATTTGCCGGATATATTTCCAAAGTGTCCATTTTCCCATATTGTCATGTATGTCTTTTTGTAATTTGATAATTCGCAATTACGTTTATACAACTTTTAATGTGTTTCTATAGGACAAACTATCTATTATTGAATTCATGTAAGTTAAATCGGTTTAATGTCGTCAAAACTATCCTGCACACAGCGTCCTTTGAAATTTCCTGATTCCGATATAATGTTACGCCTCTACTGTACCTTCAAGAGAAACTCAACTCTTTGTCATGCTTTTATTGCAAAATTCCAAACCTGATTTAGATTTTCAGAATTTAAATTGAAACTGAAAAATAGCGACATGACTGCCACTCGAACCAAGGTCCCCTGCTTTACCACACCTATTTTAAAAACTATTTTTCACTTCCTAATGCTATAATAAATGAATCATTTTTTTTTCTTATTCCCTATTTTCTGATCGTTTTTGCTCGTAAATTTAAATGACTTACGTTTCTTTTATCCCTGGTTTTGATCATAGATTTCCATGGATTTCATTTGATACAATTTTAGGTTTATGATAATTTATTAACATCTACGGTTGGAAATCGATCAAGGTTAGTATCTGCGCAAATATGTATGCCATTCATCATAGCCCAAATTTTGGTATCTTGTAATAATTTTATTACCAATAGATGTCTTTGGTTTGCATCAATATTTCGCAGGTATGACGCAGTAGAACGTAGTTAAATTTTCCTCCTCAGTAGTTGTGGAATGAAGGCGTGAAGTAATTCGTCTGCTGCGAAAGGTAATGGCGGCATTGTTCGTTATGAAGCAAGACGGCTAGACAGTCTTATCTTAAGACGTTTTTCCTTTTGAGTTTTAAGCACACCCTCTGAAGAGCTGTCAGTGAAACGTAGTCTGCAAAGGGATGGAGCGAAAATTGAAAATCTTCGGCGGTCGCACGCCTTATTTGCGGTCCGCTTTAGACGCCAGACGGTGCATCCGCCCGAGGAACGCGATACACCTTCCGCTCAGCAGATGACATCATGTCCCACGCTCTCCGTCTTTCTTGGAGGCGAACTGTTGCAGGCGCTGAGATAGCTACTCAAAATCAGGGGGATTCTCTGAAGAAGATTGGATCTCATATGTTATCGAAATACATCAGAGAAACCCGTTTAAATCTTAAGGAATTTCACCCTTTCGTTTTTTTTTCTTTAAGATTCTGCATTGATGCCCCTTCCGGTCTCACGATGTAGAAGAAAACTTGTTATAATTTCATATCAAATCTCTCTGCAAGGATCATACGTATGTGTACGTATAATTGTGTTATTTTTTATGAGCAGAACTATAGTTCAAATCAGTGCCCTTTGAATTCAGTCATTTATTTCAATGGACTCTTGATATTACCGACCTGAATTTTGTGAATGCGAAATTGAAATGTATTTTTGAGGATTCGATAGAGAAATTTTTCTTGATTTTATTATTGATAGAATATTCACCGTAATTCTATCAATTATTTGTATGAGGTTGCCTATCCGCAAAGTAGCATAAGTTGTAGATGTAGAATAGAGTACGTAGTATAGTATAACATCAAGTAGTCCCTATAAAAATTTGCGCTTTCTTTATTTTCGCTTTAGAAATTATTGAATAAATATTTTCAATGTTCTTGGATCCACAATTGGTCAATGGAAAATTAGCAAAACCTTATGTATATCCGAAAAGGCTTTTATATTAATATTTTGAGAATAACATCAAAAACTTGCTGCAAATTAAGCATACATCTGGTAAGCTTTTGTCCCTATGTATACTTTTGGTGAAATGATTGTTATCTTGCAATTGCTGCAATTATCACATCTTCTTTCTCCTTTAGTGACTTACCATGCATTCAGCTCTTCCGCAAACATGCCGAAAATTTTATTATCGAAACAGGGCCTAATCGACGACGATCGATATGTTTTATTCGTTATCGATAGATCGCCGATCGCTGAACGACTCGTTAAGCCTAATTTTCCGCCAGCAAATGAATCCGTGCAAGGAAGTTCGATTACCGAATTCCCTCAGGATAATCAGGGTCGATAGACAAATTGATAGGGGAGAGGTGGGGTCCCTAGACGAAGCAGGGATTGGCGGATGCCCCTTAGATTGATGTGTAGGGATGGATTGGAAGGGGCCTTGGGAAGTGAGTTTGAACGAGGATCCAAAGTAGCCCGAGGGAAAAGTCAGGGACGTCGGAAATTGATATTTTTTACGGCTGTCGGTGAATCGAAGGAGAAATCTCATGCTGGAGAAGAAATGAATTGGGCAGATTGACCTGAAAAACTGTCTGATACATGGGAAGACTTTGGGTGTTAGGGAAAGCTCCTCTTACTAATAAATGGACCTGTCGTTTGTGACGCAAACGGAACATCGGATATTTCAAGATTGCTTTATTATTGAAGGTTTTTTGGTGTAATTCTTTCAGTGTCTTCAGCTCTCTTATCTGCGGAGAACAGGCATCGGAAATGGTCGTCAGGTAATGAAAGTTAGTATTTCTGAAAGATCTCGTAAGTCAGTCGCTCGAAACTATCTGTATGATTGATTTTAAATTGAATGATTTGATTTTTTATTTCGCGAAGTGATTGAAAGTTCATTATCACATACGAAGTATTCGTTGGTGGTTTAATTTTTTGATGACTCGGAAAAATCCCTGAAAAACGAATCGTAAGATATGGACGTACAGCTCTTTCCTTCAGCAACCGACAGCAATTTCGAAGAATACTGAGTTAGAAAGAAAATGAGAGCTATGAAAGTAAACATTGCTTGCAGGAGTAGCTTAGTAAGAGGACAGGACGAACTCTCCTTATTAATTAGCGAATCTGATTACGTATTTGTATCCTCAAAACTTTAATTTAAATTATTAGTTGAATGCCGTGCTAGTTTTATAAAATTCACTAACGAGATTATAAATCGATTCTGTAACGAATGAATATTTATTCAAACATTTCAAGACTTGTAAACATGAGGACTCTAACAACCTTTGTAAACGTGTGCATCCGATTATTCAGAAATTCAGTGGTCTTGATATGTATCTATCTCTTATATGAAGTTGATTGTTTTCTAACACCAATTGATTGAAATCTTATAAAAGAGGAAGGTTTTTTACGAAAAACTTTTTAAAGGTTTTGTTTGAGACGTCACCTGATAAAATTTGGGTTTTCTGTTTTCATTGAATTTGCTTAAGATCAATTCAATAGAGGTTTTTACCAAAGAATAAATAATACCCTAGCAGTAATGCTTGGGAAAAACAAATGACTAATGTTTAGAATATTTTGCGAACATAGGTCGCTCAAGACAAGAATTTGTGATCCACTTTTCTGTTTCCTACTTGATCCTAAAGGTATGAATCATTTCCTCGCACTCCAGCATGTTTAGTGTCCTCGTAGCTCTTGTAGTTATGAATTCGTTATAGGTACGGAGTCAATGGACCACGATGTTATATCATAATTCCGTCAGACTTTTGAAAATAATTATGTGTCCTCTGCATTGTTTTATATCAAGTGCAATTGTGATTGAAAATACGCGAATTGTGGTCCTATCATCGGCCAGAAATATCTTTTAATTTTTACATTTGGTTTAGTCAGTGAATGCTTAATGTGAAACTATTCCAGTGATATTTTCATTTATCCCAAAAATAAATAAACAAGTGTTTATTTTCATTATTCATGTGCAAAAATGCTATCTAAATTAGAAAATAAACGTATACAAGAGTTATTTTAAGGACTTCAGATAAGTATGATTCCGGAAGTCAGCTCTCGAAAATGATACCACTGGAAGACGACTATAAAGTGTCTGCAAGGAGGTCAGAAAGCAGGTTGTCGAAACAGGAAGAAAGTGATAATTCTTTTGAAAATTTTGACGGAAGTGCTGCGGAACTTGCAAGAAAGCGGATGGCGCGAAATGTTTTATCAGTCCCACACACGATTAGCGCAATAAAATTGTATGCTAAGTAAGGATCCAGGCTAATTAGTTCACCCAAGTTAATTCCATAAATTAAATAAATTACATTTATGTGATATTCATTTCTTGTAACTACTGCTGACTTGAGGCAGTTGAAAGTTTTTCCCGTGTCCCTATTTTTGTTGGCAATTATTTAGTATTTTAAAGGTTTCTGGAGATAAATTAGACAGTAAATTTCAGCATGAAATGTCTGTTATTGAAAATGGGATTTTTGATAAGATTATCCTTGTTACCGAAATAAGAATATAAGAAAAATGAACAATGGAATTATGGGAGAACATTCTTTCTTTCATTGAAATTTTTTGTCCTTAGTTCATCTTTATCGGAAAGTAATTAATCGTATAAGTAAATTTTTAAAGCTGGGAATCGATGCGCTGTTAAATTAATTTTGGTGAAGGATTTTGTGTATCAAACATTTAGGAATGGATCAGAATTTTCATTTTAAGGTTTAAATTCCGATACTTTGCCATTTAGCCGTGGTCGGAGCCCGGAAACGAAGGAAGGATATGGAATACCTGGTTTACAATCTCGATTCAGCGATGGCGATAGTGGTAAATGAAGACACGAATTTGGAAAATGAATATTGCGAAGAAGGTGAATGAGTCAGAGGAACCCCGAACAGGAACGCGTCGAAAATGGTAGGAAATAACGGGGACAGACTTAGATTGATGCTCGGTCCGAGTTAATGGATCGTGTCGATTGAGAAAATGATTAATTAGGAAAACAAAGGCCCGCGAGCGAAAATAATCACGTTTTCCCCGATTAGTTGGGGATGGCCGTAAAAAGAGGCCTCCAGCTTAAGATTCGGAAAGTAGCACTCTTATAGTGATTTCATTTGATCTGAAGAAGTTCAGAATCGAATTCTGAACATCGGATATCGCTGTGGAAACTTGTAATTAACCATTTATTTAAGAATAATATCAGTATTGTGTAATACGGGTTGGAAAACTCGTATTTGAATGTAATGAATTAGAAAGAGTCATTGGTCGGTTGAACGGTTAAAATACTTTGTAGCTAATAATTTGCAATTATAGTGCAGCACTGTTCGTAATATACTGTTACCTTCTTTTGAGTTATGATTTTGTGTTCTACTAGTACGTTGATATATAGGAATCGAATGATATGACCAATTAACGTGGTCGACCGCCCGATTATGAATGTATACGTTGCGTGATTGTATGCTAAACGTAATCAATCATGAAAGCTTTATTATGGCGTCAATATACTGTGAATCGAGTGATATAAATCCAACTTCTTCTTTATATCAACCTAATTGAATGTTGATGACCTGTACGTTATTTAAACTTTTCCTTTCACTTCTTCACCCGTGAATTAAATGTCATATTTCGTTACGGTGATACTCTAAAATTATCGCTATCTTTTCCAGTTGCATGAGCTGGAAAGGCTTCTGAAAGCGTTGCATATAAGTAATCCTTAAAAATCTACCATTTCCCCTTTTATAGCAATTTTGTGGATTGAAGAAAACGGGTTTTCCTTTTGTAAAAACTTTGACTCATTCATTTAAGTGTAGCGGCACAAAAAAGAACTGCTAACTTAATTTAACTTTAAAATTCGCCAAAAGATTTTTTACGAGACTTTCATTGGGGAATGACTAAGGTTGAAAAAATTCCATTTTTACCGTAAAAAGGGATGGAATCAACGAGGCAAAAACTTGCCGAAAACGTAATGACATTGATTTTCGATGATATTCATCTTTTACTGGTAAAATTGCTTATCATTAACTTTCATCGCGGCATGCTTTATTACCTCAACTGTTTTAAGTATCGTTGTTATCAGCTACAGGTTTTATTACAACTTACTTACCTTGTTTTCTAGTGAAAGATATAATTTTGGGCAATCAGAAGGATCAATGTAATCTTTTTTTAAAGAAGAAAGTGATGGAGGAGCAATGAAAGTGTTTGTTTTCAAACATTCGAACGAATACGGAACAGCATTAGGAATGATGATATCTCAAATCTTAAATTACTTCTTTTTACTTAAACTGGACACCGATTTCAGTTTCTACCATGATAATTTCTGGGATGTTTCAGACCTACGGCCTAGTTACAAATCATTTTTTTGCGATCTTTTTGTCCCTTTTTCGCCTAAAATTCTCGGTTAGGTTATTTAAATGAATTTTTTAAATGAGATTAAATGAAAACCTTAGTACCCAAGCACTTCTACTGATTATTAAGAGACAATCGAAAAATTTACATCTTGTACTGTCAACACAATATTCTTAAGAAGATTGTTACATTTATTAAGTCATACTTAATTGTACGATCGTAATTTACTAATGAGGTCAGCTGAATAAACCTCTTAGATTCTGGGAAACAGAATAGCGGTGCAATTCCTATGATCATAAATATCCATCTGCATTTCACTTTGAAAATAAACTGTTAATCGTGGTGTCGAAACAAATTAAAGTGAATCAAAGCTGTTTAATGTGGCTACTCATTAGGTTGTCGCAAATGGTTCGTCGCAACAGAGGTTTATATTTCCGTAAGGTAGTTACAAAGAGACCGCGGGATCCCAGCCGAGACGTTTTGTACATCCTATCGATAGTGTCATTACCGACAACCAGATGACTCCACCTCCTACTTCTCAAGGACGAGTGTTCATTTTATCGATCTCTGCTTGCACTCACCTTGGGGCTGTACCCAATGTGCTTTTGCGTAATTGTTTATTACCCCGATTTTTACTTCGCATAATTTTGGGAATTCGTGCATACTAGTGGCAAAATCCGGGATGTTGAAGAATGTGCGGAAATTTTTATCTCTGATCTCGATCCGTCGCCGAGGGATTTGCATATTTTGTATTTTCTATTTTTTGGGTCGATATGTCCTCTCACTATCCAGTAGAGTCATCTCTGTCTAAAATAGTGTGCAAATCGGAAGTGGGGCTGTAAGTCGAATGGCCCTTACTCATGCTTACCAAAGCTAATTTATGAGAAACAACAATTAGTTAACACTAATTGATTGTATACAAAAGGATTGTTTATATTACGGGTTACACCAAAAATTAACAACAATGCAGTGATTCTCACCTTATTTTTTTATTTGTAATACTGAATCGCAAAATCTAAAGCATTTTGGATTTAGGATATTACAAGTCAAAGTCAAGCATAAATTTAAAATTGATGGATTGTTTTATCGACCCTAAGTAATGGTGTACTTCATCGTAATCATACGAATAAGTAATTTTTCCTAACCTGAGTACCGGCCTTTATCAGATGCGTTTTTCTATGCGCGCCTGGTTGACGCAAGTGCTAAACTCTGTGTTGTCATTTTATCGGTTTGTGATTGTCAGCAGAAGTCGGTCGCACACCTGACTTGGTCGTAATTCTCGGATCAGACAGGTGGTTTGGAGGTTGCTAATAAATGTATTCATCTTACATCGGTGTTGCCTCATTGCTTCCTTCGAACTGAACTGTCAAACCTCTCGCTTTTAGCGAACGTTTTTGTGACTATGTAATTTTCATCTTTCATTACTTTGTTATAATATAAAGCAACCTGGTGATAGAGATAACGATTTTAGACTTATCTTCGTTTATCGATCAATCAAATCTCATAACTTTGTGATTAAAGCACATCTTGAAAGTCGTAATCGGTGGTCAGTGTTAACCACTGGTCACCTGACTAAAGATAGTTTTCCTCCAGTTCTCCGATCCGTCTTTTCAACAGTTACTCTTGTATCCTGCTCATATTTATTTTACCTTATAAATTCCCGTCATATATTCTACAAAATTCCCTACGTTATATAAATAAGAGGAAAATCATCTTTAAACATGAAGTGTTCCATACTTTATACGTATATGCGACTATTTAAGATACTAAAAATTTCATGACTCCTAATGAAACACCATTTTAATTATCCATTGAAAGGATTAAGGAGTAAAAGCAACGTAAGAAACAATAAAATTATTACCACTTCATTCAACAAAAGCAGTCTAAATTATACTATTTTTTTAAATCTGAAGCGCGAAATTAAAAAATCCTTGTTTTTATCTGGTTATTCTTTCCCTCGAATTTGCCTTCCACGCTTTTTGTAAACTGTGATTTACTTGAAATATGTCTGATTTTTTGGCACATTTTTATATATCATCAGTAACCTTTAAACTTCTGAACTGATCGCTTGTATGTATGCACTACATGCTTTGACGACATAATGCTATAGGTAAAGTTCTTTAAACTTGAAATTTACTTTTGTTACTGTGTATTTTTAATCCCATCTTGTTTCCACCTGCTGTGTTCTGTAGCAAGATCTGCATTGCAGTGGACTTTTCTCTTAGATATGATATCCTTAGGAGCCTGCGTTTGTTGCCGCGGAGTCCTCTTTCGGCAGTTTTCATTTATTAGTCATCTTTCGCGAGTCTTGGAGAATTTCTGTATTGATATTTACGTTCAATATTGAACGCTTCACCGGAAGACTGTAGAATCAGTGTCGTAATTCACCAACTTTCCGCCGTTTTCTCTCTCATAAATATAAGATTAGGTTCTGTCGGGAGTAAATGACGTTGATTTAAATTTAAATGGTCTAATAGTTGAATTTAGTCAATGCCTCTCCTTCGGATTGGATTTTGGCGCGTAAATAATTTAGACACACTGACATTTCTATTTTAGAAATTTAGAATGAAGCGTTGATTTCTTCGATACCATCATTTTTCCATATTTTCCATCGTCATGAAAACTAAAAGAAATGATCGCATTTATATATTTCGTTATAAAAAACGTTGTAGAATTTCTACTTCTCGGAAGAAATTACTCTTATGTTCTTGTGGTTCTTACATTGTTAGTTATTTTTATGGAAGCTTATCCAGGATGAAATATTTAAACACAAAACAATTTACCTTCTCCTTGCTCAGAAAATTTGAGGCTAAACTTTTATTTAAATCAGACGTAAGAAAAAGAGCAATAATATGAGAATCAGAACCCCCGTACAAATCAAATTTTAATTCGACAAATCTCCCTAATTAATTCGTACAAGTTTTGGAGAAATGAGACCATTCTCCCTGAGTCCGAGTGGAGGGAATTAAGGTCAGAGAATTCATTAGCAGTCATTTCTTTTTTTCCTTTTGGACTTGGAAGCATGACTCAGACTTCCATTTCTCGCAGTGTTTCCCTAGAGAATATTTACTTTTTTCATTCATCCTCATCTTCAAGCAATGCCCGCTGTCATTAGAGCCTTGTTCGAATCTTTTTCTGTTTATCTTCTCCTTGGAGGCTGTGGAATAGACTTTTAGGGGAATCTCTCAAGGTCGCTTTAACGGGAATTATTTTACTGGGTTGAAAATGTGTGCCTTGTGAAAAATAAAATCTTCGTTTGGAGATTTTGCTTTGGATCTCTGGAAGAAATTAAGTGATGAAGCGACTGCTGAGAAGTTATTTGCTCATGTCTGTTTAAACCATTTGTAATTTTTCAAGAAAGCTAACAAATATTGGATTCCTTAAGAAATAAAAAGATAGTTTAAGCTTATTTTTGGGAACCATTAAGAGACATAAAATTCTCATTGTTTATCTACCAATGTACGATTTTTTCCCTGATTATTTCATTCAATTCCTAAAAATGATTGCATTGCTCCTCATTTTTTGCTGAAGTAAACATTATTAAAAATCTCTGTTTCTGAGGATTTATTTAACTTATTTTTTGAGCATTAAGTATTTCATTCATTCATTTAATTGGTAATTAAAGTTAAGCCAATTCTACAGGTTACAGTGAAAACAGTTAAGAATGGCAATTCATAAATTTAAATAAAAAAAAACTTATGAATCCATGACTTAAGAATCGATGCTTGCGTGAATTGAGCCTGATGATGACGCGTAACCTAGGTAGCAGAATGAATTATTCCTGTGCCAAGGGTAAAAGTTTTATCTTTTCATTTCTTAAATTAATCATAATAAGCATTCTCGAAAATGAAGTATCTCGGTTTCTGAATCTTGATTGGAGGCGGAGATCAATACAACATTGATCGCAGGCTTCAATTTCCTGGCAATCGCTAAAACGTTTCAAACATTTTCATTCGTATTATTGAAAAATTACTCTTAGTAGAATTCTTGGCTCAATCTTTCTCTGTGTATGAATAACTTTATTATCGGAATTCCTTATATTTCATTAACATAGTTTAGATTTAACATTGTGGTTAAACTTTTATTAGAATTGATGTTAAAACAACAACTAATTTTTAACAATAAAATAACAGAAGAAGTTTATGAGATTTCGTACTTCATCAAAGTTTGCGTTAGATATGGTGGAGAGAAAGTTTTTGCTTGGTCATAAATATTTATAGTGTAAGCTATTTACTTATGTACAGTTTAATGACAAAACTTGTACCTCAAAACTGAGGATGGCGTGATTTTCGCCGAAACCGGTCAGTTGTTTTGTTTGTTTTTCTCAATTTTGAGGAATTTGTACAAGTTTTGTCATTAAACTGTATTCAAATGAAATTCCACCAACTATCGCTGGAGAAGATCAATCTATTTATTTACTTCAGTGCAAAAATTTAATCTCTCATCCATAATATCATTTGGGTTCGATGGAAGATGAGACTTTGTCTCAAGTCCGCCCAAATGAATACGATTTATTATTATTATGTCGAGCAAAGAGATATTCTGATGGAGAATAACAACAGTCATAGAATGTAAAGGAATTTCATTTGATAATAAAGACATTTTGTTTAATAAAAATTATATTTCATTCATTCTCTTGCATTAAAAGTTAAGCTGACTTATGGCCAATATATATTTATTTCTTCTCTTAGCTTTCTTTATCGGGATCTTTCATTGATCGTTGCAAAATATGTGTATTCTGTCCAAATTCACTTTTGAGGTTTTAATAAACTTCTTTACGGTGACATCTCGAAGGGCCGATATTTATCTTTTACTCACTCTATCTCCCCCATATTGTCTTGAATTTTCGATTTTTTCAGTTTTCCCTTTGTCATTTTTCCTTTCCAAGTTTCCTCCTATCTTCTTTTACTCTCATTCAAGTGCCATGTAACTCTGGGCACTTTCGATGATTTTATTCTGTCGCCATGATTTATTCCTCTTTTAAATTATTCTTGAGTTAACTCCTCTTGTCAACCGCTTTTTGGAAAGGTACCTTAATTATATACCTTTGCCTCGATTCTCATGAATTCAGAGAAAGAATTCCTCCTATTTCAATGTGTTCATTGTCTTTTGCGTGATCCTCGCACTCTCCCATTCTATGGGCTCCAATTACAACTCTTCCTATCTCGTAATATTTTCCTAAAAAAGAAGAATTTATCAATATGTGACCATTAAAAGTCTTTCAAATCTATATTTTTAACACCTTTACACCCTTGTATACTAATACTACTAGTTCATTTATAATTAATTCAAAAAATTCCCCTCATGCTTAATACCACTATTTATATTGCACTCAAATGTGATTCAGTAACTGGCACTTTTCTTTGATATAATCATGTTTATAATCAATTCTACTTTACCTGCGAATGATAAATCTTGTAAATTTACTTTTGTAGGTTAGCTTTGCTTTCTTGGGAAGTTTTTAGAACCTGTTGACGTAGTAGAAAGAAATGTCCAAAATCCTATAGCTCGCGATAAATAGTATCCATGTATTACAGAGTTATTTCACGGTGGCGTGGTTATTGCATCCATTCTCTCTTAGATCTTGCTCTTCCATATGCCATATCAATTGTAGAATTTCATTCCTTTTAGGGTCTTCTGATTCATTTCTCTCATTCAACAGCCGGTAACTCATTCTCTCTACGCGATTCTTTCGTCTTCTCCTTCCTACCATTTTCAGAACGAGGCTCCCTTATTTGGAGTATCGTAAAGTGATGATCATAGGGAATTGGTTCACCCATTGATGTTTCTTTTTTTCCTTTTTGTCTCTCTTCCGTTCTCATTGCCTTTTATTTTCTCCCTTGTCCTATATTTGGTTCGTCCTCCCATTTCTCCTGCAGATGCGCTCTCTTGTTCTTTTTCTGTCCTAATTTCCGGCTGATTTCATAGCTCTTTTGATCCGCCGCTTTCTTTCCGTCTTTTATTGGTCCTTATTTCGTGTCTCCAGACGATAATCGCCCCATTTGAATACGTGGCTGTGGCTCTTATTCGGTTCTTTAGCATTAGTATACTTAATTCGATTAAGGAAGCAAATTTCTATTTCTCCAATTTATTATCCGTTTATCTTCATGAAAAACCTGCGGACATTTTCAACATTGACTTCATTCTTAGATGGAATATCTATTTGATTATAAATAAACTTTTCTATTATAATAATCATTTATGTATTTGTAATATGGTATGTAAATACATTAGATGATATTTACTTTGAGGAAAACAGATACTTTCATTTATGTTGTTATAAATCATGATTATAATACATTTTACATTACGTTTGATTTTTCTTTCATTACTGGCTTTGTTTCTTTATTTTAGCTAAATTTATTCATATATGATTAAAAGATGGTATTGGCATTTGCTTTTTACTTCTAATTCACTTAGATTTAAAGCTTTATTTATTTTATATTTTGTTGATTAATTAAATCTTTCACAAATTAAGATCTTTTACTTATATCAATGGCTATTTGAATAGCCCAGTAGCATAGCACAGAATAAGCCCACCTTAACCATACGAGAACTGATCTCGTTAAAATCATGAGTTAAAGAATGAATTTTAGTTAATTCTGTGAATGATAATATATGTTTCCATCAAAACTCTGCTATCTCCTTGGTGGTGTTTTTTCCATACCATTTTCTCTTTTCACCTGCGAGCATTTTCAACATTGCTGCAGGCATTTTAATTTACCCCTACATTTCCAGCGACAGAATTCGGTAATTTTCTTCTTGAATTGCATTTAATGCTCCCTGCGTGAGTCATATATGGGGAGATAGATTGCCATAGAAAGTATTTGAAGATAGAACGCGAGGGAAATGAGAGAGTCGAAGGTATTGACAAAAGATGTAAGTTAATATTAAGGGTAAGATAAGTTAGGAAAAAAATAAGCTTTAAATAGGAATTTTTGAGCGCAGGCCCAATGTTGAAGACTCTTGCGTATGTGGGTATAACGTGAAAGATCATTCTCGATGAATCGCTAGGATTTACGCTTGCCGCGTGATGGCTGTTCGGCCTGTAATTTAATTTGATAGCGGTGTCGCATCTTTTCTCGGAAGACAGTGTATACACTACCGCATTTCATAAACACATCGACCGGTTTCTCCTGCTGTAGATGGTATCGTTGAACTGTATCCTCCGATTGCTATTACCCTTTGCTTAAGCAGAAATTTCTTTTCTCGGAAAAGATCCCTTTACGTGATTGCGGGACCTTTGTTATAAGCCGTTCCTTTCCTCAGTGATGGCTTTCTTACCGTTACCTAACTCAGGGATTTCTCGAAGCTACTTTCCTTGAATATTATACTAAGTTGTATTCGAGTAAGTTCTAAAATGCAGTATAATACTCCCATTCGATCGTTTTCCTTCGAAATCCAAGCACACATCTTCATTCAACTCCAATTAAGTTCATAAGTAAAATTAAAGAATGCGCTCCGTAGTTTCTGCAAACTTTGACTCGTTTCGACTTACTAGTCATTATCTAGTCATCCTGAAAATCCAAATATTAAACAATAAAATTCACAGAATCGGGCGAGATATGGTGGAAATCCATCATGCAGAATGAAGGAGATATTTGGTACTTTTTCCACAAAAATTGTTTTATTTGTACTACCGGTTTCAACGGAGGACCGTCATCTTCAGGTACAAGTTATACAGTTCAAACAAAGTATATACTAACGAGGGAGAAGAGGGGAAGTGAGGAGAGGGTGAAGTAAGTGCGTTGGGGAAGGAGCGCGCGGGAGGGGGGACGCTATCAGTGGGGGGGAAGAAAAGGACGAACCAGCGGTGAATGGAAAGGGTAAAGGAACTCATTAAGTACGGAAAAACCGGGGGAATTTGTATGGGAAAGGATTTCTAACTGTTCCAAGAAGTTTAGTCGATGGCCTTTATTACAAATGTGCAGGATATCGGGAGTGAAGTCGGCGGCATGGTTGGATTCTAGGAGATGTTTTGCGAAATGGGACTTCTTTGAATTATTAGCAAAGGATCTTTCATGCTCTTTTGTTCTGATGGAGAAAGAGCGGGAGGTCTGCCCGATGTATACACCATCGCACCCCTGGCACTTAAGTCTGTAGACCCCAGCTTTTGAATGACGGTTGTGAATGTCTTTGCCATTACAAAATATTTTTCCCAAATTCAAGGAGGATTTAAAAGAAGGTCTGATAATGTAAGTTGAAAAAAAAACTAAGTAATTTCCACAATAAATTTTTAATTTTAACGACCGGTTTCGGCATTGACAGCCATCCTCAGGTCATCCTCAGGCCGAAACCGGTCGTTAAAATTAAAAATTTATTGTGGAAATTACTTAGTTTTTTTTTCAACTTAAGATGTCGTTCCACGAAGTACAGCCAGGACATATTGATTATGTCTGATAATGTTTTTGGGGAAACGATTAACAATGCTTTGGGAAATATTATCGATAAAGGTTATGCTCCCGATGGCGATGGTGATTCCCCAAAATGGTGTAAAGTACCAAATATCTCCTTCATTCTGCAAGTATTAAACGTTTCTGGAAACTAAAAAAATGCTTTTTTATTTTATCCCTAATTATAATCTGGGTATTTTTTTCCTGTCATTGTGCTTTCTATAACAACTATGCACGTGAAAAGAAGCTCGTTTCGCAAACTGCAACTCCATACATTTTTAACCTTGCTCGTTTTCTGTCTTCTCTTATCTATTGTGACAGAGGTAAACCCTGCGTCTTATTTCGAGGCTTTTGATCTCTTGGCGTCTGGTTTATTATTTGGTACAAACATTAGCATTCTGGGTCAGAAAATGCATAATTCGCTTTACGCGACTATAAAAGAAAAATACTATTCAAGGCACTTCTCTAAAGACGTCCACACTAACAAATTTGCACGGGAACGCGAAGTACAGACCAAGGTCGTTGTCCTAATAGCTTACCTCACGCAACAGTCCAGTTAATTATCGTAGAAAGAACGCGTATTCAAATTATTTTTTCGTATTTTTCAGTGTTTGTTTCCATATATTTTCGTCATTTTACTTGCATTGGGATCAATAATCAATTTATTGATCCCAATGCAAGTAAAATGACGAAATGGAATGATAAAGTTTCTATGGTATGTAAAATTTAATATATGGAGGAATCTCTTACTGTTTAAAACCTTAATAGGTTTTAATATCTTTTAGTAACATTAAAACTTATGATGCCTAAGAAATATTTTAAAAGTTTAACTCCTAATTATAGGGGCTTTTATGTAATAATAATCCGGTCCTAAGTTTATCTCTGAACACCCAGATTCCGTTATTTTTTTCCGAGCTGCTATCACAGACAATGTCTAAAATAGTATAAGGCTGTTTACTCCGCCAAGTTTAGTTACCTCATAGATATGCAATACAAATATTGGCCAAATCAAATTCACAATAGAGCTCTTACGTTTTTGCGTTTATTAACTCAAATCTAACCTTAGTTATCTAAAATATTCCGTATTTATCGACTCCTTCATTAATGAAATGAAGGTGCGGGGCTCGTGAGAGAGTGGATGTATTACAACGTTCAAAAAGTTCTCGAACTTATTTTCATTAGTGATAATGATTATAGTCCGGGAACTTCTTGAACGTAGTAGCATATGATGCAATATGTAGACTCTGAAATGAGCGCGAGAATTCTGAACCATGGATGTTACCGTATAACAGGGGCTGCAAAGCATTTTAACGTACTTCTACGCCATTAGATTGGAAATTCAAAATATTCATATCCCATTCCATGAGGGAAACTACTTGCGGCGACAGAATTGTTAACGTATTCAGGACGCACAGATGGCGGTAACCCAGTGATTTCAAGGAGTATTTATGGAATCGTTTTTTCATTTCCTTGGGATCCTCTCGCTCCATTAGGTTTTACATCGAATATCATGTTGTGAATAACGTAGTTCATTACCCGCAAACAGCTTATTTATTGCGATATTTCTTACGGAGACAGCTCACTCGGAAGGGCTTTCCCCATCTCTCGCGTTTGCCCGATGGATGAACGTCCCTATCGTCTCCTGAGTGTTCGTAATTCAGACTTAATAACTTAAACTCTCTCCTTCCCTCTGTAGTAAATTGAGTTTGGGCCGACGGAAATGGTTCACTTGGTTTACACTTTCTCCTTAGAAACACCGTTGCTTCGTCCTGTACTATTCAAAACATTGCCAGAAGGGAATTTCTCCGGAAGGATTTCCAGTCCAACGACGGTTCACATCAAGTCCATCACGCAAAATTCGCGCTGAATTTAATGCAAATGAATTATGTTTGGGATCGAGACTCACCCCGTTCGTGAGAATACGCCCTCTTTCGCTGCTAATTGAATTACAGTAACCACGTACGTGCGGCTGTTTTAAAGCTACGCTAAGAATTTGCTGTCTCACTTTTTCCTCTGCCCCTTCGAAATTCCCTGCTTTAAATTGTATCTTGAATTACAAAAGTGTCTTTGACTATTTTTATGTTATTGTATTATATTAAGCCAAAGGTTAACTAAAGTAAATTTACTCGATAGAACATACTAATATCAGGTGCCTTGAAACAATGATTACGCATGCGATCCTTTTATTTTCTTTAGATTTCTTACGATATAGATGACAATTTATGGCTAGTTAATAATATTAGTCCAATTTATAAGGTAATATTGGGCCTATCGATATCAAATTGGCACATGAGAAGCATTTTTCCTTTTTCAAAATATTCATTGCTATGAAAGTGCATGAAAAAAATATCATTAATGTTACCATTTTATGACTTTGTGCCTATTCCTAAGATAACAATTTAGACTCCTAAGTAACTAAGATAAAGTTTGTATACCATGTTGAATAATAATTTAATTGAATTCAGTCCCTCCCGTCTTTGGTAATTACTCTTATTAGAACATTTCATTGTTTGCCGTGAATAACTGCACATTTTGTCATAATGTTTATTTTTGTCAAGTAGTCTACATAATTATTAATGAAATTGATGAAAAACTTTACCACAAGATGAAACTTATAAAAATATTTACAAACTGAGTTTAAAAATGTTGTAATGTTTATTTTTATTTCCAAAAATATATGATTAAGTTTTTATTGCAATAAATGTTAGAATATTGTTTTAAATGCAGATCCCAAAAGCTCTTGCATATGGATTTAATAAAAACATGGGTGAATTTTGATGTAAATTCTCACTTTTGCTGGAATCCCTTTGCTGTTTGAGTATTTCAAATTTTAATCCATTGTTACAAAAACACTGTAGATATGAGCATGAACATCTTGGATAAATCAACAGTATTGGTCTGAATATTAAAATTCTTTGTTTTTGTATTTTAAAGTTTTTCTTCTCTTTGGAATAATATATATGGAACTCTAATTCTAAGTTTTATCCTGGTTAATTTTACAGGCAGAGAGAGATGGATTGAACCTGATAAGGATTGATTTGGAGCGCCGCTTGGAGCATAAGGACCTGGAGCTGCATGAGAAGGAAGAGGAATTGTTTCTCCAGCTAGAAAAAGTTATTAGATTAGAGGAGGACTGTGAAAAGGTACTTAGAGGAAATATTTGGTTACCAATTAACTTTTCTATTATAATAAAATTTATGTATTAGTACTATGGTAATATAATTACATTAAATGATATGTACTTTGAGGATATTAGTTACATTCATTTTTATTGTTATAAATGCACTCATTGTATATTACATTTGATTTTTCTTTCATTACTGGCTTTGTTTCTTTATTTTAGCTAAATTTATTCATATGTTATCAAACGTTTGTATGGACATTTCGTGCTTTTTACTTTAATTCACTTTGATTTAAAGCTATATTCATCTCATAGTTTATTGATTAATTTAATGCTTTCACAAATTAAGATCTTTTACGTATATCAAGGGCTATTAGAATAGCCCAGTGCACCATAATAATATAAGAATCAATCCTTTTATTATTATAAATTAAAGGATGAATTTTAGTTAATTCTATGAATGATGGTAATTTATTTTTTCATCAAAACTTGGCTATCTTCTTGGTTGTGTTTTCTTCATACCATTTTCTCTTTTCAGCTTCGAGCCCAAAAGGAGAAGTTTGAGCAGTGGAAAAACAAGCTGGAAGAAGAAAAGAATGAAGCTTATAGACAGGTGATTTTTTAAAATTCATTCAATTGTATCATAATAAAAGAATACAAAATGTTATATATATTCTTCTAAATAATGTTTTTGAAAATTTAATGGGAGACTTGACTCTTCAGAACCTGGGGAATAATGCTTTTAAAAGTAAAAAAACTCTCCTTTAGATTTTTGAGTTTTGGGGATTGAATGCATGTTTTTATCATGCCTTCTGTCATAATTGAAAGTGAATTTGAAAAAGTTGCTGATTCCATTATTTTAATTGCCTTTTCAATCAGCTCCAACTGCAAGCTGCAGCATCAGAAGCTGCAAGAAGAAGGATGGAAGCTGCAAGACAAGATGTTGTGAGACAAGTGACAGTCATAGCAGCTGAAAGAGAATCATTGGAAAAGGAGGTTAGGATGGTTATTATATAGCAAAACCATATAGTAACATTGAGTTTGAAGTAATCAAAGTAATTTCTTATTACCAATGAAGCTTATTTGATATGGTTGAAGATCTATATGATAAATGTAAGGAATCCTTAAGCTTAAAAGCTTTTACCTTAGGAAACCCTGGATAACCCTGGATAAATTTACCTGGAAACCTTATTAAGCCCATCTATTGAAGGATTTTATAGATTTTTTATTATGACAACTTTCCACATTTTATGTGTACAAACTTATATAAACATTTTGAAACATTGATATTAAACATAAGAACAGAAAGTGTTAGGATAACCAACCAAGATCTTTTGAAATATTTCCATCTTTCAATAAAGCCATAGTTAAATAACAATAACAATTTTAATAAAAAAATTGATATTAGCAGGCCTTTTATTTCATAAAATTTACATCTTAAGATTTGAGTTTTGCAACCATGTAAATGCATTACATATGGACTGTGACAAATTCTCATCCTTAACCGCAAGCCTTAGTAACTTGGCCTTTTTATGTTGCATGGTTCCAAATGGGAAACTCCGCAATAAAGTGAGACATTGATTTTAACTACCATAAGTTTGATCCTAAAAGACCCCTAATTAACAAGTTTTTGTATAAAAATGCATTTTGTGGATTATCGGATTATTTTTATAGTGTTTCCTGGAATAATAGAGAATTGAAATCTTGTTAGTATGTGTACTTGTGTAATAGAAACGCCATAGACTCTTCCCATCATGGTTTAGAGTTTGATGCAATTTGTTGGATACTTCTCTGTAATTGACAATCAATAGATTTTTGTGGAGGCATATAGAAATAGATAAATATTCATAGTAAATTATTCTCAATAGATTTGATTGTTCACTAATGCCAATTCTGCCAATTACATTTCAAAGGAGGATATTGTTTCATTAAAATTTTGTTTTTTTTTAGAATGAAATGCTGAAAGATAAATTGAAAGAAGAGCGAAGAGGAGTGAGTCATTACATTGTTGATCTCTCCGAGCAGAAGAAACAAATTAGTCAAGATGTGATTGGCCTGGAAAAAGAAGTAAGTCTTCTTTAATTAACAGATGATGTTCATTAAAAAACTTCTGCTGTGGTAATACTATAAACATTTTATTTTTTCAGGTGACTGATTTAAAATTTGTTGCTAGGCAAACAGCATCTCTAAATAATCAATTTAAAAAAGGAATGAAACACCTAGCAACATGTAAAAAGAGAAAATGTTCTGTTTGTAATTATACTCGAGCCACATTTGGAGATTATGAAGATGGGCATCAGTAAGTACTGAACCTTGTTACATTGAAAACATTAACGTATATGGAGAATATTTGGGAATCCATTTAATTAACTAGTGATTTAATGAAAAGTATTTACCAGAAATGGGCAAAATAATATTAACTTGGAGAGAAACATTACGGAGATTTTTTATTTATAATATGAATGTCACACTTTTACCTAAAGACCCTGTATGTACTCTAGTGTATGTAAACCCAATTATTGATCACAAAATCCACGGTTTCTTCCTATACTTTCTGGTAGCTCCTTAGGAAGAAAGAGGAATAAAACAACTTTAACATGAAATATTTAACTCTTCAACAACCTAAAGTTTCAACACATGGAATCTACATCATCATGCTTCATATTTGCTGAAGTGAATAATATATTTAAGTGAAAATAGATTTTTACTAATTAAATAGATTACTGTATCTACTAATAGATTTTTACTAATCAATTATGTCTTTCCACAACATCTCGGCCGAATCGATTGATTATAATATATTTCAGTATACAACAGCAGTGAATGAAAATAATCAATGATAAAGTCAGTCAATTACAAACATTCTTTTTACCATTAGCATTGTTTATGTTCTGTGAACTACAATCCTACTCATACCACTATTCATATTATATTACGTATATTAGTACATTTATTTTGTAAATACCTTCTACATATTTTCTGCTAACCTTTTAAAAAAAATGGCTCACAATCAAATTTAAAAATTCTATTATTATATTTATGTTGATGGACGTGCAAATAGCAGTACAGTAATTCCTTTATCCTCCAGGAATCATGTTTTAAAGGTCATGTCCTTTTTCTTATTTTTATATTATGGAGATTGTTTTATTTCATGTGCACTTCAATAACCATAATATGGAGTTGTGCAGTGTAAACCAAGTGTTGTAACTCTCTGAAGCACTGAAATCCCTCACATATATATAACGTGCCTGCCCATTTCATGAAATGGGCAATTACATGTTTGGGGTGAAAGGAACTCTACCTACCACACTCAACCCATCGGCGACATGCATATTTCACAATATGTAGCGGAGATTAATTAATTAATTAAATATGAGCGGCGCCAATGGGTTGAGTTGGGTAGGTAGGGTTCCTGTCACCCCAAACGTGTAATTTCCCAATTCATGAAATGGGCAATTACACGTTTGGGGAGTAACATATACATAATTTTCTTAAAGAGTAAAAATTAACATAGTATCGTTTTAGACTTATGTTTTCTAGTAGTATGTATCATATATTCTATAATATTTTTTCTAGTTAAAAGTGCTAATGATTCAATATTATTTTAGGAACAAACTCCTCTCCTGTATCCAAACTCCTTTGCAAGATCTCCGGAACTGGATCCGCCCTGCATCCCAATCAGAGAAATGTTCTCCTGTTATGGATCCTGAAGACCTGGATAGACGTGGTCTTTCAAGAGAGAGGGGAAGTGGAGCAGCAACTCCACTCTCCACCACACCCTCCATGTCATCCGACTGCCTTTTACACTCCTCTCCAGCTCGTGCCTCCCGCTCCCCAAGACGGAACTCTCCTCCCCCCACCTTCTTCCCTGGTCCTCCAACCCACTGCTCCTGTCGAAGTAAGCACAGAGCTGCCCTGACTCCATGCTCTTGTCCATCTCGACCCTCGTCCTTCTGTCCCCGCCCATCCCTCACTCCCGACATCTCATTTATAGACGAAGCAAGCAATAATGGAGACGGAGAGGTAGCAAGCGGGGGAGATGATGGGAGAGATGGATTGCAGGATGATGAGGAAGAAGAAGTCGGAGATGCAAGTTTGGGATCGTGTTACGTGGACGATGACCTCAGCAGTAGCCATGATGCAGCTGATGAACTAACTACCACCATCTCAGCTCACTATGATGAGTATGAGGATGAGGAAGGACTGGAAGGAGCTCGTGGAGGAGGAGTGGTGAGGGCTCAGTCTTGTCCCTGTCGAGGGCCATCCTCAAAAGGTGAGGAAGGAGGGGCTTCCATGATGAATTGTTCAGGTTCACCTACTCATCTGCCACCGTCCTGTTCAGTTCCCAATGATGCCTCTTTGGCCTCTACTTCCACTTCAGCAAGTGAACAGCAACCTCATGCCAGTTCAACTAGAGCCTTCTCTTCAGACTCTGGATTTTCCTCAGAAATGTGTGAACCTGTCTTCTGTCAGAGGGGTGGTGGACAGAGGAGGTCAACAGGAGCGAGAAGAAGGAGGAGCGGAGATGGGAATGTGACTGATGGAGGAGAGGATGATGACCAAGTAGGATGCCGAGACCCTGGGGGTTTCCGTAGGTCAAAGTGGACTGCCTCTTTCCGCAAGCTAATACACAGGGTTTCAAAGAGGTAAATTGAAAACATGTGGTGGTGTATGCTTGATTTCGTGTGTGTGAGATGATCATTGCATGGCCCCTATTGAAAGGAAATTGTCGACAAATGCCATAATAAGCAAATTTTTTATGCTTGATTGATAATGGCTTGGGTTTGGTGTTTGTTTCGCATGGACATACCAAGATGAAGAAGCTGTCATTGTGTTACAAGATAGTTAATGTTATAGACATATTGTTCTCTTTCAACATAAATGATAATTAACATAATCATGAATTTCAGCCGTTTAAAAGTCAAATAGGTAATTTTGAACTCTGATTTACTTTCATGCCAATATTTGTTCATTTACTTTTGCATAGCTTTAGATATCTTATGTTTCTGCTTTTGGTGATAAATCAATCGAGAATTTGTTACATTTGGAAGACAACTGTCTTAAAGTCTTAAATTCATTGACTTTTACTTTCATATTAGGCTATCTTAAGTCTGAGAAATAGTTTACTTGTACATTTAGGAAAAAGAAAATGTTTAGTTCCAAGAATTTAATTCCAATCACATAGTGCTTGTTCTGTGATAGTAAAAATGGGGTCTAGACTTGGTGTGCAAATATGAATCTGTAGTTGTTTTAGCAAAGATTATCCTCAGAAATTTTAGTCTCTAGACAGATTTATTAATAGAAATATCTATTATGTAGTCATTAATGAATATTGGCTTAATGCTTTTAAATGTTTTGAAGTCCCTTATGAAATTCTGTGAATTAATTTCGATTCATATTATTCACTTCAAGGGTTCCTTTGAATGAGTTCTGATTCATTTTAATCTGCAAGTTTTGTGAAAATTGTGTTCCTTCCATGTTCATTGCTCAACTGGAGTTATATTTGCCCCTTTTTTCTCTATGGGAAACAGGCTGTCATGTATTTCCTAATGACATTAAGGGGAAGTATTATAGAATTTTTTATCTTAAATGTTCATGAAAAGTTATTTGCACTATATTCATTGAAATTAAGATAAATGATAAACAAACTCAGTAATTTCCACAATAAAATTCCATTTTCCACAATCTTTATTGTGGAAATTACTAAGTTTGTTTATCATTTATAATGCCATTCCATGAAGTACGGCCAGAGAACTTAGAAATTAAGATATATTATAATTTTCTTATTGCTTATGAGATCTACTCTATACAAAAGCAAGATAACATTGATCTGACAGTATGAGTAGAGCCTATTACTTTTCTTATTCTGACTACCATCATGGTTTATGTAAATTTTTTTCCAATACCATATAACAATAAGTTTTCCATTATTGTAGATTACTAATAAGTTACAGTATTTTTTAAATTTTTTATGGCATGTTAAGCTACAAAGATAGGTAAATCATTATCAAAATATTCTGGTACATGGTTCCTCATCTTTCAACAATAGTGTCATTCTGAATGCAAATATACATTTTCCCGTGAAAACATGAAATACTTCCAATAATGAAGTTTTTTATTGTTTAAATTCTCATAAGACTGCTTTTGATTTCTTGTTCTGAATGTTTAAAAGCAATTTCAATGCATGAATAGCTTTCTTCATAAAGAGAGCCTTATTTACTTCCCTCAATCAGTAGAGGTTAAATGAGAAAGAGTATTATAAGTGTTCCTTGGTTCTTCATTCCACAAGTAGTATACATTCAGCAAATGTCTCTCATTCTCATTATTTCCTCATTGGAATTCTGAAACACAAAAATTTTATTTGAAAGAAAATATAATTCTTGTGTGAATTAGCAAATTTTTAAATCTTATTTTACATATTGTCACAAAAGAAATTTTGCAGCAATATTTTGTAGCTAAAGAATCTGGAGGGTTAAGGAAGTCCTTCCAGCTTTTACTAGCTAACCATTAATTGTCAATGTTTTTCAATATGCCTATTCTGATATTTTTGTAAATATGTTTAATGAAATTCCTGTCTCTGTAACATAAATCTTATGTTATAATTATTGTTAGGAAATGAAATAAGTATAGTTTTAGAAGTTAATTGACATTTTGAGCAATGAATAGTGTTGTTTATATTTGGAAGCAATATATAAGTATTTGGCTACTTTGTTAAAAAATTTTAATTTTTAACATTTATTGAGATTCATATTTTATAAGATTTGCTGGTTCAAAATATACATCATTCAAGTAAGTAACATGCAGCTTATTCAAAATCTGTTTATAAATTAATATGCATGAATAGCATGGTTCCTGAGATATTTCCATTGTTATTACTTAAAGTTTGGTTTCTCTGACAACTTCTAAATTCATTAGGAAAATTTTTGATTTTATGTTCATGATCATTTGCTATGTATTTAAGTAAGAACTGAGGAAAAGAAGTTAAATATCATAATTTCCTTTTTCATACTATGAATTACTTGACTTTTTCAAATCTTTCGTATTATAATATAAAATCCATCATTTTCCTAAAATTTAATGACATCGTTAAGAGTACAGGGACTTAATATATTTTAAAAATTAGTAAAATCTTGACATAATTGTATACTGTATTTATCTTATCATATCGGCGTATAACACACATCTCCTCATAACATGCATCTTGATTTTAAGAAGACAATTTTTTATTAAAAACTAAAATTTAAATTAAAAGACTTTGAATGGTCTGGACACTATATATTCTGCAGAGCAGTGACTAATAATTACAGAAGCTAGTCTATAATTGCAATTTACTATGTAAACGGTAACTAGTAAAATTAAATTTGACTTAGCAGTAATTAGTAAAGATAAAAAATCTCTCTTCCAAGTTCTTTCTATAATGATGAATAATTTCAGATGATCGAATATTTGTTCTGTTTGTGCAACAAACAAGTCAGGTTGGTCAAGTGTTAATGTGAATTTGTTAGGTAGTCAAATGTTTACTTTCTTATCCCTCTTATTTCCACAATTCTCAGTAATTGTTAGGTTAATCATTAAAATTATTTACTGTACATAATTGGAAAAAATGCAATGTTTTGCACGTAAAGACAAGTTCTTACTTGAGTGTAGATCAGCTGATTTTGAATATTATTCCTAAAAGTTGTTTTAATAAGACAAGACATTTAAAAAATAGAATATCATAAAAACCTAAAATAGACATTTTAAACTGACTTAAAAATGAATATAATTCTTGTTACATAATTAATTTAAAATGAAAAATATACATATGTAGCACACAACATGTATTTCAGGCCTGAAGTTTTGGAAAATGTGTGTGTTATGCACCGATAAATACAGTATATAATTTTTAATTCTTGAAAAATGTTGATAGTAGCTAATGTTGTGTTTTGACAGTTTGTCATTTGTTTTTTGTGCTCTGAACAAATCCATTCTTGCTACATAGTAAGAAAATTTTAAGAAAAATGTAATATAATTCTAACAGTCATCATTGATTAATTTTTACAACATTCAATGCATATAACTAAGAAAAGCAACTATTCTTTAATGAATACTTATTTGAAAGAATTCTCACTTCTTCATGAATATGGTTTAAAAGTTTGTGTGCTACTTCTTACACGTTTTCTGACTGACACATCATTTTGATAAAATGATACTTAGCCATGTCGGACAAAGCTCTGTTGCAAGTTCCAATGATACTATCTTAAGTTCTACTTTTATGAAGATAATAAGTTTTACTTAGGAGAATTATAATATTCTGTGCATTTTAGTTGAATTTTATCTTTTAATTGATTTTTGGAAAGATACACTTTGGTTGTGAATGAATTTATCAAAAACTTTGATCTATGTATATTTTTGCATTCTCATAAGATCTACATTTACTCGCTTTTTATTCTAACATCTTCTGTTATTTGTTGAAATTGCTTCCAATAATAGAATTATAATTGTTTGAACATATTCACGTTTTACATGATATATAGTTTCGGTATTCATTCTTGAATTTAGTTTAATTGGATCAGTTCTGGATCCTTTCGGCTGTAGTATCCTTGGCCCTAAACCCAAGGAGTATTGCAAAGACTTGACAATTCCCTGTTTCCATCCTATACAATAAAATCAAAGGTTTGAGTTCATGGAATCGTTCTTTACTTCAAAATTGTTATCTTGAAAATTTATTCGCAGCACTAAAAAATAGTGCATTTGTCATTATAAATCACATTTTTATCTATGATCTACTTTATTAACTGATGTTTGGCTTCAGAATGAGAATGAGAAAGACTTGACTTACTTTATTCTTATATTTATTGAACAATAATTTCTTTACTTCTGGCATTGATGATATTATTACCGAATTTAAGGATCATGTAATGTTTAATGTTTTGTTTGCATTGGTGTCAAGTAAATTTGTATAATATGAGAACCTTGTAGCCAAGGAACTTAGAATCTCAGAGAAGCTTGCACTTAAAGGGAAAGGTAACTTTTTGTACTCAATATGTATTGTATTGTTGCCATTTTATAAATAGTGTCTCTAAACTCAGTAACTCACCTGTCATTATGCTTCAGCTTCTTATTTCATTTGAATCGATTTAACCATTTTGGAAAAATTTTTGATGAAAATTTTTACAGTTATTTTTTACTTTTTATTCTTGTTGGAAAAAATAGCTTGGATTGTGTAAGGTCACTTACTAGTCTCACAATTTTGAAATATTTAGCAAACGAGCTTGTAATTGCTTTCTTTGGTTAAAAATTATCATTATACTATTCACAACTAACATGTTTTAAAATGACACAATGAGACAAAACATACAGACATCCAATGGCTGATTTCCTTACAGCTTCTCTGTAAATCAATTAATAATTTCCACTTAATGCATTACACTGTCAGGAACATTAATTTTTCATTGCTGTATTCTATCACATGCATAATTTATAGCATTATGTTTTATTCATATTTGATGCATGGTAAATCAGATCAATTTTGTAAAACTATTATGATTTTTTCTGTTATTTATGTATTTATTCCAAAAAGTTTCAATTATAATTTATTTATAAAACTCTATTATTTCAGATTCCAGGGTCATCATTAATCAAGAGTGTGTAGGTTGAAAAACGTTACATTATACTGCCTATTATTCCAACTTTGAGGTTTAAAGATTCCCTTTATAAGTACAACTATTATGTCATCAAACATTCCTTAAGTTTATGTGTGTGTGTGTGTGAATGTGAAGTGCAGTAACATCAATGATCATACTGGTGCTAGACTGAATTCTGAAATTCTTGGGCTGAAATATGGTGTTATAAGAAACATTTCATGACTTGTTAAAGATTGTCTACTATTGAAACTGATCTGTATAACTGTTGACTATGTATTTTGGTTCATTTCCCTCTTGCCACAATGATATTCAGTCATTGAGTGGCAATGAGCCTGATCCTGTGGATGGGAGGATCTCATTTTATGGTTGTGAAATTTTTCTCCTCTCCCTTCATGTTACATTCTTATGGAATGGTTTGCTTATGTAGTTGAGAAGGTATCACAATAATTCAATGAGTATTTCAGCCAAATTAATGTATTTTTAATTACTCCTTTTATTAAGTATAAATGAATTTTTTGTGCAAGATATGCAACATCACTTTTGGTTATAATATTTCAAGCTTTCCATCCGTCTTATATTAAAAAGTATTTCAGGTTGGAAAACCAAGGTAATGTTTCACTATTATCGGAGTGTTCTTTTGGATATTTCTAAGTATAATATTGGTATAAATCTTCTGATTGATAATAAATTGTATCTCTAAACTTCTCAACAGGTTGAGAGATTCAGAGTGTCTGGTATTTCTTTGTTACTGTGTTGTTTAATAATTCCTTTATCCTACAAAGTGTAGGAAACTTACTTTTAAGATGTAAGCCTTAAATTTGTTGATTGATTTACTTTTGTAAATTTTTTATGATCATTGTCTTATCATAGTGAACAGCATTAAACATGAAATGCATTTAAAACATCTGGCTGTTGTTTCCTTAATAACCAAATAAGTATACAGTGACCAATCCTTGCCAAGTTCATTACCCATTAATTTCCTAGTGACACAAAGATAAAAATGCAAGAATAAAGTATATTCATGTTTTATAAAACAGGATACTTAAAATACACAAATGTGTTGATTTCTATATTAAGCCAGATACTACCAATGAACATTCGAAATACTTAAAATTCAATAAAGTAAGATTTAAAATCCTTCATTTGAATGATTTTCATTTATCTTCTGAATGTAAACATTAACCAATACTGTGCTGTTATTGTTTTGTGAGGAAGGATTGTGAGGAAATTTGCATTTGTTATCATAAACTTTCTTATTCAGTTCAGTAGCTGTGATCTAATGATCAATCTGCTGTATACTGCCTGATTTCATCGCAAATCAACTATTTTGGAGTAATAGAATAGTATCTTTTGATTATTGTTATTAAACCTTATGGTTGTACATTAATCTACAAAAAATCACTCAATCCCCTGGCTTCATGCAGGACCAATTTGAGGTGATACGATGAGGAAGATAAAATAAAAATTATAACTTGAGGAAGCAGTAGAATAATTTGCAAAGTCTAAGAGCAACATATACACATTATGATTTTCAGTAATCAGAAGTATTTCAAGGTCTATTTTTTTAAGCCACATCTATCAAACACAGTTAACTCATATTTCTTACTAAGCTGTTTATAATGCTGAACATCTAAGACTGAAAGTTTACATAGTACACTAGTGAAGATGACCAAGATTAGACATAAAGCAAGGTAAGTAATATATCAGGGTATCTGGTAGTTACGAATGCCATATACTTTACCTGCATGATTTGTAATGAAAAATGGACAAGAAGGTGCCTTCAAAGAAATGAGCATTGGGGTGCCTAAGTATTACAGTTAATTACTTAGGCAGTTACGGTAAGTTAATTCCCCGAGGGAATAATAAAAGGAGTTAATTACCATCCTGTAGGTAAAATACGAAATATCGCATAGGAATTAAAGGAAACCGTAGAAGAGAGAAAAAAAAGAATTCTTTCCAGGATGGAACCCGGGACACCCAACTATAAATCCGATACCTTGGCATTAGAGCTAATAAGTTTCTTGTGACTTTCGGAATTTTCTGTAGTTAAGTTAAATTGAATTGAATTAAATCAGATCGTATTTAATACTAAATAAATTCATATAATTATAAAGAATACGATTACATACGTATAAATATAATCTGAATATAATACTAATGTCGTATATTATGGAATATTAACTTAATACGTAATAAAGCTCATTAAAATTGACATTACCATGCTTCCGCAGTACAGATACTAAGCTAGGTCACTTTTTGAAGATTCAAATTACCCGCCTACCCATAATGCACCGTGGGAGAAAAAAGTTGGGAACTCCGCTTAAAGCGACCATTTTTAATGGCTTATTAAGGCCAAACGGGTAAAGATTTTTCCGCAGAAATTTAGAATTGTGTTTCTTTGACCCCTTAGTTTGCTCTTAACTTCTGAAAACGCCTGTGCTCTTGTTTTCTGGACCCTTTTGTTCTTGAGTCCTCAAGGGAAAATGTAATTTTACGGCAGAAATTGATAACATATGAGAAAAATTATGGCCTTTTGTGATTCTGAGAATATCAACCGAACCTTTCCCTAGCTTCAAATCTACAGATAATCTCACAAATCCTAAATAATGCTATTCTCCCTTCTCACCTGAGGCCGTGAGGGAATAATATCATATTACGGCCAAATTATTGACAAATGAACTGACTTATGTGATCCTAGGAATATTTTCCAAACAAATTCCAAGCTCTAAATTCGCAGATAACCTCTCAAGCCCAGAATAAGCGTATTTTACCCTCGGGACGCAACTATCAAAAGTAATATTCTTGAAACATTTTCCCAGAAAGATTTTAAGGCTGACTCCCCTAAAGCTCGCCTTTGCCATAAAAAGGTAGATCGATGTCTTGAGCATTGACTTCAAGGTAGGACTTCACCCAGAAAGAAAGAAAATGCAAACTTTTTACCCTTTATCATATGGAAAAATTCGCCAATTTTGGAGAGGATAGCAGAAGCAGAGGTTCAGTAGCTGCTAGAAATAAAACTATATTTTCCCACTCATTAGGATAAAAAATTACCTTAGCTTTCTGTGACAATGGTTGAAAACTCAGACTTATTCCGCTCTGAAGTGCCTAAAAAACTAAGCAAAATCTGAAGCCTATCATAGAAAATGATTTAATAACTAGCGATCTTAAGTCCGTACAAACGTAATGAATGTCAATGACTTAAGCTGTCGTCTCATTCAGACCAGTTGGATTCTAATACACTTGTTTTCTGATACACTTGTTTTCTGATACAAATTCTGGTTCTTTATTCATCGAAAAAGATCGAACATTTATGTTCATGTAATAAAAGTAAACCGTAAATTACCGGAAGTGAACCGTAAATTATTACGGTTTAATTCTGTGAATCAGGATGATGGACGCGCGTTTATTCCCAGATTTATGACGTATATATGTGGAATATGTTAACGAATGATGCAAGATTATGAAAAAAATACAACTTTTTAATTTTCGGGACATCCATGAAAGTTAGCGGGTGATAAAAAAATATATAGGAGTCACGTTAAACTGTAGTTAATCATTTAAAGAATATATTCGAGATCCGAGAGGAAAAACGAATATAATACAAAGATTAACTCATAATACACTGAGGGGATGCTAATCGAGAGTCAAAGAAGTAGCTTATTTTTCTCTTATTCGATATACTACTGCGCGATTTAGGATTCACATTAAGTAGGCTTAACCGCAGATTTTGATATAGTCATTCGTAGAGCAGCTGGTTTCGTTAGAGATTTCTGGTTTGTCAACAGCGTCAGGCAATAGAGTCAATAACCAATAGAAATTGGTTGGAATTCGTTCCAGGTGAGAAGAACTGACTGCTGAAGGAAGCTCTCCAAATATTAAGACACTCTTGATATTAAGACGAAGTAAATGAAATTTAATTCCAATAATAAACGAACGGGATCTCAGAGAGGAGATCATAAAGCGTTACACGTAATTGCAAAAAAACATATAATTACTTAGATTACTAGTCATTCTTTTCCCGGACTATCAGAGAAGCTAATAAGGTAGATACTAGGTAATGAAGAAGATGCAATTACACCCTATGTCTTACGAAACTGATAGCTTCCGGGATATATAAAAATTATATCTAAAAGATACAGAAAATCTAGAAAATAATACAAATATATTTATATAAATCCATAAAATTACTCAAACGCTGAATCCAACTAAATTCTCATTTCATATCTCATTTCTGCTAACTATATCTTTCAGTCTCTCGCGCGTTTTCCCTTTTGCCTCCCCGCGTTTTTTTCCGTATTTATCCCTTATCACCAACTTTCTCGCATTCTAAATCATGAAAAGCCGATAATTTGAAACAGCAATGAGCTGTAAATGCTAGAATCCTAAAGAAATTGATATCGTTTTCTATAGTCGATAGACTATAGAAAACGATCAGACTTCTTTCCATTTGTTAAATGTAGGAATGTTAAGTTAATTTATTTTATTTTATTTAGTTAATGGGTGTCGAAACATTCCCGTTCAGGAATAAATTATCCAAAGCGCAAATTTGTTTCTCTCGCAGAGTTTATATTCCATAATTTTACGTCTTTAACAGCGAGTCCGTGGGCTGAGAATGTTTAAGCCATATCATCATCACCCTGATAGATCCCTTTTTCCTACAGTGCAACGGCAACATTTCTATCAATCTATGAAATGGTAGAGCGATGCCATTAATTTTTTTGATTATTTAAATCTATAATTATAAATAAGGAATAATAAACTCAATTTCCCAAGGAAATGGAAAATATATGTGGCAAGACTAGTTTCGACTTTACAAGTAGTGACTATTAGGCGTCTGATGATGTCTATATTGTATCAAATTATCTAAAAATGACCATAAATACTTATGAGGATGCCATGCTGCATAAAATGTCTGTACGAAAAAAAGTACCATCGAAACTGAGAATTGGGAAAGTCACCAACACGCTGGAAATTTCCTAAAATATCCTAAAATTAATGAAGTTTCGGGAAAGTATGATTGCGTCACACCTTATCAGGGGACCAGGATGAAGCGTAAAAATTGCCTATCCCCAAGCCATGTATACCCTAACTACGCCACTGCATGTCTTCCAACTGGCAACCAACGCGACTGTGTAAGACTAGTATATGTATTTTTTCACGTTCATAATTTCATAAGTGTTCTACCTTCCGGTAGGTTCATGCACAATCAAAACTCCCTATTAATCGCCATCTCCTTCATTTCCTTATATTTAACCCCACTCCTTATGTCATCCATCAACTTTTGTCTCTGTCTTCCCCTCTGTTATTTCCCCTGAATCCTACCCTCAATTACAACCTTTACCAATCCCTCTCCGCTCAATATTTGGCCCAATAATTTCTTCTGACGATGCTTAATCACGCCAATTAAGTAAGAAAACGTTAAATTTGGGCACAAATAGTGGTAATGATAACAATTGATGTTTTACTACTAATCAAGAGGCAGTGTTCCAGAATTTAATTGATAAATTATTAATACTGCATACGTGCTAAGACTAAAGGCTAAAGAAAGAACTACCCATTTATCCGCTTACTAATGTTACTGAATTGATATATTTAACCAACTGAAAAAATAACCCGCTACATGACCTTGTGTGAAGAAAAAATGTGCAATAAGCTGCAATCAATGTAGCATTCAAATGGTATTCATAAATCGCAAGTGGTTTGCGCAAAAACCTTTTCATAAAATGCGACGAAGGAACGGCGAACGTCTCTTAATTTCCATATAAATATACACAGGGAAAATTTTTATAATATCTACGATTAATAATAATATCACTGAATATTTCAAAATGAAATAGAAAACTTTTAGAAATGAAAATGGATGGAATCTTGTGAAATAAGATGACTTTGTTTTCAAATATACTTACTCGTATAAGCATATTTATACATTAATGCAAAATAATATGTATGCAATATGTATATACTGGCAAAGGGACAGAAAACGGATTAATTTGGGTAAACTCCTCAAAACTTCCTCAATCCTGAGAGAAACTAAAGCAAAACTGAGCACTGTGCGCGCATTCCGTTTTGAATACTCTCCTCAAAGTGGAGGAGACGAATTAGTAGCATATTCCGTCAAAATTATCAGAGAATATTTCATTGAATATTTATAAACGTCATCGAGTAAGTTGAACAATTCTGAATCGCTCACACATATTACGTAAACTGGAGCTCGCATATCCGACAAAGATGCGGTGAAGCAACTGAAATATTTGCTTAAGTAATGCTTATTCTGAATATATTCGATGAAAAAATTTGAGAAGAATGTTATTTCATCAGGTTACAACAAGTATGTGGGATACGCCCGAGAAAGTGCAGCGCTAGGTGTTCTGTTTTGGTGAAGCATAATAAATAAATAAGAGTTGCAAAATTGCTCCCATACGCAAGGTTGAAATCATGTAAACAAGAGAGATTAGAAGCTATTCTACGATTCGTTGATAATTTAACGAGATATACATTCGGGGAGTACGTCAGCTGTATAATGAGAACTTCCTGTTACTTGGCCGTTCAGGCAAGGGCCGCATAGAGGAGAAATAGGTCGTTTATTTATTCGAAGTTGTAATGACGAGTCGTTTTAAGAATTCATTTTTCCCGCGAACAGTACGTGATAACAACAAAATATAGATGTGATTCGAGCGCTTTGACTGTACGGGACCGCTTTGACTGTGGAGCCAGATAAAAGCTGACCATCGTTCGCACAATCTTAAAGCTGGGTAGCTTGTTGTTCAAGATTTAGGGCGAGTACTTTCTGATCCTATTTATAACATAGAATATGACGTAAAAACATGGAATTTCTCAAATAACTGTATGACAAAAATTATTTATATTAAATCGAATTAATATCAAACAAGGATTGGATACGGCAATAACGCTATTTGAATATAAATGATGATTTTAATCATGATCAAATCAACGGCATTAGCAAGGATATATTCCTCATTTGATATGGCTCCTAAGACCTAAATTTGGAAGATAATATAGTTTTTGAACAAGAAGAAAAAGTAGTCTGACAACGGTGTAGTGTACAACTAGGGGAACCATTACTTAAGGGAGAGTTTTACATGGTTTTACCGAGCAATGAATAGTCAGAAGGTTAAAATGGTAACAGAGATTGATGAGAACTCCTATAAGTGTTGGATAAGAGTATAAAAAAACTTAATTTATAGGTTAGTAAGCATAATGCACGAGACTTGAGATATACGTACCTGCTGATTTAAAAGAAAATGCTTCATTGTCCCTACAGCAAATAAAACGACTGCAATTAAATGTGACTAATATCGGGTACATAGTTTAGTTTCCCATGCTTTAAACTATTAACTGCAATAATACAGAAAAGGGTGGAGTCCAGGGTAGTTGATGGATTAGTTTGGATAAATAAGAGGAAGAGACTCGTGAAGCTACACTAACACTGAGGGTTTTCTTTGGAAAGAGCATTCAAAAGTGACGGGACACCTACATAGCGTTTATCAACGTAGAAAAGTCCTTAAACTACGTGTGGTGATAAGATTTTATTTTGATAGAAATTGTGCTGGATTATAAGGAGAGGAGAGAGAACTGGAGAATGTATAGTGATGACGAATCAATAAGATTTGGAGATCACCAACTTGATACCAAGATGAAGGGAGTTAGGTTGGGTTGCACACTTTCCCCCATTCTCTTCAGCATTTACATACTTTCAGAAAGGATTGGAAGTTTTAGAAAACCTAAGATGAGGAGTAAAAATCCATGGAATGGAAGTGACATTCCTCAAATTTGCAGATGGCATTGCGGTATTGGCGGAGGGTGAAAAAAGGTCTCATGTCCACACTCGCACAAGCCACATTAAGAAGTAAATGTAATATGAACATCAATAACAGCGAAACTGAGATAGATGGGTCATGCGCCTCTGATGTCAACCCTTGCGTGCGTGTCTCTCATTCCGTCAATATTTCTCGCGTCGTGATCTCGAAAGGAAGGAGAGCAGAGCTGAGAGAATTATTTTAGATGGAGAAGACTTAGAGACGGTACAGGAGATTACTTGCCTATGAAGCATGATAACAGCGGATGGAAGAAATGATCGAGAAATAGTAACCAGGCGAAAGTTGCTTTTAACCAAGGGAGGAAGCCAATCATCTCGCAGATCATAAGCATAGAGTTGAGAAAACATCTTTTCAATAAGTTTGTTTTGTTTTTTTAGGTAAATTGCAGTGAAATGCATAAAGTCTCCTCTCAATTTTAAACCCCTCGATCACTAAGGAATGGAATTAAGAAGACATGCATGGAGGTAAAGTGATAATTTCAATGATAACTAAAATTTACTAATGTTTTTTGTTATCACGTGCATGGTCGGCGTCAATTTTTAAAACAAGCTACAGGAGGTATTTGAGTAAGTTTTATTTTGTAGTTTTTTATTCACAGAAGATATAACGGGTAGAGCTAAAATCTAAGACGATAATTGACTTTTCAGCATCATACTCAATAAATGCCACACAATTATTTAATAAAAATTTCAAGAAAGTAATTTACAGCATAGATCAGCGCATTCAATCCTTAAATATTTAGTGCCCGATGAAGTTATAATTCAAACTTTGAAGCAATAAACAGATGTATGCGCATGTTAGATGATCTAAATGAAAATAAAAAAGGAAAATATAATTACGAAAACCCGTCGCTTGACAAAAAATCTCTTTATTAAATAAAATTCAGAAAATTTATAGATTGTTACGCGGCCTTACTGTATCTGTGTACGATTTGAATAATTGGTAGCAGATGAGCTATTGTTATCAATTGTCTTCGGTGGAGTTCGTGATAGATGAAGTACGCAACTGCTATCAAACCCTTTAATTTTTCATGATTAGTTAGATGTCTTCGGTAGAACAAAAATGTTTTTTCAGGACTTTTTAGTATAACAACATCATTAAATCTTAAATTAGATAAATAATAATTAGATATATCAACAGTTTTTTTAGATTCTGTTGAAAACAAGATACTGAGACGAGAGAAACATTATTTTACGATACACGTAATTACCAATCTCTATAGAAGTTAAGTCAGTTAGATTAAAGTTAAGCCTAGGAATATAACATTAACTTCCATAATTTAAATACAGATTTAAAATAGGCTTACGATGACTCGTTAGAAGGAAACCTTATCAAATATTCTTGACCTGAAAAACGCACACTAACTAATAGGATTAATCAAAGTAATGATGGACACAGTAACAGGGGTAATTATCCAAAAGCAACCGACGGAAATATCGAAGGTATAGCACTATATTCAACCTAGCCTTTGAGTACGTAATAAAGACAGATGGACACCGGAAGGGAAAACCTATTAATATGTGTACGAACGTCTGTTAACGAAAGCCGTGTATTGAAATTTCGGAATATATCATAAGCTGTGGCGATTATTTTACTTCTTATTAAGCCGAATCTATTACTGCAAATAACGATATTTACTATTGAGAGAGTATGACAGATCAGTGATATCATACATTTGAGGAAAATGACAAGCCAAGGATAATGAATAATTGTCTACGTAATATGTGCTTCGGTAACGGATGGAAATGCAGAATGTACAAGCGCTTATCAGTACTGGCCTCACACCGAAGTTTACCGTAGCCTTCCTTCAAGCGCTACGATCAGTTGACATAACCTGAAGAAAAAATGCAATAATATATATTGTTTAAAAGGCTGGCACAATATTTAGGACCAAAATATATTGTTATATAAAACAATTTTTCCCAGAGGTTATCCGATCAACTGACTCAAGGTGAGGAGTAGAATAGTTCAAATGTATCATTAAATAAAAATTTACTTTATTTACTTTATTTAATTTACTTTACTTTATTTACTTGTGATGATATTGAACCGAGACGCATTATAGGTAAACTAGTTACTTGAATCAGTATAGAATGGCAATTGTATGATATCAAAAAGCTTACCAGTGGACTCGCGACTAAGCTGACCGCAGCCTTAGAGCTGATGATGAGCAAAACAATCTACTGAAATTACCTGAAGGAGGAAAACAATAATAAAAGTTTATGAGAAAGGTACTAAAATAAAATGCTATACACAAAGATACATCTTGAGATTAAACAAAACTTTCCAATGGCTATCCGATCACCTGAATTAACATATGTGAAAACTTGAATAGTTAAAAAATATCGGCAGTCAGTGCTTTCCTCGTATGGGATTTTCCTAATTTTTAAGCCTTGGAAAACAGATTCATGTATTCGTAAGCAGTTCATAGAAAATGTTGTATATATTCTACGAGTTCTATAGCTTACGGATTAGGGGTATGGTTTAGATGGCCTGTGGCTAAACTAAAGCAAGGGAATGGAGCAAGGGTCCACCGACTTGTCGACTGCATTTAGATATACAAGTATTTTGAAAGAGTTAACCATGGAAGTCGCCAAGGATAATGAAGGAAGTCATGGAGAATATCACGAAATTTCGCCATCAAGAATGAATTTCGCAGAATCTACTCACGTATGTGTAACTCCAAGTAGTTTTACACAAAATTGAACAACCCAAACATTGTTCATTTAATAGTTAGCAGGAAAATTTTAAATCAAATACTTACAATATACTGGAGGCTGAAAATCCTGTGCTGTCCCAGCTGAATAAGTCTTCGCGCGTCAAATGCTCGACGTTGACTAACCAAAGTTTTATCAATTCACCACTAGATGGTAGGTTTGCAGGTATAAATTCCAATGTATTTCAAAAGAAACTATAACAGAACTTAGCTCCGTCAAATGCGCCAGTGCTGTTCAGTGGCATCCACTCCGATGAGCACCCTTCAAAATTTACAAGGGATGACAAAGTATTCCTATTACTCTGTTCACCAAACTTCCTCGGCGCAAAAATTCTTCAAATGATGAGCTCAACATACGAGACTCAGTTAAGGATAAAAGGTAACATACCTAGCGAATTTCTCCGATGCTGAGCCGTTGATAACCGTTTTCCCTTGCTGTTGTGCAGGCACTCCCCTTTATATTACATGATAAGGCGTTCTTTGTCCATAGCACAGTCAAAAAGACGTAATTATTATTTTGTACAATTATTCCTTTAATGTTTTTGGTAATACATTTAATTCCTATTGCATTTAGTTAGGATAATTTTCCAACAAATTAATCACTAATCTGAAATTTTATTTGTTAATACAATTGAATAAATTTTCACGCACATAAAATCACCACCCATAACATGTCAAACAACTAAATCATACTAAGAATGTCTTTGCCTTTCGTTACGAATGAAGATTTTTTTTCTGGATTATGTTTAGAAAAATAAAATCTATATAAAACGCGCGCGTTGTATTTAATAAAGTATGTACCAACAAATGCAACTGATAAACGTTACGATATACTATTTATGCAATTTTGAACCATCGAAGTACAAAACTAAAATGCAGGTGGACACAAAATCACAGTGGAAGGGTACACATAGTATCACACATTAGAAATCAGTAGCATGGTAGCCAAATTCATTTACACATAATTGGCATGCTTTATCCTCCAACGAGTCCACTCGAGGGCTACTAGTTTTTCTCTTTGCATGCGATTTTTAGACTACAATGGCTTGTAGGTAGTTATTTTACGTACACCAAACCAATTCTTCAACTGAAACCATCATTTCGATCAATAAGTAAGAATTCCGAGTAATTCTTCGTCTTTTCTGAAATATTTCACTTCTATTTTAAACTCCTCCTGACGAAACAACTACCTGAAAGCACGGAATTCACGACCTCCGCAATAGTTTCCGTGGAGAATATTCTCATGAACGTTTGTCTTTATCGAACATGCACTGATTGCATATATTTTGGGAAAGGACTTTCAAGCAGCTTGAGCAATCCCACGCCCTTCCGTCTATTTCATTCGGAAAATAAATATTTCCTTATTTACATAAATGTATATATTTGCCATACTAAGCATTTGGCCTCCCTGTAAATACTTATATTACTTTATAACTATTATATTATATTACTACTTATTAACTTTTATTACTCAATTTTTAGCCGGTTGAAGAAGGCAGTAAGCATATATTGAACCATCAGCATAAACTTCTATGGACATTATAAAGTTCCCTTCAGCATTAAGATCGCAGCTACAAAGAATTATTTTTAATCTAACTATTTTTAAACAAAATCTTATCGTTGCAAACATTTCGAAAATTTACCTTGTAAAAGTCACGAAAAATGGATGTATTTTTTCAAAGTTTTTATTATTTCGGATCAAAAATGGTAATCGATGTAGAATATTTAAGATAGAAAAACACCCATTAAATTTTATTTCTTTCTCTTCTTACTCCGATATCCTACGACCATTATTTATAATTGGATTTAACGAATTAAATAAGTTTCGCACCAAAGTGAAAAATGATCTTCGTGTGTATTTGTTAGAGAAGCTACAGACTCCGAAGAAATAAATATACGCGTGACGAATATCCATGACGATGATTATTTTGATTGACCAACATTCGATTAAGCATTCAATTAATTAGAGGAATATTCAATTAAAATCAAATACATGTACATAAAAAAAATTGATATTTATGTTGTCATTTTTCATACATCAACTTCTCACTAAAACAAAATAAATCAAATCAAAATTAGAATAATATATTTCACTATAATTAAAATGCGATTATTTTCTTTTAATTTTCTGCGAAAACAAAACAGAAATCGCATTCAAAGTCTTTAGAAACTTGGTAAAAAATTGTTCTTCACTCCGATAATTTTAAATGTCATATCATTTCATGTCGCACTTCATATCCCTGAGTTAAAGCACGAGCTATGCGTAAACAATCACTTGCCATTTGTTCCACAGCTTTTCTTTTTAGTTTTACACCCTGCAGCCCATGTCTCTACAACGGCATAACCTGCTAGGCCAGCGAACAGGACACCGAGCAATGTATGCAGCTTTACTCCCGTACATAACGGAACGCTAAGTCCACATCCAAGAGCATAACCAGCGGACTCCCACAACCATAGAACCACTAATGCCATGGTAGGGTCATTTGGGAAGAACGCCTCATATATTACTGAAAGAGGAAGAAACGGAAGCTAAGTTACGATTGCTCTTGTATATTTAATGGAAATTAAGACTAGAATGTCTTCAATTAGGGTTACCAGATGCTCCGAGTCGAAAAAGCGGACATTCCACGACCACCCCCCCATTACTAATTGGAAAATGAAAAAAAAAATTTCAATTGTAAAATAAAAAAAAAATTAAAAATTGAAAAATTTATCAAAAAAGTGTTCCTTACTCGTTGAGTCTCGAACCAAGATAGTTTTTTCTAGTGTCTACCAACTTTCAGGCAAAAAATATACTGAAGTACTTGGTGAAAGATTGTGTAAGATGGAAATATGTATAAAAATAGTTGATTGAGAGAAAACAGCGGACATTTCAGTAAAAAAGCGTACAAGCGGACACGGGATAGAAAAAGCGGACATGTCCGCTTAAAAGCGAACGTCTGGTAACCCTATCTTCAATATCAAAACGATAATAATCAAGCATATGTTCCAGTAGGTAACGTTAGAGATTGAATTTTCTGTAATCTCGGAATAATTTCTACACATGTGGCAATGGAAAGAGTAGGTTGTATGAAGTAATGGCTATTTGACTTTCGAATTACTGTTGAATTTTAAGTTGCTATGGGGCTTGTTATAAAATATTTTTTCTGCTCCATAAATTCATTAATTTTTATTTCAGTTGTCAATTACCAATACAATCTTAAAAACAGCTTTAATTGAATAAATGATACATTCACTATCTGAATTATACTCTCCAACAAAACCTCGATTCCTCTAGTGGCTAAATACGTAACTACTGAAGTCGTGATTTATCTCGTGTTTACTGAGGTTGAGGAAATACCCGGTCTCCGACTCTAATATACCTCGAACTAAGCTAAGCTAAAGTACGTCAGCTGCATTAACGTTGGCTATAGTTAATACTATAGAAAACTTAAGGTTAACTATAGAAAATACGAGAGGAAACACAACTATAGAGCAATAAATGTGTCACTCCCTAGTATTATAAGCAAATCATTTCGTCCTCAGGAAAAAAGTTACAATAGGTAATGAAGCCTAATTTATTTAAGGAAGATATTAAATTTTTGCTAAATCTAAATTATCAGCTATAACATTATTTCCTCCTGCTCAGATATTCAGTACATACTACTTTTCCCTCGACATTTGGAAGACGATAAGAGAAAAATTACAAGAATGATAAAACATCGCCCATAAGCTTCGAAAATAATTCTTGAACTATTAATGTTAATAACACAGCCTTGTTACTCTCTTCCTCTTAGTTATCTCTTAAAATATTTCAAATAAAATAATAAACGGACAAATATACGGATTCAGCAAACGGATATTTTGCATGAAATGCGCGCGTTATATATAGATATCAAAAACTGAGATAACAGATGTTAATGAATTCCACTGTTTCAAATGAAAATGCAACGAGACTAAAGAAGGAAATTAAATAACGAGCATTAGCGAATGGAAATAGCTACCTCCCTCCTTCCGGCTCCTACCCTCACAAGCTCGGATTTGCAGAGTGAGACATTTCTGACTGAAAGTTGAAATTGAGTCAAATTTCTTTCTAGTTGTAAAAGTATCTAACATCATGAGCTCGCTAAATGTTCATCGACTCCAAATGACAATTTCCGATTCATTCACTTACCACTGATCTGCGTCTTCCAGAGAGCGTCGCAGAGTCCCCACAAGGAGGCGACGACGAAGAGGGAGTGAGGATGCAGCGAATTAGGCGTCCACACGATCAGTACGATGACTAGACCTCCGTGGAGCGTGGCTCCGATCACCAATAGAGACGCTCTTCCCTCGGCGAAATATCCGGACGCCACGCAGGACACGATGGCTCCAACACCGCTCGCCACTGCGTAACAGGCCATTACGTAGCCTAAGTTGGATATTCCGATAGCGCAGGCAACGTAAGCCTAAGGAGGGAAATTAAAAATTTTTAAGGACCGCTTAATGCTGTTACATAGCTGATTTCATTGGGAATGTGCAATTATTTTATGACTTAACTCGATATTAGATGTTGACTAACTCATCATTTACTAAGCGCCGAAATATGCCATCCAAATTAGCATTAAAAATTCTATTGGGTAAATCATTCTACTCATTTTATCAAAGAATTACACACTATGTCTTAAAGAAAAGAATTTTTTGGGTTGCATTCCGAAAAAAAAGAAACAGAAATAAAAAACTAACTAACAATGATACACTTGCATCTTCGGGTATATTGAATATCGCTGATAGAATTTAGGAGGAAAATTTTGTTAAATTCTCAATTGATAAAATATACAATAGGATACAAAACAATCAATGTAAAACTTGCCCCGATTAAAGATTTACTTGCTAATGACATTTATCCATGGGAATGTTTTGAGTTTTGTGATCATGAAAGTTGATATTATTTTTTTTAATCAAACAAATAATTTTAGAGATCGTTTATGAGACAAAATTCACATTCACATGTGAAGTTCACACCTAAGCTGTGAATTTTGTCTGTCATAATGTGAACGCATTATCTAGTAGTCAGCAAAAATGTGAATTCTCTGTAGGTTTCATCAATCAAGTCATATAATTTACTATGTTTTCTTGGAGAAAAGCGTGGATTCAATTCACTATATCTGCTTTATTACTGCAATTTTCAAGGTATGGATTGATTTATGATGAGAGATCTTGTCGAAGGTTTTTACAAAGCCAAACAAAACTGCTTTGAATCGGTTCTTTTACCAGAATACCTAGGTAGGTCGCATGCAAAGAGAGCTATCGCACGATAGCATCATTTGGAAGCCATTTTGATTCTTATTTATGAATTCAATGATGTCAAGATATCCCGTTAAAGCACTTTTTGTTCTAATTTTTGTTATCACCAGTAGTCTTCTACTGGCGATATGTCAAAAGTAGGATCTCCGTTCGTTTATTTTTAGTAGCAGCCGTAATTTTTAATAGTTCCCAGTCCATAGAGATCTTAGCCTTTTTAATCGACATCGGGAAATAGTTTAAGTTAAGAAAAAATCATAAACCTAACATTAAGCCTATTTGATGTTCAAGCCTATGCAGTTGAAGGTTATCGTCAGTTCAGTCTTGAGACAGATTTTGCTTATAAAAATTATAATGCGAAAGCTACATTAATAATGAATAGCTCCAATTTAAGGAAAAAGGAGACACGCAAGGGAAAATGAACAAGAAACCCCATTTCGTACACCCCTTAACTAATTCTACAACCAAAATAGATGCGCAAAAATCCATTCCCATGTTCTTTGTTTCTGACTCCGTCTACCTTATCAACATGATTGAATGAGACTTTTTGCCGTATTTTGATACAATTTCTCATTCCAAGTCAAGTAAGAGTATATGGAGAAAATTCTTAATTCTTGACTACCCGTTTTGAGTACTCCTCCGTGAGTCAGGATCACGGTTGCGAAATTCTGTTCATCATGGTATTCCAATATACCTTTCAACTTCCTCCGCTGTTTATATCTAGAGTAAGCTCTTCCTTTAACTGTCCTACTTCATACCTGCCATCTATCTTCTTTCCTTGGCAAATCAGGTGGGACCGAAAAAGCGCGAGTCAATTGTATGTAAATAACTTTCATGATTAAAAAATAATTTGTGCATGTGCATATGTACCTTGCTTATACAATTTCCGAATCGAAGTCTCAAGTTTTTCTTACTTCTCTGCTTGAGTCCAGCGAAAATAAAAGCGGCAGATACAGCTAGACTTTCGCCACTACTTCATTTTCTTGTATTTCCTTGACAAAAACGTGTCCCAATGTTAATACTCCTTACCGTTATCTGATCTCGCAATAACACAGCAATTATTTCTCCGATTGCATAAATATTACCTCGCAAATTTTATTCGAATCCTTATAAAATCAAACCTCATATGTGCCCAATTTATTCCAGATGGCGATCCACCTCAAAACAGGAATATCCAAATGATCTTTAGCGAGCATATAATTTGTGCGACTTTAGTAATTAGAATTTACTCATTAAAAGCCATCAATCAACTTTCTCGGGCTGCCTTTTTGGAAAAGTGTTTTATCGCTAGCCATAACTGTTATGTTTCGCATCGCATTACGGTCAGTCGGTCGGAATATTGATCCTGAAAGATTTTCTTGCGACCCAATTATGATCTTGTGCGTCACTTATCAAAGGACCGGAGGTGATGAAATAAGCTCGTCGGAAATCTAGATCATTAAAGCATCTGATTTTCGGAGAATAACAAGATCAATAAATATATTTTTCAAAGGATAGTAAATTTGAATTGCTAGCAAATTTAACCTATCACGTGGACCACCGTGAATTGCACATTTTATTGTTTGGTTTACTAATCTTTTATCACACATAATTCCATTTACACATTCCTGCTAGGCGATATTTCTGAGATTACTTCGTTGTTACCAATTAAGAAAATCTCAAAGCAGTTTTCTCAGGTTTTGCATCCAGGTGAGTGTATTTGTGTTCGAATCCTAATACTGTCAGACTTTTTCGCATCAATTTATCATTTAAGTTCTATTTTCTGTGTTTTTGTTCGAATCAACTTATAATTGGTTTCGTAAAAAATTCCAAGCAAGGAAGATGAAACTCTTATGAACTATGAGAACTTTATGTTCACTTCATAATTATTGTTATAATTATATATCTTGTTTTGATAAAATTTATTTAAATATTCTGCAACTTTTTAGCAGACTTTAAGGGCGGAAGATTTACTTTCCATTTTCCCCTTAACCCCTTATTCCCATTTTCCTTTAATTTTCCCTTTAACTTTATGCAACGCTATTTGTTACGGGGCCCAATACGGCAGTAACGTTTGCAAACATGCTAAGATGATGAAGTTAACTGAGCACGGAGAAGCGTACATCTTAATACAAGTTAAAAAAGAAGTGAAAAATAGCCGCATGACAGAGACTCGAACCCAGGTCTTCCTCTTTCTGGAAAGGAATTCTGTTTTATCCACTTCACGTTTAACTTCAATTATTTGCTAATGATTTGATAACCAGCCCCTAATTATTGCTAAAAATTCGTGAAAACACTAGAAACAGAAGAGCCATAAATGATGTAACTACATGCCTGAGTATAATCGGTGTGCAGAAATGCCTCCTCCATACCCGCGAACAGCGTTAGAGGAACCAAGAGAATTTGATAAGGGTAGGTCATCTGCCTGAAGAGGGTTACTTGCGTGGGCGAGCGGCATTCCTCCGAAGAGCTCAGGGTCGCCACCCTCCTCGCATCCACTTCATCCTCTATGTCAACCCTAAGAGGAGTGAAATAAATGAGGTCAAGGGAAGAGGTACACACAGATAAAGAACGAGAGCCTCAGTTCTCCAGATAGCGTTTTTTACATCATCGGGAGAATTAGTGCCCTCTGAGAACGTTATGTTACACATGCGTGAGTGACTAGAAAAGCCAAAGATAGATTTTATAGCCGTCAATACATTGACCGAAATCAGATCATTGAGAGAATATTGCCATATGTAAATTAAAGGGCAAAAAACACTCCCAAAACCATCAAAAATATTTTTGATGGTTTTGGGAGTGTTTTTTTTCCTTTAATTTACTGTTGTAGCCTTCAGTGGCCTTTACCCAATTATCATTGCTTTACGAATTGAAAAATGTTGTACTATGAACTGACATGAGTTTTGCTGCTCAGTAGTCTTATAAGACATCAGACAGAGCTAAACGGCAAATAAAACGAAGAGAGAAAAACACTCCACTAAACCGGTATCGAAAAATAAATCATTTCGTAATGAATTAATCGATAGTGAGCTTTCAATTACAAATAATACCGCATTTCAGTCGTTTCAGTTTCTCTGAACAAAAAAATTGACGGCAATTTCAAGGCAGTTGCTGGTCTACTTCTGACCTGCATCTGGACTGTTACTATTTGGTTCCAATATCTTCGATCGAAAAACCATCAGAATGCAAGGCACCGCGTGAAGAATTAGAATATCCATTACATCGAAAAAAGATGATAGAAAACAAGTCCTCCAACTACATTACAATAAGCTATCCTTTTGCCCTATTTTCGTCAAACGAGAGAAATGAGTATCAATAGAGACTTACCGCTGACAGCAAATGTTATAGTAAAGAGTCACAAACACCTTGAACTGTCAAAGATTAATACAATGCCGGTAGTCAGTCTTTGAATCCTCAGTCACAGCTGGTCTCTAGAAGATGCTGCATATGCAGCGAAACGTGCGTCGACCTGTATTAATCTTTGTCAGTTTAAGGTGTTTGTGACTCTTTAGTATGAGAGAAATGAGGCTAAATTTCTGATACGATTTTGCAAAATTTATTTAGAGAAAAAAATTTTCGTTCATTTCATGTATAAGTTGAAGAAATCATACGGTAAAAAGATAAGATTAGAAAAATTAAGCAGTGACGCCGCGGATAATCGAAAATACCATATTGATTCGACTCATCGTATTTACTTTGGTCGACTTCGTGGGAAATGTATCGCCGTCTCCTTTGAAGATATCCCATATCTCAGCTCCGGAAAAGGAATGATTCACGATGGTGCAAATAGGCAGTCATCAAACTCAACATCATAATTTATTTTTTTGGTTGACATTATGATCTAGAGGAGAGCAATTAATATCTTAGAAGTACTTGCACTGTTCATGAGATAGAACTACATCGCATTATCTCATGAGATTCTTAAGGCATCACTCTATTCTGGATACATGTTACGCAATTAGCACGCTTCTCATACAGATATGATATATTTACTTTACGCAAACATAAATAAAAATATTTTTCTCCTCAAAGAATAGAATACAGAGTATTTGTAACACACATAGGCTTTCACCGCGAAGGGAACCTGAGACACCTTTCACCGAAGCCGAACGCGCTGCCCACTTGGCTTTTCGGAATCCATCTAATATATAATATAGTGGTAATGATTGACATGTGGTGGTTGACATTTTTCTTGACTCTATGGAATTCGTATCCACTGCTTTAAAAATATTTTCTGATAAAATCCACCATCTAACAAGAATACATTTATAAAAGCATTTTTGAAGCGATAGCGTGTAATAATAAGTGCGTATTAAAAAGTGATAAGGGATAGATTCAGTACAGAATTTAATATTTTCACAGTTTCGTAAAAAATGGTAGTTAGCAGTGAAAAATCTTGGAAAATAAGACGCTAATTTAATAAAATACGAGGAGTATAACATAGTAGCAAAAAAGTAAAAAATATATAACATATATGTAGCAAATAAGAGCTTACACTGTAGTTCCACGGAACATCGTTTAAGTACCACTGGCTTAGAATCCAAATTAGCATAAACTAAGTTTGCTTAGGACATGTTAAGCACAACTAAACTAACTTAAAGTTTTTCTCAAAGTTGACAAACGTTTCGGGATAGTGGTAATTTAATTGTAATATATAAAGTGCTAGGGCAATCGTATGTGAAAAAGCAGTCTCTTCGTTCACCCGGAATGGAATAAAGGAAACGAAGAGTATTACAAAATTAACAGAAAGTGAAATTTGCGTTTGTGACTAAATAAGGAGAAATAAAGACATTCGTGCGAGGTTTATGCTAATGAAATCTATAATTCTTTGGTGAAATGAGAGCTTGTGGCGGGCCAAAGTTAGAATACAGCTGTAGTAGGGTTTCATGCTTGTTACAAAGATTGATTTTGTATTCCTTTCTACGAAAAAGTAAAGATATGATCACGTTTTGCACAGCTTAATATATTACATAGTTTGTTGACCTTGGGCAAATTTCCATTAACATGATATTGTTTTGATTCAAAGGCTAAACGGAATTTCTCAGAGCGTTTATTCGTTTCTTTTTTCTTTTTCGGTTTCTTATGATTTGTAAAAAGTTTTAACTAAAGGTGTTAATTTTTTTTATTCCAATTCGTATATTTGTTCGTGGCACCAATCAGTTTTTGCGAATGTGTTGGAATCCAGTTTAAGGTGGTCCTGCTACCATGTTTTATGGAGAAAATATTTTTATTTGGCTTTCGGTTCGGTACAGAGAAATGTATCTTTCTTTTGTCTACTTTGTTTATGGCTGTGGTGATGTTAAAGCTACTGAGGTATGAATGAAGCTGAATAATGGCACTAATTAAGGTCTCTCCTTATGGAATACCACGAAAAGCGTTACTGGTAGAGTCACTGAGTCTCACGTGGACCTTGTAGGATTCTGGTTCCACGAGGGAGGCAAGGGCAAACTACCTCACTCCTTACCCAGCTAAGTAAACCTCATTCCCTTCTCCAAGCACATGGTAGAGGATATGAGATTCCAAACAGTCTTCAGGATGAATATACTTTACCGAGAGTTAAGGTTATACCTTATGATTCATTATAATTCTATTAATTTACGCTAATTCATAACTATGCAGCATAAAATCAATGTATACTAATCACACCTATATGTATGTACCATCATAATCAACAGATTATAATTATCATGAATAATAATCCTTTATATATTCACATGAATGATGTATATTTTATACCGAAATAGAGTAGGATGGGAAAATATAGGTCTAAAGCCTAGCTTTCACTACTGAGTTGTTCTATGAATTTGTCGTATTCATTACTGACCCGATGAAATTCACATATGACAGCAAGAAAAACAGAAGATTAACAATTTTTGATATGATGAAGATATGATTCTGATGAAGATATGATAATACTCTCCCCACCTTTTGACAGGATCTAGGAGCGTGGCGACGAGTGCACCGGCTAAGAGGACGCACGCTAAAAAGGTAAATCCAACTTCGGAAAGCAGTTTCTGCGACGGTCGCTGCAGGTTGAAGTTGCTGTTGTCATCCGGTGGCCAACAAAAGGAAAATCCACACTCAATTTTCGTAGTCACAGATGAATTTGTGTGTGGTTGATCGAAGGACAAGACTGTAAAAAAGAAAGGGAATTTTAAAAGCGGGGGAACGGAAATTCGGTTAAATAGTTTAATTAATGGGAATTTATTTTTACGGCTATTTTGTATTCTCTGGAACCCCAGTGAACGGAAATACCTCCAAACAATTTCAGAGAAGTATCATCAGATGATATTTCCTTCGGCAATGAATTGGCAAGGTATCGATCTTTAGTCGGCCCATTAAGATGGCCTTGGATGTCAATTAAAATCGATGTAAAGAATGTAAGTGTGGAATTTCAAGCAAGAATTACTTTGAGTTCCTATAAAAAAGAGGATTAACCATTAATGACCTATCCTTCTACGAAATATAGCCAAATTGCATGTAACAGAAGCTATAACAGTCAAGGAGTCATCGAATGCCTCAAATGAGTCTATTTTAATACTCACCATCAAGAAAATAAATGAAGCGTGTACTATTTACATAGTTTATTAGTGTATATTTATGTTAGAACTGTGGAAATATTTATGTTATAGTGGTGGAAATAGTAAACGCTTCATTTATTTTCTTGTGATGGAATTCCACAAAACAACGCCTTCCTCCGTGGAATTTATAACTCACCACCAAGGCCGTCACAAAAGAATCAGTGATGAAATATATGATAATCAACTCGAAAAATAGAAAGATAAAAATGAATGCTAAATTGAACATGTAGACAAGGAAAGACGCTTTCCTAGATTTTATACCATGTGTGAAATGAGATAAGTTTTCAAAACAAATATAACAAAATTACAATTGCTACTACGTTTTTTCAAGAAGCGAGCAATTGCTAATCTTCCGCAGGAAACAGATATTGACATTGATTTCATTTTTTATGATATATGTCAAAATTATCCAAATTTTGGAACTAAGTTTTCCTTCGACTCTTTCGCTAGGTTCAATCCAACAACGATATCAAAAAGATGCGATAATGCAAAAATTTTGTATAATCAGAGATTATAGAAATTCCTTATTTTTTTAAGACAGTGAAAGAATTTTTATCGCATACTTGTCATCACCAGATTTGTTTTCTTGATAATATACATTATCTAAAAAGTCAGTTACCACTTTCGTGGGATCTACCATTGTTTTGTCACATCCGTGATTTTTTAGAGCTGAGGAAATGCTCAACTGTTAAATTTCAAGGAATGTCCGAAAAATGGCTTTTTCGCAGTTATCGGGAAACACTCTGTCAACACGTGAATAGACCTTGATTCCACGACATTACTAGGTGCACATTTCAATTGTTCCATTCTTGACAACAGAATTGACTGAAATAACAAGTTACCAGCACGGTTGCTGCAGATCTTGGTAATGATTATTAAAAGCATTTATATTTTTTAATCCCTTTTAACTCATAACTGGAGGGAAAAGCATCAAGAATTCTTACTTAATTAAATCCTAAGCTTTCGAACGTATTTTTTCGTTTTAATCCTTATCTCTATGCGTAGTTGGGGATCTTTTATGCTCCGAATATTTTTATTTTACACGTCTTAATTCATTACAACAATTCTTCTCCTTCCATGAACTGTTCAGACATGTAAGCCATTCCAATTCTTTTTAAATTGCAGCTTCTTATCATTTAATCTATATCGTTAACTCTCACTAATTATCCTAAGACTTTTCAATGGAAGTTTTCATCATAAACATATGTAACTTATACGAGGCCTAGACTAACAGCTGGATTTGGAGGATGCTAACACGGAATTATGTGATAGATTTCTCCCTTTAAGTCGTCTTACATGATTCACATCATTTGTTAAAAATTAATTTCTCATCTGTGTTATCAGTTCCGCAGAATAATTATAGGCTTCTTATTTTGTCCAACCTGAGTATCCTGAGTGCGTTCATTTCTTACATAGGCTCCCTCAGGGAATCGAACCCGGGGTAGCTTTTCCCAAAACCGAAGGCGTTCCCCATTGGGCCATCCGGGAACCTATTTCATTTCATTTCAAATCAAAAATCATCCTCATACTCACATGGCTATCGCAGACAAAATCCACCTTTTAAGAATTTATCTTCAATAATCGATCATTCACAAGACTTTATACCGTTTATGAATGGAATCAATTGGAATATATAGGAGAAATTATTGCTTTGTTTGAAGCTCCCTTGTTCATATTTCCATAAATATACCTTAATAAACTGAGCCAGCAATACTTGATTCTACGACACCCCTCAGTCATTATCTACCTAGAAAATTTATCCAAATTTTGAGCCTCCAATATATATATCGAATATACATCAGTGAATCAATGACGTGCGTGTTTTGAGTAGCGAAGTTCAGGGTCATATCAAGGAATGATTACAGCATAGCGATGTTTCCTTAGTCTTCAAATATCTGGAGAGGACGAGAAGCGTTCCGCGATCATTAAATGACGCAACGTGGCAGTTGTGCAGCTAGAGATAAAGCAAATACGTAAGCTGTGAACGAAGGACTTATACAGAGAATCCCGGTTTCACTTGCCTCAGGCAGAGGAGGAGATCGGAGAAGAGAAAGAACGCGTTCGCAAAGTGGTCGTGCTTTGCGAGCACCCCATCGCGGCCTTGTGTAAGGACGTTGAGCCGCTGGAGACCTTCCTGTGCATTTTCAGCCGATAGGCGAGAGATTCTACAACTTTTTCACCTTCTTTAAACCTTCATTCCTCACAAATGTTACAGCTTCTGCAACTGTCTCCTTTTCTCTACTTTGCTTTCCGTTCATTTTCATTATTTATTGGAACTTCATTTCTAGTTCAATCGAAATTCTCTCATTTCCTCAATCGGCCATGCAATGCCGTCAACGTTGATCCATTTATTTAGCAATTTCGAAGGAAGATCATATCGTCGAGAAAATATTGTGCCGTTCTCTGCTCGAAACATGAATTTCCAAGATACTAAAAGTCTTGAGTTAGTTTTCTTCTTCTGAAGATGATGCGATGTTTATGATATGCAACGCAGCTCGTCGAGTTATGTTAAAAACAAGAATAGAAATCACGAGGAAGACGTTGATATTCCTAATAGGCTTTTATTAGTGTGGGGAGATAAACGGAGGAAAATTCACGTTTACTTCCTTTCCCTACCCACGTGACGAATTTCCTATTTGAATTATAAAGTAGAAGACAGGAACTACACTTTGGCGTTGCGTATTTTCCTCATACACTTAATTGTTGATCATTAATTGTGAGGCGTCATATTTACCCAAATTTCTTTCTGCTGTTGGATTCACTCAGAATTTTTTCTGAAATTCCATGTTACTGTTGTCTTTCTTTACACATTTCTATCATCTTCTCATCGAGTACTTTACTAAATCATTCCCCATTTACATGTGTTCTTGAGATATTTTTTCCACGATATTTTCAGCATTATCTTTTCCCTTCTCTCTGTTTTAGCCTTGATTGCTCAGCAACTTTTTAAACAAAAGCTTCTGTTTCTGTAACATTTACTGTTTATATTTTCATCCACATTACTTTCATCATCCATTTTCCGCTCACCCGTTTCTTAACATCTATATTCTCTCTGCGATGTCCGGCTATTTCCGTTTTCAAATAAATGAGGCTCTATTGAAAGTCTCGGTGATGCGAAGTAGATCAGTGAATGACGAAAAAACGATGAATTCGATTTCACCGTGCTGTAAATTGGAGAGTTTCTAAATGGGGGAAAATTTTTCGTTTCCTCAAAACCTCATTTTGCTGACCCTAAGTCTCTGTGGAAGTTCGATTCGTAGCTTTCGGTGAAGGAATTAACTGGATAAAATTTTCTTTTAGTTCGCTGTTTCATGAGGAAGGTTAGCAGAATATAAAAATAGATCACATTATTACAGATAATGCCAAGAGAGAGAGAGAGAGAGAGGCTTGTGGAATTCAGAGGAAATAATTTTGGCTATTTATTACAAATATATTTACGTGATCATTCAACTAAGCCCTCAATCAAAATTACATAGAACTTTTTCCATCCTTAGCAATTTTCGGACAAACTTAAAAGAAGATCATTATACAATCATATAACCTAGATAAATTTACATGTAAATTTGTTTGTAGCAGATAATAATATATTTAGAATCTTATTTATCTTCGAAAATGAGGGATTTGCGATTACTAATCTAGCTTATTCCATCGTTGCGATGTTTCAATTTCTAATTTCACTTCTCTTGGCCGGCGCGCGAAAACTTTCTTCCTTATTTTATAGTTATGTTTTGAAAACCGAGCAGATATTCCAATGCTATGTTGTGAAAAAAATAAGTCAAAAGTTCGGATATACGTGTATTTAAGGAATTTTTCGTAAGAACCATTCTGTCATATAGTTTAGAGTATAAATGTAAATTAAGTGAACTTTAAAATTGTGTAAAGTCAATTCAAAGTTACATCAAAAGTAAAGGTTGATTGGCTTCCCTTTTATTATGTGGATCATTCCACGAAAAAACGTCTAAAATGTCAGACGCAAAAACCAGAAACTTTAGAAAGGATCTGAGTCGTGTTGTTTGTTTTTATGGCACATTTTGAATGATTCTGATTATGAATAAAGTTATAATGAAGGGGTTTTCTAGTGAATTGATAGTACAATTTCTACGGTCGCAGGACCGCTAGAGGATGGAACGAGGTTAATCTAAACTGCACTCAAAGGATTTTCTACAATCTCTTGGACATGGTCTCTAGTATTCTCGGCCTTCAAGCTGAGCTCTTTCGAGCACAGAGAATTAGCGGATGCTCGTCTCACCTGAAGAAAAGAATATGTTGCCGATCACGTCCCCCAAGTGCACCGCCAGGAAGAACATCGTGAAGGACGCCCTCTCGGCCTTGCCCCTCCCGAGTTCCGACTCCCACGCCGCGAGGTAGGCACCCTGCGACGCCCAAAGCAAGACGGTGGCGACCCCTTGCAGAGCCGCAGCGGGCAACAGCGTTTCCGCACCGGGGAAGATGGTCGTCGCGATCGTATACGGTGCAGCTGCCCAAAGGGACGCCGCCAAAGCCCACTTTCCAGAAGCGACCTTGCGGAGGGTCTCGAAGGCTGCCACACAGCAACCCGCCGCCCAAGCGGTGGTGCTGGCGACGGCGAGAGCGGCAGTGCCCGCACTCATGGCGGCGTTGACGGAGCTCTGCATACCGACGGTGCCGCCATGGGCGCAGGAGTGCAGCAGGAAAGCGATGCACAGAACTGCCACATTTTTGATGGCCCGCCATCGGCGAGGTTTCGGCGTCGGGGACGGCTCAGGTGGCGGAGGCAGTTCCTGCAAAAATATGGTTTCCCTGAAGCCTACGCTCTTCTTGCACCCATCTCTGGCGGGAGTTGGCAGCTCCATAGGAAATAAGGCGGAAGGCGCTCTTTTTCGCGAGTCTTGTTCGATCTCCTCTACACGGCGACAGCGGCTCCGAGCACGGGCTTCCTAGCATGTTCCCGGAGAGAGACTGAAAAGCGTTTCTCTTTCTCGCGTCCGAAGGCTCTTATCGAAGCGACAGGTTGCTCGGATTGTACGTATCGCGCTTCCTTTCGAGTTTTCTCCCGTCGAAATGCTTTTTTATACGCTTCTTTATCGTCTTTCGGTACTCATCCGTGTTGGGTTACGCAATTAATCGTCTTATTGCCTAGTTCCTCGCTAGAAATCTGCAGGAAAGTGAGGAATCTCGCGAAGGCGGAATGTGTTTCTATATAGGGCCGTCGCTCGTAGTCACTCATTTGTTACGTCCTCCAGAGTCAACCAAATAGCATTTCCCTGCGCTTCATTATTCCTGATATGGATATATGAAAAAAATTACACGGTTTAAATTGCACAGTTGGTAACTTTTATCGTGCGGCATGCTTTAGACTCTATGGTACCGATATTCAAATTATAAATAATTTTAAACGTGATAAATTCACTGTTATCTTGTTAGAATGAATATTAATGATGTACTCAGATGAAATTGAGACGAAAAATGCGTATTCAAATTATCAATGTAAGGAAGGAAATTATTAATTTCCCGAGAGACGAAATCATTTTGTTCCGGCAAATAAAAACCAAGGACAAAAGGAATATCTTTTGAATGGTGCCGACGATTAATTCACTTGATATTCGACATAGTTTGAAGGGAATAAACCGCCAAAATAAACCCAAGAAAAACCACCTCAAGGCCATAGTTTTCTCGAGTTTTTCCATCAAAAGAATAAACAATAAAATTACTGTGGGCGCATAGTTAACGAAGCTACGCTATTGTCAATGAAGAGTTTAAGGTGCATATTTTCTGATTTTCTTCATTTACATGACAAAGTGAACTATATTGCCCCACTTTACGAATCAAATTAATATGCAAAATGGTGGACGTATTTATTAAAACTAAAGCTGAATGATTATTGTCTTTAATTTTAAATCTTTCGATAAAAAGTGGGCGCTAGAAAAAAATGTTTGGCGGCACTTAATAAAAAATACGCGAACTCACAGGCGCGCAGTTTAGAACTCTGCCCCAGTTAAATATTTACCTGTTATATGCCTTCATTATGAACAAAGTCTTAACAAACAATATCAGATATAATCATAACAAAAAATTTATACACAATGTTTTCCCAGAATATCTATTAATATATTGCTTCTCTATATCTAAATGAAAATTGGATTTTCAGAATGTAATTACTTTATAAACTATCCCAAGTCCTCGGAAACATCCATTTATATGACAATTTCAGTGGGGAACGTAAAAAATAACTATGGAAAAAACACACACACCCATTCTCTTCCAGAAAAGTCTGATTAGCCGGAACCTAGGGATATGACAACTATAGCACGCTAGCCACTCCGCCACCACGGCCGGTGATACATTCCATGATATCTAAATATATTTTCAATAAGAGTAATGGAAATCAAAATAAAATAACCATCTATATTTTATGATTTTTGAGAGTCTCTTAAAGTGTTTATCATTGTGCTTCCCAACCTTTTTTTTCGTTCAAGGCACAGTTACCAACCAATTAACTATTCCTGAAACAAAGCACTTGTTTTTATCGAAAAATAATAATTACCGAAGAGCTGAATTAATAACGGAATCCGATGAAACTTCAAAATGTATCGCTGTTTTAAACGGATTGATACTACAAAATACGAAGAAAAATTTTACAATCAGATACAACGGGGCACACCAAGAATACTCACAGAATACCAGTACGGCGCGGCACGCCGATTGGAAAGCGCAGATATATGGAATAATTTTTTCATTCGAATAAAAATATAAATCAAGGAATAAAGTAAAAACGAAAGTATGACAAAAAGTATGAAAAAAAGTGTAGAGGAAATATATGCTAAAGCTGTGGAAAAACTCTACTGTGGATGTAGCAGTTCAGTTAAGGTGGGTAGGAAACTTTTAGTAGATTTTCCAGTGAACAAGGGCTTAAGAAAGGGCTGTAATTTAGCACCAACATTATTTAAAAGTTATTAATTTATTGTGGATGAATACTTAAGAAGTTATGTAAGGTATGTGTGGTCAATTACATGGCAAGATTACTTTTTAAAATGCTTCTCGTATTCTAGTGTTTTTCTAAACTTGTTACAAATAACAAGTAAGGGGAGCGTAACCTTACAGAATGTGTATATGTTGCCCTCTATCATGTTATATTTACCTTTGAGTCATTAATAGTGACCTAATTGATCATGAAATTAAAATTGAATTCGCCATTAACATGATTAACTCGAATAGAAAGTTGTCTGAAAATGTATTCTTCTGCAATAAGGCAGATATTTCTTTTTTTGCTGCATCGGATTCCTTCAATGCGTATATTCATTTGCAAGATTTTAGATGACAATTCCAAATGAATAAGTGACTGAGATTTCATTTCTGTGAAAGCAAAGTATTGCGTGCATTCCTAAGCTAAAAAGTCATCTATCTAATTTACCTCTTCTCGATAGAGGGAACTTCATAGAAATGATTGTCAATTAAACTCAGGGCGAGTCTAAATCATTTCCCTCATTTCATAATTGTTACTACTCTTAGATGATGTAAAAAATGAAAATAAAAAACGAAAGTAGTTGCTCGTTAAGTCCTTGCGCTTCATTTATTTGGACCTGTTCCACTTACAGCATTCAGACTCAGTCAGTGAGGCAAGCAAGGGGAAAATACCTCACTCCTCATTCGTCCCCTCCCCATATTTTTGTAGTGAATGGCGAAGTGAAAGAGGTTCAACACAGCCTTCAAACTGGAGACAGAACAGTCAGACAATATTTAAAAAGGGGCGTTGGGAAACAAAAAATGTAATAATGAGGACAAAGAGAAATAACATTGATCGAATTTTATTGAGCTTAGTTGATATTTCTCGGAACTTTCTTTCTTATCTGAATTGTTTTTATTTTTTTTGAACTCCTCCCTTCATCGCAGTCGTAACGCTAACCTCGACGCGTGTATTTAAAATATGTCTAAACTTCTAGTTAAAGGAAACAACTGATTTACGATGGCGCAATTGATTTTGGATTGTGAAAATTAACGAGGCGAAGAGTCCTGCACTGCATCCACGTTCGTGCACATGACGCGATCGACAGAAAAAGATATTTAGAAACATTATAAACAAAATTTAGACAAAACATATGTCGAAGTGTTGCATGAGCGAAATGTATGCTAAGAATCTACACAGCCCACGTGATAACACTGTTATCTTGCTCTATCTTGCATATCCCTAACATTTTTTCATTAGCAGGAAGTATGAATACCATCAAGCCGAATGAGAAACTGTGAAGAAATCATCATAATTACATGAGAGGCGTATTCATTCATGAGTGTTCTACCGTTCGGTGGGTTCATGCACGCTCAAAATCCCTATTATATCCTATTCCGCTATTGCGATCCCGCGCTATTGCTATCCCACGCTATTGCGGATTGCGCTATCTCCTTCATTTCCTTTAAGTTAACCCCACCCCTTATGTCATCCAACATCTTTTGTCTTTGTCATCCCCACTTTTTTTCCCCCTGAATTCTATGAGAGGCGTATTACCCGCGCATAAATATTTTAATACCAAAATGAACTTATAAACGAAGAAAAATGAACTTATAATAAATTTAACCTAGATAATTTGTATTCATATTTACTCTAACTAAAAACATCGAATCGGGATATCGGAATAGGAAAAAATATATAAATTCATCTGTAAGAAAGTGACGGAAAGGCCTTATCAAACTTCCTAAAAAGCTGAATGCTTTTGAATGCCGCGAATTTTCCACTTGTGGACATTTGTGTATCATACGTATAAACGTGGTTAGCGGGTTGACAATCTGCCTCTTCAGCTTTTAGGGACAGCTTACACTCGCTTAGATAGTTTATATCCGCCTCAAGTTAATACAGATAAAGAAAATACCTTTTAAATAAAGTACTCATCCTCTCTTTTTTGCAGAGAAGCAGAGAAAATATAATTTTGAACATGTACACATTGTTCCTAACTTGTGTAACACAAATCTTATTCTAAGTGAATGATGTTTTTAGATCATTCCGGAGATTCTACTGCTATCAGCTTCGTTATAATAACTTCAGGCTACCTTTCATTTTAGCAGATATTTTCAGAAATACGAAATTTCACGATTCGAGCATCATAGGTAATTCTATACTTTTAAATTAGCTGCACTTTCCTTGTTGCGAATGTGGAAATTCTCCCAATACTTAATTGCTTGTGAAAATAACTCTCGCTGTCAAATTAGAAGTCTTGCAACCAACTTGGAACTTAGTTTTCTATTGTAAGTTAGTCTCGAGATACACCTTAATGAAATATATTTAAGAAAGAACCGAGCAACCAGGAAGTTCTATTATGGTTTGAGGCAATTTTGGTTACATAAGGCATGATTTCACTGTTCGAAAATCGAGTATTTCCTTAAACTACGCGGTGATGGAGATAAATGAAGAAATCTAGTGAGTCACGCGGGGAATTTTTTTACGCCCTGTCTTTTCAGGGTGCAGAAAAATGCATTCAGTATGCTTCAGAATTTAATTCACTGATATTCTTCCGAAATAAGGTAAATGGCTAATTTACGCTGAAACAATTCCATGAAAGAGATATGACTCGTTCTTCTTCCAATTCAGTTGAACGTTACTCATTATGTTTTAAGAGTAAAGAACCAATTTTATCTTCAATATGCAATGGTATCACTAGGGCAAAACACTTTTTTCCTCTTAAGACTCCTTTCCCCATTCAATAAGCTACCGCTCGAAGGAGTACGAAATGGAGCATCTGTCCAAACTACCACATTGAATCATATTATAGAGATTATAAGCGATTCACATAATCAGTATTTTTGAAAAGGCAAATAAATACACATGGAAGTGTATTTAAATTGAAACTTTACTTTACCACTCACCTGTTTCGCGTTGCTTGCAGAGGTGTGTAAGGGCCTCATTCCAACGAATCGCTGTTTCCTGTTTTTCCTTTTATCCTATTTGACGGATATACTTTTCGCTGTTGTAACTTTGGGAGACTGAATTATTTCCAGGAAAAGAAATTGCAGGAACAGAAGAGGAAGAGGAACTGCGATGAGGGAATCCTGCCCTCTGCATAGCGAGAAGCGATGTGAAGAGTAAAATTCTCACCGCAGTGCGAAAACTTGGTTGCACGTAGAGAGCGAGGAAGTTTATCTTCTTCATTCCCCGTGCCAAATACCACTTCGACCTTTAATCTGTGTTCTAGTAAAACCCAACGCAATGACCCAATGTTATCACCCAACGAGCGTTGAATTACCTCTTTGGAATTCGTCGGCACCTTTTAAATCATGTCTTCGTCAATGAAACGACGCAGAATTACATAAAAAGAAGAGCGAGTAGTTAGTAGTGAATTTAATTTCTGACCATTGCGGCTGCCCCCTGTTAATGCTGTGTGAAAATTCTATCTCAACAAATTTATTATTTAGAAAACATTTCGCCTCGCTTGATCGAATTCTCATTTATAGTAACACTTGAATTTGTTGGGTTATTTTCGAATTCCATAAACAAATCATTATCATACCATAATGGGGAAATAGTGAAGAAGGAAGCATCTCAAGCCTCTCTTTTTATATCTTATCGCTTGATATTTTGGTCCTATAGGAGTACAGGAATCAAGTAATGTTCAACAAAAACAGAGAAAATTTGTGGTTTTCTTCTGAGATTCTATTAACTACATTTGCGCCCATTGCGATAATTATCATTATATTAAAACATATTATCATTTTATTTCTGAAAAATGTTAACATAATTTCCATTCAGCTTCATTTTAAGAGAGTGCTTGCAACACAAGAGTTGGTTTAAAATTCTATTCTATTATTCTACGTTGATGATAAATACTTTATTATAACGAAGACCAAGGAATCATGTGGTGAAGACTGAATTAGTGCTGCTTATCCTATGCTTGATGGAAGATTTATAGGCCTTGGATCGATTGTCTTTGCAATGTCAATTCATAGCATCATGAATGAGTAATTGTACAGGTTTGCGCAAACGGGAAAGCAACCTGCGCTCGTGAGACGGTCATTCTAAGCCGCATGTTTGTGGAATTGGCAGATAAACAAACAGGTGGAGAAAAACACGAGAGGGGAATGTCTTAAAGAACAGTAGGATGAGAGATAATTATTCCGCGATAAAATAAATCGCGAAATGTATAATCAGCATTCGCATCGCAAACTATTTTTATCTCCTTATGGAATGGAATTAATTCCAGCAATACATTCCCCTCATCATGAAACAAAGCTTCTCTAACGAAATTATGAATCCTTGCATATAATCATTTACAAATAATTTAAAATAAAAAAGCACATTAAGTTAGTAAATAATTTTAAAAAATACTTCTTTTTTCATACCGTTAAACCTGCCTATCTTTCCTTTTCTGATCTGATCTGATTGAGATATGAATAGTCACATTAATCTTGTTCAGACTTACCTGGTCTATGACGAAGTGATGTCAGAAATGAAGGGGAAACAAAAACACTGTTTGTTAATGGAAAACTTTATTCACAGGCCATTTACAATACAATCGAATTTCAAATGGTATAACTTTATCAATAGACTTCAACATTTTTCGAAAACACATGCATACTCCGAATAAAGAGACTTTAATCAAGATATAGGTCCAACTACGTGACTTTAATGAGCGAAGAAACTGATAATCGCTTAAAAATTTGTTGACGTGAGCAACAGTAAGGTGATCGACTTCTGATGCCTCAAAAATTAAAAATCATTTAATTATATAGAATAAAATGGGCTAAGGTAAAGCGTGGCCCACCTGATATCTAGAAATTACTATAGTAAACTTTTAAAGCGTTAATTATATTCGAATAAATACCTGGGATATGCATATTCGTTATATCTCAGATGAATGGATAACCTAATCTGAAATTGACCGAAACATATTACGCCTGTTCTTGGAAGCCGTGGAAACGGAAACTAAAGGCGTCGAAATCTGGTGTAGCTTACTATGCTAATTTAATTTCTTTAAACACAGCGACGTGAACAGTGTAGACAGTTACAGTTTTCATAAAATGAAATAAAACTTAACAAGAGTCATTTAAGTACGAAGAATCCAACGAAAATCCAACTCTCGCAATGATTCTTAAATCTAAACTATCTACGTCAAAAGTGAGCTGGAATTCGGTCGTAAGACTCCAAATATATTCCCTTTTGGTTTGACGTTAGATATTTTTATCTAACCTCTCGCAGAATATCCCTCGCACAACTTCTTCTCGATTGGTCCCCGAGCCGTTAATCGAAACCGCGTGTACGATAGACTCTTAAACACGGGTGGGCTTGGCAAAAACCGGTTTAAACATCCGCCGCTTGCCTTTGTAATCGTAAATCATCGAAATCTCCATTGAATGGAAAGCGCCAAGGATGAGCGGAGCAATACATGTCACGAATGATTTTCGGTGGAAGGTAACAAGAGAAGGTGTAGATTTAGCCTTTTAAGATAGCGACGTTTTGTCGACGCTGTCTTCATAGCCAGAGCCCGCTTAATTAAATTTATTCCACCATCAGAAGCGGAAAATATTCCTCTTACTCGAATCAAGAAAATACAGTGGAGGGAACACCGGAATCGCCTCGCCCAAGGAAAAAAGATGACTTTCGAAAATGAAAAGAAATAAATAATATACAATACGCGTACATTTATAGGCTCCCGACTGCAATCAATGTTCAGAAGCTCAAGTTATCATAGCTGGACCTTTAAAAAGAGAGTCGGAAACGATTTCGAAAATGTAACAACGCATACAATATGTGATTAGTCGACAATATGTCGACCTTTCGAGAGAAATCTTTCTCGCTTTTCCGTTATCTCCGGAAGCCGTGAAAAATCCTCTAGTGAGAGGGGTGCCATAAATAATGTCGATGAAGGCATATAAATTAACAGATGAAGATGAATCGAAACCGTGTCCTCTCCTTCAGAGGCGTGTTATTATCAAGTCGTCGTCCAGGTCGTCGTTTACCCACTCCTGCTCTTCCTCGCTGAGGACGGCGGCCGCCACGACGGCCAACATCGCCTCCGCCGCTTTGTCCTCAGGGACGCCCTTGCTTTTGGCGGAGGCGTCGAGGGCCGCCGCCAAAGCCTCCTTGCGGGCTCGCTTCCTCAACAGCCTCGAATGGAGGCATTCCACCACCACGTAGCCGAGCACCCCGGACACAAGCACCACGGCCATCACATAAAGCTTCATGCGGGCGCAAAGGTGTGTGGAATAGGCATAGGCCACGACGAAGCCGACGGATTCCCAAAGGCGGAAATTGCTGAAAGCTGCTTCTTTGTTGCGCCGGAACAGAGTGCCGTAGAGCCCTGAAGGGATGAAAACCAATCATTTCGATCAACATCGGTCGAATCTATCAGCTTTACAGTGAGGCGGCGTTGAATTTTTTGGGCTTCAAAATCCTTCGTGCCTTCTCACGAGATGGGAATTTCCTACGCCACTCCAAAACGTTCAGTTTAACCCGGAGCTATAAAGGGAACGTGAAAGTCTTGAAGTATCGAGAAGGAAATTCCCCGAAGAAGACAAGCAACGGTTTAAATATATTTGTTTTCCAACAAGTTTCCCTCTTCGATGCTGAAGGCTAGATAACTTAATTCAAGACGGGAAATATTTTCGTGATGAGGGACATGATGTTATTATCAAAGTGCTATTCTTTTAAAATATTTGGTAATGTTTCTGACCTATGACTTTTAGCGGTTTCAATCACGTGATGAACTCAAAGAAATAAGATTCTTCGCAATTGCATTTAAAAAATATATTTTTGATACTCGATATGGGAAGGCGTTATTTCCACAGGTTTGTGGAAGTGTACGAAATGTTCTACCTTCATTTTGTCTTTTTAATGCCTTTATTGAAACTGGCGAAGTTTATGTTTATGTTATAATTCATTTGAAAGAAAGAAAATCACGGATCAATTGAATCTTTTTGATTCTTATTATTAATTGGGACTGAATATAAGACTACTTATCAGCAAACATAGATTCATTTATTTCAACTATATCTCTTCTCTAACCGTCATACGTGATTGCCGCATTTTGTAGATAGCAATGAGTGATAGACTCGTTGTTGTAGTACAAATTGATGATTCTAAGCTAAAGTGTACACAGCTTTCAAGCAAGATTCATACTATTGTCTACTTTTCGATGGAAAATACCATCTTTTCCGAAATATTTAATATTTTTATCAATCAGCTGGATTTTCTCAGGTAAATAAGTACTATTTTTCCCCGTATGAGTTGTGAATCCAACTTAACCTGCTATATCTAACATTTCATAGCTTCTTTTCTGAAAATATGAGGAGCACAAAATAAAAATTCTTAAAGAATGATCGAGGAAAGATCGAAGAGTGATAAATTACGTTCAGTAAACTCTACCCAACATCTTGTGTAACGTCTCTATTTACCCCTACTTACAAGTATTTTGGAAAAGATGGGGTAAAGAGAGGTAAAGATTAATCTAATATTCATACTCAACATGTAGTAGGTAGTACATACTACCGAAATTAAAAACGAATTAGATATCTGAAGGGAGGAAGAAAAAGATCTGTAAGATCGGTCTGGTAATGACGTGCGACCCAATCTAATTATAAGAGTTAAACATATAATTTTCTCTCTCATAAATGATCATACACATCTTTCAACAACTTAATAACAATTATTTGTTTATAAATAAATTTATTTTTAGAGCCTATTTAATGCTATTTTATAATCTAAATTTCAAGTCGTAAAGGCAATGGTGAGATTAAGAGCCTAGGGATTTTGAGATGCGGGGGGCTATTGTTTAATGTTAGTTGAAAATTATAAAGAATAAAAAACTAAATACTTTCTAGAGCTGGAATTCTTTCCCTTTAAATAAATTGTCATGTCTGCCGGGCAGTAACCCGTCGATCTGATATCGAGTGTTAAAATATGACAGTGTCCACCGCAATGTTTGCCTCAGTGACTATTTTTGCAACTTGACAGACTAAATTTTACAATATGGATTCCAGGAGATGAGAATTGGCTCTTTTAATGTTGCGTTAGCACTGTTATGTTTTTTAAATTTCGTCAACACCACGATTAATTATATAATTTTATCGCTTCAATTGCAATTGCAGTACTCTCCTAATTCAACGTTTCAACCGAGGACTCAAAGTTTATATTTTCCAGAAGATTTTCTCGGAAATAATGACGAAGTCGCGAATAGACTTTTTAAACTTATGACTCGAGTTTTAGTTCAAAGTGTAGCTTTGATAAATTTTATAATTTTAACTCTTACCATTAACTTGAGTTTGCCACACTGCATCTCCGATGCCCCAGAGGCCTGAGATAGCGAAGAAAACATAGGGGACGTCTGGATGCGGTTCCCACAGCAGAAGGACTACCAAGAGAGAGACATGGGCCACCGCTCCAAGGGCCATCAAAGGACTTCGTCCCACGAACTTCATGGCAGAACCGAAGAGGACGGAGCACATCGCGTTCACGATACCGAAGCACATCATTACGTAACCGACCTGTGGAATTCCCAAGGCGCACGAGACATAGGCCTGAAAGAAATCAAATAATAAAACAAATGAAAATTGTAAGAAATATGGTATAACACGTTCCGTTCTCGATTATATAAATTGGGTAAAACTATTAAGGATGAATGAGCTTGACGTTGACAAGTACAGGTGGAGTAGGGGATTGCCTGTTAGGGTGATATACGGTGGGGACTTGTCCCCGGGACAACTACGGTAGCCTTAAAAGCCTACTGGGAACTCTGAATAAACTTGTATTACGTGGGAAGGGATAAGTTAGTGTATAGTTATATATACATTTTTGTATTTTTTAACCAAAGTACAGTTAGAATATTGTTTTGAAGAAGTAAATGTATACATCAAGTGTTAAGTTCTAACTGAGAATTTTATGTCATTTTATGCACTGTATTACTGCGTAGTGGACACGAGGTTGTAGGTATTTAGGTTATAAATGTAATGAATGTATACAATGATACAATCTATTCAGTATTTGATGTGTTTCCTCTGGACTATTAGACCAATTGTAACCTTTTTTGATGATAATAATAACCAAGAAAGGAGGTGACTGTAACTTGAGAATATATTTCAAAGTAGAAAAATATTAGGGGACACAAGTTTCCGCAAATTCTTATGAATCAGAGACAGGGACAAACAGACTTATTTGTGCTAATACTACTGTAATGAGGTGATGATGATGCGATTCATGATGGTCGAGCTATTTGCTGTTATTGTTCCTAGCGATGTTTGTTAACTTCATCTTGTTAGTCATGGAATGCCCACAGCCATACTTCACGGCCGTTTAAGGAGCCATGGGGTGGGTGAACGAAAAGAAACTGCTTTTCCCTTGAAGTGTCATCGATTCCTACGGTATTCGTTTAGTAAAATGTTTTTGACAGCATAACCCAAGGATGTATTCAATGATTTTTAAGACTTGGAATTTTGATAGAGTATCGCAGAAATGGATTGGGATGTATCCGGATGTACGATAATAAACTTATCATTATCTGCTAACCACCGTTGACTGTGGTATTCTCGTAAATCGTTGTAAAATAATATCAGAAAACGCTCTCACTATCGCAATGTGCATGCATCTCCTTCTCCGCAGATGGACCACTGAAATTTTGACTAATTGAACACCCCTATTATACTGTTTCTTTACTTAATATTTTAAATGTAAATTTAGAAAACAACTATGCAAGTTTTGGTAACAGATGCAGTATTATTAAGTGATGGATTTGTTTACAAAATAACCTTCATAAAAAAATAAAACGACCCAATTGAAACGAATAATTACATTTGTCCTTTGTGAGCTTGAACTCTTTTGGTAGATGGATTTCTCCAACTAAAAACCACTTAAAATTCCTGATATATTCAAGCTCATTGGATTTCTCCTTCTGTCCAAATGCAACGGATTTGCAAGTTTTTTTCACTGGATAGGCGGGGCTGCAAGACATGCGTTCGCAAGGTTTTTTTCGTGTTTCCCGAAGGCGGCGGTTTCGCTGTAATTGGGAGATTAAATGAAGGGGTTCCTGTGCGGCCACGGAATTAACAAAGTGTGAATTTGGGGTCATGGATGAATTGATGGGAAAATACGTGTAATTTTCAATGACGTCTTGTTATTTGAAGGCCCAGATTGGCAGGTTTCCGAGGGCGAAATGTATCTTTTACTTCAAATAAATTACTATTATTCGCCATGATTATGCAAATCGAATAAATAAGCTATTCAGGTGTGCTAAATGCTAGATTATCTCCTTAGTGACATCTCCTGACTCATGTCTTGATAGCTATACTTCTCGCCATTATGAGCAGTATATATAAAGCAGATAACATAGTTTTCCATAAGTTGGTACGAAAGAAATAAGTCGTCAAAAATGAGGCCATAAAATTTCTTTCGATCGCATTTATTAAGGCATATATTTGTCTTTGGAACTAAATGATTTTGCGTAAAAATTAATTGCGCTCTCTCTAATGCAAATTATATGACACTGGATAAAGAGAAACTGTAGATTTAGAATTTAAGTTTATTAGGATCCTAGCTATTTAGATAATGAAAAAACCGCTTAATTGCTTGCCATGACAAAGAATGCATTTTTCGACATTAATTTACCAAGTTCAACATTTATGACGAAGAAAGATTTATTCGAAAGAAAAATAAATGGAGTAACACGAAGTTACGATAATCTCTATCGGAAAAATATCGTTATATTTCTTTGGATATTTTAAATGGCAGGCTGCTTAGATGGTCGTTCGTTTATAGCTTTTATGTATACATTCGTTGTGGGTTGGCCAAAGTCGGTTTCTTGTATCTTTTCTTTGTCTTAAAACGGTACTTCGAAACCTGGAAATTAATTGTTCTAGTTACACACCAAATACTCCACCAATTTCTTGCATCGAATTCAAATTTACAGCTACTTGACACAATATACTTTACTGTACTTATTTTATCTGCTGCTTGTACTTCCGAAGCTCGATTTCCACTAGAGTCTATTTTTATACAATTCTCAGCTCTTTTCAGATTTCCATTCTCTGCCATGAAAGGTAGCGTGTTTCCCACATTTAAAGGAATTCGTTTAAGAGAGCGAAAATGTTTGTCTAGCCATAAATGGGTCTTTGATATTTATCAGAAAGATAAATTGGATATATCTAGAGGCAGAAGCATCAGCTAGAAGGAAAACAAAGTCAAACAAAGACACATGAAATGAAGCATATTAAGCTTTGTCACTTCCTATCATATACTTTCGTGTACTTCTAGGTGCCATAACTTTTTTAAGGACAAATCCAAGTTGCATGAAACTTGAAAAAGATGACCTTAAAAAGTTAATTAACTTTCAACTCTTTATATTTGGTTATCATTTGATGTCACGAAGTATCGCCATGTATAATCTATATTCCATCTATTCTCTCCCTTTTTCCTTCTAGGAGAAGCTCTCCATTGCCGATTGACGTATATTAGAAGGGAAGACAAATCAGCTCACAATAAATGGCGGCAATGCCTTTGGTATGAGAAATGAAGACGTTGACGTACCTGAGTGAAGTCCGCCCCAATGAAAGCCTGCTCCATTCCAATCCACATGGTGATGGGGATTAGGAGGAGCTGGTACGGTTTCTTGAGCTGATAGGCTGTCGCTGCCATCAATCTTAAGCCATTTATTTCCCCGGAAGGATCCTTTCCTCTTGGCTTCTCGCCATACCTGAGATGGAGAAATTGAACACATATTTTTAGTTCATTCACGCACTTATTTTTATTGCATTCATGCAAGTCTAAAGCGGGCGACAGGGCCGGTTTGAGACTTTCAGGCACTCTATTGAGGTTGATTCGAGGCCACCTCTTGCCACACTTTTGTACTCTAATCAGAGTTCCGTCTAATTTTCTATTTCCACAGCTAGAAATAATATTACTGCGGACTCTTAGTTTACGGAAGTCACTATTGCCAAGGAAGAGTTTTTAAGGTGCAAATTTTCTGAGTGACTTCATTTGAATGACGAAATTAAGTATGCAATTGGGATTCCACGATTCATAGTGCAATAGATTAGTGAACTAAAGTTAAATAATCACTTCCAAAAATGCTGTTCACTCACCAAAGAAGTTGGACGACACTTAAAGAGTATTGCTCAGCCCAACTACACGGTACCTTGACCGTAGTCGTCAGGAGTTCATTCTTTTTGGGCCAATGGCAGGCCAAGATTTCACTATATATTCGTCAATTAATGTTAATCTTTTTTATAATTTATTTCACATAATTGAAATATTTACTTTGATATTTGTATAAATGATAAAATATAAAATTATATTAGGTGTCGAAGACGGAGCTCATTTCAAATATATTGGGAACATTACTTTTTTTCCTCCGAGGAGAGAATTTCAGAAATCGAAAGCTTAGAACATGGCTTGCATGAAGTTACTCATATTTCAGAATATACGTCAATTTGATTGCTAATATTGTTGGATTAGGATACAAATTGGAAATGCGTATTTTTTTGTCTTTAAAGCCATCCCTCCTACGTGTATCTAGAAAAACTACCGTACCTGCTCATCGTCTGAAACCGACAGAAGCAAGCCTTTCGCAACATGCAGGAAGGTAAAATAGGGCATGAAAGCTTTCGCTGGATGAAGAATCCATGATACGATGATTTTTTTCGTAAATATACTTATCCTACAGTGTTCATACCTGTAATTTCGAGACCGTACCACATCTTTAGTAGGAAATTCCTCAAATATTGCAAGCAAAGTTTTCAAGTTTCTGGTTAATCGAGTCATAACATCGTTCTTGTAGTAAAAGACAAAGTGTCACGTGGAAATTGCTGGAAAGAATAAAAGTATGACAACCTCTACCCAAACTAAAGGCATTGGCGTATTTGCTCTCTCCATAGTTTCCAATCCTAGGATTGATTTGCCAACCGAATTTGTCAACTAATCTCTTCAGCGCTTCATAGAATAGCCACATTTCATGAACTATTCGATAAACTGCGTCTGCCCCTTTACTTTTTCTACTTAAGCAGGGTTAAGAGCGACAGAGTAGGCGTCCAATCTTCTCTCTATAGAGAGAAGAGGGATGTTGTCTCTCTCTAGCAGATTCTGCTTCGCATTACTTCTTTATCTTGTCTACCCAACCCTATTCGTTACGAAATGCAAAGTTGTCTCTTAGTTATTTTGTTCATAATAATAATAATCATTTAACGGTTAATGATTCAGACAATTTTTCCTAGTTTGAAGTTTTTTAACAATGTGACTGCCCCCAAACGATGGTGTCAAAGGGTGCTAAAATATTCGGATATCACAGTTTTGCTAAAGTCGTAGCAAAATCCCTCACCAATTGTAGTGAACGCTTGAATATAAGTGAAGCTAAAGATCGATTATCGCAAATGTTTACTCTCCTTATCATTATAATGCTTCTTGATCACCTTTCGTTAAAACATCAGCAGATTACTCACTCAGAATGGCTCTCACTGGCTCATCAAAAAACTTGCTATAACTTGAGGTAATGCCATCTGTTGGCAGCAGATTATCTTCCCTCAAAATTTATGTTTATTTGATTTAATAGACTAATACTGACTCGTATTTATCCGATCTATTTGATTACTACTGAGACTTTGATTTTAAAACTCGCTCTTACCGATAAAAGGATAGCGACGAACACAACAAGTTCCGAAGCATTATTAGATATCACTTTATAAGAAGTATTCCATCAAACACCCAAAAGTAAATAGTATAAAAAACAGCAGATAAGTTCAAGACTGTTTATTTCGTATCTAATCTACGTTCGTTTAAAGCCGTTCTCAGCTTATCTTTTCATCTTTACGAACTGGAAAGATACGTTATGAAATCAATGTTAGGGTGTTGCCGGTTACGGCCAGTTGAGATTTTTATGGGGAAAATAATAAAAAGGTGATGCATCAAGACCCAAACAGAATTTGCGTAACATAGAGAGCAAAATTTTAGAAATTCTACAAAAACTCAAACGTAAAGCGAGTATATTGAGAAGATTAAGAAATGTTTTCAGAAAATAAAACATAGAAATATTTTTAATTCATCAGGTACAAAGAAGGGAAGAGAAATGGTACTCCATCACAGTAACGTTTCCTTCTTTGTTTAAAATTGCTAAGATTACATTCTCTACACGGTTTCATAATTCACATCAAACTTTGTCGGAGACTACTTAGACACCGTTCCTTTCTTGTGTGATTTGCATAATATTAACAATGATATCTATGAAAAACATCAAAATCTCACCTAGAGAAGAAAATCGTTAGGATGAATTCATATTTCTCTTACATCATATATCGAGATATAAGAAGTTCATCATTGAAATGACAATCCCGTGATGAGATTACTTTTAGCTTTACCTTGTTTACATTGAGACAGAAGAGTAGTGAATAAGCAGACGAATACATAATATCGTCATAAATATTTATGCTTCTGAAAGTTAACAATAAATAGCGCGATTCAAATTTCATATATATTCTTCATATAGATTAACTAAAATATAGTTTCCATGATTTTTATTGGAATCAATCGTGAACTTCGATGAGAGAATTTCTACTATCTTTGTTAGATTTGATCTCGGAACTCGCAACACACCACCACATTCCAGATTGATAAACATTCCAGATTTTAAAATTTTAGTTGTGATGATAGTTATCAATTAGTTTTGCACTACTGGCCATTAAAATATTAGATTATTTAGGTACGCTTAGGGAGGATTGCGGAAGATACATCATCCAACTAAAAGTAGGTGCCATGTCATACCATTAACCATTTTTTCCTATCCCTCTTACATTTCTTTGAATGAACTGCAAATAGCTCGGTGCATTACATTCTAAAGCATTGGTATTCTGGGCATTCCTCTCGTCCTTTTACCCAAGACCTTCCCTTCATAAATTATTTTCATCAGATCACCGGGTCTCAATAAATGACCGATGCATTTCCTTTTCCTCGTTTCCTTCGCTGTATCCAGCAGAGCTCCACTTTCTCTATCTTCATTCAACACCTGTTTTCATTTGCGTCCAACTCCTTTTGGTGATTTTCCTCCAAATCCGCATTTCCGCAGCTAATATTTTATTTTTCCTTGTTTCTCTAAAGCCCATATTTTGCAACCACAAGTTAAGATACTCCATATTAAAGGTTTTTTGAATTTCTTCCTTAAATCCATGGTTATTCTTTAGCAAATTCCTGTTCTTTTGACAAACATGTTTTATCTGAAATATTCTTCATTTAATTTAAAACCACACTTTTGTTGTCATTGGTTGCACAACTTCCCAAATAGCAATACGCCTTTACTTGCTTTATCTTCAGTGTTTTCGTATGCGATACTCTCGCTGCTTCATCCATCGATCACCATAGTTATAGTTTTCTTTGTGTCAATTGTGAGTACGATTTGAGATCATTTGGAGGGTTATACTTCACTTAACGTTGTATTGGGCAGAATTCATTCCGTTTCATTAACTGTATTATTTCCTGATTATAGGTATGTACTGATTTCTCTGTAACAGTTATCCTGCAGGAGCAAAGGAAGACATTGAGATATGACATCGAATCGGCCTTTACAATGGAAGCCTTGAGATGTTTCTTGCTTTACACCTTGGCTCTCCCGACCGCCATTAATTTCGCCAGATTTGATTGGACCGCCGATTCGCAAAAAGGAATTTTGGTGCCTCCGAAGTTCGCGGCCCAAAGGGTCGATCGGCTAACATAAATCCTCTGGCGCTCCGCCGATAAGAAACGAGGATATTATGCGGGCGCATAAATCACGTATCGGTGGAGGGGCGTTCCCCTGCAGGGGGCGTTTCAGGGAGGAACGGACGCCCAGTCGCAAATTTTCTTTCTCCTTTCGCGATTTCATTTTCGAGCATCATGAAGGTGAGGAAGAACCTATTATCGAAGCCTTGACACAGTTTCCATCTGCGTATAGATTCGTGGGCGGGATTAAATTACACGACGCTCTCAGGTTTTAAAAAAATACTCAATGCGGTTAATCTGCATTAATTTTCTTATTTACATTATGAAAATAATCAGCCACGATGCATGAAGCAGTGCAAATTTTAATTTGAATTAATAAAGATATATGAAAATAATGCATGTGTAAGCATAATAATAAATATGTAAAATCAAGAAATATATATGATTCAAACCTTGTATTTTGGTGAAAAATTATTTTAGGTCCTGCGTCAATGGACCTAAAGTCAATGATTCTAGTTACAAGGAGCACGAAATTCTTTTCCACAAATGATAGTAATGAAATATATACAGTTTACCATTCATGAATAACGGATTATTTGCCGCTACAAAATTCTTTGACAATATATCCTTCATTCAGTATCTTGGCATGTTTTTGGTTTCCCTGTACTTAACTGTTTAGTAAAGGTAATCTATGTTAATGGCTAGCATTCGTGATTTGCATTCAAAACTTTCACGTTATATTTTATTTCTTGTTTCCACGGGTACTTGCACTTTAAAGAACCTACGTATTTATTAGAGAAATCCATAAGGTTGAAACATATTCTTATACTAAGGTTTTCATTCAGTCGGATCTTTCGTGAGCCGAGATATCACTCTACCCTTACACCGGCAAGTCGATGACTGTAAATGGAGTACATTTGTGAAAGCACTACATTAAGTAAGACTAAAATGAGACGGCTGCCATCAAAATGAAACACAAAACATCGAAATCGATGGATGAAACAATTTTTATACTCGGTGAAAATCGTCAGAGACTGCCGCCAAAGAAAATTCATGAGAGTATTCAAGTAGCGACTAATACAGCAGAATGAAAGTGACAGAAAGGTTAAGAAAACCGTTCCATAACATTCGAAGTTGATATATAACTATCATTTGTTCCGAAATTCGCTCTACTCAATGTTAAATGGTCGGCGGATAACGAGAAGGGAATAGCTTCGTTACATATTGATGAGTCGATTCACCCAGTAACATGATTTATATCAGTATAAATATATCATTGTAAATCATAACATGATTCTAAACTCCTATCGTTACAAAATGAGCATGATTAGTGTATACAAAAACTATAACATTAATTCAGACAAAGGAGATACATATGTTTTGGCATCATACGAATTAACTTGACTATTGTCTTCCAATCAATGAAAGACCCCAGAATCAGAATTTTTTCTTGACATTCCTTCCAACAAACATTCGCGAACGCCGTAAGCTTATACGCAATCTGTACAATTGATTTAGATGATATTTATTTACCTGGAGAGTGGATCGAGGAAAAGGGCGATTATAGCCACCGCAATTACGACGCACGAAAGATAGATGGAGCTAATCTCGAAGATCTCAGAGTCCGGCGGCCGCTCCAAGTTATCGTTGTTTTGGCTCGAGGAGACGCAGAAATTCGCTCCGCACAGATGAAGTGTGTCCAAAATGTGAGTTAAATTGCTATGTCCACCACCGCCGTGTCCGCCAGACGAGAGCACTGAAATGAAATGCAAAATGGGTTTTTATTAGGTGAATAACTTATAATAGAAATAAAGCATACGTAATTTGTAATCAATGTCCTACGCTAACGAGGAAACGCTTCTTAGACTGACAGCTTCACAAAACACCGAGTGAGCCTATTTTCATTCCCTGTCGTACCGGTTAGGCTAGATTTTGCTTTAACTTACGATAAATAAAAAGAAAATGAAAACAGTGGAATGGTAATTTTTGATTCAGTATCCGAGAACTTTCTCGGATCAAAAACATCGATTTAAATGCTGTGCGTTAAGCTAAAAATTAAATGGATTTCAGATCTTATCTCGCAAGCTGAGAATTTTCTCGCTGCGGTGTGCTCAGCAGTTGAGCGACTGTGACTTAATATATATCTTCTTGTCATTTTAAATCAACTTGATTCTCGATGTAGAATTCATGACAAGGATCACTACCTCGTTTGCTAGCTTAAACGCAATACATCCTAATTATTACAAGCAAATACAAAACGAATGAAAGTGAAGGAAACAAAATCTACATTCAGAGGAGAGGAGATATTTGTGACTACATTCTACTGCAGTTCTTATCAGCGTACATCCCTCATGACAGTTCGAGCAAATTTGGGTACACATCAATAGGACTTCAATCAATATCAACTGTCGGGAAGCAACGTATTGATGTGTATCGACGATGCGATTGGCTCTATGTACAGAAAATGAAAATGAGATGCAAAATCTTAATCTGCCCACCTGTTACTAATTAACGTTAACTGGTTGGCAGTGAAAATATGAAAAGAATGTGATAGGAGTACTAATAAATTACCTCAAAAAATGTTAACGATAATGACGAAGAAGAACAATTTGTACACTCCTGGCCAACATTAACGCAGCACCTCCCTAGCGATCCTTACGGCCGGTGCTGCGTTAATTTTGGCCAGGAGTGTACTTTTTCCACAGTATTAAATACTGTGGAAAAAGTACAAATTGTTCTTCTTCATCGTGACGGATTTCTACAAGACATCGCCAGAGACTGTGGATTTTATGTAAACGATAAATTTGTAAGAATGAAATTGTAAGAGAATTACGATAGTTTTAAATGAATCTTTGCTATTGAGGGATAGAAAATCAAAAGTGAGTACGTAAATATTATACTTTCGAATCACAATAGCCTCCTTAATCTCAGTTCCTCTTAAGAACAATTACGAGAATATTTTCATTAACTGTTACCTCCAATGAAATACTTTGCCTAACTGGCTGCATTTTATGATCGGATTGTTTTTGTTACTAGAATTTTGTTGTCAAATTCAATAAGCTTCCAAAGCAGCGTAATGTCTATTGTCTCGAGATGATAAATACATTCTCTATTTATGTAACTTTATTCTAGCCCTTGGGCTCAGTCTTATAATTCCTAATTTTCGCTGGTATCCTTTCAAAATATCATGATAATAAAAATCAAAGATTAAATTTCAGCTTGGTGAATTCAACGTCTTTAGGGAGTTTTCGCACTAAATTCACCGAAAAATCACATTCCTTTACCAAGATACTTCTCCGGGAAGTTAAAATTTTAATGAGGAGGACCCCACCAATGTTTTAGGGGTGTGGGGTGGTGGCCGCTTCTGGTTCCACGGCGGGGGTCTTCGGACGACTTCGCAGCGCCAGTAATTCTTCGGTCTCATTAGTGTCTCTTCACGACCGCTACTGGTACCTCTCCTGAGAAATATCACCAGGTGAGAGAGCGTGTTCACTTTTGTGAAGTTTTCTCGGGCAAATGCGAAGCCCTCGTCCTTCTTCAGCGCTTCACAATCCTAACGAACCCTATTCATCGGAAGCACCTTTACATTTCCAGGAAATCCTTCCCATTTTCTCGTCCGTGGAGGACGTATCTGCAGAAGGACGCTCGGGGTGCGGCCCTTCGAACGCCCTCCTGGACACGCGGAAATTTCGAGAGCACGCAAAAATGATATATTAAAATGAAAGAGTGGCATATTCGATCGAAGAGCGGCCATGACCAGATGGAGAGACCCGTAAATCGCAACGGCGAAGAAACGTCAGAGCAAGGATGCCTTCGCGAAGGTCTACGAAAACGGGTCCGATCGCAAATGAAATTTCGACAAAGCAATTTACGTTGCTTCCACCGTGTGATACAGCCGAAGGGGGAGTCCCGTCATCCTCCGTATCTCTCGAAGGTAAATGAGTTGCAGATATCGAGGGAGTGCTCGGGTTCGTGATCGCAAACGAAACATTTGTCCTCATGATTAAAATGGCGGAAAATCATGTAAAATCTCCATCAAGTTTATCGTAGAATCCGTTTCTTGGTGAAATTGCATTATAGTGGAAATACCTAAGCAAAATTTTCACGAAATAAAATTAACTAAAAGGTTATTTTGTGAAACTTTTGCTTAGTTATTTCCGCCAAAAGCTCTATAATTTTCCTGTTTCAGGATGAACTAAGATCAGTGCGAATTCTTGAATTCCTAACGCAATCATCGCACCCATTCAATTACTTGTCTAATGCCGCATTTTTCAATTTGCTGATTCTTCGGAACAGATGTAATCGCAATTTAAATTTCAAAACCGCCTATGAATTTCCCAGAAACTTAATACTAGTAAATATTTAAATAGTTCCCGAACTTATATTTTTCCGCGAAAACGCCGAGTAAGAGGATTGGTAGATAGATAGGTAGGTGGTAAGTAGCTGTACCCACATTATGTGGCGCTATCTACCACCAGAATTTTACATATCTCCTGCTCGGTGTTTTTGCGAGAAGAAATAAGTTCGGGAACTTTTTGAACGTACTAGTATTATTAAATTGCAGCCTTTAAATGCTTTAAGAGTCGGAATGATCTCGGCAAGTTATCATATGGAACGAAAAAATTAATGTACTTATAAAAAATAAAATGCATTGAATAATACATTTTTGTTCAACATTATATTTTTAACTGAATCTATATATTTTAAATCTTCTTCTTATAATACACTAAGTGATTTTAATTGGAATTAACTCTATATCTAATCGTTTTTTCAATCGATTTATAAAATTAGGTTTCATTGCTTATTTTTCATTATGCGTTTTATTAGAATTTTATTCTTTTCTACCTGTTAATCACTCATATGAAATTTTCCACTACTTCGATAGAACGATGAACCATACTTTAGCTTTAAAGCGAAGTCGTTTAGTTTGCTTGCACAGCCTATAAAATAGTCTATCTAGATCTATGCCCTGGGACAATCCTTATCCTTTATCATTTGCGCTTCCTTCGTAATCATCTTTTATGCAAATGCCTTTCATGTCGAAGACGATACGAACTTCAATCAAAAAGAGGAGAGAGAGGCAAATTAAATGTACCCAATTTTCTATCGTTAAATTCGTTCTTTTATCGTCCGAATTTTATCTTTCCCCTGCCAACTATTCCACGCCACTTATGAGGGGAATAAATGGAAAAGTCCGTATTTGAAAAATGGCGTGGGACAGATGCGAGGTCGGCTCGGTCGTCCCTCGCAATGCAGAGATCGACGGATGAGATAGGCGAATGGAGTCGTTGCCGAGCAAAGCGGCCAACTGATTGTTGCCGAATCATTTGGCGTCGACGCCCTTTCAGCGCTACGTCCGAGAAATACTATTTTTTGCAATCGAAGAGCTACTTTTTACTGCGCGAGACTACTCTCCTTGTAACTTCTGACCGCAGACCAGCGACGTTGAAGCAGGATTCGGAAGCGAGGAAGAAAAAGTGAGATTCCAATCGTATAATAAGGTCTTTGCTGGTCCGAAGACGATGTTGAATGTCTGCAGGACGGCATCAAAAGTTGGAATGATCAGTATTCACGACCTACTCCGACTGGTAGCTTTTGCACACAAGCAATCGATATGAACTCTTCTATTTACTTCTTGAGCATATCATGTTCGACGGACTTCTTTTACCTAAAAACCTTCTGCTATTTTTCTCGTGATCATTAAATTCCTCATATTTCCATCATAACCTCTTCTTGGGGCTCCCGGATAACCAAGTGGGCAGCACTTGGTGCATGTGGTCCCGGGTTTTATTTCCGGTGGGAGCCCAGGTCAGAAATTACCTAAGCACTCGAAGCACTTTTAACCAAAATAACAAAAAAAAATTCTTTATTGACGTTATTGTTAGCTTCCCAATGTTTCGTCGTTATTTCATTATATTTACAATTGTTTAGTAATGGTTATTATCAAAACTAATTGGTTAATTTAACTAATTATTAACTAATAGGTTAAGCCTGACGATGACTTTGTGGAAGTCGAAATACGCATAGCCGCTTTGCAAGTTTCTTGATGGTTTTTGGAATTTATTCTTTATATATATCATAACCATCAGCAGCCGCTTTGCTTTATTATAGGAATGAAAGACGAAGTGATATTTTGAGTGGTATTGGGAAGTTTGGGGATGTTGGTAATTTAATAATAAAAATTCTTTCCTGTGAAGTCATCATCTTTTTGAAATCAACGATCATCGAAGGCTCTTAAATATTGAAAAACAAAAAGGAAGAAACCTGGCGCGTCTTAACATGATGGAAGAAATATATACTATAAAACACAAAAATAAATCATTTACCTAATGTTAAATGGGAAATTAACTTAATTTGAGATGTCTTATGCCTACAAACTACATAAGCATTCTACAAAATTTCACGGTCATCTATCCTCCGATTTATACGTGTATGTTGTTTTTTTTGAGAAAATGAACAGTTTCGTTTAATAAATACGAAACATTGATTCAATAGATTAAAGATTTCCTTTTCCATAGATAAAAAAATCTTACTTATACAATTTTCTGAAATATATTTGCAGATAAGGAAGGTTTTTGATTTCAACACAAATTGGGTCATTACTAACTAGCATCGGAGTTTTTGGTAGATATTCAAACTTCACGACCGCTTTTGAGCCATTTATTGCTTCGTCACTCTTTTCTTGTCCCTATGACAGAAAAGTCCGTGTATCTTGACTATGTTATGTAAAACAGCTAGCCTTCAATTTCTCCTTTTTTCCTCTAATTTGGAGGACAATTTTTTTATTGAGAAATTTAAATTCGCTTTCTTATCATCCAGCTTCCCTAAGTTTACGTATCATGCTAACCCTATGAAAAAGCAATACTTGCTATCTATATCATTCTTTACAATGAATCTATCTACTTTTATAAATTTATATTCATTAAACACCTTCGTTCTCATATTTACTCTTCGTTGCTTTCCGTCGATCGTATTTAGATTCAACAGATTTTATTTCGGAAGGAAAATTGTTGTGACGATTACTAATTCTTATTAGTGAGTAATTATGAACCACCTAGATTTGAAATTAATTTTAACAACAATCAACAGAAATTGATCAAGAATTATATTTACCGAAGATGAATTAAATTAGCAATTAATGGTAACTTACCAACAGATGATATCAGGTTTCCCCAGAGCTCTGCAGTTTGCCACGCCAAAAAGAAGAACCCGAAGAAGCGCACCACAATGGCGTCAACGGGTTGTCCCGTCAGCTTTGCATACACGCCTCCAACTTGAGTGAGGTAAGTAGCTTTCGAAGCCCACATGGGAGCGGCGCCCAAGCCAACGATCAAAGCAGTGGGAACGAGGGTGAAAAATCGTGGATAAAACTGCGCCGCTATGTAAGGGGCATAACATAGCATGGAGAAACAAAGGGTCCATTTCACAGTCAGCTGCCTGATGAGGAGAGTGGGTATCAACATGCATGAAACCACTAGAGAAGCGTAAATAGCCGAGAGCGAGACCGTTCCCAAGCCGTCCTTCGCGTTGATGGAGCTCTGCAGATTCGCGATGCCCTGGAAAGCCGTGAATTGGAACATAAAGGCAATGCTGACGATCGCCACATTTTTTAAGATCCTCCATTTTTCTTGCGAGGGAAAACTAAGAGTGGTTACTCCATGTGAGGATGGCTTCTCACTTTCTAGCGACGCAACGTTGTGTACGCAAACCGTTGGAGCGTCTTCCGCATCGCTTTTCTCCTGCTTTTCTTTTGATTTCGATATGTCCTTCGATGCTGAACTTTTACGCCTAAGTTTTTCGGTAAGAGAGAACTTCTTCTTGACCGGTGCGGAAGTGCCGTTCAATTGACCGATGGGAGATGGCTTCTGGGTGGGTCCATACGGTGGCTGATCAAGATCCACGGACGTATCAGCAGCTAACCCTTCCAGGTAGGCGAGGTTGTCGAAACAATCAAGGGAAGAGGCCGAGGTGCCCAACACCCGTTCATGGTCCGAAGAAGCCTTCATATCGATGGTGTCGTTTGTACCTTTCGAAATAGAGAAAGGAAAGAACGATAAGAAACCGTCATTTATTCTAATTTTTATATGAACATCTTTTAAGCGCTTATATTTTTTAAGAAAAGAAATTCTATGTAGATGAACAAGAGGACTTTCAAATCCATAGTAGCTTGAAACCGCTGCAGAATCCAAGAATTTTGCTTTAAAATACCCTTAAATTGTATATACCCTTATAGAATACCCTTAAATTTAGTTTGAGGGACTTGCTCCGATGATTAAATAATCAGAGGCGCAAAAATCGTACTGAAAATATTTTTTATCCTTAAAATTAAAATGGGACCGATTCAATGAACAATATACAAATCTGAATAAAATTCATAGTGAAGATATTTTGAAGAACTCGATCATGAAAAATCGGGAAGGTTACTTAAAATTACTAAACTGGTTTTATTATGGAATTTTTTGACACAATTTCAACTTTTTTATTTTTCGAGCTTTCATATCTAAAATTGATCGAAACAGTATAATAGGAAAAGGACAGGTGAGAAATATTTATTAGCGTATAGACGAAGGAGACTTGGTAGAATACAACTAATAGCTTTCGAAATCATCAGACGAATAAAAAAAATCTGAAAGATAGCCTTCTGAACATATTAATGGTGATAATGACCAATCATTTTCACTCCTCTGTCAAAAAGCATCAACATAAAAATCTATCGGCCTCTGTCAGTTTCACAAATTTTATTTTATACTTTTCTGCTCGTTCCTTTTCAATGGGACGACCTTAACGTAAAGCTGAGTGAAAGAGAAAGGAACAGAAGGTATATCCTTCTTTCGATCTAGTTCTTTTTCGATTCTTTGTCGTTTTGGTAGGGCGCCAGAGTTATGTCGGATGACGTTAGACGAGCCCGAATGCGCTGCCCTACTTCGAAACTGGAGGATGGGAAAGACGACTTCAGAGGTTCTTAAAAAAAGAAGAACCAATTAGTCAAGAAAACTCAGCTCCGAAAGGATGGCACCCCATGAAAACCTTAAGCAAAAAAAGGCTATTCGCTGTAGCCCGCCCATAAAGCGAGAACATGCAAAGAACTCCGCAGGAGGTCAACCCATGAAATTCCGATGACACAATTGGAAAGGATTGAGTTGATGCCAAGATGTTCCTTCCTTAATTATTTGGCCTTGCTGTACCCGCTGTCGTCCACCTTCGAGGTCTTTCCACGGTTAACAAGCAAACGTTTTTAAGATGATAATTCTATAGGATTTGCTGATAGTAAAACCAAGAATTATCGAATAAAAGTTACCGATAAATTTTACTTTGGGCTAAGAATTCGTAAAATTATACTATAATTGTGTTACTCTTATTGATTCACATTCCATGAATAAAATTTTGAGCAATGCTGTACCACATGTATGCAAGTAGTTTACCACATCTCTACATGGTTCTTGGATCCTTACATTATGTAGCAAATTATTCGTAAGGTAACATATACAATAATTAAATCCTTTTAAAAAGCAGCCTAGTTTTGGTTTGAGAAAAGGTTCGGTTCGAAAAGTTTTAAGATTTAATAAAATCATTTTAATAAAGCAGCTCGTATTTTTACTTTCTCCACATACGTAGAGATTTTAACGGAAATACATGTTTTGGGGTTCCTAGAACACGTTTTGACCATTTTCGGAATGATGTCGGTGTGTATGTGTGTTTGTATGCGTGTGTGTGATTGTGGGCGCTCTAACGTGAAAACTATTTGCCATATCAATAACGAACTTCATATACCATAGCACTGTGGTAGGTGCTGTCAGAGTTGATTAGTTTTTGGAGTAAATCGGTTAACCGGAAGTCGAGCTTTATTCTTCGAAGATGATTTCCGTTTTTCCAAATTTCTCCATAATTATGATATTTAGGTATATACAGTTATCTACAAAAGTTACAAAAAATGTAATTTTCTATTAGTTTTTTTTTAAATTGTCGATATAAACCACCGTTTATTAATAAAAGTTTTATAAAATGAAAATAACTATAAATTTTGTATAAAACATTTTTCATCACTGATTGTTTAGGAGTTATCCGTGAAATACCGATAAAGCGGAAGTTGCTGATTATGTATGTACTTTGTGAGCGCTCTAACATGAAAACTATTTGTCGTATCAACACCAAATTTCATATATAGCACTTTGGTTGGTGTCGTTAGAGTTGATTAGTATTGGGGGTAAATCGGTTAACCGGAAGTCGAGCTTTATTTTCCGAAGCTCGTTTCCGTTTTAGCAAAATTTTAGCAAAATTCCTCCATTAATCTGATATTTAGGCATATACAGTTATCTACAAAATTTTCAAAAAATGCATTTTTCTATAAGTTTTAATTGAAAAGATTATCGATATCAACCACCGTTTAGGAGTCATATCAGACTGCTGTCTAACTGCGGCGAAAATTGTAATAAATATTTAACCAATTTTCTGGTTATTGCGACATATTTACGTTAATATGTAATTTTCATTTATACCGTTTCATAATAATGTTATATTCAACATGGTTACTATATTTCTTCAAAGTTTTAATTTGAAGTTGATTTGGAATTTAAAACACGCGTATTTATTACAAAATAATTATTCAGTTAGAATGGTTTCTTGCCGTTATTGATTACTATTCACAATAACAATAAAGTTCGTTACTATGGGTTTGTTTACATGGCAAACAATGCAATGCAATGCGTCTATCGCTCAGTCTCTTGCTATAGATTGAGCTCTGGCTAATTGATAAGGTTTAAAAGGTTTTCTTCTTTGTTTTTATACTCGATTTGTCTTCTTAATTAGCTTTATTTTATATATATTAATAATTTTCGTCATTCACTGTTACTTTTTAAGTTTCCACTGTTTAAATATGTAGTCATTATTTTTGTTAATAGTTTGTGTCGGTCGTGTGTTATTTTGCTCTTCGTTCGTATTTTGATTTCATTTCCATCCCCTATTATAATCAGTTTTGTGATTCATCCTATAGTGGTGCTTTTAGTAGACTCAAAAGGCCAATTTCACCGTTTTTCATCGAACATGTCCCGAAAAATATTATTTATAATCTGTGTGACGTAAAAGAAAATACGATATAGATTAGTCACATATGTATCTTCCAAGTTTAGATTGAATATAGAGTTCGAAAATACTGCCATAGATAATTATCTACATCTTGTATATGGAGAACGTCATGTGCTGGCTACATCAGATTTTTATTTTTATGTTCCTCCCTTTTACAGCCTCAAAAACGAGTTTTTGCAACAGAAATCGTTTGGGATTAGCTAATCGTTTTTTAATAATTTTTAATCAAATTCTGAGTACAGCTTATTCAATTGAACAAGGAATCAGAAACAGTGATTTTCCGTACTCGTAGATCACACCTATAAATTTTTTGGCTCGATTTTCGATAGTTAACCTCCTTGGTATTTTTATGATTATAGCTCGTATAAAATATCCAAGGCTTCCATAAAAATTATCCTAAATTTTGATCTTGTGACCGATTTCACACTTCCAGTTAGTATATGATATTTATTTTGTATAATCAAAATCTTTTAACTAAATTCACGATGCCCCTAAACCATCTTTTAATAGGGTTGTAAATAGTTGAACTTGCTCTATTAAGAACCGATTAATACACCTGGCCCAGCTAGAAATCAAACATATCCCCTCAGCATTTCTAGATTTAGATGTTAATCATTTGAACAGAAATACCAATACAATAGTCATCATTCACTCCAGTATACGTAGATACTTAAGATAGAAGAACAACGCCTTGTCAAATTTGATGATGTTTATTCACTATTCAAGGAGATTCCAACGCGCGATGAATCACGAGTGGACTATTTCAAAGCTTGACTGCTTCAGTCAAGTAATAAATTTCCTCTCGGCTCAAGATTTCTGGATTATAATCGATTTATATCACGAAATTTGAAGAAAATTTATGAGTAGCATGTATCTAAGTGAATGCATCGGGAAAAATAAAATATTAAGAACCAATCCCATACGCAATCAAAGAATTAATAAGTATTAGACTTGAGATATGCTTTTGCGATTGATTCTCGCATTCAAATGATTCCAAATGGAATACTGACAGAAGAGGCAAGAATCCAAATTAATGAGACCGGAAAATATTTAACGCTAAATAAAAATGTTTGGTCTTCATTAAAAGAACTGAGCAGAATACATACTTGCACGGAAGAACTGACCTTTCAGCATGGAAATTCTTTCCATGTAAGTATTTATTCTGAGTAAAGAATTTCATATCTTCAAACAAGAATGAGATATAGCATTTTATGGAAGACAGTTAATCACATTCCGAGACCTTAGACACTATTTAAATCATTCTCGGCATATGAGTCTCAGATACCTCTATATTACCCAATATGGTAACGTTTATGCCCCAATATTACGTTTATATTATGACGTTTCGAATATACGTCTCGATTGCTTCAATAGGTTATAACTCTTGAAGTTTAAAACATCTAAATTCGCATATTCTTACATTGAGCCATTTGTGGTTTCCTTTTCTCTGATGTCCAATTCATCGAAGACCAAAGTAATAAAATGGTAGACTCTTTTAACAGGATTCAACTATATTTTTCCCTAAAATATTTTATTCGAACTTTTGCGTAATGAAAGAGATAGATCGCGGTATGACAATGACCAGGCTTGCAGCTTAATATTTAATTACTCATACAGGCAAATACGTTTTTTACGTAATCGAAATACCAGAATACTTTCTAATTAGGTTGATTCGCTATTACGTTTACGATAGTACTATCATCACTGTAAGTCTTATCGACCTTGGCTTTATGCCGAAATTACAGTGCCATTCATTTTCTCGTATTTAAAAATACCGATAATATTCAATCGATCCAAACACATGAAGAACTTTCGGAAAATTTTCTAAACCGTTAGGTTTCTAAAAATAAATCAGGTGCTATATTAATGGTTGCAATGACTTCCTCTACACTTCTGTGGAACATTCCATCGTGAGTGAAGTTTCCACTTGTCAAAATCTAATCGCGTCACGCTACCTTCGATATAAACTCAGATGAATGGAAAACTGTAAATACGTATGACCCCTTCGGAGACAGCTAAAACTCAAGAAGGTGTCACAGTCAGCGAAACAGTGAACATTAAGAGGTGACCTCGATTGAAAAATAATTGCACTGATTCTGTTTGCCTTAAATTCACACTACCATCCCTCAATTCATTTCCTACTGCTTGAGCGCAAGGGCCATTCGGAGGTCATTTGGGGGCCATTGGGGTGGAGGGAGGGGAAAAGACCTCCGCGGTGTCTTGAGACGGTCCTTCTGCCGTGACCCTGTACTGGGGTTCGGAGAATGGTGCCCACTATTCATCTCCATCTAACAGGAAGAGATTGGAAGGAGTTTGCTGGGTGACCGATATTCGGATTAAGGTCGCGACCAATGCCGAATTGCGCAAAATTCGAGGAAGGGGTTCAACTGCAGGAGGAAGTAACCAAATTTTACTCCTACGATCAGGGTTTCGAAAAATAATAAATACTCAGTGATCCACGGGGGAGCTTTCTCGAAGTGTTTTTTCTCGTTTATATGATTATAATATCATCAAATTGGAATCAAGAAGCAACTGGAAGGAAGCATTCCCTACTAATTTATGAGTTCTACAGTCAAAACTATTCAGAAGAATTAACATTTAGCGACGAGAGATTTTACTAGAAGAACGTTTCTCCGAGTAAAATTTTACTTGAAAGAGCACTCTTCGTTTCGGATACTAAAATTCAAAAGGACCCGATTATGATTTAAACCTGATTAAAATTCCGAGTTAACGACCGTCTAGCTTCTTGAGCCTTTTGTTTTAGCCTCAGTAATGAAGAATACATTCCAACTCGTACTGTATATCATTAGGTTATACATAAGGATTGATTTGTTCAGTTCTACGATTATTTAATAACAGCATATGAATAACGTGTCCTCTAATGAGAAAATGGCTTCCATTTTATATTCATAGTTGACAACATTAACGCAAGCTCTGATATCGAGTATTGATTGACTTCTTTTATTAGGCTCCTGGATAATTGTTCAATTATTCCTTAAATGAAAAACCGGACTATGTTACGCTTGAACTAAATACGATGGTCACCCTACTATAAAAGAAGTTGTGTACGGAACCACGACTTTGGAATTACATACTATGTAGATTTGACGCTATGCAAAATATCTTACCTTTGCCGCTTCTCTGACGTGTTACATTCAAAGAGTTCCATTTGTGACTGAATCTCTACTGTTGAAGACGGTCCATGAATGTCGGTGGATGAAAACTTTTTTAATTATCTCTTTATCTTACACTCGTAAATAAATAAATACACTTAATATTTCATAAGCCCTGCCGCTCTCCCTTATGTCTGTTTTTCTTCTTCTAATGAATGACCTATATAGCTTATCAAACTCCTATGACGCATTTTAGAGGGAAGAATGGATTTTTTCGAAGCAATTCCAATATTTACATAAAAGGAATTAGATCAACATCCCTTTATGTAAGAAGGCTAGTTAATATCTAGTGTGAACCGGAATTCGCGATTCATATCCATGCATTCTTATTTTATAATAGAATAGTCTTTAAATATCTTGAAAAAATACTGTTGAGATTATTATTTTTATGATCCCCTTAATAAACATCAAAGAAAAAACATAGATATGAAATTAGTATTCTCCAGAATAACTGGAATAGAGGAGGTACTGGATTCATAAAATTATCAAATTTGCAACGAGTTTTCGATATCGACTTGGGCTATTAAATAAATTCTTTAGTTTATTCAAGCGATTGATGTAACGTGCCGTGATTGTTTCTCTTAAACGTAAATGAAAACGCACAGAGGTAACTTTTTACATCGAAACGATTAACAAAAAATTATCCACTTGCCCTAGAGCTTCGAAAAGTAAAGATTTATTGCGAAAAAGCGATCGGAATCTGACATGATTTTACGCTTACCGTCAAAAGCAGATTCCTGCAGCGCTGCCCTTCCTTATCTGCTTTATCTCCCAGGGAGCTCCAACTTTCCGACGAGGCACTCGACCTCCTGTCCGTCCAATTCGATCGCCAGTCCTCTGTCGATGTCTCGTTTCTTCGTCGGTATCCCGCGGCTATCTCTTCAGCCCTCTTACTTTCCTAATAACCTCTGGTAAAGTTTTCCACCAAATGCCCGCTCTTTGGGGAACGCGGACGCACTGTCAGCGAAAGCTTCTTCCGCCGTTGCGTGTGAATGTGAATATACTTCCGCGACCTCCCAACAAATATATTCTGTGAGTCGCGGGGATCACCCCACTCCACTAATCAACCCCCCCCCCCCCCACGCCCACCTCTCTCCGCCCGAACTCTATGGTTGCCCTCTCGTTTGACCCTCGTCGGGCCCCTTCCTCCTGCTCCCTTACTTTCGGGAAACTTGCGAACTGCTTCTCGAATTGCCTCAAATCAGGGCCGGACTAACATCTCGACGAACCGTCAAAGGGGATGTTTTCTTCTGCCTAATCTTTTCACGAACCGCTTAAAGCATAATCATCCATTTTTATTTGAAAACTAGATAGTATGAGTAATATCAAACTCATTTTCCTTAGAACTAGTAGATCGATTTCTTCGGCGCTCCATATGGTAAATAAATCAGTTCAGCTAGAGGTTAGTTGCGAGAGATTTTGTACGCAAAGCTAATTGGTCAAGGGAAGGAGCAAAAGTTTAAAAATATAATCGTCTATACAAGAGCAAAAAACACCCTTAAATTTCCACAGAATATGTATGTATTATCAACATCAGCAAGTCTGATAATAACTTAAATAAAAATAACAGCGAATACATATTTTCTGTGAAAATTTTGAAAGGTTGATATTATTTGCCAAAGATGACACTTTTCAACAAAGTTGAGCTTTAGAATATCAGATGTTGTACATTAGTTATAGAATTCCATTTTATGCCTCACGAACCAAAGTAAGCAAGGTAGATGCACATTGTCCACTCATAGCTTATTTGAACCCATAGTAAGTTACAATACCATAAGCATTGTGTTTTTGATGAGGAAAAGGCTTCTCTAGTTTTTTTAAGAGAGCTAAAATACAATATTCCGTTGGAATCAATACACAAGAATAGGATGGTCACAAGAGGATTTTGAAATCAATCAAAGCATGAAACATTTCGGAACATCTAGTTCCCATAGTAAAGAGTATACTTAGCGGTAAATTTATTAATTGATTTAAAAATATTATAGTTTACAGCAAATTTTGTCATTTGGAACCCCATGGGAATGTAGTGTAACTGAAACCGTAAAAATTTTAACCCAATTCGATCATAATATAAAACAATTGGAATGCAAATTTTGGATTCTTCGCTCTCTTCATAGCAGGCAACGACATTATTGCCATCCACTTATATTTTCACATTAAAAGAAGTACAAAAAGGAATCAGTTAAAAACTATCTTAACTAAGCTTTATAATTCCTGAGAGAGTTACGGTGAAACTTCTCTCTATACAAAGATGCATCAATTAGTTAACATTCATTTCCCTCGAAATAAAATATATTTTGACACGAAACAATTTTTATTCATTAATTAGGCGTTTTATTTAAACGCTAAAAATAAATATTTTTTAGATGATAAGAGAAAATAAGTGGCAATATTACTTTCCCTTTTCTCAAACTGCAAGAATATGTAGAATAAGACTTCCCATGTTTATGACTATTCCTTGGTAGCTTTAAGTGCTATGTTAAGTTTAATATGCTAGAAAAGCGAGACAGCTGGCCGAAAATAATCATGCCATGGATTATTTAAAATTAAGAGATACTTTTGAACGTGTTTGTATATAATCTCTCCAGACTTGATACATTTTGCTGAATACTCGAATGGTTCAGTGAAAATGAGAATTCGATCTTTAAGAGGAAAACACTACTTTTTGGCGGCTAAAACATGACGATCGAAGGTCTTAGGAAAGATATTGAATGTTTTCTAAAGCACGTCTCGCTTATCGGTAAATAGCCTTTCCTCGCCTTTCCTATTTTCTTCATAGAATGTGAACGGTGTTTAGAAAGTATTATTCTCCGATGTATGACCTTTTGGACTTAGTAGTTATTATGTAGGATTTCAAAGAAATTTAACTCAGTGAATAAAACGTAAACATCCACGAAATGGGCTGATACATGGAAAAACAACCGTTTCGGCGACAATTGGTGGTGAAGATGTCTAGCTATGAAATTGGAAAATTTTGACCTAACGTCTCGTTATTGACAAAATTTAAGATATTTGCATCTATTACGGCGAATGCCTTTTCCTTTCCTTTTGAATGCGTGCGCGCGCGCGTGTACGGAGCCAACCCTTCGTGTCATTCCGCAAATTGTTGACGAAGGAGTAGCTCTTCTAGTTTTTGGTTTTTGATATATTGCGATTTTCCTGAGCAAACCTTAAAGCGAATGTGAGCCCAATCTTGTCAGATGGAGACTCTTTCCTTCCGAATGGTAAATGATACAAAAGGAAAGGATTTTTTCGAACTGTTAGTGAGGCTTTCAATGAGAAAATATAGTCAAACGTCCGTCCTAACAACTCGTTTTTGATTTGTCTACTTCGTAAACATATCTTTTGTTCTGAGTGTTGGTTGTTCATTTGAAATTTTGGAAATGCTTGGTTTCTAAAAGAAAAAATTATATTTCTTTCAATATCCAATGAATCACTTTTCTTCACGTATATAATCAACTGCATGATGCTTATATGAACTTCATTATTTCTTATTGTTGTCAATCATATTATTTATTGTTAGGTTGATAAAACGACGAAATTGGTCAAGCATTCTGATCATTGAAGAGTAACGTCTTCTTCCAGACTTCAATGGAAGACCATAGTAATAATATGTTACTTTTCCACTGTCTGTTCTATGCGTCAGAATTACGCATCCTGTGAATACGTGGCCGGTGAATTGGTCCGGGGGGAATTCGTACACGGGGAATTCGTACGCGGGGAATTGATCTCCCGACGGATTGGTAAGCGGGGGATCAATACCCCGCGTACCAATCCGCTGATGTTGTACTAATGTTATTCACTCTTATATAAAAAGTTAATTTTACACTCAAATTTCACCAAATATCTCTGTAGAATTTTAATTTTAAAGTGAGATTACTTCCATAGAGTGCTTACCCTTTATATGGCTCACGAGGTGCTGATACGATTACTTCATCATTCAGAGACGCTCACCGAGAACTTGGGCAAAACACAGCAATATTTGACATCCCAACAGTTCCCGGACGCAAGTGTTGACTTATTTCATGACCTTTTTAGTTTTAAAAACTTTCTATTCACAAATACGATCGTCTTTGTTTATAATACTGTTTCATTATGTCTTTAGTGGATTTCGACTGTTTATTATTGGAATAAAAAGTAAAAGCGTGACTACGTTTTACTATATTGTAGATATATACAGTTACATTAAAGTACGGCCTCACAAATTATAATCAAGTAGCATCTTCCGTAGCAGGGATAACACACCTTTCATTCTCTCAGAAAATTGCCACGTGTCGAAATATATTACTTGAATTCGATTGCGATGCTAAACTATAGCTGTGAAATGCTGAAAGTAATTATGTTTAGCCAGACAGCGATGGCCCTAAACTGTTGTTAATGGCAATGACCGAGCATTAATCGAAGGAATTTACCAATTTAATTTTTATTTACTTTCAGAATCATTTTTAAGATCTTCTTTAAAGCATACTGCCAGGGCTTCGCGTATCACACGTTCACCACTACATCTTATAGGATATTTTTACAGTGTGCTTCCTCAGCTATTCCTGAATGCTACTTAATCGTATGGGTTAAGTTTTTGGTTTGATTGGTTTGGTTGGTTGACTGGTTTGGTTGGTTTTTAGCTTATCATTTCACGATTTGCTCTATCTCCATTTAGTTAATCCCATTGGGAAAGAGAGGAATAAAACAGGAGCGAGAGAGCTGAATAACTTTTCCGAACTACACGATGAGGACAAAAGGGGACGTTAGCGATATGAAGACGTACTTTTCCACTTCTGCGTCTACCTTGTGAGCTATCAGTTATAAAGATAAGATGGGCATACAAAAATAAACATAGAGGGTAATCGGTGCCCATATTTTTGGCGTTGAAATCACTACTTAAAATTCTCTGCAGAAATCTCCAATGGATTCAAGCTTTAACGAAATTGCTCGATATTTAATTTAATCTTGTCAATAATGATTATCAATTTACCAAATATATTTACGCGTCAATCCTCAGTATTAATCCGCTGTTATTACCCTTAATTTCTTGCAACTGTAACTTATTAAATAACCCTTTGACGAGAATCGTTTAATAAGATTCGTCGGTGTTTTTGGAAGCTCGCATGTACAAAAAAAAATCAGTATTATTAGATATGTTTTACCTGAATAGTCATCGGAATCAATTTTCGGTAGATGTTAGAATCATAACTTTCAATTTTATTGCGTTTACTCGTAACTAGTTGCCCATTCGTCACTTTGAAGTTATCTAATACACAGAAGATGTAAATGGAAATTATTCATGTCAAAGATACAGCAGAGCATGAAATATTTGTAACAACATTCAAATTACCAGTGACTGATCACATTGAGTGATTACTACATTGAGTGATTTGCCGAGAAGATTTCGGACACAGTAAATAAAAAGAAAACCAACACGGAGATGAAAAAAAGTCTCGATGAGTTTCCTCCTAGGAAAACAGGGGCAAAGCTTCGGATAGGCGCTGGGATTGTTTTCTCGGGTTTTTCTTCGAATAGTATCTTTGAGGAAATGTGCTTACTCATTAGGAATGTTTTCTTTTTCGCTTTCTTAACTCTGACGAATTTATATTTGGTTTATCGGAATCTTTTCGTTTGTTCACCTATGTTTTGGATTGATTCATTCGCTTATTAAAAATAGATGCGTATGTAACCACTTAAATGTTTATAAACTATTTTAGTTGAAATAGAATCTTCCCGTTTGTCGTTATACGAGGTGATTATAGATATCTCGTACAGATCTCAGGCTGCTCTTTGGAACCTCTTTATTGTGGAAATATGCAAACATCATGAATTGTGAAATTGTTGTCATCTGTACAAAGGACTTTAGAAATTGAGTACGAGTAAAACAGAAGCTCCCTCTTGATGGATCAACAGAGAATATAACATTAAAAGACAACATTAATTCAATGAAACATCTTTCGAAACAAAGAATAATGACGAACAGATCTGTAAGTAATTTCACAATTCATTGATCTCGGATAAGTAACCGGTATTATTACTTAGAGTCATCCAAATCATCTAATTCATAACTGACAAGTCGTCTTAAACTAACCTCGGAAGTTACTTCCTAAATTCATCCTAATCAAGGTGGAAAATCAAGCGTCCTGAATTATTTTCCAGAAAAGTAAACAAATTTATCCCTAAAAAATAAACTAAATATACGATATCACTTTTGATTTTATAGATCTTTCAATAACATGGAATGAAAAGCGGGAAGACCTAATCTTTCAATTTCTGTGTTTGTCTTACATGTCTGCAAATATTTCCGCAACCAAATTCTGTTTTCTTTACGGATTTCGAGTTCTGAATAGTTATCGTATCTGATATTTAGATTATAGGGCCGCATTGGCATATTTAATGTATCATCTGAAGTTATGTTAGGCTCGCGTGATACATTTAAGGAAAAAATTGCTATATAATTTATTTTCATTTCGCCCGTAGAGTATGTCGAAATTGGAGTACTGAAATGTAATAAGTAAATCGAAGTATACCGAAAGTTATATTGTGAATAAATACTCTTCATGAGCTTTCAAATCAAAACATGGCGTACTTCTCAGTAATGTCAGAGTTATAAAACTATTACGTGGCAGGTTCACGACGTATCCCGGCATATAATGAGCAGCCTCGTAGTAAATAAGTATGGGCGTTAACTTTGCTAGCCTTCAAAACATCCCAGGTGTAGAAAATTGTAAAATTTTGAAAATGATTCAACCAAGAATAATTCTCTTCTTCAAATTCTGAGCGGATTAGTCAGGTCGTCTATCCTGCTGGAAAGTTAGGCGCTCACCGCCTATCTCTAAAGAGGCATGGCCGATCCAAAGGGAGATAACTATGTGAACAAAACATCACCGGTGACAACCATAATGAGCAGCGTTCGCCGCTTTCGAAATTGATGACAAATTCGGAAATAGAAAACAGAATAACCTGTCTTATCTGGTTTTTCTGATGAACTATTTTTCCTCGGAGGATATTCCTAGCAGGGTGGAAAATTTTATTAGCAATATTTAGACAGAAAAAAATGAAATAAAAAATAAACATTTTTGAATTCATTGGAAGATGCGATGAAAAAGTAAGGATTTATGAAATTTACCTATAGTTACGTTAATAATAACTAGAGAATTCTCAACTTGTATCTTACTCAAAACCTTGACAAATAAAAATGTATCTCTGCGCGTCGATTCTTACCGTTCTTGCCTTTGGCTTATCCATTTTAGAAAGTACGTTAAATACGTGTGAGGTACGGGAGGACGAAGGGATGGTATTCTTCCCTCTTCATGGCTTACAAATACTTTATAAAAATTACCCTAAGATGTGACGAGGAGCTTGGATGGAAATTTGATAATGAAGTTTTCTACGACCACTACACATCAACTGCATTTATCACGATTATATCCTCCACTTGGCAGGTTTCTAGAACTGTCTTTGGTTCATAGACCCCCACTGTTCTAGCTTTCTATCATTAACTCGTAACCTGCATTAAGTCGAAAAAAATACCTTAGGGGTTGATTGAAAGTGGAGAAGGCAAAATATATAATTTAGCAGATCTAATTTTAAAATGAGTGAAATATTAAAATAGTAAAAACAATATTTGGGAAATACTATTTGAAAGAAATGCATACTTTCAAAGGATTTATCTTTTAAATCCTATCTCATTCTCAGAATGGGTCAACTATTTCGTTGAGGTTCATTACCCGTTGATTTGTGAACAAGTTACTAGAAACATAACTTAATACGTAAATTGGTATGGTGAGGCTTGACTTAGTGGAAGGCGAGAAGAGGAGAAGAAGGAGGAGAGAATACGCTACATTGTAGATTTGACAAATCTCCACGTGAAGATTTATCATGAATAAATGAAAATGTGAATTTTTCATGACAAGTAGTCATTTTTAGATGAACAGGAAAATCCGTTGTATATTCACTAAATTTTTAGGTCCGGTTTTACTATGCATAGTTAAAACATAGTTTTACCGTAATCTTTACTTTAATAAATCACATTATATCGATAGTAGGACCTACACTGGAAATTTAAATGTTGATTAACGAAACATTAGTTACAGCCAGGTAGTTACTAATACTAGGGTACTGAGGCCCGGTATTATAATTTCTAGTTAAATAAGCTTATCAACTAATCTGAATATTAAGCGTGACTGAAATCTGAGTAGAACCCATTGTAACTAAACATCATTTTAATATTCAAACCTCACTTAATCTTGTGCTTACGTTAGTTAACATTTTAAATGCCACTGAAGGTTTAATTAACGTTTATTGTACAGTTTGTTAGAGTTAAAGTGAAGGTTGCTGTTAATATCCAATTTAACTATGGCTTGGGCTGGGTTTCGATAGGAATATTTTAATAATGTATGAAGGTGAAGGCATTGCTATTCATTCAACCCTTATAATATATTTTTATGAATTTTTACTAAAAGAACTCAAGAAAAATATTAAGTATCCATCTACGCTTGATCTATCGATATAAATTTTCACTTCGTGTAATGATCACCTTCAATCACAGAATAATATAAAATAATAATTATTTACCATTGCAGATTCCTTAGAATTGTTTTGTTTACTTAGTAAATATTATAGGTTGTTGTTCACTTAATAAATGTAAAAGAAATGTGTAATATAGCGTTTTACGTTAAACCTTAGGCGCTAATTTTTATACAGAACGTTTTATAACGAATAAGAACACTAAAATAATTTTGCAAATTATGCTATCGCCCGAAAGCAAAATGCAAAAAAATTACTAGTCCTGTTGATTATGTACATCTTGGTGCAAATACTAATTGCGCCTTATGAGTTGAAGTCGAAGTTGTGTGTCGCACTGCAGCAGATAAATTCTACATCCGTAACGCAAGGTCTTGAGTCTCTTGATTCAAGGTACCCTCACGGATATTTTACAGTTTTCCCCGCCCTCTCTCTTCAGAATATAATAAAGTTGGCAAAAAGACAGCCAGCTTAAATAACTGCTTTGAAGAGTGAGATGGTGGTTAACTATGACTCGAATTGTTTTGAGAGAGCCCATCCCCCTTCTTATTTCTTGCGCCATCCTGTAGATATACGATTTATTTGACAAGAAGCATTGTAAAAAAACGAATAAATAAAATATTTAATTAGATTATCTACAACGAAGGATTTATAAAAAGTAAAAAGGGCAATTTTCTTCGACTCCTTCAAGTGTTTTCATTCGATTTTTTCTATCCAATGATAATCGCTGTCGTCCGAAAACCCTTAAGCTATTGTTTCTTACTACTTGAATTCGCATACGTATATATGTATATATACCAATGTAATTTCTTTGATTTAAATTGCTGGTCATTATTTTCATTCGTGCAACATATTTTACACAAGAATTGTAGAACATCGTAAAAGTTTTAAAAATAATAACACACAAATCCAATTTGAATAACATATTTTAGAGGAAACAGTTATTCGATATATATACAGAGTTATTGCACACACAACAAAAATTCCCAAAACTCGATATTTTAGAACAGATAGAGATTTCATGTCATAAGAAAACAATATAAAAGTAAGAAATATTCAACGATTTACTATAACCTATCTTTTTTTTACGATATCTAACTTACTACTATCTCCATCCCCCACTCCCACTCCATATTTCACTCTCCATAATACTGCTGGGTTTATTTACTCTGCTTGCTTTTGGTAAATACACCTGATGATGACCATATATTACTTGAAACTGGTAGTGTGATCCCTATTAAATCTTGTGGAATTTTGACAAAGTTTTTTAATTTCTTTAATCATGGAATTCCACAAAAAGATGGCAACATCAATTAAATATATCAAGCAAATCAGACCACGTATTCATAGCTAAAAGACACTTTACATCCATTAAGAATATTAGAACTGTAGGGGGCTTTTTTTATTTGAACTCTACTTGGATGAGGCCAAAAATTATGATGTAAATATCAACATTTCTCAAGGGTGGCCACAGGTTTATAATTGTACCAGATGTAAAACTCTGGGTGATAATAGGCATTGGAAGCAAAGTACCACATTATCTACATCACTAGCCTGACCCTTATCTTGCTGCCTTAACTTGCTATTTACAGAAGGAATTAATAAACCATGATGGCAGACAATTGATATTGTTAGTAGAAATAGAAAACTAAGGAATATTCATCTAATACTGCAGTCAGTAGCAAAACAGATATTACTAATAGCTTATGAAATATGAATAAGATTATTTATTTAATTAATATCAGAGTTAAGAAGAAAATTGGAAGATTTGTTAGTGGCAGACAAAAGATTTCAAGGAGTCTTTAATTTTAGATACTTTGGAAGTTAAATTAATAATGAGAATGAATTTGACTGCTGTAAAAAATAAAATACATGAATATTATGCTAAACTACATACACTCATAAGTAATTGAAAATGAGAAAGTAAAACACTCACGTACACATAACAATGACATAATCAGCACTGAAAAATGGAGCTGAAACATGCAAATTAATATTGAAAGAGGAAAATAACCACATAACAGTTGAAATAAATATACTTCAGATGATAAACAAAACTAAAAAAGAAAATGCTATGTGTATCATCCACAATAATGATAACCTAAATGCTGATGCTTTTAAAAGGAGGTGATATGGTAAGGTGCAAAAAGATAGCATGGTCCAAAAAGGGCCAGATTTTATATTGGCTATGGCATGCTGAAATATGGAATGAGACTGCCATGTCAATGGAAAAGATGTTGTGGAAAAAACATTTGAGGATAATTAAGAGTAGAAAACAAGCCTTACATAACTAGAGGATATTCATCAGGTTCTAAGTAAAATCAAAGTGCTAGGCTGGAGAAGAGAGATCTTTTCATCAATGGACCATTGAGAGCTGTAGAGATACATTGTGCACAAGTATAAAGATTACCAAAAGCTGCAGAGCCAAGAGGATGGAAGGAAGGTTATTTTGAACTTCATACAAATTTTTATATATTCTCTTGCCTTCCTTGCCTTTCTCTAATTTCATTTATTATTTCTTGGTAAAACAATTGCCATACCTCAGTCTAGTGATTTTTTTATTTACCTCTCGATTTTATCAGCAATAAAAACCACTTATAACGCATGCTTTGCTACTCACTCATTTTCTTAAACCTATCATCCTATGATGCTTCTTCATTGATTTTCATCTTTTTTTAATAATTTCCATTGCTAATTTTTCAGTTTCCTTCTATATTTCTACAATATTCCATAGTTTGTCTGGCTTCCTCCAGTTTTTTCAACAAGTCAGCAAGTTTTCCTTTGAATTTTTAATTTTTTTGCTGCTAAGTTGTTCATCAACATGGTCTCATTACAATCCCTGCCAATTTTTACTCCAATAAATGTTATATATAAGTCTTTCTTTATTGTCTTATTTATATGTTATTCTCTACAAAAATCGGTTGGATATTCTTTTATGTCATTAAGTTTTTCTAAGTTATATCTTACCTCTCCTTTTTCCTACCCTCTCTCTCCCTCCAATAATTGCATTTTAATTGCTCAGAAAAATCGATATTTTATTTTTATAATCTCTCATTACTTCTGAAATATCTTCACATGTATCATCTCCTCATCATCCCTGCTATCTGACGGAGTTACATAAGCCAATATATTACATTTGGGATTTGACACTATTCTAAGCATAACAAAGTACTATCCTTTCATTGAATTGCAAGATATCCAACACCTCCAAAGTTAAAATTTTCCATTGCAGTAATGTACAGTTTATTCTACTCTATTCACTGCACTATTACAATTCCAGCTTTTACATATTTTTCAGAACTGGATATACTTGAAGTGAATAATTCTAGTGTCTTCATAGGAAAGTCTCGTTCTTAAGGGAACATCTATTTTTCCTAATAAATACAATCACATATTTTAAAATTCTAGCATAAGATTCTTACCAAGATTCTCTTGCCAGCATCTGTAATCCAATGAAAGCACTTGATGGTTATTGGGCTAAGACTATTTATTCTTTATATAAGGATTATATACCTTAGTCTTTCGAACATGTAATCATGAAAGCATAAAACAGTTCCACCTGATATCACATAAAAGAATGTGCTCAATTTATAACTGAATTTTCATCCTGCATAAATACCGGAAAAGCTAGAAGGGCTTTGGAGCATTTTAATTAAATTTCTTGAAGTATAAGTTCTTCTTATTCATCATCAAAGTAGATCTGTCCTGGGACAGGTTTCAGCTGAAGACCACCACTCGATTCTGTGCCTGCTTCTTCATTCTCTGGTACAAACCTTTATCCTGCAAATCTCTGGGCATATTAAACTTTGGCCTTTCCTACGCTTTCCTTTAACCGTTCCTTCTATCATGCTACATACAAAGCAATCATGCCTCTGAATGTGTCCTAACTAATTGACCTTCCTTTCTTTGATGGTATTTATGATTGCTTTTTCCTCTCCAATCCATTCCAAAAATTCATAATTCCATACTATGTCTTTCCAACTCTCTCTCTCATCATCTTTCTTCACAGCCACATCTCAAAACTTTCGAGGTAATTTACTTCTTGTTTCCTATAAGTCCAAGTTTTTATGCATACAGGACCACACTCCATATGAAATCTCTTCCTTAGGTATTTTGTATTTTTTGCAGTTAATAGAGCTTATGATTTTTCATAGGCTTCATTTCCCATGGCAATTCTATTCTTAATTTCCTGAGTACAGTTGCCGACATTATTTATCAGGCTATCGAGAAAACTGAAAGAGTCAACCTGCTCTAGCCACTGACCTTTTAATAAGATATTAAAATCACTTTCCTCTTTCTCAGTCTTTATAACCTTTTTATTATTTATATTTATTTTCATTCCATACATCTCTCCAACCTTACATATATTGTTCATCATTTTCTGTTGCTCTTTAACTGTTTCTGCCACAATTGCTAGACCATCAGCAAATTTTACTAATTTCTCCTGATTTTTCCTCTTCCAATTTCATTATCACTCTCTGTCTAGTCTATAGCTCATTTATGAACTATTTTACCAAAGAATTTTTACATTCTTCAATAATGTCAATGTTCCATTTAACTTTATCAAGGACAAATTTTTCAGTCTATGAAACATATACAGCAACCAGTTCACTTCCATAAATCTCCCTGCTAACATTCTGAGGCATCCAATAGGATCTCTTGTACCCTTTCCTTTCCTAAAACTAAATTGATCATTTACTTAGTTCTTATCAATATTTTCAATCCTCCATAACACTACACTTGAGATTGTTTCGGTGATATGGCATATTAGACTTATGGTTCTATAGTCTTTTTTTACTTGGTAGTATAGCATAATATTTACTTGGTATCGAGATTAGCATTGTTTTTTCTTCTTATTATTGAAATTCAAATAGTAGATTGTATCTAAAAAGATTCTTCTGTTTTATTTATATTATGGAAAAATTCAGTTATTCTAGCATTAAATTGAGGAAAAATTGTAATTATCACAGATATCAGATATTATCAATAATATGTATGTTCTAACTGCTGGAAAGAAAATCATTACCAATATATATTTATTGAATGATTCTTATTTCTGCAATTGATGGTAAGAGAGAGGCTGCTGTTTTAAAAATCTGCAGAAATTCTTTTATCAAAGAGCCTTGTGATATTATTATGATGATTCGAATTGCATTCACCTACAGTGAACCTAATATCAAAAACATTATAATGAATATATACATATTTTACTATGGATGATTACATTATAATCTTTTACCATTATTGAGAAAAATATTATATGATTCTCAACATAAATATCACTGTTGCATGAATATATTTCACTTCTTAAATATACTTTCACATTAAATTGATTTATGAAAATGTCTCTTCAAAATAAGTTATACCATTCCAACCCTTTTAGAAATATCACCTCATCAATAACAGACAAAATTTCTAGGTATAAACGTAAATTTACCATGGCCTATCACTTGTATCACTTCAACAAAAGTATACACTTCTCTCATTTTTTATATTTAAGAGAAGAATTTTCTTGACATGAGCTATGAATATTATATCGGCATTAGAAATAATAAACAATGGAGTCCTAATTGAATGCTATAAAAAGTTTCAGTTCTAGAATGTATGCTACACTTGCCTTACATTTTCTCTTATATTAATCTGGCAGATTGAAGATAGCAGTGACCCTACCTCATCTTTGAGCCTATCAATCTACACCATGATTACTCTTTGAAAGAAAATCAGGTTAACAAATATATTCACTTAATTGATAACCAAGAATACACCAAGGAATATTAAACTAGATATTTTACTATTGGTTAAATTCAACAGATTACTATTTGCAATATATGCCTATGTATAAGTCGACTTTTGAAACCTAAAAAAATCTCTCAGAAACCAGTGGTCAACTTATACTCTGTACATAAAATTTAACCCTTTACCACAGAGGGGTAAGTAGGTGATATTAACTGCTTTGTACTTGTTCGCAAACTGTCGCAACTCATCACAATTATTTCTTACTGAAACTAATTTTTGGCAAGTGTAATTAACGTAGATATCGTATCAAAAAAATTAATCACGAAATTCAATTGTAGCCGAAAGTATGTTCTGTTTTCATAATAAAAGAGTTAAATTAATAAACCATTTTCATATATTTAAAATAAATTTGACGCATATTTATTCTTCATAAATTATATTCATTTCTTCACATGTATTTTTATTTTACAAAATTTAATATATATTTCGATGTTTTCTTTTCACAAATGAAGATCAATAAGAACATCATGGTTTGTTTTTGATTATATAATCGTTATGATTCGACTTGGCGTTAAGGGTTAATGGAAGTTGTTTTAGCATTGTCGTGATTTGATATTACCACGCTATATTACCATTATTTCTAAAATAAACTTTTAATACTATTGTGTTTCTGTTTCATAACGCAGTTTTATTTGTGTAGCCTGAGTGATACCAATGAAAGGTACTTGTGTAATAGTTCAGCAGAGGCGAGAAGTTGACATTGCAGATGAAAGAAACCATTCTAGCGTCTTAATCTTATGGGGTAAATATCCCTTAAGCTATCGTACATTTATGGATACCGTAGTTTTTCTTTCCATAAACTAGAGCTGGAGAAGTGGTTTTGCCTTATTTTTTGGGTCGACTAATACACCGAACATAGGCTAAACCCTGAAATTCACCTCATAATTTTAGGGGTCGACTTATACGCCGGTATATACGGTATATCTAACATTTTATCTTCTAAGGAAAATTTACTTCTACACTGTCCAACGATTCTAATGATTCACATTGCCCACTAAATTAATTTACATAATTTAAACAAGGAATAATTTACAGAGCAGGTAATAACCTCATCAAAGAAGATTTTACAATTTGAGGCTATTGCATGTCATTTATGTGCATGCAATATTCCTTGCATTTTCAGCTTATACAAATTAACCTCGCTTATATCATATATCATACTTTAATCATCAATCAAACTATGCTTCGAATCCCAGTCATGTCATTTACCATCTCTGTTTATCTAAATTGTACTAGCTTTAATGAAATCAATTAAACAGATTTCGGTGGAACATATGTAATGTATGGTATTATGGTTATGGCACTATTCAAGGGAAGATATTTTTTCATGCCTAGCTACTGTTGCCCTTCACTGGTGAAGTCCTCCTAAGCTCTGATGAACTTATCAGGAGGTACCTCACCGAGGCAACAGTAACAACGAACACACACAACCTGAATCGAAAAAATCCGATCAGCCGGGATTCGAACCCAGGACCTTGGGGTAGGAGCGTAGGAGCTAGATCTGCGTCAGAATAACTTTGCCAGTGTTTAACACTATTTATAAATCTCTTTCTTACCAAAATGAATTATTATTTAATTGGTAACTATCTGTAACTTTTTGCATGTGTACCTCCGTGTGTTGTGGTACTGAAAGAATGTGTTTGTGATACAGAGATAATTTCTTTTACGAAGGTTTATCAGTTTTTGCCCTCCGTCATTCCTATTTCCTAGTGTAAACTCTTCTACCTTTTCCCCATCATTACCTTGCCCAACTACCGCATTTAAGTCTCACATAACAATGAGATTTTTTTGCCCTTCCCATAACCTCTTCTATTTGTTCATACACCAAGTCTACATCATCTTCGCTGTAATCAACGGCATGAACATCTGGACTATAACAGTGTTTACTAGTTCAGACTTTACTTCTACTGACATAACCAGATCGTCTATTAAGCTATCACGGTTTCTCCCCATCTCACTACAGCTGCATCCCTCTGGCTAGTACATACAACACCTACTGAAAATAACACTAACATCATCGCTCCAAATATCTCCCCCATCTTTCCACCGAACATCGCACAGGGCTAACATATTCATGTTCGATCTTTCCATTTCAAACTTAAAATTTTCCTACTTCCCTTTTTCGTCCCAACATTCCATGTCCCCACCCACCCAGTCCATCTTCGCTCTTTTCTTTTCGTTCCTTGTATAAGGGTTTCATTGAATGACGTCTTGCTGGGTCTTGCTCCCATTGCTGCCGGGTATGGCACACACCTTAGAGGGCTCAGTCTCGTTACTTCCAGTACCAATACTATTATAATAGTACATAATAACAAGGGATAAATAGTCGAGGTGGTCTCCGCTATCCTTCCTCAAACTGTTTTTGACGTGACACCATTACCCACATGGCCGCCTCACTGAAGTACGGATGCTGAGTGGACAACTTTTCGTCTTGCATTTATCTATTGACCTTTCTGGCATGAGTAACCCTACCAGGAACAAAGTTCGAGCTATTCCAGCTCTTAAGATCGTAAAAACACGTAAGGCATTCCACCATGACATGGTTGAAGTCCAGAGAAGGATTTTGGGGCATCTTCACCTAAAAACATCGCTTCAAATTATTTGAAAATCTTCCAAACCATTCTAAGCAATTGGTAATACGATTTCTGATATTTATAATATTTAAACGGCAGACCTTTGATATTTCGAAATATTCATGTATTCAAATTCAAGCTAAACCCATATGATGATATTTGTCGCGTAAATATATTGCCTTGTCATAAAACTAATACTCATCATTTATAATACTTGAATTTAATTATCATGACTAAAAAATGCCGATAATATGCGTAAAAGTGACGGTTTGAAAGTTTGAAATTTGAATCAGAATTATAGCAAAAGCTTGGAAATCATTTGACCAATTAAATATAAGATACCTCTCATATAAACGAATTTCTTAGATAAAGGAAAACTTTTTTGAGCAAATATTTAAACATAAACATAAAGGTACAAGTTTTTTGTGGTAAAACTTTAGCAAAACAACGATTTTAGTTAGTGTAAAATTAATGCTAGTTTCGACTATGATAGAACGACATTCAAATGTTTCAATCCTTCTTGTAGCTTATCAATAACATACGTCGATCATTAGCTTTGATATAACATAATATTAACAGCAAGATACTGTAAGTAGGTCGAGAAAAGAAAATTACCGGCGGTCGAGTTATACCAGAAAACTACATAGAACAATTACTTTTCCTTCTTTCTAATTAAGGAGTTAATCAACCGGATGCGGTGCTAAGGATGTTACCAATTTATTATATGCCCCAAAGCAAATAGTGTATGACTCCACAGTTGTGATTCCCCTCGTGTCGACATTCCATCGTAGTTTCTTCTGCCTCATTCCTGTTGTACGCAGTACATCGCTCCCTCAGAGGAAAAGATTATCTTCATAAAGGTGAGAATGCTAAGATTTTAGTCATATTTCAAGAGCTAACCTACTATAAACTAATATAAGATTCGAGAACTCTTTTTAAAATGTTTAATATGAACGAAGGACTGACTACCCAAAGATATATTAAATTTGTTCAATTGGTCAACGCTTGCTCAAATCTTGGAAAATTGCTTAAATTTCCATTGAAATCGTTTTTATCTCTGAGAAAGATCATCATCTCCTTGTCGGAGCTCACCGAGCAATTCGGTATTTTACTTCTGCACGCGGGTTTCAAGAATCGTGCCCTTAAGTTTTCTTCTTTCCTTCAGCTAACATTCATCACATTAAGTAGCACCTTACTTTTCACTCATTTCCTCTAATTATTCAACTTCTTGAGTTCCGTACTCCTTCTTTTATCCAAAATTCATTTTCCTCCTTCTTCATCCTTTGAGTTCTGAGAGTCTGCGTGTTTTCCGCAGTCTTTTCGGCTATGCGCGACGTTCGTTTGTATAGCGCCAGTAAACCTAAAATTACAGATTGGAACGTAAGAGTACATTTATGTTATGCATCAATCCTATAAAATAAATCTTCTAATATCACACCAGAGTGGTTCGAAGTTTGCGTCACTGAAACTTAACCCTTTCTGTCTTTAGAAAAGTATACGATATTACACATTAATTTGAACTTTTTATTCCACAGAACATAAAAATATGTAAGAAAAGTACTTACACTAAAGAGTGTAAGGAATATTAATTTAATATTTATTAATTATAATTTAAGTAGATGAAATCATACTTGCCCACCCTGCCAGAAATGGTATTATTTTACTCCTCTAAATTTGTGATTTTAATGTATCATCTTCGGAATCTAAGGAGCCATTTCCATGACTGAGGATTAAGGAGGCTAGTTAATTCAAACTTGATAGATGAGGAGATATCTACTCATACACTACTACTGCAATATCAAGTTAATGTAAGTTCAGTCAACAGAAAAGAACAGTTGGCTTTATGCTCATGATTATAATAAGCAGAATGCAAGTAGGGAAATAATTGGATACCCTGAGAAGCTATCGTACATTCATTCCCTCTTCCTCCTACTCCTGGCTTCAACATACTTAATAAGATACGCAAGACTTCCTTCCTTCATTGCATCTTTCTTCAAATTTCCCACCACACTCATTTTAATTTCCTCAGAGTATGATAAGTTACTAATTTCATCCATTTTATTCCAAGCATATGCCATTTGGTTCTTAATATTTTCATTGCATTATTCCCCTCTCTTGCTGCTAACATTCATCATATTACGTAGTTCTTTAGTTTTTACCAATTTCCAGTAATTATTCAACTTCTTGAGTTCCATACGTTAATTCTTCTTAAATCCCTCTTTTATCCTAAATTCAGTTTCATCATTCCTCATCCTTTTTATTTCTTTGCAGAATGGATTTCAAGTTAAGGATGCTGATTTCCATCAATCTGTTACTCTTCACATCAGGGTATATACGAAACCAAATAATGTTAGACATGAGGATGTATTATGAAGGATATATAACATATTTTGGAGAAACATTATGGAATAAGGAATGCAAGATGAAAACGTCATGTTTATGCAAGACTACGACTAACGGGTTTTTCTACCAATGTGATACACTTCTAAATGCAATTTACGATAACAAAACGCAGGAATTAAATATCAACTGCAACAAAAACGTTGGAAGAAAAGACGTAATAGACCACATACGCCATTTATCCGAAGAAGTTTCAGGATCTCCCATTTATCTCTTACTTGATGATTGTCCGTCTGACTCTATCTTAGACTTCCGGTACCCCACCCAAATAGAGCTTTTGAGCCTTAAATGCACCGAGAGAAAAGACTTTATTGTGGCACCCTATCAATTCCGAAATCTAAGTAGATTGCATAGCTTAAGGATATCATGCGTCTTCCTAAGGACCTTACCGGAGGACTTATTTAAGTCGACAAAACTTAAGCTCTCTCAAATTTCTATAGAGGAAACAATGATTGAACGACTAGATAACGGGTTCTTTTCAAATCTTCCAGCATTAACATCCGTCCAATTCGTAAAAAATGAAAAACTCTCCACTGGAAAGACGGATTTTGCTGGATTGTATAATTTAAGAGAACTCTTGATTTACAAATCTCCTTCCAAAGAAATCGACGAAGACCTGTTTGTCCCGATTTATAATATATCACTCTTGACAATTTTTGAAATCGGATGGAAGAGTTTACCGAAAAGTTTTGCACTACTTCAAAAACTGGAACACCTTGAAATATTTCAAACATCCATTGAGGGGGTTCATGGTGACTCATGCTCACGACAGATTGGAATTCAAATTATCGATATAACTAGAAATCCCCATCTTGACATTCATCCTGATTGTCTGTCAAAGTTTAATACTTCGAGACGTATTGACTTGTCCGGGAACCGCATATCCAGTTTACCAAATAGAGCAATACAAATGAACAGGTTAAGGACTTTTAAATTGAACGACAACGGTTGTGACATCAATTTCATGGACAATTTCATACACAGTATATCAGTTAAAACCATTGAAATGAGGAACTCCTCCATTAAATCGATACATAAAGACTTCTTTCGCAGTATTCCCTATATTGAACGAGTAGATTTAAGTTATAACCAACTCACCTACTTACCAGACGATTTTTTTGAAGTAAATGAGATTTTGGAGGAAGTTTCACTTCGAGGTAACTTGCTAACTTCAATCCCAAAGAGTTTGTTAGATCTCAAACTAGTATTGACTTGGATCGATGTCTCCCACAACGACATATCAAAGATTGATCATATTGTCGGACAGAATCTCTCCTCCTTGAATTATTTGGATCTATCCTACAATAAATTAACACGAATTCCACGAGATCCCTTCTCTAGCATGCCAGAAATCACCTACTTTGACATCTCTAACAACAAAATATCCCAGATTGACATAGTTGCTTTAAGGCTAATGAGTAACTTAAAAGCATTTTTAATGGGAAATAACATGCTGAAAGGGAAATTCTTCCTAACTTTTCAAAATTTTGAATTTTTATATCATATCGGCGCTGGAAGCAATTTATTCACCGATATATCTTGGCTGAATATATCTTCGCTCGAAACGCTTGATTTATCCAACAATCTCATCAAGAATCTTGACCTGAGAGTATTCGAGTCCTGCGCGAACTTGAATTTCCTGAACTTATCCGGCAATAGAATCGAAGAGCTTCCGAGACAGGTTTTCTCCATGCATCTGAAAAACTTAGCTTCTCTAGATTTGTCATTCAACCAGTTGAAATCTCTGCCAGAGTACATTGATCCTCAGAAGGAAGATTACCTATATACGGAGAATACATTATTCCAGAATCAATTAAAAGGAGGATTTTACAAGCCAACACTCTTCTACGGTCTGAAGCTAGAGTTCTTGGATATCTCTGGAAATCCGATGGAAAGTGTCGAGCTCAGCTTGCTAGGAAACCAGATGGACTGTCAAAAGGTGTCCATTAGAAATTGCAACATATCGACATTGATTTCAAAAGAATTGCTGGGGCACGTATTGGTATTGGACCTATCTCACAATCGAATCGACTCGAAAAACTGGCCTTGGTTCTACGATAAACACATGAGATTACCAGGAAAAATATCCCCCTTCGTGGATCTGCTAGATTTGGAGGTGAGTAGTTTTCACTATTTTCTGTTTTTAGCTAAATAAGAGAAAAGTATCCCTTCGGTCAAATCGACAAAATTCTCAGTCGTACTCATATCAGAATTATGTACCGATTGCAATAGTTCTAGACTAGTTACTAAAGAATGTTCTAAATATTCCTTCGGAAAATACTTGTTTTGTATAGTTAAAATTTGATATTTTTTGTAGTTTAATGGAGCAATTACGTTCAAACATCAATGCCTGACGAAAATGATAATATGAAAGAAGTTTGAATTCGCCATAGCGTCATGGCGATTCAGTCTCTTCTAACACCTTATTCTTAATTTCTGTGCAATTTATCTATTTAATACTTACAATTAAGGACTAAAATAAGCAAAAATAACTAAAGGTAAAGTGGAAGTAATATTATGGAACATTTCAAAGAATACTTCCAGCGATTCGATAAGTAATCTATTGAAGCAAGATTTATTTTGTTTTCTCTTCATTCAACCGCAATTTGTGTTTTTCGTAAAGGAGCTGTACCTGGCTCACAACGAGATAACGGACATTGCTTTGAATTTTCGATTAAATAACCCTAAGCTGAGGATACTGGATCTTAGCTACAACAAGATAAAACATCTCTCTTATCAAGAATTGCTGTTCTCGTCTTATATTATGGACATGGATGGAAATATTGAGCCATACCATCCTTGTCACAATCTAACAGTGGATCTAAGGAACAATTTGATTGGAAGCATACATCTTCCTCATACAATGGTAAGCGGTTATGAATGTGAAATTGCTTGACTGATTTATGGTAACTATATTATCCTGTTTTTATTTTAAGGCATGTTCATACTTAGCGATATGTGGTGCGACTGATAAGGTTTCATCCTCCGTGCGTTTTACAGAATGTCCAAAATTACTCCAAACACCTTTAATGTCATATCCCAAGATTTGACAGGGAAGGGCTCCAAGTAGAAAAAAATATTATATCGTATAATTCCAGATTATATTTAGTAATAAAATATTTATTCAGTGATAAATTTACAAATGATGTGTTTTTCAAACAATTAAATAATTACCATCAAACTTTATGCAAAGGATGATATTTTTACATTGTTTAATATTTTACTACTTGAGAGTAACGAAGCAGTTTGCCGATTATAATTAAGTATTAGGGAGTTGTTACAAAATTCTAATTTTTTAAGGTATAAAAAAATTTATTCAAAAATTAATTACCCCATAAATGTTTCAGTAATATTCATATTGAAATATAGGAAGTTAAATTACTTCTTCCAACTTATGAGACTTCCGTTTGTCAAACTTTGGAAAATTTGCCTACATACCACTTGAGATGATTTGGAACAGTTTGCGAGTTCCTGCAGAAAATGGAACAGTATTGATAATTCGATATATGGATAGCTGCGAAAGAGCCTAATGAGATATAAAAATAATTAATTTTATGATTAGAATATTTAACTTGCTTTCTTCAGTCTAAAAAATAACCGGAATTCATCAACAGTGTTAATATTCGGATCTGGCTTAAAGATTATGGCAAAAAGATGTGTACTGGCCTTTCATCTCAAAATTAAATCTATCAATTTCCGATCATAATGCTATCATCACAATTCATTAGCACATTCAAAAGGCTGAACAAGCTGAAACAAGCGGAAAATGCTAAACAATAACTTTGTATGATTCCTCTCTGTAATAATATGCAGAGTTGAAATTTACAGAAAGAAATGGAGCCCAATAAACAGTTGTAGAAAACTATCACTTAAATATGGATATAAACTCTCTTTCTTTCAGTTGGTACGGAATATTACCACAAAATGCCAAAAGCACAAATACAGTCATGCCACTATTCTGCTGGGAAATAATCCATTTGAATGTGGATGCAAAGTTATTCCTTTTCTTCGCGTGGTAGAAGAAGACGTAGTTCTCACCAGCGAATTATGGCGAACTAAAGGGATAGACTGGCTACTGCAAGCGAAGATAGACGCCACAAATTTAACATGCAGGTAACGGATATTATATAAAATATGACATTCTTAAATATAGGTTCGACATTTCAAATAGAATCCTTTGCTTATTTTGTCACGCTTGATTGAGGAATTGTTATGATTTAATATGTATATCATTAAGTTAATTTAGGCTCTCCATGTAATTCATCAACTGCATTTCCAAGATGCATTTCATTACTTACACGAATGCTGTAATTCTCAGGTATCCGGAATCTGTGAATGGAAAGTTGGTGGTTGCTACGGAAACGTGGATGCATCATCTTCTTCCAGTGATGGGGTTTTGTTATTTTTCAGAAGATAAGGATATTATCGAAATCAAATAATGCCATTGTTTATATAAATAAAGCTGTCCTATCTTTTTCTGAACATATCCTATCACTTGTCCCCGAAAATTGGACTTCCCAGGTGCGTTACCTGTGTTTTCGTACGAAGCTTGTACCAAAGGTACTCTCTCTGTATTAAAAAGATATCTTTATTCAAATAAATATTAATTTAGGTATACATATTGTGTTTATAAGTATTATTTTCCAACATAGTTTCCATTTACTTGGATGCATTTTCCATGCCGCACTGGAGGTTTTTTACCCATCCGCAAAGAAACTCACTGACAGCTCCTTTTCTAGGTACATACTCATTGACTCATGTTTTCACTTTCTTGTCTTCATCAATCCTTTTTCCACCAAAATGTTTCTTAAGACTCAAGAACAAGTGGAAGTTGGATGTTGCAAGGTCATGGCTATATGGGGGTTTGATCAAGACGTCTCAACCAAACAGATCCAAAACGGCTTCTGTGCCACAGGCAACATGTGACGTAGCGTTGTCATTCAGAAGGCAAATTCCTTTAGTCAGCAAGACTTCGATTCTGGATTCAAAACTGGATTGCTCTGTGTAGTTTCTCTGAGGCCGCGGTGGCCGATGAGGAACTACCCATCGCGAATGAGTGTAAGACTTAAGCTAAGCATTTCATCTGGTCGGCTTGGATACTCACAGAATGAGAAAGATCCATGTTACGTAGCAGAGTATTATAATTTGAATTAAATAAAATTATAAATCAATGATAAAATTTAATTTGAAAACAATATTTCCGTCGGGCGCTACTCGCTTGGTGATGTTACTTTTGTGACATCCTCCTGTTTGGGGGTCCGAGATCGCAGAGAAAGTGATAAAATGCTTGCGTTTCAGGAGTCAGTAATAATATGCACTCCACATACTTCGTGATATGGTAATTCCTTCTTAAATAGTTAGTAAAAAGGAATAGGGAAGTTTTTTACAATTAATATACAAAATATTTAGTTTCTACGAGATTTTAGGCTTTCAAATGTGAATAATGGAAACTTGTTAGACGTTACGGGTTACGCAATTAACTTGAGTTACGCAATTCTCTAGAAAATGACAACACTCTCCTGAAATAATTTGAGGTTCAAGTTAAATATAATAAGTTTGTATTAACTAAATAACGGAGACTATAAGATTACTCACATTAAGCTGAGAGACAGCAGTATCCACTCCTAAAGATAGCTTATTCCTCACCTTTTCCACTGCCATAGTTTTTAAGTTTAAAAATACTAACAAATGATAAAAGTCTTCAATCCTGTTCATTGCCAAAATATGCCTGAAAATATTATATTCACCAAAATACAATTTCTAAACATGATATGTGTGTCTAATATAAGGGCATCTTTTGTGTTATCAGTTTCTTCGAACATTCGTTATTAAGGAAAATCTTTTTGTGTTAAAACAAAACGAAAGTATCACATGCATTTAGTGTAGCACTGAAACACCATATAAATTTTTACTGTAGTAGCACAACAATCTAATTATAAAATCCTAATTAATATTTATCAATAAAACTGTTATAAATACATTATATAGAACATGTTCAAAGTTTTTACGTATGAAACTGCAGTAAAGTTGAAGAAACAAAAATCGGATGGTTGAGTTATATCCGGAAACTTAATGGAAAATTTTTTTTCCCTAAGTTAATATTTAACGTGTTTATCAACCGGATGCCGTGTTAAGGATATTTCCAATTTATTCGAAGCTCCAAAGTAACTAATGAAAGATTCCACAGTTGTGATTCACCTCTAGTCGATATTCCTCGAAGAAAAAGGTTAACTTCCTACAGATGAGAACACTTAAACTTTAGTCATGATAAAAGATCTAGATAAAAGAACTCACTAACTATAGACCAACATAAGATTCATTAGCTCCTATTGAAATATCTAGTATGGAAGACGGAATGCCTACCCCAATATATGTCCATAAATCCTCGGCCCCGAAGGTACTGAAATCCGAAAAATACCCGAAAACGCTGATATTCAGTTTATCGCTAAGATTAAAGTTTCTCTAGCAAGTGTACTCCCACGTTAAGCATGACGGGCATCAGGTTTCCTTCTTAATAAATATGCATCCCTTAAATATATATGCATCACTGAATCCATGTACTTCATATAAATCGAAGAGTTTAAAAATTAAAACAATAATAATTTTATGTATTAATCTTTTACCTCATTAATTTAGCAAATAAAATTCTATCAAAAAATATTGAACAGAATGCATTTCGAATTTATCATTAGTAATTTCGATAATATGTAAGGGGGAAACTAATTCCAGTATCTTGTACTTGTGATAGCTGTAGTTTTAAGATTAGCTATTTCTTGATGGATTTTGAGCAAAAGAAACTTGCATCACATCAATTTTTGTCACCTTATAATATGCCTGTTAATGCTTTTTTACAGTACCAATGGTACTGTAAAACATTTTACTAATGTTGGTTTATTCAGAACGACCGCGATGAGAAGGCAAGAGAATTTCTTTATACAGATGCTCCCTAACATTATTACTTTCACCAGGAGAGATCTGTTTAAAAACCACATCAGAGAGGAACAGACTTGTATCCTGGCTGTACACAGTTAACCCAAATGTTCAAGAGAGATTTTATTTTCTGTTAATACTTTTGTATATGAAGGGAGCGCTTAGTTTGAAAATTTGAAAAATTATGTATAACTTATTTATATTTTTGGTATCTAAATTCAATTTTAATTCAGTCGATTTTGACAGGGTTATTCACTAATTAAGTAATAATGGTCGATTTTAATGTTCGTGTAGGTCAGCGGGAAGCTTATGGCACCATCGCAGGACAGTACGGACTGTTCCAGAGAAGTAAAAGAGACCAAGCTTGGTAGTGTTTGCAGAATGCACAATTATGTACATAACAATTACTATTTTTTAAAAGAATCTTACAAGAAAGTGGACATGGAGCGTTTCCAATGTAACCAAAAATGCAATTGAATACATATTAGTAAACAAACTGTTCACATATACAAATTGAGAAGTTTTGATAACTTCAACACTGAGAGTTACTACAGAATTTGTTAGTTAGTTAGTTTGTCCCTTTTTTTGGCGAGGTTACACCCAAGTGGGCCTCTCTTCCACCTAACCTCGTATGTCGTCAGCATATGAACAAGTATTAATTAAATTAAAACAAAAAGACAGAGTAGAGTGTGGGGAAAAACCTTTGCAACTGAAGGTTGCCAAAGAAATAGCCCACGTTGCGGGAAAACACCCACAGAGAAGGGGGTGAGAAAAACACACAAAAACACAGTAAAAATAACAATGAAGTATAGACAATAATAAAATACCCTACATTTACATAAATCAATAAATTTACAGAAAAATAAGAATAGTATTAATTAAAAGAGAAAAATATAACATTTACTAAAGTGAGAAAAAAATCACAGATATAAAAAATTTTCTACTAATAACTACTTTCTAATAATACTTTCTACTAATATTCGTCATAGAAAAAATTAGTAAATAAATGAAGGTCAGGCAGCGGCGTCCGCCGACTTTTTCAAATGTATCTCAGCTGAAAGAGGGTGAGATGAACCTGAAAATGAAGAGAGAAAGAAAGGGTAGATGAGATGTATACATAGCTATTCGGATCAAGGTACCTGGGGCAACATTCATTGAGAACTTTGTATACGAGATTAAGAGTGTGAAATTTTCTTCTTGACTGTGGACGAAACCACTTTAATTCTTTTAAAAGTGGGGAAACATGATCAAATTTTTTGGCGTTGAAGATAAATTTGACCGCATGATTAAAAGCTCTGTCTAACTTATTGGTGACCGTTTTGTTTGCTTCATTCATTAGCGTGTCACAATAATCAAAGATAGAAAAAATTAATGCTTGAAAAAGCAATTTTTTCAGCTTAAATGGTAAAATATACTGCAATCGTTTCATATTTTGGAGAGTTGAATATGATTTCCACAAACTTCCGTTCCTGAGGAACCCAAGTAAAGGATTTATCTAAAAGTATTCCTAGATTCTTTAGAGATGAGCTGAAATCGATTTCAATGTTGTCAATTTTACTTTAGGTAGGGTAAGCGTGTTGATGTTTCTCAGTATTTCGGGATAACCAAAAATTAGTAGTAGCATTGTTAAAAGTGCTTCGACAGCTTGGGTCATTTCGCACATTGGCTCCTACCGGGAATCGAACCCGGGACCGCTTTCACCATAGACAAACGTGCTAAAAGACGGTATAGTTAAAATCTTACGCAAAATTAAGCCAAATAAGTCGCCAGGGCCAGAAGGCATTCCAGCAAGAGTGCTTAAAGAACTGGCAGAAAGCGTTGTCCCTTATCTCAAAATTATATTTTGTAAATCGATAAATGAAGGTAGGGTCCCATCCGATTGGAAATTAGCAAATAATACTCCTGTTTACAAAAGCGGATTAAAGGAGGACCCAGGAAATTATACACCCATATAATTAACTTCGTTGTCCGGAAAGGTAATGGAACATATCGTCGTAAGCTCACTCATGGGATTTTTAGATAGAAATGAATTCTTCGACGCGAAACAGCATGGTTTTCGTAAGTCCCGATCATGTGAAACCCAACTTGCTCTATTTGTACACGATATCTTAAAGTCGGCCGAAAGTAAAAAGCAAGTGGACGCTATTTTCCTAGATTTCAAAAATGCATTCGATAGAGTACCCCACTACAAACTAATTCACAAACTTAAACTAGCGGGCATTAACAAGGAAGTAGTCGACTGGGTTAAGGATTTTCTCTACGAAAGGGAACAACAAGTTGTACTGGATGGCGTTAGCTCAAATAGAGTCAAAGTTACTTCTGGCGTACCTCAAGGTAGTGTAATTGGACCTCTTCTTTTCCTTATTTATATCAATGACTTGAGTGACGAGATAGTTAGCAATGTGACGATATTTGCGGATGACTCGGTTATATATAGGGAAATAACAAACGAGGAAGACCGGACATCTCTCTCAAACGATTTAGTCCTCATCCAAAGGTGGTGCAAAAAATGGGAATTAGATATTAACGTAGGTAAATGCTCCGTAATTAATTTCTTCGAAAATAAAAAAATTGCGTCCGAATCACCCGTTCAAAATTAATGGAATTAGTATCAAAGTAGTAGATACAGTTGAATATCTCGGGATCAACATTACTAATAACTTAAATTGGAGCACGCATATTCGAGAAATCTGCGGCAAAGCAAGTAAAAGGCTTGGCTCTGTAAAGCGTATTGTCGGTAAATGCGATGAAAAGGTGAGAGAGCGATGTTATTTTACCTTGGTCAGACCCCTTCTGGAATATGCGGCAAGTATGTGGGATCCGGCGGATGTAACGTGTACTCGCGAACTCGAGAAAGTGCAGCGTAAAGCGGTTCGTTTTGTTACGAAATTCTACGATAAAAAAGCAAACGTTACAAAAATGCTCTCAGATGTAGGTTGGAAATCCTTGAAAGAAAGGAGATTGGAAGCTAGGCTGCGATTGCTTAATAAATTCAGGGAAACTACATTTCCGGAAGATAAAATCGGTATCATGCAACCCCCCTGTTACCTCGGTCGTTCCGATAATGACCGTAAGTTAAGAGAAATAGATGCTAGGACGAATCGTTTTAGAGATTCATTCTTTCCGCGAACAATACGTGACAATAACCGAATAAGGAAGTAGTACAGATTCAACTGGTGTTTACACCCCCTGCCACACGCCGAAAGGCGGCTTGCAGGGTATTAATGTAGATGTAGATGTAGATGTAGATGAACCAAATATTATACTCTGAGATTTACTTGGATTGATTTTAAGCGCCAATGAGTTAAGCCATGAGTGTAGATTTCATTATTAATTAGGTGGATGGCTTCAATGGAGTTTTGCGGTTCCGACTATAGATATTTGTAGATCATCAGCGTATAAGTGGTAGGAAACGTGTTGCAAGTGAGAGGATAGATTTTGGAGGTAAAGAGAGAAAATCAAAGGCCTGAAAATAGAGCCCTGCGGAACGCCATGATTGTTATTATTACTGAAGAGTATATATTGTTAGCGAAGCACGTTTGGGATCTATTTGCAAGATATGAAGAAAACCATGATAACGTGGAAGGAGAGAGATTAAATATCTTTAGTTTGGCAAGAAGTAAATCAATCTGTACTGAGTCAAAAGCTTTACTGAGGTCAATTAGAGCGAGAATAGTGATTTTATTTTAGTCCATTACGATCCTAATGTCATCAGTGACTTTAGTAAGACTTTAATTGTGTTCATCGTCATCATACTCTTCTTTCAAGGATTAGACATTAAACGTGTGCTTCAGTATAAGTAGTTATTATGTATAAGACGGTAAAGTTCCGTAGAACAGAATAACTTTTAATCTTTTGAATGGAACGAAAGAAGTTTATTTCTTGCAGGAAGCACGAAATAAGCATCGATAAGCTTGCAAATAAGAAAGAGTTTCAGCTAGAACTAATGAATAGGTTCTCAGCACTTGAAGAGAAAGAACACAATAATAAAGTCATGGAAGTACTGAAAAAAAGCGGTAAAGGAGGGAGCAAGCATGCCAAGAAAACATAAGGATAAGAATTTTAGCGATGGGACCTGGACAAAGATGAAACTACGCACAGTGGGCAAGAATCTAAAAAAACTGGCCAAAAATAAGAAAGTGGTTTTTTTGAGTGTGGTATTTGCATAGTCATTTTCTAATAAATTCTGCATAGAGCTGCGAAATCATATGCGTTGATGCTTGCGCATTACAACTATACAGGAGTTCAAAGTTGACCAAATTTTACGAAAAATGCCAATCTTCGATTTTTCGCAAAATTCTTCAACTTCAAGCAAAACCTGAACCAAAATGAGCTAAATCATCGGGTAGAAAACGATGCTGTATTATAAAGCTAATATTTATGCATATAAATCCAGGGTTTGAATGATTACAGTTGATTGTTTGTAAAATTTATACAACAAAATAGTGAGCCTTTATTTTACCGCAAATGTTCACTTAAAGTGAGGAAAATAGTGGTGATGTACCATGAGGTAAAAGCACTAAGTTATACCACAATGTTCTTTAAAGCTTTCTTAAGAGGAACCTGAAAAAAAAATCCTGCGACAATTTCCGACGCCGATAGATAAAGCTTTTTTTCGATGGCGAAACAAGAGCAATTTCCGCGAGGCGGAGCGCCACTTTCTGAGACAATAAATTATAAAATTTTACATCTCCGCGAGATTTATGGTTTTTATATGTGTTAAAACAGTAGGAAAGCATCAAATTCAATTAGTATAGCGTAAGAAGAACATAAAAATATTTACTGTAGTAGCAAATTAATCTAATAATTAAATCCTTATGGATGTATATTCAAAAAAACATTCATGAATAGATTATATAGAACTTGCACAAAGTTGTTAAAAATAAGCTAAATGACAAACAAATCAAAAACCGGTCGAGGAAAGAATTGCCAGTGGTCGAGTTACGCCAAGAGAGTACATGGAAAATTTCCTTTCACTAAGTTAAAAATAAATGAGTGTATCAGCCGGATGCGGTAATGAGGATGTTACCAATTTATTTGCAGCTCTAAAATGTTATTTTGCTCTTCTTTCGTATTTCAATTTCGTTTCAATTGTCCATTAATTGGATAGTAATCAGTTCTATATTGTTTCTTTTAGTAGATATTATTTATAATCTTTATGACGTAAAAATTAACATAATATCAATGAATCACAAATATAGCTTCCAAGTTTAGATTGAATATAGCCTTCGGCAATACCGCCGTACTTCTACATCTTATAATGGAGAAAGTCATGTGATGGCCACATCAGATTTTTTTATAATGAAAATAATTGGTGAAACAATATTTTATTCAAAAATTTTTCCAGAAAATTTTCTAGATAACAATTGAACATCCAAATCTGCAGATTTTCGAGAACACCTACAAAATAGTAGATATGTATGGCGCTTCAGAGCAGTCTAAGATTATCGATATCTCGACATTAATTATAAGTTAATATTTAAGTTCGAGTAAATTTTACTAGTAGAATTTACTATGATAATATGACAAAGTGGTATATGAATCCTTAACATTTAACATCAATAAATACGGTCACAAATAGATTGCATAAAAAATGTTCAAAGTTATGAAAGAAGAAACTGCAGGACAGTCGAGGAAAGAAAAATACATCCGGAGTAATCTCCGGAAATTCATAATTTCATTTCCCCTCGTTTATAATGATTAAATTTATCAACAAGATGTGGTGTAATGGATGTTGCCAATTTACTAGCAGCTCCAATGAAAATAATGTATGACTCCGCAGTTGTGATTCCCCTCTAGTCGATATTCTATCGGAATCATATCTACCTATTTCCTATTGTAAGTACTCTGTCTCTCCCTCCGAGAAAAGGGTTATCTTCATAAAGGTGAGAATACTTAGAATTTAGTTATGATCAAGAGTTTACCTACTGTAAACTAATATGTATAAGATTCACTAGCTCCTTCTGAAATGCCTAATATGGAAGATGGAATGCCTACCCAAGATATCTAGTGCTAAATCCTCGAATCACCGCATTTGTGGGCTGAAAACCGAAAAGTACCTGAAAACGCTGATACTCTGGTTAATGCTAATAATACTACTTTTCTTACGAGTGCACTCTTGCGTCAAGCATGACGGGTTTCAGCTTTAATTTTTTAATATATATGCATCATTTACATACATACATCCATCATTGAATCTATCTGCAAAGTTATTTAGTAGTAAATCAATAAATAATATTTCAATAAATACATTTTTACTTTCTCCATATACGAAGTATAGAGAAAGTATTGTTTTCATGAAAAAAATCGACTTCGAGATTTCAACGGAAATACATGTTTTGGGTTCCCTAGAACAGGTTTTGACCATTTTCGGAATGATGATTGTGTGTATGTGTGTGTTTATGTGTGCGTGTGTGTATGTGTGTGTGTGACAATGGGCGCTCTAACGTGAAAACTATTAGTCGTATCAATACCAAAATTCATACATAGTACTGTAGTGTGTGCTGTCAGAGTTGATTATTTTTTCAAGTAAATCGGTAAACCGGAAGTCGAGCTTTATTCTTCGAAGATGATTTCCGTACTAGCAGAAAGTACTACTAAAGCCGGCGCCAGACGATGCTACGAACACCTTCCAACGTTGGAAGCTTGATAGTTCGTAGCATTGTGTAGCAGAGTATCGAATATCGAGCTTACAATGTCAAGCGTCAAACGTTCGCGTTGGAAGATGTTCCGACTGTTGTCGGTCTTTGTGACCCGAGTCAAAGGAAGTCTCGAGCATTCGAGGGAACTCGGTTGGGAGGTTGGACTCTCGGCCACACGGGCTCGTGAGAAGTGAACGGAATTTCAGAACGTCAGATTTTTATTGTGACTGAGCCACTGTACCTGAAATAATATTAGTTTTCTCGTATAATATTTAATTCTTCCTCATGCATTGAGTCAACATTAGGTAATTTCGCGTTGTTTGAAAATATTTGCTTGCTACTTGCCTTTCTTGGATTTATGTAGAGATAAATCAACACCTTCTATCACGTCTTTTATGTTTCAAATTTTCAAGTAATAACTGTGAACAGTATAATACCACTACTTTGGCAGCAGCCGTGGCCAGGAACGGATCTAGAGAAAAATTTCGGGGGGGGTCCGATCAAAAAATTTAAAAATAAAAAACATTTCGGCTTTCACAAAACGTGACGTTAGAATTGTGTTAGACAAATTCGAATATTTTCGCTAGTTATTGCTTATTAAATTGTTTGTTTATTTGCGTTATTTGAGTTTCATTTTCGAAAAATAGGCAGAAGTGATATTTCGGGGGGGGGGGTCCGGACCCCCAGGACCACCCCCCTGGATTCGTCCCTGGCCGTGGCATATCTCCCTATCTTCCGCCATTTCCCGCAGCAAATGAAGCAGCGAGCAAATGTTTGAACCAAATATATTGGATCAAACATTCGTCACATCGTGTGGCAGAAACGTTTGCCTCATCAACTGTCGAATCATTTGACCCAAACATTGGATCAAACGTTGTACCCAACATTCGACGCATCGTGTGGCGCCGGCTTTAATATGGCTTCCAAGTTTAGATTGAATATAACCTTCGGCAATGCTGCCGTAGATCTACACCTACATCTTATAATGGAGAAAGTCATGTGATGGCCACATCAGATTTTTTGATAATGAGAGGTGAAACAATATTTTATTCAAACATTTTTCCATAAAATTTCCTAGATAACAATTGAACATCCAAATCTGCATATTTTCGAGAACACCTACAAAATAGTATATATATATGGCGCTTCAAAGCAGTCTAAGATTATCTATATCTCGACATTAATTATAAGTTAATATTTAAGTTAGAGTAGATTTTACTAGTAGAATTTACTATGATAATATGACAAAGTAATATATGAATCATTGACATTTAACATCAATAAATACGGTCACAAATAGATTGCATAAAAAATGTTTAAAGTTTTGAAAGAAGAAACTGCATTACGGTTGAGGAAAGAAAAATACATCCGGAGTAATCTCCGGAAATTCATAATTTCATTTCCCCTCGTTTATAATGATTAAATTTATCAACAAGATGTGGTGTAAAGGATGTTACCAATTTACTAGCAGCTCCAAAGAAAATGATGTATGACTCCGCAGTTGTGATTCCCCGCTAGGCGACATTCTATGGGAGTTTCTTCTGCCTAATTCCTATTGTAAGCAGGTCATCGCTCCCTCATAGGAAAATGTTATCTTTGTAATGGTAAGAATAGTTAGAATGTAGTTATGATTCAAGAGCTAAGCTAATAGAAGATTCGAGAATTCCTTCAAAAATGTTAAAAATGGAAGAAGGACTGCCTACTCAAGAGTTGATTAGTTTTTGGAGTATATCGGTCAACCGGAAGTCGAGCTTTATTCTTCGAAGATCATTTCCGTTTTTACAAAAAATATCTTCTTTAATATAATATTTAGGCATAAACTATCATTTATAGAAGTTTTAGAAAATTGAATTTACTACAACTTTTGTATGAAAAATGTTTTTATCACTCATAGTTTAGGAGTTATTCGTGAAATACCGATAAGCCGGAAGTTGCTGATTATGCACTTTAACATAAAACCTAATTGTCGGATCACCACCAAATTTCATACATAGCACTTTGGTAGGAGCCGTCAGAGTTGTTTAGTTTTTGGAGTAAATCGGTTCACCGCAAGTCGAGTTTTATTTTTCGAAGCTTGTTTCCGTTTTTGCAAAAATTCTCAATGAAACTAATATTTTAGTAAATACAATTATCTACAAAATTTACAAAAAATGTAATTTTCTATACATTTTATTAGTAAATAAATTTCGATATGAACCACCGTTTTGGAGTCGTATCATAATTAACCAATATTATTGTTTTTGCGCAATATTTACGTTAGAATGTCGCTTTCATTTATGCAATTTCATAATTATGTTATATACAACATGATTACTATATTTCTTCAAATTTTTATTTGGAAGCTGGTTTTAAAGTTAAAAGACGTGTATTTATTTGAAAATAATTATTCAATTATAATTTTTTCAAGCCGTTATTGATTTCTCTTCACAATAACAATAAAGTTTATAAATATGGGTTTCTTTAAATGGCAAACAATGCACTGCAAAGCGTCTTTTGCTAACTCTCTTGCTATAGATCGAGCTCTGGCTGACTGATAAGGTTTCAAAAGTTTTCTTCTTTATTTTGTAGTCCATATGTCTTCTTTATTTGTTTTCATTTTTGTATATTAATAATTTTCGCCATTCTCTGTTACTTAATAACTTTCCACTCTTTAAATGTGTGGTTTTTATTTCTGTTAATTGTTGGTGTTGTTCATGTGTTATTTTGCTATTCGTTCGTATTTTAATTTCGTTTCCATTTCCCATTAATTGGATATTAATCAGTTTTATATTGTTGCTTTTAGTAGAAATTATTTATAATCTTTATGACGTAAGTATTAATATAATATCAACTTATCACAAATATAGCTTCCAAGTTAAGATTGAATATAACCTTCGACAATACTGCCGTAGATCTACATCTACACCTTATAATGGAGTAAGTCATGTGTTGGCCACATTAGATGTTTTTCAAAATTTTTCCAGAAAATTTCCTAGATAACAATTGAACATCCAAATCTGCAGATTTTCGAGAACACCTACAAAATAGTAGATATATATGGCGCTTCAGTGCAGTCTAAGATTATCTATATCTCGACATTAATTATAAGTTAATATTTAAGTTAGAGTAGATTTTACTAGTAGAATTTACTATGATAATATGACAAAGTGATATATGAATCCTTAAAATTTAATATCAATAAATACGGACACAAATAGATTGCATAAAAATGTTTAAAGTTTTGAAAGAAGGAACTGCAGGAAGGTTGACTAAAGAAATATACATCCGGAGTTATATCTGGAAATTAATAATTACATTTCCCCTCGTTCATAATGATTAAATTTATTAACGATATGTGGTGTAAAGGATGTTACCAATTTACTAGCAGCTCCAAAGAAAATAATGTATGACTCCGCAGTTGTGATTCCCAGTTAGGCGACATTCTACCGGAGTTTCTTCTGCCTAATTCGTATTGTACGCAAGTCATCGCTCCCTCATAGGAAAAGGTTATATTTATAAAGGTAAGAATTGTTAGAATGTAGTTATGATTCAAGAGCTAACCTACTATAACCTAATAGAAGATTCGAGAGCTCCTTCAAAAATGTTAAAAATGGAAGAAGGACTGCCAGCGGGAAATCCTCGGATCACCGCACTTTTTGGTTAAGAATACTTTTTCTCTGAAAAGCCGTTGGGTAAACGGCGATTGATTACCTAGATTCTCATATAAAGTCAACCTATAAGACTAATGGAATCAGAAGAAACTGTTTCACGTAACCTGCTACGATGAGATAGCATTGAATTATCCTATGCGCTGCGCGGTCCGGCTCAGCGACATAGAATCCGCAAATCCACTTTCGCTGTTTTTATGTAAAGTATTTCTAAGCGACGAACGAAATGCATATTTAGACTTACTTAAAATGATTAACAATTCCTACTTAGACAACAGTCCAACTATACTGTGCTCAAACTCAGGAAGGAAGACCATGTTAAGGCCCACATAGTTGAAAATCTGCAAGCTATGTAGAAGCACTATCTAATTATTAAAGGTAGTGCAAGGTTTAACTTCGCCATGTTTCAACACATACCCCAATATATAGATAAGTCAAAATATTCTTCTTGGTATTTGAAATTATCATAAATATTTCTACGGGGGCCGAAATCAATTCACAAAGTTCGTTAGGTGGTGAGGTAGTTAGTTCTAGTTTGTATCTCTGCCCCAAAATTATACGCCAATAGCTAATGGGTAAGCGTAGCGCAATGGCTGCACGAAAAATATGTTTTATGTGCATACAAAATGTACAAACATAAATAAAAATATTCAGAACAATCACGTCTCTGTAACTTTTGAATTATTGCAGCCATTTTTAAGTCCTTTGGGGCTCCTTTTTAACTTTTGGACGTTGGTTGCTTCTTTGTCCGCAGAAGACGGCCCACGGACAATAGCGGACAGTGTTCTAGTACACATTTGATTTAACATGAAAAGGGTGAGGGTATGTATATATGGGCCGCTATGAAGACAAGCCTCTCACGTCCATGTAAAGAAGACTAAATGTAAGGCTATTCATGTGATTAGAAAAAAATTCGCTATCATAGATTACAACTTTAAGTTCACCATACATTAGTAATTTCTCATTCCAGACAACGGAAAATTAATTACTTCTTTAACTCACTAAGTTAATATACAGATTATTAATTTGATACTTATATAACAATTTGAATAAGGGTAAATTTAGTTGCTCCACTGCCATAAATTGTATTCTTTTACTTAATGTGAACATATTTAGTATTTAAAAAAAGGGGCCTTATGTTAGGGAGATTTTGCTGTGATAGCGCTCGTTCCGGCGAATGCTTCCATCAAAAACTTTCCTATGTGCACGAAAGCCAAGTATTCCCATAAGTGGCATATTTGAATTTGAATTTGGCAACACTATTGCGTGATTACTTTGCACTATTAATTGATTACATGTGGATGACAAGAGGGTGGCACTGCTCCCTCTCGTTGTGTTTACGATTAACTGATCTCCATCTCTCTCTCTCTGGGACAAGATTTTCTCATGCTATTAACCCCGGAACGTATTTATCCGGTGATTTACCTGGAAGGTGAGCTTCGTAAGACTTTGATATTCATCAGATTCTCCTCCGCCTCCTTCCAAAGGCAATCCTGAGACCAAACGATTTCCTGTTCCGCATTCTCACATCCTTTCATTATCTTTCAGCAGTTCATTCGATCTCCTGTAAGGCAGAATTAAGACTGTTTCACACCTGCATTCTAACTCTTTTGTTATCAATATCTTAATTAAACACGCACCGGAACTTATTAAATAACTATCCGAATGTCGTCGTAAAATTGTATTGCTATCACCAAAAGAACACCTCGGCCTTTTTCTTCACCATTTCGTATGACGCATATTCATTGATTTCTATTCCAATGCTCCGCTATTTTTTTATCTTTACTTATTCAATAAAGAAACAGTAATTTCCACGATTCTATTTTCATTTTACTTTGATAGTTACTTACTCAATTTCCTTGTTACCAAATTACTTGTTTTACGATATGTTCTTCACCTTAATGCAAACATATATTTTAATTTTAATGTAACCACGTGCATAAGTATTCGTTTTTTTTTGTTTACCTCTCAGATCCTTACTAACCTGCTTCCCCCGAAAATATTTTAATTGTTTTAATGGATGTGGAAGCTTTGATTCTTCCTCGCATATATTTAATCATTGAAACTAATTAGACCTTAACTTTACCCAATATTTCATTATATATTTGTGACCTTGACTTTCTCCATTTCTTTTCAGAATGAATCCAAAGTTAAGGACGTTGTTATTCATCATCCTGTTCCCTCTCTTTGCGTCAGGGTATGAACAATCTGACCCAATTTCACTAATGAGGGGGAAGTATGCCTCGTCCAAAAAGGTTACATGTCATGCATTACTAAATAATTTTTGCACGAAGACAACGTCTTGTGTATGCAAAACCTCTCCTGAAGGATTTTTTTACCAATGCGATTCACTTCTATATGCCTTTTATGAAACAATTTCCTATGAATTAGTGATTTATTGCAGAAAAAACGTTAGAGAAGAAGATATTAGTATCCACATCCGCCAATTATCAGAAGTGGCAGCAAAATCTTACACAAGCTACAATCTCATACTTAATGATTGCCCGCCAGATTCCATCTCAGACTTACAGTATCCGAACAAAATATATTCATTGAGCCTTAGATGCGCCGAGAGAAAAGTCTTTATTCTATCTCCGGATCATTTCCGAAATCTAAGTATGTTGTCATACTTTGATATATCCTGCCAATCCCTCAGATACCTACCGGAGGCCATATTTAAAACAAAACAAATTCTCGATATTTCGATAAAAGGAACATTGATGGAACGACTAGAGAAAGGTCTCTTGTCAAATCTTTCTACGCTAAATTCCATCCGATTGGTAAAAAATGAAAAACTCTACGTAAGAAATACCGATTTCACTGGATTGTATAATTTAAAAAATCTTGAAATTACAAAATCACATATCAAAGAAATGGAGGAAGCCTTTTTTCAACCAATATATAATCTCATTCATTTGATAATTTCTGACAATGAATGGAAACGTTTACCAACAAGTTTTACGATACTTCAAAAACTAGAGAAACTTGAAATATCTAATACATTTATTGAATGGATTGGCAATGGCACCTGCAGGAAGCAGGTTAATATAACCAGAATTAGAATAAAAAGTAATTCCCTCCTAGACATTCACCCCGATTGTCTACAAATGTATAATAATTCTGAGCAAATTGACTTATCTGGAAACCGTATATCCAGTTTACCAAATAAGCCATTACAAATGAACAGGTTAAAGTATTTCAAATTGAACGACAACGGTTGTGAAATCAAAGCCGTGGAGAATTTCATCCAAAGTAAAACGCTGCTCGAAATTAGAATGAAGAATTCCACCATTCAGTCGATTCATAAAGACTTCTTTCGCGGTATTCCCAACATTATAAATGTAGATTTAAGTAGTAACCAAATCACATTCTTGCCAGACGGATTTTTTGAATTAAATGAGTTTTTGGAGGTAGTTTCACTACGAGATAACAAACTAACTTCAATCCCAGAGAGTTTGTTAGACATCAAACCATTTTTGACTACGATCGATGTTTCGCACAACGATATCTCTAAAGTTGATTTCAGTGTCAGACAAAACCTCTCTTCCTTGAGAGTATTTTATATTTCAAACAATAAATTAGACCGCATTCCGCGAGATCCTTTCTCTAGCATGCCAGGAATTATCGATTTCGACATATCTAACAACAAAATATCTGAGATCGATACAAGTGCTTTACTGAATATGAGTCACTTGTCAATACGTGAGATAATTTTAAATATGATGAGAGGGATATTCTTCCCATATCAGAAAAATTTCGAAATTTTAACAAAACCCGAAGCAGAAAGAACTCTTTTACAGAGATAAATTGGCTGCATATGCCTTTGCTCGTTGAACTCAATCTATCCAATAATCTCATCAAGATATTAAACCTAACAGTTTTCAATTCATGCGAGAACTTGAAATACCTGAACTTATCACGCAATAAAATTGAAAGTCTACCAAGACTAATTTTCTCCAAGCACTTGAAAAACCTAATTTCACTAGATCTGTCATTCAATCGGTTGAAATCCCTACCTGATGGAATTCCAATAAACGATAATCCAGGAAATATCTTGGGCGGAACCGTCTTCTACAATTTGGATTTAGACTTCTTGGATGTCTCCGGAAATCAGATAGAGAGGTTCGAGCTCAGCTGGTTACGAGGAACTAAAAAGTGCCGAAAGGTGTCCATAAGAAGCAGCAACATATCGGAATTGGATTCAGGAACCATGCTTATTGTCCACGCTATAGTACTGGACCTTTCTCATAACAAAATCAGCTCGACAAGTTGGCCTTGGTTCTACGATGAAGATCTCAAGTTATCAGGAAAAATATCCACATTTGTGAATGTTGAAAATTTGGAAGTAAGTATTCTGATTATATTTTGTTAGAAACACTTATACCTATACCAAAGAATTTCGTTCTCAAATAAAATTTGAGAAACACTTATACCTTTACCAAAGAGTTTTTTTTACTCACGACCATGGTTTCATTCCACAAGATCATCCTCAGGTGACTGTGCATTACAAAGAATTTATATATTTATATACATTCTATTGGTCATGGCATCATTATCATTATTACTACTAAATAGTAAAATGAAGGAGGTTGAAGTAGGTGCAGGTGGGTATCGAAGGATACCAACCTGCAATTCGGAGGAAGGGTGAGGTTGCGACTCTTATCCACTAAATTCACTGCATTTTTCCTGCTGTGTTTAGGAGAAAATGAAGTGACCGTGAATTTAGAGCGGATACAACCGGCCTGATAGGTATTTCTTCTTTGTGGATCTTAGGCAATCCGTAGTTTTGGCAGAGAGGGATACATGGGAGATAGTTTCAGAGTGGGGGAAGATAACAGAACTACGAAAAGACTTCTTTAAGAATGCAATCAGTAGGATCCCGTATCAGAATCTCTAGTTCGGAACCGTTAATGAAGTCAAAGCACTTCCTATCGTAGTCCCGTTAGTCTACTATTACTAAGCAATTGCCCCAACCTGCTCTTTGGAAAATCAAGTCTTCTCTTTCACTAGTTTTTTGATCCTGTATAGAATACCGGAACGATACTATCGGGAGTATGTCTAATCGTAGGTATGAATACGCCGGAAAAACTTTGGGAAGAGATAGCGCTATTGCGTGTTTAGTACTACTGTCTTCTCTGGCCATTGCGGCGTCACAATCCACCGCGAAGATTTCGTTATTCTTTTGTGTAATAGGAAGGATGGGAGGGAATTTGAAACCCTTTTCTAACAGAGAGATTTTTTCGCTAATGAAGGAGTGGTGAGAATGGTTTAACACTCGCGGATGGAAGGGGTGGGTAATATTTTGTGATTCACAAACATTTGTGATATTCCTTAGTACCGCTAAACGTTCCAGCTTTATTCGTAGGGGTGAACGGTTTTTATAGGACACTTCACTTGCACGTTGTCGCACTACATTTGGGATAAAGGTATTATTATTCCTCTTTCTTTTCTCATGTTTTATTATGGAGAACTACCACAAAGTCGAGGCCGATTTATGTAGATGATTATATTTTTTGTTCCTAACATAAATAATGGTTATAAATCCCTCGCTCGATTTTATTAAATACTTCCTATCACTGATGTGCATTCTTTGCAGTGATTTTAAATTAGTTAACTAAGCATTTAAGAAATATTCCTATTGATAATATTACATTTGTGAAAGAAATAAAACTTTCTGAAAGGAGCTTTGTCTATGAACGAGTCATCTGTGTCAATACACAGTCTGTTAAAACGATTCCTTTGATATCCAGGTTAATAAAATATTGAAAACAATTTCTTTGCTGACACTTTTACTGTTTAAGAATTATAATGACTTGGATTAACAAACAGTTAGATAACACCCGGAGAACATTTAAACCACGCTATGAATATTTTCTGTTTGAACTTCGATCTATGATGAACCCTGTTAAATATAGTATTTGAGGTTATTTTCACGCTCTTGTAATTCCCTCTGTTAAAAAACTATATTTTTATACACTGACTGTAGAATTATGCAATCAATTTGCAGAATTTAATGCTATATAAGCGAATATGGAGAGAAAGGATAAAATATAGGTTCGAATACATATCAATTACAGTTTCCGTTATATAAGGTGTCATTCATTTAACAATGATAAAGATTGCTTACTCTTTATATGTAAGTAACTAACTTCATCTCTTTTTTTTTTCTTAAAGGAGCTGTACCTTGCTTATAATGAAATAACGGTAATCGCTTTAGATTTCCGAATACATAACCCTAAATTGAGGATACTTGATCTCAGCCACAACAAGATAAAGCACCTCACTTATCAAGAATTGCTGTTCTCCTCTTACCGTTTCCTCGATCCTAGCTTCAAAAAGGAAAGAAGCATCACTGATGAACATTATTCGTTCGTAGCCTCCACTGAGGGTATCAACGAATTTCGAAGTATTGAGCCATACCATGCTTGTCAAAACCTAAAGGTGGATCTAAGGAACAATTTGATTGGAAGCATAGAATTCCCCCAGGCAATGGTGAGCGGTTATGTTTGTTGATGTTTGACTTATTTTTGGTATATCTAGATTATCTAGTTTCAAATGTTTACTTTCGTCATAGGAAAATGAAAAAAATATCACGCTTATAATGTGTTTTGAGTTCTTTAATTACACCCAAATACAATCTCATGGACAATAGTGATGAATATCCACATTTCTCTTACTAGGTCCATATGATAATATAATTTTAAATAAAGAATCGATTGTGTACAGTGTCTAAGAGTCAATTTACTCACGGATATAATTCTCGAAACGAAACGCTCTTTTACAAGAATTTTAAGAAGACAGAAACTTAAATATAAAAATAATCGGTTTATGGTAGTTATTTGAGGTTTTTTTAAGGTCCATCCCTAGGCGCCGTTTTTGTAGCTTAATCACAGTTTTTTTCCCACGACAAGAGCTCTGAGCTGATAAGGGACCTCGACTTATCAGCAGATATCAGCATTTATCAAACGAGAGGTGAAGAAAGGTGTGCAGTACGATTTGAAAAGTTATAAACAATAGCAATATAGAACAATTTGATATCTTCGGCGTGTCCCTCGTCTTAAGACAAGTACATGCGTCTTTTGATCTACGCTCTACGATGAAAATCAATTTTTTTTATGTTTTCTATAGAAATTTCCAGGAGATCCAAAGGCGAGGATTTCATGTATTTGAATTCGGAAGATATTCATATCTCTTTAATAGTTAGTTATTCGTATTCACTTTACATACCAACCCAACCCAACCCTCCTGGCAATGCAGCATTGCCGTAACTCACCAGGTAATATCTATAGTAAACATAAAAAACCTTGATTTTCATCGTAGAGCGTAGATCAAAAGACGCATGTACTTGTCTTAACCCTTAAAGGACTGACGTTCCCATATGGGAACGGACTGCAGCTGGGTTCTCTAGGTAGCTAAACAATATCTTGAGTGTCATAAAATGGTCAGTAAACGATATTTTGTGAGCTAAGAGGGTCCAAAGCTTAGTTTCATTTGAGTTTTGGTGCATTTAAGTCAAGGGAAATATTTCTTGTGATTTTTCGAAAAACAGGGAAATTTTGAGATGGATCCTTCTGGCAACTAATTTTTATAAGTTTTACTGTTTTTAATTTAAAGTGCTCTTTTGCTTGTATACCTTTAGTATGATGTTCTAATAATCGAAAGAAATTAAATAGAGCAGAGTTTGAGGTTATTTGTTGTTGTTATAACGTTGTTTATTGCTGCGTTCCCATATGGGCACGTCAGGCCTTCCCACTACTACGCGATTTCCTTGCCGATGGCTGTCAAGGAAAGCTATATATAGTATATAAAAGAATATTTTGCGACATAATACATTATTTTTGGTGCAATTAAGTTTTGAATCATTTTACTTTTAAGTTGTGACAAGAAGACTATGGCAATTCTTATGCATATTTATGAACTAAACCTCGAAAAACCTAAATTTATATAGTAGAAGCGGCAACAACATATATTAGCAAATGATTATTGTACTAGATATACAAATCCTTTCAAATTTTATTAGATTCACATAAAAATGATATCATTAGAGGTGTTATAGTTTCTATTCAGGAAAAACGTAAGTTTTCATGAGTCGACTTCACTGAAGGAGGCTCTCCGAATCCTTGACGAGGATGAAGAGAGTGAGGTAGATGTTACCGATTTCTTCATTTCTCCAACAGAAGAAAATGAGCGAACTGATGAAGCATTGGCTGACGAAGATGAAGAAAGATTGGTTGACAATTTTACTGGCAAGCAAACGAGGGCACACGCCGAAATTCGGTTGGCAACCAACGAAAGTATCGGTGCTGGAGAAGACGATGGGGCAAAAAAATCTGTGCGGAAAAATGGATAAAGGGCAGCATTGAGTGTACGGGAAGTTTTTCTGAAGCAGATTACTTTTCATACTCTAAACTTAGCTGCATCTAATTGCTAGAGCTCTTCATCGATGACGATTTCGTCGCATTCATAGTGGAACAAAGTGAGAATTACGCCCGATTTTTTAATTGCCCCAGTCCACAAATTACAGCAGAGGAGCTGCGAGCCGTCATTGGCATTTTGATTGTATCCGGGTACAACATTCTCCTGGAAAAAATATTACTGGGACGCGAAAAAGGATGTACATATTGAATTGGTTAGTAGAGCGATGAGGAGGGACTGGTTCATCCAAATAATGAAATGTTTACACTTAGCGGATAATACTAAGTTAGACAGTCAAGCGATGGGTTCTACAAAGTCTGGCCTACGATGAAAATAATTACACAGAGATATTTGCAGCATTTGGTGCATTCCCAGTTCTTAGATTGTGAAGAAGAGATGATAAGATACTACGGAAGACACAGCTGCAAGCGATGTAGTAGAGGTAAATCGATAAGATTCGGTTATTATAATTTGAAGTGGTATGTGAAATAATATAATAGCATTAATTTATTTAGCTCAATATATAATTTATACGAAATAATTTATTGCCACATTTGAAAGGATGTGGCTACAATGGAACTGGGCGAATCAGAAAGAACCGGATTCCGAAACATTGTCCGCTACCACCAAAAAATGATCTAAAAAAAGAGGAGAGTGGAAAGAGCATCACAGCTATTTCTACATGTGAAGGAATAGGAATCACTAAATGGCTGGACAATTTAGTAATTGTGGCAGCTTCAACAGAGTATGGAGTTATGCCGTTGATGAAAGCTAAAAGGTTTTATAGGAAACAAAAGAAAATTATTCAGCTTCCATAACCCTACTTCATATCCCAGTATAATAAGCATATGGGTGGAACTGACCAAATTCATGTAAATTCACTGCATATTGGTAAGATATGATTTATGTAAATTATTTGCAACTCAGAAAATCGAATAATAGTAATAATAAAAGGAAATCCTCAGATCCAAGGACAAAATTAGAGTTTAGACGGGAGATTGCTCAGGTGTACTTTATTCGGTACAAGACGGAATAAAAACCACCCGGTGGACGACTCAGCAAGGCTTCCACGTCAAAAACTGGCTCCACGCAAGAGTTATGGTATGATCAATTAATCGGTGTAATTGGTAACATACCGCAGAACAAGGGAAAACGCTGCGCATATGAAGAGTGCGAGAGTCGTGGGAGAACAATGCGTAATAAGTGCGATGTTGGGCTCTGTGTTAAATGTTTTACAAAGTATTTAACAAAATAATTATAAAACAAATACTTATATCTTCCAAAGAAAACCATTTCATACAATATTTTTTTGAAATAAATATGATTTTTTTCAATAAAATGCTTTTTTTAAATTTCATCATGGCGCGCGTAATAGTAGCAGTGGGAAGGACTGACGTGCCCATATGGGAACGGGCATTTGCAACGAACCTATTATTGTTAACTTTTTTTAGACAATTTTCTGTTGTTAATTTAGGTCATCTGAATACCAATATACTAAAATTAGGGTAATTTTTAAGAAAAAATAATTCTCGTCCTTGGAGGGTTAAGACGAGGGACACGCCGAAGATATCAAATTGTTGTATATTGCAATTGTTTATAACTTTAAAAATCGTACTGCACACCTTTCTTCACCTCTCGTTTGATAAATGCTGATATCTGTTGCTAAGTCGAGGTCCCTTATCAGCTCAGAGCTCGTGTCGTGGGAAAAAAACTGTGATTAAGCTGCAAAAACGGCGCCTAGGGATGGACCTTTAAAAAACCTCACATAACTACCATTAACCAAATAATCTTAAAACTAAACGCCCTATTTTTCTTTCAGTTGCTCCGGAACATTACCACAAAATGCGAAAAGCACAAATACAGCCATGCCACTATTCTATTGGGATATAATCCATTTGAATGTGGATGCACAGTCATTCCTTTTCTTCGTGTGGTAGAGGAAGACGTCGTTCTCACCAGCGAACTGTGGCGAACTAAAGGAATAAACTGGCTACTGCAAGCGAGGATAGACGCCACCAATTTAACATGCAGGTAACGTTGATCATTTAGGATGTGAGATTTTAGATAGGATATATTAAAAGGAGATTTATTATTTTTTATGCCAAAGGTTAGCGGATATAGTTATCTTTTTTAAGTAATGTTTCATATTATGAACACATTCAATATTACAATTTCCTATATTAAATTTGATTGATAGAGTATAAGGAAAAGCACATAACAAAATCATTTGAAAATAATATTTATCTCGTGATGAGAAAATACGACATAACCAATAGTGTGCTGTTTGCTATTTAAATTTTATGTTTGTGGAATAAAATACCCTAATTTATTTTTAATAAGTATCTTATTTGTAGGATGGAATTCTTTTAATGCCGTCCTTACTCATACACTTAACAAAATGAGTGCCATAATATGTGTATAGCATATTAGTAAACATAAGTTCTTCATCATCCATTGCTTTTACAGCATCTTATCTATAACCGACTCGAATCTTATATTTCACAGGTACCCTGAATCAGTGAATGGAAAGTTGGTGATTAATACTGAAACTTGGACGCATCATATTCTACCATTGATGGGCTTTTGTTATTTGTCAGAAGATTAGAATATCATTGATACCAAATAAAGCAATTTAAATTATTAAAAAGCTGTTCATATGTTTTTTTAGTTCCTAGAAACCAGGATTTCAAAAATACTATATCCTATTGCATCCTTGTTATTTTTCGCACATAGTGATGAACTATGAAATAATTTATGAAAATATCCAAACATATTCTTCATCAGTGGAACGTTTAGATTTTCTTTGTGTTCAAAATGATGGTTATTTCTTAATAAAAATATATTATTCAAGTCATCATCATCATCATCAGCCATTTTCAATCCGACGTCGGATGTAGGCCTCCCCAAGTACTTTCCAATTTTCTCTGTCCTGAGCTTCTCGTTGCCACGTTACACCTAAGTACTTGATGATGTCTCTGTTCCACCTGTCCATAGGTCGTCTTCTTGGTCTCTTCACATCTCTTGGTATCCAGTTGAGAACGGTAGATGTCCAACGGTTGTCGTTTCTTCTTGCAATATGGCCGGCCCACCTCCATTTCAGTGATCTTACCTTATCTATTATGTCTGTAACTCCAGTCATCATTCTCACCCAAGTGTTTCGTTTCCTGTCTCTTCTTGTGATTCCCAGCATGCAGCGCTCCATGCTCCTTTGCGTTGTCTGAAGTCTCTGGGTTATTGCAGCATTTAACACCCAAGTTTCACTTCCATAGGTCAAGACAGGTCAAATGCATTGGTTGAAGACCTTCCTCTTCAAAACCATTGGCATTCTTGACTTCAGAATGTGTGAGTTCCTTCCAAATGCACTCCAGCCAAGTTTCATTCTTCTGTTTACTTCATTAATCCTGTTTTTCTCTCCTGTTGTTACAAGTTGTCCCAGGTATGTGTATTCCAAGCAAACATCCAGAGGTTTTCCTTGAAGTTTGACTGGCTCTTGCACTGTAAAAGAATTATACATTACCTTTGTTTTTGTTAGGTTTATCCTGAGTCCTATCTTCTGTCCTGCTGTGTTTAGCTCTTCAAGTCTTGAAGTTAGATCTTCTGCGTTAGCTGCAAAGAGAACTATATCATCTGCAAAACGGAGGTGACTGATGTACTCCCCATTTACTCTTAACCCCTTCTCTTCCCAATCAAGGGTTTTAAAAACTTCTTCTAAAATGGCTGTGAACAAGATGGGAGATAGACCGTCACCTTGTCGAACTCCCTTCTCAATCTTGAATTCATCGGTCTCTTCATGAAGCATTACAGAAGCTGTGGCATTCTCGTAGACACTGCGCAAGAGGCGGATGTACTCAGAATCTATCCCTTGATTCTTCAGAGCTTTCAGAGTGGAGGAGGTACTTACCGAGTCGAAGGCCTGTTCATAATCTACAAAGCAAAGGACGAGTGGCATCTCGTATTCATTCGTTCTGTTTATAATTTCCTGTAATGTGTGGATGTGGTCCATAGTGCTGAAGCCTTTCCGGAATCCCGCTTGTTCTCTAGGCTGGGCTGAAGACAGGGTCATCTTAAGACGTTCCGCTATTATCCTCATGAATGTTTTGTAGACAACTGGAAGGTGGCTAACGGGGCGATAGTTCTTCAAATCTTCTTTGCTTCCTTTCTTGTGCAGAAGAGCAATCCTTGCGTGGTTCCATTCCTTGGGAATCATTCCTTGTTTTAGACAATTACTGAATAATTGTGCTAAAACATTAGCAATCTCTGTTCCACCAGCTTTCAGATATTCCGCCAACACCCCATCTGCTCCTCCTGCTTTCCCATTCTTCATCTGCTTAATCGCCGCCATTACTTCTTCTGGGAGGATTGAGAGGAGATTTTGTGAGCTTTGGCTTTCATCTTGGTTCTCCTCTTCGGCGTTTCCTATCTTCTTGTATAGGTTGCCAAAGTATTCTGCTACAATCCTCAATATTGCTGGTCTGTTATATGTTGTGGTGCCATCTCCTTTCTGTAAGGCTAAAATCTGTTTCTTACCAATTGCTAGGCGTCTTCTAGCCCTCTTTATGCTTTTGTTATTTTCTATGGCCTCTTGCACAATCTTTTCATTAAAATTCCTCACGTCTTCCTTGATTGCTACTCTGATGGCTTTGCAAAGCTCGGCATATTCGATATTATCTCTTGGAGTGTTTAAATTCTTCAGTTCCTTCCGTTGTTTCATCATTTTCCGGGTTCTATCACTAAATTTCTTATCCTTAGGTTTTCTTGGCATGCTTGCTACTTCCTCTGCCGCTTTCTTTACAATTTTCATAACTTTGGTTTCGAGTTCTTCCTCTTGAAGTGCTGAGAATCTATTTCTAAGTTCCAGCTGAAACTTTTTCTCGTTATCTGATAGTTTATCAATATTTATCTCCTCCTTCTTGCAAGAAACCAACTTCTTTCGTTCCATTCGGGGGTTAATATTGATTCTGCATCTAACAATTCTATGGTCACTTCCAGTGTTGAAATTATTCAAAACTTCACAGTTAGTTACAGTGTAGAGTCTGTTTACCAATATGTAGTCTATTTCATTTTTTGTTCCATTGGGACCTCTCCACGTCCATTTCCTTGTAGGATTTTTCTTAAAGTATGTATTTGTTATATACATATTGGTGCATTCTGCAAACTCTACTAAGCGGTGACCTCGCTCATTTCTCTGGCCCAGTCCATATTGTCCTGCGACAGTGTCATCAGTTTCCCGCTGCCCTACACGAGCATTAAAATCTCCCATAATGACTTTATAGTAGTGGGCCTCCTTGTCATGTTCAGTACCGAGAGTTTGGTAGAAGTTTTTAATTTCCTCTTCGCTGCTTGCCGCTGTTGGTGCGTGGACTTAGATGACCTGTACTGAGTAACGCTCATTGATCTTCAGTATGAGTTTACAAATTCTATCTGATACACCTTCGATTTTAACCACATTATCCTTCCATCTCTTGTTGATCAAAAATCCAACGCCTCCATTTCTTCCATCCTTGGTACCCCTGTAAAAGAATAAGTGTCCTTCCTTCAGTGTAAGTAGCTCCTCTGATTTTCTTCTGACTTCGCTGAGACCGATGATATCCCATTTTATCTTCTCTGCTTCATTGAGTAGTTCCAGCAGTCGTTCTTCACTCTTCAAGCTGCGGCAGTTGTAGGTTGTGAATTGCAGGGTAGTAATTCTTTTCTTCATGATGGACCTCTTCAATGCCACCACCTCCCGGACATCCGAATGGGTGGTGCTTTTACGTCCGGATAAATTTCCATTAAAGAAGCTCATCATGAAAATTGTACTTGTATTTGGGGGGGTTAGGACAATAATTCACCAGGCTGTCCTACTGCCGGTTGGTGAATGCCACTTTCATTATTTGGCCGGAGATGTTGTTGAAGCCTTCTTAGCATGGTTGAACCTGGGCTATGCATCGCCTCCAACCTCCGTTAACACCCCTCCGCCCCGATGAGGCAATGAACTGTGGCGGTGATGAGGAGGGGATTATTCAAGTATAAGGAAGTACAGTGAAACCTGCCTCAACGGCCACCTCCCTTAAGCGGTCACCTCCTCAAGCGGCCATTTTTTTCGGGAACGGAACGAATATCCCGTATAAACAATGTAAATTTCACCTCCTTTCAGCGGTCACCTCCTTAAGCGGCCAGCGGTCACTCTATGTTAGGCCTGCGGCCACTATTTCCGCGACCAGAAACTCTTCTTGCTTTCGAAGATTTCTGATTTTTCTTTAAACAAACTTATTTACTAAGACACCACTATGTTGTATAATGGTTCTTGGTGTTAGAAATCGTAGAGATCTTCATCAGCATTTTAGTCTATCATGAGGCTCTCTTGAGTTGGATGATGCTGTCGCAAAGAAGCCACGCCAGACACCATTAATGTTGTGACGACCCACTGCTGACAACAATTAATAAACCAAGAGTAAAATAAAGAAGATTTATTTCCGTGACAGTTCACCGTCCCATGCAGAAAGTCGGAGAGCAAGTGAGTACCACTGTAATGGATGAGGAAGAAGGATGCGACCCCGGGTCTTTCGACCAAAGAAATCGCTATGAAAAATGCCCGTCGTGTGCAGAAGCACACCATGCTTTTATTTACTGTCAGTGTTTTCCAATCCACTTTACCTCCAAAATATAGGCATGTTTGGGATGAGCGGTAAGGTGATGATATGAGCATACGTAATTTTTTTTACTGTGGGTAGCGTTTTCTGTCCCTGTGTAGCGTCGGCCCGATAGAGCAGGGGTACTCAACCTGGTGCCCGCGGCCACCCAGGTGCCCGAAGCGACCTCGTACAGTGCCCGCCAAGCTTCGGTAAAAAGATTTTTTTATTTGCTACAACATTAATTCTTGGGATTGCACTATCGGGGATAGAGTGGAAGCTTGGAGGGGAAGGGGTCAGAAACTTGGTCTTCCTGGTCTCTGGTTTTGTAACATTTTACCCCTCTTATCTCATCGCCTACTCCCCGGTCATACCTCTCCGACAGAACCATGCAACGCTATAGAACTCCAGATCGTCTCCATTTAAAGGATCGTAAATAGGGAAGAAACCGAGTGATTAATTCGGATACTCTGAGTTTTTACTTCGTATTGTCTCTAGCGTTCAACCCAATTGTTTCAGTAATATACAGCAGTAGTCAGTGAAATCGGCAAAATGAGCGGAGGCAAGAACAAACTCGTCCTGACTCTGGAAGAGAGAAGGAAAGTTATTTTGGAGAGTAAGAATGGAACTTCGGCAAGAAAATTGGCTATTACTTTTAATTGTGGAAGAGCACAAATAAATAACATTTTGAAAAACTAAAGCTCCATTTTGAAGGATTGGGAGGACAATAAGAATCGCGCAACGAAAAGGAAGAGATCGGTGAGTGCCGAGAAATAATGAGGTTGTGTACAAGTGGTTTTCGAGTGCGCGAGCAAAGAGATTACCTGTGAGAGGACCGATGATCCAAGAGAAAGCTCGTAAAATAGCGAAGGAATTGGAGGTGAATAATTTCGTTGCCAGCAATGGTTGGTTAGAGTGTTTCAGAAAACGCCAAAGTATTGCATATCGTGCAGTGTGTGGAGAAGTAAATCCGAAGGATGTTTACGATTGGAAGAAAAGATTACCATCCCTTTTAAATGGTTATGCCCTTCGTGACATATTTAATGCTGACGAGAGTGGCCTTTTTCAACGGTCAATACCTAAAAAATCCCTTACCATCAGCATTGAGATGTGCAAAGGAGGAAAGATGTCTATAGAAAGAATAACAGTGCTGCTGTGCTGTAATGCGGTGGGAGAGAGAGAGAAACTCTTGATAATAGGGAAATCTCTGAGACCTCGTTGTTTTAAAAGAGTTGATGCCCAACAGTTAGGAGTAAAATGGAATGCGAATAGAAGGACATGGATGACATCGACAATTTTCGAATCTTGGCTGAAGGACTTCAATGCTAAGATGGCCTATGAACAGTGGAAGGTGATTCTGTTGCTTGACAATGCCCCATGCCATCCAAGCGTTTCCCTTACAAATGCTAAGTTGCTGTTTCTGCCTCCAAACACAAGTGCCAACTTACAGCCACTAGACCAAGGGATTATACAGTTGTTTAAGCTCCAATATCAGAAGCGAGTTCTACGATCCCCTGTTTCCAGGATGGACAAAGCCGACAGCGTCTTCGATTTATTAAAGCTCGTAAATGTTAGTTATGCTCTGTCCTGGTCAATTTCATCATGGAATGCAATTAGTGAAAGTACCATCAAAAAGTGCTTCGGGATTTGTGGTATAACCACCGACAGGATTGACGAAGAAGCATCACAAGAAGAACTGATAGAGAGTGAGGAATTGCAATCACTAGTGAGAATTCTTGGGATATCATACGATGTGGATGAAGAATTGAAAAATACTGACTGGAGTGATCTGAGTGGAGACTGGGAGGCTGGACTGGTGGAAGACCATCAAGATAATGACTAATAATATTTTATTCGTGTGGATTTGTAATGAAAAAGAGAAAACAAGGACCGATATCGATGACAGTATTCCTTCTCTAAGTAGAAATAATTTTTAATAATTTATGATATTTTTGAATAAATCACATATATTACCTAAATTCATACATCGTTATTATATTTGAAGCTATTTCAGAAAGCTAATTCAATGTTTCTAATTTATTTAAATTTTCATTTATACTCGGAGAGCTGCCTTGTCGATAAGTAATACATAATAATAGTATGATGTGTAACTGATAATAGAATATTTTCGCAGGAGAGAGCACATATAAAAAAGACGAATCCACAGACCCTATTTTCGTAGAAAGTGAAGATGATGATGACGATGAACCATCGTGTTCAATAGCTGAAGGAGTGCAAAATCTACAAGGCATGCGGTCTCTCAGCAAAGGGTTAGATCGACAGTTTGGGGAGAACACGCAAAAACGCTTAGAAATATTAATAGACTCTATTGAACTTTGTGCCGCAGAGCAAAAGTGTTTTATTTCTAAACAATCAACAATAAAATACAATTTTGTTAATTTAAAACGTTAATACAAATACAAAAGTTTAAAAATAATATAATTAATCATCCTAAGCAGACACATACAAATCCATCCATTCCATGGATTCCTTCGGGAAAAATAACTTAACCTCTATTCAGCGGCCATCTCCTTAAGCGGCCATTATTTTTTGTCCCCATTGGTGGCCGCTGAATAGAGGTTTCACTGTATATCCAATAAAATAAGTAAAGTGAAAAAAATTTAAATTGAAATTTATGCATCACGCATCATATTAACCCACGAATTTTTGCTGGATAACTGAAGTATTATTTTTCAAAAAATTCAGCGAAGGCCTCCATTACTATCACGGATTTATCGACTTAGTTTGCAGTATTAGTTCGCTGCTCTGTATTTCATTACCAACAGAAAATTATTATTAAATATACAATCCGAAGAAAAAATTAACGAATATATTTTTCTGATCTCGAAACTAATAGCATGGAAGAATATATAATAATAATTTTATTATGCTCTTGGTAATTCCAGCAGAGCAACACAAAATAAAATAAATGCACAGTTTCATCAAATTCATGGAAATACAAAAATATAAACAAGTTTTTTAATCATAGAGCTACAAAAATATAAGGATAGTCAAAGGAACCAAAAAATGCTCTGAGAAATATTTTAAAAAATATATGAAAATTCTAAAATAGAATAAACAAAGTACAAAAAAATACTTAAGAAAAATGAACACCAATTTATACGGACGATGACGATTTAGTACAAAATTGTTAGATCTCATTTAGACGGAAAAAATTTAATGCAGCACATTTTCATAAAATAACAAACCATAAGTAAACAATGAATTTAGAACTTCAGACAGACAACAAGGAAAAAAACGAGAAGCAAATAGAAAAAAATAATAACCATTTTAAATATTAGCAGCTAAGAGATAGTTGAATAGTGAACCCTTAAAAAGTCCCACCGAGCTGTAGTATTTGATGGTGAGGTAAAGAGTTGCAGAAGTAAGAGCTTTCGATCTAAAATGAATTTAAGAAAATGTTTGAACGATGGGTAAGATATGAAAATGGCTCGGGTCCTCTTCGAGTTAAAATAGTATTGGTTACCAATTAAAATTACTTATGTCTTAGAGTGATTAAATTGCAGATGATTCGCATTCGATCTGTCAGACAAAGATTCAATATCTGAATAAATTGCTTTCGAGGCATCGGATAGGTCAGTAACGGTTGAATGTAGACATATTTGCAAATCATCAGCAAAGACCATGAAATTTACAATGATTTAAATTGTGATAAATGTCAAGTATATACAGTAAAAACAAAAGAGATCCCAGAACATAGCCCTATGAAACTCCTTTAGAAATGATTAATCAAGAGGATAACTCGTTCTCATTCCCCATTACTGCTTTGCTCCTATCTTCCAAGTACGAACGGAACCCATTCCAAAAGCTGTAGGAAAAATTTAGTGCTATCGACTTTTTTGAAACAACAAATGAATAACACAATCAAATTCCTTACTAGAGTCGAGCAAAACCAAGACAGTACATAAACTCGTATTATCCATAGAAGGGCCAATGTCATTTGTAACATTTAGGAGGGCGGATTGTGCAATGTATCCACGGCGAAAACCAGATTGAATAGGGTTGTGCCGCTCGCGAAGGACAGCTTCCAGGAAAGGCAATTCGGGGTTGGGAGGCGACAGACATCATGCTCATCGAGTGAACAATTCCGCCAGGCTATCGCTGTCCCCAAAAACTACCCGAACTGTTGGCGATTGAGCAAATAGCTCCCCAACGGCAACGTTACGGCGAGCCACGGTCGATTGAGTGTATAATCCCGCCGGGGCTCGGCCTCATGTTTGGTAGGGCTACGCGCACTAATCGAGTGCACAACTCCGTGGCGCGTCGACCCTATCCCTAGCGCAGTTTTTCCTGAAACAGCTAGCATCACAGATATCAAGCATATTAAATGCATTGTCATGTTTATCACTACTGTAATGTTTGTTATGAATAAACCAGTACTGCTGCACTGACAGTTAATATTGAGAAGGAGATCTTCAATTTCTATGTGAAGTCGCTTCCAAACATCAAAATGGGTAGATCTCGTTGATTGAATAAATAAATGTATCTTATACCACGTTAATTTACATGGCTTCCAGATATCTGAAGAAACTGTTTCATTTCACCCGCTACCCTGGGATAGCGACGGATATTTCATAAACGCTGCGCGGTTCGGCTCGGCGACATAGAAGGTTCGCTGTCTTTTTGCTAATGTGAAGTCTAACAGTCAGCCTCCCTGATGTTGAATTATTGTAAATTAGATTCAAAAATTATCTGAAGACAATTTAAGATTTTGATATATCTATTACACAAAATAGATGTAGAATTAAGAAATGTTTACATTTTAATGAAATGTGCCCTGATTTTAATTTGTAGTGTAGAAAAAAAAACTTATGGCGATGGACTAAGTTTTCGTAGCAAAGTTTCCATCCTTTGCATTGATAGAACATATGGTTGGCAAAAGCGACGTTGAGAAATATTCTCATATGGAAATTCTGCTCCACTCGTTGAGTAGAATAATTCGGCACTGTTATTTGGTTTCCAAAGAATGAAAATTATGTGAAAGCGACGCACGAAATACATATTTTGACTTGCTTAATATGATTAACAATTCCTACTTTCACAATAGTCCGACTAAACTGTGCTTTAACGCAGCACTGGGAAGGAAGACCATGTAAAAGCCGACAAAGTTGAAAAACTGCAAGCTATGAAGCAGCAATATCCCATTATTTAAAGGTTGTGCAAGGTTTATCTTAGTCATGGTACAACACTTATCTTTGTATAAAGATAAGACTAAATATTATGCTTGGTATTTGTAATTATCATAAACATCTCTCCGGTGGACGGAATCAAGTTCACAAAGTAAGATCGGTAGTGAGATAGTTAATTCTAGTTTTCATCTCTAGCCCAAAATGATACGCCGATAACGACCGGGTAGGTGTAACATGATTTTTCTATGTAAAATAATTTTTATATGACATTTTCCAAAATATTTTTCAAAAAATAAGTTAGCAACTCAATCTACAGAGCTTCCAGATGACGGTGCATATTACTTTTATTACATGAAGGCATCAAATTACAGCTCTACTCGATCCGTTTCCAGCAGACATTATAATTCCACAGTAAAATTTATTCCTTTATCAATGATTATCGAATAATCGACAGATATTTATTTTCACGTGTAAGGATAAGGCTACTATCCAATATGATAACATTAAATTCATATTTTCAATCGTAATTACTGCTAATCAATAAAATATGTTCATTCTTAGATTTGATACAACATTATACTTGAAGTTAGTAAACAAGAAACTGGAAGAATGATGAGGAAAGAAGATTACTGGCGGTCAATTTATACCAGGAAACAAAAATCACAAAGCCTCTCCCTTACTCTATAATTAATGAGCTTATCAATAGGATGCGACTTTAATGATGTTAATAATATATCAGCAGCTCCAAATGAAACTAATGGATAACTCCGCAGTTGTGATTTCCCTCTAGTCGAGATTCTCAGCTTCTTCTGTCTCATTTCCGTCGTACGTAGTAGCTTGTTCGCTCAGAGAAAAAGGTTATCTTTGTAAAGGTGAGAATGCCTAGAATTTAGTTATGATATGACTAACTTACTATAAATTAATATAGGATTAAATGGTATCTTCTGATATGTGTAAACCCAAAGATTTCAAGCTGTTAAACCATGGATTCACACGAAGTCTTAAAAACGAAATCTGAAAACTCTACTTCAGATTATTGCTGAGAATATTATTATCCATTCGCAAACCTGACTTCACGGGTCCATAGCATTGTAGAAAATACAACATAACAATACGTACTCTCACGTACGTATAATACGTATTTCTCTATTCAATTTATATATGCTATTATGCATTTGTTCACAATGATTAACTCTATACACACACCTTTCCTCAACATCCTCTTCCTTCCAAAGTCATTCCTTAGGCATAACGATTTCCTGTCCCATATTTTCACACCCATTCATCAGCTTTCAACGGTCTATCAGTCTTCTGTAAGGTAGAACTAATACAGATTCACACCTGTATATTAATTTTATTAATATTAATATCTTTATTAAACACGCAATGGTCCTTTTTTTAATAAATACCATGCAGAATATCATCGTTGAAATTACATTGGTATTACCGAAAGAACCCTCCAGCCTTTTTAGCACCATTTCGTACCACGTACATTCATTCATATTCTTTAGCTCTGCTATTCTTTCTCCATCTTCTTATTCAGTGAAATAACAACGATTTCCACCATTCTATTTTCATTTTAGTTTTGTAGTTATTGCCTCGTGTATGTTTTAACCAAATTACTTGCTTTATTCTACGTTCTTCACTTTAATGCAAACATTTATATTAATTTACATGTATCTATGTGAACATTTATGTGTATTTTTGTTTACCCATCAGGTCTTTACTAACATATTTCCACCGCATAAATTAAATTAACTATCCATAAGTTTTGCAGGTTTTTTTCACACCCTCCTTCCTGCGATCGTTTTCCTGCTGCGGTGATTATTTTTATCGAAGCTACATCTTAGGTTTTTAAACCTAAGTACTTAAGTAAACAAAGTAGTTTTCTTCTGTGTAGTTTTACTCAAGCTATCTCTGTCTTAAAATTTTAATGACGAAAGGTTTAATGTATGAAGAGATTTATTTGCCTTAATCTAGAACGAATTAATTAATTTAACGAAATAAGTTCATCTAATTATTATTACTACAATGCTCGAACTGTCTCGAACCTACCATTAACTGACTTACACTCTTCCTCCGCAGTATCTTATAACAGAGTACAGGTGGAGCTCGCTTTGCTTCTTCCTCACTTTATTATTATATTATTTGAATTATTAAATAGAATACCTCTAACAGAACAACTAGTATGAGATGCTTTCACGATTTAAAGATTAAACGATGAATATAGGTCGTATTGGGAGTCGATGCAACGACCAATAGTTACCCACGGTGATTACTACCAGGCAATATACTAACTTCAGTTCTCTTCTTCTCCCGAAGATTGCAACGTAGTTTCCGAAATACGTATCGAGAATAATAATGCTTACAATACCTCAGTCAAAGTTAACCTTAACCCCCATGGTCGGGGTAAATCCGCAAGACTGGATGTTCGCAAACAACTGCTAATTGGAGCTTTTTTTAACTCTTAATGTTCAGAACATATTCCTCAAAGGGGTATGGCGCCATTTAGATTAATTGCTTTCGTGATAAAACATAATTGGATTTTAATTGTGATCCCATATATGACCTGTGACCTTCATTTCTCCATTTTCTTTTCAGAATGAATCTCAAGTTAAGGATGCTGATTTTAATCATCCTGTTACCTCTCTTAGCATCAGGGTATCCATCTGATAACCATCTGATCCAATTTCAGAAATGAGGACGATGTATTACTTGTCTAACAGAGTATCAGGACAACGAACACAGGATGATTTTTGCACGAAGAGAACCTCTTGTCAATGCAAGACTAAAGTTGACGGTTTTATCTACAAATGTGATTTGCTCTTATATGCCAGTTTCGACAGTTATGACAATATATTAGAAATCTCCTGCAACGAAACCATCAAAAAAGAAGAAATTAGTGGTCACATGCAACATTTATCTATAGTGGCAGCAGAATCTCCTAATAATCTCTTACTTAATGATTGCCCACCAGATTCCATCTCAGACTTCCGGTATCCCGCCCAAATAAAGGTACTGAAGCTTAAATGCGTCGAGAGAAAAGACTTTATTCTTGCTCCCGATCAATTCCGAAATCTAAGTAGGTTGAAAGACTTAAGTATATCATGTGCATCCCTTAGGAACCTACCTGAGACAATATTTAAAACGACAAAACTTAAGCTCAGTAGAATTTCGATAAAAGGAACATTGATTGAACGACTAGGGAAAGGACTCTTGTCAAATCTTTCTACGCTAAATTCCCTCCGGTTGGTAAAAAATGAAAAACTCTCCGTAAGAAAGACAGATTTCACTGGCTTGCATAATTTAAAAATTCTTGAAATTACAAAATCACATATCAAAGAAATAGAGGAAGACTTTTTTCTACCAATATGTAATCTCACTCATTTGATAATTTCTGACAATGAATGGAAACGTTTACCAACAAGTTTTACGCTACTACAAAAACTCGAGTATCTTTAAATATCTAATACATTCATTGAATGGATTGGCAATGGCACTTGCAGGCACCAGATTAATATTAGCAGTTTCAAAATAAAAAGAAATTCCTTCCTTGACATACATCCCGATTGCCTACAAATGTATAATAATTCTCAACAGATTGACATATCTGGAAACCGCATATCTAGTTTACCAAATACAACAATAATACTGAACAGGTTAACCGGTTTTAAATTGAATGACAACGGTCATGACATCAAAGTCGTGGAGAATTTCATACACAGTAACACGCTCACCAAAATTAAAATGAGGAATTCCTCCATTCAGTCGATACATAAAGACTTCTTTCGAAGCATTCCCAATATTTTGCAAGTAGATTTAAGCTATAACCAACTCACCTACTTGCCAGACGGATTTTTTGAACTAAATAATAAATTAAAAAGTGTTTTACTACGGAGTAACAAGCTAACTACTATCCCCAAGAGTTTGTTAGAATACAACTTATTTTTGTCTGGAATCGATTTCTCCCGCAACAACATCACAAAAATCGGCCTTAAAGTCATAGATAAAACATAAATCTTCCTTCCCTATCTCATTTCGATCTCTCCAACAATAAATTAACCCATATTAAACGCAATTCGTATTCCAGCAAGTCAAATGTAACAAGCATCGATGACTTCTACCACATCAATTTCCAGATTTACATGAAACCTTTACTGAGTAAGTTAAAGACATTTCGGATTGGAGGAAACAAAATGGAAGGGAGTTTCTTCCCATACCATCTAAATTTCAAATTTTTAACCAAACTCGAGGCTGAAAGCAATTCTTTTACAGAGATAAATTGGCTCCAAATGCCTCAGCTCGTTGAACTTAATCTATCCAATAATCTCATCAAGATATTAAACCTAACAGTTTTCAATTCACGCGAGAACTTGAAATACCTGAACTTATCACGCAATAAAATTAAAAGTCTACCAAGACAAATTTTCTCCGAGCACTTTAAAAGCCTAACTTCACTAGATCTGTCATTCAATCGGTTGAAATCCCTACCTGATGGATTTCCAATAAACGATAGTCCAGAAAATATATTAGGAGGAACCGTCTTCTACAATTTGGAGTTAGACTTCTTGGATGTCTCCGGAAATCAGATGAGGAGGTTCGAGCTCAGCTAGATCAGAGGAACTAAGAATTTACGCAAAGTGTCCATAAGAAGCAGCAACATATCTGCATTGGATTCAAGAAGCATGCTTATTTTCCACGCTATAGTACTGGACCTTTCTCATAACAACATCAGCTCGACAAGTTGGCCTTGGTTCTACGATGAAGATCTAAAATTATCAGGAAAAATATCCCCATTTGTGAATGTGGAAAATTTGGAAGTAAGTGGTTTTGATTATTTTCTCTTCATAAAAAAATAGATGATACGTTTTTTTCAAGCTCAATTTGTATTGAATACTAACTCGCACTCAGAATATTATTCGACTTAGTTTCTCTTGGTGCTGACTCCAGTCTTGGCCGTCTTCCTTTGGAGCTCTTTCGGGCAGGCGGGCCTTCAGAAATCTGTATCGCTTGAAGTGATTTTACATAAGTTAATAAAATTATACAAGAAATATTCATAGACATCGGTATTAATATAGGGTCTTTTAAAACAATCCCTTTGATATACTGGTAAATATAGCATTAATAAAATGTAATAACTTTTTCTTTGGCTATAACTTTTAATATTTCAGAATTATAATGACTTAAATATGCAAATTACCATTTAACTAGAGTACAGCCATTTCTTCTAGACAACACGGCTGATGATGGAATAGAGTTTTAATTAATCTTCAAATTCCGTGTATATCAGTGCAGCGGAACGCGTCACTTCCGTTTCCGGTAACGGCAGAGACGAGGTATGATTCCTTGACAAAGACGGCTATTGTAGTTTCATTTATAAAGCAAAAAGGCGATACTTTCGATTCGTTTGCTATTATTTTGCGTAATCAAAATAATAATAAACTAATATTCAGATACCTAAATTTCAAACTTCTATATATGAAAGATGAAGCAATAAACACCTAATTGAGTGTTTATTGTTCTATTAATTATTACCCCCTTCAACAAAGTTGAGCTTGTAAATATCAGCTTTATTATGAATATGAATTAATATGAAAGGATTGAGATAATCTCAAACATTTAGCAATTCATTTACGTAGATATCATCTTCCCTTAATGACCTAACAGATGAAGTCGTATATGAACTTCATCTGTTAGGTCTGGAATAAACTAAGATACGTTAAAATTATCAGAATTAGTTATTGTTTGGGATTGCTCTAAAACAAGAGGAATTTCCTCTCGCGATGCTAAAAATTTTTAGACAACACCCAGAGAACATTTAAGCCATGCTATGAATAACATTTGTTTGAACTTCGATCTATGATGAATCCTGTTAAAAATAGTACTTGGGTCTGCATTCGCTCACAGTAATTTCCTCTGTTTCAAGACCTTATTTCTATACATTGTCTGTAGAATTATACAAACAATTTGCATAATTTAAGACTATAAAAGCGAATAAGAAGAGAAAGGATAAAGGAAGAGTTCGAATACATATCAATTACAGTTTTAGTAATCTAAGGTTTTATTCATTCAACCATTAAGTGTTTGCTTACTCCTCTTTATCTTTAAGTAACTTTACTTCATCCCTGTTTTTCTTAAAGGAGCTGTACCTTGCTTATAATGAAATAACGGTCATCGGTATAGATTTCCGAATACATAACCCTAACCTGAGGATACTTGATCTTAGCTACAACAAGATGAAGCACCTCACTTATCAAGAATTGCTGTTCTCCTCTTATCGTTTCCACAAATATGGAAATGTTGAGCCATACTATGCTAGCCACAGCCTAACGGTGGATCTAAGGAATAATTTGATTGGAAGCATAGAAGTTCCCCATGCAATGGTGAGCAATAATTTTTGTGAACGTTTATCTTATTTTTCGTATATCTAGAACATCTAGTAGGGGAAAGTCCTCTTGTTTGGGACAGATAAGCCTTTTTGCAAAATGCAAAATTGTTTAAGGCAAAATCAAATTAAAATTTATGCTTAAACTAACTTTAAAGTGTTATAAAAAGACCCTTTGAAGGAATTATATCAAACCAGGATTGACGACCGGGTGTGGGTAGTAATGCACGTCGGTCAAATGAGCGCTTTCACATTGAACGGTTGTTGCCGGGTGCCATCCCCCATCCCTTGCTGCTTGTTTTGACCTTTGAAAGCCACTAGTATTAATTATTTTTTCATCGGCAACTGTTGAATGTAAACATACATCACTTATCATTCACCGAGAAGTAAGGTTCATTCTTTTTTTTTGACATGCGGCCGCTGCCGGGTAAAAACATTGTTGCGATATGAATGTTTATAAGATGTTGTTGGTGGGGAGGGAGGGTTTCATTATACGCCTCCACTTTGACAAATTCTTATTTAAGCGTACTTCCAATTATATATTTTGTAACTGCCGGCAATGCACCAATCACTCACTGATATATCGTTTTATCATATGAAGCAATATTTTAAGAATTAATTATATAAAGCAATATGTAAAGAATTTAATATCCGAAAATAATTTGGTGTTAACTAGGGCAGGTAAGGAACAGGATAAACAACAATATGTGGACAAATGCCGTGATTTGCACTGGTTTCCGAATCCCTACTTTCTATCCCCAGCAAAGTTTTTTACTTTCTAAATCCACTTCTAACTGTGCACCTTCCTTGGATTTACCAATATAACTAAAAATTCGTATAACTAAAAATTCATTCATAATTCATAATTCAAAAAATAAAGCGGCGAGGAGCGAAACGAATAATAAGCGAGATTTACCGAAAATCCCACCTAAATTTGTTTGCGAAAGAAAAATATCAATTGCGATAGTTAACTGTAGGAGTGTTAAAAATATAGTATCCGATTTGGAGCATCTTATTCGCTGCCACGACACCGATATTTTTATAGGAACAGAAAGCTGGTTAAATGAGGATATAAGCGACAATAAAATATTTCCAAAGGATTACACTATTTATCGCCGGGATCGTAAGGAAAAGACAGGTGGCCGTGTTTTTATTGCGGTTAAATCATCTCTCCAGAGCAAGCCGAGGACTTTGAGTGATAGCGATATAGAAAGCGTCTGGTGCACAATAAGCCAACAGAACAAGCCGAACATAAATGTATGTGCGTTTTACCGACCACCGAACTCTTCTCGACAGGTTTTGCGACATCTTAACGACGAAATAAATTTCTACACGAGTAAGAACAACCAGAGTATAACTATAATCGGGGGGAATTTTAATCTTCCAGACATCGACTGGAATAATAATAGCATAAAGAAAAGGGCCCGGGATGTCGACTCATGTAAAAAGTTATTAAATTTACTTCAGAAAAACTCGCTAAGCCAAGCGGTAAAATCGCTAACCAGGGGTGACAATATACTCGATCTCCTTTTAATTAACTTTCCTGAGCGCATAGAGAACATTTCGATTGACGAAGATCTTGGAGACCACAAAGGCGTTTTTGCAGATATTGAGATAAACCTTAGCAAGTATAAGAAACCCAAACGTAAAATTTATCTCTATTCCAAAGCCAACTTCGAGGAATTTAACGGAAAACTAACTACCGATTTTAAATCATTTAAGTCGCGCGTAAGCAACAACAACACTGAGGATACATGGAAATCATTCGTGGAGATAATGCATAAATTTATAGATTTGTATATACCTTCGAAATACTCTAAAAATGATTGGGAGCCCAGATGGTACGATAAAGAGGTTAGAAGGGCTCTCCGCAAACAGAGAGATTAGCACGGAAAAGTAAAGGCTTTTACAGGAATAGATCAGCCTGTTCCAAATACACCACGATCACTATTGCTAGAAAAGCACAAGAAAGCAAAATGCGACACCAAGCGAGCTATGCGTAACGCCCACAGCAACTTTAAAAAGAAAATTCTTGGGGAATGTTTAGAGGAAGACCCTAAAGCTTTCTGGTCCTACGTTAGAGAGGTACAGGGAAAGATACAAACAGTGAGCTCGATAAGTGATATTGAAGGTAACATTACTTGCGATTCGAAGAGGAAAGCGAACATACTAAACGAATTTTACCAAAGCGTATTCACATTAGATTGTAACATAGAGATCCTCCCTAAGGTTAATATACTGGACTCAATGCCAAATATAACTTTTACGACAGACGGTATAGTTAAAATCTTACGCAAAATTAAGCCAAATAAGTCGCCAGGGCCAGAAGGCATTCCAGCAAGAGTGCTCAAAGAACTGGCAGAAAGCGTCGCCCCTTATCACAAAATTATATTTTGTAAATCGATAAATGAAGGTAGGGTCCCATCCGATTGGAAATTAGCTAATATTACTCCTGTTTACAAAAGCGGATTAAAGGAGGACCCAGGAAATTATAGACCCATATCATTAACTTCGTTGTCCGGAAAGGTAATGGAACATATCGTCGTAAGCTCACTCATGGGATTTTTAGATAGAAATGAATTCCTCGACGCAAACCAGCATGGTTTTCGTAAGTCCCGATCATGTGAAACCCAACTTGCTCTATTTGTACATGATATCTTAAAGCCGGCCGAAAGTAAAAAGCAAGTGGACGCTATTTTCCTAGATTTCAAAAAAGCATTCGATAGAGTACCCCACTACAAACTAATTTACAAACTTAAACTAGCAGAAATATGTTTTATTCCTATTGAAAATAAAATAAATACTTACATTAATTTCCGTGTAATATTTTGATTGCATTCCTATCCTTATTATGGAAGAAATTTTATCGATAACGCGCATGGATACATCGTGTAAACGTTATTCACGGTATTGTATCGATGTTACTAACTCATTCATAGTACTTGTAGGAATAAATAACGTATCTTACATGCAAACATCAATCATGGTTGAACCCACTTTTAATATTCAAATAAGGACATTTTTCTGTTTCCGCCATTTTGTTTTACAGAGGCCCCTGATTGGTCTACAGCAAAACAAACATTAGAATCGGATTTAGGAGGTAAAAATCAGCGAAAGAGGGAATAATCGTGGATCGACGTTAAATAATAACAGAGATATTAGTTTTGGCCAGCTATTACGATTTCCGCCCACTGTGCGCCTATCCCACACAACATGCTGTTCCGTACTAGAGGACCTAATAAAAGGAATATAATAAAATTCACAGTCTATGGCGATGTCTTGAGGAAATATGTCATGATGAAGAAGAACAATTTGAACTTTTTCCACAGTATTTACAATTAAACATTCCACAGGGAAGTGTTCTTGGTCCGATTTTATTTCTAACGATCTTGTAGATAAAGTAAAGAGTAATGTTAGCTTATTTGCCGATGATACCCTGATATACAGAGAGATTTTGTCAGAAAACGATTGTAATGTACTTCAAAACTACCTGGACGTAATATCAGGATGGTGTAAAGATTGGCAGCTGGATTTAAATATAAATAAATGCGTTGCCATGAGTTTTACCCGCTCCACAATCATAATTCCCGCGCCAAATCTCAGGGCATCCATTAGAGTGAGTGCACGACAACAAATACCTAGGAGTCGCGTTTAGCAGTAACTTATCTTTTCAAGAACATATTCGAGATGCGAAAAGCGAATAGAATGCAAAGATTAACTGGTAGATTTAGATTTTAGATTTAGATAAATACCCCGCGAGCCGCCAGAGGCGTATGGCAGGGGGTGTAATACACCACCATTATTCATTCCTACCTATTAGTATCTCTAATAGCTTGGGGAAAAAACGACCAAAAGTAGTTATCCGTCCTTGCGATTACTTCCCTATAACGCTTCGTCGATGCCTCTCGGAGATCGCGTTCGCTCCTTACTGGCACTAACATTTCACTTACTTCGTCTATAAATTCTGAACGATTGAACTTTTCGAAAAGTTTCCGACGATATTCAGATCTTCTCATCTGTAGTGAATTCAAACTGAGGGACTCTATCATTGCCGTAACGCTGCTATCAAACCTGAAATCCCCAGGTCGTTTTTTCCCCAGGCTATTAGAGATGCTAATAGGGATGAATGAATAATGGTGGTGTATTACACCCCCTACCATACGCCTCTGGCGGCTCGCGGGGTATATATCTAAATCTAAAATCTAAATCTACATTTACAAATACTGTGGAAGAAGTATAAATTTATCTTCTTCATCAAAACAATATAATTTCACTTTGAATTAAATAATCTAATATAACCATAGATGGTTAAGGCAGCCTCCCCGATAGAAGAAGATGCCGAGTTCGATTCCCGGTATAGTCAGACATTTTTCAAGTGCCTTTTTCCTCGGGAATCATAAACACACTTGAAATTTTTTTTTTCCTTGAATTATACCCTAACAGTGATAAATATTCGCAAGTATTTTATTAGTTCCATATGACATTACAATTACAAAATATCAAGAGGACTCTTTGATATTGTGTATATTGTCTCGTTCTAGAATTACAAAGGAAAACCATTTGCGAAACGACATGCTTTTTTACAAGAATTTTCACTAGACAAAAACTTAAATATGAAAATAACCTTAGAACTAAATGCACTATTTTTCTTTCAGTTGGTCCGCAATGTTACCACAATATGCGAAAAGCACAAATACAGCCATGCCACTATTCTATTGGGAAATAATCCATTTGAATGTGGATGCAAAGTTTTTCCTTTTCTTCGTGTGCTAGAGGAAGACGTAGTTCTCACCAGCGAACTGTGGCGAACTAAAAGGGTAGACTGGGTACTGCAAGCAAGGATAGACGCCACCAATTTAACATGCAGGTAACGGATATTATATAAAATATGACTTTCTTAAATATTTGTTCGACATATCTAATGGAATCCTTTGTTTTCATAGGTACGCTTGATTGAGGATTTGGTTATAATTTCATACTTATATCAATAAGATAATTTAGGCTCTCCCTCTCTTTCATTAACTGCATTTACATCATGCCTATCATTATTGACACAAATGCTGTAATTCTCAGGTATCCGGAAAGTGTGAATGGAAGGTTGGTGGTTGATGTGGAAACTTGGATGCATCATCTTCTTCCATTGATGGGGTTTTGTTATTTGTCAGAAGAAAAGGATATATTCTAAATCAAATAATGCCATTGTTAATATAAATAAATCCGTCTAAACTTTTTCTGTTAAATCCTAAAACTTTTCCCCGATAATTGGACTTCCAAGGTGCGTTTCCTGTGTTTTTGTACGAAGCTTGTACCAAAATATTGTCTCTGTATTAAAAAAAGATAACTTCATATGAATAAATATTATTATAGGTATATTGCGTTTATAAGTACTATTTTCCAACACAGTTCCCATTTACCTGGATGCACTTTTCATGCCATACTAGAGGTTTTTTATTCCATCCGCATAAAACTCACCGCCAGCTCCTTTTCTAGGTCTTCATTGACTCATGTTTTCACTTCCTTATCTTCATCCATCCTTTTTTAACCAAAATGTTTCTTAAGACTCAAGAACAAGTGGAAGTTGGATGGGGCAAAGTCTAAGCTGTATGGGAGTTTGATTAAGACGTCTCAACCAAGCTGATCCAAAACGGCTTCTGTGCCACAGGCAACATGTGACGGAGCGTTGTCATGCAGACGGCAAATTCCTTTAGTCAGCAAACCTCATATTCAATTCTGGATTGCTCTGTGTAGTTTTTTAAGTGTTTCATAGTAATAAGCTGCGCGGATTGTGCTTTTGGTAGACATAAGCTTGATGGTAAGAACCCGTTTTCAGTCCCAAAATTGTTGCCATGATTCTTCGAGTATATAGCGTCACATGGTTCACTATGAACTTCCGTTCGACCTTCAGAAAATTCTTTGCAGCACTTCTTCACATTTTCTGTCAAAAAATACAGCTTGTTCTATATGTCTCCTTCAATCATTGATGAATGGAAAACGGCGTTCCCTTTCTTGAATTGAAGAAACGGATAAACTAGCGGAATTCAGAGAGAGCGTGGACGGGAAGGGAGGTGGTGTGGTGCGACGACGAAGTACCCATCGCGAATGAGTCTCAGACGCAAACTAAGCATCTCATCTGGTCGGCTTGGAAACTAATTAAAGGAAGAAGATCTAATCTACGTAGCAGTGTAGTATAATTTGAATTAAATAAAATCATAAATTGAATTTTAAAATTTAATCTGAGAAAAAATATTTTCGTCGGGCTCTACGCGCCTTGTAATCTTACTTTTGGGAAAACCTCGTATTTGGGGATCCGAGACGGTAAATAAAACGAAATAATGGTTGCGTTTTAGGAGTTAGTATTAACACAAGGTATTTCCGGTAGAAATACCCCGCCTAAGGAAAAGACTTCATAACAATGACTTCAGTAATAACAAGGATGTGAAACTGCGTGATAAAATATAACATTTATTGGTTATTAACAGTGGTATATAAACAACTTTTGTTTAAAAATATTTTCACCCAAAATATTAACTTTTTCTGCATCCGTGCATTTGGCCATCTCTCTCGAGCGTACGGGTGAAACGCCCCACTTCTGTAGGTGGGATGTCCCATTAGCTTGAACTGAATTTAATCTGGAAAGCGTATGCTATATTACAAAATTTGCAAATATTTTGTCAAAACGTGTAGAACATTTAAAGAACAATATCAATTTAAATTATAATGAAATCTGCAATTGGTATGAATGAGGACTAGAATAAACACAAAATATTATCGTTTTAACCGAAAAAAATTTATCACAATTTTGATGTTTTTCGAAATATCGGAAACACTTCTCACAGATTATTCTTTGATTTCGACAAAAATTTAATATTTGTAATGTCCATGTGGTTGGGCCACTTTTTCCAGGTATTACATTTCGATCAGAAAAAATTGGCAAAACGCTTCTCCCTAGTGCTTACTAAAAAATACCTAATTTTTGATCGTGCATAAAATACTTTAAATTTGAATATAAATTTAAACATAGATAAAAAACGTTTCCTTGGAAAATCTCTACTCAGTATCATCCTTAAAGTTAAATTGATACTTATAAGGCACATGTACCAAAAGATAGCACTGGGGTATCTATCTCGAGAAGAGGTGGGGAATCTATCTTTTCAGTACGGGAGAGATGCCCTTACAGCCAGTGGGGCTACACTTTGTCCAAGATGGCCAATCACTGCACGTGGATTTAGATGAACCTATAGCTACAAGTTTTCTCCCTTTCATTAAAAATATTCAACCATTTCAACTGATGCCAACCAGAAACATTATACTCTATCTTATAACAGGGTGGAAAAAAACAGTACCTACTTGAAATGATGCTATAAAATTGCGTAAAAAATAAATCGCCGTGAAACTGTTGTAGCAAGACAGGTGTATTCCAACTAACTGTCGGACACTGTCAGTAGCGTAATATTGTGGTTTTCCTTAAAAATACTACGACTGGGACGTCTCTCCCGGAATATCCTTACACTCCACATACTAATAGATATGTTAATTCCTTCTAAAATAGTTAGTACAAACAAATCGGGAAGTTTTTCACAATTAATATACAAAATATTTAGTTTCTACGAGATTTTAGGCTTTCATATGTGGAAATGGAAACTTTTAACTTCCATAAGTGACTATTGTGCCTTCCATGGATCCAATGGAAAGTCACAATATTGCAACATAACAGGAAATGAAATATTTGAGGTCTTTTCCGGAAAAACTGGTGATCAACTCCGATTGAGTTCTCATCAGGTTGAAGTTATATAAAGTTAGTTAACCTCTACAAATCTATAAAATCTACAACAAAACAATGGAAACAGTTGAGTAAGCATACAGGATAATTTAATTGGAAGGTTTAAATGATTACTACAGTGCTCTTTAATTTTTGACCAAATTTATTTACCAAAAGTAACAAAAAATTATCAACAATTGTCAAAGCAATTATTCATGATAACAAATAATAAAAAATAAGTTTACATTGTGGTACAACTTAAAATAGGCACGAATAGTATAAAGCTCTGGGTTAAAGAGAAATCAGACATGAGAATAAGGCAACCAGAATCAAATTATGTCAGTGGTACAGTTTACATAAATTGTAACTTGAACATATTAATGTAATAAATGAGATTATCTACCAAAAGACAACTGGAATTTGTCATCACTGCTGACAACCTCTTGGCCAGCAGCATAGCACACAAGAAATTAAGCTTCAATTCCATCTTGTTTGTGGATGATCCACTAAAACATTTCTTGGTTTAATTTCCAATTCTATATCTAAAAGCACAAAATTTGTTTACCTTTCCAGTCAGGTATAAAAGGATTGTGATTCCTTCCTGCTTTAAATCCAATTCTTTACACTTCAAGGAAGCAATCACTGAATCACGGGATATTTCAACGATATTGATTGATTCATTCTTTATCGTTAGCGATTAAATGCACGGCGGGACGGTAAATGAAACGATTAGTATTTAGATCGGAAAATAAGAATGAAAAAGTTATCAACTCACCAAGCTAAGAAGAAATAATTACTTTAAATGAGAAATGAAAATTCATTTAATACGACGATAAACATTAATTTCACGTAAAGAATCAATAAACATTGGTGTTGCTATAAACAAAGCTTTTGGTTGCTGACACACTTAAGCAGACTCATTATGCTAACAAACTTGAATTTACAATTATAGCTTGGTCTTGACAACGAGTTGTTTACAATGTCAGATTTTCATAAAATTTTCGTATTTTACTTCCAAACTCTCACAAATTCGAAGGAAAGCAATATTCTACGACCAAAATAAGAATCTTCATTCCATTTTCTTTCTTCGGGCGTTAGTTTTAGTTTCATACGACCATTATTTCTAATTTAATTTTATTAAAGAAAAGTACCCTGCAAATGATAATATTTTCTTCCCATGTATTTCTTATGGAAATGTTCGACTATCTGGAGTCGAACCGAGTATAGTTGGGTCAACAAAAAGTAGCCTATCATTTGTGCAGGGGAGACTTTTAATATTCTACGAATTTTGAAAATTTGAACATATTTAGCTTTAGAGTTATAGCGTGAAATAGATTTTTGACCCCGACTGGGGACGAACTGGAGACAGCTAGGTGGATAAAAGGTAGCCTGTGTTGGTATTCGGATGACAAATGACCATCATGACAAATTTCATCAAAATCAGTTGAATATTTTTTGAGTGTTGCAGTAACAGACATGAAAATTTCTAAAAGGTGTTTCGGACTCTGGAACATCCCTACTATCCAGCAACACAACGTTTTTTGAAATGGGATAAATGTACAGACACGACCACCTCTACAGATTTATTATATAGCATAGATTTGTAGAGATTACCTTACCCTAATACAACTTCAACCTAATGAAAACTCAATACTAGTTGATCACTATTTTTTCCTGAAAAGGCCTCAAATATTTTATTTCCTGTTATGTTGCAACATTTTGACTTTCCATTGGGTACAAGAATAGTCACAATAGTCACTTACTTAAGTTAAAGGTAAATAATAAGCAGTACACAGGTTGCAATGTCGATATAAGCGAGACACTTTTCTTATTCGGTCGTTGAGAACATTTCCTCACATTATCCGCTGCTTAGATTATGACTAATTTTTTATGAGCTGCGATGTAGTTTATTAATTCTTATTCAATGTTCATTGCCGGCAGTGGCGGGACCTACTTTTCTCTGTGAGTGAATACTACCAGTTCGAAAATTATATTCCTTGTGGTAGAAATCGGTTTTTGTAGTGCGTTACTCGCGGCGAGGCGTTCATACGTTATCACACAACTTCGATTTAAGTATTGTCCGGTAGAAAAGCAGTACGTACCATAACTATGTTTTGTTCGTGCCTGGCCATGTATTTTCTACAGATACTGACTGTTTACAGTTAATTATTTTCATTAGAAATAACGTCTCATCTCGCTGAAAGCAAACTACGCACGGTGGGATTTCAAACGCCGCCGTTAAACTGACCCCAGTTACGTGACACTCGGGATGGTTATGTTTGTCACGCCGGAGTAACGTCATGCGCCGTCTATCTATACACTGTCGTTGGGAAAAACCTTTGCAACTGAAGGTTGACAAAGAAATAGCCCACGTTGCGGGAAAACACCCACAGAGAAAGGGGTTGAGAAAAACCCACAAAAACACCGTAAAAAATAACAATAAAGTATAGACAATAATAAAATACCATACTACATATGCATATATCAATAAATTTACAGAAAAATAAAAATAGTATTAATTACAAGAGAAAAATATAACATTTACTAAAGTGAGAAAAAAAATTGAGAAAAAAATCACAGATATTAAGAGATTTTCTACTAATAACTACTTTCTACTAATATTCGTCATAGAAAAAATTAGTAAATAAATAAAGGTCAGCCACCGGCGTCCGTCGACTTTTTCAAATGTATCTCAGCTGAAAGAGGGTGAGATGAACCTGAAAATGAAAAGAGAAAGAAAGAGTAGATGAGATGTATACATAGCTATTCGGATAAAAAAAACAGAAAGGAAGAGTATTGATTGGATGCAACGACGATTGGAAGGAATGATGGAAAGAGCTAAGGAGGTATTTGATTTTCAGACCGATAGAGTCTTTGAAAGATCTCACGGTAAAATGAAAAGATGATTGTATTAATTTTGGTTGAGCAACTTCATACCAGCATTTTGCTCCGATGACAAGGACAGATTTACTGCAAATTTCGTTTCTATGAATTGGTATCATGAGCTTGCCAGTGGAACGAGTTCCTAGTCTTGCGAGTTGTTCAGTTCAGTTGTAAAGTAATTATCAAGGTACCTGGGGCAACATTCATTAAGAACTTTGTATACGAGATTAAGAGTGTGAAATTCTCTTCTTGACTGTGGACGAAGCCACTTTAATTCTTTTAAAAGTGGGTAAACATGATCAAATTTTTTGGCGTTGAAGATAAATTTGACCGCATGATTAATAGCTCTGTCTAACTTATTGGTGACCGTTTTGTTTGCTTCATTCATTAGCGTGTCACAATAATCAAAGATAGGAAAAATAAATGCTTGAGCAAGCAATTTTTTCAGCTTAAATGGTAAAATATCCTGCAATCGTTTCATATTTTGGAGAGTTGAATATGATTTCCACAAACTTCCGTTCCTGAGGAACCCAAGTAAAGGATTTATCTAAAAGTATTCCTAGATTCTTTACAGATGAGCTGAAATCAATTTCAATGTTGTCAATTTTTACTTTAGGTAGTGTAAGCGTGTTGATGTTACTCAGTATTTTGGGATAACCAAATATTACACTCTGAGATTTACTTTGATTGATTTTAAACGCCAATGAGTTAAGCCATGAGTGTAGGAGGGTGATTTCATTATTAATTAGATGTATGGCTTCAATAGAGTTTTGCGGTTCCGACGATAGATGTATTTGTAGATCATCGGCGTATAAGTGGTAGGAAACGTGTTTCAAGTGAGAGGATAGATTTTGGAGGTAAAGAGAGAAAAACAAAGGCCTGAGAATAGAGCCCTGCGGAACGCCATGATTGTTTATTATTACTGAAGAGTATATATTGTTAGCGAAGCACGTTTGGGATCTATTTGCAAGATATGAAGAAAACCATGATAACGTGGAAGGAGAGAGATTAAATATCTTTAGTTTGGCAAGAAGTAAATCAATCTGTACTGAGTCTAAAGCTTTACTGAGGTCAATTAGAGCGAGAAAACTGATTTTATTTTTGTCTATTACGATCCTAATGTCATCAGTGACTTTAGTAAGACTTTAATTGTCATCATCGTCATCATCATCTTCTTTCAAGGACTAGACATTAAACGTGTGCTTCAGTATAAGTAAATATTATGTATAAGACGATAAAAGTTCCGTAGAGCAGAATAACTTTTAATCTTCTGAATGGACCGAAAGAAGTTTATTTCTTGCAGGAAGCACGAAATAAGCATCGATAAGCTTGCAAATAAGAAAGAGTTTCAGCTAGAACTAAGAAATAGGTTCTCAGCACTTGAAGTGAAAGAAAACAAAAATAAGGTCATGGAAGTACTGAAGAAAGCGCTAGAGGAGGGAGCAAGCATGCCAAGAAAACATAAGGATAAGAATTTTAGCGATGGGACCTGGACAAAGATGAAACTACGCACAGTGGGCAAGAATCTAAAAAAACTGGCAAAAAAATAAGAAAGTGGTTTTTTTGAGTGCGGTATTTGCATATTCATTTTCTAATAAATTCTTCATAGAGCTGCGAAATCATTTGCGTTGATGCTTGCGCATTACAACTATACAGGAGTTCAAAGTTGACCAAATTTTACGAAAAATGCCAATCTTCGATTTTTCGCAAAATTCTTCAACTTCAAGCAAATCCTGAACCAAAATGAGCTAAATCATCGGGTAAAAAACGATGCAGTTTTAGAAAGCTAATTTTTATGCATCACAATCCTGGGTTTGAATGATTACAGTTGATTGTTTGTATTATTTATACAACAAAATAGTGAGCCCTTATTTTACCGCAAATTTTCACTTAAAGTGAGGAAAATAGTGGTGATGTACCATGAGGTAAAAGCGCTAAGTTATACCACAATGTTCTTTAAAGCTTTCTTAAGAGGTACCTGAAATTAAATCCTGCGACAGTTTGAGATGCCGAGAAATTAAGCTTCTTTTCGATGGCGATGCAGGAGCAATTTCCGCGAGGCGGAGCGCCACTTTCTGAGAAAATAAATTTTAAAATTTTACATCTCCACGATATTTAAGGTTTATATATGTGTTAAAACAGTAGGAAAGCATCAAATTCAATTAGTATAGCGTAAAAAGACCATTAAAATATTTACTGTAGTAGCAAATTAAACTAATAATTAAAATCTTATGAATGTATATCAATAAAAAACATTCATGAATAGATTATATAGAACTTGCACAAAGTTGTTAAAAATAAACTAAATGACAAACAAAACAAAAAACGGTTGAGGATTGAATTGCCAATGGTCGAGTTACGCCAAGAGAGTAAATGGAAAATTTCCCTTTCCATAAGTTAATAATTAATGAGTTTATCAGACGGATGCGTTAACGAGGATGTTACCAATTTATATGCAGCTTTAAAATGTAATTTTGCTCTTCTTTCGTATTTCAATTTCGTTTCCATTTCCCATCAATTGGATAGTAATCAGTTCTATATTGTTGCTTTTGGTAGATATTATTTATAATCTTTATGACGTAAAAATTACTATAATATCAATTAATCACAAATACAGCTTCTATGTTTAGTTTGAATATAACCTTCGACAATACTGCCGTAGATCTACATCTACATCTTATAATGGAGAAAGTCATGCGATGGCCACATCAGATTTTTTGATAATGCGAGGTGAAACAATATTTTATTCAAAAATTTTTCCAGAAAATTTCATAGATAACAAATGATAATATGGCAAAGTGATATATAAATCCTTAACATTTAACACCGATAAATACGGTCACAAAAAGATTGCATAAAAAATGTTCAAAGTTTTGAAAGAAGAAACTTCAGGACGGTTGAGGAAAGAAAAATACATCCGGAGTAATCTCCGGAAATTCATAATTTCATTTCCCCTCGTTTATAATGATTAAATTTATCAACAAGATGTGGTGTAATGGATGTTGCCAATTTACTAGCAGCTCCAATGAAAATAATGTATGACTCCGCAGTTGTGATTCCCCTCTAGTCGATATTCTATCGAAATCATATCTACCTATTTCCTATTGTAAGTACTCTGTCTCTCCCTCCGAGAAAAGGGTTATCTTCTTAAAGGTGAGAATACCTGGAATTTAGTTATGATCAAGAGTTTACCTACTGTAAACTAATGTGTATAAGATTCACTAGCTCCTTCTGAAATGCCTAATATGGAAGATGGAATGCCTACCCAAGGCATTTAGTGGTAAATCCTCGAATCACTGCAATTATGGGCTGTAAACCGAAAAGTACCTCAAAACGCTGATACTCTGGTTAATGCTAAGAATACTACTTTTCTTACGAGTGCAAACTTGCGTCAAGCATGACGGGTCTCAGCTTTAATTTTTTAAATATATATGCATCATTTACATATATGCATCAATCATTGAATCTATCTGCAAAGTTATTTAGTAGTAAATCAATAAATAAATTTTTACCTTAAAAATTTAGTAAATAAAATACTTATCGTATAAGTCGAACAGAATACATTTAGGATAAAATAATAAAGAATTTTAATAACAAGAAAGGGAAACTGATTATAGTCTCTTGTATTTAAGGTAGGCGTAGTTTAAAGATTAGCTTTTATATTTGAGGGATACAAAAATAATATAGTGCTTTAATCTTTGTCAGCTTTTAATTTAGCCGATTATGCGTCGATCGACGGGCCTCTTGTTAAATAGGAATTCGCAGAGTAGTATTTTGGGGGAAAAGGATTTGTGTGAATTTGGATTATATTTCAACTGAATTGCTAATGATTTCATTATCTCTTTGAAATGGTTTTTGTGCTCATGAAATGGTCAACGTTAGCTCAAATCTAGGAGCATAGTTACAAGAATGGTGACTTTAGGTTGTAAGAGTCTGTGTGTTGTCTACAGTCTGTCTTCACTATGTGCGATGTTTGTATACCGCCAGAATACCTAAAATAATATATTAAAATGTAACAATACATTTATGTATAAAATAAATCCTATAAAATATATTTTCCAATATAGAACCAGAGTGGTTCATTGTTTACGTCGATCAAACTTTATTTTTTTTATCTGAAACTGATACGTGATGGTTCATAAAATCTAACGTTTGTCGTCCATAATACAATAGAATATTATAAACTTATGCAATACAGAAAATTAATTCTGTACTCAAAATAATGTTATTACTATAATAACAATGTACCAAGCAGCATTTCCAGAACCCTCCCAATACTTCAAAGAGTGTGGAAGGGCCATTGGGCGGTATTTCTTGGGTATGGTTTGATCTTTGTTATGTTTGGTGAAGAGGATAAGAAGGCCGATATTCCAGGAGTACGGAAAGTGGGAAATTGGATAGTCCCATCGTGGTTCTTAAAGTAGATTTTACATTGAGACCTAGATTAGAATGAAATGAGATGTCTATTTTCTGTCATTCAACGACTCATTTGTGAAAATATCACATCTTGATGATAATTTAAAAAAGGAAACCGAGGAAATTTTTAAGAAGTGAGAGATCGCTGATAATGACCGACGTTGTGTGATGATGACAATACCCGGAGAAGATTTATGCGTGATTAAATTTTCTCCCGGCCACCCAATGTCACCAAACAATTATATTCAAACATCAATTTATGATAAATTATGTTTAACCATTTTTAATAGAGATTTTTGTGTATTTATAAAGTATAAATTTTTGTATATCAAACATCATTTTATGATAAATCAAGCTTAACCATCTTTAATAGCAATTTATGTATTAATAAAGTAAATTTTATAATAGGAGAAAAGTTTTCTCTATTGAATAAAACAAAGCAATCATAGCAAAACATCACGAAGGTGTAAAAGTTATGGAGTTGGCTCGAATATATGAAACCAGCTACAGCTACAATATCAACTATTTTTGCTAAGAAAGAAGAACTTATGGTAGCTGAGGTTGCAAAGGGAACCTCAAGGCTGAATGTCAGAGGTCTTCTTCTAGGGGAAATGGAAAATCTATTGCTAATTTAGGTCAAAGAAATGGAAATGGCGGGCGATTCTACATTTCAAAATGCTGTCCGTCAGAAAGCTAGTCAGATTTATCAAGATTTGAAAGTGAAGACTCCGGGATCAAGCTCTGATGATTATAATTTTAAAGATAGCCTAGGTTGGTTTGACAACTTTAAAAAGAGAACAGGAATTCATAGTGTAGTTACACACGGAGAGGGAGCTAGTGCTGAGAAAGCAGCAACAGATAAATTTGTCAATGACTTTACAAGAATTATAGAAGAAGGAGAATACCTACCCCAACAAGTCTTCAATTGTGATGAGACTGGGTTACTTTGGAAGAAAATGCCCAAGAGTACATTTGTGACAAAAGAAGAAAAAACACTTCCTGGACATACACCAATGAACGATAGGTTAAAATTGCTTTTAGCAGCAAATTCAAGTCGAGACTAAAGGGTAAAACCGATGTGGATCTACCATTCACAGAATCCCCGAGCATTCAAGAAGTTCAATGTCTCTAAATTCAATCTTGGCTTCTTATGGAAGTCCAATAGCAAAGCCTGGGTCACAAGAAGAGACTTTAGGGACTGGATTCACGAAGTGTTTGGACCCACTGTCAAAACCTACCTTGAGCAAAACAATCAGCCTCTAAGAGCCATCCAACAGGCATACAAGAAGAGCTATCCGAGGAATTCCATTTTATTAAAATGATTTTATTTCCTGCCAAGACTACATCTTTGTTGCAGCCTATGGATCAGCTAGTTTTAAATTTCAAAAACATTTACACAAGAGCACTTTTTACCAGGTGCTTTGAAATATGTGAGGCTATCAACATGACCATAAGAAAATTTTGGAAAAAAAATTCAATATTGTCATTGCAATTAGGTTAATTTTAAGGGCTTGGCAAGAAGTAACAATGAGTGTCTCAAAGTAGCATGGAGAAAACTGTGTCCTTCCTTTGATAATGAAGAATCCTCAGATGATGGACATAACTTGGTAAAGGATATTATGGCAACTGCTCAAGATCTCAACTTGGAAGTAGACGAAGAAGATGTTGAAGAATTACTTGAGGAGCAGGAGCGAGAACTGACAACTGACGAGCTGAAAGAACATTACAAGCAGAAATGTGAAAACAAAATGTATATTCCATCTGAAGATGAGGACGTAGAGAAAGAAAAATGCTGAAATCAAAAATGATTTGGCAAAGTGGGAGGAAGTTCAAAATGTTGCTATGAAATGGAATCCAAACAAATCTGAAGCTATCCGAATTGCAAATCTATTTAACGAAAAGTCCATGCAGTTTTTCAGAACCAATATAAAAAAGAGGAAAATGCAAGCAAACCTATACATGTTTATTACAGGTCAATAAATCAAATAACTCTGGGGTGAGCCGAACATCTGATGAAAATTGAAATTTACAAACTGTAGTCATAAACTACTCATTTTATTAACGATACATTTTTGTAGCAAATGTAAATGAATAAATGATATGTACCACATTTTTGAACTTTTACCAAAATGTTTTTTTTTTGTAGACGCCAGCAATTTGACATGCAGGTAACGGATATTATATAAAATATGACATTCTTAAATATAGGTTCGACATTCCTAAAGGAATTCTTTAGTTCATAGGTACGCTTGATTGAGGAATTGGTTATGATTTTATGTGTATATCAATAAGATAATTTTAGTTCTACATCTCATTCATCAACTGCATTTACATCATGCTTTTCATTACTGACACAAATGCTGTAATTCTCAGGTACCCGGAAAGTGTGAATGGAAGGTTGGTGGTTGCTGTGGAAACCTGGATACATCATCTTCTTCCATTGATCGGGTTTTGTTATTTGTCAGAAGAAAAGGATATATTCGAAGTAAAATAATGCCATTGTTAATATAAATAAAGCTGTCTAATTTTTTTCTGATCAAATCCTATCACTTCTCCCCGATAATTCGACTTTCGAGGTGCGTTACCTGTGTTTTCGTACGAAGCTTGTACCAAAATATTGTCTCTGTACTAAAAAAGATATCTTTATTCGAATAAATATTTATATAGGTATATTGAGTTTATAAGTACTATTTTCAACACAGTTCCCATTTACCTGGATGCACTTTTCTTGCCGCACTGGAGGTTTTTTATTCCATCCAAATAAAAACACACCGCCAGCTCCTTTTCTAGGTACTCATTGACTCATGTTTTCACTTTCTTGTCTTCATCCTTCCTTTTTCCGCCAAAATGTTTCTTCGGACTCAAGAACAAGCGGAAGTTTGATGGGACAAGGTTATCAATATTATTTAAGGAGTGAAAAATGTATTTTATATTTAATGTTATAAAATAGTAGCTATGGTATTCATTTCACTTTTGTGATGAGAAAAATGAATACCGAGCTATAGCTACATTCCCACCATCTCTCGAATCTATACAAATTTTTATTTATGTCCAATTTATCAATCCAAATTTTCCTCTTAAGTGATAAACTCGGCAGTATACCAAAATAGGAAACGGAGTTGAAATGTTCTCGTTTATAATTTTCTAGAAAGAAATGGCTGCAAAACAGCAATGTATACTACTGATACTGTCAGTCTCGGCATTACCGTTTTGAATTTGTTCCCACTTTTTGGATTGGAAAATCGTTCCTATTTATCCGCTGGTCAGATTCAACCCCCTCTCCCCCCAAGTGTTCTTATACACCTCTAAAATATTATAAAAACACTTTGTATTTACTTAATTGTATCTCTGCTTATCTGAAATAGTCATCGAACTTAGAATCGTAGTAAAAATTCAACATCTCTTTTCTATATACCATAGTATTACCAAACAAATTTAGAGAAATTAAGATGGGTATTCCACGGGAAAGTATCTTTTATCCAATTATAAGGTATACATTGAGAGAGCAAAGTCTAATTATTCAACACAAATGAATAACGTGTCTTATCAACAACTCAATCGCAATCAGTATGGCAGTTACAAATAATAGAATCCCCTTCAGAAAATAAGGGACGGTTGAGTATGGGGTAATATGTTAAAATATTCGCTTATAAATCGAGAGCCAGAACATGCATGACTTACAACTTTGTGCAGTTTTAAGAGACGACTAAAATTATAAAAATTATTTTCAAGCATGTATTGGACTCTGTTACGATCCCAGGCGATTTTCGCATTAGAAGTGTTTGTAACGTTAATGCTTCGCAGGCTCAATTGCAAAATTAAATTAAAAATAATCATTGTATTAACCTGAAAAAATCTGAAGTGGCCAACACATGACTTTCTCTATATCTATTTAAATTATAATGAAATTTGCGATGGGTATGAATAAACACAAAATATTATCATTTTAACCGAAAAAAATTATCACAATTTTGATGTTTTTCGAAATATCGAAACTTAGAGGAAAAACTTCTCATATATTATTCTTTGATTTCGAAAAAATTTAATATTTGTAATGTCCATGTGGGTGGGCCACTTTTTCCAGGTATTACATTTCGATCAGAAAAAGAGTGGCAAAACGCTTCTCCCTAGTGCTTATTAAACAATACCATATTATTGATCGTGCATAAAATACATTAAATTTGAATAATACTTTAAAAATAGATTACAAACGTTTCCTTGAAAAAAGCTCTACTCAGTATCACCTTAAAGTTAAATTGATACTTATAAGGCACATATACCTAAAGATAACACTGGGGTATGTATCCCGAGTAGAGGTGGGGAATCTATCTTTTCAGTACGGGAGAGATGCCCTTACAGCCCTCGGGGCTACACTTTATCCAAGATGGCCAGTCACTGCACGTGGATTACAGATGAACTTATAGCTTCGAGGTTTCTCCCTTTAATTAAAAATATTCGACCATTTAAACTGATGCCAATCAGAAACATTATATCTTATAACAGGGCCGAAAAAAACAGTACCCTCTTGAAATGATCTTATAAAACCGCGTAAAAAGAATTAATCGCCGTGAAACTGATGTAGGTAGACTGATGTATTCCAACTAACTGTCGAACACTGTCAGTAGAGTTATATTGTTGTTTTCCTTAAAAATACTACAACTGGGGCGTCTCTCCCGGAATATCCTTACACTCCACATAACGACTAGATATGTTAATTCCTTCTAAAATAGGTAGTACAAACAAATCGGGAAGTTTTTCACAGTTAATATACAAAATATTTAGTTTCTACGAGATTTTAGGCTTTCATATGTGAAAAATGGAAACTTATTAGAAGTTACAGGTTACGCGTTTAGCTTAAGTTACGCAATGCTCATGAGAATGATAACACTCTCCTGAAATAATTTCAAGTTCAAGTTAAATCTAATAAGATTGTTTCAAATACATAACGTAGACAATAAGATTACTCAAATTAAACTGTCAGACAGCAGTATCCACTCCTAAAGATTGATTACTCCTGACCTCTTCCACTGCCATCGTCCTTCAGTGTTAAAAATACAAACAAAAACAATCAAACCTTTTCATGCCCAAAATATGCATGAAAATATTATGCTCACCAAAATAATATTTCTACACATGATATGGATGACTAATATAAGGGCCTCTTTGGTGTTGTTAGTTTTTGTGTTACAACAAAAGGAAAGTATCACATGCATTTAGTGTAGCACTGAATTATCATATAAATGTTAACTGTAGTAGCACAACAATCTAATAATAAAATCCAAATTAATATATATCAATAAAGAGCTGAAATAAATAGATTATATAGAACATGTTCAAGGTTTGAAAAAAAGAAACTGCAAGACGGTTGAGGAAAGAAAATACCGATGCCGAGTTATATCCGGAAACTTAATGGAACAATTCCTTTCCTTATCTTATTAAATAATGAGTATATCAACCGGATGCTGTGCAAAGGATGTTACCAATTTATTAGGAGCTCCAAAAAACTTATGGATGGCTCCACAGTTGTGATTCCGCTGAGTTCCCTAACTGATCGGAGTTTCTCTGCCTCATTCCTGTTGTACGCAGTCCATCGCTCCCTCAGAGAAAACGGTAAACTTCATTCTGGTGAGAATGCTTAGAATTTAGTCAGGATATAAGTTATAGATACGAAGAATCACTAACTATAGACCAATATGAGATTCACTAGCACCCTTTGAAATGTGTGATAGGGAAGATGGAATGCCTACCCCAAAATATCTAATATAAATCCTCGGCTCCGAAAGGCTGTAAACCGAAAAATACCAGAAAACGCTGATGTTCAGTTTATTGCTAAGTATACTGTTTCTTTAACAAGTACACTCTTACGTCAAGGATGATGGTTTACTTTTCAGTAAATATGCACAACTTAATCCATGTACTTCATTAAAATCGAAGTGTTTCTAAAATTAAAACAAGAATAATTTAATATATATTCATCTTTTACCTCATTCTAAATAAAATAATTAAAAAAGTTTTGTTCCGTCGGTTAAATTTAAACTCATTTGTCATCAGAAAAGAATACGAGATGATTCATTAAATGTACGATTTAATGAATCATCTCGTATTTTTATATAAAACCTTGCCAGAAATGGTACTTTTTTACTCCTCTAAATTAGTGATTTTAATATATCATCTCCGGAATCTAGGGAGACATTTCTATGAACGAGGATTAAGGAGACTAGTTGTTTCAAACTTGATAGATTAGATTAGATATGTCTACTCATACTCTACAAATGCAATATCAAGTTAATGTAACTTTAGTCAACGGAAAAAACAGTTTGTTTTATGCTCATGAATATAATCGGCGGAATGCAGGTAGGGAAATTATTGGATACCCTGAGAAGCTACATTCATTCCCTCTACCTCCTACTCCTGGCTACAACATACTTAATTAGACTCGAAAGACTTTGTTTCTCAATTGCATCCTTTTTGAAATATCCCACAACACTCATTCCAATTTCCTCTGAGATAGAATTAGTTCCTAATGACATCCATTCTATTCCAAGCATACGCCAATTTTTACTTTCTCCGTAAACGTAGTATAGAGAGAGATTTGTTTTCATGAAAAAAATCGACTTCGAGATTTCAACGTAAATACATGTATTGGGGTCCCTAGAACACGTATTGACCATTTTCGGAATGATGTATGTGTGTATGTGTGTGTGATTGTGGGTGCTCTAACGTAAAAACTGTTAATCGTATCAATACCAAACTTCATATATAGCAATGTGTTAGGTGCTGTCAGAGTCGATTACTTTTTGGAGTAAATTCGTTAACTGAAAGTCGAGCTTTATTCTTTGAAGATTTTCTTATTCATTTCCATTTATACCATTTCATTATAATATTATATTCAACATGGTTACTATATTTCTTCAAAGTTTTGATTGGAAGTTGATTTGGAATTTAAAACACCCGTATTTATTACAGAATAATTATTCAGTTATAATGGTTTCTTGCCGTTATTGATTATTCTTCACAATAACAATAGAGTTTGTTACTATGGGTTTGTATACATGGCAAATAATGCAATGTAATGCGTATATTGCTCAGTCTCTTGCTATAGATTGAACTCTGGCTGAATGAAAATAATTAAAGGTTTTCTTCTTCGTTTTTTTACTCCATTTGTCTTCTTTATTGGCTCTATTTAATTATATTAATAATTTACTTCATTCACTGTTACTTTTTAAGTTTCTACTATTTAAATATGTATTCTTTATTTTTGTTAAAAGTTTGTGTCGGTCGTGTGTTGTTTTGCTCTTCGTTCGAATTATGATTTCGTTTCCTTCGCCCGTTATATTGAGTTGGATATATAATCAGTTTTGTGAATCATCCTCTATTGGTGCTTGTAGTAGACTTCAAAGGCCAATTTCGCCGTTTTTCATCGAACATGTCCCGAAAAACATTATTCATAATGTTTGTGACGTAAAAGTTAATTTGATATAAATTAATCGCGACAAAACTGCTGTTTATGTGCCCACCCTTTGTTTTCGAAAAGAAAGTAACCCTACCTACCCAAATCTACCCATCGGCACCGCGCTTTGTTAGTTGTTGACACAGGCGCTGCTATCTAGCGGCCAATTTCGAAAAAAAGGGGGTTCGAGTTCGAGAATACCGTCGCACATAAATATTTACATTTTATATATGGAGAAAGCCAAATGCTGGCCACATCAGATTTTTTCTAAATATTGTGAATGTATTATTCGTCTTTCCTGCCGCTGACATTCATCACCTTACGTAGTACTTTACTTCCCACTCATTTCCTGTAAAGATTAAACTTTTTGAGATCTATATTTTAATGCTTCTCAAATTGATTCAACAATTAAGTTCAATAATATTTATAGTAAATATAATCTTTTAGCCAAAGTTTGTACAGTAACTGAAGGCTTTTCTGCCCTGCAATTATATCCTATATATAATTATATCCATTTATCAAGATCATGCCGATCCTAGGCAGGGTACTTGATTCAGCTTGTGCACGTAGTTTACCCTCAAGATCTAAATTAGACACTCACAAGCAGATCTCTATACTTAGAGGTCGAAGATAAAAAATACATTCATCCAAATCATGATATATGATACTCCCACATGTTACTCAGTTAAATTTTCGAAGACCCTCAGATTTAATTGGATTACTCTCACCAGCCTCAGGATCAAACATGTTAGAGGAGTGGAAATGGTAAAATGTTGGACACATACCGAATATTTATACCGTCTTGGTTCTTTTGTAGGTGATATATCATTGACAGAAACTTTATAAAATTTAACTTTAGAAAATTAATACAGTCTCAAAAAAGTATAATTTGATGTTATGAAGCACAAAAGCATTTACACTATAACGTCAGCCTGTCTTAAATATAATCTCACTAGCTCTTTTAGCCAAGTGAGTAGCGAGTTCGACCTCAGCAGCTCGGGTTCGGGAACGGGAACTTGGCCTTGTATCTACTCCCGGACAATACTTTATTTCCGCTACCTTGCATCTTGTTGAATATCAGATGCTGCATGTATCAAGTGATTTAAAGTATCAAATAGGACTTCTTGGGTGTCTATGATATGACCACGAGTCGCCGGCGGTGAAGCAGATTTGCTAGACCATATTCCTCAAAGGGATGCCCTGCCATGAATCTCATTTTCCTATCCGATCATCTGATTAGAATTCGATGAAATAGAATCACATACACTGGCATTAATTATTCTTTTTTTTCCTTTGCAGAATGCATTTGAATTTAAGGATACTGGTTTTCATCCTCCTGTTACGATTCTTCGCATCAGGGTATAACCGAGACTACAGAATGATCCACATGAGGATATATTATGAAGGATACACCGATTATTATGGGGAAACATTATGGAATAAGGAATGCAAGATGAAAACGTCATGTTTATGCAAGACTACGATTAAAGGGTTTTTCTACCAATGTGATGCACTTTTAAATGCAATATATGATAGTGATAGGCAGGAATTAAAAATCAACTGCAACAAAAACGTTGGAAGAGAAGATATAAGAGACCACATAATCCATTTATCTAAAGAAGTTGCAGGATCTCCCATTAATCTCTTACTTGATGATTGTCCGCCCGATTCCATCTTAGACTTCCGGTACCCCGCCCAAATAGAGCTTTTGAGCCTTAAATGCACCGAGAGAAAAGACTTTATTGTGGCACCCCATCAATTCCGAAATCTAAGTAGATTGCATAGCTTAAGGATATCATGCGTCTTCCTAAGGACCTTACCGGAGGACTTATTTAAGTCAACAAAACTTAAGCTCTCTCAAATTTCTATAGAGGAAACAATGATTGAACGACTAGATAACGGGTTCTTTTCAAATCTTCCAGCATTAACATTCGTCCAATTCGTAAAAAATGAAAAACTCTCCACTGGAAAGACGGATTTTGCTGGATTGTATAATTTAAGAGAACTCTTGATTTACAAATCTCCTTCCAGAGAAATCGACGAAGACCTGTTTGTCCCGATTTATAATATATCACTCTTGACAATTTTTGAAATCGGATGGAAGAGTTTACCGAAAAGTTTTGCACTACTTCAAAAACTGGAACACCTTAAAATATTCCAAACATCCATTGAGGGGGTTCACGGTGACTCATGCTCACGACAGATTGGAATTCAAATTATCGATATAACTAGAAATCCCCATCTTGACATTCATCCTGATTGTCTGTCAAAGTTTAATACTTCGAGACGTATTAACTTGTCTGGGAACTGCATATCCAGTTTACCAAATAGTGCAATACAAATGAACAGCCTATCGACTTTTAAATTGAACGATAACGGTTGTGACATCAATTTCGTGGACAATTTCATACACAGTATATCAGTTAAAACCATTGAAATGAGGAACTCCTCCATTAAATCGATACATAAAGACTTCTTTCGCAGTATTCCCCATACTGAACGAGTAGATTTAAGTTATAACCAACTCACCTACTTACCAGACGGATTTTTTGAAGTAAATGAGATTTTGGAGAAAGTTTCACTTCGAGGTAACTTGCTTACTTCAATCCCAAAGAGTTTGTTAGATCTCAAACTAGTATTGACTTGGATCGATGTCTCCCACAACGACATATCAAAGATTGATCATATTGTTGGACAGAATCTCTCCTCCTTGAATTATTTGGATCTATCCTACAATAAATTAACACGAATTCCACGAGATCCCTTCTCCAGCATGCCAGAAATCAACTACTTCGACATCTCTAACAACAAAATATCCCAGATTGATACAGTTGCTTTAAGGCTAATGAGTAACTTACAAGCATTTTTAATGGGAAATAACATGCTGAAAGGGAAATTCTTCCTAACTTTTCAAAATTTTGAATTTTTATATCATATCGGCGCTGGAAGCAATTTATTCACCGATATATCTTGGCTGAATATATCTTCGCTCGAAACGCTTGATTTATCCAACAATCTCATCAAGAATCTTGACCTGAGAGTATTCGAGTCATGTGTGAACTTGAATTTCCTGAACTTATCCGGCAATAGAATCGAAGAGCTTCCGAGACAGGTTTTCTCCATGCATCTGAAAAACTTAGCTTCTCTAGATTTGTCATTCAACCAGTTGAAATCTCTGCCTGAGTACATTGATCCTCAGAAGGAAGATTACCTATATACGGAGAATACATTATTCCAGAATCAATTAAAAGGAGGATTTTACAGGACAACACTCTTCTACGGTCTGAAGCTAGAGTTCTTGGATATCTCTGGAAATCCGATGGAAAGTGTCGAGCTCAGCTTGCTAGGAAACCAGATGGACTGTCAAAAGGTGTCCATTAGAAATTGCAACATATCGAAATTGATTTCCGAAGAAATGCTGGGGCACGTATTGGTATTGGACCTATCTCACAATCGAATCGACTCGAAAAACTGGCCTTGGTTCTACGATGAACACATGAGATTACCAGGAAAAATATCCCCCTTCGTGGATCTGCTAGATTTGGAGGTGAGTAGTTTTCACTATTTTCTGTTTTTAGCTAAATAAGAGAAAAGTATCCCTTCGGTCAAATCGACAAAATTCTCAGTCGTACTCATATCAGAATTATGTACCGATTGCAATAGTTCTAGACTAGTTACTAAAGAATGTTCTAAATATTCTTTCGGAAAATACTTGTTTTGTATAGTTAAAATTTGATATTTTTTGTAGTTTAATGGAGCAATTACGTTCAAACATCAATGCCTGACGAAAATGATAATATGAAAGAAGTTTGAATTCGCCATAGCGTCATGGCGATTCAGTCTGTTCTAACACCTTATTCTTAATTTTTGTGCAATTTATCTATTTAATACTTACAATTAAGGACTAAAATAAGCAAAAATAACTAAAGGTAAAGTGGAAGTAATATTATGGAACATTTCAAAGAATACTTCCAGCGATTCGATAAGTAATCTATTGAAGCAAGATTTATTTTGTTTTCTCTTCATTCAAACGCAATTTGTGTTTTTCTTAAAGGAGCTGTACCTGGCTCACAACGAGATAACGGACATTGCTTAGAATTTTCGATTAAATAACCCTAAGCTGAGGATACTGGATCTTAGCTACAACAAGATAAAACATCTCTCTTATCAAGAATTGCTGTTCTCGTCTTATATTATGGACATGGATGGAAATATTGAGCCATACCATCCTTGTCACAATCTAACAGTGGATCTAAGGAACAATTTGATTGGAAGCATACATCTTCCTCATACAATGGTAAGCGGTTATGACTGTGAAATTGCTTGACTGATTTATGGTAACTATATTATCCTGTTTTTATTTTAAGGCATGTTCATACTTAGCGATATGTCGTGCGACTGATAAGGTTTCATCCTCCGTGCGATTTACAGAATGTCCAAAATTACTCCAAACACCTTTAATGTCATATCCCAAGATTTGACAGGGAAGGGCTCCAAGTAGAAAAAATCTGATGTGGCCAGCACATGACTTTCTCCATTTATAAGATGTAAATATTTATCTACGACAGTAATTTCGAACTCTATATTCAATCTAAACTTGGAAGATGAGTGATTAATCTATATATTATTATCTTTTACGTCACAAACATTATAAATAATGTTTTTCGGGACATGCTTGATGAAAAAAGATGAATTTGGCCTTTCGCCCATTGAGCCCAGAGCGCCCACAAAGTACATAACCAGCAACTTCCGGTTTATCAGTATTTCATGGATAACTCCAAAACAATCAGTGATACAAAAATATGTTTCAATCAAAAGTTATAGTAAATTAAATTTTCTAAAACATTTATAAATAATAGTATATACCTAAATATCATATTTATGGAGATATTTTGAAAACCGGAAATGAGCTTTGAAGAATGAAGCTCGACTTCCGGTCAGCCGATTTACTCCAAAAACTAATCAACTCTAACAACTGTGACAAAAGTACTATATATGAAATTCGGTGTTGATCCGACAAATAGTTTTCATGTTAGAGCGCCCACAAAGTACATAACAGCTACTTCCGGGTTATCGGTATTTCACGAATAACTCTTAATCAACCGGTGATACAAAAATATGTTAAATACAAAAGTTATAGTAAATTATATTATCTAAAACTTTTATTAGGAATACAATATACCAATATATCATATGTATGGAGATATTTTGAAAACCAGAAATGAGCTTTACACAACGTATATAATCAGCAACTTCCGGTTTATCAGTATTTCATGGATAACTCCTAAACAATTAGTGATACAAATATATGTTTCATACAAAAGTTATAGTAAATTATATTTTCTAAAACATCTATAAATAATAGTATATACCTAAATATCATATTTATGAAGATATTTTGAAAACCGGAAATGAGCTTTGAAGAATGAAGCTCGACTTCCGGTCAGCCGATTTACTCCAAAAACTAATCAACTCTAACGACACTAACCAAAATACTATATATGAAATTTGGTGTTGATGCGACAAAAAGTTTTTATGTTAGAGCGCCCACAAAGTACATAATCATCTTCTTCCGGTTTATCAGTATTTCACGAATAACTCCTAATCAACCGGTGATACAAAAATATGTTAAGTACAAAAGTTATAGTAAATTATATTATCTAAAAATTTTATATGTAATATAATAGACGTATATATCATATTTATGGAGATATTTTGAAAACCGGAAATGAGCTTTAATGAATAAATCTCAACTTCCGGTCATAGGATTTACTCCAAAAACTAATCAACTCTGACAGCACACACCACAGTACTATATATGAAGTTTGGTATTGATACGACTTTTAGTTTTCACGTTAGAGCGCCCACTATCACACACACACATACACACACACACACACACACACACACACACACACATACACACAGACATCATTCCGAAAATGGTCAAAACGTGTTCTAGGGACCCCAAAACGTGTATTTCCGTTGAAATCTCGAAGTCGAATTTTTTCATGAAAACAATACTTTCTCTATACTTCGTATATGGAGAAAGTAAAAATATTATATCGTATAATTCCAGATTATATTCAGTAATAAAATATTTATTCAGTGATAAATTTACAAATGATGTGTTTTTCAAACAATTAAATAATTACCATCAAACTTTATGCAAAGGATGATATTTTTACATTGTTTAATATTTTACTATTTGAGAGTAACAAAGCAGTTTGCCGATTATAATTAAGTATTAGGGAGTTGTTACATAATTCTAATTTTTTAAGGTATAAAAAAATTTATTCAAAAATTAATTACCCCATAAATGTTTCAGTAGTATTCATATTGAAATATAGGAAGTTAAATTACATCTTCCAACTTATTAGACTTCCGTTTGTCAAACTTTGGAAAATTTGCCTACATACCACTTGAGATGATTTGGAACAGTTTGCGAGTTCCTGCAGAAAATGGAACAGTTTTAATAATTCGATATATGGATAGCTGCGAAAGAGCCTACTGAGATATAAAAATAATTAATTTTATGATTAGAATATTTAACTTGCTTTCTTCAGTCTAAAAAATAACCGGAATTCATCAACAGTGTTAATATTCAGATCTGGCTTAAAGATTATGGCAAAAAGATGTGTACTGGCCTTTCATCTCAAAATTAAATCTATCAATTTCCGATCATAATGCTATCATCACAATTCATTAGCACATTCAAAAGGCTAAACAAGCCGAAACAAGCGGAAAATGCTAAACAATAACTTTGTATGATTCCTCTCTGTAATAATATGCAGAGTTGAAATTTACAGAAAGAAATGGAGCCCAATAAACAGTTGTACAAAACTATCACTTAAATATAGATATAAACTCTCTTTCTTTCAGTTGGTACGGAATATTACCACAAAATGCCAAAAGCACAAATACAGTCATGCCACTATTCTGCTGGGAAATAATCCATTTGAATGTGGATGCAAAGTTATTCCTTTTCTTCGCGTGGTAGAAGAAGACGTAGTTCTCACCAGCGAATTATGGCGAACTAAAGGGATAGACTGGCTACTGCAAGCGAGGATAGACGCCACCAATTTAACATGCAGGTAACGGATATTATATAAAATATGACATTCTTAAATATAGGTTCGACATTTCAAATAGAATCCTTTGCTTATTTTGTCACGCTTGATTGAGGAATTGGTTATGATTTGATATGTATATCATTAAGTTAATTTAGGCTCTCCATGTAATTCATCAACTGCATTTCCAAGATGCATTTCATTACTTACACGAATGCTGTAATTCTCAGGTATCCGGAATCTGTGAATGGAAGGTTGGTGGTTGCTACGGAAACGTGGATGCATCATCTTCTTCCAGTGATGGGGTTTTGTTATTTTTCAGAAGATAAGGATATTATCGAAATCAAATAATGCCATTGTTTATATAAATAAAGCTGTCCTATCCTTTTCTGAACATATCCTATCACTTGTCCCCGAAAATTGGACTTCCTAGGTGCGTTACCTGTGTTTTCGTACGAAGCTTGTACCAAAGGTACTCTCTCTGTATTAAAAAAGATATCTTTATTCAAATAAATATTAATTTAGGTATACATATTCTGTTTATAAGTACAATTTTCCAACATAGTTTCCATTTACTTGAATTCACTTTCTTGTCTTCATCAATCCTTTTTCCACCAAAATGTTTCTTAAGACTCAAGAACAAGTGGAAGTTGGATGGTGCAAGGTCATGGCTATATGGGGGTTTGATCAAGACGTCTCAACCAAACAGATCCAAAACGGCTTCTGTGCAACAGGCAACATGTGACGTGGCGTTGTCATTCAGAAGTCAAATTCCTTTAGTCTGCAAGACTTCGATTCTGGATTCAAAACTGGAATGCTCTGTGTAGTTTCTCTGAGGCCGCGGTGGCCGATGAGGAAGTACCCATCGCGAATGAGTGTAAGACTTAAACTAAGCATTTCATCTGGTCGGCTTGGATACTCACAGAATGAGAAAGATCCATTTTACGTAGCAGAGTATTATAATTTGAATTAAATAAAATTATAAATCAATTATAAAATTTAATTTGAAAACAATATTACCGTCGGGCGCTAGTCGCTTGATGATGTTACTTTTGTGACATCCTCCTGTTTGGGGGTCCGAGATCGCAGAGAAAGTGATAAAATGCTTGCGTTTCAGGAGTCAGTAATAATATGCACTCCACATACTTCGTGATATGGTAATTCCTTCTTAAATAGTTAGTAAAAAGGAATAGGGAAGTTTTTTACAATTAATATACAAAATATTTAGTTTCTACGAGATTTTAGGCTTTCAATTGTGAATAATGGAAACTTATTAGACGTTACGGGTTACGCAATCAACTTGAGTTACGCAATGCTCTAGAAAATGACAACACTCTCCTGAAATAATTTGAGGTTAAATATAATAAGTTTGTATTAATTAAATAACGGGGACTATAAGATTACTCAAATTAAGCTGAGAGACATCAGTATCCACTCCTAAACATGGCATATTCCTCACCTTTTCCACTGCCATAGTCTTTAAGTTTAAAAATACAAACAAATGATAAAACCATTCAATCCTGTTCATTGCCAAAATAAACCTGAAAATATTATATTCACCAAAATACAATTTCTAAACATGATATGGGTGTCTAATATAAGGGCATCTTTTGTGTTATCAGTTTCTTCGAACATTCGTTATTAAGGAAAATCTTTTTGTGTTAAAACAAAACGAAAGTATCACATGCATTTAGTGTAGCACTGAAACACCATATAAATTTTTACTGTAGTAGCACAACAATCTAATTATAAAATCCTAATTAATATTTATCAATAAAACTGTTATAAATACATTATATAGAACATGTTAAAAGTTTTTACGTATGAAACTGCAGTAAAGTTGAAGAAACAAAAATCGGATGGTTGAGTTATATCCGGAAACTTAATGGAAAAATTTTTTTCCCTAAGTTAATATTTAACGTGTTTATCAACCGGATGCCGTGTTAAGGATATTTCCAATTTATTCGAAGCTCCAAAGTAACTAATGAAAGATTCCACAGTTGTGATTCACCTCTAGTCGATATTCCTCGAAGAAAAAGGTTAACTTCCTACAGGTGAGAACACTTAAACTTTAGTCATGATAAAAGATCTAGATAAAAGAACTCACTAACTATAGACCAACATAAGATTCATTAGCTCCTATTGAAATATCTAGTATGGAAGACGGAATGCCTACCCCAATATATGTCCATAAATCCTCGGCCCCGAAGGTACTGAAATCCGAAAAATACCCGAAAACGCTGATATTCAGTTTATCGCTAATATTAAAGTTTCTATAGCAAGTGTACTCCCACGTTAAGCATGACGGGCATCAGGTTTCCTTCTTAATAAATATGCATCCCTTAAATATATATGCAGCAATGAATCCATGTGCTTCATATAAATCGAAGAGTTTAAAAATTAAAACAATAATAATTTTATGTATTAATCTTTTACTTCATTAATTTAGCAAATAAAATTCTATCAGCAAATATTGAACAGAATGCATTTCGAATTTATCATTGGTAATTTTGATAATATGTAAGGGGGAAACTAATTCCAATATCTTGTACTTGTGATAGCTGTAGTTTTAAGATTAGCTATTTTTTGATGGATTTTGAGCAAAAGAAAGTTGCATCAAATCTATTTTTGTCACCTTATAATATGCCTGTTAATGCTTTTTTACAGTACCAATGGTACTGTAAAAATCTGTTTAAAAACCACATCAGAGAGGAACAGATCTGTATCCTGGCTGTACACAGTTGACCCAAATGTTCAAGAGAGATTTTATTTTCTGTTAATACTTTTGTATATGAAGGGAGCGCTTAGTTTTGAAAATTTGAAAAATTATGTATAACTTATTTATATTTTTGGTATCTAAATTCAATTTTAATTCAGTCGATTTTGACAGGGTTATTCACTAATTAAGTAATAATGGTCGATTTTAATGTTCGTGTAGGTCAGCGGGAAGCTTATGGCACCATCGCAGGACAGTACGGACTGTTCCAGAGAAGTAAAAGAGACCACGCTTGGTAGTGTTTGCAGAATGCACAATTATGTACATAACAAATACTATTTTTTAAAAGAATCTTACAAGAAAGTGGACATGGAGCGTTTCCAATGTAACAAAAAATGCAATTGAATACATATTAGTAAACAAACTGTTCACATAAACAAATTGTGAAGTTTTGATAACTTCAACACTGGGAGTTAATACAGAATTTGTTAGTTAGTTAGTTTGTCCCTTTTTTTGGCGAGGTTACACCCAAGTGGGCCTCTCTTCCACCTAACCTCGTATGTCGTTAGCATATGAACAAGTATAAATTAAATTAAAGCAAATAGACAGAGTAGAGTGTGGGGAAAAACCTTTGCAACTGAAGGTTGCCAAAGAAATAGCCCACGTTGCGGGAAAACACCCACAGAGAAGGGGGTGAGAAAAACACACAAAAACACAGTAAAAATATCAATGAAGTATAGACAATAATAAAATACCCTACATTTACATAAATCAATAAATTTACAGAAAAATAAGAATAGTATTAATTAAAAGAGAAAAATATAACATTTACTGAAGTGAGAAAAAAAATCACAGATATAAAAAAATTTCTACTAATATCTACTTTCTAATAATACTTTCTACTAATATTCGTCATAGAAAATATTAGTAATTAAATAAAGGTCAGGCAGCGGCGTCCGTCGACTTTTTCAAATGTATCTCAGCTGAAAGAGGGTGAGATGAACCTGAAAATGAAGAGAGAAAGGAACGGTAGATGAGATATATACATAGCTATTCGGATTAAAAAAACAGAAAGGAAGAGTATTGATTGGATGCAACGACGATTGGAAGGAATGATGGAAAGAGCTAAGGAGGTATTTGATTTTCTGACCGATAGAGTCTTTGAAAGATCTCACGGTTAAATGAAAAGATGATTGTATTAATTTTGGTTGAGCAACTTCATTCCAAGATTTTGGTCCGATGGCAAGGAGAGATTTACTGCAAATTTCGGTTCTATGAATTGGTATCATGAGTTTGCCAGTGGAACGAATTCCTAGTCCTTGCGAGTTGTTCAGTTTAATAAAGTAATTATCAAGGTACCTGGGGCAACATTCATTGAGAACTTTGTATACGAGATTAAGAGGGTGAAATTTTCTTCTTGACTGTGGACGAAACCACTTTAATTCTTTTAAAAGTGGGGAAACATGATCAAATTGTTTTGGCGTTGAAGATAAATTTGACCGCAGGATTAAAAGCTCTGTCTAACTTATTGGTGACCGTTTTGTTTGCTTCATTCATTAGCGTGTCTCAATAATCAAAGATAGGAAAAATTAATGCTTGAACTAGCAATTTTTTCAGCTTAAAAGGTAAAATATACTGGAATGGTTTCATATTTTGGAGAGTTGAATATGATTTCCACAAACTTCCGTTCCTGAGGAACCCAAGTAAAGGATTTATCTAAAAGTATTCCTAGATTCTTTAGAGATGAGATGAAAATGATTTCAATGATGTCAATTTTACTTTAGGTAGGGTAAGCGTGTTGATGTTTCTCAGTATTTTGGGATAACCAAAAATTAGTCGTAGAATTGTTAAAAGTGCTTCGACAGCTTAGGTCATTTCGCACATTGGCTCCTACCGGGAATCAAACCCGGGACCGCTTTCACCAAAGGTAAACGCGCTGTCCGCATGACTATCCGGGAGCCTATAACCATTGCATCGATAAGGGATATTGAAGGTAACATTACTTTCGATTCGAAGAGGAAAGCGAACATACTAAACGAATTTTACCAAAGCGTATTCACATCAGATTGTAACATAGAGATCCTCCCTAAGGTTAATATACTGGATTCCATGCCAAATATAACTTTTACGACAGACGGTATAGTTAAAACCTTACGCAAAATTAAGCCAAATAAGTCGCCAGGGCCAGAAGGCATTCCAGCAAGAGTGCTTAAAGAACTGGCAGAAAGCGTTGTCCCTTATCTCAAAATTATATTTTGTAAATCGATAAATGAAGGTAGGGTCCCATCCGATTGGAAATTAGCTAATAATACTCCTGTTTACAAAAGCGGATTAAAGGAGGACCCAGGAAATTATAGACCCATATCATTAACTTCGTTGTCCGGAAAGGTAATGGAACATATCGTCGTAAGCTCACTCATGTGATTTTTTAGATAGAAATGAATTCTTCGACGCGAAACAGCATGGTTTTCGTAAGTCCCGATCATGTGAAACCCAACTTGCTCTATTTGTACACGATATCTTAAAGTCGGCCGAAAGTAAAAAGCAAGTGGACGCTATTTTCCTAGATTTCAAAAAAGCATTCGATAGAGTACCCCACTACAAACTAATTCAAAAACTTAAACTAGCGGGCATTAACAAGGAAGTAGTCGACTGGGTTAAGGATTTTCTCTACGAAAGGGAACAACAAGTTGTACTGGATGGCGTTAGCTCAAATAGAGTCAAAGTTACTTCAGGCGTACCTCAAGGTAGTGTAATTGGACCTCTTCTTTTCCTTATTTATATCAATGACTTGAGTGACGAGATAGTTAGCAATGTGACGATATTTGCGGATGACTCGGTTATATATAGGGAAATAACAAACGAGGAAGACCGGACATCTCTCTCAAACGATTTAGTCCTCATCCAAAGGTGGTGCGAAAAATGGGAATTAGATATTAACGTAGGTAAATGCTCCGTAGTTAATTTCTTCGAAAATAAAAAATTGCGTCCAAATCACCCGTACAAAATTAATGGAATTAGTATCAAAGTAGTAGATACAGTTGAATATCTCGGGATCAACATTACTAATAACTTAAATTGGAGCACGCATATTCGAAAAATCTGCGGCAAAGCAAGTAAAATGCTTGGCTTTGTAAAGCGTATTGTCGGTAAATGCGATGAAAAGGTGAGAGAGCGATGTTATTTTACCTTGGTCAGACCCCTTCTGGAATATGCGGCAAGTATGTGGGATCCGGCGGATGTAACATGTACTCGCGAACTCGAGAAAGTGCAGCGTAAAGCGGTTCGTTTTGTTAAGAAATTCTACGAAAAGCAAGCGTTACAAAAATGCTCTCAGACGTAGGTTGGGAATCCTTGAAAGAAAAGAGATTGGAAGCTAGACTGCGATTGCTTAATAAATTCAGGGAAACTACATTTTCGGAAGATAAAATCGGTATCATGCAACCCCCCTGTTACCTCGGTCGATCCGATCATGACCGTAAGTTAAGAGAAATAGATGCTAGGACGAATCGTTTTAGAGATTCATTCTTTCCGCGAACAATACGTGACAATAACCGAATAAGGAAGTAGTACAGATTCAACTGGTGTTTACACCCCCTGCCACACGCCAAAAGGCGGCTTGCAGGGTATTAATGTAGATGTAGATGTAGATGTAGATGAACCAAATATTATACTCTGAGATTTACTTGGATTGATTTTAAGCGCCAATGAGTTAAGCCATGAGTGTAGATTTCATTATTAATTAGGTGGATGGCTTCAATGGAGTTTTGCGGTTCCGACTATAGATATATTTGTAGATCATCGGCGTATAAGTGGTAGGAAACGTGTTTCAAGTGAGAGGATAGATTTTGGAGGTAAAGAGAGAAAAACAAAGGCCTGAAAATAGAGCCCTGCGGAACGCCATGATTTTTTATTATTACTGAAGAGTACATATTGTTAGCGAAGCACGTTTGGGATCTATTTGCAAGATATGAAGAAAACCATGATAACGTGGAAGGAGAGAGATTAAATATATTTAGTTTGGCAAGAAGTAAATCAATCTGTACTGAGTCAAAAGCTTTACTGAGGTCAATTAGAGCGAGAATAGTGATTTTATTTTAGTTCATTACGATCCTAATGTCATCAGTGACTTTAGTAAGACTTTAATTGTGTCCATCGTCATCATCCTCTTCTTTCAAGGATTAGACATTAAACGTGTGCTTCAGTATAAGTAGTTATTATGTATAAGACGGTAAAGTTCCATAGAACAGAATAACTTTTAATCTTCTGAATGGAACGAAAGAAGTTTATTTCTTGCAGGAAGCACGAAATAAGCATCGATAAGCTTGCAAATAAGAAAGAGTTTCAGCTAGAACTAAGAAATAGGTTCTCAGCACTTGAAGAGAAAGAACACAATAATAAAGTCATGGAAGTACTGAAAAAAGCGGTAGAGGAGGGAGCAAGCATGCCAAGAAAACATAAGGATAAGAATTTTAGCGATGGGACCTGGACAAAGATGAAACTACGCACAGTGGGCAAGAATCTAAAAAAAACTGGCCAAAAATAAGAAAGTGGTTTTTTTGAGTGCGGTATTTGCATAGTCATTTTCTAATAAATTCTGCATTAAGCTGCGAAATAATTTGCGTTGAGGCTTGCGCATTACAACTATACAGGAGTTCAAAGTTGACCAAATTTTACGAAAAATGCCAATCTTCGATTTTTCGCAAAATTCTTCAACTTCAAGCAAAACCTGAACCAAAATGAGCTAAATCATCGGGTAGAAAACGATGCTGTATGATAAAGCTAATTTTTATGCATCACAATCCAGGGTTTGAATGGTTACAGTTAATTGTTTGTAATATTTATACAACAAAATAGTGAGCCCTTATTTTACCGCAAATTTTCACTTAAGTGAGGAAAATAAGGGTGATGTACCATGAGGTAAAAGCGCTAATTTATACCACAATGTTCTTTAAAGCTTTCTTGAGAGGAACCTGAAAAAAAAATCCTGCGACAATTTGCGACGCCGATAAATAAAGCTTTTTTTCGATGGCGAAACAAGAGCAATTTCCACGAGAAGGAGCGCCACTTTCTGAGACAATAAATTTTAAAATTTTACATCTCCACGAGATTTATGGTTTTTATATGTGTTAAAACAGTAGGAAATCATCAAATTCAATTAGTATAGCGTAAAAAGACCATTAAAATATTTACTGTAGTAGCAAATTAAACTAATAATTAAAATCTTATGAATTTATATCAATAAAAAACATTCATGAATAGATTATATAGAACTTGCACAAAGTTGTTAAAAATAAACTAAATGACAAACAAATCAAAAAACGGTTGAGGAAAGAATTGCCAGTGGTCGAGTTACGCCAAGAGAGTAAATGGATAATTTCCTTTCACTAAGTTAATAATTAATGAGTGTATCAGCCGGATGCGGTAATGAGGATGTTACTAATTTATTTGCAGCTCTAAAATGTTATTTTGCTCTTCTTTCGTATTTTAATTTCGTTTCCATTTCCTATTAATTGGATAGTAATCAGTTCTATATTGTTGCTTTTAGTAGATATTATTTATAATCTTTATGACCTAAAAATTACTATAATATCAATTAATCACAAATATAACTTCCAAGTTTAGATTGAATATAACCTTAGACAATACCGCCGTAGATCTACATCTACATCTTATAATGAGGTAAGTCATGTGATGGCCACATCAGATTTTTTGATAATGCAATTTGAAACAATATTTTATCCAAAAATTTTTCCAGAACATTTCCTAGATAAAATTTGAACATGCAAATCTGCATATTTTAGAGAACTGATACAAAATAGTAGATATATATGACGCTTCAGACCAGTCTAAGATTATCGATATCTCGACATTAATTATAAGTTAATATTTAAGTTAGAGTAGATTTTACTAGTAGAATTTACTATGATAATATGACAAAGTGATATATAAATCCTTAACATTTAACACCAATAAATACGGTCACAAAAAGATTGCATAAAAAATGTTCAAAGTTTTGAAAGAAGAAACTTCAGGACGGTTGAGGAAAGAAAAATACATCCGGAGTAATCTCCGGAAATTCATAATTTCATTTCCCCTCGTTTATAATGATTAAATTTATCAACAAGATGTGGTGTAATGGATGTTGCCAATTTACTAGCAGCTCCAATGAAAATAATGTATGACTCCGCAGTTGTGATTCCCCTCTAGTCGATATTCTATCGGAATCATATCTACCTATTTCCTATTGTAAATACTCTGTCTCTCCCTCCGAGAAAAGGGTTATTTTCATAAAGGTGAGAATACTTAGAATTTAGTTATGATCAAGAGTTTACCTACTGTAAACTAATAAGTATAAGATTCACTAGCTCCTTCTGAAATGCCTAATATGGAAGATGGAATGCCTACCCAAGATATTTAGTGGTAAATCCTCGAATCACTCCAATTATGGGCTGTAAACCGAAAAGTACCTCAAAACGCTGATACTCTGGTTAATGCTAATAATACTACTTTTCTTACGAGTGCACTCTTGCGTCAAGCATGACGGGTCTCAGCTTTAATTTTTTAAATATATATGCATCATTTACATATATGCATCAATCATTGAATCTATCTGCAAAGTTATTTAGTAGTAAATCAATAAATAATATTTCAATAAATACATTTTTACCTTAAAAATTTAGTAAATAAAATACTTATCGTATAAGTCGAACAGAATACATTTAGGATAAAATAATAAAGAATTTTAATAACAAGAGAGGGAAACTGATTATAGTCTCTTGTATTTAAGGTAGGCGTAGTTTAAAGATTAGCTTTTATATTTGAGGGATACAAAAATAATATAGTGCTTTAATCTTTGTCAGCTTTTAATTTAGCCGATTATGCGTCGATCGACGGGCCTCTTGTTAAATAGGAATTCGCAGAGTAGTATTTTGGGGGAAAAGGATTTGTGTGAATTTGGATTATATTTCAACTGAATTGCTAATGATTTCATTATCTCTTTGAAATGGTTTTTGTGCTCATGAAATGGTCAACGTTAGCTCAAATCTAGGAGCATAGTTACAAGAATGGTGACTTTAGGTTGTAAGAGTCTGTGTGTTGTCTACAGTCTGTCTTCACTATGTGCGATGTTTGTATACCGCCAGAATACCTAAAATAATATATTAAAATGTAACAATACATTTATGTATAAAATAAATCCTATAAAATATATTTTCCAATATAGAACCAGAGTGGTTCATTGTTTACGTCGATCAAACTTAATTTTTTTTATCTGAAACTGATACGTGATGGTTCATAAAATCTAACGTTTGTCGTCCATAATACAATAGAATATTATAAATTTATGCAATAGAGAAAATTAATTCTGTACTCAAAATAATGTTATTACTATAATAACAATGTACCAAGCAGCATTTCCAGAACCCTCCCAATACTTCAAAGAGTGTGGAAGGGCCATTGGGCTGTATTTCTTGGGTAAGGTTTGATCTTTGTTATGTTTGGTGAAGAGGATAAGAAGGCCGAGATTCCAGGAGTACGGAAAGTGGGAAATTGGATAGTCCCATCGTGGTTCTTAAAGTAGACTTTACATTGAGACCTAGATTAGAATGAAATGAGATGTCTATTTTCTGTCATTCAACGACTCATTTGTGAAAATATCACATCTTGATGATAATGTAAAAAATGAAACCGAGGAAATTTTTAAGAAGTGATAGATCGTAGATAATGACCGACTTTGTGTGATGATGACAATACCCGGAGAAGATTTGTGCGTGATTAAATTTTCTCCCGGCCACCCAATGTCACCAAACAATTATATTCAAACATCATTTTATGATAAATCAAGCTTAACCATCTTTAATAGCAATTTATGTATTAATAAAGTAAATTTTTTGGTGATTATATTTATTACTAGCTGAAAAGCCCTATGAATCTCAACAGCGAATTTAAAATTAATAATACTATTGTTACAGTCTTGTTCGTAACACATGCCTCATCATTTTAGGTAGACCGTAAATGCAAAAATAAAACTTGGTTGCTACAGTGGCTTAAATTAATTTGAAAAACTTTCGTAAATGTTCGTGTTCGTATGTTTGTACTCACGATTCTTCACAGGATATCGTTCATAGCTACAGCTACGAATATCCCCTTAAGTTTCTCCCTCTTCACATAATAACCACAAAATATCGTTAAAATACTCACGTATTAGGGGAGACCCGGGTAAAGTGGTCCCCTTAATAGTTTACTGGCTATAACTTCTACTAGGAATAATTTTCTAATCTTACACTTTGTCAGTGTGAAGGTTACATTAGATAAATGTATGATTTCCAAAATTATCTAAATTTTGCTAATAAAATTACACTCTTTATCATAAACGTTTCGCAAGTTAACAAAATGTCCACTTAATTCCGGAGCATGGGTAAAATGGTCCCCTGTAATAATTATTTTAAATTTTCTCATAATATTCTTTCCTGGTCATTTATGACATAATGAATAAATGACACAGACTAGATATAATTACCAAAACACAATAATATTATTTATCACGAAAATAATAGGATTTAATGACATTCATATCAATGAGGGAAGAATAAAAAAACTTACAGACGCATAGTTTTAATTCTTCCTTATTCATGAAGAGCTACCACAAAAGTAACTTAAAATAATAATAAAGGCGGAGAAAAAAATACTAAAGATTTAAAAACGATCTCTGGCGTTATTAAAGAAAATAGTTTAAATGAAGTAATTTTTATGTTATTAGAGAAATCAAAGGTTTAAAAACTTACTTACCTTAGAACATTTATCTCAAAATGGCAATATTCTTCCCTGCTGAAAGCATAATATTAAGCCGCACCTAAAAGTGTATACAACTCAAATGACTTGATGCAGCAGTATGTAGGCTGCAAGATATATTGCAACACTAACAAGGGAGAAAAATGTAAGTTACCACTTACACCGGGGGACCTCTTAAGACCCCTATATCAAAATTTTCGCAATTTTGAATCACAAACGATAACCCACGACAAAAATAAGAATCTTTATTCTATTTCCCTTCTTTTTGTGCTTTATTCGATATCCTACAACCATTATTTCTCAATTAACTTTGCAAAAGGAACGCAGACTGCAACGAACAAAATTTACCTCTAGGTGCATTTCTTGGAGAAATGTTTTGACTCGTCCGAGAACGAACTGGCGACGATTAAGAAAATAAAAAGAAGCCTGTACTCTTTCTGGCGTTGACTTTTAATTATGTACGAAATTTCAAAGTTTTGCGTCTCTTGGTTTTCGAATTGTTACCGAGCATACACAGTCACGCACACCAACACTCTTTTTTATACATTTAGATGAAGAAGCAGATGCGAGTTAAAAGTAATATTTGCAATTTTCAGTAATTCGTATTGATATTCTTCTTCCTGTATTATTAATTTCTCCATATATACGTAGTACAGTGGCAGTAATGTTCTCATGGAAAAAATCGACTTCGAAAATTCAACGGAATTACATGTTTTGAGGTCCCTAGAACACGTTTTGACCATTTTCGGAATGATATCTGTACGTAGGTATGTGTGTGTATGATTGTGGGCGCTCTAACGTAAAAACTTCTTGCCGTATCAATACCGAAATAAATAAATAAAATAAGTTAGAGTAGATTTTACTAGTAGAATTTACTATGATAAAATGACAAAGTGATATATGAATCCTTAACATTTAACATCGATAAATACGGTCACAAATAGATTGCATAAAAAATATTCAAAGTTTTTAAAGAAGAAACTGCAGGACGGTTGAGGAAAGAAAAATACATCCGGAGTAATATCCGGAAATTAATAATTTCATTTCCCCTCGTTTATAATGATTACATTTATCAACAATAATAATATGTAATATCAATTAATCACAAATATGGCTTCCAAGTTTAGATTGAATATAACCTTCGGCAATGCTGCCGTAGATCTACATCTACATCTTATAATGGAGAAAGTCATGTGATGGCCACATCAGATTTTTTGATAATGCGAGGTGAAACAATATTTTATTCAAAAATTTTTCCATAAAATTTCCTAGATAACAATTGGACATCCAAATCTGCATATTTTCGAGAACACCTACAAAATAGTATATATATATGGCGCTTCAAAGCAGTCTAAGATTATCAATATCTCGACATTAATTATAAGTTAATATTTAAGTTAGAGTAGATTTTACTAGTAGAACTTACTATGATAATATGACAAAGTGATATATGAATCATTGACATTTAACATCAATAAATATGGTCACAAATAGATTGCATAAAAAATGTTCAAAGTTTTGAAAGAAGAAACTGATGGACGGTTGAGGAAAGAAAAATACATCCGGAGTAATCTCCGGAAATTCATAATTTCATTTCCCCTCGTTTATAATGATTAAATTTATCAACAAGATGTGGTGTAAAGGATGTTACCAATTTACTAGCAGCTCCAAAGAAAATGATGTATGACTCCGCAGTTGTGATTCCCCGCTAGGCGACATTCTATGGGAGTTTCTTCTGCCTAATTCCTATTGTAAGCAGGTCATCGCTCCCTCATAGGAAAATGTTATCTTTGTAATGGTAAGAATAGTTAGAATGTAGTTATGATTCAAGAGCTAACCTAATAGAAGATTCGAGAGTTCCTTCAAAAATGTTAAAAATGGAAGAAGGACTGCCTACACAAATATATATCATAGTGTAAGGATATCCTTACTCTATGTATATATATCAAGCGGGAAATCCTCGGATCACTGCACTTATTGGTTGAGAATACTTGTAGTAGTAGTATTGTTAAAAGCGCTTCGACAGCTTAGGTCATTTCGCACATTGGCTCCCACCGGGAATCGAACCCGGGACCGCTTTCACCAAAGGCAAACGCGCTGTCCACATGACTATCCGGGAGCCCTTGAGAAAACTTTTTCTCTCGAAAGCCGTTGGGTAAACGGCGATTGATTACCTAGTTTCTCATATAAAGTCAATCTATAAGACTAATGGAATCCGAAGAAACTGTTTCACGTAACCTGCTACGCTGGGATAGCAGTGAAATTATCATATGCGCTGTGCGGTCCGGCTCAGCGACATAGAATCCGCAAATCCACATTCGCTGTCTTTATATAAAGTATTTCTAAGCGACGAAGAAAATGCTTATTTAGACTTGCTTAAAATGATTAACAATGTTATAGTACACATTTGATTAAACATGAAAAGGGTGAGGGTATGTATATATGGTGCGCTAGCAAGACAAGCCTCTCACGTCTATGTAAAGAAGACTAAATCTAAGGCTTTGCATGTGATTAGAAAAAAATTAGCTATCATAAATTACAAATTAATGTTCTCCATACATTAGTAATTATTCATTCCGGACAACGGAAAATGAATTACTTCTTTAACTCACTAAGTTTATATACGGAATATTAATTTGATACTTAATTATAACAAATTGAATAAGGGTAAATTTAGTTGCTCCACTGTCATAAATTGTAATCTATTACATTACTGTGAACATATATAGTATTTAAACAAAGGGGCCTTATGTTTGGGAGATTTTTAGTGAAAACGTTCCTAATTTTGCTGCGAAAATACTTTCCTCCCCTCTCAATCTCGAGCCCCGGGGCTAAACCACGCGGATACTTCGTCCTCTCCCTGGGAGTGATGTTCTTTATAAACTGTTTGCACATGGCTCGCTAATAGAGCACTCGTTCCGACGAATGCTTTCATCAAAAACTTTCCTATGTGCAAAAAAGCCAAGTATTCCCATGAGAGGCATATTTGAATTTGAACTTCCCAGGACCACCATCCCCAGAGATTATATGTGGACGAGAAGAGGGCGGCACTGTTCACTCTCGTTGTGTTTACGATAAACTGATCTCTAACTCTCTCTCTGGGACAAGATTTACTCATGCTATTATCCCCAAAACGTATTTATCCGATAATTTACCTGGAAGGAGAGCTTCGTAAGACTTTGATATTCATCAGATTCTTCTCCGCCTCCTTCCAAAGGCAATCCTGAGACCAAACGATTTCCTGCTCGGCATTCTCACATCCTTTCATTATCATTCAGAAGGTCATTCAGTTTCCTGTAAGGCAGAAATAAGACTGTTTCACACCTGCATACTAACACTTTTGTTATCAATATCTTAATTAAACACGCACCGGAACTTTTTAAATAACTATCCGAAGGTCGTCGTAAAATTATATTGCTATCACGAAAAGAACACCTCCACCTTTTTCAGCACCATTTCGTATTACGCATATTCATTGATTTCTATTCTGATGCTACGCTATTTTTCTATCTTTACTAATTCAATAAAGAAACAGTGATTTCCACGATTCTATTTTCATTTTAATTTGATAGTTATCTACTCAATTTCCTTGTTACCAAATTACTTGTTTTACGAAACGTTCTTCACTTTAATGTAAACATATGTTTTAATTTTCATGAAACCACGTGCAAAAGTATTCGTTTTTTTGTTCTCTCAGATAACCTGCTTCCCCCAAAAATATTTTACATTTTTTAAAGGATGAGAAAGCTTTGATTCTTCCTCGCATATATTTAACCATTGATACTAATTATACCTTAATTTGACCCAATATTTCATTATATATTTGTTACCTTAAATTTCTCCATTTCTTTTCAGAATGAATCCAAAGTTAACGACGTTGATAATTATTATCCTGTTCCCTCTCTTTGCCTCAGGATATGAACAATCTGACCCAATTTCACTAATGAGAGGGAAGTATGCCTCGTCTAAAAAGGTTACTTGTCATGCATTTCTAGATAATTTTTGCACGAAGACAAAGTCATGTGTATGCAAAACCTCTCCTGAAGGATTTTTTTACCAATGCGATTCAATTTTATATGCCTTTTATGAAACAATTTCCTATGAATTAGTAATTTATTGCAGAAAAAACGTTAGAGAAGAAGATATTAGTATCCACATCCGCCAATTATCAGAAGTGACAGCAAAGTCTTACACAAGCTACAATCTCATACTTAATGATTGCCCGCCAGATTCCATCTCAGACTTACAGTATCCCAACAAAATATATTCATTGAGCCTAAGATGTGCCGAGAGAAAAGACTTCATTCTGTCTCCGGATCGATTCCGAAATCTAAGTATGTTGTCATACATTGATATATCTTGCCAATCCCTTAGAAACCTACCGGAGGCCATATTTAAAACAAAACAAATGCTCGACATTTCGATAAAAGGAACATTGATGGAACGACTAGGAAAAGGTCTCTTGTCAAATCTTTCTACGCTAAATTCCATCCGATTCGTAAAAAATGAAAAACTCTACGTAAGAAATACCGATTTCACTGGATTGTATAATTTAAAAAATCTTGATATTACTAAATCACATATCAAAGAAATGGAGGAAGACTTTTTTCAACCAATTTATAATTTTATTCACTTGAAAATTTCTGACAATGAATGGAAACGTTTACCAACAAGTTTTACGATACTTCAAAAACTAGTGAAACTTGAAATATCTAATACAATCATCGAATGGCTTGGCAATGGCACCTGCAGGAAGCAGTTAAATATTACCAGAATCAGAAAAAAAAGTATTTCCCTTATTGACATTCATCCCGATTGTCTACAAATGTATAACAATTCCGAGCAAATTGACTTATCTGGAAACCGTATATCCTGTTTACCAAATAAGCCATTACAAATGAACAGGTTAAAGTACTTCAAATTGAACGACAACGGTTGTGAAATCAAAGCCGTGGAGAATTTCATCCTAAGTAACACGCTGCTCGAAATTAGAATGAAGAATTCCTCCATTAAGTCTATTCATAAAGACTTCTTTCGCGGTATTCCCAACATTAAAAAAGTAGATTTAAGTAGTAACCAATGTACCTACTTGCCAGATGGATTTTTTGAATTAAATCAGGTTTTGTAGGAAGTTTCACTTCGAGATAACAAACTAACTTCAATCCCAAAGAGTATGTTAGACATCAAACCTTTTTTGACTCGGGTTGATTTTTCGCACAACGCTATCTCTAAAGTTGATTTCAGTGTCAGAGGAAACCTCTCTTCCTTGAGAGTATTTCGTATTTCAAACAATAAATTAGACCGCATTCCGGGAAATCCCTTCTCTAGCATGCCAGGAATCACCAATTTCGACATCTCTAACAACAAAATATCTGAGATCAATACTAGTGCTTACTAATTATGAGACACATCTCAATACCTGAGACAATTGAAAATATGACGATAAGGAGATACTTCCCTTATAAAACTCGATGCTGAAAGCAATTCTTTTACAAAGATAAATTGGCTACGTATACCTTTGCTCGTCGAACTCAATCTATCCAATAATCTCATCAAGATATTAAACCTAACAGTTTTTAATTCATGCGAGTACTTAAAATCCCTGAACTTATCACGCAATGAAATTGAAAGTCTACCAAGACAAATTTTCTCCAAGCACTTGAAAAACCTAATTTCACTAGATCTGTCATTCAATCGGTTGAAATACCTTCCGGATGGAATTCCAATAAACGATAATCCAGAAAATATCTTGGGCGGAACAGTCTTCTACAATTTGGATTTAGACTTTTTGGATGTCTCCGGAAATCAGATGGAGAGGTTCGAGCTCAGCTGGATCAGAGGAACTAAAAAGTGCCGCAAGGTGTCCATAAGAAGCAGCAACATATCGGCATTAGATTCAGGAATCAAGCTAATTGTCCACGCTATAGTACTGGACCTTTCTCATAACAAAATCAGCTCGACAAGTTGGCCTTCGTTCTACGATGAAGACCTAAGATTATCAGGAAAAATATCTACATTTGTGAATGTTGAAAATTTGGAAGTAAGTATTCTGATTATTTTTTTTAATAAAACTTGAGAAAAAGAAAAGACTTTTACCTTTACCGCAGAATTTTATTCACTCACGACCATGGTTTCGCTTCACAAGATTATCTTCAGGTGACTGGACATGACCATTACAAAGTATGTATATGCATACTTTGAAATGGTTTATCCACATTTGTGAACGTTGAAAATTTGTAAGTAAGTATTCTTATTATATTTTGTTCAAATAAAATTCGAGAAACACTTATACCTTTACCAAAGAATTTTGTTATCAAATAAAATTTGAGAAACAGTTGTACCTTTACCAAAGAATTTTATTTACTCACGACCATGGTTTCGATCCACAAGATCATCCTCAGGTGACTAGGCATTACAAAAAATTTATATTCAATGGTACCTTGGTTAACGACGGCCTTAGTTAACGACGGACTTGGTTAACGACGAGTTGCTGTGGCCAAAAAATGTCTTGGGTAACGACGTAGGATTTTGCTTACGACACCTCGTCGATTGGTCTTCCCGGAGTTTTACGTGTTTCAGCACGTCTATTTATAATCTTACTACATTATAAACTAATATTTGGTGTACGTTACGATGTTACATCATAAAAACACACTGAATAGCAGCTAGCGGAGAATATTAAAAATAGATCAATGCTAAATTATAGCTAATTCACATAGGCACATGTTGTCTCACAGGACTTCAATTGATAAATATTATAAGTTTCGTCGCAGTGTCTTTTGCAGTGCCGACTGCTTCCTCTTTGCCGAGCGTTAACTCGTAGTTCTTCAAAATATTGCGTCTTAGTTTCAGTGACTCTGTCTAAATTCGTAGGTGCCTTCAACATACCACCAATGTTTTACTGGAGGCTGATCTTCTGGTCCACTCGTCGCAGAGACCGATCGCTTGTGACGATCTATTATTCGAGACATAACATTATATGGTTTGTAGAGGACATTAGACCATATTTCGACGACATACCACATGAATACGTCTGAAATTAACTTTTGGATTATATAACCTGCTGTCAATTAACGAGTATAACGGTTAGTGATGTATCTTATGTTCTTTGTATTCATTGGCTTAGTGTTGTACATAATTGTAGTAATATTTTGCGTACCTTTATTTCACAGATTGAAATTTTTACCTTGTTGCAAAATACGTCCCAAGAAGAAGGCTTGCGAGAGAAAAATAGGAGAAAAGTTTTCTCTATTGAATAAAACAAAGCAATCATAGCAAAACATCACGAAGGTGTAAAAGTTATGGAGTTGGCTCGAATATATGAAACCAGCTACAGCTACAATATCAACTATTTTTGCTAAGAAAGAAGAACTTATGGTAGCTGAGGTTGCAAAGGGAACCTCAAGGCTGAATGTCAGAGGTCTTCTTCTAGGGGAAATGGAAAATCTATTGCTAATTTAGGTCAAAGAAAGGGAAATGGCGGGCGATTCTACATTTCAAAATGCTGTCCGTCAGAAAGCTAGTCAGATTTATCAAGATTTGAAAGTGAAGACTCCGGGATCAAGCTCTGATGATTATAATTTTAAAGATAGCCTAGGTTGGTTTGACAACTTTAAAAAGAGAACAGGAATTCATAGTGTAGTTACACACGGAGAGGGAGCTAGTGCTGACAAAGCAGCAACAGATAAATTTGTCAATGACATTACAAGAATTATAGAAGAAGGAGAATACCTACCCCAACAAGTCTTCAATTGTGATGAGACTGGGTTACTTTGGAAGAAAATGCCCAAGAGTACATTTGTGACAAAAGAAGAAAAAACACTTCCTGGACATACACCAATGAACGATAGGTTAAAATTGCTTTTAGCAGCAAATTTAAGTGGAGACTAAAGGGTAAAACCGATGTGGATCTACCATTCACAGAATCCCCGAGCATTCAAGAAGTTCAATGTCTCTAAATTCAATCTTGGCTTCTTACGGAAGTCCAATAGCAAAGCCTGGGTCACAAGAAGAGAATTTAGGGACTGGATTCACGAAGTGTTTGGACCCACTGTCAAAACCTACCTTGAGCAAAACAATCAGCCTCTTAAAGCCATCCAACAGGTATACAAGAAGATCTATCCGAGAAATTCAATTTTATTAAGATGATTTTTCTTCCTCCCAAGACTACATCTTTGATGCAGCCTATGGATCAGCTAGTTGTAAATTTCAAAAACATTAACACAAGAGCACTTTTTACCAGGTGCTTTGAAATATGTGAGGCTATCAACATGACCATAAGAAAATTTTGGAAAAAAATTCAATATTGTCATTGCAATTAGGTTAATTTTAAGGGCTTGGCAAGAAGTAACAATGAGTGTCTCAAAGTAGCATGGAGAAAACTGTGTCCTTCCTTTGATAATGAAGAATCCTCAGATGAAGGACATAACTTGGTAAAGGATATTATGGCAACTGCTCAAGATCTCAACTTGGAAGTAGACGAAGAAGATGTTGAAGAATTACTTGAGGAGCAGGAGCGAGAACTGACAATGACGAGCTGAAAGAACATTACAAGCAGAAATGTGAAAACAAAATGTATATTCCATCTGAAGATGAGGACGTAGAGAAAGAAAAAAATTTTACTGCTGAAATCAAAAATGATTTGGCAAAGTGGGAGGAAGTTCAACATGTTGCTATGAAATGGAATCCAAACAAATCTGAAGCTATCCGAATTGCAAATCTATTTAACGAAAAGTCCATGCAGTTTTTCAGAAACAATATAAAAAAGAGGAAAATGCAAGCAAACCTATACATGTTTATTACAGGTCAATAAATCAAATAACTCTGGGGTGAGTCGAACATCTGATGAAAATTGTAATTTACAAACTGTAGTCATGAACTACTCATTTTATTAACGATACATTTTTGTAGCAAATGTAAATGAATAAATGATATGTACCACATTTTTGAACTTTTACCAAAATGTTTTTTTTTTGTAGACGCCAGCAATTTGACATGCAGGTAACGGATATTATATAAAATATGACATTCTTAAATATTGGTTCGACATTCCTAAAGGAATTCTTTAGTTCATAGGTACGCTTGATTGAGGAATTGGTTATGATTTTATGTGTATATCAATAAGATAATTTTAGTTCTACATCTCATTCATCAACTGCATTTACATCATGCTTTTCATTACTGACACAAATGCTGTAATTCTCAGGTATCCGGAAAGTGTGAATGGAAGTTTGGTGGTTGCTGTGGAAACCTGGATACATCATCTTCTTCCATTGATGGGGTTTTGTTATTTGTCAGAAGAAAAGGATATATTCGAAGTCAAATAATGCCATTGTTAATATAAATAAAGCTGTCACATCTTTTTCTGATCAAATCCTATCACTTCTCCCCGATAATTGGACTTTCGAGGTGCGTTACCTGTGTTTTCGTACGAAGCTTGTACCAAAATATTGTCTCTGTACTAAAAAAGATATATTTATTCGAATAAATATTTATATAGGTATATTGAGTTTATAAGTACTATTTTCAACACAGTTCCCATTTACCTGGATGCACTTTTCTTGCCGCACTGGAGGTTATTTATTCCATCCAAATAAAAACACACCGCCAGCTCCTTTTCTAGGTACTCATTGACTCACGTTTTCACTTTCTTGTCTTCATCCTTCCTTTTTCCGCCAAAATGTTTCTTCGGACTCAAGAACAAGCGGAAGTTTGATGGGACAAGGTTATCAATATTATTTAAGGAATGAAAAATGTATTTTATATTTAATGTTATTAAATAGTAGCTATGGTATTCATTTCACTTTTGTGATGAGAAAAATTAATACCGAGCTATAGCTACATTCTCACCATCTCTCGAATCTATACAAATTTTTATTTATGTCCAATTTATCAATCCAAATTTTCCTCTCAAGTGATAAACTCGGCAGTATACCAAAATAGGAAACGGAGTTGAAATGTTCTCGTTTATAATTTTCTAGAAAGAAATGGCTGCAAAACAGCAATGTATACTACTGATACTGTCAGTCTCGGCATTACCGTTTTGAATTTGTTCCCACTTTTTGGATTGGAAAATCGTTCCTATCTATCCGCTGGTCAGATTCAACCCCTTCTCCCCCCAAGTGTTCTCACACACCTCTAAAATATTATAAAAACACTTTGTATTTACTTAATTGTATCTCTGCTTATCTGAAATAGTCATCGAACTTAGAATCGTAGTAAAAATTCAACATCTCTTTTCTATATACCATAGTATTACCAAACAAATTTAGAGAAATTAAGATGGGCATTCCACGGGAAAGTATTTTTTATCCAATTATAAGGTATACATTGAGAGAGTAAAGTCTAATTATTCAACACAAATGAATAATGTGTCTTATCAACAACTCAATCGCAATCAGTATGGCAGTTACAAATAATAGAATCCCCTTCAGAAAACAAGGGACAGTTGAGTATGGGGTAATATGTTAAAATATTCGCTTATAAATCGAGAGCCAGAACATGCATGACTTACAACTTTGTGCAGTTTTAAGAGGCAACTAAAATTATAAAAATTATTTTCAAGCATGTATTGGACTCTGTTACGATCCCAGGCGATTTTCCCATTAGAAGTGTATGTAACGTTAATGCTTCGCAGGTTCAATTGCAAAATTAAATTAAAAATAATCATTGTATTAACCTGAAAAAATCTGATGTGGCCAGCACATGACTTTCTCCATATTTATTGAAAAAAGAAGCCTAAGCTGGTAATATATAAATAATTCCAAGACAATGAATGTTACAGGACAATGTTTCATATCCTCGCCAGTTGCCTGCGGGCCATTGCACAGTGCGTATCACTGTTAGTGTGAATCCCTGATCGAGTGACGCGTCACAACTTCAAGATGCCACGTTTGATGGAACAGCGATACTCAAAAAATGTACGTTAAGCTTGGAAACTCGAGTTTTGAAATCGGGTTACCATGCTTAAGCAAGCATATGGGAATGATACAATGTCCCAAATAATATGGGTGTTTGAATACGACCCTGAGTACAAAAGCCACAGTGCAGAGTGGCACACGAAGCCTTCACCGCGGCCAAAAAAGGCAAAAATGAGCAAATCCCTAGTGAAGGCGATGCTCCACTCAGAGTTTGTGCCACTGGGACAAACAACTGGCGTCTGCACCACGACAACGAGCCGCCTCATACTGCCTTCATTGTGACCAAGTTCCTGGCCAGGCAACGCTTCCCCAGCCACCGTACAGTCCTGACCTGGCACCACAGATATATAATATATATCTGTGCCTGGCACCACCGAACTTCTTTTTGTTCTCACGAATAAAGATGAGCTTAAAGAGCCACCATTTTGGGACGTTGGAAGCTGTCAAAGAAGCAGTGACGAGGTGTCTGAAGGAGGTCACCGTTGACGCCTTCCAGGAAGTCCAAACCGCGACTACCAGAAACGTTGGAGAATAGTTCCGAAGGGTGCTACTTTGAAGATTTTTAGTCGTTTGTCCTTTTTCTGTAATACATTTATTTTCCCGGATTTATTCAACTTGTTTTTGGGACATTCCCTGTAGCATTGAAGAAACAAAATGCTCTGTATTAATAAGTTCCGAAAGAGTTGGCTGTTTGCTTGAATTAATTAAACTTTGCTAATATGCCGAAATTCAAATACCTTCTAAGCCTTTCTGTCATGGATGACCTACAAATGAATTGCTGTCAGCTATAAATGTGGCTTTTCCTAATTAATGCGTTCCTATCATTAAAAATCTAATTATTATATCTGTAGCTGACGTCCATTTGTAAGCGATCATTTAATATATCTCTTCCAGAAATTAAGATATGATCATGTCCTTATCAAAAGGTACATCAAACTTTTCTATTGTTGTCCAAACGGTAAAAAATATCATTTCTATCTTCGATATTTTATAATTATTGTAATTTCAAAACCAAGCAGTTAAAATTAATTTAACATTTTAAATGCAAATCATCTTGTGAATGGTTTAAGTTAGAAAGCATCTATTTATAAATTATGAATTTTAATTAAATTGTGTACGGGTTAAAAAAATAAAATACTTCCCTCATCCAAAACTACTTTAATTAGAAGTAAGAGGCACTTTGCCATCAATTATGGTAATTTTGAGGATAATTTGGAATGACATTTCGGATAAGAATGATAATGTGTTCTGTAGTCATATCGTGTGTCGTTCAAACGATCCTCTTGCCAAAGATTCCGTCTCTTCCTTCTGCGTCAGAAAAATTGCAACTGCTCTTTTAAGGGAGCAAACCTGGGAATCATAATGGTTAAAGAAAGTCCAGGAGGAGAATGCACATCTGGATGGAGAAGTGGTGCTCCTTCTGCCGTCATTACGGCCAATCTCAAACAATTCGCAATGAGATCTCCATTTTATAAAAATTATTAGTTCATAAAACGAAATAGTGGTTGCGTTTTAGGTGTTAGTATTAACACAAAGTATTTCCGGTAGAAATACCCCGCCTTAGGAAAAGACTTCAAGTCAATGACTTCAGTAATAACAAGGATGTGAAACTGCGTGATAAAATATATCATTTATTGGTTATTAACAGTGGTATATAAACAAATTGTGTTTAAAAATATTTTCACCCAAAATATTAACTTTCACTGCATCCATACATTTGGCCATCTCTCTCGAGCGTACGGGTGAAACGCCCCACTTCTGTGGGTTGGATGTCGCATTTGCTTGAACTGATTTTAATCTGGAAAGCGCATGCTATGTTACAAAATTTTCAAAAATTTTGCCAAAAAGTGTAGAAAATTGATAGAACAATGTCTATTTAAATTATAATGAAATTTGCGATGGGTATGAATAAACACAAAGTATTATCATTTTAACCGAAAAAAATTATCACAATTTTGATGTTTTTCGAAATATCGAAACTTACAGGAAAAACTTCTCACATATTATTCTTTGATTTCGAAAAAATTTAATATTTGTAATGTCCATGTGGGTGGGCCACTTTTTTTAGGTATTACATTTCGATAAGAAAAAAAGTGGCAAAACGCTTCTCCCTAGTGCTTATGAAACAATACCATATTTTTGATCGTGCATAAAATACATTAAATTTGAATAATACTTTAAAATAGATTACAAACGTTTCCTTGAAAAAAGCTCTAATCAGTATCACCTTAAAGTAAAAATTAATACTTCTAAGGCACATATACCTAAAGATAACACTGGAGTATCTATCCCGAGTAGAGGTGGGGAATCTACCCTTTCAGTACGGAAGTGATGCCCTTACAGCCCTCGGGGCTACACTTTGTCCAAGATGGCCAGTCACTGCACGTGGATTACAGATGAACCTATAGCTACGAGGTTTCTCCCTTTAATTAAAAATATTCGACCATTTAAACTGATGCCAATCAGAAACATTATATCTTATAACAGGGCCGAAAAAAACAGTACCTACTTGAAATGATCTTATAAAACCGCGTAAAAAGAATTAATCGCCGTGAAACTGATGTAGGTAGACTGATGTATTCCAACTAACTGTCGAACAGTGTCAGTAGTGTTATATTGTTGTTTTCCTTAAAAATACTACAACTGGGGCGTCTCTCCCGGAATATCCTTACACTCCACATACTGATAGTTATGTTAATTCCTTCTAAAATAGTTAGTACAAATAAATCGGGAAGTTTTTCACAATTAATATACAAAATATTTAGTTTCTACGAGATTTTAGGCTTTCATATGTGAAAAATGGAAACTTATTAGAAGTTACAGGTTACGCGTTTACCTTAAGTTACGCAATGCTCATGAGAATGATAACACTCTCCTGAAATAATATTTAATAAGTTCAAGTTAAATCTAATAACATTGTTTCAAATACATAACGAAGACAATAAGATTACTCAAATCAAACTGACAGACAGCAGTATCCACTCCTAAAGATTGATTACTCCTGACCTCTTCCACTACTATCGTCCTTTAGAAACAAAACCAATCAAACCTTTTCATGTCCAAAAAATGCATGAAAATATTATATTCGCCATAATACAATTTCTAAACATGATATGGATGACTAATATAAGGGCCTCTTTGGTGTTGTTAGTTTTTGTGTTAAAACAAAAGGAAAGTATCACATGCATTTAGTGTAGCACTGAATTATCATAAAAATTTTTACTGTAGTAGCACAACAATCTAATAATAAAATCCAAATTAATATATATCAATAAAGAGCTGAAATAAATAGATTATATAGAACATGTTCAAGGTTTGAAAAAAAGAAACTGCAAGACGGCTGAGGAAAGAAAATACCGATGCCGAGTTATATCCGGAAACTTAATGGAACAATTCCTTTCCTTATCTTAATAAATAATGAGTATATCAACCGGATGCTGTGCAAAGGATGCTACCAATTTATTAGGAGCTCCAATAAACTTATGGATGGCTCCATAGTTGTGATTCTGCTGAGTTCCCTGACTGATCGGAGTTTCTCTTCCTCATTCCTGTTGTACGCAGTACATCGCTCCCTCAGAGAAAACGGTAAACTTCATTCAGGTGAGAATGCTTAGAATTTAGTCAGGATATAAGTTATAGATACGAAGACTCACTAAGTATAGACTAATATGAGATTCACTAGCACCCTTTGAAATGTGCGATAGGGAAGATGGAATGCCTACCCCAAAATATCTAATATAAATCCTCGGCTCCGAAAGGCTGTAAACCGAAAAATACCAGAAAACGCTGATGTTCAGTTTATTGCTAAGTATACTGTTTCTTTAACAAGTATACTCTTACGTCAAGAATGATGGTTTACTTTTCAATAAATATGCATAACTTAATCCATGTACTTCATTAAAATCGAAGTGTTTCTAAAATTAAAACAAGAATAATTTAATATATATTCATCTTTTACCTCATTCTAAATAAAACAATTAAAAATTTTTGTTCCGTCGGTTAAATTTAAACTCATTTGTCATCAGAAAAGAATTCGAGATGATTCATTAAATGTACGATTTAATGAATCATCTCGTATATTTTTATAAAACCTTTCCAGAAATGGTACTATTTTACTCCTCTAATTTAGTGATTTTAATTTATCATCTCCGGAATCTAGGGAGACATTTCTATGAACGAGGATTAAGGAGAATAGTTGTTTCAAACTTGATAGATTAGATTAGATATGTCTACTCATACTCTACAAATGCAATATCAAGTTAATGTAACTTTAGTCAACGGAAAAAACAGTTTGTTTTATGCTCATGAATATAATCGGCGGAATGCAGGTAGGGAAATAATTGGATACCCTGAGAAGCTACATTCATTCCCTCTACCTCCTACTCCTGGCTACAACATACTTAATTAGAAGCGAGACTTTGTTTCTCAATTGCATCCTTTTTGAAATATCCCACAACACTCATTCCAACTTCCTCTGAGATAGAATAAGTTCCCTAATGACATCCATTCTATTCCAAGCATACGGCAATTTTTACTTTCTCCATAAACGTAGTATAGAGAAAGAATTCTTTCATGAAAAAAATCAACTTCGAGATTTCAACGGAAATACATCTTTTGGGGTCCCTAGAACACGTTTTGACCATTTTCGGAATGATGTATGTGTGTGTGTGTGTGCGTGTGTGTGTACATGTGATTGTGGGCGCTCTAACTTAAAAACTATTAGTCGTATCAATACCAAACTTCATATATAGCAACGTGTTAGGTGCTGTCAGAGTCGATTAGTTTTTGGAGTAAATTCGTTAACCGAAAGTCGAGCTTTATTCATTGAGGAAAATTTCCGTTTCTGCAAAATATCACCATAAATATGATATTTAGGTACATACTATAATTTATAAACGTTTTATAAATTGTATTTAACAATAACTTTTGTATTAAATATATTTTTGTATCACTGATTGTTTAGGAGTTATTCGTGAAATACCAAGAAACCGGAAGTTGCTGATTATGTACATTTTGGGCGCTCTATCATAAAAACTAATTTTCCTATAAACACCAAATTTCATACATAGCTCTTGGGTAGGTATTGTTAGAGACAATTAGTTTTTGGAGTAAATCGGTTAACCGGAGGTAGAGCTTTATTTTTCGAAGCTCGTTTCCGTTTTAGCAAAATTCCACCATTAATCTGATATTTAGGCATATACAGTTATCTATAAAAGTTACAAATAATGTAATTTTCTGTAAGTTTTTTTGAAAAAATTCTCGATATCAACTATCGTTTAGGAGTCATATCATAATTAACCAATATTCTGGTTATTGCGACGTATTAACGTTAAAATGTCGTTTTCATTTATACTATTTCATAATAATATTATATTCAACATGGTTACTATATTTCTTCAAAGTTTTATTGGAAGTTGATTTGGAATATAAAACACTCGTATTTATTACAAAATAATTATTCAGTTATAATTGTTTCTTGCGTTATTGATTACTCTTCACAATAACAATATTGTTTGTTACTATGTGTTTGTTTACATGGCAAATAATGCGATGCAATGCGTCTATCGCTCAGTCTCTTGCTAAAGATTGAGCTCTGGCTGATTGAAAATACCTAATTAAAAGGTTTTCTTCTTTGTTTTTCTACTCCATTTGTCTTCTTTATTATCTTTCTTTTATGTATATTAATAATTTTCGTCATTCACTGTTACTTTTTAAGTTTCCACTGTTTAAATATGTAGTCATTATCTTTGTTAATAGTTTGTGTCGGTCGTGCGTTATTTTGCGCTTCGTTGGTATTTTGATTTCGTTTCCATCGCTCATTATATTGAGTTGGATATATAATCTGTTTTGTGAATCATCCTATATTGGTGCTTGTAGTAGACTCAAAAGGCCAATTTCACCGTTTTTCATCGAACATGTCCCGAAAAACATTATTTATAATGTTTGTAACGTAAAAGTTAATTTAATATAAATTAATCACGATAAAACTGCTGTTTACGAGCCCGCCCTTTGTTTTCGAAACGAAAGGAACCCTACCTACCCAAATCAACCCATCGGCACCGCGCTTTGTTAGTTGTTGACACAGGCGCTGCCTTATCTAGCGGCCAATTTCGAAAAAAAGGGGGGTGCGTAAACTCCAGTTTAATCATTAATCACTTATATATCTACCAAGATTTGATTGAATATTGAGTTCGAGAATACTGCCGTACATAAATATTTACATTTTATATATGGAGAAAGTCAAGTGCTAGCCACATCAGATTTTTTCTTAATATTGTCATTGTATTATTCGTCTTTCCTGCCGCTAACATTCATCACCTTACGTAGTACTTTAGTTTTCACTCATTTCCTGTAAAGATTAAACTTCTTGAGATCCATATGTTAATGCTTCTTAAATTGATTCAACAATTAAGTTCAATAATATTGATAGCAAATATACTCTTTTAGACAAAGTTTGTACAGTAACTGAAGGCTATTCTGCCCTGCATTTATATCCTACGAAAAAATTTATCAAAAAAACACCGAAAATAAAAACACAAACACACTTGTACTAATTCCACAAAATTTAATGTAACTGTTTACCGGTTTCGGCGTCACAGCACCATCCTCAAAACAGAAGTTATTTCAAAGAGCAAGAACATATATATGGGAAAAAAGGAATTGGAGGGGTAAGAGGAGGGGTAAAAAGAATACAAAGTTGCATCACGAGGGGGAGGGACAATGGGAGAAAAGAGTCTTGAAGAGTGGGGACTGGCTGTTAGAAAACAAAAACTCGTTAGTTAAAGGAATGGAATAGAATTGGTGAAGGCGTATGTAAAACTATTCTAACAGGTCTAATTTGGTACCTTTACGTCCATGGTTTAAAATACGGGGGGAGAAGTCGGAAAAATGATCGTTGTTAATCAGATTATCGGCGAAATGTGATCAATTAAAAGTATTGTTAATTCATCACATCACACATCTAACAGCCAGTCCCAAATCTTCAAGACTCTTTTTCCCCCAAGGCTCCCGGATAGACATGTGGACAGCGCGTTTGCCTTTGGTGAAAGCGGTCCCGGGTTCGATTCCCGGTGGGAGCCAATGTGCGAAATGACCTAAGCTGTCGAAGCACTTTTAACAATACTACTACTCTTTTCCCCCATTTGCCCTACCCCACGTGATGCAACTTTGTTCTCTTTTTCCCCCCCTCTTACCCCTCCCCTTCTTTTGGTTCTGTATATATGTTCTTGCTCTTTGATTTATCATATTGTTCTGAGGATGGTGCTGTGACACCGAAACCGGTAAATAGTTACATTAAATTTTGTGGAATAAGTACAAGTGTGTTTGTGTTTTTATTTTTGGTGTTTTTTTTAAAATGAAGTTCCACCAAGTAACACTCGAATTGATTTCTTTAAAATTTATCAAGATAATACAGAGCCAAGGCAGGGTACTTGATTCAGCTTGTGTACATAGTTCACCCTCAAGTTCTGCATTAGACACTCACAACAACATTCCCTATACTTAGAGGTCAAAGAGCCAAAAATACATTAATCGAAATCATGATACTCCCACATGTTACTCAGTTAAATTTTCGAAGTCCCTCGGATTTAGTTGGATTACTCTCACCATCCTCTGGATCATGCATGTTAGAGGAGTGGAAATGGTAAAATGTTGGACACTTACCGAATATTTACACCGTCTTGGTTCTTTTGTTGGTGATACATCATTGACAGAAACTTGCGGCGATTAATACGGTCTCAAAAAAGTATAATTTAATGTTATGAAGCACAAAAGTACTTACACTATAACGTCAGCCTGTCTTAAATATCATCTCAGTACCTCTTTTAGCCAAGTGAGTAGCGAGTTCGCCCTCAGGAGCTCGGGTTCGGGAACGGGAACTTGGCCCTGTATCGATTCCCGGACAATAATTTATTTGCGCTACCTTGCATCTTGTTGAATATCAGATGCTGTATGTATTAAGTGATTTAAAGTAACAAATAGGACTTCTTGGGTGTCTATGATATGACCGCGAGTCACCGACGGTGAAGCAGATTTGTTAGACCATATTTCTCAAATGGATGATTGCCATGAATCTCATTTTCCTATCCGATCATCTGATTAGAATTCGATGAAATAGAATCACATACACTGGCATTAATTATTCTCTTTTTTTCCTTTGCAGAATGCATTTGAATGGAAGGATACTGGTTTCCATCCTCCTGTTACGATTCTTCACATCGGGGTATAACCGAGACTTCATAATGTTCGACATGAGGATTTATTATGAAGGATATACCAAATATTATGGGGAAACATTATGGAATAAGGAATGCAAGATGAAAACGTCATGTTTATGCAAGACTACGATTAAAGGGTTTTTCTACCAATGTGATGCACTTTTAAATGCAATATATGATAGTGATAGGCAGGAATTAAAAATCAACTGCAACAAAATCGTTGGAAGAGAAGATATAAGAGACCACATAATCTATTTATCTAAAGAAGTTGAAGGATCTCCCATTAATCTCTTACTTGATGATTGTCCGCCCGATTCCGTCTTAGACTTCCGGTACCCTGCCCAAATAGAGGAATTGAGCTTTAAATGCACCGAGAGAGAAGACTTTATTCTGGCGCCCCATCAATTCCGAAATTTAAGTAGATTGTATAGCTTAAGGATATCATGCGTCTTCCTAAGGACCTTACCTGATGACTTATTTAAGTCGACAAAGCTTAAGCTATCTCAAATTTCCATAGAGGAAACAATGATTGAACGACTAAAGGACGGGTTCTTTTCCAATCAATCATCGTTATCATTCGTCCAATTCAAAAATAATAAAAAATTCTCCTTACGAAAGACATATTTCACTGGGTTGCACAGTTTAAAACAAATTTATTTCTTCAAATCTCCTTCCAAAGAATTAGACGAAGAATTGTTTGAATCGATCCATACTATATCACTACTGTCACTTTCTGAAATCGGATGGCAGAGTTTACCAAGAAGTTTCACATTACTACGAAAATTAAAAACCCTTGGAATTTCTGATACATCCATTAGATGGATTGATATAGAATCATGCAAACAGCAATTTGGCATAATTAGTACAAGAATAATTCGTAATCCCAATCTTGACATTCATCCCGATTGTCTGTCAACGTTTAATACCTCTAGCCATATTGACTTGTCTGGAAACCGCATATCCAGTTTACCAAATAGAACAATACAAATGAACAGGTTAGAGTCTTTTAAATTGAACGACAACGGTTGTGACATCAAAGCCGTTGAGATATTCATACACAGTTACTCTCTCACCCAAATTGAAATGAGGAATTCCTCCATTCATTCGATTCATAAAGACTTCTTTCGTAACATTCCATACATTGAGAAAGTAGATTTAAGTTATAACCAACTCACCTACTTGCAAGAGGGATTTCTCGGATTGAATGAGATGCTGCAAAGAGTTTCACTAAGAAATAACAAACTAACTTCTATTCCAGAGAGTTTATTAGATCTCAAACCATTTTTGTCCAGGGTTTATCTGTCCCATAACAACATAACAGATTTTTCAGTGAGAGGGAACTTCTCTTCCTTGAAACAATTACATCTTTCGAACAATAAATTAACACGCATTCCACGAGATCCCTTCTCTAAAATGCCAGAAATCACCTACTTTGACATCTCTAATAACAAAATATCCCAGATTGACATAGTTGCTTTACAGCTAATGAGTAACTTAAATGTATTTTTAATGGGAAATAACATGCTGAAAGGGAAATTTTTCCTAACTACTCAAAATTTCAAATTGTTAACTCATATCGGCGCTGGAAGTAATTTCTTCACCGATATATCTTGGCTGAATATTTCTTCGCTCGAAGCGCTCGATTTATCCAACAATCTCATCAAGAATCTTGACCTGAGAGTATTCGAGTCCTGCGCGAACTTGAATTTCCTGAACTTATCCGGCAATAGAATTGAAGAGCTTCCGAGACAGGTTTTCTCCATGCATCTGAAAAACTTAGCTTATCTAGATTTGTCATTCAACCAGTTGAAATCTCTGCCAGAGTACATTGATCCTCAGAAGGAAGATTACCTTTATACGGAGAACGATTATTTCCAGAATCAATTAAAAGGAGGATTCTACAAGACAACACTCTTCTACGGTCTGAAACTAGAGTACTTGGATATCTCTGGAAATCCAATGGAAAGTGTCGAGCTCAATTTGCTAGGTAACATGATGGACAGTCGAAAGGTGTCCATTAGAAATTGCAACACATCAAAATTGATTTCCAAAGAATTGCTGGGGCACGTATTGGTATTGGACCTTTCTCACAATCGAATCAACTCGAAAAACTGGCCTTGGTTCTACGATGAACACATGAGATTACCAGGAAAAATATCTCCCTTCGTGGATCTGCTAGATTTGGAGGTGAGTAGTTTTGACTATTTTCTGTTTTTAGCTAAATAAGAGATAAGTCACCCCTCGGTCAAATCGAAGAAAATTCTCACTCGTCCTCATATCAGAATTAAGTAGTGGTTGCAATAGTTTTAGACTAGTTACTAAAGTATGTTATAAGTATTCCTTCGGAAATACTTCTTTTTGGTTATTAAATATGTAAAAAAAATGTTTTCGTAAATGTAGCATAGCTCATGGTCGAGAATGATACGGAAGTAAACGGTCAGTTAAAAGGATTTCCTAGAAATTCGAGTGCATATAACATGACAAATTTGTTTCAAGCTTTTCTATGGTTCAATAATAACGTATTTCAGAAGAAAATGGTTTAAACACTTATATTACTGCCTTACTTAAGTTTAATCTCTTTCCTTTTTAATTGGCTGGATGGAATTAGCATCGCATGACAACAGCCATACTTTAGTAAAATCGGCCGAATGCGAATGCAAGAAACGAATGACAAAAAATAATTCCATTCTAAACTAGTTACTAAAGTATGTTATAAATATTCCTTCGGAAAATACATCTTTTGTATCGTTAAAAATTTGATACATTTTCAGTTTAATAGAGCCAGTCTATGGCCGAAAATTCGATGGCAACAAAACGTCTGTACATAAAGAAATTCTGAATCACGGCTGTTGATGAATTAGAGCTTCAAATTCTCCAAAGGTCATGTTTGTAGGCGTTTCTCCTCTTACTTCTCAGTAGTCGGAGAAAGGAATGCCGCATTTTTAATGATGGGTATCATAACAGAGTTATCTGCAGAGTATCCTATTAAAAGGCTAAAAGGTACATGTAGCCTATTATCTACATATTGAGGTGATTTAATCATATAACATAGTTGAATGTTGGACGACATATTATTGCAGGGTTTTAGGGGAAGATGAGCTGCCACTTTCCTCTACCCTCCGCTCATTGCTATTTGAGATCATTATGGTGCAGTTTCCCATGGATATATATGTCTTTATGGGATACAAAGTAAGGTGAAGGGGACTGGACTATTCAGGTGAAAGTAGAATGAGCGAAAATCACACATGTAGCGGGTTTCCATATTTACACTGATTCGAAAGAAAACAGAGAAGATAGTCGTTGAAAGTTACTTAAAAGTTGGGCAACATTTAGCTGCAGGGTATTAGAGAAAAATGAGCTGCCACCTGCTTTTGCACTCCGCTCACGCTTTTTCCGATCATTATGGTGCATTTTCCCATCATAAGGTATATCTTTTTTGGGATGAAAAGTATTATGATGGGATCTATTACAGAAGAAACACACAGTGCGACAGTCTTACATTCAGCGGGATTCCACATATAAGCGGGTTCGAAAGAAAAATAACAAAATATCATTGAATAATCGATGAGTATTTTTCTCTGAGAATAAGGGAGCCTATGGCGTATCGATACCGAATCCAACTCATGCGCTTCAAGTAATGCTGTCTTTCTGTCTACTTTCACCTGAAATTGGTCCCATCATGGCTCTGTAATTATATTTGACATTGGATCCTCGAGAGCATAATAGGAAAGTAATGAAATGAACTTATTACAATCAATAAATACTTTGTAGAAGTATTATAATTTGATAATGAGGTACGAGATCATACTGAGACAATTTTTAAGAAAATAATGTCGAATGATAATGACCGGTACTTCTGGTAGTTTGTGATTCCTCTAATACGTGGTAATTTTTCCCGTAATCACTTACACCATTTGAAAATACCCGGAGAATATTAATGCGTGTTCAAATGTTCTCACGGTATTAATTGAATGCCATGCCATGAAACAATTGCGTTCAAACATCAATGCCTGACGAAAATCATAACATGAAAGAAGTTTGGATTCGCCACAGCGTCATGGGGATTCACCCTGTTCTAACACCTTCTTTTTATGGATAAATTTCTCTCGGGTTGCAAGACGGGTGGTTTCTTCGATGTCCCGGGAGAACTTTATCCATAATATTCGCCGGGAAAGCATCTATATCTATCTTATTTTTAATTTCTGTGCAATTTATCTATTTAATACTAACAAGTAAGGACTAAAATAAGCAAGAATAACGTAAGGTAAAGTGGAAGTATTATTATGGAATATTTAAAAGAAAAATTCTAGAGATTCGATAAATAACTGCAATCGATTGAACCAAGATTTATTTTGTTTTCTCTTCATTCAAACGCAATCTGTGTTTTTCTTAAAGGAGCTGTACCTGGCTCACAACGAGATAACGGACATTGCTTTGAATTTTCGATTAAATAACCCTAAGCTGAGGATACTGGATCTTAGCTACAACAAGATTAAACATCTCTCTTATCAAGAACTGCTGTTCTCCTCTTATATTATGGACCTACATGGAAATGTTGAGCCATACCATCCTTGCCACAACCTAACAGTGGATCTAAGGAACAATTTGATTGGAAGCATATACATTCCTCATACAATGGTGAGTAGTTATGATTGTGAAATTGCTTGACTAATTTATGGTAATTACATTATCCTGCTTTTATTTGAAGGCATGTTCATACTTAGCTATATGTCGTGCTACTGTTAAGGTTTCATACACCGTGCGATTCACAGAATGTCCAAAATTACTCCAAACACCTTTGAAGTAATTTCCCGAGTTTTGAAAGGGAAGGGCCAAGTAGAAAAAATATAATATCGTATAATTCCAAAGGATATACAGGAATAAAATATTGATTTAATTGTTTATTCAATAATGTATTTTTCAACCAATAAAATAATTACCCTCAAACTTTATATAAAAGATGATATTTTTACATAGTTTAATATTTTACCATTTAAGAGTAACAAAGCAGTTTGCCTATTATAATTAAGTATTAGAGAGTTGTAATAAATTCTAATTTTTTAAGGCATAACTAAATATTATTCAAAAAATTAATCAAAAATAATTGCAGTATATATGTTTCAGTAATGTTAATTTTGAAAAATAGGAAGTTAAATTACTACATCCTACTTATGAGGCTCCCCTTTGTCAAATTATGGAAAATTGAATTGTTCTTCCGCAGTTTGAGATGATTTGGGACGGTTTGCGAGTTCCTGCAGAAGATGAAACAGTATTAAGAATTCGATATATGGATAGCTGCGAAAGTGCCTGATTAAATATAAAAAATATTAATTTTATGATTAGAAAATTTAACTTGCTTTCTTCAGTCTGAAAAAGAACCGCAATTCATCAATAGGGTTAATATTAAGATCTGGCTAAATGACTAAGGCAAAAAGATGTGTATTAGCCTTTCACCTTGAAATTCAATTGATCAATATTCGATCATATTGCTATCATCACAAATCATTAGCACTTTGTAAAGGCTGAAAAAGCTGAAACAAGCTGTAAAGGCTAAACACTAACTTTATATGATTCCTCTGCGTAATAAAATGCAAAGTTGGAATTCACAGAAAGAAGCGTAGCCCAATAAACAGTTGTAGAAAACTATCACTTAAATATAGAAATAAACTCATTTTCTTTCAGTTGGTACGGAATATTACCACAAAATGCGAAAAGCACACATACAGTCATGCCACTATTCTGCTGGGAAATAATCCTTTTGAATGTGGATGCAAAGTGATTCCTTTTCTTCGTGTGCTAAAGGAAGACGTAGTTCTCACCAGCGAATTATGGCGAACTAAAGGGATAAACTGGGTACTGCAAGCGAGGATAAACGCCACCAATTTAAGATGCAGGTAACGGATATTATATAAAATATGACATTCTTAAATATAGGTTCGACATTTCAAATAGAATCCTTTGCTTTTATAATCACGCTTGATTGAGGAATTGGTTATGATTTTATGTGTATATCAATAAGATAATTTTGGCTCTACATCACATTCATCAACTGCATTTACATCATGCTTTTCATTACTGACACGAATGCTGTAATTCTCAGGTATCCGGAAAGTGTGAACGGAAAGTTGGTGGTTGCTGTAGAAACCTGGATGCATCATCTTCTTCCATTGATGGGGTTTTGTTATTTGTCAGAAGAAGAGGATATATTCGAAATCAAATAATGCCACTGCTAATGTAAATAAAGCTGTCTAATCTTTTTCTGATCAAATCCTATCACTAATCCCCGATAATTGGACTTTCCAGGTGCGTTACCTGTGTTTTCGTACGAAGCTTGTACCAAAATATTGTCTCTGTATTAAAAAAGATATCTTTATTCGAATAAATATTTATATAAGTATATTGTGTTTGTAAGTACTATTTTCAACACAGTTCCCATTTACCTGGATGCACTTTTCATGCCACACTGGAGGTTTTTATTCCATCCACATAGAAACTCACCGCCAGCTCCTTTTCTAGGTACTCATTGACTCATTTTTTCACTTCCTTGTCTTCATCCTTCCTTTTTCCGCCAATATGTTTCTTCAGACTCAAGAACAAGCGGAAGTTTGATGGGGCAAGGTTATGGCTATATGGGGATTTGATTAAGACGTCCCACGTTAAGCATGATGGGTATCAGGTTGCCTTCTCAATAAATATGCATCCTTTAAATGAATATGCAACAATGAATTCATGTGCTTCATATAAATCGAAGAGTTTCAAAATTAGAACAATAATAATTTTATATATTAACCTTTAACCACATTAATTTAACAAATAAAATTCTATCATCAAATGTTGAACAGAATGCATTTCGAATTTATCATTAGTAATTTTGATAATATGTAAGGGAGAAACTAATTCCAGTATCTTGTACTTGTGATAGCTGTAGTTTTAAGATTAGCAATTTTTTGAGAGATTTTGAGCAAAAGAAAGTTGCATCACATCAATTTTTGTCACCTTATAATTTACCTGTTAATGCTTTTTTACAGTACAAATGCTACTGCAAAGAATTTTACCAATGTTGGTTTATTCAGAACGACCGCAATGAGAAGGCAAGAGAATTACTTTATACAGGTACTCCCTAACATTATTATTTTGACCAGGAGAGACCAGGAGAACTGTATGGAAACCACATCAGAGTGGAACAGATTTGTATCCTGGCTATACACAGTTAACCCTAATGATCGAGAGAGATTTTATTTTCTGTTAATACTTTTGTATATGAAGGGAGCGCTTAGTTTTAAAGATTTGAAAACTTATGTATCACTTATTTATATTTTTGGTATCTTAATTCAATTTAAATTCAGTCGATTTTGGACAGGGGAATTCACTAATTAAGTAATAATGGTCGCTTTTATTGCTCGTGTGGGTCTGCGGGAAGCTTATGGCACCATCGCAGGACAGTACGGACTGTGCCAGAGAAATAAAAGAGACCACGCTTGGTAGAGTTTGCAGAATGCACAAATAAGAACATAACAAATACTAATTTTTAAAAGAATCATACAAGAAAGTGGACATGGAGAAGTCTCAATGGAAGCAAAAATGAAATAGAAATATTAGCAAACAAACTGTACACAGAAACAAACTGAATTTTTGAATAACTTCAGCACTGGCAGTTACCACAGAATAGTCATCATCGTCATCATCATCTTCCTTCATGAATTAGTTAATAAGCCTGTGCTTCAGTATAAGTAGTTATTATGTACAAGATGGTAAAGAATAACAGAACAGAATAACTTTTAATCTTTTGAATGGAACGAAAGAAGTTGATTTCTTGCAGGAACCACTAAATAAGCATCGATAAGCTTGCAAATAAGAAAGAGTTTCAGCTAGAACTAAGAAATAGGTTGTCCGCACTTGAAGAGAAATAACACAAAAACAAAGTCATGGAAGTAGTGCAGTAAGCGGTAGAGGAAGTAGCAAGCATGCCAACAAACCTAAAGATAGGAATTTTAGTGATGGAACCCAGACAAAGATGGCTGCACAGTGGGCTAGATTCTAAAAAAGCTGGCCAAAAATAAGAAAATGTTTTTTTTTAGTGCGGACATTGAAACTTCGCATAGTCATTTTTTAATAAATTCTTCATATAACAGCGAAATCGTTTGCGTTGGCGCCCGCGCATTACATTCTACAGGGGTTCAAAGTTGTCCAAATTTTACGAAAAATGCCGGTGTTCGATTTTTCGCAAAATTCTTCAACTTTAAGCCAATCCTGAACATAAATGATAAAACTCATCGGGTAAAAAGCGATACATTATTATAAACCTCATTTTTATGCATCACAATCCTGTGTTTGAATGATTACAGTTGAATATTTGCAATATTTATACAAGAAAATGGTGAACCCTTATTTTACCGCAAATATTCACCTTAAGTGAGGAAAATAGTAGTGATGTACCACGATGTTCACGGGCTAACTTATACCAACGTTTTTAAAGCTTTCTTTAGAGGGGCCTGAAATAAAATCCTGCGACAATTTGCGACGCCGATAAAGCTTCTTTTCGATGGCGATGCAAGAGCAATTTCCGCGAGGCGGAGCGCCACTTTCTGAGACAATAAATTTTAAAATTTTAAATCTCCACGAGATTCAAATTTATTATGTGTTAAAACTGTAGGAAAGCAGCAAATTCCATTAGTATAGCGTAAAAAGACCATAAAAATATATACTGTTTTATCACATAGTTTGTTAAAAAAAACTTAAAGACAAACAAAACAATAAAACGGTTGAGGAAGGAATTGCCAATGGTCGAGTTGCCAAGAGATTAAATGGAACATTTCCTTTCCCTAAGTTAATAATTAATGAGTTTATCAGCCGGATGCGGTAATGAGGATGTTACCAATTTATTTGCAGCTCTAAAATAATTAATGTATGACTCCATAGTTGTGAATCCCCTCTTGTCGACATTCTATCGGAGTCACATCTGCCTAATTTCTATTGTACGCACTCTCCCTCCGAGAAAAGGGTTATCTTACGTTAGATGTTAGAACACTTAGAATTTAGTTATGATCAGGAGTTTACCAACTGTAAACTGATATGTATAAGATTCACCACCTCCTTTTGAAATGCTTAATATGGCATATGGAATGCCTACCCAAGGTGTCTAGCGGTAAATCCTCGAATCACCGCACTCATGGGCTGAAAACCGGAAAGTACCTGAAAACGCTGATGCTCAGCGGTCATTCCACGCCAATTCGACAAGGAAATCGGCAAAATTGACCCTTGAGGTAACCGATTTTGACCAAATTTGGTAAATCGATTTTATTTCATAACAAAATGAAAACCCTCAAGCCGTTTTGTAATTAACGCAATTGTTTATGAAATATTGCAATGTTTAAGAATTGAAATTTTACAAAAGTGCCTTCGCATTCGATGTCATATCTCCGGTAACATAGATGCTAAAAATACACAACATGGCTTTATCTAAAGATAAAAAGTGTTAGATAAGATAAATATAGTAATTTTTTATAAAAGTTAAATAATTTAATAAAGTTTATAACAATTTTAAATTTTCAAATCGATTTTTGACTGTGTACCTATCACTTCGATTTTTCTAATTTTTTATGTTGTAGTACATCAACCCTCCTCCTCCTAATTTGGCGAGGGTAATATTTCATTTAAGAAAGAAAAACATTTTTGAGCATAGGCGTGACGCTCGCCGCGGCGCCGCGCCGTCCGGCTCGCGCGCTGAACGTTTAGAAGTGTGGCTTCTCATAACTCAGCAGGCTAATTCTTCCATCCGCTTTTCACCAATTTTAACCCTACATAAGCTGGAAAATCAACCAGAGCGAGCAAGCAAAGACGACTACCATGGTAACGTTTATTGTGCAGCAAGACCATCATCCAGTGAAACATTGGCAATTGCATCTTAGGGTTTTCAGTCAGAGTTATCTGTTAGTTCCACGAAAGAGAGTGGGACTGATGAAACGTATGGGAGTCGTTACACTCCGGGAAAAGAAAGTCGCTTGGGCAGACTGAACGAGACCTTATAATCCCTAGATCTAACACCTATATCAAGCAAAAAAATGCATAGCTCAAGGAAATATTCGGCGATCGATATTAATTCAGCTGATAATGCGTCGATCGACGGGTCTCTTGTTATATTGGAATTCGCAGAGTCGTATTTTGGGGGAAAAGGATTTGTGTGAATTTGGATTATTTTTCAACTGAATTGCTAATGTTTTCATTATCACATTGAAATGGTTTTTCGTGCTCATGAAATTTTTGTGAAATGGTCAACGTTTGCTCAAATCTAGGAAAATGGTTACAAGAATCGTGAACTTAGGTTGTAAGATATAACTTCGTAGATTTTTGTTGTACTTCGTAGATTTGGGTTGTAAGAGTCTGGTAGTTCTCTACAGTCTGTCTTTGCTATGTGCGACGTTTGTTTGTATCCCGCCAGAATACCTAAAATAATAGATTAAAGTGTAACAATACATATATGTTTAAAATCAATCCTATAAAAGAGATTTTCCAATATACAACAAGAGTGGTTCATAGTTTACGACGATCAAACTTAAACTGTTTTTATCTGAAAATGTTACGTGATGATTCATAAAATCTAGCGTTTGTAGTCCATAATACAATAGAATATTATAAATGTATGTAATAGAGAAAATTAATTCTGTACTCAAAATAACGTAATTACCATAATCACAATGTACAGTCCTGGCTAAAATTAACGCAGCACCAGCCGTAAGGATCGCTAGGGAGGTGCTGCGTTGAATTCGGCCAGGAGTGTACCAAACGGCATTTCCCGAACTCTCTCAGTAGGTACTTCAAAGAGTGTAGAAGGGCTATTGGGTGGTATTTCTTGGGTAAGGGTTGATCTTTGTTATGTTTGGAGAAGTGGATGACAAGGCCGAGATTCCAGGAGGACGGAATGCGGGAAAGAGGATACACGCGTTGAATAAGTTACAGAGTAAAGTGAGAAAATGTGGAATATTGAATGCTAGCTTGAGCATACGGTTGGTAACATCATGATAGCGTGGTGTTAAGAATTGTAGTACAAGATTTGATTTAGTGGTCATGGATGAGTAGGGGTTCAGAGATTGAAGAAAGGTCTATGGAGGAGGGGTGGATTAGGATATGATGGTCTACCTTTTCATCGATAGTTCATGATTTAGCGGAGTTGGTTAGCGAAGATATCTTCTCTGCTCAAGGAGTCGGAATGCCAGGCGTTGTTAAAAAGGATTGGAGCTGGGGGCGGGTTCTGGGTGGATAATACTTCTCTCATTTTTCAGATGCTTAGGTCTTCGAAATTCTATTAGATGAAAAATATTGTATATAGGATAATTAAATATTTAACACAAGTTCTTCCTTTAATGGAGCCTCGTCTATCACCGAAAAGTCGAGCTTAATGAACATTCTGTTAAAATAATTCTGATTCGATGAAAAATATTGTATACAGGATTATTAAATATTTAAGACAAATTCTTCCTTTAATGGAGCCTCGTCTATCGCCGAAACGTCGAGTTTAATTACCAGTCTGTAAAAATAATTTTTCCGAAATGATGGTGATAGTATCGTTACAAATTTATTTTGAGTTTTCCTATAGCTCCGCTATCATATATTTTAGAATGAATACGGGATGAACACATGAGGCTTTTTAGAGTATAGACTGATTCCGAATCAAACTAATTTATACGTAATGCCGTCACCCTGTCCGCTTTCACATAAAATAAGTCACATCGTGTTTCTTAAAGTATATTTTACATTGAGCTTGATCAGAATGAAATGAGATGTCTATTTTCTATTATTCAACGACTCATTTGTGGAAATATCATATCTTTATGATGACGTAAAAGATATAACCGAGGAAATTTTTAAAAAGTGAGAGATCGTAGATAATGACCGACGTGTGATGATGCAATGCCCGGAGAAGATTTATGCGTGATTAAATTTTATCCCGGTATTACATGCCATGCAACCTAACAATTATATTCAAGTATCAATTTATGATCAATTATTTTTAGCCATTTTTAATAAAAAATTGTGTTTCTATAAAGTAAATTTTTTATAGATTTTATCATAGAGTAACTATACTATTATATTATATATTATATAATACAATAGTATTATATTAATATTATATATATATAATAGTATATATTATATATTATATATATATATAATAGTATAAATACTATTGCTACAGTCTTGTTCGTAACACATGCGTCATAATTTTAGGTAGACCGCAAATGAAAAATAAAACTTGGTTGCTACAGAGACTTATATAAATTTAAAAAACTTTCTTAAATGTTCGTGTTCGTATGTTTGTACTAGAGGTCTGCATGGGCCGAAAATATCGACCCAAGCCCGGCCCGGCCCGTCCGTTGATGAGCCCGAGCCCAGCCCGGCCCGAACGAAGAAAAAACTTTTCGAGCCCGGCCCGGCCCGAACGTAGAAACAGTACATTTATTTTACTTCTTCAGCAATTTCGCGTATCCCGGCTAATCGGATTGTTCCGGTTAGGGAATGGTCCTCTGTGTTTGTTGTGTGTATGTGCGAGAGAGAGATATTAATAAAAATGCAAAAAAAGGAATAAAATTAATAAAAAGGGGTTAATTGAAAGAATAGCCTTCATAGGCTAAAATTCGCCCATAAAAAAGACTGCATTATTATTATTATTACTATTACTACACTGTAGTAATTTACATTGTATGATAAGGCTGGCGGTCGCACAAAGGCTCCGTTATATGCTACTTACATAATAAACACTTATCTGAATAATTATATGCCTAGTAGAAGCGTTTCGGTTGATAGATTCTATGTTTCTACTAGTTAAATAAAATTCCAAGATTAGAAGTATACGTTGCTATAAATAAGGTTAGGTTGCTAATGACGCTTTAAAATATTGTTCTCCCATCTATCGGGTTGATCTGCACTATCTAATCTAACGGTGAAAACCTTAACTATTGATTCAACAATCACTTTGGTTGTCCATGAGAATTTTTTTGTTTACAACCTCATACTTTCCCGGAATGTTTCGTTCATTTCATCGCTGTTCTCGCAATTCAAATAAAAAGCAATATTCCACGACTGAAATAAAAGTATTCATTCAATTTTTTCTTTCTTTTGGTACTTGTCGAGATTTCGTACGACTTCTATTACTAATTTAATTTTGCAAAAGAAACAAACCCTGCATGCGATAAAAATGAGATTTACGTGCAATCCTATGGAAAGTTATTCATGGGCCCAGGCCCGGCCCGAGCCCGATAGACTGCCTGCTTACCTGGCCCAAGCCCGGGCCGGGCTTGAGCCCACGGGCCTAGGCCCGGCCCATGCAGACCTCTAGTTTGTACACACGATTCTTCACAGGATATCATAGTTCATAGCAAAAGCTAGTAATATCCCCTTAAGTTTCTCCCTCTTCATATAACCTATCACTAATCCTTAGGATTAATTTGTAAGTCATGGAAGTAGTGAAGAAAGTGGTAGAGGAAGTAGCAAGCATGCAAAGAAAACCATAGTATAAGAATTTTAGTGATGGAACCCGGACAAAGATGAAACGACGCACAGTGCGCTAGTATCGAAAAAAGCAGGATAAAAAAAATGAGAAAAATCGAAGATATAGCTACACCGTCAAAAATCGATTTGAAATTTTTAAATTGTTATAAACTATATTAAATTGTTTAAATTTTATAATACCTTCCTATGAATATCTTTTCTAACACAAGACCTTTAAATTAAGCTAAGTTGTGTATGTTTAGCCTCTATATTACCGGAGATATGGCTTCGAATACGAAGGCACTTTTGTAAAATTTCAATTTTTAAACATTGCAATATTTCGTAAAGAATTGCGTTAATTACAAAACGGTTTGGGGGTTTTCAGTTTGTTATCAAATTAAAGCAATCTGCCAAATTTGGTCAAAATCGGTTACCTCAAGGGTCAATTTTGCCGATTTCCTTGTCGAATTGGCGTGGAATGACCCAGGTGCATTTCTTGGGATAACGATTTGACTCGTCTGGGAACAAACTGGCGAAAATTAAGAAAAAAAAAGAAGCCTGTATTCTTTGTGGCGGTGACTTTTAATTATGTACGAAATTTCAAATTTTTGCGAATCTTGTCTCTCCATTTTTTACTAAAGATACACACTCACGCATACCCACACTCTATTTTATATATTTTGATGAAGAAGCAGCTGCAAGTTAAAAGTAATATTTGCTATTTTTAGTGATTCTTCTTGATATTCTACTTCCTGTATTTTTTGATAATTCGAGGTGAAACAATATTTTTTTCAAAATGTTTTCCAGAAATTTTCCTAGATAACAATTAAGGATCCAAATCTGCAGATTTTCGAGAAGTCCTACAAAACAGTATACATGGAGCTTTAGTACCGTCTAAGATTGTCGATTTCTCGAAATTAATCATAAGTTAATATTTAAATTAGAGTAGAAATTGCATTATAAATTTACTATGATAATATGGCAAAGTGACATATAAATCCTCAACATTTAATATCAATAAATACGGTCACAAAGAGATTGCATAACAAATATTCAAAGTTTTGAAAGAAGAAACTGCAGGACGGTTGAGGAAAGAAAAATACATCCGGAGTTATTTCCGGAGACTTAATATTTAATTTCCCCTGGTTTATAAGGATTAAATTTATCAACAAGATGTGGTGTAAAGGATGTTACCAATTTACTAGCAGCTCCAAAGAAAATAATGTATGACTCCACAGTCGTGATTCCCAGCTAGGCGACATTCTACCGGAGTTTCTTCTGCCTAATTCCTATTGTACGCAGTGCATCGCTCCTTCAGAGAAACACCTTATCTTTGTAAAGGTAAGAAATGTTAGAATATAGTTATGATTCAAGAACTAACCTACTATAACCTAATGAAAGATTTGAGAGCTCCTTAAATGTGAAAAATGGAAGGACTGACTACACAAATATATATCAAGCGGTAAATCCTCGGATCACCGCACTTATTGCTTGAGAATACTTTTTCTCTCAAAAGCCGTTAGGTAAACAGCGATAGATTACCAAGTGTCTCATATCAAATCAATCTATAAGACAAATAGAATCCGAAGAAACTGTTTCAAGTAACCTGCTACGCTGGGGTAGCAGTGAATTTTCCTATGCGCTGCGCGGTCCGGCTCAGCGACATAGAATCCGCAAATCCACTTTCGCTGTCTTTATGTAAAGAATTTCTAAGCGACGAACGAAATGCATATTTAGACTTGCTTAAAATGAATAAAAATTCCTACTTTCACAGGAGTACAACTACACTGTCCTAAACTCAGCACTAGGGAGGAAGACCATGTAAAGGCAGACATAGTTGAAAAACTGCAAGCTATGAAGTAGGTGGTGAGGTAGTTAGTTCTAGTTTGCCCCAATGCCCCAAAATGATACGCCAATAACGAATGGGTAACCGTAGCACAATGGCTGAATGAAAAATACTTTTTATGCGCATAAAAAATGTACAAATATAAATTTAAATATTCATAACAATAACGACTTTGTAACTTTTGAATTATTGCAGCCATTTTTAAGTCCTTTCGGGCTCCTTTTTTTACTTGTGGCCGTTGGTTGCTTCTTTGTCCGAAGAAGACGGCCCATGTAGCGGACAATGTTCTAGTACACATTTGTTTTTATAATGAAAAGGGTGAGGGTATGTATATATGGGCCGCTAGGATGACAAGCCCCACGTCTATGTAAAGAAGACTAAAACTGAGGCTTTTCATGAGAACATTCGCTATCATTAATTACAACTAAAAGTTCACCACACATTAGTAATTTCTCATTCCGGGCAACGGAAAATGAATTACTTCATTAACTTACAAAGTAAATATACGGATTATTTATTTGATACTTAATTATAACACAACACAATATTAATAATTTTTAACCCTTCACCCCTTCCACTATCGTATATATGCTGAGACAAATATTTTCTCTGTGCCTGCAGATGTAAGCTCGCTTATGAAACAGGTCGCAAAATAAATTTTCTGTGGAAAAGTACGAAGTGTTTTCATTCTGCAAATGGCTTTCCACGAAGTCACGCCTTCTCATATCGATTATATTAATTATAACAACTTGAGGGAGGGAAAATTTAGTTGCTCCACTGCGAGAAAATGTATACTTTTACTCCTCTAATATTACTGTGAACGTATTAAGTACAAGTAAAATGTTCGCAGGTCGACAACACTAATTTCATATCGGAATCATATCGGGACGGTCCTCAAAAGAAAAAAAAGAATTGAAAACATTCTAAAAATTCACTGCAATTTAATCGTCTGGCATCGAACCCGGGTCTTCCTGGTGAACTTACTATGCAACACAAATGAAGATCGCCATCTCTAACTATGTGTGAAAATTCAAACAGAAATATTGGCTGCTATTGCCTCAAACGACGTCCTACTTTTCACGTATATTCCTTACGTGAGAAATGTTACTGTGCTCTGGCATCGAACCCAGGAAAAACATGGTTTTATCTATTTTTTTTCTTAAACCGAGTCTTAATATACATCTTCTAGCAAAGCAAGAACTCCTTATCATTTCGATAAGTGCATGAAAGAAATAATAAAAACTACCTCAATGTGTTTTAAATGGGAGATATATTTACCGCCTGTCCTCGAACCTGGTTCTTCCTGGCGATACTTTCTATGCAGCGCAACAGAAGATCACCATCTCTAATTTCGTGTAAAAATAAACCCATGACACTGAAGTTCCACATCGCAATTTTTCTGGCGGTTTCACGTTATGGCCAATACGTCGAAGAAATTTCAAATCAATGATGTGGTTTAGCCTGTGAATTGGTATCCTATCTATATAGCTATATATATGAATGAATCCGGGGAAGCATCTATATATAATAGATAGATATAATCAAAGAAGTCTTTTCTTTGGGAGATTAATAGTGAAAATGCTCCTACTTTTTGCTGCGAAAATACTTTCCTCCTCTCTCTATCTCGAGCCCCGGTTCGAGATACCTCGAGATGAATTACCTGGAAGGTGAACCTTGTAAGACTTTGCTATTCATCAGATTCTTCTCCGCCTCCTTCCAAAGTCAATCCTGAGACCAAACGATTTCCTGTTCCGCATTCTCATATCCTTTCATCAGCTTTCAGCAGGTCATTCAGTCTCCTGTAAGGCAGAACTAAGACTGTTTCACACATGCATACTAACTCTTTGGTTATCAATATCTTAATTAAACACGCGCTGGACCTTTTTAAATAACTATACTAATGTTTTCGTAAAATTATATTGCTATCACCAAAAGAACACCTTGGCCTTTTTCAGCACCATTTCGTACCACGTACATTCATTCATTTCTATTCTACTGCTCTGCTATTTTTCTACCTTTACTTGTTCAATAAAGTAACAGTAATTTCCACGATTCTATTTTCATTAAACTTTGATAGTTATTTACCTATTTTCCTTGTTACCAAATTACTTGTTTTACGAAACGTTCTTCACTTTAATGAAATATATATTTTAATTTACAAGTAACAAGGTGCATATGTATTCGTATTTTTTTTTGTTTACCTCTGAGATCTTTACTAACCTGCTTCCTCCGAAAATATTATAATTTTTTTAATAAATAAGGAAGCTTTGATTCTTCCTCGATATATTTATTCATTGAAATTAATTAGATCCTTATTACACACAAAATTTTATTATATCTATGCGTGACCATCAATTTCTCCATTTCTTTTCAGAATGAATCCAACGTTAAGGACGTTGTTATTTATCATCCTGTTCCCTCTCTTGGCCAAAGGGTATGAACTATCTGACCCCATTTCACTAATGAGAGGGATGTATGCCTTATCTAAAACACTTACAGGTCATAGATTACTAGATAATTTTTGCATAAAAACAACGACATGTGTATGCAAAACCTCTCCTGAAGGTTTTTTTTACCAATGTGATTCACTTTTATATGCCAATTATGAATCCCTTTCATATGAATTAGTAATTTACTGCAGAAAAAACGTTAAAAAAGAAGACATTAGTGGCCACATCCACCAATTATCAGAGGTGGCAGCAAAATCTTACGTAAACTACAATCTCATACTTCATGATTGCCCGCCAGATTCTATCTCAGACTTACAGTATCCCAACAAAATGTATTCATTGATTCTAAGATGCTCAGAGAGAAAATACTTTATTTTATCTCCAGATCAATTCCGAAATCTAAGTATGTTGTCATACTTTGATATATCTTGCCAATCCCTTAGAAACCTACCGGAGGCCATATTTAAAAATAAAGAAATGCTCGATATTTCGATAAAAGGAACATTGATGGAACGACTAGGGAAAGGTCTCTTGTCAAATCTTTCTACGCTAAATTCCCTCCGATTGGTAAAAAATGAAAAACTCTCCGTAAGAAAGACAGATTTCAATGGATTGCATAATTTAAAAATTCTTGAAATTACTAAATCACATATCAAAGAAATGGAGGAAGACTTTTTTCAACCAATTTATAATCTCATTCAATTGGTGATTTCTGACAATGAATGGAAACGTCTACCAACAAGTTTTACGATACTTCAAAAACTAGAGAAACTTGAAATTTCAAAAACATTTATTGAATGGATAGGCAATGGCACCTGCAGGAAGCAGGTTAATATTATCAGAATCAGAATAAAAAGTAATTCCCTCCTTGACATTCATCCCGATTGTCTACAAATGTATAATAATTCTGAGCACATTGACTTATCTGGAAACCGTATATCCAGTTTACCAAATAAGCCATTACAGATGAACAGGTTAAAGTATTTCAAATTGAACGACAACGGCTGTGAAATCAAAGCCGTGGAGAATTTCATCCAAAGTAACACGCTGATCGAAATTAGAATGAAGAATTCCTCCATTAAGTCGATTCATAAAGACTTCTTTCGCGGAATTCCCAACATTAAGAAAGTAGACTTAAGTTATAACCAAATCACCTTCTTACCAGATGATTTTTTTGAATTAAATGAGTTTTTGGAGATAGTTTCACTACGAGATAACAAACTAACTGCAATCCCAGAGAGTTTGTTAGACATCAAACCATTTTTGATTGGGATCGATGTTTCGCATAACGATATCGTTAAAGTTGATTTCAGTGTCAGACGAAATCTCTCTTCCTTGAGAGTATTTCTTATTTCAAACAATAAATTAGACCGCATTCCGCGAGATCCCTTCTCTAGCATGCCAGGAATCACCGATTTCGACATCTCTAACAACAAAATATCCGAGATTGATACAGTTGCTTTACAGACCATGAGTCACTTATCAATACTTGAGATGGTAGGAAATATAATGGAAGGGAATTTCTTCCCATACCATCTAAATTTCGAATTTTTAACCAAACTCGACGCTGAAAGCAACTCTTTTACAGAGATAAATTGGCTGAATATGCCTCTGCTTGATGAACTAAATCTATCCAATAATATCATCAAGATATTAAACCTAACAGTTTTCAATTCATGCGAGTACTTAAAATCCCTGAACTTATCACGCAATAAAATTGAAAGTCTACCAAGACAAATTTTCTCCAAGCACTTGAAAAACCTAATTTCACTAGATCTGTCATTCAATCGGTTGAAATCCCTACCTGATGGAATTCCAATAAACGATAGTCCAGAAAATATCTTAGGAGGAACCGTCTTCTACAATTTGGATTTAGACTTCTTGGATGTCTCCGGAAATCAGATGGAGAGATTCGAGCTCAGCTGGTTACGAGGAACTAAAAAGTGCCGCAAGGTATCCATAAGAAGCAGCAACATTACGGCATTGGATTCTGGAACCATGCTTATTGTCCACGCTATAGTACTGGACCTTTCTCATAACAACATCAGCTCGACAAGTTGGCCTTGGTTCTACGATGAAGATCTCAAATTATCAGGAAAAATATCTACATTTGTGAATGTTGAAAATTTGGAAGTAAGTATTCTGATTATTTTTTTTAATAAAACTTGAGAAAAAGAAAAGACTTTTACCTTTACCGCAGAATTTTATTCACTCACGACCATGGTTTCGCTTCACAAGATTATCTTCAGGTGACTGGACATGACCATTACAAAGTATGTATATGCATACTTTGAAATGGTAATGGTAATTATTATTATTACTGCTATTTAGTAAAATGAAGGAGGGTGAAGTAGGTGTCCAAGGGTAAGTTAAGGGGGAATGGGTTCTCACTACTAAAGATAGAATCTGGTAAGGGGAGGGTAGAATGTTTACGTTGATGGTATGGGTATTAGGGCGGGGTAGGGAAATCAAAATTTCCAATTGCTCAAACGAATTTAGTAAAGATACTTTCTTTTGAATATGTAGACAGTTCAGTTTTCAGGAACACATTTCTTAAGTTTATCTTCGGGGAAGCGCCGCGTTATCAGTAGGGTTTCCTTTCTTAAGAACCGAGACATTACAGGCAATCGGTGCACAAGTAAAAGATCCCATCATAGTTGTAGGAGGTGATTTTAACCTACCACATATTAATTGGCGGAATTTGATATGCTACAACTCCAGCAGAGAGTGAGAAGTTTCTCAAAAATTAATCGATACTTTCTCGTTGTATGCGATAGAACAGGTAAACATGACGAAGACTCGAACGACCCGTGCGGGTGAAGGTAACATCCTAGATTTACTTGCCACCACCAACCCACAATTGATAACAAATCTCGATATAGTTGACGGTATTTCAGACCATGATGTCATAATGGCGGGAATGAAAGCGGTTAAATATCTTAAGCAACCGAGGGAAGTATATGTAATTCGCAAAGCAAATTTGTCGGAGTTTAAGGTTTATATTAACGAGTTCAAGGATGATTTTTTTCCCTTCTTGGGTGCAAATACAGTAAATGATAGTTGGATAGAGTTTCTTCGGATAATCAAAGAAGGTTTTGTAAAATTCGTTCCTACTAAGAGAGTGCGTGAGCACAAAGAGCCACGGTTGACGAAACCTAAATTACGAGCATTACATAGAAAGCAAAGAGTCATTTACTCGAAGCATGCGGAATTAACCATGAGCTCGAAGAACAAAACTATAGAGAAGTGCGAAAGTTGGTTAAGGAAGAAGCGCGAAAAGAATACCAGTAATATGGATCTCGAACCCTAAATAGAATCATTAGGTGGCGATCAGAAAGAATTTTGGTCGTACGTGCGTGAGACCCGTGGAGGTTAGTTTTCTGTGCCTAGCCTCATAAGCGCAGAGGGAATTACTGTAAATGAATCAGAAGATACAGCTAACTTATTTAACGGGCACTACCAGAAATGCTTCACTGTAGACAATGGTTAAGTTAAGGATTTTTCCTCGCGCATTGATTCAGAGATGTGTCCCTTCGAGATATCGGTTGATGGAATTGGAAACTCATTACGAAATATTGATAGGAAAATAGCGCCAAGACCCGAAGGTATTCCCACTGTTGTGATAATAACTTTAGCTGATGAAATTCCTCCGCTTCTACAGATTTTTATTAGAAATCATTGGATGAGGGAACCGTCCCGATGTCGTGGAAAAAAGCTAATGTTACTCCGGTGCATAAGAAAGGACGTGAGTAAAACCAGATGATTATAGGCCTATTTCATCAACTTCAATCTTTTGCAAAATAATAGATCATATTATAACGAGCTCTATCATGCGATTTCTTTCCGAAATGGGAGCAATCAGTCAGGGCCTTCCGTAAAGGTAGGTTTTGTGAGACTCAGTTAGGGCTTTTTAAGAATGACGTATCTAATGCAGCAGATGGAGGTGTGATATCAGATCCAGTTATCCTAGATTTCAGGAAAGCTTTCGACACAGTTTCTCACGAAGAGCTTATCCAAAAGCTGAGTGCCTACGCAATCAACGAAAAAGTTATCAGATGGACCAAATCTTTTCTAGAAAACAGATCTCAGCGAGTTTCGTTAGACGGAATTTATCCGACGAAATATGTATCTCATCAGGAGTCCCACAGGGAAGTGTTCTTGGTCCGATTTTATTTCTAATTTACATTAACGATCTCGTAGATAACGTAAACAGTAAGGTTAGATTATTTGCCGATGATACCCTGATATACAGAGAGATTTTGTCAGAAAACGATTGTAATGTACTTCAAAACGACCTGGACGTAATATCAGGATGGTGTAAAGATTGGCAGCTGGATTTAAATATAAATAAATGCGTTGCCATGAGTTTTACGCGCTCCACAAACATAATTACCGCGCCAAATCTCAGGGATTCCATTAGAGTTAGTGCACGACAACAAATACCTAGGAGTCACGTTTAGCAGTAACTTATCTTTTAAAGAACATATTCGAGATGCGAAAAGCTAATAGAATGCAAAGATTAACTGGTAGAACGTTGAGAGGATGCTCATTGAGACTCAAAGGAATAGCTTACTTTTCTCTTATTCGTCCGAGTCTAGAATACTGCTGTGCGGTTTGGGACCCACACGAAGTAGGTTTAGTCTCAGATTTAGAGATGGTCCAGCGTAGAGCAGCCCAATTCTTTTGCTGGGATTTCAGGTTCGACAGTAGCGTTACGGCAATGATAGAGTCCCTCGGTTGGAGTTCACTACAGATGAGAAGATCTGAATATCGTCGGAAACGTTTCGAAAAGTTCATTCGTTCAGAATTTATAGACGAAGTAAGCGAAATGTTAGTGCCAGTAAGGAGCGAAGGCGATATCCGAGAGGCATCGATGAAGCGTTATAGGGAAGTAATTGCAAGGACGGATAATTACTTTTGGTCATTTTCTCCCCTGGCTATTAAATATGCCTATAGGGATAAATGGTGGTGTATTACACCCCCTGCCATACACCTCTGGCGGCTCGCGGGTTACACATCTAAATCTAAATCTAAAATCTAATATCTAAACCTGAAGGAGCATCGTCGCGGGGGAGCCTCTATTTCTCCACTGAGGTAAATGCTTAAGCAGCATTTTCTCTTCTTTTCCTGGCGATAAGTCGACGACCATTGTCTCCGGAAAACCATTGGCAGTGGCGATTTGTTTAATGGGATGCCATTTTTTCATAAATAATTCCTTACGAAAGATGTACTTCAAGAAGACTATGTATGAGGGAGTGGAAGGGTGCTAGTTTAAGGGCGGGGAGGTGGCGGGAATCCGATAAATCACTGATTTGATTACAGGATTTGTTGAGGAAAACAGTTGCTATTCCAGATTGTCGAGGAAAATTTCAGCCAATAGGGGAAAAAGGGGTGATACCACAGCAAGATTATTATTTTGTCTTAAAAAAGTCCCGATGAACTTTAAGTAGTTGGAAGTGAGACACAGGTTAAACAAATTACACAATTCGTTGGCTATCTGAGGGCCAGTATTCGATTTCTTTAGAAGCGTTTTGCTTAAATTAAGGGCTTCATTTGGGGAATGTTAGAGCATAAATTCTTGCTGTAGAAGGATACCAACCTGCAGTTCGGAGGAAGGGTGAGGTTGCGAATCTTATCCACTAAATTCACTGAATGTTTCGTGCTGTGTTTAGGAGAAAATGAAGTGACCGTGAATTTAGAGCGGATACAACCGGCCTGATAGGTATTTCTTCTTTGTGGATCTTAGGCAATCCGTAGTTTTGGCAGAAAGGGATACATGGGAGATAGTTTCAGAGTGGGGGAAGATAACAGAACTACGAAAAGACTTCTTTAAGAATGCAATCAGTAGGATCCCGTATCAGAATCTCTAGTTAGGCACCATTAATGAAGTCAAAGCACTTCCTATCGTAGTAGCATTTGTCCATTATCACTTCACAATTGCCCTATCTGCTTTTTGGGAATCAAGTATTCTATTTCACCAGTTTTTTTAAACTATAGAGAATACCGGAACGATACTATCGGGAGTATGTCTAGTCGTAGGTGTGAATACGCCGGAAAAACGTTTGGGAAGAGAGAGCGCTATTGCGTGTTTAACACTACTGTTTCTCTGGCCCTTGCGGCGTCAACATCCACCGCGAAGATTTCGATGTCCTTTTGTGTAATAGGAAGGATGGGAGGGAATTTAAAACCCTTTTTTAAACAAAGAGGTTTCTTCGTTAAGAAGGAGTGGTAAGAATGGTTAGAACTCGCGGAATGAAGGGGTGGGTACTATTTTGTGGTTCACAAACATTTGTGGTATTCCTTAGTTCCGCTAAACGTTCCAGCTTTATTCGGAAGGCTGAAAGTTTTTTAAAGGACACTTCACATGCACGTTGTCATACTACATCTGTGCTAAAGGTATAAGTGTTCCTCTTTCTTCTCTCAAGTTTTATTATGAAGAACTACCACAATGTCGAGGCCGATTTTTGTAGATGATTCTATTTATTGTTCCTAACTTAATTAGAGGTTATATATCCCCCGCTCGATTTTATTATATACTTCCTCGCACTGATCTGTATTCTTTGCAGTGATTTTACAATAGTTAACCTAAGCATTTAAGAATTATTCCTATTGATAATACTTCATTTGTGAAAGAAAAAAACTTTCTGAAAGGAGCCTTGTCTATGAACGAGTCATCTGTGTCAATACACGGTCTGTTAAAACGATTCCTTTGATATCCAGGTTAATAAAATATTGAAAACTTTTTCTTTGCTGACACTTTTAATGTTTAAGAATTATAATGGCTTGGATTAACAAACAGTTAGATAACACCCGGAGAACATTTAAACCACGCTATAAAAAGCATCTGTTTGAACTTCGATCTATGATAAATCCTGTTAAAAATAGTAATTAATAAACAGTGTTAGTAATATAAGGTGTCATTTATTTAACAATGATAATAATAATAAAAATAATAAAAGGACTTTATTCAGGGCGAAAATGAGACTATCAAGTCTCTTCTTACACCTAACCATTTGTCATGTTAGAAAAGATAGAATGAGATAGATTGCAAAAGTACACAGAAGAAAACTACTTTGTGTATTAAAAACCTAAGCTAAGAGCATAGGAAAAAATTTTCATTGCACTCTCAAATTAAGGGGGTGTGAAAAACCTGCGAAACCTGCATATAGAAAACTGAATTTAAATGTGGTAGTAGATAAAAGAGCTATATAAGAAAATAAAAAAAGAAAGTCATTAGTACAAGAAAGAGCAAGTTATAACATATTAACATAAAATTCTGACACAAAAGGATAACTAATTTAGAAATGAGTTATAGAGTTCTAACAAGCTTAAACTAGTTCTGTCAATTACATGTTAAATAACATAAACATAATAGACGTACTGAGCATATAAACATTATAAACATAATTTCGCTTGGTAAAAGCTCGTTAATTATTTAGATTATAAATAAGTAAAACCGGTTCAAAACACTGAAAAAAGACAAAGAAGAAAATACAATGAGTATTATAGAGTAATGAATAAAATAACATATACAAATAAAAAACATTCATTTGGATGATGGATAAGATAAGGAGGAGAGATGTTCTGAAATTGAGGTAGAGGGCCTAGACTTTTTGTGATCTCAATGAGTTGCTGTTGTTGTGCGTTTCCGGGAAATTAAGTTCTGCTTTCTATAGTTAAGAGATGATTGTGGCATTTACTCTTGAAGCTGAAGACGGAAGATAGGTTTTTTATCTCTTACGGAGGTGTGTTTCAGAGGTTGCTAGCTGTGACTGTAAACGATTTATGGAACATTTCAGTTCTGTGCTGGGGAATCCCGAGTTTCTTGCAACCTCTCGTTTTGTGGTCATGGATGGAATCCAAAGATGTAAATAAAGAGTTAATATATTTAGGTGATCTTCTTGGTAAAAATCTATTGATGCTAGATAAAATGTGATGCTTCCGAAGCAAAACTAGTTGTAGTAAAGATAGCTAAAGCTCATAGCTGATAAAGTTTGCTTAGTCTTTATCTTTACGTAACTAACTTCATCTCTTTTTTTTCTTAAAGGAGCTGTACCTTGCTTATAATGAAATAACGGTAATCGCTATAGATTTCCGAATACATAACCCTAAATTGAGGATACTTGATCTTAGCTACAACAAGATAAAGCACCTCACTTATCAAGAATTGCTCTTCTCCTCTTACCGTTTCCTCGATCCTAGGTTCAAAAAGGAAAGAAGCATCACTGATGAACATTATTCATTCGTAGCTTCCACTGAGGGTTTCAACGAATTTGGAAATATTGAGCCATACCATACTTGTCATAACCTAAAGGTGGATCTAAGGAACAATTTGATTGGAAGCATAGAATTTCCCCATACAATGGTGAGCGGTTATGTTTGTTGATTTTTGACTTATTTTTGGTGTGTCTAGAATATCTAGTATCAAATGTTAGCTTTCATCGTAGGAAAATGAAAAAAAATCATTATCACGCTTAAAATGTGTTCTGATTTCCTTAATTCACCGAAATTCCATCTCATGGACAATGGTGATAAATATCCACATTCCTACTGCTGGAAACGTATGATATTATACTTTTAAATTAACAATACAAACTTTAATATTGTGTACAGTATGTAAGTCTAAAATAAATTATGGATCTAATTCTCGAATCGAAACGCTCTTTTACAAGAATTTTAAGAAGAAAGAAACTTAAATATAAAAATAATCTTAAAACTAAACGCCCTATTTTTCTTTCAGTTGGTCCGCAACGTTACCTCAAAATGTGACAAGCACAAATACAGCCATGCCACTATTCTATTGGGATATAATCCATTTGAGTGTGGATGCAAAGTTATTCCATTTCTACGAGTGGTAGAAGAAGACGTAGTTCTCACCAGCGAACTATGGAGAACTAAAGGGATAAACTGGCTACTGCAAGCGAGGATAGACGCCACCAATTTAACATGCAGGTAACGTTGGTCATTTAAGATGTGAAATTTTAGGTAGAATATAATAAAAGGAGATTTATCATTTTCTATGCAAAGGGTACGCAGATATTAAAATATTTCTAAAATAATAAAATAAAGCTATATTAAAATTGTTTGAAAGAATATAAGGAAAAACACATAACAAAATCATTTGAAAATAATATTTATCTCGTGATGAGTTAAACGTCCAAACCAGTAGTGTGCTGTGTGCTATTTAAATTTTATCTTTGAGGAATAAAATAGTTTAATTTACTTTTAATACGTATCTTATTAGTGGGCTGGAATTCTTTTAACGCCGTCTTTACTCATACACTGAACTAAATGAGCTTCATATTATGTGTATAGCATTTTGCCAAACATAGGTGCTTCATTATCCATAGCATTTAGAGCACCTAATCTATTACCAACTCCAATCTTATATTTCACAGGTACCCTGAATCAGTGAAAGGAAAGTTGGTGATTAATACTGAAACTTGGACGCATCATATTCTACCATTGATGGGATTTTGTCATTTGTCAGAAAATTAGAATATCATTGATATCAAATAAAGCAATTTAAATTATTATAAAGCCGATCATACGTTTTTTTAGTTCCTAGAAACCAGGACTTTGAAAATACAATAACCTATTGCACCTTTGTTATTTTGTGCACATGGTGATTAACTGTGAAATAATTTAAGAAAATAACATAAAATATTCTTCTTCAGTGGAACATTATGATTTGTTTTGTGTTCAAAAAGGTGGTTATTTCTAAATTAAATATTATTTAAGTATAAGGAAGTATATCCAATAAAATATGTAAATAAATGCTTAAGTAATGTGAAAAATATTTTAATTAAAACAGTTGTCTTAAATACAAAACTGAAAAAATCTGATGTGGCCAACACATGACTTTCTCCGTATTTATTGAAAACAGAAGACTATTCCGGTAATATATAAATAACTCCAAAACAATGAGAGTTACAGGAAAATGTTTCATATAACATTTGTAATAAAATACATTATCTATAACTTTGGTACATAATTGTATATACCTACATTGCATTCTGACTGAGATATGTATGAAAAACTTCCATTTCTGGATAAACAACAACTTCCGGTTAACAATTATTGAAGAATAACTCCTAAACAATCAGTGTTACGAAAAAGTGTTTCATACAAAAGTTGTAGTAATATACATTATCTATTTCTTTTCTATGTAACTGTATATATCTATATTTCATTTTGACAGAGATATGTATGCAAAACCTCCATTTCTGGATAAGCAACAACTTTCGGTTAACCATTATTGAAGAATAACTCCTAAACAATCAGTGTTACGAAAAAATATTTCATACAAAAGTTGTAGTAAAGTAAATTATGTACAAATTTTGTGTGTAATTGTATATACCTATATTGCATTTTTATAGAGATATTTAAGAAACGAAATTTTGTTCCGGGTAAACCGAAACTTCCGGTTAAGCGATATTCACCAAAAACTAATCAACTTTTGGCATTGTTAGGAAAATTCTAAATATGAATTTTGAAAATGATCGGATTATCACTTTTTAAGATAGAGCGCCCACAAACGTTTTAACCACAGACAGAATGTTCGGGAAAATAGCGAAAACGTGCTCTATGGACCCCAAAACATTTATTTCCGTCGAAATCTGGAGGTCGAATTTTTTGCGAATACATTACTTTCTCTATACTACGTATAGGGAGAAAGTAAAAATATACGGATAGTCAAGGGAAGCAAAAATGCTCTGAGAGATATTTAAAAATATGTGGAAATAATAAAATACAATCTACGAAGCACAAAAATATACTTAGCAAAAAAAAACACCAATTTATACTAACGATGACGATTTAGTACAAAATTTTGGATGTCATTTAGACGGAAAGTAGTTAATTCAACACATTGTCATAAAAAAAACAAAACCTAAGTAAACAGAGAATTTAGGACTTCAAACAGACAACAAAGAAAAAAAACGAAGCAAATAGACAAAAAAATATCCATTTTAAATAGTAGCAGCAAAGAGATAGTTGAATAGTTTACTTTTAAAAACTCTCACAGAGCTGTAATATTTGATTGTCAGGTAAGGAGTACCAGAATTTCGAGCTTTCGATCTGAAAGGAATTTATGAAAATGTTTAATGGGTAAGATATGTAAATTGCTCGGGTCCAATTCGAGTTAAAATAGTATTGGTTACCAAATAAAATTGCCTTTTTCTTAGAGGGATTAAATTGTAGATGATTCACAATCGATCAGTCACACACAGATTCAATATCTGAATGAATTACCTTTAAGGCATCGGGTAGGTCAGTAACGGTTGATTGTAGACATATTTGCAAATCCTTAGCAAAGAGCATGTATTTACAAAGATTTTAATTGTGTTCAATGTCAAGTATATGCAGTAAAAACAAAAGTGGTCCCAGAACGTAGCCCAATGAAACTCTTCTAGAAATGATTAACCAAGATGATACCTCGTTTTCATTCCCCTTTACTGCTTTGCCAATATCTTCCCAATACGAACGAAACCAAGCCCAAAATCTGTAGGAAACATTTAGTTCTATCGACTTTTTTAAAAAGCAAAGTATTAACACAATCGAAGGCCCTACTAGAGTCAAGCAAAACCAAGGCAGTGCATAGCTTACTATCCATAGAATGGCGAATGTAATTTGTAATATTTCGGAGGGCGGATTGTGTACTATATCCACGGCGAATACCAGATTGAAAGAGGGTAAACTTTTTATACTTTTCAAAAAATGCAACAACTTGATAATTGGCTATTCCTTATAGCGCGCAGTGGGCTAGAATCGAAAAAAATGATCAAAAATATAAAAAATAGATTTCTGAGTTCGGATCTTGAAAATTCGCATAGTTATTGATAAAAAAAACCCATGGCTAAGAAACTTTTACTAGACCACTATTTATTTCAGAGAAACACGACCCAGGTTTCGTAGCGTCGCGGTTACACGACTATAGGTCGACAGCAATTAGGTCGACGACAAAAGGTCGATGCTAATAGGTCGCCGTGCCAAAAGGTCGGTAGCCAAAGGGTCGACAACAAATAGGTCGCCATACAAAAAGGTCGACAACAAATAGATCGTCATACAAAATGGTCGACAGCAAATAGGTCGCCATACAAAAAGGTCGCTATACAAATAGGTCGACAGTAAATGGGTCGCAGTGGAAAAAGGTCGAAAATAGGTCGCCATACAAAAAGGTCGACAGTAAATGGGTCGCCGTGGAAAAAGGTCGAAATTATTATTATTAAATATAATAATATAATTATTATTAAAAGGTCTAAATATATTTCTACCCAACATGCACTAAGCTACATGTTACATAGTTTTAGATGGCAAGGGAAATTGGTATTAATCATAGGTAGACTAACGGTGACACATCTACGGTATTTAGTAGGGGATGAGTATTTTTAATCTTATGCACTAAGCTACATGTTACATAGTTTTTGATGACATGAGACAATCTATATGTATCCTAGGTAGATTGACGCGGCACCTCTTGCGTGTTTTGCAGGGGGTGAGTATTTTCACCACGATTTCGGAAAATTATTTAAAATATAATTTATAAAAATGATTTTCTTGTATTTCCGCGTGGAAAGACCATTTTCCGATTTTATCTTTATCACGCTGTTGTGAACGAGGCGTTCATTTATTCGTCATAAAATTTACACAGCAAATATTGCATGCATTACTTCCTGTAACAGTGTTATTTAATTTCTATTTTATTTCGTTTTAATGTTTCTATAACACGATTAAGATAATATTAACTTAAATTTTCAAATTATGCATTCCAAACAGCGGTCGCCAGCTAAATCTCGCACTGTAAGAAGTACCTCCATACATGCTGGGAATGAAATTTTAAGAAAAGTATAAAGATATTTTTGTTGAAAAAATGAAGACATTATCTTGATAACAGAGGGATTTATTAATTTCTCAATTTGTCGTTTTCGCCGCGTGCCGAAGTTCCGCCGTCTAGTCCGTAAATAGTAAACAACGTATCTCCTTGACGACCAAGGCGATTGCTGAATCCGAGCTCATTCATTTTTCCATCAGGGTACACGGGGATTTTAACTACATACCAAAGTAATGATAGGATATAGTGTCAGAATTAAAAAAAGAGGAGGGAATTTACTGAGATTTTAGGTATGCTATCTATGATATATAAAATAGGAGGGACAAAACTACGCCCATTTTGGAGTGTTTCTTAATCAAACCGATTTACAGAAGAACATGTATGCGTTTGTTTGTGGTGATCAAGATGACGAGGAAATATTACACTGAGGAAGGGGAAGATTTTTGGGAGAGTTTTAACGCAAACGAGATTTTACAGCAGTACGTTTTTGTGACCCTCACGAACTGCAAAATGTTCAACGGAATGGAATACATCATTTTTCAGAACTCTGCTAATATTCTTAGGTTAGAATTCTATCCTGATTAGTATTTATAAAACGAATTACGGAATAAATAAGATATATATTAAATCATATACATGTAAATGTTGCAATTATAAAGCATAATCATTTACAACGTCGTATAATTCACCGTCAACGAAAATGAGAGACCTAATTAAGTAAGTAAACGTCTTTCTTATTAGGGTATTTGTTCTCTTTGAGGTGTTGAAATACAAGTAGTGAAGCAGCAAAAAATCTTTTGTATCTCACACCTGACTGAAAAGGTAAGGCGTAAATATGTTTTGTTATTTGTAGAATGAAAATAATAAAAATATATCAGTACGATAATAATGATTACTTATTATTAAAACTAATTACTTAACATAAAATTATTTACATGTTAAAACTGATTTTATCAACTTAAAATAACATGTTTACAAAAGATAAAGTAATTACACTCGCTTATATTTAGAAAAATTAAATTGGAAGGCAACGAAAACGTTCTTCCAATTTTGTTTAAGCTTCTGCAGCTACCAAAATTGTTTATAGCAACAAAAATGTCTATGGGTGTTTTCGAGAAATAAAAGATTTTTGTTGAAATTGTTGAGAAATTTACAATGTTCAAGATGTGTCTGAGGCATTATACACATGACCATGCATATATGTTGATATGAAACTATGAAACCTATGAAACTTACAGAGATAAATATAATGCATTCATAATATTTATTCGCAAACAACGTATCACAATTGGGAATCTTTAAAGATAAAAACTATGAAGAAATATAGTAATCATGTTGTATATAACATCATTATGAAATGTTGTAATTGAAAATTATATGTTCGCGTAAATTTGTCGTTATAACCAGAAAATTGATAAATTATGATAGGAATTCTAAACAGTGTTTGATATCAAATTTTTTTTCTAATAAAATTTATAGATAATTAAACTTGTTGTAACTTTTGTATATAATTGTATATTATATGTATATATAATTGTATATTTTGTATGGCGACCTATTTGTTGTCGACCATTTTGTATGGCGACCTATTTACTGTCGGCTTTTTTGTATGGCGACCTATTTGCTGTCGACCTTTTTGTATGGCGACCTATTTGCTGTCAACCTTTTTCCACGTCGACCCTTTGGCTATCGACCTTTTGGCACGGCGACCTATTGTCGTCGACCTTTTGTCGTCGACCTAATTGCTATCGACCTTTAGTCGTGATACTGCGTCGCTACACCTTCAGGTAGTGTTTCTCTGAAATAAATAGTGGTCTAGAAAATGTTTCTTTACCATGGATTTTTTACAAGTTAATAGTTGCACAAAATTAACCCTGAATCTGTATTGTTTATTGATAAAAGATTGAATTTTATGTTTCCGTGCGTCATTCTGTAATATTGCCAGGCGTCAAAAAGATACAGGACATCAACCTTGAGACATTTTCACAGATAATTAGTCTCTCGGATTTTTCGGAAAATATTCAACTTCGTTGATTCAGGGATACTTTCGGGAGACACTATTGGAAAAATCGACGATGCAGTAATTTAGTATAACTCTTAAATTCTTGATTTATTGAAGTTCTGGCGCTCAAGGATGGGCCTTAGCTAAATAAAAGCAAAAAACGGCGGACCCTTTTTCGGCCAAATGCGTTAGAACAGGTAAACATGACGAAAACTCGAACGACTCGTGCGGGTCAAGTTGTCATTTTATACTTATTAGCCACCACCAACCTAAAATTGATAACTAGCCACGATACAGTTGAAGATATTTCAGACCATTAGGTCATAATGGCAGGGATGAAAGTAGTAGCGGTTTAATCTCTTAAGCCACCGACGCAAGTGCTTGTAATTGCTAAAGATAATTTTTCGGAATTTAAGCTTTATATTAACGAGGGCAAGGATGATTTTTTCCACTTCGAGCAAGCAAATATAGTAAATGATATTAACAATCCTTTTGATTTTGTCGGATTTCCACTACACATCGGCCTCCTCTGGGTATTTTACTATAAGATTCATTAGGGGACGATTAGAAAGAATTTTAATCATAGGTGCGTAAGATTCGTGGTAATATTCTATACCTTGCCTCATGAGCGACGAGGGAATTATCGTAAATAAATCGGAATATGAAGCTAACTTACTTATCCGGCTCTACCTTAAATGCTTCACTGTAGACAATGGTCAAGTTAACGATTACACCTCGCATTAATTCAGAGGCGAGTCCCGTCGACATATCGATTGATGGAATTGGAACGTTTTTTCAAGAGATTGCAAGGAAAAAGGCGCCGCGGCTTATCCAAAAGCTGAGTGCCTACGCGATCGACGAAAAAGTTATTTGATAAAAGAATCTCTTCTAGTAAACAGATCTCAGCGAATTGTATTAGACGGAATTTCATCCGACGAAATAGGTATCACATCAGGTGTTTCGCAGGGAAGTGCTCTGGGTCCGATTTTGTTTCTAATTTACATTAATGACCTCGTAGATAACGCTAAGAGTAAAGTTAGATTATTTTCAGATGATAAAGAGATATTTCGTCGGTAAATGTTTGTCATTATTACAAATCGACCTGGACTTGATATTAGGATGGTGTAAAGATTGGCGGCCTGATGAAAATATATATTAATGCGATTCCGTGAGTTTTACACGATCCACAAACTTTATTCCCGCGCAGTGCCAAATTTTGGGACATCCACTAGACTTAGTGCACGACAACAAATACCTAAGAGTCACGTTTAGCAGCAGCAACTTATCTTTCAAGAACATAATCTAGATGCGATACGAAAAGAAAAAAGAATGCAACGATTAACTGGTTGAACGTTGAGAGGATGCTGATTGAGAGTCAAAAAAATACCTAATTTTTACTTCCTTACTTATTCGACCGACTATAGGATTCTTCTGTGCCGTAAAGGACCCATACGACGTATGTTTAGGCGCAGATTTAGATATGGGCCAGCGTAGAGCATCCCGATTCGTAAACGGGGATTTCAGGTTCGAGAGCAGCGTTACGGCAATGATAGAGTCCCTCGGCTGGAATTCGCTACAGGTGAGAAGATCTAAATATAGTAAAAGTACAGGGTGGGGCATAATGGAGTCCCTGATTTCGGGGGTAAATCGAAAAAAAATGGTTCAAGATAACAGTAAAAAATCTGATGTGGCCAGCACATGACTTTCTCCATATATAAGATGTAAATATTTATCTACGACAGTAATTTCGAACTCTATATTCAATCTAAACTTGGAAGATGAGTGATTAATTTATATATTATTATCTTTTACGTCACAAACATTATAAATAATGTTTTTCGGGACATGCTCGATGAAAAAAGATGAATTTGGCCTTTCGCCCATAGAGCCCAGAGCGCCTACAAAGTACATAATCAGCAACTTCCGGTTTATCAGTATTTCATGAATAACTCCTAAACAATCAGTGATTCTAAAATATGTTTCCAACAAAAGTTATAGTAAATTACATTTTCTAAAACATATATATATAATAGTATATACCTAAATATCATATATATGGAGATATTTTGAAAAACGGAAATGAGCTTTGAAGAATGAAGCTCAACTTCCGGCCAACCGATTCACTCCAAAAACTAATCAACTCTAACGACTGTAATACAACTACAATATATGAAATTTGGTGTTGATCCGACAATTAGTTTTCATGTTAGAGCGCCCACAAAGTACATAATCATCTTCTTCCGTTTTATCAGTATTTCACGAATAACTCCTAATCAACCGGTGATACAAAAATATATTAAATACAAAAGTTATAGTAAATTTTATTATCTAAAACTTTTATAAGTAATACAATATACGTATATATCATATTTATGGAGATATTTTGAAAACCGGAAATGAGCTTTAATGAATAAAGCTCGACTTCCGGTTGATCGATTTACTCCAAAAACTAATCAACTCTGACAGCACACATACCACTACTATATATGAAGTTTAGTATTGATACGACTAATATTTTTCACGTTAGAGCGCCCACTATCATACACACACACACACACACACACACACACACACACACACACACACACACACACACATACACACAGACATCATTCCGAAAATGGTCAAAACGTGTTCAAGGGATCCCAAAACATGTATTTCCGTTGAAATCTCGAAGTCGAATTTTTTCATGAAAACAATACTTTCTCTATACTTCGTATATGGAGAAAGTAAAAATCTGATGTGGCCAGCACATGACTTTCTCCATATATAAGATGTAAATATTTATCTACGACAGTATATTCGAACTCTACATTCAATCTTAACTTGGAAGATAAGTGATTCATTTATATCATATTATCTTTTACGTCACAAATATTATAAATAATGTTTGTCAGGACATGTTCGATGAGAAACGATGGAATTTTCCTTTCGCCAACAGCGCCCGCAAAGTTCATAAACAGCAACATCCGGTTTATCAGTATTTCATGAATAACTCCTAAGCAATCAGTTATATAAAAATATGTTTCATGCAAAAGTTATAGTAAAGTACTTTTTCTAAATCTTTTATAAATAATAGTATGCTCCTAAATATCAGATTAATGTAGATATTTTGCAAAAACGGGAACGAACGCGAGCTTCGAAAAGTAAAGCTTCAATTCCGGTTATCCGATTTACTCCAAAAACTAATCAACTCTAACGACACAAACCAAAGTACTATATATGAAATTTGGTGTTGATACGACAAAGAGTTTTTATGTTAGAGCGCCCACAAATTACATGATCAGCTACTTCCGGTTTATCAGTATTTCACGAATAACTCCTGAACAATCAGTGATACAAAAATTTGTTTAACGCAAAAGTTATAGTAAATTTTATTATATAAAATTTTTATAATAGCTAATATATACCTAAATATCATATTTATGGAGATATATTTCAAAACCGGAAATTTGCTTCGAAGAATACAACTCAACTTCCAGTTAACCGATGCACTTCAAAAGTTAAGCAACTCTGACAGCACCAACCACAGTGTTATATATGAAGTTTGGTATTGACAAAACTAATAGTTCTTACGTTAGAGCGCCCACAAGCACACACACATACAGACACATACACACCCATACACACACACATCATTCCGAAAATGGTGAAAACGTATTCTAGGGACCCCAAAACATGTATTTCCATTGAAATCTCGAAGTCGATTTTTTTCATGAAAACAATACTTTCTCTATACTACGTATATGGAGAAAGAAAATAGTTTAATTTCTGAAAAGAGCATACAATGCCATTTTTACTTAACACACACACACAGACAGACATGTTCGGTAAAATAGCGAAAATGAACTCTATGGGCCCCAAGACATCTACTTCCGTTGACTCCAATCCAAGAAAAACAAACAAACCCGCATACACACCCACAGAATTTCTGATTTATATATATATATATAGATTAATAGATACAAAATTACCTTAGACTGTCCGTGAACTCTTGTTCTGTAATACTGGCTACCTACTCGTTATATTTTTACTTTCTCCCTATACGTAGTATAGAGAAAGTATTGCATTCGCAAAAAAATTCGACCTCCAGATTTCGACGGAAATAAATGTTTTGGGGTCCATAGAGCACGTTTTCGCTATTTTCCCGAACATGCCTGTCTGTGTGACTGTGGTAAAAAAGTTTATGGGCGCTCTATCTTAAAAAGTAATTATCCGATCATTTCCAAAATTCATATTTAGTGTTTTTCCTAACAATGCCAAGAGTTGATTAGTTTTTTATGAATATCGCTTAACCGGAAGTTGCAGTTTATCCGGAACTAAATATCGTTTCTTAAATATATCTGTAAGAATGCTATGTTGGTATATACAAATATGAACAAAAGTTGTAGATAATAAACTAACTAACTAAACTAAATAACTAACTAACTAACCGAAAGTTGTTGTTTATCCAGAAATGGACGTTTTTCATAGATATCTCTGTCAGAATGCAATATAGGTATATACGGTTACATAGAAAAGAAATAGATAAAGTATATTACTACAACTTTTGTATGAAACACTTTTTCTTAACACTGATTGTTTAGGAGTTATTTTTGAATAATTGTTAACCGGAAGTTGTTGTTTATCCAGAAATGGAAGTTTTTCATACATATCTCAGTCAGAATGCAATGTAGGTATATACAATTATGTACCAAAGTTATAGATAATGTATTTTATTACAAATGTTGTATGAAACATTTTCCTGTAACTCTCATTGTTTTGGAGTTATTTATATATTACTGGCATAGGCTTCTGTTTTCAATAAATACGGAGAAAGTCGTGCGTTGGCCACATCAGATTTTTTTATGAACGGTCAGGGTAGGTAGTATATTTTTTTCTCAGCATTGGATTCTTCATTGTGAAACTGTAAAACATATGGAAACTTCGAATGCTCAAGGTAAACTTAGGTAAATATAGGAGGTAAGAATAGGTTGTGAATTAATTAATATTGAATTTATTAATTTCTAATAATACTTATTAGTGACAATAATATATACCAATTTCAATAGTGATTAAAGGATAAGTTAATTATGATATTACTAAAAATTATCGTAATAATAGATATCTCACATAAATTTTTAAACAATTTTATTTATAATCAATACAGCTCAAAAATATGCCAATCGATCAATAATCCTTTTTTGGTGATTTTCCGTAACTCCCAGTTCCATTGTTCAAAGAGCTCATTTATATTGAGGTTTTCTTAATGAAATTATCGATGTCTCTATTAACAGCACGGAAGAAGAGTATAGTGGTGGGATTCCTAGAAAGTGGAATTCCGCGTAGGGAGATTGCGGGGCGGGTGAATGTTCCTTCTTACAAATTAACGAAAATAAAAAGGGAGGGAGACGAGATCTACTACAGTTGAACAAGATGAGAGACTTATGGAAATCATCAGAAATAATCCTTTTTGTTCATCTAATGAAGCCAGAGCGGAGTTAAATTTTCCAGCGGCCTCAAGGACAGCCCGCCGCTGAATCCTAGCATCTGGATTCGTTCTCGACGTGCAGCAGACAAGAAGGTGCTAACTAACTCAAATCGTACAGTCCGCGTTCAATTAGCGCAAAAGTATATCGGCGAATGGGTGAAATTTGGAATAAAGTAACTCTCACCGATAAGTAAACTATTACTTCTAATTTAATCTTACATAATAAATGCAGTCTGCAACAAACCTAATTGAACTTTACGTGCAATTCTTATGGAAACGTTTTGACTCGTCCGGGATCGAACTGCGGACGAATAAGAAAATTAACAATAGCCTGTACTCTTTGCGGCGTCAATTTTCAATTATGTGCGAAATTTAAATCTATTGTGACTCTTGGTTCTCAAGTTTTTAGCGAACATACACACTCACAGTATTTTATATATTTAGATGAAGGTGAAGTTAAGAGTAAAGTATATGAAATTTCTGCTATTTTCAGTGATTCTTCTTGATATTCATCTTCCTATTTTTCTGATAATGCGAGGTTAAACAACATTTTATTCAAAACGTTTTCCAGAAATTTTATAAGATAACATTTGAGCATCTAAATCAGCAGATTTTTGAGGACCTACAAAGATACGGCGATTCAGTGCCGTCTAAAATTATCGATTTCTCAACATTGAGAAAGTCTATTTCGAGTTAAACTAGATCGAAGCATCAAATTAAATTAGAGTAAAAATACCATTATAAATTTACTATGATAATATGACAAACTAATACAATAAATCCTTAATATTTAATATCAATAAATACGGTTACAAATATATTGCATACAAGATTTTTAACTACTGAAAGAATAAACTGCAGGACGGTCAAGGAAAGAAAAATACATCCAGAGTTATATCCGGATACTATATGGAACGTTTCATTTCCCCTCGTTTATAATGAGTACATTTATCAACAGGATGCGGTGTTATGGATGTTATCAATTTATTAGCAGCTCCAAAGCGAATAATGTATGACTCCTCAGTTGTGATTCCCAGCTAGGCGACAATCTACCAGAGTTTCTTCTGCCTAATTCCTATTATACGCAAGTCATCGCTCTCTCAGAGAAAAAGGTTATCTTTATAAAGGTGAGAATAGTTAGAATTTAGTTATGATTCAATAATTAACCTACTATTACCTAATGGAAGAATTGAGAGCTCCTTAAAAATATTTTATTTGGAAGAAGTATTGCCTATCCAAATATATCTAGCGGTAAGTCCTGAGATCACTGCACTTAATGGTTCAGAACAGTTTTACTTTACATTTGTTCATTGCTCATTTAAAAATATAGTGGACACTATTTTCAGCACTATTCTCGAGTTAAAGTAAGGAATAGAATTAGGAAAACGGCGATGGATTACCAAGTGTCTCATACCAAGTCAAATTATAACTTTTGGAATCGGAAGAAACATTTTCATGACATCTTCTTCTCTGGGATAGCGGTTAATTTTCCTATGCGCTGCGCGATCCGGCTCAGCGACATCGTATCCCCAAACCCAGCTTCATGATCTAGTTACATTTGAATGAAATTTTCCCTAATAATAAAATAAACCGTAAAAAAACCTATTGAAAATTTATCATCCTCTACATGTTACCCTTTTTGTCAGATATCTTTATTCAGAATTTGGAATGTAAACTTTTTAACTGTTCTTCTGATCTATTGAAATTTGTCAAATGTTGGTTCAGATATGTGGACGATGTATTTTGTTTATGGTGTGTTACTCTTAGACAGCTTAATCTATTAATTTCCCTCCTAAACTCCCTTCATCCTACCATAAAATTCACACATGAATTAGATAGCAATCAGTCCCTTAACTTTCTTGACTTTACCATTTCCTTTTGCAGCCCAAATCTCCAATTTTCCATTTTCCGCAAACCCACCAACATCATTCACGTCATCGCTTTATATTCAAACCATCATTACTCACAAAAACTTTTCATTTTTCATTCCCTTATTAACCGTCTTCTCTTTATCCTTCTATCTGACAAAAACTTCCATAAATATTTTCGATTATCAAAAACATTGCTATTAAAAATGGTTATCACCATAGCGTAGTCTACAAACTTTTAATTCGCAAACAAAGAAAAATGAATATTTTTGGAGGATCAAATTGTGAAGATATAAAAACAAGATGGGTAAAATTAACTTTTTTAAACAGGCTTTCGGAAAAATCAGTAACATCCTGCCTAAGGAAAGATTAAGACCTTCATTCAAATCACGTTTCAATTTACAAAAAATACTTTGTAATGGTAAGGATAAATATCACCCTTTGAAAAAATCCGGAATTTAGTGCTTAAATGCAATAACTCTGACGGGGTATATTTAGGTCAAAGGCGGAGAAATTTCGCCATAAGAGCCAGTGAGGATAAAAGATGTTTTATGAACAAGTCCTCCCAATCTCACTTCGCTGAGCACCTTTAGGAATTCAACTATTCTTCTGACTTTGTACCGAAATTCTTTTCTATACTTCACGATAGAAACCAAAGGCTTAATTTCTTAGAACAATTTGATATAATTTCCCATACAAATTCCAAACAATGTAATGTGGTTAACGAGTACCTCTTCCCTTCCCATTTCCCATTAATTCGATGCATTCTACCACCCACTGACAATGTTGCTCCCCGGTTCCGTCCCCGTAACTCACCTCTATGTCCTTCCCCCCACGCCCCTCTTTTCCGATTTACTTATTTTCCCGCCAGTCTTACTAGTAAATATTTTGCTTTACGTTTTTGCTAGGTCACTTGATGATGGAGATCAATTCTGAAACTCTGAAACTAGTGGTGTTTTTTTTCCTTTTATTGTTTTAAATAAAATACTGTGGAAAAAGTACAAATTGTACTTCTTCATCAAGACGTATTTCTACGAGACATCGCCAGAGACTGTGAATTTTATACATATTTTAACTGGATAAAATGATAACCGGTTTCTACTCTCACAGGAGTCCAACTACACTGTGCTTAGCTCAGCACTAGGAAGAAAGAAAATCGCCGATACTCGAGTTATGCTAAGGGAGTATACGGATCAAATGGAGTAAATGGAACAAATTGCATACGGAGCTATATCCGGAAACTAAATAGAGCAGAATGCAGCGTTGAGGATGTTATTAATTTACTAGCTACTTCAAAGCAAATAATTTATTACTCCAGAGTTGTGAATCCCCGCTACGCGACATTGTACCGGAGTTTCTTCAGCCTAATTATGGCTCGGAGTTAAGTCTGTGACACTGGGAACGGAATCAATTCACAAAGTTAGTTAGGTGGTGAGGTAGATCTAGTTTGCATCCTTGCCCCAAAATGACACGCCGCTAAGGAATGGGTAACCGTTGCACAATGGCTAAATGAAAAATACTTTTTATGTACTAAAAAATGTACAAATATAAATGACAATATTCCGAACAATAACGACTCTGTAACTTTTGAATTATTGCAGCCATTTTTAAGTCCTATGGGGCTTCTTTTTTACTTGTGGCCGTTGTTTGATTCTTTGTCCGCAAAAGACGGCCCACGTAGCGGACAATGTTCTAGTACACATTTGATTTTAGCATGAAAAGGGTGAGGGTATGTATATATAGGCCGCTAGGATGACAAGCTTCACGTCTATGTAAAGAAAACTAAAACCTAGGCTTTCCATGTGATTAGAAAAAAATGCGCTGTCATAAATTACAACTAAAAGTCTAGTTCACCACACATTTGTAATTTTTCATTCTAAGCTACGAAAAATGAATTACTTTTTTAACTCAATAAGTTTATATACGGATTATAAATTTGATACTTAATTATAACAATATGAATAAGGGTAAATCAAGTTGCTCCACTGCCATAAATTGTATTCTATTACATTACTGTGAACATACATAGTATTTAAACAAAGGGGCCTTGATGTTTGGGAGATTTTTTGTGAAAATGCTCCTACTTTTTGCTACGAAAATACCTTCCTCCTCTCCCTATCTCGAGTCTCGGGGTAAAACCTCTCGGAAACTTCGCCTAATACTTCGTCGTCTCCTTGGGAGTGATGTTCTTTAAATACTGTTTGTAGAACATGGATCGCTGTGAGGGCACTCGTTCCAGCGGAAGCTTTTACCGAAAACTTTACTATGTGCACGAAAGCCAAGTATTCCTATGAGTGGCATATTTGAATTTGAACTTGGCACCACCATTCCAAGTATTATATGTGGCCGAGAAGAGGGTGGCACTGCTCTCACTCTCGTCGTGTATCCGATCAACTGACTCTCTCTCTCTCTCTCTTTCCGATAAGTTCTCAGATAATACTCGCAAAGTACTTATGCGGCGATTTACCTGGAAGGTGAACTTTGTAAGACTTTCAGAAGTTTCCATGAACTTACGGAACTTAAAACTTTATGTTATTGGTTTTATAATTCGTTCCAATAGAGCATGTGCATTGCAATAAGACTTGTCACATTGTAGGTTATTTTGTAATTCTGTATCTCAAAAGTAGTGACTAAGTACAATAAATACTTAATTAACAAGAGGTTGTGATGTTAATTTCGCTAATTCATAGTAAGTATAATTGATATTCATAGCTAATTTTTAAAAGTTGAGCAAAATCAACCGTTAACAAGGTCCCTCTCTTTTATTAAATCTTTGTAACTAATTAGACCCTAATTTGCCCAATATTTTAGTATATCTATGTGACCTTCAATTTTTCCATTTCTTTTCAGAATGAATCCAAAGTTAAGGACGTTGATATTTATCATCCTGTTCCCTCTCTTGGCTAAAGGGTATGAACTATCTGACCCAATTTCACTAATGAGAGGGATGTATGCTTTGTCTAAAACACTTCCAGGTCATCCATTACTACATAATTTTTGCATGAAAACAACGTCATGTGTATGCAAAACCTCTCCTGAAGGTTTTTTTTACCAATGTGATTCACTTTTATATGCCTTTTTTGATACGATTTCCCGTGAATTAGTAATTAACTGCAGAAAAAACGTTAAAAAAGAAGACATTAGTGGCCACATCCACCAATTATCAGAAGTGGCAGCAAAATCTTACGTAAGCTACAATCTCATACTTAATGATTGCCCACCAGATTCTATCTCAGACTTAGAGTATCCCAACAAAATATTTTCATTGATATTAAGATGCGCTGAGAGAAAAGACTTTATTTTATCTCCGGATCAATTCCGAAATCTAAGTAGGATGTCATACTTTGATATATCCTGCCAATCCCTTAGATACCTACCGGAGGCCATATTTAAAAAAAAACAAATGCTCGACATTTCGATAAAAGGAACATTGATGGAACGACTAGGGAAAGGTCTCTTGTCAAATCTTTCTACGCTAAATTCCCTCCGATTCGTAGAAAATGAAAACCTCTCCGTAAGAAAGACAGATTTCAATGGATTGCATAATTTAAAAAATCTTGAAATTACAAAATCACATATCAAAGAAATAGAAGAAGACTTTTTTCAACCAATTTATAATCTCATTCAATTGGTGATATCTGACAATGAATGGAAACGTCTACCAACAAGTTTTACGAATTTTCAAAAACTAAAGAAACTTGAAATATCGAATACATTTATTGAATGGATTGGCAATGGCACCTGCAGGAAGCAGGTTAATATAACCAGAATTAGAATAAAAAGTAATTCCCTCCTAGACATTCACCCCGATTGTCTACAAATGTATAATAATTCTGAGCAAATTGACTTATCTGGAAACCGTATATCCAGTTTACCAAATAAGGCAATACAAATGAACAGGTTAAAGTATTTTAAATTGAACGACAACGGTTGTGAAATCAAAGCCGTGGAGAATTTCATCCAAAGTAAAACGCTGCTCGAAATTAGAATGAAGAATTCCTCCATTCAGTCGATTCATAAAGACTTCTTTCGCGGAATTCCCAACATTAAGAAAGTAGACTTACGTAATAACCAAATCACCTTCTTACCAGATGAATTTTTTGAATTAAATGAGTTTTTGGAGGTAGTTTCACTAAGAGATAACAAACTAACTGCAATCCCAGAGAGTTTGTTAGACATCAAACCATATTTGACTGGGATCGATGTTTCGCACAACGATATCGCTAAGGTTGATTTCAGTGTCAGACAAAACCTCTCTTCCTTGAGAATATTTTATATTTCAAACAATAAATTAGACCGCATTCCGCGAGATCCCTTCTCTAGCATGCCAGGAATCACCAATTTCGACATCTCTAACAACAAAATATCCGAAATCGATACAGTTGCTTTACAGACCATGAGTCACTTATCAGCACTTAAGATAGTAGGAAATATAATGGAAGGGAGTTTCTTCCCATACCATCTGAATTTCGAATTTTTAACCAAACTCGACGCTGAAAGCAACTCTTTTACAGAGATAAATTGGCTGAATATGCCTCTGCTCGTTGAACTCAATCTATCCAATAATCTCATCAAGATATTAAACCTAACAGTTTTCAATTCATGCGAGAACTTGAAATCCCTGAACTTATCACGCAATAAAATTGAAAGTCTACCAAGACAAATTTTCTCCAAGCACCTGAAAAGCCTAATTTCACTAGATCTGTCATTCAATCGGTTGAAATCCCTTCCTGATGGAATTCCAATAAACGATAGTCCAGAAAATATCTTAGGCGGAACCGTCTTCTACAATTTGGATTTAGACTTCTTGGATGTCTCCGGAAATCAGATGGAGAGGTTCGAGCTCAGCTGGTTACGAGGAACTAAAAAGTGCCGTAAGGTGTCCATAAGAAACAGTAACATATCGGCATTGGATTCAGGAACCATGCTTATTGTCCACGCTATAGTACTGGACCTTTCTCATAACAACATCAGCTCGACGAATTGGCCTTGGTTCTATGATGAAGATCTAAAATTATCAGGAAAAATATCAACATTTGTGAATGTTGAAAATTTGGAAGTAAGTATTCTGATTATTTTTTAAAATTAAACTTGAGAAAAAGAAAAGACCTTTTCTGGTAGAACGTTGAGAGGATGCTCATCGAGAGTCAAAGAAATTGCTTACTTTTCTCTTATTCGTCCGAGTCTAAAATACTGCTGTGCGGTTTGGGACCCACACGAAGTAGGTTTAGTCTCAGATTTAAAGATTGTCCAGCGTAGAGCAGCCCGATTCGTTTGCTGGGATTTCAGGTTCGACAGCAGTGTTACGGCAATGATAGAGTCCCTCGGTTGGAGTTCACTACAGATGAGAAGATCTGAATATCGTTGGAAACGTTTCGAAAAGTTCATTCGTTCAGAATTTATAGACGAAGTAAGTGAAATATTAGTGCCAGTAAGGAGCGAACGCGATCTCCGAGAGGCATCGACGAAGCGCTATAGGAAACCAATCGCAAGGACGGATAATTACTTTTGGTCGTTTTCTCCCCACGCTATTAGAGATGCTAATAGGGAGGAATGAATAAACGCCTCTGGCGGCTCGCGGGGCATATATCTAAATCTAAAATCTCTATCTCTATCTCTATTACTGTGATTCGGAGAAAATAGAGTGACCGTGAATTTATAGCATATACAACCGGCCTGATCGGTATTTCTTCTTTGTAGATCTTATGCAATCCGTAGTTTTGGCAGAGAGGGATACATGGGAGATAGTTTGATGATTTCAGAGTGGGGGAATATGACAGAACTACGAAGAGACTACTTTGAGAATGCAATCAGTAAGATCCCGTATCAGAATTTCTGGTTCAGCACCGTTAATGAAGTCAAAGCACTTCCTATCGTAGTCCTATTTGTCTATTATTACTACGCAATTGCCCCAACCTGCTCTTTGGAAAATCAAGTCTTCTCTTTCACTAGTTTTTTGAACCTGTATAGAATACCGGAACGATACTATCGGCAGTATGTCTATTCGTAGACGTGAATACGCTGGAAAAACTTTTGGGAAGAAATAGTGCTATTGCGTGTTTACCACTACTGTTTTCTCTGGCCGTTGCGGCGTCAAAATCCACCGCGAAGATTTCGATATTCTTTTGTGTAATAGAATAGATGATAGGGGATTTTAAGCCCTTTTCTTACAGAGAGATTTCTTCGTTAATGAAGGATTGTTGAGAAAAGTTTAACACTCGCGGATGGAAGGGGTGGGTATTATTTTGTGGTTCACAAACATTTGTGGTATTCCTTAGTGCCGCTAAACGTCCCTGCTTTATTCGGAGGCTAAACGGTTTTTAAAGGACACATTGACGTACACGTTGTCGCACTACATCTGCGCTAAAGGTTTAAGTGTTCCTCTTTTTTTCTCAAGTTTTATTATAGAGAACTACCAGAAAGTCGAGGCCGATTTAGCAGATTCTATTTTTTGTTCCTAAATAAATTAAAGGTTATATATAACCCTCGCTCGATTTTATTAAATGCTTCCTCGCACTGATCTGTATTCATTGCAGTGATTTTGCATTAGTCGATCTAAGCAATTAGGAAATATTCCTATTGAAAACACTACATTTGTGAAAGAAATATAACGTTCTGAAAGAAGCCTTGTCTATGAACGAGCCATCTTTGTCAATACACGGTTAATTAAAATGATTTATTTGATTTCCAGGTTAATAAAAGATTGAAAAGTTCTTCAATTGCTGGAAATTTTAATGTTTAAGGATTATAATCACTTGGATTTACAAACTGTTAGACAACAACAGGGAAATATTTATACCACGCTAAGAATATCATGTTTGAAATTCGATCTTTGATAAATCCTGTTAAAAATTGTATTTGGAGTTCTCCTTACGCTCTCGTAATTCCCTCTGTTAAAGATCTTAATTTTATTCATTGATTGTAGAACAATACGACAAATTTGCATAATTTAAGACTATGTACGCGAATATGAAAGGAAAGGAAAAAAAATGAGTTAGAATAAGTATCCATTATAGTTTCAGTAATATAAGGTGTCATTCATTTAACCATGATAAAGTTTGCTTACTCTCTATCTTTAATTAACTAACTTCATCTCTGTTTTCTTTCTTAAAGGAGCTGTACCTTGCTCATAATGAAATAACGGTCATCGCTATAGATTTCCGAATACATAACCCTAACTTGAGGATACTAGATCTTAGCTACAACAAGATAAAGCACCTCACTTATCAAGAATTGCTGTTCTCCTCTTACCGTTTCCTCGATCCTAGGTTCAAAACGAAAAGACGCATCACTGATAAAAATTACGAGTTCGTAGCCTCTACTGAGGGTTTCAACGAATTTGGAAGTATTGAACCATACCATGCTTGCCGCAGCCTAAAAGTGGATCTAAGGAAAAATTTGATTGGAAGCATAGAATTCCCCCATGCAATGGTGAGCGGTAATGTTTGCTAATGATATGCTAATTTATACCTCGAACATCTAGTATCAAATTTTCACTGTAATCGTATGATATAAAATTCATTAACGGCCTTCACATGCTTTGTTTTTCTTGAATCATACGCAAATTCCTTCCTATGGATAGCAGCGATGAATGTCCAAGTCTATTACAGGTTCCATATGAAAATAAAATTACAAATTAACAAGAGGATTCTTTGATATTGTGTATATCGTCTCGATCTAGAGTTACTTATGAATACAATTCGCGAATAGAAATGCTGTTTTACTAGAATTATCAGAAGACAGAAACTTAAATATAAAAGTAATCTTAAAACTAAACAAACTATTTTTCATTTAGTTAGTCCGGAACGTTACCTCAAAATGCGAGAAGCACAAATACAGCCATGCCACTATTCTATTGGGATATAATCCATTTGAATGTGGATGCAAAGTTATTCCATTTCTACGAGTGGTAGAAGAAGACGTAGTTCTCACCAGCGAACTATGGAGAACTAAAGGGATAAACTGGCTACTGCAAGCGAGGATAGACGCCACCAATTTAACATGCAGGTAACGTTGATCATTTAAGATGTGAGATTTTAGGTAGAATATAATAAATGGAGATTTACTATTGCTTATGCAAATGGAAAGCGGATACAGTTATCTTAATATCTCATATTATCATATAGTTATCAGTAATATTTCATATTCTGAACATATTCAAAAAGTTTCATTTACTTTTAATAAGTACCTTTTAGTGGGATGTAATTCTTTTAACGTCGTCTTTACTCATACACTGAACTAAATGAGTTTCATATTATGTGTATAGCATTTTGCCAAACATATGTTCTTCATCATCCATATCATTAACAGCATCTAATCTATAACTGACTCGAATCTTATATTTCACAGGTACCCTGAATCAGTGAATGGAAAGTTGGTGATTAATACTGAAACTTGGACGCATCATATTCTACCATTGATGGGATTTTGTCATTTGTCAGAAGAATAGAATATTATTGATATCAAATAAAGTAATTTAAATTATGATAAAGCTGCTCATACGTTTTTTAGTTCCTAGAAACCAGGACTTCAAAAATACTATATCCTATTGCATCTTTGTTATTTTGCGCACATAGTGATTAACTCTGAAATAATTTATGAAAATATCCAAAAATATTCTTCTTCAGTGGAACATTATGATTTGATTTTTTTTTTAAATGGTGGTTATTTCTTAATAAAAATATATTATTCAAGTATAAGGAAGTATATCAAATAAAATAAGTAAAGGAATGCATAAGTAATGTGAAAAATATTTAATTGAAATTTATGCATCACGCATCATAATAACCCACGAATTTGTGCTGGGTAATGGTAGTCCTATTTTCAAAACAAATCATTGTAGGCCTCCATTATTAGGTATCCAAAATCGCGGTACAAGAATTCTCATCACATGACTTCAATATCCAATAGAATTCCACGAAAACGATACCAATGTTATTACGATATGAATACGATACTGATTTTATTATAATTCATTCCGATTCCGATACTAGACGATTCGAATCGATTCGAATCGAATTCAGCAATACGATTTTAAAAGTGAATAGATTCATGGAAACCGATTCGAATCGATTTCGCTACATCGATTCCCTGCTCCGAATCGCCCATCTCTAAGTTACAGTCCACAAATGTATGGAAATACAAAAATAAAAACAATTTTTTTTCACAGAACTAAAAAAATATACGGATAGTCAAAGGAACAAAAAATTGCTCTGAGAAATATTTAAAAAATATGTGGAAATAATATACAATAAACGAAGTAAAAAAATATACTTAGCAAAAATAAACACCAACTTATACGAACGATGACGATTAAGTACAAAATTGGTGGATGTAATTTAGACGGAAAAAATTTAATGTAGCACATTTTCATTAAAAAACAAATCATATGTAAAAAGGGAATTTAAAACTTCAGACAGACAACAAGGAAAAAAACGAGAAGCAAATAGAATAGCAAAAATACCCATTTTAAAAATTAGCAACAAAAAGATCCCAGAACGGAGCCCTATGAAACTTCTCTAGAAATGATTAACCAAGATGATAACTCGTTTTCATTCCCCATTACCGCTTTTCCCCTATCTTCCAAGTACGAACGAAACCAAGCCCAAAAGCTGTAGGAAAAATTTAGTGCTATCGACTTTTTTGAAACATCAAATGATTAACACAATCAAAGTCCTTACTAGAGTTGAGCAAAACCAAGACAGTGCATAACTTATTATCCATAGAAGGGCAATGTCATTTGTCACACTTAGGGGGTGAATTGTGTATTGTATCCAAGGCGAAAACCAGATTGAAAGGAGTCAAGCTTATAATTCTTTCCATGAGTTTAACACACTCCAAAAACATTACATTATCTGTATTCCATGGGCAGTGCCAAATTTCGGGACATCCGCTAAAGTTAGTGAAGGGCAACAAATATTGAGAAGTACCGTTTAGTAGCAGCAGCTGGATGCTGATCGAGAGTCAAAGAAATACCTTAGTTTTACTTGCTCATTATTCGACTGAGTACTGGATACTTATATGCTGTTTGGGACCCGTACGAAGTATGTTTAGTCGCAGATTTAGATATGGTCCATCGTAGAGCAGCCCGATTCGATAATGGGTTCGATTCCAGAGGGCCCCAAATTCCCGATTTTCCCCATTTAAAAGCATTGCTTTGATTTACGAGAGTTAAAAAAAAATACTTTCCAAATAATTAGGGGATCAAAACTCAAGGAGCCTATACATATGGTGATTATCTATCTAAAACATTAATGACTTTGACAGAAAATATCCTGGTTTCGATACTAGGACGATGCAAAAATCTCCCTTGAGTTTCTCCATTGTAGTATGCAAGCATATTGATAACACAAATTTACAGTCGACATGATATCGGGAGGGTCCTCAAATGAAAAAATCTGATGTGGCCAGCACATGACTTTCTCCATATATAAGATGTAAATATTTATCTACGACAGTATTTTCGAACTCTATATTCAATCTAAACTTGGAAGATAAGTGGTTAATTTATATCATATTATCTTTAACGTCACAAACATAATAAATAATGTTTTTCGGGACATTTTCGATGAAAAACGATGAAATGGCCTTTCGCCCCAGCGCCCAGAGCGCCCACAACGTACATAATCAGCAACTTCCGGTTTATCAGTATTTCATGAATAACTCCTAAACAATCAGTTATACAAAAATAGGTTTCAAACAAAAGTTATAGTGAAAAACATTTTCTAAAACGTTTATAATTAATAATATATACCTAAATATCATGTTATGGAGATATTTTGAAAACCGGAAATGAGATTTGAAGAATGAAGCTCGACTTCCGGTAAACCGATTTACTTAAAAACTAATCAACTCCGACAGCACACACCACAGTACTATATATGAAGTTTAGTTTTGATACGACCAATAGTTTTCACGTTAGAGCGCCCACTGTCACACACACACACACACACACACACACACACACAAACACACACACACACACACACACACACACACATACACACAGACATCATTCCGAAAATGGTCAAAACGTGTTCTAGGGACCCCAAAACATGTAGTGCCGTTGAAATCTCGAAGTCGAATTTTTTCATGAAAACAATACTTTCTCTATACTGCGTATATGGAGGAAGTAAAAAAGGATTGAAAATACTCTTAAACTTCGCTGCAATTTATCCGTTCGGCATCGCTCCCCTGTCTTCCTGGTGATACTTATTATGCAGCACAACGAACAACACACTTATACAAGCTTCTGATAATTCATATTAGTATGTTACTGATAATTCTTCTTCCTATATTTTTGATAATCCGAGTTTAAACAATATTTTATTCAAAACGTTTTCCAGAAATTTTCCAAGATAACATTTGAGCATCTAAATCAGCAGATTTTTTAAGACCTACAAACAGTATATATGGCGCTTAAGTGCCGTCTAAGATTATCTATTTCTCGACATTGAGGAAAGCTATTTTGAGTAAAACTAGATCGAAGCATCAAATTAAGTTAGAGTAAAAATACCATTGAAAATTTACTATGATAATATGACAAACTATTAAATAAATCCTTAATATTTAATATCAATAAATACGCTTACAAATAGATTGTATACAAAATCTTTAAACTTTTGAAAGAAGAAACTGCAGAACGGTTGAGGAAAGATAAATGCATCCAGAGTTATACCCGGAAACTCTATGTAACATTTCATTCCCCTCGTTTATAATGAGTACATTTATCAACAGGATGCGGTGTTAAGGATGTTATCAATTTACTAGCAGCTCCAAAGCAAATAATGTATGACTCCTCAGTTGTGATTCCCAGCTAGGCGACATTCTAACGGAGTTTCTTCTGCCTAATTCATATTGTACGCAGTGCATCGCTCCCTCAGAGGAAAAGCTTATCTTTGTAAAGGTGAGAATAGTTAGAATTTAGTTATGACTCAAGAATTAGCCTACTATAACGTAAAGGAATATTTGAGAGCTCGATAAAAATTTTTGACATGGAAGGATTGCCTATCCAAATATATCTAGCGGTAAATCCTCGGATCACTGCACTTATTGGTTGAGAACCCTTTTACTTTACATTTGTACATTGCTCATTTAGCAAAATGGTGGATACTATTTTCGGCACTAATCTCGAGTTAAAGTAAGGAACAGAATTAGGAAAACGGCGATTAATTACCAAGTGTCTCATACCAAGTTAAATTATGAGGCTTCTACTTATGGAATCGGAAGAAACATTTTCATGACATCATCTCCTCTGGGATAGCGGTAAATTTTCCTATGCGCTGCGCGATCCGGCTCAGCGACATAGAATCCCCAAATCCTGCTTCATGATCTAGTTACATTTGAATGAAATTTGCCCTAATAATCAAATAAACCGTAAAAAACCTATTGAAAATTTATCATCCTCTGCATTGATCGAACATATGGTTGGAAGAATTGACCTTGAGTAATATTCGCGTATGGCAATTTTAGCCGTTCCGTATGTTGTGGGCTCGGATGTAAGTCTGTGACACTCAAGCCTCTGCTACCACCTACTTGAATCCTCTAGTTGAGTAGAATAATTCAGAACTTTTCTTTGGTTTTCAATGAATGAAAAGTATTTGTTACGACGCACGAGATAGATATTTTAACTTGATAAAAATGATAACCGATTTCTACTCTCACAGGAGTCAAACTAAACTGTGCTTAGCTCAGCACTAGGAAGTCTGTGACACTCAAGCCCCTGCTAACACCCTCTTGCATCCACTAGTTCAGTAGAATCATTCGGCACTTTTCTTTGGTTTCCAAAGAATGAAAAGTATTTGTAAGGGACACACGAAATACATATAAGGACTTGATAAAAATGATAACTTCTGATTACAAATTAATGATTACTGACTAATTATAGTTATTATCAAAGATGGTGAAAGGTATACCTTAGTCAAGGTACGACACTTAACCTACATGTAGATAAGTCTAAATACTATGCTTGGTATTTGAAAAATATCATACATATTTCTACGGGGGCCGAAATCAATTCACAAAGTTAGTTAGGAGGTGAAGTAGTTAGTTTTAGTTTGCATCTCTGCCCCAAAATGATACGTCAATAACGAATGGGTAACCGTAGCACAATGGGTCAATGACAAATACTATTTATGCGCATAAAAAATGTACAAATATAAATGTAAATATTCAGAACAATAATGACTCTGTAACTTTTGAATTATTGCAGCCATTTTTAAGTCCTTTCGGGCTCCTTTTTTTACTTGTGGCCGTTGGTTGCTTCTTTGTCCGAAGAAGACGGCCCACGTAGCGGACAATGTTCAAGTACACATTTTTTTAACATGAAAAGGGTGGGAATACGTATATATGGGCTGCTAGGAAGACAAGCCACTCACTTCTACGTAAATAAGACTAAACCTAAGGTTTTTCATGTGATTAGAAAAAAATGCGCTACAATAAATTACAACTAAAATTTCACCACACATTAGTAATTTCACATTCCGGACAACGGAAAATGAATTACTACTTTACTTACTAACAAGTAAGTTAGTATACGGATAAATTTGATACTTAAATATAACTATTTGAATAAGGGAAAATTTAGTTGCTCCACTGCCGTAAAATGTATACTTTAACTCCTCGAATATTACTGTGAACCAGTGGCGCAGCCAAGATTTGCCAATGGGAGGGGTCCAAGGCTGCCGAGAAACCGAAAAAATGCCTACCTTGCAGGGGCTGGTATATTCATGCCCGCTACTTGCTACAATATATGTCAATTCTTTCAAAAACTAAATACATTAAAAACCAGAGGAGTTTAACGTTTATGTAGACAACTGATTACACTTTCCATGATATTAGTTTACATAAGCTAACAATTGAAAACTTATCATTAATGTTGTTTGGATTTCTAGTTTGGACACGTCCAATATCTATTAAAAAGTCATTTTTTCTATACTGAAGTTTTTTAGTGTTGTAAATATAATCTTCCCAAGTCTTTAAGAGTTCTTTCTTCCGAGAGGTTGCCTAGCGTGAGAAGTAAAAAATTAGTTACGGTTATTTGGCAAGCGATATAAAACGTAATATCCACTCATTAGATCCCCCACATTGGCGCGCCCATGCTTAATTTAATTTCTTTCGTTATTTGACTATAATATCAGCAGAATTTGGAATTTAATTGAAATGTAGCCTCCCCAGAAAACACCATCAATGTTTAAAAATAATGATATGAAGTATATATACAGCTTATTGCCCAAGGTTAATATGCGCCGTGCCAGAATTTCGCTGCATGAATCTGAAGTTACTTAAATTTGATAACTAAAATATTTGATCAAACAGAGAATTTTTAAATTCAGTAAATACCTAAACTCAAAAATAATGAGAAAGCGTTCTCGAAAACTAATTTTTATTTCAAAACCAAGAATGAAAATTTTAAATAAGAATATCACAGAAAAAGTTTCCATGAAACCATGAATCCATGGAATGGAATCCATGCAGGAATAATAGAATGGGCTCGTGTCCTTCAAATTACTTCTAAGAATAGTTTGAGAATCCGGATTTTTACCTGATTTCCAATGAATTTTTCAGCTATACCCAAGCCAGATGACTGACTCGAGTGATACTGTTAGCCTGCTGCATTGCACGAATTCTCTACTCGAGTTTTCTCAGGAGTTACTTCATCCGTTTCTTTTTAATTACCTCCTCTTCTAAGAAACATAAAATCATTTATATTAAATGATTTTTTCTGATAGGCTTACAATTAAGCCTTATTCCGTTTTTTTATGTATTAGCTAAGTATTCAATTGAATGCGTCACATACCGAACATTAAAAATTCGACTGCATTACAAAATACAGTAGACTCTTGATTATAGTTAATATTATAATTGAATTTGCAGAATTAAAGTTACATACCAAGGTCAAAAAATGAAGACGTTAACTTACAATTATTTAGACTACGCAGTAGTTAGATGGTTTTACTAGCAGAGAGCAGACGCAAACCCAGTCACTGAGGGTTCAAAGAAAACAAAAATTAAATTTTCCATGAATTGAAATTTTGACAGAGCATTGCATGACTACGTGGTTTTCAGGATAAGTCATGAGATTCGTGGGATTCTATCACCAAAGAAAAAGTTGGCTGCATCGGAAAGGAAGCTGAAGAATTTAAGCCACAGTTTTAACAGTTTATCATATTATTCCAAGTCTTCAAGTCACAACTCCGATAAATCTGTGCGTACCTTACGCGCACAATACCTATAAGCTTACTGATTTGCTTCCAAAATGGTATATTATTAATATTATCAACAAAAATTAATTTTTACTGATATCTTGTATTGCTCCAATACTTTTTCAAATTTCCACAGAAATTCGGTTATCGAATTATTTTCGTAAATATACATCATATTAACAGGTAATCATAAAATAAGGATCAGTATATTTTCTATCATCCTGAGAAATGAAGATCCTAATTTATTTATCTATTAATGGTAATTTCACAAAAAACAACATAGCCATATAACTACTTAAACGTAAACTTACGTTTTTCTGATACAAGCATTTAGCTATTAGTGGACTGTGAAAACAATTCTCGGATGACCATCTGTACCTTATAAAATCCAAACTAAACTCTCCTTAGAACTGTTCGCTGTCAATTTCTCAAAAGAACTACTCACAAGTCTAGTTTTGTATTCACACCCTTAAAACAGTCACATGCAGAAGATCAAACTGAGCGTTTTATCAATCTGTTTGTCTCTCAAACGTAATCTTAATCTCTGTTATCAGGGTGCAAGTATCGAATTACTTCTCGAATGTTCCCTTGTATTTTTTCGTGGAGTAAACAAATCAACCCTTTCGAATTTTTATCATGAGAATCTTATCTTATGGTGTGAGTCATCTATCCATCGCCGAACGCGGCGACGATCGCGCGATCCCTGCTCGCCGCGACAGATCGCGTTCTGTGTGCCTGAGCCTTAAAGGATAGGCTTAAGAAGTGCTCGCGTTGAACATTGTGTGCGAAACACTCGTATCATAGCCATAAAATGCATCGCTCGTTCTAATGGTTATTCCGACAAACTTATAGATACCATACTTTCACATAGACAAAGGAAACAATACATTTTTAGGATATACCCCGATTGCTCCAATTCCACGGAAGTACAACGTTGGGGGAAACTACCTTTCCTTGGCCACATCAGTTATCATCTTGCCAATTTTCTAAAATGCTCTAACATCAGACCAGCTTTCTATACAACATAGGGAAAACTATTTTAAACAATAAAGATAAATTTGATAAAACACGCAAATTTGGTATATATAAATTAAATTGTAAAAACTGTAATACAATATACATAGGCCAAACCAGTAGAAATTTAACACATTCGAACTAAAGAACATAAACAGTCTTTCCTCAATGGTTCCAATGCCTCACATTTCGCAAAACATTTACTCGACAATAAACACCATTCAGACTTTAACAACACCCTCCTCCATAGCCATTCTAAAGGAAATGAACTTAACTACTTGGAGCAAAAAACATTTTACACCACATACACCATAATTATACGCTAACTAACATTCACCTCTTTCCTAACCACTCTACACTTTTATCTACTGTTTGCTTCCTTCCGCTCCTTCCCTCACCTAATATCCCTAACCCTTCCACCCTCTCTGACCTTGCTTCCTTATTGGCCATTGTTTTCTATTTATTCACTGCAGTTGTGGTCTCTTTGCCTGATGATGGACGGAATTGTCTGAAACCGGTCGTGTATTAAAAACTCAAGTGGAATTTTCGACATAGTGTTTTTATTTCTATTCATTGTAAGACTTAGCTATTCATCAGATTCTTCTCCGCCTCCTTCCAAAATCAGTCCTGAGACCAAACGACTTCCTGTTCCGCATTCTCACATCCTTTCATTATATTTCAGCAGGTTATTCGATCTCCTGTAAGGCAGAATTAAGACTGTTTCACACATGCATAATAAATCTTTTGTTATCAATATCTTAATTAAACACACACCGGCGCTTCTTAAATAACTATCCGAATGCCGTCATAAACTTACATTGATATCACCAAAAGAACGCTTTGGCCTTTTTCAGCACCATTTCGTATCACGTACATTCATTCATTTCTATTCTACTTCTCTGCCATTTTTCTACCTTTACTTATTCAATAAAGAAACAGTAATTTCCACGAATCTATTTTCATTTTACTTTGATAGTTATTTACTCAATTTCCTTGTTACCAAATTACTTGTTTTACGAAACGTTCTTCACTTTAATGTAAACATATGTTTTAATTTTCATGTAACCACGTGCATAAGTATTCGTTTTTTTTGTTTACCACTCAGATCTTTATTAACCTGCTTCCTCCGAAAATACTTTACATTTTTTAAAGGATGAGAAAGCTTTGATTCTTCCTCGCATATATTTAACCATTGAAACTAATTAGACCTTGATTTGACCCAATATTTCATTATATATTTGTGACCTTAAATTTCTCCATTTCTTTTCAGAATGAATCCAAAGTTAACGACGTTGATAATTATCATCCTGTTCCCTCTCTTGGCTAAAGGGTATGAACTATCTGACCCAATTTCACTAATGAGAGGGATGTATGCTTTGTCTAAAACACTTCCAGGTCATCCATTACTACATAATTTTTGCACGAAGACAACGTCATGTATATGCAAAACTTCTCCTGAAGGGTTTTTTTACCAATGTGATTCACTTTTATATGCCTTTTTTGAAACGATTTCCTATGAATTAGTGATTAACTGCAGAAAAAACGTTAGAAAAGAAGACATTAGTGGCCACATCCACCAATTATCAGAAGTGGCAGCAAAGTCTTACACAAGCTACAATCTCATGCTTAATGATTGCCCACCAGATTCCATCTCAGACTTACAGTATCCCAACAAAATATATTCATTGGGCCTAAGATGCGTCGAGAGAAGAGACTTTATTCTATCTCCTGATCAATTCCAAAATCTAAGTAGGTTGTCATACTTTAGTATATCTTGTCAATCCCTTAGAAACTTACCGGAGGCCATATTTAAACCGACAAAACGCATGCTCGACATTTCGATAAAAGGAACATTAATGGAACGACTAGGGAAAGGTCTCTTGTCAAATCTTTCTACGCTAAATTCCCTCCGATTCGTAAAAAATGAAAAAATCTCCGTAAGAAAAACAGATTTCAATGGATTACATAATTTAAAAAATCTTGAAATTACAAAATCACATATCAAAGAGATAGAGGAAGACTTTTTTCAACCAATATATAATCTCATTCACTTGAAAATTTCTGACAATGTTTGGAAACGTTTACCAACAAGTTTTACGATACTTCAAAAACTAAAGAAACTTGAAATTTCGAATACATTTATTGAATGGATTGGCAATGGCACCTGCAGGAAGCAGGTTAATATAACCAGAATCAGAATAAAAAGTAATTCCCTCCTTGACATTCATCCCGATTGTCTACAAATGTATAATAATTCTGAGCAAATTGACTTATCTGGAAACCGTATATCCAGCTTACCAAATAAGCCATTACAAATGAACAGGTTAAAGTACTTCAAATTGAACGACAACGGTTGTGACATCAAAGCCGTGGAGAATTTCATCCTAAGTAACACGCTGCTCGAAATTAGCATGGAGAATTCCTCCATCCAGTCGATTCATAAAGACTTCTTTCGCGGAATTCCCAACATTCAGAAAGTAGATTTAAGTAATAACCAAATCACCTACTTGCCAGACAGATTTTTTGAATTAAATGATTATTTGGAAGTAGTTTCACTAAGAGATAACAAACTAACTTCAATCCCAGAGAGTTTACTAGACATCAAACCATTTTTGATTGGGATCGATGTTTCGCACAATGATATCTCTAGAGTTGATTTCAGTGTCAGACAAAATCTCTCTTCCTTGGAAATATTTTATATTTCAAACAATAAATTAGACCGGATTCCGCGAGATCCCTTCTCTAACATGCCAGGAATCACCGATTTCGACATTTCAAACAACAAAATATCCGAGATTGACAAAGGTGTTTTACAGACCATGAGTCACGTATCAGAACTTGAGATAGTAGGAAATATAATGGAAGGGGGTTTCTTCCCATACCATCTAAATTTCGAATTTTTAACCAAACTCGACGCTGAAAGCAATTCTTTTACAGAGATAAATTGGCTGCATATGCCTCTGCTCGTTGATCTCAATCTATCCAATAATCTCATCAAGAGTTTAAACTTAACAGTTTTCAATTCATGCGAGAACTTAAAATCCCTGAACCTATCACGGAATGAAATTGAAAGTCTACCAAAACAAATTTTCTCCAAGCACCTGAAAAACCTAATTTCACTAGATCTGTCATTCAATCGGTTGAAATCCCTACCTGATGGAATTCCAATAAACGATAGTCCAGAAAATATCTTAGGCGGAACCGTCTTCTACAATTTGGAATTAGACTTCTTGGATGTCTCCGGAAATCAGATGGAGAGGTTCGAGCTCAGCTGGATCAGAGGAACTAAAAAGTGCCGCAAGGTGTCCATAAGAAACAGTAACATATCGGCATTGGATTCAGGAAGCATGCTTATTGTCCACGCTTTAGTACTGGACCTTTCTCATAACAACATCAGCTCGACAAGTTGGACTTGGTTCTACGAAGAAGATCTAAAATTATCAGGAAAAATATCCCCATTTGTGAATGTTGAAAATTTGGAAGTAAGTATTTTTATTATTTTTTGTTTCTAACTTAATTAGTAGTTACTTATCCCTCGTTTCCTCCCACTGTTCTGTATTCTTTACAGTGATTTTACATTATTTAATGCATGTAAGAAATATTCCTATTGAAAATACTACATTTGTGAAAAATATATAAGGTTCTGTATAGAGCTTTGTCTATGAACGAGATATCCTTATCAATACACGGTCTGTTACAACGATTCCTTTGATATCCAGATAAATTAAAGATTGCAAACTTTTTCAATTGCTGGCACTATTAATGTTTAAGGATTAGAATTACTTAGATTCAAAATTTGTTGGAAAACACCCGGATAACATTTAAGCTATGCTATTAATAATATTTGTTTGCACTTAATTCTATGATAAATCCTTGATAATAAATTTTGCGGTTTTCGCAGCGTTCGTAGTTAAAAGACTACGACGCAGAGTGGGCTAGAATAGAAAAAAAGCTGGCCAAAAATATGAAAGTGGTTTTTTTGAGTGAGGACTTTGAAACTTCGAATGGTCATTTTTAAATAAATTCTGCATATAACTGATAAATCATTTTTGTTGGTTCTAGCGCATTAGAATTCTACAGGGGGTCAAAGTTTACCAAATTTTGCGAAAAATGCCGGTCACAGATTTTTTACGAAAGTTTTCAACTTCAAAACGATGCTGAACCCAAACTAGGAAAATCAACGGGTAAAATATAATGCCATATTATAAATATGTTTTCTTTCCTTCATACTTCTTGGTTTCAATGAGCTCTGTTGAATATTTATATACTTTACATTACGAAATGACGGACCCTTATTTTGGAACACATTTTTACCTAAAGCGTGGAAAATAGTAGATTGAGACACCGTGTGACACGGGATTACTTGCACCACAATAAGATATGAATCTTCCTTAATGGGAATCTGAAATAAAATCTTGCCCCAATAATTTATAAATCGACTTTTCAACAACGCTACAAGGTTCAAATCCGCGCGGGGGAGAACCGTCCTCAGTTACGCTCTTGTGTTTTGAGAGGAATAAATAACCAATATGATTCTGATTCGTTTTTTTGTAGATTTTAAGCATTATTATACTTTTTAAATATGTTATATATCTATTTTCTTTAATGTTTCTTATAAGTTAATACTTGCTTAAGATATGTTTTTGATTTTGATACTGAATGCTTCTTCACTCTCACTCTCCACAATACTGAATATTTTCTTACAAAATCAATAGAACAAGCCGTCACTTTTTGTAATTTCGTTACAGTAATAAAAAAGGGTCTAATATTATGAAAATGGTGGAATATTGCGGAGCATTTTCTTCAAATACAAAATTTGCCCACATCTGGAGTTGTTTTGACGAGCGTCGTACTGCTCTGTAGCTCTGGAAAAGTTCGGCAATGGGGTCGTTTCATGACAGGCAGCTGTGTTTTCTCCGGATTAACGGTACCTTTCGAATTACATGGCCGTGATTTTTTCTTGCAAGCATAAAATATTTCAGTTCTATTTGAACATTGGATAATATGAGGTTGGGTTTTGTGCTCTCTCCTTAGCTACGACTGACTGTTCTGTGAAACAAGAAGTCTTCGACAATCTCCTGGTTCCTCGTGTGAGGTTTTAGGTATTTCATAAAAATTAGATCTCGTGGGGTATTTTTTTTTTCGTTATATTTTCAATTTATTCAATGTATCAGAATATGGTGGTAAAATGTTATGAATTTTCTGATCGTTTTAAAATGTACTCACAATTGTTTGAATGCTTTCTACTCCCTTTGTCCTGCATGTATTACTGAAGGAAAGATAAGTTACAAAATCCATGTTGCATTTTCATATATTGCAATAAATTCCAAGGTTTCAGTGTTTTATTACGGAACTTAATTAGTAATTCAGCAAAAAACATGGCTGATATGGTCATTAATCGGTTAATGCTTCATAATAAAATGATGGATGTAAAAGATGAGTCATTTTCTCTAAAAAAACAGTGGGTAACAAATTATTTGATTCAGAAACTACATGAAATCTAGGTTCTCTGGCCGTACTTCGTGGAACGACATTAGAAATGATAAACAAACCTTGTAATTTCCGGTTCCGTAACAATTGACCGCGCGACAACTGACCGCGTACCAACTGACCGCGTACCAACTGAACGCTACGACAATTGACCGCTACGACAACTGACCGCTCGCGACAACTGAGCGCGTACCAACCGACCGCGTACCAACTGAACGCGTCTCCGTTTTCAGGAATCATTAATTGAAGTACGGTACACAAAATTATATGAAATGTAGTTATTTTGTGGTAGCAATGGAGCGGTAGTCATTTTACCGAATACTGATTAAAATACCATATATTAGACACTTATATCACTAAATTTTTTTACAACGCTTTCTTATCGATAACAGTTTTGAGCAGGAATGTTATCTTATTACGAGCAATATTTATGAAATACTGATAAATGAACAATTAAATTCACTTTGCGGACATGTCTGTGTACGGGACTTGGTTAAGAATTTAGATTTAGCTATGTACCCCGCGAGTGGCGTATGGCAGGAGATAACAGTTGGAAATGTAAATAGTCTAATGTAACAATTTTTTGCCGGTAACGATTTAATAACTTTAAGGGTTAATTGCTTCCTGGATTCTTAAATAGATTCTGCATATATTCTTCACCGTAATCCTCAAAAATGTCACTACTTATATCACTTTTCTTATTACCTCCGTTGATAATTAGGTACGTAAATTAACATTCTGTGGTTATCTGATAGTGTCCTATCATATACACAAACCATATACCACTTATATTTGGACTTATATTGCCAGTGATTTTATAATTTACACAGCATTAGTTATTCCTGGACGGTTCTGAGTAGAACAGAATTCATAACTTCAAACCGTTAAAAGTACACGGAATAATGCAATGCCATAATATTTAAATGGATACAAAATATAATGAAAAGATAAAGTCGTTGATATTGCACACCAGGAGGCTATTTTTACATTTATACAGTCTTTCACTAAATGACTTAGCACATCTATGTGAAGTATTTTTGTGTTAACGAAGTAAAAACTGCGTTCCGCTTATCCTTCATGAGCAATTAAGAATATACCATCAATTGGGAGCTTTTAACTGTAAATTATAAATAGTTAATTTATTTTATGCTGCTGTAGCTCTATCAGAAAAAGCCGTTTTTAGGCCGTTGGTTTTACCCTTAATGCATTTCCTTACTAATGAGATATCTAGTGATTTTTCTGGAGTGACTTACTAGTCGAGAGTGTTAAGGTGAAAACAGATTCGATGCATTTCATAGAAACAATGAATTAACTTACTATTTTTTTATATTTACATTCACACATTGATCCTACAAACCACCATTGCCGTGAGGCAGGGGGTGTGTAAGTTTAACTGCTCGTAGCTTCTCTAATACTCCGAGGAAAAAATAGACAAGAATTAGATGTCAATCCAGGCTGTTACTTCCTTGTAAGGCTTTTTCTTATTCCCTCGGAGCTCACTAAGATTGTTAACTATATTGATAAATCAACTTTCTTGTCTACGACATGTACTGTTAGGGTATAAAGGAGCACATTTGCGTTGTTTGATGAAGTTCTATCAATCCAAGAAGTAATTTTACTCAATATATCCATAACTACTGTAAAGTGTTCAGCAAGCATTGAGCTAGTATCACGCTTTTCCATTCAGCGCATATGTCACAAGCTACACAACATTCCTCCCATTTCTCTCTTTAAAACATAACTTATTTTAGAAGGAAAAAGAAAGAAATTTTTAACTCCACACATTAATTCAAAATATTTTCTAACTATATACCATTATTTCATAAGATTTAGACAAACTCATATGAGTGAATATGGTATGGAACTATAACTGCATAAAGAGAAGTCTTACGGATTTATAAAACTGCACCGAGCTGATCAGAATATATGACACTACAATTGTCGATACATATACCAACATAGCTTTTAGTATCAAGATTACATTTTCGGAGTGACTAAAATTTCTTAGAACAAACTTAAATTTCAGCAATGAACTAACTGGCGCAAGAGGCAATTTATAATTATTTACACTACATAGTTCGTTTACAACCACGAGGCATTGGGGTGAAACATATCTTTAATGTTTGAAGTTCACTAAATTAGACCAATAAGACGTTGATCATCGCTTTAAATACATGTGAAAGCTTAAAAATTGATTATATAACGACTTGTATAGTATTATAGTATAGTAAAGTACACATTATCCGGTAGATAACTATGATAAACTAGATATGAATATCATATTCAATACTACATCCATTTCTCCCGTTGAAAATTTTCGGAACTTCTGCTAGTATTTATAAATCCTTTCCTCCTTATATTTGAAGACATTTAAGTAACATGTCACACTTTTTCATTATATACTTCCATATTAACACTACATTAAATTAAAATCTGAAACTTAGGTAGTAATATAATTCAGGAAATTATACGATAACGTTTCTGAACTTTAAAAAATACTGTATATTGTGAAATATATCCTGAGATAGTCTTAAACAGCAATTACTACTTGAGTGACTAAAAATAAAATTTTTACTAAGAAATCATTTCATGTCATCACTCGCAGTTTTTCAACTGTTGTAACAATCAAGTACCCATCTTTATCATAATAGGTAAATATCAAGTATATATCTTATATCAGCGAATGCTGATATATAGATGTGAATAGACGTGGCAGCATCGCAAACAGTTTCTTGAGGGAACCTTTCCAGTGGTCTTATATAATATATTCATCAGTGTTCTAGCAATTATTTGTCTAAATAGTAAGGATGTGACTATGTTGCATTCCTCTTTTTTTCCTTACCATTCCCATATACAGATTCATTATATGCAATTCCAAAAATAAAGCAATTGCAAGTGATAATTAATTATTAGCCTCCTATCGATTACGTAGGTAACGAGAAGAATTTCGAAATTAATTATAACTTCGCTTTTCATTTCCGTAGGTAACGTTTTTCTGGTATCTTTAAGTCTTCACCTCCATTATATATGTTGTATGATTTTATCACCTAAGGACAAGGAATATATATTCTCTCAACAGAAATCAACTCTCCCATGAAGCTCTTCGTCCCACCCTGTTTCTTTGAAGTCAAGGAAGTTTGATAGATGAGTAACTAAATGATTCTACATCCACCTAACACCTTAAACTTTCTTCGATACAACACAATCTATATCTCCGCGTTACATCTCTTTCATCCTCTTCGTATTTTTGGTATTCCCTCTCTATCTATCTTTACAATATCAGATGCAAAAATATGCTTCTTTTTCAGTTCTTGCCGTAATTTACTCTGCGGGGCCCGCGATTGTTTCGCTGCAGATAGAATGCTTCGTAGTGCCTTCTGATTGTATTTTGCCATACTTTCGGACAAAATGAGTTGCTTTATTTTTTATTTTCATTAGTAATTTTAACTATGTAATGAAGCTATTTTTACTATGTAGGTTGACCATTCGGTATGGATAATGCCATACACAGCGTAAAGTCTGGCTATCATTATTGTGTAAGAGATCTTGAAGAATGAATGCAGCGATTAGATGGCCATATAAGCTTTTCGGTCACAATGTATTACAATGTATGTGCGTATGAAAATGAAGCATACATCACACACATTTCCCCCTCTTGCTTTCCCCTTCAAAGGAACTTATTTTATTCGTTCTACGCCGACATAAACCGCGCACAACCGATCATTGCTGAGAGGATATCTTTCAGTAAGTGAATGTTTGATTCATTTATACACGAAATACATTATATACGAAAGGGAAACGTAATTTTACTGTAGACGAGTTCAAGTTATTGTTTTTTATTAAGAATAGCTATAAAAAGAAAGTTAGTAATGATCTAACGTGGAAGCAGAAGTATGTTTTGTTTTTTTCCTCATGGTCGCATTTTATCATGAAGCTTTAATAGATTTTTTAGTCCGTATTAATTGAAGTGTAATATTACCATGTGAGCCAGTGACCTGGAGCTTCGCTGTAGATCTTGTGAAAATTACAACTCCATGATGAATGAAACGGAAAAGGCCAAGCTAATGGAATTATATGATGTACTGAAAGTAGGTAGTACTGCTAAGTTTTTGAAATACATTTTATAATAATTGCATTGGTTTAAGAGAGAAATTAAGTGAAGGATTAAAGAATTATACTGATCGTGATGCTAATGATGCGTAGTGCTTCGTATTATTTCCAAAGGATGTCCGTTAAAAGAGTTAATAACATTAACATTATCACACCAAAATATTAGACATATGTGAATTTCCGATTAGGTTTAAATGATAAGGCATTGGGAGGAAAAGAGTGTGAGTGTAAAGAACGGTGAAAATTCGGCGATGCAGCGTAATGCGGCCGCCAACCCATAGGGACATATTTGTCCCAAAATTAAAAAAAAAAAAATTGTAAGACATGGAACGCAATTAATCACATATTTTCGAAGGAGTTCCTTATCTAAACAGTTTATTATTCATGTGTAACAAATAAGGTTTCCAAGAAAATTTTCCTAAGTTTAGAAATGTAAGGTATCAATAAGGACATTTTTCTGCTTTGTATACATCATAAACATAAAGAATTATTACTGTGTAACAATCTAAGATAATTATCATTAAGATAGGACGGGGGCTCCAAATTTTAAATCAAAATTTCGATCCTTTAATGTTTTCAGAAAACGAGACGCGATCAGTTGTCGTAGCGGTCAGTTGTTACGCGGTCAGTTGTCGCGAGCGTTCAGTCGTCGTAGCGGTCAATTGTCGTAGCGTTCAGTTGGTACGCGGTCAATTGTCGCGCGGTCAGTTGTCGGGCCACGGTAATTTCCACAATAAAACTTTAATGGACTACCGGTTTCAGCTACAAGCTATCATCAGGTCAAATGATACGATACCTGACGATGGCTTGTAGCTGAAACCGTACGTCTATTAAAGTTTTATTATGGAAATTACAAAGTTTGTTTATCATTTCAGAAACTACAATTAGAATGATTCGAAGCGGGGTATTGCGCTCTTGTTCAATTTCTGCGCCTGAATTTTTTTGGGTGCTTTTCAAGGAAATGGTAACTAAGTCTCAGTTACAATGACAGATTCATTAAACAAAATTCCGATTAGCTTAGTGAAGCAATTATCTTTCCTGGTATTGTACTCCAGAACTTACGTAGCACTTCCTCAGGACCTCAGACCTCAGGTACTTATATCAGAGTAATTTGAAATTTTTATTATTTTTAACGTGGCAATTTATAATCCTGGAAATTAATGATCTGAACTTGCATGAACTGCTTCGGTAGACACAAGAGGGCGGCCGGGAATGGTTTTCCATCATTCCAGTGAAATATCAAAGCGAAGGAAAACAGAAAGCATTAGATCTTAATACTCTGAAGCAAAGTTGTCTTTTGTTACAAAAATGGCAAGTAGAGTATTTTCTAGGTGGAGGAAAAGTTATAGTTATGATACAGTTAGAAATGCCAAATATGTAACATATCCGAATGATATTCGAGTCACAGAAGATGTAGGTGAAGTTAATTTGCAAGTACTTTTGTTTCACACGGCATCAAGCATTGTGGCATCGGTATCGACCATTCTATCATCAAAAAAGAAAACCAATGCCACGCTTATTCGCAAATATGGTTTTGATGGAAGTTCTAGCCATTTTCAGTACAAACAGGTCTGGGACACAGGAGAAAAATCTACGTGGCCCCATGCTTTAAAGCATAGCCCATTTAATTTGTTTCAATTATCACCCCACAAAAAATGGTGCCTTTCTAATAAATATTGATATCTAAGATATATACAAAGTATAATAATGCTTAAAATCTACAGAGAAACGAATCAGAATCGTATTGGTTATTTATTCCTCTCAAAACACAAGAGCGTAACTGAGGACGGTTCTCCCCCGCGCGGATTTGGCCCTTGTAGCGTTGTCGAAAAGTCGATTTATAAATTATTGGGGCAAACTGGGGCAAGATTTTACTTCAGATTCCCATTAAGGAAGATTCATATCTTATTGTGGTGCAAGTAATCCCGTGTCACACGGTGTCTCAATCTACTATTTTCCACGCTTTAGGTAAAAATGTGTTCCAAAATAAGGGTCCGTCATTTCGTAATGTAAAGTATATAAACATTCAACAGAGCTCATTGAAACCAAGAAGTATGAAGGAAAGAAAACATATTTATAATATGGCATTATATTTTACCCGTAGATTTCCCTAGTTTGGGTTCAGCATCGGTTTGAAGTTGAAGAATTTCGCGAAAAATCTGTGACCGGCATTTTTCGCAAAATTTGGTAAACTTTGACCCCCTGTAGAATTGTAATGCGCTAGAACCAACAAAAATGATTTATCAGTTATATGCAGAATTTATTTAAAAATGACCATGCGAAGTTTCAAAGTCCTCACTCAAAAAGAAACACTTTCGTATTTTTGGCCAGCTTTTTTCGATTCTAGCCCACTGTGCGACGTTTCGCTGATCTTAATGCCAGTTTCTTCAGGTAGAAGTGCACTTCTACCTGAAGAAGCTGACAGCGAAACGTTATAGTCTTTTACCTACCAACTCTGCAAAACCCGCAAAGATTATTAATAATTGAACCTCAACGTAGCGTAAGCCTTAGAATCTAGCATGATAAATCCTGATAAAAAAAGTATTTGTGTTCTCCATACGCAATAATTATTCCCTCTGTTACAAGATCTTAATTTTATACATTGACTGTAATATTATACAATCAATTTGCATAATTTAAGGCTATATAAGCGAATATGAAGAGAAAGGATAAAGAAGAGTTCGAAAACATATCAATTACAGTTTTAGTACTCTAAGGCCCAGCGCACACGGTGCGACTGTTCTGCAACTACAGTTGCAAACCAGTTGCGCGCGCAACTGTTTTGCGACCTCGGCAATGTATTGGAGTGGGTAGGCGCACACGAAGCGACTGGTTTATGACGATTTCAAAACAGTCTGAAACCAGTCACATACAACCGTGGGCCCGCGGTTGCAGTTGCGTTGCAGTTCAGTTGCAGGAGATCACGTGGTGTTTTGCCGGTGTTTTGACGGCCGTTTAGTGTGTATCTTAACATGAATGATCAAGAATCGGCGGTTGTTGTGAATTATACTGCGTCCATGTAAGCAGAGGAAATATTCTATTTGAAAATTTCAACAATTTACTGTCGGCATCTTCTTTCGGCGATGAGTTGAAAACACGAACACAGAGCCTCCGCACACGCTTTTCACTAGCCGACCGTTTAATCGGTAGCTTAATAAGTATGAAGACATACGTGAAAAATCGAACGATTACAAAATATGATGGGCAAGTCGATTTCCTTTCAATTAAAAGGACGGCCAACAATCTGGTTAATCAGATATAATTACAATTGAATTACACTCAAGCAGTTTCATTGTATATCATATTATTATTGAACATAGTTTCCATTCAGGGATTGAGGAGGAGCTGATTCTACGTTTTTCTGTGATTCTGAAAGCGCTTACAAGTGGCTACTCAATAAATTATTTGGAATGTGAAAATTATTGCAATATCACCGCAAGACTTTATGTACGGCTTTATAGTTGGTATTATATGCCGCCAACCGTCCATAAGATTTTGGTTCATGGAGCAGCTATAGCAAAAGATGCTATAATTCCAATCGGTCAGCTTTCGGAAGAGGCTTTGGAAGCGAGGAATAAAGACGTTCGTCGATTCAGGGAGAAACATTCCAGAATGGCAGCTAATGATGACTTATTCCGGAGGCTTCTGTTAACATCCGAACCCAACATTTCCAGTGTACATGAACTTCCCAAAAAGAAAAGCAGAGAATAAGTTGGAGATTTACGAAGTCTTTTAATTCTGGGTGATGCAGATAATGACTCCGAAAATGAGAAGGTACCGAGTCGGAAGATGGCTCTGATATGTCCATTTCATTTCTATAAGTGGAAATGATTTTCTACTCTGATTGTTCTGTACAAATGTTTCTGTTTCAATTGATTTTTGGATAGAAAATTGACCGTACTCATTGGAGCAATTTTCTTAGTTTATCGGTTATTTTACTATTCAAGGCTCACTTTTTCTTATTTTTTCCCATGGCTTTCATCCGTGCAAAACGTAAAAAAAATTGTTATTTATCGATTTTTATTACTCGCATATAGTATTTACATGAATAGCTGAAGTATTTTAATAAAATAAATGAATTCTAGTTCACAGACCTTTTTAGAATCACTAAATATTATCTACGCTGTTATCACTAAATATTATCTACGCTGTTATCACTAAATTATCACGCGCTATCACTCCACTGATAGCGCGATAGACGCAACTGATCCACAACCAGCCCTTCGTCAGTACACCCGTGTGCGGACAGAAGTTTTGTTTCAGTTGCAAACTGGTTGCAGACGCAACTGGTTTGCAACTGTAGTCACAAAATAGTCGCTCCGTGTGCGCTGGGCCTAAGGTGTCATTCATTTTACAATGATAAAGTTTGCTTACCCCTTATCTTTAAGTAACTAACTTCATCTCTGTTTTTTCTTAAAGGAGCTGTACCTTGCTTATAATGAAATAACGGTCATCGCTATAGATTTCCGAATACATAACCCTAATCTGAGGGTACTAGATCTTAGCTACAACAAGATAAAGCACCTCACTTATCAAGAATTGCTGTTCTCCTCTTACCGTTTCCTCGATCCTAGGTTCAAAACGAAAAGACGCATCACTGATAAAAATTACGAGTTTGTAGCTTCTACTGAGGGTTTCAACGAATTTGGAAGTATTGAGCCATACCATGCTTGCCACAGCCTAAAAGTGGATCTAAGGAACAATTTGATTGGAAGCATAGAATTCCCCCATGCAATGGTGAGCGATAATGTTTGCTAATGATATGCTAATTTATATCTCGAACATCTAGTATCAAATTTTCACTAATCGTACAATATAAAAATCATTAACACGCATGAAATGTTTATTTTTCCTTGAATTATACCAAAATTACTTCCTATGGATAACAGTGATGAATATTCACATGTCTATTGCTAGTTCCATATGACAATAAAATTACAAATTAACAAGAGGATTCTTTGATATTGTGTATATTTTCTCGTTCTAGAATTACATATGAATACAATTCGCAAAACGACATCCTATTTTACAAGAATTTTTGGAAGACAGAACCTTAAACATAAAAATAATCTTAGAACTAAACGCCCTATTTTTCATTTAGTTGGTCCGGAACGTTACCTCAAAATGCGACAAGCACAAATACAGCCATGCCACTATTCTATTGGGATATAATCCATTTGAATGTGGATGCAAAGTTATTCCTTTCCTTCGTGTGGTAGAGGAAGATGTCGTTCTTACCAGCGAACTGTGGCGAACTAAAGGGATTAACTGGCTACTGCAAGCGAGGATTGACGCCACCAATTTAACATGCAGGTAACGATGATCATTTAAGATGTGAGATTTCAAGTAGAAAATAATAACGCGGATATAGTTATATTATCTTAGTTTCACTATTTCATTTATTGAACAGATTGGATGTGACCATTTCCTACATTGAAATTGTTTGATGGATTGTAACGAAACGAAAAAATATATTTTTAATCCCTTTGCAAAAAATGTGGGCAATATTTCTCTGATAATGAGGTGAAGCGTCGAAATCGTGTGCTGTGTGCTATTTTAAATTTATATTTGTGAAATAGTATAAAGTTTAAATTATTTTTAATATGGATTTTACTTGCTCTACGTAATTCTTTTAACGCATCCTTTACTTAAACGCTGAAATAAATGAGTATGATAGTATTTGTATAGCATTTAGCCAAACTTAAGTTCTACATCTCCTTCATCAGCGGAATATATTTCATTACTTACTCGAATCTTATATTTTGCAGGCACCCTGAATCTGTGAATGGGAAGTTGGTGATTGATACTGAAACTTGGACGCATCATCTTCTGCCAATGATGGGATTTTGTTATTTGTCAGAAGATAAGGATATCATCAATGTCGAGTGATTCAACTGTAAATTAGGATAAAGCTCTTACGGGGTTATTAGCTCTAAGCGACCAGGACCTTATTGATTTTAGATCCAATTCCATTCTAGTAGTTTTGCACATAAACGGACTCTGACAATGAATGTGATGATGAAAGCTTGTCAAACTAATATCGCATGGCAGCAGACGCGCGAAATCTGTGAGAGAATTTTTGGTGTCAAGCGTGCCTTTTAACTGCTTTGCGTCTTACGTCTTTGTAGATACTTTTTAAATCTTTGTTTATTTATATCTAATCTATGCATCCTTTTCCGAGAAAATTTTCTTCTGTATAGACCAAAAGCTACTTCTCTTGAATTCTTAGTTTCAAATCAATCCTTCCTCTCTATACATCACTTGTCAAATATGGATAAAATAAATGTATCTACTGGTTTTAGATGCACTTTCTCCCAGTGGAGGCATGTGCTCTCTTAAATGTTGTCCATTATCTTAATAAATAGAGCCAATAAATGTGTTCATTATTATTACGTAGAAATCAACAAGCTGCTCGGTAATTGAATTTATCAACGGATATTCCATGGGAAATCATGTGTCTCTGTTATCAGTTAAAGAGTTTGGGAATTTTAAAAGCTCTTTTCTTTCTCTATCGAGTGTCAACATAATTATACGAAATCAAAGAAAATTAAATGTTTAAGCAGATTTCTTCTCAGCAGCCAAAAAATGTCAATCCCCTCAATTGGATCAGTCCAGTCTCGTCAATAACTATTACATGGTTATTAGTTCTAAGCGGTCAGGACCTTATGGATTCTAAATCCAATTCCATCCTACTAGTTCCGCATACACAGTGATTACACCTATGTTGCCCCTATCTTTATAAATAGAGCCAGTAAATGTGTTCATTATTATTACGTAGAAATTAACACGCTGCTCGGTAATTAATTTTATCAACGGATATTACATGGAAAACCATGGACATCCGTTGAATAAATGACGGATATTCCATGTAAAATGACTAAACTCATCACTAAAATCATTTTCAGGAATTCTTTTATTTCCTGTATATAATAGATTATTGAACAATAAATTATACCAGGGTATTAAAACAACCTTTTTTTCAGAAATTTTGAAATGATCATCACTGAGATCGGTTGTCGTCCATATTTGAAGAGTGATTGCCGCTTCTTAGTTGCAATAGGCTTAAGTATTCTGTAAACAAGGAGAAAATATAATATTCTAGCCTACTTGAAACGCCTACTTATACAAGTAAGAGGGTGGTGATGGGTCATCCAAGCTCTACTTATGAAAAGGCTTCAAAAACTGGGTTAAAATCAAATATTAGGAAACTAACACTTGTATTAAGGTAATATACATCTTAAAATACCTATATAGAGCTTGGGTACAGAGTCTCGGTATATGTGTGGTGTTTTTATGCGAGGGGGAAAAATGGTTGAAAATTCGGCGATGATGCATTATGTGGTACACTGCCCATAGGGACATATTTGTCCCAAAAGGTTAAATTTTCAATAAAACTTGGATATTGATCAAAAAGAAAAATTTTATTAATTTCATAAATTTCTACGCATACTTCTTCATTTAAACATGAAATATGATATTATTAATGTGGTACATTTAACTTTCGTTGGAAAAATTTCCAAACTTTGGACAATTAGGGGATCAGGATAACCTCTTAAATTTTTGTTAATTTATTTCGCTACGTAAATATGAAAAAATAAAGATTTTGATACTAAAATAAATCGTAAAGATATCGAATTAATCTCAGAAATATATCATTAAAATAGGACGAAAGATAAACCAACCAGAATTTTTCAAATTCATGGGACAAATATGTCCCTTTGTCCTCAAAGGGTTGACCAACAATAAGTATTTAAAACTCAACAGAAACTGAAAGTAGCTTTTTCATTTTCCAATATTAACCCTACGTAATAATAATGGACACATTTATTGGCTCTTTTAATAAAGATAGAAGAAAAGAACTGAAAGTAGTAGCATTAAATTTGGCAAGGAAGAGGTTAGAAATATGCAAAAACTCTAGAAGTTATCCTTGTGCTAATTGTAAGAAAGAGCTCGTACTTTATAAAAAACTTGAGGTGAAAATCTACGCTGAATTACGGGAGACCAGTTTGGTTTTCCGAGAAGGAAATGAACGTGGGATGATGTTTGTGTAAAAAGGGTGCTTGCAGTCCAAGCCTAAAATTAATGCAAGGACGTCACGCATCCCAGGAGAATCGTGACCAAGAATCGGAAGTAACAATATTCTCGTGGAATATCTAGAGAAGTCATAGGAAAGGGTTCATGTGGATATTACAAGTACATTCCAAAATAAACAATAGTAAAATTTCGAATGAGGTTGTTGAAACGAAGAGTACCACGAGTTAACCAGTCATCAAAGAGCTTCTGCGATTATTTGTCACGTAAGGAGTACCACGACCACAGGGAGAGTCTACCGGGAGAAAAGTGAAGCCAAAAATAACGCAACCCGCAGAGCACTGGGTAGCACTTTTCTCCAGCTCCCCTTTAACTACATGTATTTTTGGGGTTTTATTTTACTCTCATACGGGACTCAGGTGCTTGTTTATCCTATGAAATGGACTCAGATAGTTTAAATGAACCTTTCACTTAACGGTCATCTTCGATTTTTTTCTCTAAGTCCTCTTGATTCCTTTTATTATGGAAAATAAAACATGCCTGCAATGTAAACTTCTAGGATGCCGGTGTCGTCTGCTAGAGCGATATAGAAAACGAATCATCTGCCAACCTTCCGAAAACTGTATTAAAACCTCGTTGATTATTAGAATGTTAATTTTATGCATATTATAATGCATTAATTCGTCATAGTTTTTAATTGATCAATACCAAGTACGGCATAAAATTCCTTAATAGTCGTTTACCGCAATGAAATAAAGCTACTCTATAATACATTATAATAGCTTATCAGGGTAATAAGAGATTTTCCGCTTGTGCAAATGTTTGTTCTAATTCATAATTGGGGCTTAATGCAGTAAAAGTTGACAAAATGACGAATACGAGAACTTGTATACCATGCAAGACCTGCAGGTGCAGCCGAGAGCACAATGAAATGTTCATTAAAGCGCCGTGGATTAATATTGACGTTCGTTCTGCTTCATAGATTTCAGTTAATGAATGAAATAATAAAATTAAGGAAGATGCATAGATTCTAGTTCGGAACATTTTGTGGGGGCAGCTGTTCTGATGCGCAGTAATTGACCATGCTTCAGGCAGAAACAGGCCCCTGCTTATTTACCTATAAAACCTTTAGAAACGCGAAAATAACAAAATTGCTTCGTGTTACGCATTGTTCAAACTACATTTTGTGTTTCAAAACGTTCGACTTACTCGATCAAACCTTGATAACTCTGTATCAAAGCCGCAAAATCACGAAAAAACAATGTATTGGTATAGGGAGATACGAAAAGTGCAACCCAGCATGGCTAAATGCGCAATCTACCGCTATACCCCTGGCTTCACTTTTGGGCGCTAGAGGGAGATAGTAATACTACCCCTGTGACCACGACGATTAGTGTCAGACGATGGAATAAGCTTTATCTAGGAGAAGTTCCGCCAGTTTTGCAAATCCGATAAGGTCAAGCATATTTTCACCATTCATCATCACCTAAAATCAATAGTTAAGCGATACAGTTCGAGCAAACATTAAAGCAACAATTCCCAGCCTCTCAGGGAGATATAGTGGATCAAGACTTTCTTTAGCAATGGTTTCTGATGTCATACTGTAACACACCACACACGACAACAGGCAAAGCAGCAGTTGAATTAATCTTGGGACGTCGACCTCCAACATGGTTGGATCGTCAGAAGCCATACCCATAGAACAAAATGGAGCTCCAGTTAAAACAAAAAGCCTATCATGAGACCAACGTTAGAGCACGTTCGTTCAGCAAAGGGGTTGACCTACGGGCATGGAACAATAATCCCTCTTCAATGGTACGGGTTCAAAAAGAAGGTGAAACAAGGTTGGTGTGGTGAGGAGGAGAGTCTTACAGGGTCCAGAGTGTTGGCCAGCTCAAGCGAAAAAATGCGAAGAAGCTTCGTCGAAGGTTGGGAGCAATGGATGAAAACCAACACCAACAGTGGTCGATCAACAGCAGAAGGTTGAAAGGCGAAAGTTACAGCTGCCAGAGCATTAGCTGAAAGCACAAAATGCGTACTAAACCCAGAGGTGCAGGCTCAGTTTCGTAGGCAAAGACAGTGCGAAGAGGGAACAAATACTACACCAATGCTAGTTGATAAAATAATTAATTAATAATATTAATAATAAAAGCGAAAACATTCAGAGGCAGTCACCACTCAAGCTGTACAATCCAGAGCCAATATTTCGAAGATCAATCAGATCAAGTCGACCACCTGCTTGCTACAGATTCGATGAATGAATTTCGACTATAGAAAATTCATGATATCTACTAAAATATAACTTTTGATCAAATGTAATCAGGGCTTTATTTATTTTGTTATGGTTGGTTTTGGTTTCCATGCCGAGGCTTGTATGTGCTCTGATCGTTCTGATCATTTATTTGGTATGTCATGAAACGTATCTGCAAATAAACTGGAATCATACTCTTGACTTGAGTAGCATTATATAACAGGATGCAACTATGTATAGAATAAATCAAGCAAATGAACTATTGACGGACTCGAAGAAATACCCACATAATCTTCCATCCATAATCCATAAATTTAGTATTGCGCAAAAAATACGGCATTCCCTCAGAGTGAAAAATTACATAGATGCGACGGAAAAATATTTATTGGTAATAACAGGTAAAGGTGAGCTTTAGGGGTCTCGGCCTTCAAATCTTTTACGGGAAACCGTTTTGATTGATGAGTATTTCAATTATTACATTAAATTTTCTAAAACTCCTAAAACTCACCTTTATCATAACAACCAAATTATCACAACATAGTTATTTGTAATAACTCATGTAATAATTCACAACAATTCATAAAGGTAAAGTTCTACATATTTAGAATAATACTTTCACTAATTGCGAAACTAAAATATTCCATTTTACAATACTCTCAACCACTTTGAGATGTATAGAAAGAAAATTTGGAAGACGGCTGTTAAAGAATCAGAGGAATAAAATCTTCAATAGTCGTCTTTGTCGGCGTTCTTCGTTTAATTCACCGGTAAATTCGGAGTAAATAAGAAAGAACACCGATTGCAATATTATCCACATGTAATAGACATGTACATACCTAAAGGCTCGATTACATTGAGCGAGTTTACTTGCTACCAACCGGCGAGTTTACTAGGTTTACTAGGTTTACTAGTTTACTGTACGAGTAAACTCTCCCAGAGTAATCATGTTCACTAGCAAACAAGCAGCTTGTAAACAATCGGCGAGTTAAGTTGAAAGCCGGGCTATTTTACTCGCTGGCGTGTTAGCGAGTAAACTCGCTCAATGTAATCGAGCCTTTAATAAGATCTTAATAAACATCGACAGTAACAGTTCCGCCAGAATGAGTAAATAAGTTTGTGTGCAACAGTTGATATAATTTGGGTTGTTTTTTACGAACTTTTACGAAGTTGGAAAATCGCAAATAGGGTATAAGTTCTAAACAAGAAAGTTTTCTAAATGTGACTGATTAAAAGAAAATCATACAAATTGATTTTTGTTAATATAAAGGATTTAAAGATTTGTCAAAAGAAAACTAAATTGAGGTGTTGGAGGGGTACCGAGCCAGGAAATTAATCAACAATTAAAGAAAATTTATGAAAACGATTATTATTATTCATGAATACATGATTTGAGAGATAGCACTACATACCTTTATGAGTTCATCTAAATGAATAAACTTCATAACAGATTGGATACTTTCTAGATTTATTCTTCCCGCTTCTCCCGTCTGCTATAAACTGTTGCACCTGCTGCAAGAGATCCGGTTCCGGTTTTAACAGAAATTTGAGTATTTAACTATTCATACTATTGAGTATGACGTAGCATTGAATGATTGCATTATTAAAAATTATTTTTTTTGTAACGACTATTACTATAATTGAAATTCAAGATGCTAAAGTTTCATTAACTAAAATATGCTTTGTTCTCCACGTAGTAACTTCCTTCGTCGTGAGAGATTGATTCTGCATTGAGGTTCAGCCCCGAGCTTAGGAATAAAACTTTTGCAAACATGTCTAATTGGAGACAAGCTGGCGTTAAGTATGAAAAATCTTTAATCCCTCCAAACGCTGAATCTTTAAACCTACTCAAACTTAAACCTGCCTTCCCTTTAGCTATATCCGATACTCTGCTATAGCGGCAAGATTGGTCAGACAGGCCTTGAAGCCAGAAATGCGAGCCGAAGCAGCTAAACGAGAGGAATCGACGATAAGATTTACAGCTTGGAAGGATGGGAGTAAGAGTTTTACTGTTTAAAATTGACTTGGTTTGATGAACTAATCATATCATCTTTAATGACTGTGTTTGGTGTGTTTCACCCCTGCCATACGCCTATAGGCGGTTTGCTTGATAGTAACGTAGATTTAGATAATTTTCTTAAGCAAAGTTCTAACGGATACTTTTTTTATTAAGAAAAGATAATTCATCAAGTGGATTAACGGTTCATCCCATTGACCTCTCGCCGTTCTCCTGCTGAAGGTAATGATATATAATTTAAATGTTCATAGACATTATTATACTGTAAGACTATACTATATTCAGTTATTTTAAGTATCTAAGACTTTATTGTAGCTCACTGAGATTCACTGATCACTTGTTTCATCTGTAAGCGGTATGTAAAGGTATTTTTTATCCAGATCCAATTGTACCCTTTAGTGGAATGGATGATGTTGGTTTTGAGTGTGACATTTGCCTTACCTGCAACTAATAGTTATATCTGTTTAGTGTGTTAATTTGAATTTGCATGCTCATTCGTGAAATCGATAATATGTTGTCTCTCAAACGATAATTGGGAAGCATTTCTTTAGCTGTTGGATTTAGTCTTTCTTGTGTAAAAGGTTAATTCAGTTAGAAAACGTAAATTGATTTTGTGTAATGTTTCGGATGACCAACTGGAATAAACGGCTGGTTTAATTTATAGAGAAGCATCATAAAAGATAGTGTTTCTCAAAATTGTAGTCTTGGAGAATTGTTTTTGCCTCTCTTTGATCACCGCTTGTAATACCATACCAATTGTATGTTTTAAAAATAGCGTATATATATTTCATTTATTGGTGACATTCTTCCCAAATTATCTCTTGGTGTAGATTCGTGGAATGATCAATTATGATAAATATTTCTTGTGTTATACGATGAGCTGTGAGATTAGTTTGTTTTTCTCTATACCCAACTATCCCTTTTTTATGACACTAATTTTGCTCAACATGTCTAATGTTTTTCTAATATTAGAATTTGTTTTCAAAGAAAAAAATCACTGAAATATTGTGTTACAGAAGTATCTAGTAACTTGCTAACTTTTCTATGTTTAATTGAACCATACCTTATGTTCATAATGCTGTTTTTATCAGTTTTCCATGTAATCTATTCAAATCCCAATTTTCAGTTTAAAAGGGGGTTTGTTAATGTGTGAAGGAAAGTTTAATTAAATTAATTAAAAATATTTAAGAATATTTTTCAGAACTATTCAATCTTCTACCTCATTGAATATTTATTTATAACTTCTATGATCACTGACACTGTTCTACCTTTTTCAGGACCAGAGGGTAGCAGGAGCTAGGGACATGGCTTTCATAATACATAATTATATTTATAGTAACTTTGACATAGAATTGTTGTATCCTAAATAAATTTGTTATTATAGAATATTGATTTAAAATTTTGATTCTTTTTAAGAACCTCTATATGTAAGCTTTTAAGGAAAAGATGTGATATCTTTGAGAGAACCAAAATATTATTTACAGAATGGGTGAGAGCTGGTTAAAAATAAGATTCATCAATCGATATTTATTTATAAGATTGTCATGATATCACAAAAGAAAGTAAAAATAAAGTGTATATAAAATATATGCCATGATTAAATATTTCAATACAAAATTTTATTATATAAAAATGAGTATATATATATATTAAAAACCAACACCATGAGGATAATACTTCCACTTTAGAGATGCTGTAGAGAGTGGGTCGAGGAACTTGAATGGCTGAAACAAAAAAAGGCTACTGGTGTAATGTCATCATTATAATAAAAATGACATGATTAGATGATAAAATTGAATGAATCAGGACTACAGAGTATTGTATCAGATTGTTTTTTTATCCTAGAGCAAGGTTTTCTCAAGTGTTTTTCAGTGCCAAGCAATTATGGTGTGCTTGGCTTCATATACTATTTGCATTAACATTGTGAATTCTGCGACTAGATTGTGTTAATGCTGGTACTGTGTTTTATAGTACAAAACTTAAATGAATTAATTTTCATTGTGAAGTGTAATTGATAAACCTGATCATATTTTCAGAATTGTCCCAAAGAAGAAACCCAGCATTTACATTGCTCTATTCACCTCATTTTTAAAAGCAGCTGAGTCGGTCATTTTTGGTATAGATGCTAAAAACAGGTTTGCAAGGCTTATGACCGCCAGACAGAGAATAATTTAGCAATGGAAAGACTATATAAGCACAAAAAGCAATAATCTGATCCAGAATAAGAACTATCATATTTCTTTGAATTCTAATTATTAGAATAAGATACAAAAATACTGACATTTAAGAAATAAGTACATTTTGACTAATTATTAATCTGAAGTAACAATTACAAACACCGAAGATGCCAGAAGTGGCAAAGAGCAATTCATAAATTCATCAATCTTGTGTGGCATGAGTCAACCCGAGTCGGGTGGCTCCAAAACTAACAATTTTCTAAAAATGACAACTTACTGTTCTGGATGACAATAACACTTTTGTTAACATGAATACATTGGTAAATGTTAACAGTTTTCAATATACAGGCAACCCTCACTATTCATCACTTCTTTTTATATTCCAGGAGTATATTCTGGAATCTCTATGTTAGAACAGTAAAGTCATTAATTGAAATTGAAGTGCAAAGGAGGGGGACAAAATAGTTCCTCTACATAATAAAAAACATATTCCATATGATATTCCTAGCATACAAGAGGAAGCTTTGAATGGAGAGGGTTTCCTGAAAAGCTAAAACTGTTAACACATTTTCATTGAGCATGATGCCTTAAATCCAAAGAAAAAGTTCAACTTCAAATTGAGACATCAACTTTAAACAAAACCTCTCTATCATAGTACCACATAGTAAAGAGCCTTTTGTGGTGCCAGTGTGAGGAACATCGACAACCTACCCCACCTCTGCATATCTTCACCTTGGGTATCCTTTCCTTCATCCTCATTTAGTGAACCTCTTCTATGCATAGCAGTGATGACAAATTCTCTCATCAATGCAAATTTGACAAATTCCTTAGGCATACACATGGCATATTTTGAAGAAAAACAGCGACTTCTAATTGCTTACAACGAAAAAGTAAAGATCGTTTTGTGGAGTAGATCTAGTAAGGAGTTTGCACGAGTGGTGGTATATCTCTCTGAGGAGGGGATGCATGAAAATTTCTGTGCGGTCTCTCTAGTATATTTACTTACTCACTCCTCAGCACTAAAGCCCTTGCAGGGCCTTGGCCTCTATGGCAATATTAGCCCAAGAGTTGCAATCACTTTTTCTCCATCTTTTTACTTTCATCCTCCTTAGATCGTCCTTTACATCATCCAGCCATCTTTTTCGTGGCCATCCTCTTAATCTTCCGCTGCCTGGATGTCCTTAGTATATTTTATTCACCATTCTGTCTTTAGGCATCCTTTCAACATGTCCTAATCTATGACTCCATATTTCTGACACCAGATTAAGCTGTTGATATAGTGTCTGCAGTTCTCCCTTCTTTGGTGTTCTCCAACAGCCTTTCTCCTTAACTGAGCCAACAATTTTTCGCAACAGTTTCCTTTCCCATCTGTTGAGCAACTCTTCATCTCAAGAAGTCAGCATCCATGTTTCAGAGCCATATATAACAGTAGGTCTTATCACTGTTTGGTAGAATTTAATTTTTAAAATTTCTGCTTAGGCTCCTTGACTTCATTACCTTCAATAGAGCTCCGTATTGCCAGTTGCGATCCTAGATTTTATTTCCTCTTTTATATAATTTTCCTTTTTCACTAACACTCCCAAATACTTGAACCTTCTCCATTATTTGTCTGACCATGAAGATGGTCTGTCATTGTTCTGCCTTGTCTGAAACCACATTGGAAGACTCCAAGAATCTCCTCCACCAATGGGTTTAGTCTCCAAGCCAAGATATTGGCAAAAATTTTATAAGACCACACTTAATAGAGCAATGCCACGGTAGTTCTCACAGTTGCATTTATCATTCTTCTTATGAATTGGGCATATACTATGTGGCTCTCTACTATGTGGTACAATAATAGTTAAAAGCATATTATTCTCTATTATTGTCACCCAAATAGAAATGAGATACTCTTGGAAACTGCCAACTATCAAATCCTAAATTGCTGTTGAGTATTTACAATATTGCCTGTCCAGCATAAACGGCTATTAGCCTACTCATAAAAGTGAACTCATACTGTGAAAGTACAGCTACATTTTAAGAATAAAATTGGTTACTTCCACTCAAGGTATTTTTACAGAACTGCAGCCTAACACAAAAGCCACTGAAATATCCTTTGTAAGTCATATTTCTTTCAGTTTACCCATCAAATTCCCTGAGTATTTCAGGTTTTCCGGGTTGGTGGACACTTGACCCAGTCTTTTGCTCAGAAACAATGCAAACGAAAATTAAGAAAGGGATTCACTTGTCAGTATACATTTTTGTCTCCCTTTAACTAATGAGTTATCTAAAAAGGCAGAGCTTAGTGCATAAACTCTGTGCTTAGTGCATAAACCCAGATAGTAGTTGGATATTTTTCTGTAAACATCCTAGATTTATTTACAATAAAATGAAGGATATAATGCTGGTTGAATTTCATGAATATTAAGTACAAAGAAAGATCTATCTTATAACTCTATGTAAAATCAAATTGTATTAGAAACAGTAAAAGTTAAACTCCATCAAAAATAAATTTTGTTCTCTAAAATATCAATGTGATGTCTCTCCTGAACTATTAGTGAATAGTGCACTAATGAACTTGACTCAATAGGATTAACCAGTCGTAAGTATCTAAGCTTTTTCATTGATTATTGAAAATCATCAGGGACGGATCCAGGGGGGTGGACCTAGGGGTCCGGACCCCCCCCAAAATATCACTTGTGCCTATTTTTCGAAAATGAAACTCGAATAACGCAAATAAACACAATTTAATAAGCAATCACTAGCGAAAATATTCGAATTTGTCTAACACAATTCTTACGTCACGTTTGTGAAAGCCGAAATGTCTTTTATTTTTAAATTTTTTGATCGGACCCCCCCCAAAATTTTTCTCTAGATCCGTTCCTGAAAATCATAGACTGCATTTAAGTTAATACCTCTCTGATTTTATACTAAACATTCATGGCAATATTTGCAGCCTTGCTGATAATATTTGATAATAATTACTGAATTGGACAATTTAGATTAAGCAGGCAATAAGTACAGTAATTCACAACCAAACCCACAGGCAAGAAATCATTTCATAGGGTAAGATCCTACTTTTTAATTAATGAACTAATATTGTCTAGTAATTTTATCAATTCTCATGTACAGCTAGCAGCATAAAAAAGTTACCACCTAAGATGCAACCAGCATAACTCGAGAAGGGCGAGTCTTTCAGATTCTCTGTTTTGAGCGCGCTTTTCGTCTTCCTCTTTATGCCTGGCACGTTTTGAAGGCTTTTGTGACGATATATATTTTATAAATAATTGCTGAAAGTCATTGCTTTTGCTGCGGTAGAAGCAGAATTGTATTATGAAAGAATTAAATTCGTATTTCGTTAAATCGGCTCGAATCTCAAGCGTAATTCGCTCTTCTTCATAAAATATTGGACATGAATTACTTTGACTGCTCATATCTCCTCCTAACATAATATTTTCCATCAATGCAGATTTAGAATGAAATTGGTTATTTCAGTTAATTCTCCACATGCCCGCAGGATGAACGTTTTCGTAAAGATTATGATACGATAATTAAGAGAATATGAACTACTGTAAATTAGGTCAACGGAAGAAGGGGAAATTAAAAAAATGTAATAAGAATAAAAATGGGGTAATAATGAAACAATACCTGCTATTAAAAATAATGATATGTGATAGTGGAATTCAAATAGGAAATAAGTTGCTAGTTTTCATTGAAAACGAATTTGTGAAAGTCGCCACGTTGTTTGGACGCCATTTACATTTGCAGGGAATTTTGATTTTAATAATTTAAATAGTAGTACACTTTATACTTTATGTGAGATGATATCAGTATAGGCCATCTGTCCTGGCTATAATCTCGCAATAATCTTTTCGCCATCGGGCTGCGAAAATCATTATCGTTGAGAATAGGGTCATGTTGTCGCGTATTTCGTCATGTAAATCAAAGCTAAGGAATACATCAAATAATTATTGTCTATACAGAGTTATATTCTTGAAGGATACTCAGCTGAGGGCTCCGGTCGTTTAGGACTTACTACTATCAAACCTGTAGTCTTTTAACAAACCGCTTTATATTGTATGTGCGAACATTTCTTTTGAATAATTAAATCAGAAGGACTAGTCGCACAGAGTCGAGTCAAGCACCAAAAGAATTGAATAATATACTTCTAATTATTTAATTCCTTTCATTTACACGATCTCCGTAATAAATGTTTGAATGCTAAAACGATTAATAATTTCAACATTGGAAAAAGGTATGAGCCAACAATTTTAGACATAACAACTCCATTTTTTAAATATACACGTAATGCACTCATGCATGAATAATAAATTTAAATCTGCTACTACGGATTTCAGCGGTCAGTCCCCTTTGGTGCTATTTCTGCTCTCCTTGTTTTCGTCTACATAACGGTATATGAGTGCCATTCATACCGGCCTTCTCGACGAAACAAAGGTAGCTTCTCCGTGGGGGTGAGAGAGGAAAGAAAAAGGGTCTTCCATGCAGTGGTGACAGGATACGTTTTCAGTCCGACTAAAATTCGACGCATCTTTTAGGGTATTTGCGTGAGATAAAAAATTGCTTGAAAATGCCATTCTTAGATGTGGACGGAAATATAATGAAAAGTTCGTCAATGAAGGAATATGAATGGTGTTACAGTTAATTACTTATATATTTTTTACATAAAGCATGGAGACGATGATAGGAAAATAAACAATGGGGATATGGAAAATTTTATGCTTACTAAGAAGAGAATGCTGATTCTCTTCAACACCAAGGCAATACATCTAAAAATGTAAAGATAATTTGGTAAACAGGCTCAGAAGTGATGTGCACAGATCCTGGGATGTAGGCTGTTTATAAGATTGAGAAAATGGTTCAATTACAAGATTGAGAAAACGATGTAAGCCATTTTAAGACAAAATAATGCAGGTTAGAAGGTGACCGGAAAAATATTTTTTCAATGGTTCAGCCAGAGAGAATGTAAATGAGATCAACCATTCGAAAAAGTTCCGATTTTTGTGGCAGTGTTCAAGTTTCATTTTCCTTACCTACTGCATTTGGTGTTATGTGAACTTACTTCTAAATCGTTCATTTACATCCAAAATTCATAAACCATTTACAATAGACCTATCATAGTCGAAATTATTTATTATCACTGTAAATTTATTTTGCTTCGAAAATTAGTAGGATATAATCACGTAGGCATATAAAAATATGCATACAATTTGCATACATTCATGCATATAATTAGAGCTTCCGCCAGTTAATCATAAATGTCGAGGAATTCACACATTTAAATTTCTGCACCTTCAAGATATCGTAAATGTCTTCCTTATCTTTAAACCAAGAAGTTTTAAGGAAGAATAGGCGAGGCCCATGAAACCAGCATTAATATTCAGCAGTAATAGATTCTCCTGACAATAAGAAATATTTCCCCAGAAGAGAAGCTTTACCCATCTTATTTAAGAGTAATTATGGGTAATAAGTATGAGATGTCAGTATTTCTAGTGCTGTATCTGATAATGGCTGATGGACTTAACTGGCCTCTCATTAAAAAAAGGAAAGGGAAAATACGAAGCCTAAATTCTAATTATTAAACGGCTGTTACCGATGTAAGGGCAACTCAATTTGATTACGCCTGATTTAGTAGTTTTACTAAATGTAATTTCCGTAAAAATATAGTCATTGCTCAACGACTATAAGAAATGGTGGAAATAACTAAGGACAAAGATTCAAAATTTCTTATATAACGCTATTTCACAAAGTAACGGCTTCTTCAATCAATTTGACTATAAGGAAATTATTCAGAGAACTTGAACCAAAGAAAGCTGCATCCATTGCGAAGGAAATTGATTACAATCATCGGGAAGGGGTAATCTGAAGATTATTGATATTCTGGGCAGGCAGACGTTTAGAACTAGTTCCCCTTAATGGATAAAAGAAAGTTTAACTAAATATTGTGACCGGGTGTAATCGTTAAAATTCCGTAAGCTACGCGTATAATTTTATCATTGAGAATCTTCAAGGGATCTGAGAAGAGCACACAAACACTGGGAACGGTCTCCCAGACTGCCCATGTCTCGGACCGTCTCTGCTTTCAGCAATAGAATTAAACATATATTAACCATAGAAAGATCACTCCCGTAGAAACTTAAGCTTCGTAAAATGCCAATTCCAATATTACGTTCTCAATATTTACATTCAACTTTTCAGGCCTTTTTCGCTATTTCTTCTAACCAATGTTTTTCATAAACCTTTGGGACATCCTTACAAATCAATCAACAACAAAACGGGAAAATTTAAGAGATAGCTATTTGCGTAAACTAGCGTTCCTTTGGTTCTTTTTTATTACTATCATTGGATGTATAGGGTTTTCAATTCTTTTATTCCATTAAAAGATAGACACAGTTATTAGTTTCGTAGATTTTAAGAACCTTCAAAATTAATATAAAAAACACCAAAAGCAAGTGAATATATTTTTTCTCTCAGTGTTGATGATAGCCAAAAAGTTAAACTCATCTTGATTCACTTATAAAATTTGCTAGTATATCTCACCTGGTTTATAAAATAAAAAATAAGGATGTCATTTAAATACGTATTTAAACTCAATTATAATCGTCATTACTGTAACACACACGCAATAACTTGCCCATTCTGTGTCGAGTACTAAAAACTCATACCTCTAGCCAAGTCTTAGGTTTGGTTAGACCTCGATTAACCCATTGTCATGCAAAAGTAACAGATCTACGGATAGCAGTCTTATCATTTTCCATAACTGATAATTAAAAGATGGTTTTCTTAAAATACTGAGAACTTTGAAATAAACAAATTGTAATACTCTTCGGAGGTGATTCGTTGATCAATAAATAGCTAAAAATACGAGAGGAGTAACTTTTGAGAAATAAAATTTCGAGAATTTTACCAAAAGGACGTCTACCGCTGGCCATTTACTACAGTATTTACTGGAAGCCATTACTTTGAAACGATAAGGAATCCATGGATCCAATTTTTAGGACAGCGGTTTCATCAAGCTATTCATTATTATTTTCATTTAATCCACATCAGATAAACAGTGAGATCTCGTAAGTTTTAGGCCGAAGAACATACAATATTTCTAATCTGTTGCTCTGCAGTCCCACTTTATGAGAGATTTATTTCTTCGAGTCATTCTTCTAATTGCAAGCTAAAAATTAAACATATATCAGAGAAGGCTAGCGAACACATTATTTTAGATAACATCAAAATGAATCAAGCAAATTGCAACCCAAATACTCTTCTCCCAACGAGAAAGTTTTTCCTTTCCATTCCCGTTTGGCAACAAAAGGATTATCTTGCCCTTCTCCCCCACCTATTTCGTTTTGTCCTGTTTAACAGTTTTCCCGGTATTCTACCCTTTCAAGGGCAGGTAACATTTTTGTTCCCTTCTTTTCTCCAGGCACATGCCATATGGAGGATCGCGTATTTATGTAAATGTTGAAGATAGTGATAGTAAGCGTCGAAGCTAATTGTGTGAATTTTTCTACAGTGTTGTTATAAGGATAATTTAATTTTACAAATTAATGGATTATACAATCTATAGTAGTCACGAGAGTAAGGGGAAATGGTAATCTAGAAAAGAATATTCGTTATTTAAATCAATCGAATGAGCTTTAACTTTGAGGAACTCCATAGGTAACTAAACACAAGGAAATAAATAATTTTGTCAAAGTTATACGACTTTCTGTGTGGAAGTTTTGGCACTTTTATTTCCTTGTGTTTATTCCTTACTTATTTCTCTTGATAATAGAACGATTTTCAATTGGGAAAGTTAAACGAAAGGTTTCTAAAAGCAATCAAATTACAGTGATCTACCGAATCATGCACATATCTTATATATTAAAATTCAGCCTGCGTATGTTTGTGCCCGCAAAACTCGAAAACCACTCGGTCGATTGACTTGAATTTTTTACAGAACATTGCATTCAAATATATATATATATATATATACGAAAGTGTTTATATTGTAAAAAATGGTGACACTTTGTCCTTGCTTCGATCCCAAACGAGTCAAAGTATTTCCGTGAGAAATGCACGTAAAGTTCATTTTTGTCTCTGCATGCTTCATTTCTTTTGCAAAATTAAATTTAAAATAATAGTCATACGAGATTGAGACAAGAACCAATAGCAGAGTAAATGAATAGAAAACCTTATTTTGGTCGTTTATTATTGTTTCCGAATTGAATTTTTGAGATATTTTACGGAATACACGAAAAGTTTCGTGAGTATAAACAGCCGGTCCCCCTGACGACAAATGCCATTTTTGAATCCGAGATCCTGCTTTTTGGCCTATTTGAAATTAGGAAGAAGAGAAAAGTTGCTGGCTTCGTTCACATTGATGAGCATAATCAATCGTTGGAAGTGATTTATACGATCGATTTTCGAAAAACGAAATGTGAGTTAATTTGATACCGAATGTTGTATTCAGTTAAATTCATTTGTATTGTTTTGGAAATGATTTAATAATCTGTTATCGAAAATTAAAGTGAGAGTGACTTTGAATGCTGCATTCAATTTGATTCATTTCTTTAGTTATCTTCCAGTTGATCGTCGTCAAATTAAATAGTACGCGTTAACACATCAAATGTTGCGGCAGATGATGGATAGTAGTAAATGATCATTATATAAATAACGAAAATTCTCCATCCAAACGCGAGAGCCGAGCTAGCGTAACGTACCATGTTCTCCATCTTTCTTTTCTCTCCCTCCCTTTTCGAGAGAAAGGCTCGCCGGCCCGAATTTTGGACTTAGAATTTCTTGGTGGGTCAGGGGTGGTAACTTTTTTTTGCTGTTAGCTGTACTATCATTTATTAACATTTAGCATTCATAAAGAATCAGCTCTGTTTCCTTAGTTAGCTCTGAGTAAAGAAATCCACTAGTTATATATATACCGTATTTTACGGTAAATAACACGCACCTACTAGATAACACGCATTATAAAACGTGGATGCGCAACGTCAGCTATTACATTTCTTCTTCGTACCAAGCAAAACAAGCATTTCCAAATAGTATTGTTTTACATAAAGAATCGCTTCAAAAGTCATTATTTTGCTCTTTAAATTCATTCAATATACCTCTCCTAACTTGTTAAATATTCAATGAAACGAGATTTTCCGTTGTATATCACGCACTATACTATTTTTATAATTTTTTTGCATTTTTGTATACATAACCCGCGGGTTATCTACCAGTAAATACGGTATTTAGAGAAGTTGTGCTGTCCTTACATGGCAACAGTTTCAAGCAATTTCAAGTATTAACTAAGTAATAACATGAAACAAAACACCTAATATCCAAACAAATGCAGAATCATCCTTTGAGCATGTAAAACAATTTGCCTTTTGAGTAAAACTATTTTCAACTAAGCTTACCCAATAGACATTAAATGACTGTTTTAGGTTCTCCATCTCCATTTAATAAATGCTCATTCTCTTCCCGGATAACTTTTGGACCTTCTCCAACTTGAGTTATGATTGTATACTTTAACAGATCTTTTTGATGAGGTTTTATTTTCATTGAAGACAAGAGATTCTGAAATATAATCAGACAAAATAATTGTAAGATTATGCATGAGAAAATGCCTCGGCTAAAGTAATTTAGTTAAATTTACCTCTGATAGGTTCACTGACAAGAATGGTAGACCTCTGTAATATCCTTCATCATTTGAATATGGAAAGGCATAGTTAATTAAAGATACAACTTCATCAAGATCTTCTTTCAGCATGAATAAACATGCATTAGGACCAGCATCAAATGTATAAGCAGCCTGAAGTAAAAAATTCATGATTCATCAAATTTAAATTTAACAAATTTTAAGAATTCAATGTACTTGCCTTTACACTTCCATGGTACATATTGTAAGAATGAACTAGCTCAACGATGCTGTGTGAAACATCATTCATGTACACAGCTGGAGGGTATGTATCTAAGGCTACAGCATGAAACTGATTGCTGTCTTTCATAGTTATTTCAGCAAAACTTTCAAAATCCTTCTTAGAAATTGCCTGCAAAAATTGTAAAGAAATTATCAAGAAAGGAGATGACTAAGTAGGCAAATGATTGAAATAAGAATAACTATCAAGTAAACTAAACATTGTATTGCAGAATAAAAAGAATTAAAATTTACTTAATAATAATCTGCATACAAGATTATGAAAACTAACCAAAATATCATATCACTTAGAAGATTAAGTAACTTATTCTTACCATGCAGAAGAATTAAACCATACTTTGACATATGAATGAGACAGGAGTAATAATTGGCTGAATAATAATGATTTGAAAATAACCAATCTTAATGGTAAATTAAACCATTAATAGTGTTCCAAATCACATTAACCAAATAAAAGACCAAGAAGCATAACATTGATATTGTAAAATTATGGAAATGAAGTTTGTTTTATTTAATAAAGATAAATCCATCTTAAAAATTGAATAACTAGTCAAAACCTCCACATATACTTTTTGTTGCTTGGATACGTATTTGTAAAGTTTATCATATTTATTTATTTTTCAAGTTTTATTAAACAGCTGATATTTCCATGGAGAAAGTAAAATATTTCCATAATAGACATGCATGACAAACTTCACCAGATGAATCAAAGAATCACAGGGCTACGGAGCTGAGATATAAAGGTGCAGGATGCAGGCAGCCTTTGTTATCCAGAGTGCAAGATGTAAGTGACCAGGGACCATGTTAGCTAAGGAAGTGGAACAACGCCCAGTGACAAAAGAATGGCATATCTTGTAAAGATACTGTTGATCGGTAGATATCTATTTAGAGTATTTAACTACTAAGTTTTTTTGTCAGTGATGATCACATTGCTTCTTTTATATCCATAGCTGTTTTACAGTTTCTCGTAATATGATCAATGTAAACACAACCAGGCTCACCTACTCACTAGGCTAATGTGCTCTTTTGTTTTCAGTTTTTGGTGGTTCTTTCCATCATGAGCAGCTTCATTAACATTAGGTAAGTCCTGTCTACCATCGAAGTACACTGCCAAAATTTTTCATTCTTTGCCGGTTTGTTCTAGAGCACAGATCTAGATTTTTTCTTTTCTTGGGAAGCTTTGCTCTTGGTTATAACAATGCTTAAATTTTCTCCATCAGATGTAGACTCTTGAATAACACTAGCTAATGAAGTAGTGAGCAAAGCCGCTGATAAGTGACCAATGCCAACTCTATCTGCAGCCAAAGAAAATTTAGTTAACAACAGACGGGTCTGAGTTCTTGAAGGCTTCTGCTGTCGGCACCTAAAGTCTTTGTTGGCCTCCGATAGATCTCAACTGTTTTTCTAATATTCTTGAATTTTCAAAGTTTCATGAGACTCCTTTTCCCTTGGTTTCTGCCATTCTAATCTGCTACAGTTGTTTTCCTGCCTTTAGATTTTCTTGGCAGTACTATCAACACTATCAAACAGCATTATCAACACCACCTATCATCATCTTTCTACAAGTTTGCTTGTCTTCAAGGAAAGGTCTTTCTAAATCAGGAAGGCTGAAAGCTGGACACCAACACTGAAATTCTGTAGAACAATTGCAGGTTACAATATCGATAACTCTCTTTAAGCTACAGACAAAATCATTACGCATCCTACAAGTCATTTACAGCAACTGAACTACCATAAAACTGCTACGTTCCATAGTTTTTCTAACAATTTTAAAAGTATCTCCTCCTAATCGGTTTTAATTCCTCAATAAAGTTGTTCCTCAATCCAAATGAATTAAAACAGCCATTTATTCTAATGGATGTACCTTCCATCAAAACAGTAACTTACCTGAAAGAAATGTAATTTTCACTAATATTTTGTATTTTTGAACTACTTGGTCAGGCTCAAAATGAACTTTATCAGAGCCATGCATTTGCACTCTTATTATTGAACCTAAAAGGCAACTTTTCCAATCTATTACGCTTTATATAGAAAATTTTTATGGACGGGCATTAATTTACCTTTTTCATGGCCTCTATTCTCTGAGCGACGCAATATTGTACTCTATACTTGAGTAGCTCACTGGTTTCCACACTTCTCTTCATTCCAGTGGTACTACTTAATTTCTTCTTGACATCATTAACCTAAAATACAGGAAATAAGCATTTTATTTCCAAAAAAAATAATTCCATACATAAGGGAATATGAAGAACATACGTGGACAATAACTGGATCAGAGAAAATATGTTAATTAAAATATTTGCTTTTTAACACAATTTATCTACTTATGAGTCAAATGGAGCTGCAATATATTGTAAATATTTAGAACTTACATAGTATCAAGCACTAAAATAAATGCACTCCTTCATCTTTCTGAGGTGTTGGATGGAAAAGACAATGATTATAACCATTTATGCTCTACTTTAGTTTCTTCCAAAAAGATTTTCCTGTTTCTTCTTTCATTTTCATTACAAATCTTACATAAAATCAGTCAATTCACTAGGTAAAAACAGCAACATGACTAGGACTTGAACCTAGGTCTCACACTTTCTGCAGTCCACACTTTTATATCACTTCTGTTTATCTTTAGGTTTATACCACACAACTTAATGTGCAAAGCTATTACCTATTCTTGATCCCTGTTTAAATCCTTAGAGAGGAATCCTAATCCTCTTAAATTACTTAGAGAGCTAGCTGCCTCTACCACGACCTCTGGCAGTGGTTAGTGCCACTATGTGCAGTGCCACTCACCTTTCTCAGAAAGAATCCTATTAATAGGGGCGGGACTGATGCGGCATGGTAGTTTGGTGGTTACCTGCCCAGAAACTGGGAAATCTGAATTCAAATCCTAATCATGTTGCAATTTTTTTCACTTCAGCTTATCTTTGTAGTTGAATATATTTGCATCATATCTTCTTTTCTTAATTTTTAGATGGCTTTAAAAAGTCTAAAAATTCTTACCTTAAAATTATGTATAGCATGTACTGGAATCAACACATTGATACAACAAACAATGAAAATTAATTACACATCTCAATAATAATAATAATATCTTCAAGTAAGTAGATAAGAAAATGTAATTATATATGTTTGACCCACCACTAATATGACTATTCTCATTTCTGACCAATGGGAAACTTCTGCAAGTTGCTCAGCAATAGACCCTTTTCCTTGGTCATCATCCTCACCTCGATGCCACTGCACAAAACCTCCATATATACTACGACATGCACTCCCTGAGCCCTGCCGTGCCAAGGCAGATATGTCACCTTCCACTCCATAAAGCTGAGACAAAGCATAAACTAGAACATAGTATTGTAAAATTAAAAATCATTAATTATACTATTGATAAAGACAAGAAAAGTATTATGCAAAAACTCCCTGATGTTTGATTGTGTTTAAAGGATGAAGATATTTAACCAGGACTACAGTATTTTATTATGTAAATAGAAGTTAGAGTGAGTTCAAACCAAGAAAAGATTAATGATAAGATCCGTCTGAGAGTGTAAGTAGTATTCTTTATATACCTGACAGTTACAGATTTCAAACAACAAACATGTAAGTACATAATTACATTGTGACTCACAGATAGTTGTGATCTAAGACAAGACTGAAATACTTGAAAGTGACTAACAAAATACTATCAAATTAACTTATAAAGGAAATCATACATGAGGACATCCAAGGAAATACAAGAAAAATATTTCTTGAAATATTTCACAAATTGGAGGATCCTGGTTTCCTGATTGGTCGAAATTAAAACTTGTTCTATTCTTGAAATACTTCAAGAAATATTTTCTCTTGTATGATGGCCTTAAAAGTAAAAAAAGAAGGATTCAGGAAAGTGAAATATTTCTTATAATCTTGAATGATAATATTTCATGTAAACATGTTTCATATGATTAGTAACACATGTTACAATAAAAATTGAAAATTAATATGCAAAATGGAACGGAAATTTTTCAGTATAAGATATTAAAATTAAACATTCTCTACCTAAGCAAGCATACCCAGCTGCAGATGATGCTAACCCTGCGGCAGTAGGAAAGTTATTTTCGGAGCAAATATGAATATGCCAACTCATAATATTTTTCCCTTCTTCACTTGATTGCTCCCGCACTCTCTTCTTAACTAAAAATCAACAAATTAAAAGCATCCTTAAATATATTTTTAGAACTTGCTAAGTATTTAAAAACTTTAAGTTTCCACAGAGGCATAAAAAAATCACACTTACTTTGTTGAATGCATCTGATCAGTCTTTCATTACTATTAAATGCTTCCAGCCTGAAAGGAAAAGCCATTCTACTAATAAACTAGCAGATATAGAGGAATATCAAATTAATACATAGATGACAAGATGACACAAAGCTAAATTAAAGGACTTTGCTGTTACTGTTTTGCTGGGATGGGATCTAATTAGTTCAAAGTAAAAGATAATTCTTATCAAAAACTAATACTCGTATATAAAAAGGGATTTCTCTACTAGAATATTTATATAAAAATTTACTATTACTCATTTTCCTTACTTTCCTTACTGCAATACCATTAATAGAAAAACAAATTGAGTCATGTAGATGAGGTCAGAAAAAATTCAGTTTTAATATCTACTTCAATAACTCTGAGACATAGCTAAGATGGTTTGCTGAGTGAAATCTATCCCATAAAACTCGCAAAAAAGTAGCTTCAAGGTGGAGGATGAAGTTTTGTTATAAAAATTCTTATAGTAAAAACATATCCATAAAGCTAATAAATTTGTATAATCATATCCAACATAATATGACAGCTTTTATTTCCAATGTACACAAATTTCCTTGTAGTGCCTACAGCTTTTTACTTTGCAGAAGTCACTATCATGAAGCATATTACCTAACCTAAGTAATCCAATTAATCCTATCCTTAGTGTTATAGTATGCTACATGTTTCTTCTAGTGATAGAATGGATTGGAGACTTGCAAATGATTCTCCGATCAAAAAATCCAGGCTAATGGAGAATTGAAGAAATATGGAGAAACTCAATTTGCAAATCAGGTAATTTTAATCATCATCATCATCAGGTGATCAACTCAAAGGATGCAATATCAGCATGTGAGTGAGTTTGAATGGTGCAGAAGGATTAGTGTCCAGGAAATGGATTTTTACACCCTGAGACTTTGGGCACACAGGGCATGCTGATACAACAGTGATGCATGTGTGGAACAAGTGGATAGAACAGGGTTATAGGTAATGATGAGCAGATACTGGACCACGCAACATGACCACAACACTGGATGGCTGCTATCTTGTACACATGTAACAGACCATACACCTCCCTCTGCAGTGTTGTTTGCAACAACAAGTTCACAGCATATTCTATAGATTCAACTTACTTTCCATTCAGCCAAATCTTATCTTCAGTAAAATTAGGGCTTGCCATCACAGTTGTTTTAGCTCGCATCTAAAGGCATGGAAAAATTATTCTAATTAGTTATTATGGTTTTATCTCCATATTTCAAATAAAGATGAATCTAAAATAGGCAATTTCCTCTCCAGTAGAATATTAGTATTGAACAGATATGATCACTTCCTTTGAGTGGTGTTTCCCTACTTTCAAGGGTCAATTAAGAGACTATCAATGAGTATGTATAAAGAAAAACTTGGAACGCACTGATTCTTATGACTAACAATCTCATCAATCAAACATATCAAATGAGACTACATCCTTGAAAGAAAGAGGATTACATGCTAGGTTGCGATTGCTTGATAAATTTACATTACATAATTAGGGAAATGTATTAGGGAAGAACATTAGTAGAAGACATAACTGATATTACAGTTACAGGCTAGATGGAAGAGGAGACTTTTTAGTCTCAATCTTGCCTAATAAAGACCCCTAATAATAATAATAATAATATTGGAGACCAATCTGCTACTTTAACCAATCAAATAATTAGCATAAATGAAGAGGAATAGATCCCAGTCATTTTAAATATCCATTCTTTCCATAATTGACACAACATTAACAGATGAAAAAAGTAGTTCAAATGCCTGGTGTTTGCACAAATTGCCTCATGCTAAAAGGTAGCTTGTAGAGTATCCCTGTAGATGCAGAGCTACAAAGGGAATAGAACAGGTGAAAATTTTATGAACTGTGACATTGCAGAGATAGTGTTTACCAAGAGCAATTTAATGCACAATGGTGGTATCAGTAATAATGAACCATAATAAAGCATATTTTCTTAGGGTCAGGCCATTAAGTCTCTTCTTACATTCAACCTCTATCAAATGGCAAGAGATGCTTAGGGTTTTCTATGATGCCATAGCGTGATCTTAGAACCTGTCTGGCAACAGTATATGCTGCTTCAAGTAAGCATCAAAAAGAAAGTAAGGAAATCTAAGAAACTATTCAGCTTAATCCAGGAGATGAGTTATTTCCTATAAGGATCCTTATCAAGTGCATAAGTAAGTGTGAGTGCATAAGCACATGGTTTTAGAGGAAATGACATTCTAAAATGAAATTTACCCTTTCATTAAATGTATTAAAGGAATTAATTTAACTAATCATAATCAGGGTAAAGTATTTATTATTATATCTCAACAGTTCTCAATCTGGTAACAGCGGATACAAGTGACTTTAGGAGCTAAAGAAAACAATTAAGAATAATTAAGCATCTTGCTTATCCCAGTTACAGTGTTACTTTTACATTCATTTATTTACTCACTTTCTAATTATTTTCCTCCTCCATTTCATTAAATATCAAATAGATCAATACAAGTACAATACAAGTTTTTCAAGAGACTTAAAATACCATAATTACAAGATACCAGAGTTGTCTGTGACCTAAAATTCATTGATGAGTAGAAAAGAATACCTACAGACATCAATTATTTTTATATGGTGTATCATAAAAATCTTAAATGATACACCTGCTATCATTCATAACGCTTACATGAACTTCTATGAATAAGAATTGACTTTAAAATACATAAGAAAACAATAAGTTGGCCTAAGCACATTTTATATGGAAAACCATCGTTCAGGAGTCTCTACAGGATCCCACTTAGGCAATTTGCTTTTACTATTATTTATTGATGATATTGTTGTAACAATTAACTCATTCAGTTTTCTTTTGTTAGCATATTATCAAATGTTTTTTTAATATATCAGATCTAATTATGATCTTTAAATCTTATATAACTATTTGCATTGAGCCAATAAACAGTGCCATAAAAACCTCTTGGGGCAAAATATCCAGAAATGTCAAGTTATGACTTCATGCAAATCTAAATTCCTCATGATTACAGAATATATTCTTTTGAAAAAGAGAATAAATAAAGTCAGTAACATTACTGACTTAGGATTAGTCTTTGATACCAAGTTAATTGAAGTTTGACCTCTTTGTTGACCATATCATTACCAAATGTTGGGATTTATAGGGAGAGTTTACAAAGGTTTTGATGACATCACTTGTTTTAAATTATTGTACACTTCCCTCGTAAGATCCTGTTTCAAATATTGCTCTATCATCTGGAATCCTTTCTAAAACAAGTACAGTCCTGGCCAAAATTAACGCAGCACCGGCCTTAAGGATCGCTAGGGAGGTGCTGCATTAATTTTGGCCAGGAGTGTACATTATTCATTCCATTGAAAGATTCAAAAACGAGCTCCTTGGAATTAGCATTTACATTTCTCGATGAAAGAGAAATGGGTCAGTATAATAATATAATGAATATACTTATACATAAGTAAATTCATTTTAATATATATAATATATTCTCCCTCCCTTCAAGCTGATAGGGATACTGGAATACTCTTTTGAATAGTATGTTAAATTACCTGGTATCCTATACAGAAATTACATCCGTCATATATTTAAAATTCCTTCAGTTCCTACACTTAGTAATAATCTATTTGCAATCCCCTATCTTAGAAAAAATATCTTTACCATCTCCCTATATATCGTATGATGCGATCATAATATAATATTGTTAATGATGTTCAACTTTTCGTTCCCTCCATGTTTATTTTTAAAAATTATTAGATCAAAAATGAAAATTTTATTAATTTTGTATTTCAATATTTTGGTATTTCTACTTTGTTTAGTATTCTTTACTGTTCATCTTAATAAAGTTTTCTTATTCTATCCAATTGTATTTTAGTGTAATTATTACACTTATTATTTGGACCTCTTTTTTTCTTACTTACTGAAAGAACCTATATGTGGGTACACAAGAAGTTCTTTGAAAAGGGCAACATCTTCTCGTATATAACTAACTATTATTATTTTCGTACCGCAGAAAATTATAAAATAGGTTATTCAACTACTCTAAATGTTATAAATGACAGCAGTTTTCACATACCTCATCCATACACAGAGTAGCACTAATGGAATCATTCAAAGGTAAAATTAGTTCTTCGTTGCGTTTTCCCCCTGTAAAATACAAAAATAAATCGCAAAATAATAAAACCTGCAAATATTTTAAATTAGTAAATTATAGACACTGATCCTCATCAATTATGCACAACTCATTCCTGCGTGTCCTACATCGAATCTAAGCCCCAAAAATCTATCTAATAGTCCACTCACAATACTTTATGACGGCTATGTTGACCGGTGCAATGCAAGTTACAGCACTCATGTTTTTGTGTTATGAAAGTCAAAAACTTTTAAAGATGAATATAATGATCTTAAATTACAGGAAACAACTGTGGGTTCGACGTGTCCAACATTAACATCAATTTGAAGGGTGCGCTACACTATTCTCTTTTTTTAATTATACAGCTGATAGCAGAAGCGCAGTAATCGAAAACAATGCACCCGGCGGGTTTATGTGAGATTTCTTATAAATTTAAAGGTTTTGACTCCAATTTCTTAAGATCTCTTACGTATTCTTTTAGAAAGGTTTGTTTAAGAATGTTTTAGTGCTGAGGTTTCTAAGTCAAGGTTATTTGGAAAATGAAAATCTCGTACATCACTATTAAAATTTATTCTTGCGGTCCTTACATCCTGTAGTATGCCACTAAACCAAAAGTAATTCCTAGTCTGGATGGTGTGAGTGAAGGAACGAATCCAAAAAAACACCCGGGAATAGTAACATTAAAATCTATAGAAATTCCGAATAAATTTCTCCTAGCCATCACTAATGTCTTCAAAGGTGAGCTTGATGCGTTTAGTTATAAGTATTTTTCCTCCTTGAAAAATGAATGTTTATGAAATGCATTTTTATTTCCCTTATTCAACCATCTCTCATAGCCAATCTTTAATGTGAAAAGAGTGTAGTAATTGTTTAGGATTAATACTATTACTATCCATCTGACCGCTTACGCTATAAAATCCATTAACTTTCTGTTTGATAATCTGGTGAGGTATTATTTTCAGATCAACCTATCACTGAACTTTCAAAGAGTGCCGAACTTTTGAGAAATTATTTGCATTCAAGAAAACCACCGTTGGAGCCGGGCCAATTAAGGCAAATAATAGGAGAGACTGGGAAATTGGTAGAGCTAGAAGGTAATTGTACTCATGTTTCTGGATTGATCGTATAGAAAGATGACATATGAATTAAGGTATGCTCTTCATTTATCAAAATTCATTTTAATTTTCATATTTCAGATGGTATTGATATGAATCATTTAACAGATGAAGAAAAAGCTCACTTATCAAAAATAAGGGAATCGAAAGTAAAGAAAATTGTCAATCGAAGAGTTTATAATTGGTCATCAATCAGATATGATGATAAAAAGAGTAGGATTTATCTTCTGGCGAGATCTGCAGCTGAATTCGCTGTCCTTAATAAAATATTTTCGGAAATTAAATTGAAGTATCCAAATTTTTCACCAAAAACTTTGTTTGATTTTGGTTCGGGAATTGGTACAGTGACCTGGTAATCTTAAACAATTATTTTCAAAAACCTCTTCCACAAATGTATCTTGATAATTCATTTGGCAGTCAAGTAACCAAATTACCTACTCCAAATACTGGAAATATTTCAGTTTTTGAGACATTTTATGAAATCTTCTTTCCTTTTCGATAATTAGCTTATATGCATCTCTGGAAAGCTTTATACGTTCCTTGCTATGAATGCATAATTAAAGAAACAGATTTTCAGTGATAACTTTTTTACAGGGCTGCATGGAACAGTTGGGCGACTATGAAAGAATATTTTTGTGTAGACTCATCAAAGGAGATGTTGGATTTGGCAGATCTAATTTTGAGGAATGGAAATGAAATGAATGAGCATATTATAAATGGTGTTTATTTTCGGCAGTTTCTTCCCTCTTCACAAACTGTAAGTTATGAGTAATCTATGTAGTAATAATCATACAAATATATACTACCTTTTAGTACGTCCATGAGTCCCAAAGTAATTGCTAAATAAATTTTGTTTCAGTTGAAATATGATCTTGTGGTCAGTGCATATTCTATGATGGACCTCCCATCGTCTAAAAATCGTTTGGAAACGCTCTTGAACCTATGGAACAAAACAAGTGGATTTCTAATTTTGGTAGAAAATGGAACAAAAGCTGGGTTTGAGGTAATGTTTTATGTTACGATATTATGCTTTAAAGTTTAATGTATACCTTTTAATCCATCGTTTGCTTTATGCACTCCTACAATCTCAAAATTTGCTTTTCTTTGCAGATAATAAATGAAGCCAGGGACTTTATTTTAGAGCTTTCTAAAAGCACAGATGCTGGAGCTCATGTTGTCTCACCAGTAAGTTTTTCAGAGACACTTACTCATTCTCTCATTACATCAAATTTTTATTTCAAACTTTTGCTTTCAGTGTCCACATGACTTCGAATGCCCTAAAATTGGCCTAAGGAAACCTTGCACTTTTCCTGTGAAGTATTATACTCTTCCTATTGGAGGAAATAGTCTAACAAGAAATGAAATATTTTCATATGTTGTACTTAAAAAAGGTATGTCTTTCTTTTAATTTGGTATAAGGTATTGGCCATAGAGTTTACTTTTATTCTTATGAATACCCAACATCAAATATGTCAGATTAGGAGTTGTTAGTTTTTCTTGAGATTTGAAGAAGTTAGATCACCAGTCTATTCTTAAGTGTTTATGTATCTGTTTATTTTATTCAGCTCGGATGTGAAACATATCTCTAAGAAATTAGTTTGCATGAGCTATCAACATTTACTTTAAAGTTAAAGAAAATTTTATCAAAATTGATAGCAGGTGACATCATTTTACCTAATTATCTAACTATCCATGCAGAAAATGAATGATACATATTGCATGTGAAGGCATGTACTTGGATAACTCATAGGATCAATAAATGAAGCCTTAAATACCTGGGAGTCAAACCCAGATATGTAGGTTTAACATATCAACCATCACTGTTAAGGCAGATGCTTTAATTGGAGAAGGGTTCACACAGAATATTCTTATTCCTTTTTTGGGATGTGTTGTAAGTGAATCAAATGACTAGAAGTATGATCCTTGTGGATATTGGCCAGCAATAATGTCCAAAAATGAGGATTGGATTACTAAGCAATGTACTAATTGATAGAAGCATTTTTCTGTAAAGTACCACAAGTGGGTCCAACTCCCAGGCATATGCAAATTTAAGCATTCATAAAATTACAAAGATATTGTCATCTTGGCAATAATACAGATAGCACAGAGTTTAATGATAGCATAGTAATGCCTCTGAGCTCTTATTAGCAAGCAGCTATTTCAACTATTGCAGTTTAATTTGTGGCTGCTACTTCTAGCATTTGCCTCAACTGGGCTAGAATAGTATTTGGGGAGACTTTTCAAGCTGCAATTACCATTGATGCTACTTTGCTCAATGAATGGCAGGATATTTACATCAATTGAAGTGGTTCTTCTTAAATCCACTGATATTGTTCGAAGAGGTTTTTTTCTTATTATCAGGCCCTAATTTACGGCCATGGGTTTTGTATATCAGATGTACATAATATTTATTATTGCTTACTATGCTACAAAATAGGTAATGGATTGCTGAAAGATTTCCTTTGTGTATATAGGCACTAGTTCTTTTTTTATAAAAAAGATTAATTCATACTTGAAATATTTATATTTGATACTCTATTTCCTAGAGTTTAAATTAATTTTGATCATATAACAAGGCAGTAAGGAGGATATTTTTTTCTAAGGTGGTAGATCAGAAGCTGACCCAAGATGGCCAAGATTGATTGAGCCAACTTTGGTGAGATCCAAGCATTCAATATGTAGAATGTGTTGCTCCAGTGGAAAACTAGAAGAAATCGTATTCACAGCTTCCAGAGATGGAAAGTGGGTATTCTTTATTTAGAAGATCAAGTATGGATAATTTAGATAAAAATTCATAATCTAATTACCTGTGTACTGTTATTCTTTTCTAGGTTTGCTTACCATTGTGCTCGAGCCAGCAAATGGGGTGACTTATTGCCTATTAAAATATTAGAGGTAAAATAAATGCTTTATATGAAAATAAACATCTGATTATTCTTTCCCTGTAGATATATTTTATTTTAATGTAATGTCCATTAGTCTGGAGGTTGTCTTCTATTATATCTTTTCACATAACATTGTCCATACTAGTCATATAGTTGCCCCTTAATATTCTGTCTTTTTATTTGGTAATCCTGCTTTCGGGAAAAGTTTAATACCATGATTTTGATTCAAGGAATTGATGCTGCACAGCACTTTTGATTATGGTATTTAACCATGTATGGCACTCACCATGCTTTTAAGAATAAAATTTGAATAAAATAATTAATACAAATAATTGTGTGTGAAGCATAGGTAAGAAACCTGCCCTTGTGCAAGTCTTTTACACGATCCAAACTTCCCATTGTTTATTTCTTCTTTAAATCAGAAAGTCAAAAATACATTCAATATTTAAAGCAGTTTTATTGAAATTATGACTATATTAACCTCTCCACAAGTCTAGATATATGCTGGCAATGAATTTAGAAATCCTTGAAGACTATGATAGTTTCTGATAGAATCCTATTGTACAGCCCTGGCCAAAATTAACGCAGCACCGGCCGTAAGGATCGCTAGGGAGGTGCTGCGTTAATTTTGGTCAGGAGTGTACAATCAACTCGAGCAAAGACACTTTGGTTAACAATGGCCTGAGAAACAAGGGGTGCACTTTCTTATGGATGAGGTAAGAGTTGCCTGAGCTTAAGCTTCTGCTAAAAATTGTTAGTGGTTGAAGACTAACGGCTTATATTTTTCATTTCATATATTTCTTTAATGAAGCAAAATTACTGAGGATGTAGGATTAGATGAGGGTCCTTTTACAACTTGGTGATGTAATGTGTTCACAACTGATGTGTCTCGGCAAATTTATATTGTTAACAATATCCCAACCAACTATGGATTTGCATTTAGTGGTGATGTAATAGCTTGAAAGGCAGTTTCACTGAAACATTGTCTATGTGGTTTATCTCTTATGAGTCTTGCATTTAAAACTATCCTGTTTGGTTAGTTAATAAAAGAAAAATAGTTCAGTATTATAATCTTGTCTTTGTGAAGGCAGATTAAAAGATGTGCTGAGTGATATAAGAAAAAGATGCTTATTTTTTTAACTACTAAATATAAAAGAAGACTCTCACTTTTGTCCAGGGATTTTAATGAAAATGTTTTTAGAGATGCAAGAAGTACATTAATGAAAAAGTGTATTGATGTTTATGTAATTGGGCCTTAGTTTCGTTACAATATTTAATTGAAAAATTGACAATCTGAGTACAGGCAACCCCACATTACACACCTGCACTAGCCAAATCTGTTGGGAATAGCCTGCTGTGTGCAAGTAATACTCTGATTTTGTTTTCATTTCCTTTTGTTATATATTTCTTGTTATTCACTGATAGACTGAAGGGCAATATTTCCATTCTTGCACCCAATATCTGATCTGAAACCTTATAAATGAGTTTCGATAACAGAGAACCTCACTAAAAGTATGATGAATGGTTTATTTACATAACTTTCTGAAATCCTTCGGTATTTGTTGGTACTAATTACATTAGCTGTCTTCTTAAACATTATAATAGTCACATAAAATAGTAGGGAAAATAATACTATGGTAAAAATGTAGCATGCAATGCCCACATCAAATCTAACCTTCAAGGAGGCTCTTAGTTTAACTGAATAGAATTCAACTCCAAATCACTCCCGTTATTATAAATTTTGGATCACTTCAGTATCATAAAATGGTCTATTTTCGAAGAATTCCTATGCTCCCGAAGATGGCAGTAGAAGAGGTTAGGAGAATATGACCTTTAACCCTTTCCAATCCAGTGAGTCCAAATGGAGTCACATTGCCTTTTTTATTTTATTGATTTATTTATTGTAGCATCCATTTATATCTCCTGCTGACTCCATTTGGACTCATAGGCTGTAGTAGAATTTCAGATGCAGGTTTCATGACTCGCCGTTCAATTATGATCTCAAGCTGTAGATTGCTGTACTCAAGCTCGAGAGTTATCTTCAAAGAATAGTCAGTGGTGGTGTTTACGTTATCGAAAAACTGACTGTAAGTGCATCATTTTCTCATATTAAACTTCAAAACTCTTTCAATTGCGCTAAGCATTGTATGTTCAAGGTTTAAGCAGTCACCTCAAAAAATGTTTTTATTTATTTATTGCTAAATTTAAGTTGATACAATTTGAAATCTTGTCAGAAATTTTATTTCAAATTACATTTGAACAAATTATAGATAATCCGGGCATATTTAACACCTTCAAAGTCCTTTCTGAAGAAAAATTACACTGGTCAACAGTGTTTGTGGTGCCAGGGTATTGGAGCTGATTTCTTTTGAATTTGGTGCCCTGATTTCAAATATGGCATTAGTTTTGGCCAAAGAGCTCAAATTTTTAAGATTCAACATTTTAGTGAAATATACGTTTCACTATTTTAAGGTAAAACTATGGATCAAATAATATAATCAAACATGGAATGCTTTATCATTTCTATATTTAAAAAAATATATTATAGCAACAAGGAAAATCATATAGAATATTGTAGTGGTACTTATCTAATTACATAGAACATAGAGTAAAATTCCATTGATGAGACCAACTAGTCACTGAACACTTTGGAACATTCTTTTCCGTGACATTCTTGAATGCATTTTGATACAGTCCCTTTTTAAACTCCAGTAGTAATTTGCCATCCTGTTCTTATCCCATTTTCCTTGGTAATGGTCCTCCATTGTTTTGATATCCTGGAACCTTGTTCCTCACTGGTGTTTCCTGAATTATCCGGAAAACGGTCTAAATGGCTGTGTAAATAGTGCACCCATGCTCATGTCTAGCATCTCATTTACCAGTTCAACATAATTTTCAGCTTTTTGTTTGCCCAAAACATTTCTAACAACTGCAACAAATGAAGTCCAGGCTTTATGCTCAGCCTCATTCATGGAATTGACGAAGGTAGGATCCTTAATAAGTTTTCTTATTTGTGGGCCGTCAAATATTCCTGCTTTAATTTTTTCTGTACTCAACTGTGGTATATTTTCCCTTGCATATGCAAAGCACAATTCATTCTTATCAAGAGCCTTTACAAATTGTGTCATTAGGCCCAGCTTGATATGCAGTGGAGGCAAGATGATTTTCTCTCATCCAACTAAGGGTTTGTTAATTATATTCTTTTCCCCAACGTTCATGTTTTCTCTTTTAGGCCACTCTTTTCTTACCCAGTGTTGTGTTTTGCCTCTGCTATCCCAGAGACACAAGAAGAAAGGATATTTGTTGTAGCCACTTTGCTGTCCGAGGAGAAAGTTTACCATATTTAGGTCCACACAAATCACCCATTGATGTTCATGATACTTTATATTCTCCGAGACCTTAGCAATGGTGCCATATTCTTCTTTCACCTTCGTCGAGTGAGCAATTGGTATTGAACCATATTTAGTCCCATTGTGTAGGACACATTTCAAACTTCGCTTTGAGCTGTCAATGAATAGAAGCCAATCATCGGTAAAATATTCAGGAAGACCCATTTTTCCAAGGAGTCCTTTAATATTGCAACAAAATACAAGATTGTCTTCGTGAGTGAAGAAGGGGAGAAAGTTTACCATATTTAGGTCCACACAAATCACCCATTGATGTTCATGATACTTTATATTCTCCGAGACCTTAGCAATGGTGCCATATTCTTCTTTCACCTTCGTCGAGTGAGCAATTGGTATTGAACCATATTTAGTCCCATTGTGTAGGACACATTTCAAACTTCGCTTTGAGCTGTCAATGAATAGAAGCCAATCATCGGTAAAATATTCAGGAAGACCCATTTTTCCAAGGAGTCCTTTAATATTGCAACAAAATACAAGATTGTCTTCGTGAGTGAAGAAGGGTAGCAGATCCTTTTCTCTTGTACGATAAAAGGTAATTATGGCTCCTTGTTCCAGTAAATTTTTATCGTTCAACCTGGAAGCTAGTAGTTCAGAAGATTCTTTTGAAAGGTTGAGATCTCTGGCAATGTCATTCAACTCGTCCTGGTTGAAACTCTGAGGAGTTGATGACATCTCATAATCACTGTCACTTTCATTATTATCAGATTGGTGATCAGAGGGACAATACTCGTCCTCACAGAGCTCTGGTAGCTGGTGAAATGTTGGAATCGGCACTTCCTGTGAGCGAGGGACCGGATGTCTAGCAGAGACTAAATCAGGATAATTCCACTTGCTAGAATTGTTTCAGTTGATTCCAAAAATATTTACTAGGCAAAGAAAACAGTCATTGAAATGGTTTTTGAGTTCTCTCTACACCATCGGTACACCGAATGTCAGACTTTTCCTTTTACCAGTAGTCCACTGTCGTAAATGTTCTATACAAGTTTTACAGAAAAGATGTGGTGCCCAGGTTTTATCCTGATCACCAAGTCTAACACCAAAATATCCCACATAAACTCTCTTAACTAAGTCACTAACAGTTTTTCTGTTTTCTTTTAATGTGTATTCTCTGCATATATAGCAAAACACGTCAGGATGATTTAAACAACTTCTTCTAGTAGAACTCATACTTTTTTTTAACAGCTCAAATACAGCTATTTAAAACACTTGATAGGTTATTTGTATAACAACTCTTTCCCAAAAAGAAATATCATACGAGGCCCACTTCGATCTAACCTGCACAGCGAGAACTCACACATTAAACCCAACTCTAGTTGAAGCATTGAATGTCACTACAGTTTCTGGGCAGGCAATGGAATAATTCCATCAAGCAGATTTCCCTGCAACTAACTAGATGACAGAATAAAATAAGACTGACATTTGCAAAAGTATTTTGTGTATTAAATTTACAACACCCATACATCAATGTATTGAAAAGAAAATAGATTGATAGATAAGTGGATGTATCTAAAGAAGTAGAGCTGATAGAGAAAACTGATTTCATATTTGGAATCAGCGCTCTCTAAATATATCGAAAATCGGTTATAAAATCCTAGGCACCAAAAAAAAAAATTTTCTGTAGACCATTGTTATTTTCTTTGCTACTTTTTCAAAATTTGGACCGGACAGGGTTAAGAAAGGTTTCTCCAGGTTTTGCTTTTAATTTAAGACTCTTTTTAATTACCATAATAATTTCAAATAACCTTATTAAAGTAAGCATATTTTTCATATTTATTTTAGGCAGTGGCGGATCTAGGATCAAGCTGTGGGGGGGTGGGCTTGAGAGTTGATATTAAAGATTCATTTTCTATTTATCGATTTTTGTAAGAAATTTCATAAAATTATACTCAGAATACATATTTGAATTATGCATATTATTATCTATCGTTGTAGATAAACAATATTTTCTTCACATCTCAATAGTATGAACGATGATACATTTTTTTTTACTGTGACTTCTGGGGGGGGCTACAGCCCCCATAGCCCTCCCCCTGGATCTGCCACTGATTTTAGGTAATATAAAAATTTCCCAATACCCTGTGTAAACATGCCTCTGTTACAAGGTAGGTTTACACAGGTGACCCCACTGAAAAACCTGTGGTAATTTTTTGATAATCTTGTGACGTAAGTTGGGTGGCTCTGTCTCTTCGTCCCTATTTATACTGAAAGGTGCACGAATACTAAAAATTTTTGAGAATCTTTTTGAAATCGTGGACTCTCCTCCACTTTTGCAGCTGATAGGCTCAACGGCCAGCCGTTAACTTCTGCTCTCCGCTCAATGGTGTGACTGCGAGTCTAGACAATCACGTGACACAGTGTACTCGTGGGAGAATGAAGAGAGACTTGAAGTGTGTTGAGAGAGGTCATGATGTTATGATAATTTAGTGTCTTGCCGAATAGACGTTTGTAATCAGTGTTACTTGTGCCAACGTTTCAATGAGCAGTTCAATATTCTTTTGGTGATTTATTCGTTGTATGATACTTTATGTAACATGAATAATATTAGTTATTATGCCTATTTTTGAGAGTTCTTTTCTTATTGATATTTCATTGTTGGTATCCTGAGCTAGTTGCTGTACAGAGCTGTTTTAAAGTCGGCGAATGGTTTCCAGTATCTGTTTAAAGTTCTGGGGCTTAGGTTGGCTCAAAACTATCCACTAATTCAAAATCTATGATAATTTAATTGTTATAAAAGATACCACAACAAAGCTGAAATTCAACTAATGATTGAGCATCAAAACTTGTGAATAAGTGTAACAATTAAAAAGATAAAAATAATATTTGAAAAATTACCCACTGTTGGAGCATTCTGGTGGTAACATGCTTCATTCCACACTCCATCAGTGGCTTATCAGCATCTGTCAAATTAATTCAATTTCACTGGTTTGAGATCTTGGCTGATTCAATTTTATAAAGAAAAAAATACGACAACAGAAAGCAATGAGTTGTTTTCGGTAAAGATGTTGTGTCTCCAGAAATTATTCTAAAGGTTACAGAACTTTTCACTAAAAAAGTATCATCTGATGAGAGACTACTATCCAGACTATATAATGAATATGGATCAGACAGTGTAAATATAGAGTTGACATCAAATAAAACTATTATGAACTGAGGAGAAAAGACAGACAAACTATGTTGGAAGTAGGGGAAAAAATGAATTCATACACTATGCAATCACAGCCACTGGAAAATTAATATCCAAAATTTTCCTCTGAATGTAGGAAGCAGGAGGCATTTTTGGACCACAGATGAGTCACAAAGCGGCAGACTAAACTAAAATACCAATACTCTTGCATTATTTCACGTAACTAGTAAAATTTCATGAGCTTAATTAGCATATTATTTAATTGTTACTAAATGTCACCAAAATTGGTCAATAATTAGGATTGATTTCCATAATCCGTGCAATATAAGAGTTTTTGTTGTGTTCAGGGAGGCGATAATAAATTCACTTTGGTTATACCTTCACACGTCCATGAGGAAAGGCTGACCTCTAAATTTTAATTCAAAGATTTTGTTATATATAGAAATTAATTATTCTACAGATTTATAGAACTTTTAACACTCTGGATAATGGCAAATGATTAAATCAACTTAATTGAAGTTTTGAAGCACTAGTGTCATGCATAGCCATGCACTGGTCACAGACTCTGTGGTCCCGCTTTAAGAGACAAGGGGTATCTCCTCAAACGTATTCTTGATTTTCTTACGGGAGGATGTTTGTCTTTCAATATATTCCTACATTTTTGGAAAAATGTTAGTTTTGAGTTACATTCAAGAGCAGAGGTGACTTTGACAAAGATGACTCAAGAGACTTTCCCATTAACCAAGGAGTTACTGGTGCATATATAGTCATAGGCGATTTTTTTATTATCAATCCAACTACTATTAAGTGTCCAGGGATTGGTGTACTAATTAAATTCCAATACAAATCTGCCACCTTAATTATGTAATCCTGAATTAGTCGAATGGAAGTACCTTTTGCATTCTTAGGATCGTTGTTACGAATCTTAAATAAAAATAGTACTTGCGAATGCTATTTTATGAGACTACCATCATGTTTAAGAAGACATTAGTACCAGCAAATACTGAAGGATTCCAGAAATCTATGTTTGAACCACCATTCATCATACTTTTAGTGATCCTCTCCTCATTGAGAGGATCTGCATTTAAATCATTTCTAAGGTATCGGATCAGATATAAGAAAGGAAATATTGCCTTTAAGTCTATCAGTGAGTAAAAAAATAACAAAAGAAAAAATTGGAATGATTGATAGAAAATCTAGCATTCCTTAATCAACACAAATGATAGCTACCCCAGCGTTGAAAATCAAAAAGGAGTGAAATTACAGGATTTGATTATCATTGTGCGTAAAATTCATAAAGAGTCATGAGCTTTGGATAAAAACAATAAAAATGCTCAATGTATGCTGTAACATCATAAATCATAGATGATAATTTTCTTAGGTTTATTATAAAAAAAGGAAAGAATAAACCATATAATTGGCCAATGCAAGAAGTATGCCATACTTGTGATGTTACTTCAAATATATCTGTGGGTTAAAAAAGCTGCTAAGATTGAACTCAAAGTATGAAATAAGGAATTTTGCTGTTTCTCTTGCAGATGGAAATAAGTAATCATCCTTAATCATTTTAAGACACTTTTCCAAAAGATTAAGTACCAAAAGGTGAAATTCTGAATGTTCATCCTAAATGGTTGACAGACAAAGATGACACAAAGCTTTGGATGTAAAACTCTTGGAAAAGTGTCCAAGAGGTTTGTTGAAGATGCCATTATTATTAAGAATTAAAGCATTTAGATCCCATCTTGCAGAAACAACCAAGGCAGAATTTCAAAGTGATGAACAGAAATAGCATTTATTCTAAGAGGACTTTTATAACAATTATAGCATTAAAAATTTATTTTTAATGACAAAATATTGTTGTTTTTTTATAACTATATAGGTCTTCGAAGCCTCTATGCATGAAGGATGGAATAAATACTTATGTTATAAAACTCAATATGTTACGAACTCTTGATTAATGAAAAGACCATTTGATGAAATGAAAATCTGCTTCATTGCAATGTCAGTGCATACCACAATTAACAGGAGAAGGAAAAAAAAACATTTATTGTGAAAAATGTATGGAAATAAATTTTCATGAAAAAATATGAAATTCAATGAAATCCCATTTTTCCCAAATCTCAAAAGTTAAATATGTATTTGTTGGAAATATTTCTAATTTGTAATCTCCAGCTAGACGCTCGTTTCATTTTCCTTACTCTTTTGTTTTTCTCCTAATTGTAGCGGAAGTCTCTGAAATAAAAGAGCGGTAGTTCACCATGTGGTTCCCACCTGAGTTGTTGTTTGATTCCTAGCTGCGCTGAAATCCTTTACCATCCTTCATCCTAACTTGTAATTCCAATATCATTATGTTCTTATATTCCAATAAATATGGAAACCAATATTTATTTCAATCATATCATACATCAAACTTCATCTGTAAAGAACTTTTCATTAAAATTCAAAATGTCAATGAGTCAAATCCATAAAATTTTGCTGTAATCTTCCCCATGAACATAATAAAAATTTTATTATTATATAAAGTGTATGTTTACCACATGAGTCTGAAATATGTTTTGGTGATTACTGGTTACTTTTAAAAATTAATTAACACTTCTAAAATGCCATAACTCGGCTCTAACACTAGGTAAAGATGAAGGTATAATTAAAGCATAGATAGCTGGTCATTCTTAGGCACACCATATCAGCAAGTAAAAAAATTAGACAGTAAAGCTTATATGGGGGCAAAATCATAACATCTGAAAAGTAGGGGTATGATTACAGTATGTAAGAAAAAATCTTCTATAAATATTAATGATTTTATGATGACATATAAGTGAAGCATTCAAGAAATATAGAATAATGATGAGGAAAGTTACATAGAAGAACCAAAGATTACAAAAAGATGTATATACAAATTGTAAAGATTAAAAGATCAACTAAATTACTGTGTAGATGCCCCTTAAATAATACTTGTGTTTTTCCTAGCAAAAGAATGGGGGCTATTAGGAGAAGTCAAAGGCTTATTGGAAGGATAAATGTTAATTCCTTTGTAATTTCTAATTGGATTAGCTTTATGAGTAGTTTTCTTTCTCATTTCAGCTATTTCTGCTTCTTTTTCTTGTTCTTGTTGCTTTTTCCTCTGAAAATAAAAATGTAAAAATATAAGACAGAATGTAAATGTAAAATGAGAATGTTAACACCAACTTTTAGAATTAAATTTCTAGTAGGTTTTTAAAGTTATTTCTGAAGTAATTGAATGAAGGACCTAAGCACTTCATTGGTCTTTATTATATATGCTAGCATAAATGATCATTGCATTAAATGAAATACGCTTTACATGAGGTAATTTAACATTAATTAACACTATATAGAAATATGAAATATAGCAAGTAAAAGAACTTATGAAAGATGAAAATTAGCCGTCATATGAAGAAAATTCCTCATTAGTTGACTTTCCAGCTGTATATAACGAGGTAAAATTAAATTGGTCAAGTTATTAAAATTGGGTTTTTGCTTGGATTTGATATGACTAGAATTTTGAAAAAAATAAATAATTACAGTAGAAGTCCATTATAACAAGTACAGCATATAACGAGAGTTGTGTTATATCAAGTGATTTTTAGGCCGTTGTCCATCTCACTGCAGAAGTATAGGAAGTTATGTCTGTTATAACAAGTGGTCATTTCTGAAGTATCATTATAACGAGTGTAACGAATAACATGTTTGTCTAGCAGGAGGGATATCTCGGAATCGTCAATTGATGTGAGAGACTTAGTCCAACAAGCCAACGGTAATCTGTGGTATCTCTTCAAACTGCAGAAAAATATTAAACGCAAATATTATCATCACCTAATTCATGCATTTGTTTTCCACAAGTCGCCTCACCCTTCCTCGGCAAAGATGCTTTAGGGAGCTTTGCTTAGAAACCTCTCACGAGTTTCACTCTCCCCTATATCCCTCCATACATCTTATCACCTCATCTCTTGTTTCTTATCGGCGATGGCCCCTCTGGTCAGCACCAGAATCTTTAATTGAGTCCCCACCATATTGGGATCCAACTGTGGGATTTGTTTTCATACGAAACTTGGCACCATAAGTCTGATCCAGGATTGGTGGGAATATAGGAGATAAAAGTAGTGCTGATTTGGATTCCCAGGGTAACCTCTTTCCCTCCCTCACGATTCAGTCATTACTTATGAAGTGTGTGAGTAAAAAACATCTTGAGAAAGCAATTTGATATGAATTAAGATTACCTCAAGATACACCATTATTTTTTCGACAATTATTGAGCAATAATTTTCCACATTTTATATTAGAGGATGCAGTTTCATGATGATGTATTAATCAATAAAATTATGTGTTAACTCGAAAATAACGCACCATCGTAAGTAAAGGCCCGAGAATGTAATGCGCCCCTTAACCCTCAAGGGACTACGGATGCCATATGGCATCATCTGACACACTATTATTTCATTTTATATCACAGAATAGGAGAGCTTGATGACAATGTTGCAATTTTGTATTTGTTTGGCTGGTTTTATGTGTCATTTATGTATAATATTTTATGGGTATTGTTTTTAGACAATCACAAAGCGAAATACGTAAGAAATTTAAAATAATTACAAAAAAATAAATTCCAGCCTTGGAGGGTTAAGATATGCAGTCACGCCAGACGCTGCACTTTATACTTCTGTATTATACAGGCATACGCTAATATATGCGTATATTTATACACGTATATACACTGTATACAAAATTTCAGTACTCGTCTATGCCAAAAGCCCTACTAAAGTGCAAATTCAAAACCATTCATTTAATAAATTTAAGGGGTAGCTAATTCCCTTTCAATTCAAAACTATTGGCCTACAGTTTTGTATATATTAAGAGGGTCATTCAATAAGTAATGCCCCATCTTTTTTTCTCCACAATGAGCAAAAACTGAAAGTTGTACTTCTAGGTACTTCAAGTTCAGTGTTTTTCCTCCAAGTGGACGAAGTTTCAAATTATTCCAACAGATGGCAGAGCTGTAGTGAATTTGTAAAATGGCGTCTGTTAGTGATCCACGTTACAAACAGCGAGCAGTGATTGAGTTCTTGATTGCAGAGAAAGAAACTGTGGGAAATATCCATAAACGTTTGTGTGCAGTGTATGGAGATTGTGCTGTCGATAGGAGCACTATCTGGAGGTGGGCAAAGAGAGTTAAGGCGTCAGAAAGTCCAACAACTCAACTCCAAGATCTAACAAGTTCCGGGCGTCCTGTCAGTGCCGCCACTCCAAACATGGTGAAATGTGTGGATGTCATTATTAGAACAACCATGTCATCTGATTTGTTGGAGAGGTTTGATGCTGAGGGGGAAGCATTTCTGTCCCTGATAGTGACGGGTGATGAAACCTAGGTGCACCACATTGAGCCGGAAACCAAAAGACAGTCAATGGAATGGCACCATCCTCAGTCACCAAGAAAGAAAAAATTCAAGACAACTCCCTCTGCTGGAAAAATCATGGTTACTGTTTTTTGGGACAGAGAGAGGTCATTCTTGTTGATGTGATGCCAAGAGGGACAACCATTAATTCCGAAGCATACATGAAGACCTTGGACAAACTCAAGAATCATTTCCAGAGTGTTAGGCATGACAAGAATCCGGCTGAAATCTTGATCCTGCACGATAATGCATGCCCATACACAAGTCTCAGAGCCCAGAAACACCTCACCAAATTGGGTTGGACAACATTGCTCCATCCACCATACAGCCCAGATCTGGCACTGTCAGACTTCCATCTCTTCAGACCTCTTAAAGACGGTTTGCGTGGAAGACACTTCAATGATGATGAGAGCATAATTCAAGCGGTGAAAACATGACTTCGCACACAGGACCAGAATTGGTACCAGCAGGGAATATAGGCACTTGTTTCACGCTGGCGTAAGACCGTACAAGTTGATGGAGACTATGTTGAAAAATAGTATGTGTAGAAGAAACATGTAGCTATATTATCACAAACACTTAACACTTTTAAATAAATAGTTTCTGAGAAAAAAATATGGGGCATTACATGTAGAACAACCTTTGTACAAACATTGATATATAAACACATTTATACAGACCAAACATCGATAGTGGATTGGTAGAACGTTTGACGAGTTATATGGAACCACGGTGAGCCTAGTGTGCGGCCAGCCATGGTACAGCACATGCCAACGAATAGTATTGTACCCAAATCTAGTGTGCCGTCGATTCCAAAGCACACCCCGATTTTTCAGGGAAAAAAAGACCCAAAAGGGTGTGCGTTGTTTTCAAGTGAATACTGTATTTTTGACACGAATGTACTTTTTTACGCATTATGAAGCATTAGCATAAAGATTAAAACCCTACAGTTCCATTCTGCCGCACTCTTGGATTCAAGAGGACGGACTTAGTTAGACTTAGTGTTAGAAATTGGCTATAACGAGTATTTTTCCGATTTTTGTCAGCTCTTATTATAACGGACTTCTACTGTATTGCTCATTCAATTAATCCTCTATATATGATAGAGGATATCCAGAGAAGCATCTACCTGTAAATATATGGACATATACATACATGGGAGGGGGTTAAAAGTGACTTTAGTATAACCTATTGAGTTCAAATGGTTGACTTCAACAATGAATGGGATAAACTATCATGTAAGCTAGGGATTGCTTAACTAAAAGAATCCCAGATTCATTACTATTCATATTTTGTGTAAAATACTTTGAGATAATATTCTTTAAAATTTTCAGTTTCTATAAATACCGTATATGCCGGCGTATAAGTCGACCCCTAAAATTTTGAGCTCTATTTCAGATTTTTGCCTATGTTCAGTATATAAGTCAACCTAAAAAAATAAGGCAATGCAACTTCCCCAGCATTATTTTATGGGACGAAAAAAGTTTATTAATTCAACTCTTTTATTATGAAAATGTTGTAACATAACATACTTTCGGCCACAATTGAATTTCATGATGAAATTTGTTTTATATGATATCTACGTTAATTAGACTAGCCAAAAATTAGTATCAATAAGAAATAATTGTAGTGAGTTGCGAGAGATTCTGTACAGCAAGTGTTAAGCAGGCAGTATCACCTATTAACCCCTCGGTGGTAAAGGATTAAATTTTGTGTTTGGCTATATAAGTCAACCCCTGGTTTTTGAGAGATGTTTTTAGTCTTCAAAGGTTGACTTTTTTGCTGGCATATATGGTAAATGAAAATAAAAAAAATCAATTTTTTTCATTGAGAAATGTATACCAGCCCTGATAAAAATGGTTAAAATTTTGGAATAAAGTATAATAAAGTGAACCAACCTGGAGCTATTTGACAAATAATTTTTCCTCTTTAATAGGAAAAAAGATTCTGGGAAATGATTTCAACCTCCAGCAAGCATTCACCATGGCAATATCAATCTTTACAGTTGCACCAACAGATTATAAGCAATAGCATGAAAACTTTTCTATGAATTTCATGCAAAAAATATTAATGTTAGACTAATATTGGCCAGATAATTGTTATTATCTAGTACAACTTCATCAATTTCATCTTTAACTTAGTCCATACAACTATTCTGGTAAAGAAAAGATGCAATGCTTTACCTAAGACATTTACTGCTTCAGTATTATGGGTTTAAAAAATTGCGGCAGTCTCAAGAGCAAGTACTAACAATTCCACCTGCTTGACTTTAAAGGGAACTTTCCATTGTAGCAAATGTAATTACACCTCTACTCCTCTCTACTATGTTTATTGTGATAACCTTTGATCAGCTAAGCCAATCTTCAAATTTTCGTATAGATTTTTGAGCCAAGTATCCAAAATTAAGTCAATATGGTTTATCCTATAGATTGCGGTAGTCAACCAAGGGACCTGAGTCACCAGATAGAAATGATTAGCTACCACATGGCACCAAATATGTATTTATGGAAAACAATTACGAACATGCTCAAACCAGATGTCACAGACTTAACAATATCTTAACACAAGGAGATTAAAGTAAAGATGAAATTTTATCACATGCTGTAGGTTATAAAATATGAATAGTATAAAAAAATGGATAATAAAATCTCACTAACCTCCATCCTGATCCTTTCTACCTCCTCCTCTCTTTCTTTCTTCTCCATAAGAAAAAGGGCCCTTTGTTTAGCACGAGTTTCAGTGTTTAATGTAATGTCAAGGACTTCAGTTTCAACATGGAGTTCAGATTTCTTTGGAATCCAAGGCTTCTGAGAAAGAACTACAGCAGGCTTTGCTTTGAATTCTGTTGCTTTTCTCAGTAATTTGTTTTCCTCCTCAATCTGAAAAAAACTTTATTAATGAATAACTATTCCCATCTCTAAGTTTTGTGATTAAAGAAAACATCAGATTGTCACAAACTCCCTGGGTAACCATTTTTAAATCAAGCCTAAATAAAGATTGGACTGACTGCAGAATAAGTTATGGATGGCTACCAATAAGTGCAGTGTATGATATCCTTATACATTAAAAGAGAATAAAGATTGAGAATGTAAACATAAGCTGTAATCAAGAGCATTTATAAAAACAAAAGTAAGAGCTCATCAATAAGCATCAAATGTTGAATTTAGTTCATTTGCTCAGAAAGCAAGGCAACAGTTTATTATTATGTTGAAATAAATAAAACTGACAGTTAACAGCAAGACAACCAACCAAGAACCTTATGGTACACTGCTGGCCAAAATTAAAGCAACACCTTATGGCATTCTAAAGCAGCCACCGAAAGAACTACTAGTACGAACTTAAAACGGAAACAGTGGTCAGAAAATACAATGTGTTTGTATGATAAGGTCTTGGTTAAAAGATGAGCCATGGGAAATTATGAGACAAGGGTGGAAAATTGCCAATGGGTATGCTAACAAAAATAAAATACTTTGCATTACATAGTGAGGATGCTCGTAGTTCTGAGTGGTGGAAATGATAGAGCCGTAGGATTTTGAAATCAGTGCTCACATATCTCCATCTCTTACTTCGCTTTTAGTCACATTGGGGTAGAAGACAAAACTGCCACACTATTTCCCTACAATGAACTCTACTTTCTAGTAATCCTACTACCATGCTTTTCTTGCATTAAGATATTGAAGCATCAATACTCTAATTAAGAAAACCAAGTGAATAAAAAGGAGCACTGTCAAAAATGAAACAGAGTACCACCTGGCACTAATGATCAAAGATTCACAGAGTGCAGCCAGAAGATTAAGCTCTTTTCATCGACCTTGAAAGCGACCCTCCAAATGGCTGACTACCTGTTAGATGCCCCAGGGAACTACTTACAACCAAATTACTTGAAAATGGGAATAAGAGGCACAAGGGATGACTTTTAGTGTAGGGCTATCCTTTGAATTCCAGAAACTCTCCAAAAGAGAAATAGGATCAAGTGATAAGGTTGGTTTGAGCTGAAGACATTTATATTGTTACGTAACCCCTGGGCTCATGGATGAGTGAGACTTGTTTTAAAAGAAACAACAAAATTTATTTCCTAAACTCTATCGAACAAGCCACATATCAAATTACAATGCCTAAAAACGATCCAACCTTTTGTTTTCTCTTTCTTTTTCAACAATCCAACCCATCGCGAACACAAACTCCGTTGCCAACACAAGTACCCCACTTTCCAGATTCGTAACAATATGTAACTTTGAAGAACAATCTATATCAGAATTTCAGACCCAAACCTATCTAGCTTTAAGATTGTACTGAATAATAATGGTCACTGGTGGTGGTAAATCAGCTCTTTATTTTAACCAACATTCATCTTCTGATTGCACTCTAATATGAACCTTCTTGTAGTTGCTGGTTTTGATATCTTGTATTTTATTGAGAGAAAACAAACCTGAAAAATATTGCGAAGAAACCTTGCATTTATAAGGTCTTTATTAAGGTGAGATTGAGACTGAAAAGTCTATTATTCCTATCGTCAACAATATTATAAACATAAAAAGTTTAGTGTAGGTGAATAGAAATAGAGAAGGAAGTTAAAAGAAAACTTTAGGAGTGGATGTTAAAAAAACCTAAGGTGATAATTTAGGAAAAAAAGATCCACAGCAGGAAAACACTCACAAAGAATGGGTGAGTGAAAACCTGTGCAAAACCTCTGATAGTACAAGCTAAAATATGTAAAAAATGCTGTGTATAACGTGAAAATTACAAAAATGATAGTAATATAAAATAAAAATGGAAAACTTGCAATATTACACTATGAGATTTATATATACATACATATTTAAGGTGCAGTAAGTAGTTTTTTATACATATAAAGAAGAATATATTTCTTTCTCCATGATTCTAACCTTAACCAAGACAATTTAGCACAAGACTATGAAATTTACTTGACTATTAAACATATCTATAAAAATATATCTCACAGCGGCATTTTTGATACTCTGGCATACTTAATTTGCTTATACATAGAGCGTATCTCTAAAGATCTTAATTTTGTTTTCGTTTAAATATATTTTCTTCTGTACCATAACCCTTCTTTTCTCAATGAGTAAATCTTAAGCTTTGTGATGAAAATCTTTGAACAGTGCCACAATTCATGATTCCTGCTATAATTATTCTTCTCTGGACTCGTATGAGAGCAAACAATTTCAAAACCCAACAGCTCTAAGATGCCCACTATTCAGAATTATAAGGATCCTCCCTTGATCGTGCAAAGTATTTTCATTTAGATGGAATACCCATCACTGATTTTCCATGCTTGTATCATGATTTCTCAAGGATTGTTTTTTTAACCAAGCCCTTCCCCAAACAAGACCACTGTTGCTATTTTAAGTCCATGGTAGTAGTTCATCCAGTGGTTGCCCTAGAACACCATGAGGTGGTGTTTATTTTGGCCAACACTGTACCTAGGTATAGTAAATGTGGTATATGAATTTAATAATGGCAGCTAAGCTCAGAAACTTACCTTTCTTTTCATTTCCTCTCGGATGGCTTTGACTCTATCGTCTGAACTCAACTTAAAAGGTTGTGGAACAGTCTTTGAGGAATATGATGTCTCTAATTTTTTGGTAGAAAACTTGGGCAATGGATTAGCATGAAATTCCCTGGCTTTCTTTTCCTCATCTAAAACCTAAAAGGAAAAGAAAATCAGTAATGGATTCACGATAATTCAATCAGACAAGGTAACTTGAACAATAATCAACATACTTTGTTAATGAATTGTTCTTTTTTCTTCATCAGCAATTTGTCCCTGTCCTCAAAACTAAATGGACTTGGATGAGTTGGACCTTTCTTCATATTCTTTTTGGCCGTCTTGACTTCACTTTCCTTATCCTATCAAAAATGAGATTAACAATGCTTCATTCTTCATGAATGATTCCCTCTCACATACAAACACTGAATTAAGTCTATAAACTTATAAGCACATACAAAAATACAAGTAGTGATAAATGCAACTAAAACTTATAATAAATAATTAATCAATGTTGAAAATGAGAGAAAAACAAGAAAAGTAATTCATTATATAATGTAGATATTTAGAATGATGAAGGAAGATATAAAAATAAAGCTTGCAGACTAGTCAACAAATCTGGGTATCGAAATAGGATCAGCCAATATTTTTCTATGGTTTTATTTTACAGTTCAATTCTATAAGATTGGAGGGAGGCAATAAGTCTATTCACTGAGATGACTTTAAAAATTACTGATGGGTTAAGTTGAACCATTCTAAATTTAAATATAAATCATGGTTATCCTGGATGAATAAAATTATGGCAAAAATCGCTTCCTGAAACCGAGTGAAAAAATTTTCAAGACACTTAATTTTATAAAATGAAAACAGCAATTTGGATTATGCTTAAAAATTGGTGGCTGGATACTAACTTTTTTTGCAACTGGTACTCGATGTCTTATTGTAATACTGGGGGCTGAAACATTGTGACGGTTTTCCTTTTTATCAAACAATCCTTTTGGAATAGGTTGGGCTGTAAACTTCATTACTTTAGGAAGAGGATCTTCTGGAATCTGGAATAAAATAGGTTATAGCATTTCTATAATCAGTAGATTATAATTATTAAGCAACTATAAAAATCTTGCTGAAACAATTTGAAAAATCAAGGACAAAGGAGTAAAAGTTAGATTCTTATTTAAATTTAATTTGGATTTAAAAGTAAGATTTTTACTAATTAAATTTGTTTAATCTAACACTGGAGCTAGACTTACAACTTTTCAAACAGGGGCTCTGAAGTCAAAATACAGGATAAGGAGAACTGATAGATCATTTAAGCAAGCATCTAATCCCAAATCAATTCACAGCTTGCACACTTCTCATGCACATCTCTCTTAACATTGATGATAATTATTTCTCTAAGGGTGCTCTTGATTTGAAACTGCATAAGCAAAGCTATTAGCTAAGCAATCACAAGTAATACAGATTTTTCCATGCAACAACACTGACTTAAATTTTGTGATTAAACCTTGCATTCTCTTTAGAAAATCAATCAAATTCAGTTAAAAATTGTAGTTTGACTGAGGACTGATTCTACCTAAAATATATTATCTTTGCCTAGTAGATAGCTGCATTTAGATAAATTTACTTAGGTTTAATTGAATTAATTCGTATGAACTGATAAGTTTCTTCTTACCTTTCTTTTGCATTCTGTGAGATTAAAGGGCTTTATCTCTGTGACATGGCTTTGGTGAGAGAGATTGATATTTGCAGGTTGGAATATTTTTTCATTTATAGGCCTGGCTTTTATTTGATGCCTGAAAATGTATCATCACTATTAATTTACAGCCATATTGCTAAATATAACTATACAACAGAAATTAGAGATTCCCATTACTTTTTCATTTCTTCAACTTCAATATCCTCTATCTGCCACCTTGACAATGCTGTCACAGGACGATTTCGGTAGACAACCTGAAGATGAGGACTCATTGGAATAGTGGTTTTTACATGTGATAGCCTCTTTCCTTTGAACTCAAACTTTGAATAGCCTGATATATGAGAATGTAATACATTTTTAAATACACGAAATAAAAAGTAGGAATCTTCAAATACAATTAAAGAAAAGAAAAATTTAGCAGAATTACATTCATGATAAATTTAGGGAAAATAGAAGTCTTTTGCCTAATTTTTTCTAGTAGCAGTAAAACTCAGAAAAGCTGGAAAAATGCAAATTAATGTTTAAAAAAATTCTCTATGGCAAATATATAATTCTGAAATAAAGAATAAATAGTGGCTACATAAACAACATGGGATTGCTAAATTACAATCATAGCATTACTGCTGTGGAATATTTAGGAGCATTAAAAAATAAATAAGGGAAAATTTTACATGAACAAAAAAGAAAAGCATCTGAAATAAAAAAATCTGAATTTCAAGTTTTTCAATTACACCTTAGTAATTCATTCTTTTCAGTATACATATAAGAAGAACAGTACATCTCAACATTTTCTAGCTAAAACTTTTGTCTTAACTTTAATGCTAACAATAAACGAATGAGAAAGATCGCTGAGAAATCAAAAGAAATGTATCTGACTGCATTTCTTTTATGCAATGGCATAATCTTTATTAGCTATTTCTCCAAGAGGTTAATAGTAACATAGTATGTCGTATTTTATTTTTATAAATATTAATAATTTGGGGTTTATAAATTTTTTTATTTAATTATTTCATATACCCCACAAACATCCTTTTTCTGGACTTTAACAGTGGTAGGTATTAACAACAACAATCACACAAGACCATTCCCTAATCGTAAAAACCTGACTAGATGGGATTCGAACCCTGGACCTTGGGGTTGGAGCAATACTGTGCAAGCACGCTAACCACTCGGCCACCATGGGTTCACCCAATATAAAATAAAAACACAAAAAAGTATAAATACAAAAAGGGAAATATGTTACACAAGTCCTTGATCCCACGACATTGGCATCATATGAAACAAGGTTATTAAGGTTCAAAATCACACTGCATTAAATCTATAACCGACAGATATTTATTTTTTAAATCATTAGAATATATATCACTGATAATCAAACAATCCTAATTGATATATATTAATAATGTACCAATTGAAAGCTTGCAAAGTCTCACTTGATTAATTGGTACAGCTGAGGTATGAGCAAGTACACACAAAATGGAAAAGGGTGTAAAGTGATGTTTTCCATTAAGGCAAATCAGCAATTGAGAGATTTGTGTTTGAGCCCAGGGAATACAAACCAAATGTAAAAATTATGCAAAAGATGTATTACTAACTGGTAATCAGTATAGGTGAATGCAAAGAACAAACGGGAAGGGTAAGGACAAGGAACTAGAGCACATTTTAATGTCAACTGGCTGGTAATTGGAAAGAGTAGTAGTTTCATTAAAAGTGCTTTGACTGCTTAGGTCATTTAGCACATGGACTCCCACCAGAAATCAAACCCAAGATCACTTCCACCAATGCCAAATGTGCTGTCCACTAGGGATATCTAGGAACCCCATTAGGGAAGTTATTGATGTGAGATTACTTTATGCCCAAGACCAAGATGTGTTGCTAATTTAAAGCTCTAACAGCTCCATTAATGCCTGTAGGTAACAACATGTTATTGTTGTAATCTAGCTACACATTGAATTAAATTGTCTAAGTTGGTATGAATGTAATGTTTGTACATTGGTAGCAGTGTGTTATTAAGTATTCTTATTTTGCGTCTGTCCATGCCTTCACATTAGTAATAAAGTACTGAGTTCAGACATATTGCTTGATTCGCTTCAATATTTCACTTATATATTTACCGGTTTTTATCCTGGTCCTGGCTGATTGAATTTTTCCGATCAGGGAATGGTTGTGTGTGTTCATTGTTACTGTTGCCTTGGTGAAGCACCTCCTGATAAGTTCATCAGAGATTAGGAGGACTTCACCGGTCTAGGGCAACAATAGCTTTAAATATCTATTACATACAACTCCTTCTCAGGATTCATTCATGTATATAACTATATAGGTACAACCAGAACCTCTATTTAACGAAAGCAACAGGACCAAATTTTTTACTATGCATTATTTGGGAGTTCGTTGTTAAGAGGTGTATTTGCAATTGCATATCTCAAAGGGGCCATAACATACCGTATTTCCCGACTCCGAGGGCAAAGCATTTTACCCGAAATAAGTATCTCAAATTACAGTGGATCTTCGATGCCAAAGGTTACGTATGTCTTAAGCCAAAGATACACATTCATCTGTAAATGGCCTCTTTGCCAGAATTTACGATAATTAAAATGGTGAACTTGAAAATATTTCAATAACGATCAACCCAATTAATAACTGCAACATTGAATATGCTGTTACAGCCAAAATCGTGTCGTATTAATGTGGTGGAATGCATAAAAAACAAATATCGATGTCTGCATCGCTTTTGAAATCCACTCAGCTTGCACTTCGTACCCAAATGCAAACACTAAGAACACTCAGCATGCAATGGCGATCTTTGAAGACCATGCGGTTCACAGGGGTAGTCAATTGCTGTGCATCGGAACATCTGCCCCCACAAAATGTTCCAAAACTAGAATCAATGAATCTTCCTTAATTTTATTATTTCATTCATTATCTGAACTCAATGAATCAGATCAAACATCAGTATTAAGCCACGGCGTTTGAATGAACATTTCATTGTGCTCTCCCCTGCATCTGCAGGTCTTGCATGATATAAAAGTTCTCGTATTCGTCATTTTAAAAACTTCTACTGCATTGAGCCCCAATTATGAATTAGAACAAACATTTGCACAAGCAGAAAATCTCTAATTACCCTGGAGAGCTATTATAATGTATGATAGGGTAGCTTTATCTCATTGCGGTAAAACATTATTAAGGAATTTTTATGCCATACTTGGTAATAATCAATTAAAAACTGAGACGGATTAATGCATTATAATATACATAAAATTAACATTATAATAATCAACGAGGTTTTAATACAGTTTGCAGAAGGTTGGCAGAAGATTCGTTCTCTGTATCGCTCTAGCAAAGGGGTACTCAACCTAGTGCCCACAGGCACTCAGGTGCCTGAAGCGACCTCGTACAGTGCCCGCCAAGCTTCGGTAAAAAGATTTTTTATTTGCTACAACATTATTTCTTGGGATTGCACTATCGAGGATAGAGTGGATGTTTGGCGGTGAAAGGGTCAGAAACTTGGTTGTCCTGGTCTTGGGTTTCGTAAACATTCTACCCCTCTTATCGCCTACATCCAGATTAACAAGACGCGTATCTATGTCATATATAGTTCATTATACGAATGCGAAGATTCAGCTCCTCTCAGCTTATCAATGTATCAAACTCCTCGTAATCAAGGACTGCTGCTTTTCGGAACGCAGCGGTGCACATGCAGCGAAAACCTTCATACCAGATATATTCCCCTTTATCAAATCTTCTTCAGAGATAAAGACTTTCTCACATGAGAGGGTCCTCATAAAAAAAATGGATTGAAAATATTCTTAAAATTCGCTTCATTTTATCCCTCAGGCATCAAACCTGGGTCTTCCTGGCGATACTTATGATGCAGCACAACAGCAGTTCACCATTTCTAACTATGTGTGAAAATTCAAGCAGGAATATTTGATGCAACTGCCTCAAACAACGTCCTACATTTCACATATATTCCTTATGTGAGAAATGTTAATGTGCTCTGGCATCGAACCCAGGATCAGCATAGTCTTATATAATTATTTTTCTTAAACGTATTCTTAATGTACATCTTCTAGCAGAGAGAGAGATTTTTTCCTATCAATTCGATAAGTGCATCAAAAAAAATAATGAAAAACTACCTCAATGTATTTTAAAGGGCAGATTTTTGCATCGCCCTGGCATCTTAGCCTATGAATTATTATCATATCTATCTATCTATCTATTTATATATATGAATGAATCTGCGGAGAAGCATTTATATATATGCAGTAGAGGATCGTTTATCCGAACATCTAAACAACAAACACATCCAAACAACAAACACATCCAAACAACAAACACTTCCAAACAACAAACATTTCACGATAAATATACAGTAATTTTGAATGCCACTGCTATGTGTGTTTTGCACCCATCTTTTGCAGGTGTGAACGAGTAAGCATTTATACTATATTAATTAACCTTTTAAATGGATAACAATAAGAAGAAAATATCTCCAGCAGGTAGTTCAAGTGGTGGATCGTCAAGAGAAAAAGACAGGTGCTGACACTACAGCAAAAAGTGGACATAATAAACAAACTAGATCGTGGTGTCTTTTCATCCAATCTTCAGCAGGAATACAATATTAGCAGGAAAACTATACATGATATAAAATCACAGGACTAAATTCTTCAATTTGTTGCAGAATCTGATTCAACGTTAGTCGTTTCGAAAAAAAAAAACCTTATGGGGATGTATAGTTTTCTTTAAATAAAAGTTTTCAATAATATTTATGTGCATTATCGTCACTTATTTCGTACTGTAACCCATCAAAGCCTTTTTTTTCAGTCCCTTTTTCTCATTCAGGTTAAAATACCTATTATCTGAACATATCCTTTATGCGAACCGACCTTGGTCCCATGAAGTATGGATAAACGATCCTTGAAAGAATTTAGATTTAGAAAGATACCTTGTAATCAGTACTAATCTGATAATGCCAAATCATGGTCTTTAACTAAAGTTTTTTGAGATATGAAACTCTACACAGATAGCATGCTTATTAATTAAAATTTGAACATATATTTAGAGAAATTAGACAATTTCTGTAACATCTAATAAGAAAAATCTGAAAAACTTACGAGGTTTAGTGTGGAAGCGAGCAGGAGTGGTCCTCTGGAATTTATCAATAGCCTCTGCCATGCACACATACTTACTGGGATGATGAGAACTCCTATCACCCCTCTTTCTCTTAGCATTTGAAGCCTCTAAATGGAAAAAATTGTCTTTTTTGAGTTTCTTGCACATGCGTTCATTTATATTAACCCTTTGGCTACAGTAACCAAGTTACCTCACTTTTTCTATGTAGTAATATTTTATATCTTCATACAGCAATGGATTAGTTAATTGAATCATGAGAATGTTGTTCATTTTAAATTCTCCATCTATAACATTTTATATAGTTTAAAATTAAAACTTTGCAAGGATTACATTGTTACCATTACAGTAATAACATTTTCAAGCTTTATCCGAGTTCTTATAGCTGATCTACTTGAATTAGGTGTCGTGATCATTAGGTCTTGTGTATTTTTGCTTAAAAAACTTCTTCTATATATATTTTCATCCATTTAAGATGTAACTAATAATATTAAATTCTCGTTAAGAAACAAAGTATAAAATATTTTAGAAAAAAAAAAAATGATGTAACCCAGATAGAATTAAATTGCAAAATACCTTGGTTACCCAAGGATTAATCTATTGATTAAATATTTCTTATAAGTACAATCTCAAATATATTCTTTGACAACACAAAACGTAAGAAAATCAAAATGGTTTACATCAGTTCATGAATCAAATTCTATCAATTTTTCTTACAAACCTGTAAATATCTAATTCAGCAGAATGATATCCTTATGATGAGTTACACTTGCACATTCTTAGGGAAATACAAGTAATAATGGCCTATGCCTAACAACTCAGATTAATTAGTCTTTTTTCCTATCACATCCTCTCCACTTTCCTCAGCCCCTACCTTCAGCTCATTTGGGGCATCCTAAGACTGTTAGTAATACAGCCATTTTAATTTCTTTCTATACAAATATGACATAAAGATGGATAATGACTCAAAGGGAACTACAATCACTGGAACATTAAAAAATTATCATATGCTATGCAATTTGGTAAAATCTAGTAATTATGATACAACAGATTACTTATTTAAAAGCCACGGCAATAAAAAAAATGTGAAATACAAAATTTCACAGCAATAAAGCGCACTGAGCTACACATTCAGAAAAAAAGCTTGTTTTCCTTAAATATAGTACACATGTTAAACATGATATTCATTTTTGGAAGGGTATAGGTGAGTTCCTGCAATGATCTAATAATGAGATTAACTCTTCTACGCATATGTTTTCCCAGACTTCCACCTTACAGTTAATTCTTGCGACTTTGAATTCCTTTCCAATAAACTTTTCTTTGAATAATTATTACTGTGGACAAAAAAAAAACCCTAGACTCGTGAAGTTCCAGAGACACTGACTGAGAAGATAAGTACTCTCTCAGAATTTAAACCGCCAATATCCTGAATAAAATTCCTCTCCTCTTCTACTATCATCTCTTACTTGTTGCATTTCAGTCATCCCACTTTACTTTTAATATTCTCATTAATTTTTCTCAAAGCTAATCCAAACTTACAGTCTCCTTTCTCATCAATTACTTTTCCAAGTAATCAAGGAAAGAAAAATTATATTTTTACATTTGTTTATGTGACAGTTCTTGTTCAACTTCAGTCATGTACTCCTGAACATGTCCTCATGGAGGATGAAAATCAAATTTAAGACATGGAATGCATTAGTGGATCAGTAGGTAAGAGATCATAAAGTTCTCTCATATGAATATGGAAGCTAGTTGATTCTCAATGGTAGACAAAAACTAACAACAGATGTTGCTAATTTGGAAGTACAATATATTATATAATCTATTTAGGTAATCATTGACCCAAATGAAATTGATGAAGTACATAATGTAGACAATAAATAAGTAACAGACTGTAAGTACATTACGTTTGATTAACTGGTAATTCTATGCATAGATAGACTTGGGCAACTAAATAAGGCGAGTATTTCCTTTCAATGATCATTACACAAAACATGGCAATCTACAACACACAATGGCCACTGCTTTAGAGAGTTTCTAAACCCTAATTTAGTTATAAATTAAATACTTCATCTACAATTATACATAAAAGGTTTTCACCGAGATAAATACTGTCTAAATTACGAACCTGGGGTCTTCTTAATAGCTAAATTTGATTCCTTTTCATCCTCAGATGAGTCTGCTTTATCCTCAGAAACTGCTGTCGATGCTGACTTATCAAATTCATGATCAACATCTATTAAATAAACAAAATATGATATGCTTCGATTAAAATTATTTTAAATTCATTATGGAAACAAAGTATGTTAAAAAATAAGGTACCTTAAGTGAAATTTTACCAAAAATAAAATGCAAAGATTATTCAACACTTTTTTCACCATGTTCAGAGGCTTTCGATGCCCTGAAGCACAGTGTTGCTCGTAAAATTACACATGCGAAAGTGACCATGCAAAAACAAATAACTAAAACGCAATTCATTAACGTATAATTATTCCATTTCTGTATTCAACATATAGGTACCACACACCTAAGCAAGCTGTCACATAAACATAACATGCAAAACAACCTTTCAAATATCTTTTTCCAAGAGACTCACTCTATCATATTTCTTACCAACATTTCAATCGAAAAGCAACTCATACCAATGTCTCCCTTACTATTTTCCAACCAAAAATTTAGCCCTCTAACCTAGCCCTAAAAATAAATGAAACTGTTCGGCACGGTGGCTCTTCACGGGAAGAGGAAGATGGACTCAAGCTCCAACAATCACTTTGCTTCCGTACATTTTAGTAGAACTTAACAAATTTATTCTTGATGGGTAGTAAATTTTCGCGGCGATCGATTGATTTTTACAAGGTCTTTCCTAGGTTTCCCACATAAATAGTTATACTGACGACGTTACGATTAAGTTGCTTTGACCAGAAGAATCCTGTTGGAAGCAAAAGAAACGTCTTCACGACAACTATCGTGGTGAGAAAACTTGAAAATACCATACAAAAATCGAAACACGTTACTTTTCAAAAATATGATAGCATAAAATAACGGTTAATAGAAAAACGTATAAAGATCCCAAGTATGTGGATAGGTGGACAATTAATAAACAATTTCTAAGTTACTCGTATTTTAAATCTGATTTACGTTAAAGTAAATCATAAAAGGGGATGGAAAGAGTTTTTGAGCTGATATCTAAAGTAAGAATTCCTTTTGTTTCAGGTCTGGAATAGACGAAGGATTGTCGGCAGATCTAGGAATATGACACAGTCATCTGGTCGTAATTTAACGCGAAGGGATATTTACCAAAATATTTCTCTCCTTCTTCGTCGTCAGAATCGGACATAGTGTTGAAATCTGTGTATAGTCGTGCGTTATATTGAAAACTTGCCATTTCAACAACACAAACCGTAGACAACCGTAACACAAGAGTACTCAATGTACTCAAACACGAAACCAGTTCATTCCCTCTCAACTGTCACTTTCAAAATTTGATTCCGGCGTTTCTAGCCAATAGGAAGAAAGGAATATCCGGAATATCAAATATCCAGCATTTAAAGATAAATCTCTTAACTGCTCTAATTGAAAATTCAACAATAACTATAACTCAAGTGCTTAAATATATTGAGTATATGGTTCATTTACGTTAATTTTAAGGAGTTCCTTAAATCTTGTGTTTAATACGTTTAATACATATAAACAAAACCTAAGCATTATTAGTGGGCGCGCATATCAAAATGACCAAAATACGCTTTAAAATATGAGTTATTATCTCTAAATCTGTGATTATTACCCTAATACCCAATTCCATTCAGATATGTGGATTTTGAAGATTTTAGAGTGAAGGTAATTTCCAAATCAATCCTATTAGATTATATTCCTAAACTCAGATTGAAATTAGCAATAGGAAACCTTTTTTACGTTACAGCAATCGTCGGAATACGAATTATCAAATGAGGGCTAAAATTTTATTCGTTCAAATAGGATACTTTAAAAATTAATCCAGTATTAACTATTCCATGTTTTTAGCTCAAGTTAAGATATATAAGTTGATCGGGACATTTTCTCATTGATTCAGAAATGCAATTATTTGGTTTTGTGATTTATAATATTTTGTTGAACTTGTTTCGCTAATTATTCTTTCTTACTATTTTTTCTCTTGGAAAGTTAAATCTGGGATGAATGCCATTAAAACCGTGAAAATGTAGATTTAGCTAATTAAATTCTTTTAATTCTCTATTTTCCATCCTTAAATTAGAAAAAAATTGATTGTTTAATGGAACTTCATCATTATGCCATTTATTATAAAAATTTCTTTTGCAATCTCATGAAATGAGAAATTAAAGACTTATTGCAGAACTGCCTACTTTCGATTAAATATAATGTGAATTCTATTTTAAAGCCATCTCTTTAAAAAAGGACTAAAACAAAGCCTTTAATCAGCAAAACAAATATACGATTTATATTGATGAACAGTGAAGTGATAGGCTTAGATTGCTTAGATGTTTTTCTTTCTCTCCTATCTAGTTATAGAGTTGAGGTACAAGCTATATCACAAGTTATTCTGGAAGTAATATTAAAATGATGTGTGCAACTTAGTTTATGTGGCCATTCAAAATGGTTTCCGAAATGATAATAAATATTTATGCACATTTCAAGATTTCTCAATCTGTAGGCACTATATACAATTGATACATTTCAACTCATTCAGTGATTTCCTTTACTTTTCTTATGGCATGTCTTTCCTTCCCTTCAAATCCTATTTCATTTCAATTAATCATGTTTTACAAACATTATGAGCTTTCTTAAGTCTTTAAGCTTTGAAGTATCAGTAAAATCTTTCCTCAAGCAGGGTGTGATATGCAAAAGTTCTTATGAAGATTTTTACCACCTAAATTCCTCTGCTAAATCTGTCAACGATTGTGTTCTTCTCAGGTAATGTTCATTGACAATATCTTTATAAAACTCTGCTAAATAATCTTAATTTCCTTCAAAAAATGATACTTCTATCTTTCTTCCATGGGGAATTATTTTTTAAACTCTCTTACCACCTTCATTACTTTCAGTTTTTAGGAATCTAGTCAAGTTTAGTTTCCTCTTCCCAAGTAGTATCTCAGTTGTTTCAAGATAACTTATGTTACCTAACATCATATGAATTCTTTTTTAAACCTCAAAGCACCAAAACTATGAAAAAAATATTCAGATCTTTAAAAGAAAAGGAAATTGAGGGGTTCCTTTTAATGCTATTTTCTTTTAACTGGTTATCAATCAATCTTTCTACCTCTAATGTAGATGAAAAATGAATTAACATCTTTGAATAATAAGTGCTCTGCTTTCACTATTATTGCTAATCCAAACTTCAATGCTAGAAAATGCAGCTAGTTTACTCTGATCATTAAAACTTTGTATTCAAGATGTAAACTGTTGAACTGACTGAGTTGTTTAGCTCCAAACTGTCACACCTACAGAGACAAAATTAATGCAACAAAGAGAGAGATTGATTCCAACTTTTTCCAATATTTTCTCATCCAATTTCCTAATATTTTTCAACTTAAGCTTTCCAATATCTCTGTCAGGAAAATCGATAAAAATCCTATTACTGATTTTATTTTTTTTTCTCATCCTAATGTCCATTGTAATTTAATAAAAGATCCAGTCACCTTCTCCTATATTTTCAATAAACTCTTTTTCTATTCTGTAAAAATAGCACTATAACTTATTATTTTAATTGTTCTAATACATCAATCTATCTTTATTTGTACTTAAGAAGAAAAGAAGTGGATTTTCTTCATTCAAAATTGGAAAAAAAAAACTTCTGGAATTGAGGAAATACCAGCATCTATTCTGTATGAAGTCTGCCAATTCCATTATTCCTTCCTTAACTTGCTTGATCAATGAATCTTTCTCCCTAGGCATTTTTTCAGTCAGATTTATATTCAGTAGAATTTACCAAAATTAAAAAAAAGAAATCTGCATATCACCTATAATATCAGGAAGTACTCTCCCTTAAAGGAAGTAATCTTCCTTTCACCTGAAAAAATACCAAAACCTCAATTCCAAAAAGGAAGTTGCTTGGGTCTTCTATGATTTAACCATGGCTTTAAACTCTGCTGACCATAACCTAGTCTTAATAAAATATGAATACAAGTAAGTGATATTGCACTTAAATAGCTCAGCTCTTTCCAGAGTCACATATATGAAATAGGGCAAAGCTGTATGTATGTGAATGAAACAAAAATAAAAGTTTACCCTCCAATTTTGATATCTGCCCTTGGAATTGTGCAAGGATCTTCTCTCAGGCCTTTGATTTTCATTTTGTTCACCAATAATATCCCCATATCAAAACAGGCACTTTAATGTATATATGTATTTTTCAGGGTATTGTTCCAAAAGGAATGAAAAGAACAATCATAAGACCGATTCATGAAGGCGGTAAACTTGATGATCTTGATAACTATAGACCCATCTCATTGCTTTCCACTCTTACTAAGATATTAGAAAAGCATGTTTCCAACTCTCTCACCAATTATCTTGTAAAGTATAATTTACCATCCTCTAGGCAATTTGCTTATCAAAAGAACTTGGGATGTAGACGGATTGTAGAATATTTTTCAAATATTTTGAATCTAAATTTAGATCAAAATAGACTTGTTATAGTAACTTTCATTGACTACTCTAAAGCTTTAGACACAATACCAGTGCATAAACTATTGGACAAACTCATAGAACTGGAATTAGGTGTCATACTTAGGCTTGGTTTAAATCTTACCTGACAGAACTCCTATGGTTAAATGAATGATAATAAAGCTTTATTTGTCTGAGAACCAGTCAGGAAAAAGGTATAAGACATTTTTAAGTGAATGTGGAAACTCAATACATAAAAAAGTGAAAGTAGAGAAACTCGATACATAAAAAAAGGATATAAATATACATAGCCAAACATAAATTAAAGAAAATAAAGCAAATATATCAAGTCAATATAAAGTTCTGAGGATGGGAGTGCCTCAGGGCTCCGTTCTGGGTCCTTTATTGTATATAATTTATATCGATTCAGTGGTGTATTGTATCGATGATGTGGAAATATTATTATATGTTGATAATACAGTAATTATTTCGTCTGGGAGTAATTTTGAAAATGCATTTAGAAGGATGCAAAATGCCGTAAATTGCATCGCAAAGTGGTCATTACAACATGAATTGATAATTAACAGTAGTAAGACAAAAACTATGTATATTGCAAATATTGAACTCAAGATTAAACCTGTACAACTAAAATTACATGATAATATCTGCTTGTTGAATAACAAAATTAGTACTTGTTCACCACGATCGTCCACGTCAGCACGGGATTATTGTAAAAATTGCCACATCCCCCCTCCCTTTTTAGAAATTATGTTCATCTTCTTTCCTCAATCAAGACAAAGGGGTCACAGTTTGAGTCTGGCCAATTGGGATAAGTTCACTGGGCATCAACTAGGAACACAATAACACTGTGTCAATTATGATGGCCAGAAAGAAATAATAAGTTCACTGAGCATCAACTGAGAACACAATAACACCGTCTCAATCATGATGGCCAGAAAGAAGTAATAAGTTAACTGGACGATGACAATTACACAGGCCTGCGAAATCGGGGTAGTTGAAAAAAATAAGACCAAGAAAATGTATTTGTAGTATATTTTGAGGCACTGATTTCAAAAATAGCCTTTATTTTCTTGTATCACGTAAGGATTTTTTAAGGTTTCAACGTTTATGTTTGTAATATTATTCACTATTTAGAAATTGTAGTAAAATTTATTTTCAGCTTAATAACAATCTTAAACATTTCAGCTTTATTTACATAATACATTATCTTTTTGTTGTGATTGCTTTTTGACAAAAAAGAAATTTTTAAATGAAAAACAGGAAAGTAAAAGTGTGTAAAATCCCCTAAAATGAAAAAAAAAAACGGAAAAAACCTTTAAAAACATACTTTAAGACGAAAGCTTTTACAGACTTAGAGCTTACAGACTTTCATTCACTTTTTACTCATTTACTGCTACTTTTGCCTTTAAAACTTCTCCTAGCTGTTTGTCTTGTGTGTTTACCTACGGAATCATTTCTGGTTAACATCCAACAGTAGTCAGCAAGTATATTTTAATTCCATCTTCCTTGGTATTTGCGATCCATGTTTTTGACATCTTGATGGAACCTTTCGATTTGTTCTTCGCTTATTGCGCCTAAGTTGTCTGGAAAGAAGTCCAAGTGTGAATGTAGAAAATGTATTTTTACACTCATAGAACAACCTAACTTCTCTAGCATGTTTTCAACAATCACCTCAAAATTAGGATCCTTGTGGGTGCCCAGGAATTTATTTATGACTTCCTTAGATGCAATCCAGGCTGCCTTTTCACTCTGTGTCATGCTTCCTTCGAACTCCGTATCCTTCATGAGAATTCGGATATCTGGGCCAATGAAAACATCTTCTTTCAGTTTGGCATCCGACAGCGTTGAAAACTTTTTGCAAAGGTATACTTAAAACAGTTGCCATCCTTCGGTAGTGCCTTTAAAAATTGCTTCATCAATCCTAACTTGATTTTCAAAGGAGGCAAAACCCCTTTTTTTTTGGATATAGTTAAACTGTTTCTGATCACATTTTTGGTCCCAGGTTCAAGAACTTGTCTTTTTGGCCAATCTTTTCTAACCCATTGTTCAGCTCTGTCACGACTATCCCACTCACGTAGAAAACAAGATACTTAGTGTAATCACCTTGTTGCCCAAGAAGCATTGATATAACTTGTATATTGCTACAAACAGTCCAGTACTGGTCTGCATATTTTACTTTGTTGAGAATTAGTAAAAGATTTTCATACCGTTCTTTCAGATGCACAGAGCCATGGCACAGATTTGCACATATCACAGCCAATTCGTACAGATGCATATTGACTTCCGTGATGAAGAAGGACAGCTTTAAGACTCCTTTTAGAAGAGTCTATGTGTAGCCTCCAATCTTTTTTATGATGCATGATTTTAAATTGGCCCATCAGTCCTGGAAAGTCAGCACAACAAACCAGGTCATCTTCTTCCTCAAAGTATTTCACGAATTCTTTTTCGCGGTTCCTGTACCAGTAGAAAGAGACACCTTTGGATAATACAATTTTTCCTTCAACCTGGAACCAAACAATTCAGCTGCTTCTTTTGACAGATCTCGAGTCAGATCATTGAGTTCTGACTGAGTGAATGGTTGAGGTGCATCGCTGGTAGAAGGCTGGTATTCTGAATCTGATTCCTGGGTTTCTGCTGTTTCTGAATCCGAGGACGAAAGTGTCAGTTCTTTAAGAGGAATAGGCACTGGAATGTCAGGTCCATGAGGCACCGGGCATATGGCCGATGGAATGATTTCCAGATACGAAATGTTTTTTCTATTTTTCTATTGTAACCACGGTCTTTGCAGGAACAAAAATACCTTCATACCATTTGAATTCCAAATTTTAAGGCTTCTTTCTTTCCTCCAAACCAAAGTCCCAAATCATGAAGACATTGTATGGGGTGCTCATGATTTGTCTTGATCTCCTAGTTTGACACCAAAATATGCTAAATATAGTTATTTGACGTGATTCGTAATATTTCTTTATGCACCTTTGAGCATGTATTCGCCACACAGATAGCAAAAGTCGTCAGGCAAATTTACACAGCCCCTTAAAGCTATGCTATTCGTGTGTTGAACGCGAATTATTGTAATTGAAAATTACAAGAAAACGTGATGTGATGGAATTTTTTCACTATTTTTTCTGAAATCAGCACATCAAAACACATAAGAATCAGTTTTTACTTTGCTTGTTTTTTTTTTCATCGCAGGCCTGTGTTATTTGTTCACTTGGTCACAACAACACAATGAACACAATAATTGCAGTCTTTATAGATACATTAAATTCTAATCACATTATTTAGGCATCATCTGTTCAGAGATAAATAGTAACATAAATAATAACTGAAATATTAACTCTTTGTATAACTGGCAGGGCTAAAAACTTTGCGGTAATGCAATTACCTTTGTAAATATTGAACATAAGGATATTCATTGGCAATACACTTTTTGCCAGAAATTTAGGCCAAAACTACACTAATTGAAAAACATAGTGGACTGAGATAATTTCCAATGTGTTGGAATGACTTTCAGTCAAGAGGGCAAGAAAATAACAGGAAGACTCTTCTGTTTATTAACACAAAAACTGCCAGTTTACAAAATTGGGTGACTGATGCCTTGGAAAGCATAGAGAAATATTTATTATTTACAATTATCACAAGTTTAATTACTTAGAGTCATAGATATAACAACTAATAGTGTCCTTGGATAATACCAAATGAGCAGAACAAATATAAGAAATAATTTTAAAAAATGCCAAGTCCTCCATAAAATTAACAGCCAGATAAAAATATAGTAAAAATTAGGTTAATTGGTAGTTTTGTGATGCCTTATTTTCCCATAAATATAGTTCAAACAATACAATAATTACTTAATAAAGGTAGACATTTCCTTAAGGGGTACAACACCCATGTTATACTGAAAACTGGGGCTGTTTTCAGGGATAGAGTCTCTTCTCTGCCTTTAAAATATTAATCAAGGGCAAAAGCCAAAAAAAACTCAGGTTGGCTAAATAAGTCAAAGAAGAGAACTCATATGACCCTGATACCTAATTGTGGTATTTAGGGTACTGGTTAGGTGGTAGTTGCGAAAAGAGAATCTTGCAGGGCGATGTAGTTCCCAACCTACTACGCCTGCCTATCAATATTGCCAGTATTATTTCAAACAATAACTATAAATTTCCAAGAGACACCATAGGATAGAAACAAATTTAAGGACTGTGCATGTGTATCAAATTATTGGACAACCTACTCTCCATTAGTGATAGGCCTTTAATTTAGAAACATGTGATATTTTCTTTTTGTTTGGCCCAACTTGCAAAACCACAGTAACAGGAGTAACAAATCTTATAATTGCAAAGGGTCCTGACCATAGGGGTTCCAACTTAGACATTCTATTCTTAAGTTTTGAGCTTACTGAATGATTTTGGGCCAGTAATAAATCCCCTATTTTAAATTGTGGTACAGAATGTAATTTGTTATAAGATGCAGCATATCTCTTGTGAGCCTTGTTTAAATTTTGAACTGCTTTGGTCCAGTGCTGCCTAAGATCATGGTCAGACCAAGAAGTATCAAGAACACAATTAGGAAATTCCCAATCATTATTTGGGGGAGTGGAATAAGTCTACCCAGAAACAGTTTAGCAGGAGAATATAAAGTACTTTTATGGACTGCTGTATTAAATGCAAATGTCAAATCACAAGTCACATAAGTCAGGCCACTCACGCCACGATAGTCCACGTCGGCACGGGATTATTGTAAAAATTGCCACATATTATAAGGGATAGTACCTGGTACCATGTACCACATTACTATAATCCAAACAGCAAAACAAATCTGAATATATCAGTACCTATGATTTTTAATCTATTACCTAAGGAACTGAATAACCTAAAAACCATTTCAGAGGTCAAAATAAAATGCAAAAATTATCTACTGAGAACTGTAAATAGATAAACTTATTGGTACTTTTTCTGAATTAGAAAATAGAGAAACTCAATTATATCTTTTGTTATCTTTTTTGTTATGCATTCTTTATTCTGTATTATTTGATTCTGGTTGATCGATCAGTTTATGTAATATGGCACCTGCTGATAAGTCCTTCACCTAGCAGGACCAGAAAGTTTACTTCAATTTCTATCTTAAAACTGTTTTTACAAAAAACATTATTGTATTATAAAAATTGTTAACTGAAAAAAAAACTCTTTAGACTTCCACAAACTCTAGACAGAATGCATTTTCACCTGTTGGAAGGGAATGCAGCCAATGACTGTCCATGGATATTATTATCATTATCTAATTATCAAACCACATAGTGATCTCAAACTTCCAAATATACTGAAGTTATCATTTCTGACATCCTTCTTTGGTGAGCCCAGCATACACAAGTATCATTGGTTGCTGGTAATACCAATTTCCTAAGACTGTACTTCATAGTTCCACTATCAATGAGGATTCTTTCCTTATACTGTACTTACATCTTACTTATCTTAAATCTTCATATATTCTTAGTAAAATTCTGTCATAAGTATAAAAAATGATTTTCAGAGCTCATAATAATAATCAGAGATTGCAGCTCATAATCTATTTCCAACACAAAGCTCATAGCTCTTCCAGCATAACTTCTCATTCCATTCACAATTTCTGCTTCCAAGCCCTAAGTCAAAATCTAAAATTTCATCCCTTCCTTTACCCTAAACAGCAGATTAAATTTACATTATTACAAATATTTTAATAATAAATCTTATTATCTTTGCGATTTTTCCAGAAATAAATGTATTAAACTTCATCAGCAAAGGCAATATTGGAAAGAAATGTAGATTACATAGAACATCATGAATGAAAAGTATTACCGTAAAGTGAGAAATGAATATTTTGACTGTCTTTAAAACAGAAGCAAGATGAGACTGATTTTTTGTAATAATCACCAATCTTTACTGAAAGGGGGCACAAAATGTTTCACCACTTTAGAGCAACTTATATAAGTTCACTCTCCTTGGATGTATTCCTAGCCCTATTTAGTATATTTCTATAATCATGTAATCCTTGCTCAAATGAAGACTTTGAAGACTATGGTAGCCATTTTAGAGCCCTGAGTATTTAAGTATCCATGATGGAATCCCATATTCAGAACCTAGACCGAGTGTTTTCATTTTAATATGGAAAATAAAATCTATTGAGTAAACATTTGAGGTCTGCATGGGCCAGGCCTAGCCCAGCCCATGGGCCTGGTAAAGCAGGCACTCTTTTGGGCTTGGGTCCATGGATAATTTAGGAAAGGAAGAATTGTTCTTAAAGAGCATTTATTTCCTGCATAGGGGCAAAAGCCTCTTCGCAATGGGTAAACAAAATGCTCAGTCTTTGTGAATGAGTATTAATAATATATTTCTTCAAAAATCACAACGATTAATTACAGCACGATTTACGGAAAGTTCGGGTGTGGGTCGGGCTTGAGAACGAAAATTTGTATTTACATTCCTGCCGGATTGAGTTTGGGCTCAACAACGAATTGGCCAGGTCGGGCCTGTGTTGAAATTTTCAGCCCACGCAGACCTCTAGTACACATGGTTAATAATATTATATTAACCTTCATTATTTAATCTCTTTGATGATGACATGCTCTCGCTACCAAACATAAAAAATATGTGCATAATTACTAATAATCTTTGTGGTTTAAATAGTATATCCTTTTTTCTTATTAAAAAGAATTATTATTGTTAACTTTGGTTAAGAAAATAGCTTTGCTGCAAGAAATTTCAAATTTTATATTTTTTTCATATATTAATGGGTCTAATTGCAAATTTGATTGAGTATTGGTTGTAATAACCAATGGATTAAAATAAATATCTAATTAATAGTAGTAAGGCCTAATTTGAGAATATTTCACTGAAAGAGAACTGCAAATAAAACTGAAATAACATCAGATGTGATAAATGTGAATTTTATTTCTAATGAAAAACTTTTAATAAATTATACTGGACTGAAATTTGCAAAGTTTTTATCCTTAAAAGAATAGGAAATAATTATGTATTCAATAAAGTTATACATTGATCTTAATTCTTGAAAGAATTTATATTTCTGAGTGTGACAATCAGGACTTGTGAAGTTCTTTTGAGTTCCAAGTCTTCACCCGATGTAAAACTCATATCTGGAAAGAAAGGAATGATTTAATATTCTTGCACAATTATTTTCATTTAAAGGTTGATGCACAATAACAGAAGAGGTTAAAATATCCATTTTGAATAGATAATAAGATGCTCATACGAGGAAATACATCTATGAGAGTCCTTTCAAAACATTCTCGTTTATTTTCATTTGATTTTTCTTTGAATAGATGTAGACCATTATTTTTCCAATAACTTGCTTATCTTTAGGATATTGAATCTAAATATATCCATCTGTTCTTTAGAAAGGAAGAAAATGGAGATAGCGGGATAGTTATTGATTTCAATGATCAGTTATATAAGTAAACATTACATAGTAAGGTTATTTATAATCATGAATAATACCAATAATTTATGTACAACCTATATGTTGAAAGAGATCAAGATATATTAAATATAAATATGAAGATAAATCTACAAAGGATGAGAATTTTAAAATGACATCATTCAATGAAAATATGGGGTTAAAATATTTTCCATCAAATAAATAGTTTTTGTGTAGTTAGTGAATAAATATTGAGGCAAACTTTCATATGAATCTGTGTACAAGATACTTGAAACTATAAACTGTTACTAGATACACGTTCTTTGTAAGTAATTTATGTCAAATGGAACAGCTTCATCTACATCTACATAGTATCCTGAAAGTTGATTTTAAGCCAGTGACAAGAGAATTTGAATCATTTATTTATTTATTTAAGACATGATTATAACAGTTGATCATCTGTCTTCACAAATTCAGCATGGAAGCATACAAAATGTTACAGTAGGTATACAGGGATGATGCCCTCCCACAAGCAATCACACCTGGATAGTTCAAAAAGTTTAATTAGGAAAAAGGAATGGAGCTCAAGCCATTGTTAAAAAAGATACCATTTTGGATGGGGACGCATTAAATTACAGTCATTTGGTAGGTAAAAATGTTTCATGTTTACAATGGGATTCTCCATTCTAAACAATAGCTTGAATATGAAATGCATCTGTGAAATGTGAGTCCTGAGATTGCCGATGGCTGAACAGAAGTGGGTGTGTATGAGGAGCCTCGGTCTAAAAGCAGAGCATAGCAATTCATTCCTGAATTCCAATTTTACAGAATATGAGATATTTATTTATAATATTTCAATCAATAGCTTCACCATTGATTGAACAAAGCAAGACAGTACATTGGTAGCTGACATCTAGAAACACAAATTTCAGGTGCAGCAGAAACAATGACTTAGAAATGCTAACAAGTGCTTAGAACTTGATGGCGATTAAATTAATTATTACTCTAAGCTGGATTCTGTCTAGTGTATAACTTGATAGGTAAAAAAACATTGACTTTTTTTCTACCCCATATGTGAATGTAAAGTCTGGATAATAAAACCATACATACATTAAGTTCAATAATTTCAAAAGGCAAACTTATCTTTTCAAATGCTATTGATTTGAAATATATTTACCAAATCACCTTTAATAAAACTTGTGGGCTATTTTTTGATGAAGTAATTTAAAAATAATCAGTATGATGCAGAAACTACAAAGAATCTTATAATTAAATATAAAGAAAGATCAAGACATAATGCAGTAATACATTGTACAACTAATTCTCATTGACTTAAAGTAGTAAAGTAAATTTATTCCATCTTGTAAAGAATACAAACAACATGAAAAAATAATATTAAGATGGAAATAGGTACCCCATAGGTATAACCTGTTTCGGGGTTACCATCATCTCAATATAAACATAAGATGAGTGGCTGGTGCAGATACATACAAAAAAAACATAAAAAAAATGGAAGTGGTTTAACAGAAATGGAAAATAATTGTGTGCTCTTTACACTTGTTCTTAAAAAAAGTAATACCTCTAAATTTTACAAAAAATACTAGACATATTTTTAATTAATTTTATTTAAACCTTGAAGACTTTAGGATACAATCATTTTAGTACCATCTGATAAAGTCATCAAGGATATAGTATTTTCTTTGCATAGCTAAATTATTTATGAAAAAATATTAATAATATTGTAAGCCATTTTATACTACACAATATATATAGAGATATTTGCAAAAAATATTCTAGAGTGATGAAAGAGAGGCATTTAACTTCTAAAGATTATATTTTCTGTTAAGCAAAGTACAAAACAAACACAGAAACTAGCCAAATATTTTATATAAATTAATATAGTATAAATAAATTACATTGCAATGAATATAGGATATGCTTCAATAGTAGGAAAATCATGAAATCTCACCAATTTTAGTTGGAAAACAGCATCTTTCATTGAATCCTTAAATTCACCTACATGAATAGTTTTTGAAATTATTTAAGTATAAACAAAGTTGTGTAATACTCTTAATTGAAAAATATTTGAGGATTAAATTTAATTATCATCTCTTACACATTTTATTATAAGATGAAGATGGACTCTCCAGCGATTTTTTCTCACTGTGTTTACTTACATCTTTTACAGTCGTTGAAATTTTTGTTAAACATATGGTTCCACCTTTGAAAATATTATTATTAGCATTTAAAAATATATCTAAGACTGAAGTGGTTAATTTCATAATAGAGAATTAATAAGATCACTGAAATATACATACGAACATACCTTTAACTGTCTCTATTACCCTCTTCCCAAAATACTTTTCTTCTATAAGAGTCTTATTTTCATGCTTTAAAAATGATGGTGAGAAGGAGAAAGTTTTCACTTTAAAGTTTAAATTCTGCAATATTTCAACACTCTGTTTTAAATCTTCTGATAAATAAGACAATTCATCCTGGAGCTTCATGAAACAGCAAATATACTCATTACTATTTTAAATAAAAATTATCAAAATATTATAGTATTAGTATTATTGAAAGTACTTTGTCATAGGCCATTTTGCTTACTGGCTTCTGCTGGGAATTAAACCCAGGATTGCTTTCGCCCAGGGCAAACACACACTGACCCAACGACTACCCGGGAGCCCCAAAATAACATTGTATTTGTAAATTATATATAATGGTAATTATAACATTAATAAAAATTATTAACAATAGGCTATATACTAACTAGATATTTTCAATTATTAAATTTATAAATTCTTTGATTTCTCATTAAACACTTGGTAAGGTTGGCATTAACAAGCGTACTCTACTCAAGGCACGTACCTTAAGTGTATCCGATGTAATATAATATAAAATTTTCTAACTAATACAAAGAATAAGTGTATAATAAAAAGATTCTTTAAATTGTAAGTATTAAAAAAAATCAACCATTAATAACCATGAAAAAACTGACTTGTGAGTAAAACCAAGAAAGAGAGCAGTTTAACTTCTAAAATGAATAAGATATATTTACATGATGATAATTTAATACAATAAAATAGTGGAAACAAATTTGGAAAACTCACAATAGAATTCCTTGGAGATTCTATGGTAGTTGAAATCATACCTTGCTCATTTTTTTCAATGTTTTTACTGTACATTCCTTTGCTGCTGTAAAAAAATTATTAAGTTAATATAATAGCAAATATAAGTGAGGAGGCTAAAGTTGATAGAAACCTAAGCACAGGCATGTTCAAAGAAATTGCCACGGTGGCAGCCACCTGCCACCGCTCTCATAGCCGTGGCAAACTCGGTTGTGCGGTAGTGTGGAGGGGTTATGTGAGTCGCAGCGCGGCAGCGAAAGACTGTGCTGTGGTAGCGGTAGGAGCAGTGGATGGTTCGGAGACAGAAATGGTCAAACGTAGCACGGTCAAATGGGGCTTTGCTATTATTATTGAAACTAATAACTCGGAAAACTATAAAATTTACTTAATATTTGTTTTCATGCGTATGCTTTTTACAAGAGTAGTATATTTTCAAAGCTCCCAGGAAGGGTTACTTCCACCTCCTTCTGAGGCCGAAACCCTTTTGCCATGGTGCTTTTCGACAAGAAAAGACAATGACTGCAAAGGCCAAGTCCAGCGCGAAAGAGAGGGTTTTCTCTCTTACTCCCACATAAGCGTTGCGTCGAACCAAGGTCGTGGTAACGAGTGAGGGAATCCACTTGCAGGGGTTGAAGTAGTGGTAGGGGAGGTAGGTTGCCACAGGCCGAGTCCCGTGGCATTCCGTGGCGCCACAGCCACTGTGGGAGTGTTTGTGCATGCCTGCCTCAGCAAGTATCATGAAAAATCATAATTTCTTTATCATTTCTTTCCAAAGAAACCTACTCTCCTATTATATCTGTTGCAATAATTCTAGAAAATGCAAACTCTCAACACAAACATTTAGGTCAAGCAAAGAAAAACTTAGTTGGCCAGGAATTGAAAAAAAGTTATCTTCATGTTGGAATATATCTAACCATATTGGTTATGTAAAGAATAAGAAACATCAAAAAGAAGATATATGACCAGAACCAGCTCTAGGTATGCCAGGCACAATAAAGAGATGCAGGTCTTGGTGGAAGTCAGTCTAGTTGAAAAAAAAAATTAAATTAAAAAATCTTTATTACAAGTTAGTCCTGTGGAGTTTAAAATATAAATAAGCATTAATTTACATAACTTGATAATGTGTTTATTTGGGATTGAGACTTACAATTAGATTGCTTGGCCTGGCAGTAAAACTGACTATTTTTAAATACAGAAATTTTCAAATCTTGAGTACAAGTGATCATAAAAATTATGTAAATAATAATATAACCAATTATTCTGTCAAATTAGAACTCAATTGATATGTTAAGATGATGATGCTGACTAGCAACTTCAACTGGATCCACTCATGGGAAAGTAAGAGATTGTATGAAGTCATACTTGAATTTAAAAGATAAATAACTTGTTTTTGAAATTCAATCAATGATTTCATAGAATATTTTCATCATTGCAGAATGTATCTCTACAGTTTTATTTTAAAGTACAGTCAAACCTCGCTTAACGAGCACCTCACATAACGAGTGATTCGCATAACGAGCTAAACAAAATGTAACAAAGTGACTCGCTTAACGAGCGATGTTTCGTAGAACGAGTGACGAGGATACATCGTGGCGCCCACATGGAGGTTCCTGCCGGCATCTTGGCTATCAGTCTATATTCAGGGCTCGTTCAGCTAGCATCATACTGTCGCTTGCAAAAGTTGTATCCGGACAAGTTATTGTTTATTTTTAGTGCAAAGTTTAAATATTCTTCCCTAAAGAAAATGCCACAAGAAGACAGGAGTAGGAGGAAAAAAATCACCCTACAAGTCAACTAATGCAATGCAATAGTGTGTGAAAAATATAGAACAATTAGTTTGGTTTCACATGCATGTAAAATATTACTAATGATAATTCTAAAGAGAATTAAGAAGCAAATTGAGAATAAAATATCAGATGATCAGTATGGTTTTAGGGAAAAGAAAGGAACACGTGATGGAGTTAAGACTAATTTTGGAAAAGAATCTAAAAGATAATAAAAAGAACTTTTTAGGTTTTATAGATATCGAAAGGCATTTGACAAAGTTAACCAGAAAGTTTTAATACAAATGTTATATAAAATTGGAATAGATAACAACTGCCTAAAAGTAATTCAAATAATGTATAATAACCAGGAAGCTGCTTTAAAAATAAATTCCGAACTGACAGAATGGTTCGAAGTAAAATGTGGAGTAAGACAGGGGTACATACATGATGATACATACGACAGATATATCATATCATCATACACCCGATGAATATTCTAAAGGAAATAAGGGTAAATAACAGACTTTTATTTAACCTGTACAGTGAAGAAGTTGTAGGGCAAGCATTAGAAGAAATTAAGGGTATACGTATAGGAGGAAGGAATTTCAACAATATAAGGTATGCAGATGAAATAATAATCATGACATCTTCAAAAGAGGATTTAGAGTTAGCAATGCAAAGAGTTTATGAGGTGGGAACAAAATTTGGATTGAACATTAATACCAATCAAACAAAAGTAATGATGGTGGCTAGTAAAAAGAGCAACATTGGAGAAAGATTGGAAGCAGGTATAGCCTATGGAATGAAGTGAAAAGAAGAAAGTGGAAATACGCGGGACATGTGCTGAGGGGATCGTCAGGGGAGAGAATCGTGATAGTGCTGGAAGGATGGACAGTAAGGAAGAGAAAAAGAGGGAAACCAAGGATGGAATGGTTGGAAAATTTAAAGAATTCGACCGAAATAGAGGAATATGAGGAATTGAAAAGGAAAGCAAGTAGAAGAGAAGAGTGGAGATCCATGAGAGCTAACCTCTTGATAGGAGAAGCTACCAATTGATGATGATGATGATACAAGTCAAATGTCAAATCATTGAGAAGCGGGATCGAGGTGTCAGCGTGGCTGGCCTAGCACATACATACAATCGATCCACATCTACTATTTGCACTATCCTCAAAAACAAGGATAATATTGATGTTAAGAAGGAGATTGATGCCTCAAAGGGAGTCACAAGAATTTCTATGCAAAGGCCACGAATTCTCGACGATGTTGAAAGATTGCTTCTCATATGGATCAATGAGAAGCAAATGCAGTGCGACAGTATTAACGAAAACGTAATTTGTGAGAAGGCGAAACTAATTTTTGCCTACCTCATTAAGAAGACGTCAGGATCATCAACGGACGAAGAAGAAGTATTCAAGGCAAGCCATGGGTGGTTCGAAAAGTTTAAGAGAAGAACCAGCATCCACAGGGTTGTGAGGCACGGAGAAGCAGCAAGCTCAGACATAAATGCAGCCAAGAACTTCATCGGCGTATTCAAGAACCTTGTGAATTCTGAGGGTAATCTGCCGCAGCAGGTTTATAATTGTGATGAAACGGGTCTCTTTTGGAAAAAGATGCCGAAGCGAACTTATATAACAGCAGAAGAGAAGGCATTGCCAGACCACAAGCCAATGAAAGACCGTCTCACGTTGTTGTTTTGTGCAAATGCAAGTGGCGATTTGAAAATTAAACCGCTGCTCGTTTTACCATTTGGAAAATCCACGAGCCTTCAAGAAATATAAAGTCCAGAAGTGCAGGCTAAATGTCATGAGGAGGTCCAACAACAAGGCTTGGGTGACACGTTAACTTTTTATAGAGTGGATCAATTAAGTGTTTGGTCCGTCTGTAAAAAACTATATGTTTGAGTTGAATTTGCCACTCCGTGCCTTGCTTGTTATGGACAACTCTCCTACACATCCTCCAGGCCTAGAAGATGACCTCCTTGAAGAATTTAAATTCATCAAGATCCAATCCCTGCCTCCTAACACCACTCCTTTACTGCAGCCAATGGATCAGCAGGTCATCTCAAATTTTAAAAAGCTCTACACTAAAATTCTCTTTGAGCGGAAGAAGCTATGGCCGGACAGCGTTATCGAACACAACTCCGAGGAGTTTGAGCAAGTGCCTGCAGAGCCGGTAGTTGACGAGATTGTGTCACTGGCCAAGATTATGGGGCTAGAGGTGGATAGCAGCGACATCGATGAGCTAGTGGAAGAGCATAGCCAGGAACTGACCACCGAAGATCTTATGGAGCTGAATTCTGTGTCACAGCAAGAATTTGTGGAGAGTATTTCGTCAGGGGAGGAGGAGATAACAGCCTCAGCAGAACAACAAGCTTCCAACGAAATAAGGGAGATGCTAAAAGCATGGGAAGCTGTTACATCGTACGTTGAGAATAAATAATAAATTACAATATTATAAATTTTTTGAGTATTTTTTCAGAATGGAACGCATTATCCTATTTTACATTAATTCCAATGGAAAAAATTGTTTTGCTTAACGAGTTTTTCGCATTACGAGTAAGATTCTGGAACGAATTATAGTAGTTAAGCAAGGTTCCACTGTATAAGAAAACTTTAGGCAGCAGAGCACGGAGTTTTGCAAAAAAGCATCCAAAATATTACTCTTAACTTTAAGAACTGGATAGGCAAAGATTTTTATCAAAATATTTACTGGCAAAATGAATTTCTATTTGTTATTCCTCAAGACAATTTAGAACTTTATTTCCTTCAATTTCACCATCATTATTTTGTAAATTATAACAAAACCTATTCCTAACATCATAGAGTAAGCATAAGATTTATCAATGCTAATAAATTTTTACATTATACAAATTTTGTATATAATCCAAAATTTAAATGTCACATTGCTGAATGAATTTCATGAGTTATGGAATTGAATTGAGCACAGATATTTGTAACATAATTAAATAGTCAAATTTTTAAAGCAGTAGTTTACTTAATGCTTTTTTACTGTGCTAACTGGTTTAGTATACATATATCTCTCCTCTTCACACTACTATAGTTCACTGCAGCATCATGGCAGAAGGGTGCCAACAAAGGTTGGAGGCAATGCATAGCCAAGGTTGATTCAAGCTAAATAGGCTTCAATTCAATTCAATTATCTCTGGAAAAATAGTTAAAGTGGTATAAGCTCCAGCCATTCAGATGTATGAGAGGTGTAGGCATTAGAGATCCATTATGAAGAAAATAACTAGCATTCTGCATTTTGCAGCTTACAACTGTTGTAGCTTGAACAGCAAAGACTTTGAGTTACTGAGTGAAGCATAGAAGATAAAATAGGATGTTACTGAATTCAGTGAAGTCTAATGAAAATCAGATCTAGTGACACTTATGGAAGGCCACTTACTCTATTAGAGAGGTACAAAGGGTTAAAGAGAAGAAGGCAATGAATTCTTGTTCAATAAGAAATGGAAAGAGCATGAGGTGAAAATAGAAAGAGTGTCCAACAGATAATGTAAGCTCATGCACTAGATAATGAAGGTTATAACCTAGACTTGGATTATCTGAAGAGGGTATACCCTCTTCAGATAATCCAAATCTACACACAAACAGTGGCAAAAAGCAAGGAGGAAATGGAAAAATTCTACTAGGCACTTGGCATTAAACTATAATAATTAGGCACATTTCTATAAAGTTATTATAAGTGATTTTAATGCTCATATAAGTCAGCTGGAAGCTGATGATACAGTCGCAGGGTAATGCAAACTGCACCATAAGGTACAGAAAAAAATACAATCAGACATGCAAAATCGAATTCAAACAGACGTGAAAAATAAATTCAAGCTACGGAATTTTTGAGTTAAGGAAAATGGCATGGTTAATCAAGGACAACTTTTTTCTTCTTATTTATAATAACTGTTTACCATATTGTAATTTTAAATGAAGAAGAAAATTATTTGCCTCCATAATTGAATGAAGATAATGGAGAATTCAAAATTGATAAGGTAGTTAGGTAGAGGTAAATGCCTTTTGCAAATTCTTTCTGCTGCCATCCCAGAAGAAATTTTTAAAACCCTAGGCTTGGAGGAGGAGGATCTAGGGATAAATGAGAAGTATACACGTCATCTGCATTTCACACATGCCTAATGTACTACCAATTCTTCCCATTTAGTACTTTTTGTAGATAATAGAAAATATTTTCATAGACTAAACATGGCAGGTGATGTGAGATGCTTCTTGAAGTTATCTTAGAAGATACTTTACCTAGAATAACTGGTAACAACAGGTTAGAAGAACAGGATAAATGAAGTGAATCAAAGAATTTTGGCTGGAGAGCCTTTTTGGTAGGAATGCACATATTCTGAAGTAAAAATGCCAATGTTGGAACCAAGCGACTCTAGACAACACAAAGAAATGTGGATCATTGTAAGGATAGGGAGGGATGCGTTGGCAAAATTCTCATCTCGCAATCTCTGTGTAACACAAACACGTAGCTTATTTCGGCTAAAGAGGCTAACCTATTACTCTGGGCCTTATCGAGAAAAATACCATGATGATTAAATATTCACTTGCTAAGGACAAACCTTGAAAAATTAAATAAAATCAGATGAGTTTCTGTATTCATGGAAGAAGATTAAGAACTACCCGAACAACCTTGGTATAAACAAACCACATAGGTTTCCGTTTCGTGAATTAAATAATACAATTGTTCCATTGAAACTCATTGAGCTAACAGCGTTGTGGACTTGCACGTTTCGAAAAAACAATCTTGGTCACATTTGAGTATACATACCGTACATACATGAGCGATGACTTCAATAAATTAAATGAATCAAAGTACTACTTTTTTAAAATTGTCGGATAGTACGAAGAACTAGTTCCCACTATCGGTGCAGATGGCACTTGTGTGATTGGTGCCAATATCAGTGGTTTACTGAATGAAATACATAAATGTATTTTCCTTCAGATTGGAAATTTTCGTATCGCCTCTTACGTAGCTCAGCGAAAGCATTTTATACCGGTATAGTTTGGGAATAACCTGTCATAACGTTGTTGACGACGTTCGATGGTATTTGATTTGTGACTCAACTTCCAAAGTGCACTTTATTTTTGATCAAAGCTGTCTTCGTTAAATTGCTGTTCATAGCTCATAGGGAAGTAAATTGAGTTCGAGTTATTTAATCTATTAGTGGATTCTTTCCATGAACGGTCGTTAGTGTGGTAAAATGGAAAGCCGAAGAAGAGCACCACCAGTTATTGCGAAAATCCTTGATTTAGATGAGAATTTAACTGATAAATTCTGTCGATGGAGTGGTTACTTTTCAGTTTTCAGAACTATCAAAAGATATTCTAAAACTTTAGAGGTAATGTGTTGTTATTTTTGCACATGCACTTACCTTTAGCTCTCCAATTACCCTTACTTGCACGTTAACTCTTCCTAGATATCCTGTCATGGTATCCCGTGGTTCGCTGGTTTAATTTTTTTCTTCGTGGTAACTTCTAGTCCATCTTTGCATCAGATCCAAGTGAATTTATTATTCGGTGAGTAGTAAGACAGAAGTAAATTGTTTTTCTCAGACGATACCTAATGGAAATTCCATTGGGTATCGTTACTTTTCGTACTCGACGGTTTCTTCCATACTTCTCTCAAATGGTTAATATCAGTTTCAACTGAGATTAACCTAGAATGTTTTGGTCATTTGCTTTGAATTTCGCAGTAAAATATGATTGTGAAATATTTGTAATTTCGAACAGAACTAATGAGCATTTTTCCTTTTGGTGTGGCACGACAAAGTTAACTATTTAGCTGAATTCGTTCTGCCTGATTTTCTTTCCGCTATAGCAAACATATCGTTTAAAAAACTTAAAATCTAAGTGATTACCTTTCCAAAAATGTTCTTCGTTTCTCTGAACATAGTTTACAAGAAGCCAGATAGATTCCTTCCTACCTTCTCTCAGTTCCAATGCGCTTGGAGCTACCTTCAAAGTCAGCTTTTTATCATATATATACTATATCTTGGATTTAACTGCCTTATCACTTAGGAAATCAGGATAACCATTGTTATCCTTATAAATTAGTGCTACACAATGTGACAATTTTAACGTTTACTGTAATCACAGGTTGCCTTGATATCTAAAATAGATTACTTTGATTTGTTATTGAATAATATGCTCTTAATTGTAGCGATTACCCAATTCATTTCAGTAATAGTCCCAATCCCTCAAGAAAAGTTCCATTTCATGATAAACAACAAAGATTATGGTCTTTAATTTGGAATTAAAAGTGAATAAGATTTTTCACTTTTCAACAGGAGAAAACCAATTTGCAGATTCAATACCATGTACTTTCGGGACAATTACTAAAATACTTCTATCTTAGGAGTTTTACTAGATTTAGTGACAATTCTTAATAGCAATGTTTGAAGATACTTACCTCATTATATTTGAAGGTACTATCTATACTCCAGGGTTTGTGGAACATTCCAAAAGGTGATTTTGCAATATAAAGGGTTAACTTCCCTCTCTTTTCATCTGCAGGTTTGATCTTAGATGTCATCTTCATAGCAGTTATTAAAGCCTATGTGAGGAGGAGAAGGCCAAACAAGAATCGTCCAGATATGTTTTTTACCCTCAGTATAGACAATTTTTCCTTCCCATCGGGCCATGCATCCAGAGCAGCATTGCTTGCCTATTTTTTCATGTTTCTCTCTCCATTATCCACCGTTTTCGTATTTCCATTAATCATTTGGGTTACCTCTGTATGCATATCTCGAGTTTTACTTAATCGTCATTACCTTTTAGATGTTATAAGTGGCATACTCTTGGGGTATGTGGAGGGAATCCTCTTAGGATATTTTTGGATTGGTGAAGATTTTGCAAACTTGATCAGCTGGATATTTGACACATATGATGAAGTGTGAATCTAGAATGTAACTTTGATTTTCAAAAAAAATAAATCATAAGCTGTTTAAATTGACAAGTGTTTGTAGCTACTCAAAGTTAATCTGGGAATAAGTTGAAATGCCATTAAATTATTAAGAGAGTTCTTGAAATTTGAAAGATAACAGAAGGCTATAGTAAAATACGTCAACAGCGTTACTATTTTGGAAATTTAATTTATATTAATCATTAAAATAAACTATTCATTAATTCCTTATTATGGAAATCCATTACCTTTAAGTTAGTCTCCCAATATTAATAGATTTTCACTTTTGAATTTGGCAAAGCATCTATTATGATCCATAGTTCATAAACAAGATTCAAAGTTTACTTTTTTAGTAATGAACATGAAAATTTCATCTGAAATTGTTGGATTCAAATTATCATAATGTTATAGCTAATTGTAACTTTTCCAAAAAATGCTTAGCATGTTATGCAGCCCCAGTTATTCAACTCTCACATTCAACAAACTGCTTTCCTACGAGACATTGTATAACCGTAAGGAGCACTAAGAATTGTGGGCTAGTTACATATCATTAATCAGTAGTTAGGATCTCAAGCCAAGATTTCATGAGCTGTAAATAAAATGAATATCATATTTTGCAGTATTTAATAATACTGATACAAATAATCATAAATAATGAATAAATATTACATACCATGAATTAGGTAAAGGAAAATTCAGTAACCACAAGCTCTATCAACAGACAATCTAGATAAAGCCTTCATATGCACCATTAAGCCTTCTTCAAGTAGACCAAGTCTGCTTGGAAAGGATATTTATTTTCTCATTACATGCACATTAATAGACTATAAATCCACAGCTATAACATTCATCAACACTAATAGGTAAAACATTCCAAGCATTTACCCAAGCTTTAATTAGTTTATTAAAAGATGTGACCCATCCTATGACATTGTAATCTAATAAAAGGAATAATTTAATTAAATACAACATCACAATTGAATAAATCAATTAGGTAAATAAATTACAAAAACATTTATGTAACAGATCTTTTAAATTGTTAACTAGGAACATGTCATTTCACCATGATTAAAGCTTTTGTACCACATGGTAAGGATGAGTAACGAACAATCATTAGTCCACGCATGAAAATTTTAAGAAGTTACATAAAACTCCCAATATGTTATATGTTTACATAAGCTAGTAACTAGTAGATTTTAAGTTAATATGTTGGGGCAAGTTCACTGGAAAAACAAATCCACAGGACAAATCATAAAACTTAACATGAATCACAGTCAATATAAATCTAACAATTAATGAGGAAGCCATTGAGTTAGATGAGGACAAGTTAAATAAGTACAAAAACCACTGGTATGTTTTAGGGTAATTTGTTAATTCATCTTCAGATGAGAAGTTAATAATTTAATATATGTTTAGCCTTTGTAGGATAATTTTGAAATAGAAACATCATAAAAACTTTTAATCGAGGAATAAAGCTTTGATTGTATTAAAATATTTCAATAGTTAGTATAAAAGTCAACATTAAAGAATGATTGGTTCTTTAAATATTTTTCACTTGATATATAATAATAGGCACTTAAAGCTGCAGTGAATCAGTGAGCTGACAGTAAAATCTGGTCTGTCATTATTATAACTAAAACTTTTATTACCTTCTCATGATAAGTTTACACTATGAATTAGCACATGAAAAGAAATATCTCAAGCTTGCTTCCTTCTATCAGACATTTGCTTAGTTATTCCTTAGGTTTCTTGGTTTAATACAAAAATAACTAAGAAAAACTTAGAAAATGTTTTCTGGTAGTCATTTTTCAGTTTAAATTACGATTTCATTCATAAAAATATTACACAATCCCCTACATGACTGGATACCTAACGTGGGGTAGGCCAAAACTAAAGCTGCCAACTACTCAATGGCTTTCTTAAATACTGTGCGCACCAGAATAATTTAACACAAAATAATATATATATATATATATCTTACATATGCAACAAATTTCTTTTGTGGAAGGCTATAAAATGTAATTTTAGCACCAAGGAGATGATAAGAGAATCGTTAACTATATAATTCATATACTAACAGCAGTAGAATCACTTACATTGGGATATCTTTACAAAATTTTGAACTTGTGTATAATAGTAAAAAACAAATAGTATCCTGATAAAAAGGTTGACTAATGAAGTGATTCTTACATGTATAAAAGTAGCAAAAATGATTACAGGTATTCACACCCAATTCTGAGTATAAATAATGCTACTGGAATGAAAGCAGACGCTCTATTGGTCATTTCCTTGCTCAAGATGGTTCTCTCATAACCACAGTTACCATAGTGGCTGGTGATGAAATTTAAGATCTCGTTTTACAAACGTGCTCTGATCCTGGTCTGAATATTCTTCTACACAAAGAGAAGTGGTAAACGAGGTCTGAACGCTTTCTAAGTCTTGATCAGAGATTTGGTCTTGTGTTTTGCAGGGTGAGGAGGTTGATGACTTTGTTTCTCCTTTAGAGGTAGATCCCACCTGTGTACCATTTTCTTGAGTAGGATTTTGAGGAAGATTCTTAGTTTCAGCAGATCTTGAGAGTTTTGGTGTGTGTTCCCTGCTAGATGTGGGAGTGTTTTCATTGGTAGAAATGGGCAGCTTAACGTGAGCTTCAATTTTGGTTGACTGATCATTTTGCATTTCTTGATCATGTATGCTGAAAGTTAAAAATCAACCTCAAACATGTTATAAATATCATTGTCATAGGAAAATTTAATAAATGCATTTACTGATGACATTTTACAAAAAATGGTAATCAGTATTAATAAAATTGAAATAACCAAGTACACGTTAAATATAAGTTAGCGGCAAAATATAATGATTACAAAATCTTCACATTAACCAGATTATATACCATGAAGAGTAAGATATACTGTGATGAGACAACACCCAGTTCCCTCAATGTTTTCGGCTGTAGGAAAAAATACAATCATTAAATTAATTCAAAACGGCGACAACCATTGATAAATAAAACAATTACCTTGATGAGGACTGCTGGGTCAAATTAGCAGTATGCTGTAATATCTGACCAATACTGGAAACTGGCCTTTGAGCTAGTAATGGCGCTTTCCAGCTATACTGCTCTGGGACCCTCTGTTTGGATTCACTTTCCAGACTAGAAAACATTACCATTTAAGTTTATCAGTGTAATAATCACTCTAAGACAAATTCAATAAATCATTATCTGGCAACTTTTTCATGTTGATTAGCATCTAAAAGAAGTAAAGCTAAAAATAATTTTAAGTAATCTACAAGATAATTTCTTACAATCATTACATTATCAGAATAAGTAATTATTAGTTGATTTTACCAGCATTTCTTACTCCTCACCATATTTTAATTTTGATATATCATGCAAGTAAGTTAAACAATCTGTTCTATCGTATTCTACAAGCCGTGGTACAAATACCTGTTACTGCTGCAGGATGAGTTTGCAATTCCAGATTTTGAAGTAAATACATGCTTAGCTTCGGAAGAATTGTTAGTAATTCGTGAATGTGATGGGGAATCTGCCAAATTAGGGAGAATTAAAACATTTCAGCGAGGGAGGTGTAAAAGTTGTTGTTTTAGTCATTCATATTTAAATATTTACCAACCTGTTAAATATTTAAAAAATACATCGAACACAACAAAGTTGTTCATCTGCGGTATGATATTTTTCAGACCATAATGTTTGAACAGAAATGCAATGAATTTCTGGGATGGTCGATCGATTGCCATTTGGCCAGGGGATAAGTTTTCATCCTACAATAAAATTTTATCAAAGAATTTCTCAAATGGCTTTAAAGGATAAGACTTGATTAGCAATCGATTACATGCTACGAACCTGAAGCATGTACTCAAATAGCTTCCTTCCACAACCCATTCTTTGTTTGGATTCATGAACATAAAAGTCAAGTACGCACAACGGAACAATTTCGTGATGCGCTCCGGTTTCATCAAAAACATACAATTTTTTTCGTCCTGTCTTGAGCAGTCCAACTACAGTTCCCTTGCCGCTGAGAAATGGCAAAGAATGATAAAATATTACTATAATTTCGTTTGAAACTAATGTTCTTAATTACCGAAATGTTTCAATAGGTAAATTTCTAGTTTAAACTAGAAATTTACCGTTTCAATTACTTACGCTTTTCCCTGCTGATCAATCAAAAGGTAAACAGTTTGATCTGAACTTTTTAGGCGCTCTCCTGTAGTGATTGCCACATTCAGACCTTGGGCAACTGCCGATGCTTTGCCCATAACATCAATGATTTTTGATATAGTTTCTTGACAGTTCCTAGCAGGAAAATGTTACGTAAAAATAAAAATATTCGGTTGACATTCATTAAATGACTAATACGGTGACAGAATAAATAAAACACACACATACAGACACATTAAGATATTTTTCCAGATTAAAACCGAAAGATCGAACAAAATGGAAAGAATATTGTTTCTACACAGACCTTTGTCATGCAGCATTCTCTTACATAAAGGAAAATAAAAAGTAGAAACGATTTTTGGAAGACGTGCTATGCTATGAATTAAGGATTTTTAAATGAATTTCTTACATGCGTAACATACACTAGGGACTATGACTATAAGAGAAAGTTGAAACCCAAGAAATTTATCTTTTTTATTTTCAGAAAATGGTCCTATAACTTACCACACAGTTTTCCTATCGCCTGTAAATCCATCAGGTAATAAGGTATTATCAATTTTCACGATTTCTTGCTTGATGATATCGTTCACCACAAACGGAAATTCCATAGCTCGCAATTTTTACTTTCACTGCTGCTGGAAATGAAGGGAATGCTTAGCTTTTTACGATTAAATATTTCACTAGGTCATATGTGTACTGCACGATCCATGGTCACCGCAGGGATGATGATCACCTATTCAAAAGACTACTGGCAGTTCACAGAACTACATATTTCTTACGTCACACTGTTGAAAAAGGCTGTGAAATCATCTATAGGCAGCTCTCGGAACTAAATACGAATGGGCTTTCGCAAGTCGGCAAGTATGAAATTTTCTGTGTACAAAAATCTTGTCAACGGAATTACATGTGACGTCGCTCACGTTCTCATGGATACTGATGAGATTCAGCTAGCTTCCGGTTACTGGAAACTTTTTTCTAGATTTTTTTCTTTCGTGTTCACGGTTTGTCTCTCATGTGTGAAACTGTGTAACGGTTCAAGTCATCCGGTGCTGCAGATATTCTTTTCTTCATATTTTTAGGTTTTTAGTTGATTGCAGAATGAGCTATATATATTTAGGCATAAGTTAGAAATAATTTATATTACACATCACGGTATTATTTTATTGCTCAATTAAAATTTTATAAAAATATATTGAAGGAAAATACTTAGCCAAATATCCAACCCCATTTCCCCGAGGAGTGAGAGCGTAATTTCTGTGTGCTTTGGCGATATATTTTCTTATGTGTTTTTGTGAAGTCACTAGAAAGAAATTAGCACCCATAAGAAAAGTGTATTGAAAACATGCAAGTACACACACGCATACACAGTTAAAAATTTAATATCATTTATGTTATGTTGAGGACTATCGTAATGCTGTAGTACTAGTAGGGGAAAGGAGAGTAAGATGACGAACTTAAGCTTCAAAGATTTTTCCTGGACTTAGTAAATGTTTGAAAAAATCTGAAATTTACTAGTGTGCTTCTTTCAACCTTTATCTCTATTAATAAATTTATGAAGTGCGGCCATCCGCTGTTGAAGGATGAAATATTAATGATTGTTTTGAAAATGCAATTTTCCCACCTTAGGGGTAAGATGACGATGCTTGACCCCAGGGGTACCTTCAGGGCCGGGACAATTTCTTCTACCTGTGGCAAGATGGAGGAAATAGCGAATTCGTCATCTTACTCGACCTTCCCCTATATAAAAGTAATTGTTTAGGAATACATGTATTCGGGAATCGAAGCCGGAACCAATTCCAACAAAGCCGAACTCAGTCAGATAGGCGGGTGTTTTAAATATCTCAACGGTGGTTGGGTTTGGGTGAGGGTGAGGGAGGATTGCAACGGCAACGTTGCCGTGTGTAAACGGGTTATTTCTTGCAAAATCACGAAAAATCTTAATTTTCATCGTAGAACGTCGATCAAAAGACGCTTGTATATCTCTTAGGACGAGTGAGACGACGAAGATAATAAATTGTTGCTCATTTGGATCCTATCTAACTTTTTAAATCGTATTCCACATGGTCAGTTTTTTTTATGGTCCCCCCTGATGGGAAGGTCGGGCGCTCCCGAGCTACGAAGCCGAGCTAAGGGTCCGGATTAGCACGGCGACCCTCGAAATTTCTACCTGAAAAAAAGTAAAGGTGAAAACTCTGCTTAGCTACCATTAACCGAATATTCTTCTAGCGATGAGAGGGTGCATCTGTTTCATATAAAGCAGCAGTATTCCTCGCACCATGTTCTCCGAAAACTTTTCCTCTGCCGAACTGTGTATGATATGCATCTTTTACGATGACTTCAACTTTGGCATTTCTAAGAATAAGTTTAATTCCGTTCCACTGTTCAAGTCTCTTTTGAGTATTTTCCAAAGTGGAATGTTTTATAGGCTTAATCAAGTCTTTCGTTTATCTTAACAGTTACATATATGTATGTACTATGTCCTTACCTATCTTCATCAATTTAATTTAGCTATGGTTATCGCAATACTTTATTCCCTATATTCAAGACCCGATAGGGAAGATATAGGACCACTCCATATGGTTATTATCATACAAATTCTAAATACGGCTGCCGAAACCTGTATTACGTATTTATTAATATTTCCAGCTCCTTTCTGAGCTACTTAAAATCATTTTTTCATTTGCATACTTTATCGGCTATATGATGCGTCTGTTTATCACGAAATCACTTGTCGGGTGATTCAAGGTTAGCTATTCTCTACTTATATTTTTGCTGTGCAGTTTGGGTGATTGTCTTGTCTCCTCTTTCTTTTAAAGCTTTGTCGGTTTCGTCATGCTGTCACTACTCACGCATTTTATCTTCGTCTCACCAACTCTCTATAATTCCAATTCAGACCTATTTACTTCAGTATCTCTAGTACATACTTCAATTTTCATTTTATCGGGTGCAACTTTCTGTCCAATAAAATACGCAGCACATCAATGGAATTCTTCAGTAATTTTAGATTGGCATTATCTCATCACTACAAATACATCCACTTATACGTTTCTCCTTCATGGTCTTAATGTTTCTCATTGATATTTTCCCTCAAAGAATAGAATGACCCTCCCTATTCAAAACTTGTTGATACTTTGGCGATGCGAGAAAGTTAGTTTATCTCTCTGCAATCGTTGGAACTGTTGTTGAACACTTATTGGCACCAAATAAACTCTCAGAAAATATTCAGGGGACCTGAATATGACCGATCGGTGCTGAAACCGGTAGTGGATTCCACCATTTGTGGTAAAGAGTAATTTAAATTTTATTCTTACCATCCTATTGACTCGAATTGCAATTTGTTTTTGTAAGAAAATGAGTACATCTTCAAAAGCACTGCCACGGATTGCAGTTAGGTAGAATTAAATTAAATGTTATTACATTTGAGGGATATTCCCTCTTCGCGTAAAATGAGGATTTGATGAACAGAGAAATAGAATTTAAACCATGAAACTCAGATTTAGTCTCTTTTGCAAATTAAGTTGGCTACCTTAATTTTCTTTGAAACTGATTGTCTAAGTATCGTCGAAACTTGCGTAAACGCCATTTCATCAAAATAAAATGTAATTGAATAGAGAGCTGAATGTATATTTCCTTGAGGGCGTGCGTAGAGGTTTCTTGAATTATTACTGCCTTTCCAATTTGATATAGAATTTTATTCGACATCACCTTACCAGAGGGTAATCCCATCTTTAAGCTGTTTAGTGCAGAGCTAACCTCCTCTATTAACTTCAAGTTGACGAAAATATAAACTAAAATCTTTATTTACTCCTTGCTTGTACGAAACTTGCAAAATATTTCTTTCTGGCTGTAGTCGCTCTTTCTCCGCAGGCCACTAATTTTCCACAACTACATGGTGTTTGGAATTTCTTAAGATAAACTTGATTTGGCACGAATAAATCTCCCAGTTTATTGATTCAACTCAATTGATTAATTTCTTCTTCGAATCCACTTGATGGACATCAATTTGCAGATTTATCTCCAAAAAGATCTTGCGATATGAGTAATCTATAAGGGCTGTTTCCTTTGGCTCATAAAGATTTTTGCTGTTCTCCTACATGCATGTCTTCGAAGTAATACCGATTTTCAATTTAAGAACCCTCCTTTTCTGATAATCATAATAATTTCTACGATTTCACCACTCGATTTTCTGTTTTCTTTGCAAATCTTTCGTAGTCTTGCAGATTTGCCAGGAAGTGTGGAAAGACATAGCTTGCCTTAGCCAACGTTCGTTTGCTCCATCATTCCATCATTTAACAGTGAATTGAGGAAGCATTGAAAGTTGTATTTATATTTTTTCTCCATTTAAATTATTTTTTGCGATATTCATTTGATCAATTGATTGGTGTGTATTTCTTTGAAAAATATTCGCAGGAAATTAATTTTCCGGATTATAAGTTCCTCCTAACAGGGTTTTCCGAGGTAATGTTTTTGATGTTTTTGTCCATCGTCATAACCGTCTAGAGCAGTGGTCGACAAACCGCGACTCGCGAGCCACATGCGGCTCTTTGGCCCCTCGAGTGTGGCTCTTCGTGATGACTGTTCTTATTTCTATTTTAAGGATGTATGTACCCACATAGTTTGTTTTAAAAATTCGGCTCCCAAAAGAAATTTTAATCATTGTACTGTTGATATTTGACTCTATTGTCAAACAGGTTTAGTTAATTGAATAATTTGTAATTAAGTAAAGTAATTAGTTATATTGAGTAATTTATCGGTGGTTAAACTTATATTTCCATTTATTTATTTTTCGTGTATCGTATCAAAACATAATTTTAAATTTAATATTAAAAGAAAGTATATACTCGAGTAAAAGAGTTTTCAGCTTATTCTTAATGTTCAAAAAGCACCCCTCGGCTTATAATCGAGTGAGGGCCCCATTTGCCTGTTCTTCGGTGGAAAAAGTCTGCCATATCCGGAAATCGGCTTGTAACTCTTTAACTTCTTTACTTACTCTATTAACAATGCTCTGTGATTTTTCCTACTAGCATACCGATACCACAATTACTGTAATTTTATTTTGAAATTTACCAGTAGCTGCTGCATTTCCCACCTTATACTCGAGTCAATTAGTCTTCCCAGTTTTGTGATAGAGAAGACCGAGGCAGGTTTACACAATTTTAAAAATCGTTTCTCTTTTTAATCTTTGCACTTATTTAACCATTTTTCATACTCATTTATTAGTTTTCATCTTTATTGTGGTGCCTTTTATAAGCCTTAATTAATCATATTTTAAAATTTAATTGGTTGTTTTTTCGGTGATATCACCTATGCAAACTTAAACCGTAAATGGGAAAAGTTTACAGGGTACAGAGGAATGTTTACATACCCTTAAAAAGATATGAAATCTAAGTTTTCTTTAATAAGGTTATTTCAGTTTCTTATAATAATTAGCAACAGTTCTTAAATGAAAACCAAAGGCTGCAGAAACCTTTCATAAAAATTTCCCTTTCCTTACCTCTTCTACTGTAGAGGTCTACATGGGCCGAAAATTTCAGCCCGAGCCCGGCCCGGCCTGGTCGTCGTTGAGCCCGAGCCCGACCCGGCCCGAACGTTTCGTCCTCAAGCCCGAACTTTCCATAAGTAGCCCAGCAATAAATTGTTGTGAATTGTGAACAAATACATATTTTTAAACCTTCACGAAGACCGAGCATTTTGTTTAAGCATTGCGTAACAACTTTAAGAGGCTTTTGCCGCTATGCAAGAAACAAACGCTCTTTAAGAACGAATAATTATCTCCTTCCCGAATTTTCCGTGGGCCCAAGCCCGATAGACTGCCTGCTTATCCGGCCCGAGCCCGGCCCATGCAGACCTCTATTCTACTGCCATCTTCGGGAGCAAACAATTTCTTCGAAAAGATCAATTCTTCAAGTGATAAATTTTTCGAAAATATACTACTATAATGAATCTGAAACAACCTAAAGCGTATATTAAAGTAACCGATTCGGAGTTGAATTCTATTCAGTTACATTATGAACCTCCTTGAAGTTTGTGCTGGATTGGGTTTTGGCATTGCATGTGGCATTTTTACCAAGGTATTATTTTCGAAGAATGTGCCTGTAATCGCCCTCTTCATCACGTTTAGAGCAATATTTTTACTTCTATTGGTTTTAATTTCGAACCAAATTTTCATCTAAACACGACATCTAACACTATAAATGTACACATATATAGCCATGAAAAACTGTTAATTCCGGTATAGGAGGTGATATACACAAGCTAAGGCAGATTTACAAAGCATGTAAACCTGCCCCATGTGCCTTGTGTAAACGTGCCCCATCGCCATGTTTTAGTTGCAACTTAACCTCTAAGCTTTATTCTTGGCGTAAGCCCTCAGCTGAATTACTTAAAATACTCGCAGAAGAGCAATATAGTTGAATTAAGTGTTATGATTTATGATGATATAATGCAACAGGCATTATTAACACCTTTACATAGGTGTATATGTTTACTCATACGAGGAAAAATTAGAAAAAGTTGTCTACCTCACCGGTAACAAGTACTACTCACTCCGAAATTGCGTGAATGGAAATAGTGATCCCGGTGTTTCTACTAGAGATGGGAATCTCGAAAAAAATGAAACGTTTGAAAAAGATTTTCACGTTTAAAAACGTTTTTTTTCGTCAATTTTGAGATGGCGTTCTTCATGGTTTATCCGATAGATTTACTATCCTGATTAGTAAACTTTGCAGTTGAACTGACCTAATAGCTTGTGAAGAATGTATTTCTCTAGGTTTTAAAACGATTTTATAAGAAATGCAAGTGTTTATATCTTTGCAAGACTGATGCATTGTATAAAATCAACATTTTCAGGCGTAAGTTTGTGGAAGTTGGTTTTCATGATAAAATTAAAACGAGTTAATAGCTTTGTAAAAGCAATCTATGATGAAGTGTAGAAAATTTCGAAAATTGGCCCCACGTGGTTCACTAATGACCGCTAAGTTTCATGTTGCTGAACAGAAAATAGTGTACATAGTTTTTTTTTGACACCACGTATTTACGTGTTGGAATTCATCAAATTCAGTGCTCCGCTTCAAGCTCTGAGTGGAAGACGTATCTTTGCATGGATTATTTGGGTGTGTGTATCATCGTTCGAACTTAGTTTTCAGATGTTCAGAAGAGCAAACAAATTTTAATCACTTAAAAAACCCTGCAGTAACTCTATTCTGATCCACAGCTATTGCTAGGGAATCATTAATTACTAACAAAAGTGTGCTGCAACAGATAGCGATTGATGCGAATCCTAAGAATCCACCCGTGAGGCTTTGTCACAACACTAAAAAACGTGTACTGTCCGAAACTTAACTTTTGGATTTTTTTAAATAATCTGCAAGACGTTCTGAAACCATTAAAAGCTTACATAATCGGCATGGCAAATGATGAGCCACAGCTTAGCAAAGTCTGCTGTATTTTCCTAGATCCCTTTGAAAGAGTAAAACATTTTTGTATGATCACAACTGAAATTACTGTTGATTGCAATTGCAAAATAATAAATTTAATTAAAAAGAGAAGAGATTTGGCCTTGACGAAGGTCCATTTGCCAGCAAATTTTTTTGATCCTTCAAAAAAAGGTTCGAGCTTGGAACCATCAAAAATTTCTGATGTTTTCAAATTTGTTGATATTCTCGCCAAATCAGATCCCACCTTCAGTGAAGAGAATATAGCTGAAATTCATTCCGAGATGGCAAACAACGTGGCTGACGATGGTAAGTGGAAGACACCATACGTCATTTCAGTATCTAAAAAACTTTCGCCTCTAATTTTTTGGAATGGAATATGCTCCAAAACAAAAGTCTATTGAGTTGCCGTAATGATTTTTCACTTCCACCCACATCCTCGGCGACGGAAAGAAGTTTTAGCAAGCACGGAAATATTCACAACCTAAGAAGAAACCGCAGGACTAATGAAGGAACCTCGAAACCTATTTTAATCAAGCACAATTTGAAATTACTGGAAACCAAAAGAGCTGAAATTTCAAGCGATAATCTCTCGAAAACTGGATGGAGAGGAAGTTGTTACACTTGCGGGTGTAGATGAGAACATTTCTTCACTCATTTCCAGTGAAGAATCAGATCTAGATGGCGTTGTGGAGGAATTTTAAGACACAGTACAGACTAATCCAATCCAAAACATATGGTCACTTTGGTTCTTTTGCTTTTGTATCGAGTTTTATGCATCTTTAGAGTTGTGCCCTACAGACCATAATTTATCTACAACAATTACAGACTATAATTTAACTAAAAATAATACAAGTATGGCTGTAATTAATTCCATGGAAGATGATATTGTCCATGATTAAAAAAATGATGTAAAAATATATCCTTCTTATTTATAGTTACCTACGAACTTTTTCACTCATTTATTTCAAGCATTCTAAGCTACGAAACGGAATTGTTAAAACAAAACATGTGTCATAATTAGATTGGAATGTCAAACAAAAATAATGTATTTATTATTTATATTAACTCCGCCCTTACCGTGCGAAAACTGGTGGATTCCTCAGCATTTATATCCAATTGAATATTTTCCTTTAAAATTCAGAACCAGTTAAAGGTAGCTGAAATAATTTCATATCTAATACTAATTATTATACTTATCATAACTATTACATGCTTAATCCATTTGGTTCCTTTATTGGCTTTTTAATATGACAAGTAAGCAAGATTTACGTGTTTGAGATCATCGAGTATTCAAATGTGATTTTTAGCGCATCATTGTGCGTAATTTTGTAATAAACTTACGTCATAAATTTCAATTTTTTGTTGAATAACTACTACTTGGAACAGATAATGAATCATTTTATATTGTCAATGAGTAATATACACATAAATGTCTAATTTCAATTCTAATATGGGAACAAAATGTAAAAAACGTTTTTTTAAGAAATAAAAACGTTTTTTATTCAACGTTTTAAAACGTTCGCATGAAAAAAACGTTTTTTCCCATCACTTGTTTCTACTGATACGACAACTGGCGCGTTCCGAGTAACGATATCTGAACAAAGAGCATTGTGTAATCCTGCCCCTGTACCAAACATGTCCCGGTTTCCCCTAAAAATAGGCACCTCGGCTTATACTCGAGTAAATACGGTATTTCAAATTTAATCGTGAATTAAAAAAAACTGAAATCGAAGGAGAGACAACTCTATCCCTCTCGAACTCAACGATACGTCTTGTCGTGAATCGTTAAAGATTGTTATTTTGATGTTGATAGGGCACGATTGAGGAGAACGTGCCTTCACGGCTGCTTATAAACTGTCTCTCAATAAACGACAGTCCCGCAGTACCTCCTTTTCTAAAATCTCGGAGCAAAGAAGTACGATCATGTATTTTAGTAGGCTGATCGAATTCTGAAAGATGATCAAAGCCAATGAGGACTGTTATTCTTAATTTATAAATTTTATACCAAAGCTGCAAATAAAACGATTTAAATGCAGGCACACAGAACGAGTTATCTAGCAATTTGGGACCACTCTACGCTGCTGTTTTAGAGATAATTGCTATAATTTCATTAATACTGAGCTTTATTGTGCATTTATCAGCATACATCACTTTATCACTCACATCTTTCATCCACATATAAATATTAATCGAACATGTACACAAAAAATAAATGCGACGAAGTTCACCTTTTTCCCTTCGATTCTGTTCTGTTGTAGATGACTATAGGATTTTCCTCACTTGAGCTTACGCCTGAGTATATGTACATATACCTGCTACTCCAGTGCAGGAAAACATAGACAAAAGAAACAAATGCAGCCAATCCATTTAGCAGACTCGAGGAGATTAAGATAATATACAAGAGACCTTCGACATCATCGCATGTCAAATCCTTGTAGTGGTAAACTCTGCCCACAGTGTGCATCTGATAAAGGTCTTCGATGTCTGGTGCAATCGCAGGAATGTTGGTGCAAACGCAGAAGGTGTTGTTCTGGGACGAGTCCGTAGCTGCTAATGTCGGTTCACAGGACATCTTAGATAGGAAAATGACGTGAAGGAAGGCAAAAACACATGCGCATAGGCACAAAATGATCACCAGCAGGGATAGGGATACACTTATAACCTGCAGATAAAAGATAATTCGATGAGTAAAAATTTGAACTGATTCAGGTTAGCTCAAATGCGCAAGCTAATTAATGCAAGATCAAACAATAATTTAGATTGTTTAATAAGAGGGGATGAATTCCCCTATTCCACAATGTAAAAAGCTCTGTTAAAATAATGTCTGAATATATCCCAAGAATGAATGCGCTCCAAGCGATCTAATAATCTTTAACTATAATGATTATTTGTGAGTTGATGATGAATTTAATTAAAAAAGAAAAACTGTATAGAAGAATATTGCACTCAATATCAAGTTACATTTTCGAACCTACTGATGTGTTAGTAGGCTATAGGATAACAGCATGTTGAATTGAAACTCTACTTACTAGATAGTGTACCTTGACAGAAAAAATACAGCATCCGAGTGGCATTCCTGGATAATCTTTCCGGCAACAGCAAAGTAGAAAAACTCCAAACATTCCGGTAAGCAATAACTGAAAGGGAAATGCATACTTATTATTTTAGGTTCCTAGTAAATACATACAATTAAAGGGGACACTTAAATTATGCTATTTTCATGTCAGTGTTATCGTTCAACAAGCTATACTTTTTTCTTAAAGTAAAATTAAGTCTGAAGCTGTAACAAGTTTGTCTTCTTTTGATGCCTAGATCACATTATTTTGATTTTAGCATAAAATTATATTTTTTCATAAAATTATAAAAGAAAATTTGATCACTTTAATTTTGATATTTAATATCACCGTCTGAAAGGTATCGAAACGAAGATATTTATTACACTTGAAAACTTATTTTTTAAGGAAAATTAAGGCTAATATTTATAATTATGAAAACAGACCACCCCAAATTCGAAAAATTTCGCAAGTTTACCTTTACTATAGTCAGTCACACCTTGTTGAAATTTTCATCGAGAAATTAGGAATTTATTTTGAAAACTCGACCTCGACGAAAAAATAAACTGTAAGAGAATTTAGCTCACCGGTCCACCGCTCCAGTATGGATTATCCCGAATTCGAAGATTAGGCGCCCAGAAGATAAGCCACGCGCCAAGTGAGAGTATCGTAAGTCCCAGGAGTAACTGCAAAGCTACGAGGACAGTTGCAATTTTATGATGACGCAGGACTGGAGGTAAATACTTCCTGGGAACTGAAAGAAAATGCTTTGTTAGATTCTACTTTATATAATAGTTATATTTTTCAGCAATAATATTTACTGAATGGCCAAGTGGCTAATATATCTTAAATCGTACATCAAATTTTAAAATTATATTAACACTTCATTAATTAGTATTAGTCATTACGTTAATTAGCCTGAAAAAAGCTATTATGACTATCACTAAAAAGCCACAAAGAAAGAGCTAATATATATTATTGGAATGAAATGAAAATAGGAAATTTTTTAAAGTAATAAATAACAGCAGAATTGGATCTCCAGGGCAATATGTAAGATGGAATGGTTTTCTTGAGTTTTAAGCTTGAAGAAAAGGAAGAAAGGGTGGAAGATCGAGAAAAATACCTGGATGAAGTAAAATATCTGTAGGATCTGAATTTTATTCATCGTCAAAAAGAACGAAACTGAAGAAAAGAGCAAAAAGGCAAAATCTTTAATATGTATTGGTGATAAATTATGTAGATAGCCGGATCCAGTCAAATATCTTGAACTTATCGTTATTGAAATTGACTTTAGTCTATCAATTTAAGCATGAGTTTTCGCCTTTACTCTTTTTTCCTCATTGAGTTTTTAAGCAGTATGTTTGTCTAAATTTAAATCGATAATCACTGAATTATATATCTCATTGGAATTAATGTTAGAGGCAAACTTTCGATAACTTGGTATATCCAAGTTTCCTCGTATAGTTTCTGCATTAAAGAATTTAATTTTATCAATTCCCTTTCTGACTGCGTGGCTCTTGACAACTGCCCGGGTACCATGAGTATGGCATGCTCTTTCCTCTAATAATAAATGAATCATTTGCATGTAATTAATTCATATCAGTCGATAAGTCGACTAAATGCAATTTAATAAAACTTGATTAGTTCTTACGAAATATATCCTCTGTGACTATTCCTTCAAAATCCAAATTATCGATATCTAATCGTCATGAGATCGTCTTCCAAGTATAACGTAATGATTTTGCTTGCTTCTTTTTTGTTTACGCTTGAAATATTTTCTTTCTAAATCCATTTCACAACATAAAGACTAATTTTGCATTTAATGTATGTTTAATTTTTTACCACGCAATTGATATTCGATTCGCCAAAACTACATGTTAAATTTATTTCCGTTTCCGATAGGCGAAAGGGCGAGTTCGTTGTTGGTAAGTCACGCAAAAGCGGACGAGACTAACATAACCTGGGCGTTCTGCTGTTAAAACGATTCTTATTTTGCTGACGGCTCCTTACCGGAAACCGACAGTGACAGCTAACTGCAAAGTGCCATAGAGTGCATTGACCTCGTTGAATGAGACAATGGATAACGTGATCGCCTAATCACCAGCAAGCAAAGAGAAGGCATATGCTGATGGTTTCAATTAATTCATTTAATTATGGAAATAAAAACGACAAGGAAATCGCTAGCGATTTTTCGGCAGTTTAAAGCTGGAGGTGGGGTGGATGAAAATACGCCAACCCCACGCCCTCGATGTCCGATCAAGAAAGTTCATTCCTTTGTTTACCCTCGCGGGCTAAACTGGACCACGTGGGAGTCACTGTTTACAACAGCTGCCACGGCACCGTCGTTTATGTATCACGTCCAACGCGGATGTTTCGAGGATGAGAGAAGATTTTCAATCAAAAAGCTCCCAGAGTAATTCCTTCGTCCACGCTTCCATTGGTAGCATCGTGATCAATTTAATCTCCAATAATACCTCGGAACAATTTAAGAATATAATGTTTACAAAATATTTGAGAGAAAATAATCATCGGATACGAGAATATCTTGAAAGAGTAAAAATTAACTCGCCGTGAAGTATATTAAAAAAATCGTAATTTTTCAGCTAAGGAAACGAGTTCAATATAAATACTGAGAGATCTTGAAATCCTTTAGCTCCGAATAAGGTCGACGTTTGATGTGCCAAATATAAAGAGAACAAATGAATTTAGAAGCCTTCGATTCGAATTTTAGTTTTTGGAAATGAATGAGGAAATTATGTTTGATTTTCAAAAGTCTTTCGAAAGATAGAGCTAGATCTCAACAAACTTTGTGTAATGACAGTGATGAAATATTCAAGAGATTAAAATATCAAAATATCTACCACTTCTGATCTGAAGGTGAACAAAATCTCCATGATGAATCACTTTTGTTACCGTTTCGTTCGTTGCACAAAATAATAAAAAAGACCCTGAGGAAAAAGAGATATAAGGCTTCTTAAAAAAAAAACAGGAAGCGCACAGCCCACTCGTGGTGGAGGGAACCACTTGGTCCGATTGCGATGACAAGTGGACGCTCCAAGGGTCAAGAAACGATAATTAATCCCACTATAAACGTGTGTGGGTATCACAAAGCACCTTTTCCTGTCCTGCTGAGGACGATCATGCGGCTGTGTCGAAGGGAATTCCTTGTGGGCGTGTGTCTTCCGGAGAACGAACTGGAGGGCACAATCTTCTGCGGCACCGTCGTGGCCAACAGTTGCTGTGCCTGATTCCACGCATCCCTCGCGTTTCCGTTCCTCTCCGAACCAACTGGGGACACTCTATGGTTGTCGTACACACTAAGTGGCCTTCCGGGATCCCTCGTAGCATGCCCCTTGGTCCTCGGCAAAGTATTGCTGTTTCCCCCCCACAACTTAGGTTCCCTCTCTTCTTCCGCCATCGAGGAATGAATTTTGTCGAACCCGCGAAACAAAACAATTAGGGTCAGGGGAGAGAATCTGTCCTCTTCTCTCGAAGGAGCTGAATTTGGGTGTCACGGTATCGAATCGCTCCACTCCCCAAAACACGTCACGGTTGGTCACTGTCACTCCCCGGTTAGGCAGATCAGAAAAAAATCCCTCGGGGCATTCATCAACGCTGGGAGAAATACCGAGGGAATGGTGGTATTTCCACTCTTGAGACGTTATCTGGATTCGCGCATCTTCCTCATCTCTCGGGAGGAGGTTTCGGATTGTTGCTTCTCCCCGGACGGTGGTTCTTTAACACGAGCCGCCGTCTTGTGCGGTGACCGGAACGCGAGGCCCTCCGGAAGGATCCAAACGACCCAAGACGGCGCTCAGGAAGTTCCGTGCGGTACGAAAGGGAAGCGGAGGAGAAAAAGCAAGCCACGAGGCTTGCGATGGTTGCCCACGCGCTCACTGCCGCAGCCCCGGTGCGTATTCCTCGGTCTCTCTCACCTGGCTCTCCCCTTTTCCCCCCTCTAAGCCCCTTTCTCCACCGGAGCGGTCACGCACAGTCGCCTCGCCTTCTTACTAAGAGCGGTTAGTCGTCAGCCGCCGTGGGATCGTCGTGTTGGGAGGGAGTGAGAGGAAGTGGGAGGCCAACGGGGGAGGCGCGGGGATGGGGCTGAGGAAGAGCAAGAAAGTAGGGTGCACAAAACACGACTCCGCAAGTATATAGGTCTGAAGAGTCTCCCAACCGTTGAGACGCGGCACACTTTAATGTCTTGTGATAATTCTTGGTGACCCGCAAATTTCCAAGAGTTGTACCATGTTATCGCTATAATTTTCGAGCTATTTTATGGAGATTTTAGGGAAAGAATTAAAATCATCAATTTGAAGTAATTATTATTATTTATCCCTTTGTATTTGAGACTGAAAGTTGATGATGCTCTCGAGCTTGAATGCTTGTCGTAAGACATCGACACGAATCTTTTGGTCTCTGGTTATTGAAGCTCTTGCATTGAGGAGACACGACAATCACAACTGCAAAGGGAGCGGTGATTACTTAGCCGTGCTTCTCACGGCAGTCGAAGAGATTTCGAAGCATCAGCTGCCGGTGATAGGGAGGGGGGGGATGGCTGCACTGACAGCAAATCGGGAAGGCTATGTTTTTCTCCAGAGGGGGGAGGGGTGTGGGTGTTTTTGGAACGCTTGGAGGAAGGCACGTCCTCTCCCTCTTCCTCTCGCCCACTCAATCTCGGATCATGAGGGCAAAGCCGAATCTCGAAGAAGATAAAGAAAGCACGAAAGAGAGAGAGAGAGAAGATCACGTGATCTACTGAGTCGACTTTCTCCGATGAATACTACAAGTCGAGTTTTGCGAGGGGCGTGGTTTTCGTTAACGCCTATCTTTTTTGCTGTACTTTTATTAGGCGCGTCCGAGAGGAAGGAAGGGGTTGCTTTGCGTGGGAGGATAACAAATGAGGCGCGGGCTGAGTTTTGCCGTCGTAAGACAAACTGGAATCTTGAGAAGAATCACGAGAGACGTTGTCGCTGTCACTCTGGGGTCCCTCCCTCCCTTGTGTGAAAGCGACTAATCTTCGGCTCCTGTGAAGATGCATGCAATCAGTCTGATTTGACGGGTTCTTCTGCATTCTCGAGTGGGGGAACAGTGCGAATGCAGAAAACTAAATTTATCAACATGTCGTCATAAATCTAAAGGAAAACTTAGGCTGTAGAACCATTGTTTTAGAATTCGAAATTAAGAAAAGGCCAATATGCAATCGAATGCACCTATTTCTTCCAAACCACCTCCAGACACATGGGCGTCTCTTACTTAGGAAAATAAACATAATAAGTGATATATGGTATCATTAAAAAAAATGTTTGCATTAAATACTTGGTGAAAATTTTACACGCGAAAATTTTTTCTTAGTTCTTGTTTTAAGCACTACCCTAAATAATTCGTAAAATTGATGTTGCAGTGAAGATTTATTACAATTTGGTAGGGCAATATGTTGCTCGTAGTTGCATATTTGCGATATTCGGCATCATTCGCTAAACTTGTTAGCACATGGACGTCACAGCGTTCGTTTTCATCTCTCAATATTTTTCACCATAGCCTAAATTCTGCGCGACACCTTGACCCAGTGGTTTATTTCACGAATCGACGAATTTTTGCACGTAAAATGGATTAGTCGTTATAGGAAAGGAAAGCTCTGCCTCATCTCAACGTTATTCAATTCGTTAATCAAAGATAAATTGATGCACTACCGTGAATTAGCGAGGAAAAAACTTTATTCGATCGCTTAAAAAATACATTATTTGGAGATTACGGATGAGAAGATGATAGCCTCCCTGGATATTTGGCGTTTTTTTCAAATTAAGAACGTTCACATGCGTCGACCGACTGAATTTCAGGCGTAAATTTTCTCGTTAGGCCATCCTTCGTCGCTCATTGACTCAGACGTCGCAACGGAGAAAATGTACAGTCTGAAACGAAAAATTGTATCTAATTTTAGGTAAATTTTTGTATCCTCCCTTGACCGAGAGTGTCTGGCTGCTAGAGAGGAAATGGGGAATAGACCCTTTTCTCTTTTTTGCCCGTCCAGACGCAGGAAAATCTCCCCACCAACTCTGCGAGATATGGCGCGTCAGAGAGAAGTTCGCCGAAACGATAAAAATTAACGAAATCGCGTCTCCACCTACGTGTAGCGAAACTAAACCCATATACTTCTGTAGCACTCATAACTACTTCTGTAGCACTTATCATTCGATAATATGCGATCCTCGTTAAATTTAGTCATTAGATTTTTCCAAAAGTTTCTCACGCACTGTGAATATCATCCTCCAGCCCTTTGTGAGAGGGCTGCAATAAGGGAGGGGAGGGAGGTAAGGTCCCTTGGGTGGGCCAGGTAAACGGGTAGCACAAAAGCCAGGAGCCATACCCGAAGGATGCATTCCTGGGACAAGATCCCGTTTGGGAAACTCATTTGAAAGGAAGGTCAGACTTATGAATGGTTTTTCTGGCGTCTCTCCTAAATAGCACTTTCGAAATTCGTACCCTCGAATGGCTCACGGTTTAGAACGGAAAAGCCGCGAAGGGAGCAACGCAACAAAATAAGTCAAAACGATTTGAAATTTTAAAGAAGAGAAATGTCTTCTTATTATCATTCAGTAACCTCAACAATATCGAATAATAGTTTTGTCGATACAAAATAATTTCTTCGTTGAGTTATAATATATTATAGCACTCAAGAAAAGTGGAATAAAACTCCTTTCAATGCGATGTAAAGCTGTGAGATTGCTTTACTCGTTCTGCTGCGATGTCGTGATCCCAACTCTTAACCAATTTGATTTTCGCAGCCAGACCTCAAAAAGATTTCGCGAGATTATAGCGAGAACAGATGGCCTTTATTGGTCCCTTTTCCGGATAGGTGCGCTAATTTGAAAATTATTTAGGTAGTTTGGTGTTTCACACCCCCTGCCATCCACCTTAGTGCGGCTCGCGGGGTACTAATGTAAATGTACTCCTTGGAATACACCTTACATTAATATTAGGTAATCTGCGAGTTAATACAGTAAGATAATAACAAGTGAAGTGAAATTTTTTGTCGAATCATATACGTTTATTTTTCTCTTTGAATGTATTTTTTAATCACTTTCTCTTTTAGGCGTGAATGATTACGAGCTATTAATCATTGTGCAAACAGTCAGTTTTTTCAAATTTCATTTTATCAGAAGATCTATATCTTGAGAGATGAATTCCGCGTTCCATTCTGCGACATTTCATAATTTAGGTAAGCTAAACAGTAAAAATATCACAAAAATCACTTTTAATATTCATGATTTTGTCTCTCGAGTGATTTTTATATATAGCCTGAAGTGATGCCAAGTTAAGTCTGAGGTAATTCATCACTACTAATAATTAGTCTACACACTTGTCCTAAACTTTCTTCACCCCTAATACAGACAGAAAAGCATCCATTAGTAATACTCCTGGAGTGCTTAAGACATAACTGTTAATTATAACTTTGCGTTGAAAGTCTTAACTTGACTGACTGCACTACACTGAATTCTGGAAGTTGTGTTGTTAATATTCACTACAATAATTTACTTTCATGCACTTACCAATGGTCATAAGTCTGCGGCAGGGGAAAATAATAATTTGTCCATATTTGGCAACGTCTGTAAAAGGTTTCCTCATTCCTCAACGTTAACCTTCTCCATCAATACGAAGAATAATATTTTTCGACGTCATTACTCATTTGGATCGTTCGTTCACGGTTTTTGATTTTGACAGGTGTTTTCTCTTCTATCAGTTGTCTCCACCATAGGTCATCAATTAGAGGATTCGTTTTCCGTAAGCTGGTCTGTCTTCTGATTTTCGTTCAACTTGACTATTTAGATTTAGATATATACCCCGCGAGCCGCCAGAGGCAAATGGTAGGGGGTGTAATACACCACCATTATTCATTCATCCCTATTAGCGTCTCTAATAGCCTGGGGAAAAAACGACCAAAAGTAATTATCCGTCCTTGCGATTACTTCCCTATAACGCTTCGTCGATGCCTCTCGGAGATCGCGTTCGCTCCTTACTGGCACTAACTTTTGTCGTAATTTGCCTCGGACAACTTATTCCATATCCGCTTTAATATCCCCCTTCCACTTTTTCAATTAGCATCTTCAATGAACGATTGCGTATCAGTACATCTTCAGCTACTGGTCTTTCTTCGCGAAGTTACCTTACTCTTTATACTTTGAAAGTCTTTGAGTACTGCCCAACCATAATATTTTTAACTGATTGAAAAATTTATTAACGCTTGAGTCATCAAATACATGCATGAGAGAATAAAGAAAATACTTGATTTGTTACTATAACATAGTTCAAATTATAGCAAAATTAAATACATAACTTATTTGATTCGTTACAGTACTTTTAATATCTCAAGTGAGAAAAAATAAGCATTCGAGTCCCCCTGAATCTGCCTCATCAGGAGTTTCTCGATTTGGAAAAATGGTTTACTATTTAACTAAACAGCATTTTTTCATTTTTCTTTTAACCTCAGACATGGAATTGAGGCCATACTTACTGTCAAGAAATGCTGTTAAAGATTCTAGGTACTACAAGATTTAACCTGATACAACCATGTTGGTTGTAGAACCTAGGTACACAATAGTTTAATTGTTTTCTTGTTCTCATGTTATGATTTTTGACCTTATTCGACAAATGTTTGTTTTTGTAATAGTTCTGTTCACCTAGGTTATAAAACAACAAATCACTTAACGTTAGTAGCTCAAGTAATATATTCATACTTTTTACATCAAAAGCATTGTTCATTGTTTTCGTCTTTCCTTTGGGATTAAAGATCTCGTATATTAGTTTAATAATTCTATTCTGATGTGAATGAAGACATCTCTTATACGTCTTCCTGGCATTGCCCCTTAGCGTCAGACCATATCTTAGGATAGATTCAAGAAGAATGAAATAAAGCATTTTCATTATCTTAACAGGCACACTATCTCTTAAATGAAATAGTTGGTAAGAAACTATCCTCAGATTGCTGATAACTTTATCAATATGATCTTTAAATTAAAAATTTTCATCTATTAAAACACCTAAATATTTATAAATTGACCCTTGACCCAATTTAATTTTTACCATAGTAATAATTTGATACCAACCATGTTTTCTTAGAAAAAATAGGGACTCCCGTATAGTCAAGGGGGCAGCGCGTTTGGCTTTAATAAAAGCGGTCCCGGATTCGATTCCCGCAGGGACCAATGTGCGGAATGACCTAAGCTGTATTAGCACTTTTAACAAATAACAACATCAAGAAACAAATACATCTATAGATTCCGTAAGTTTATATAAATAAAATGATGAAAAGTTATACCTATGAAAATTGTACTTTACTGTCGACTCAATATCAACTCAAATACCTTTGATCGCCAACCCGTAAAATTCTTAAAAAGGATATCGCAGAATATCAAGGTTGTCTTTCTCTTTCTTAATTACTAACCAATGGAAACATTATAGTCGCTCCATTTAACATGGCATTTAGTGATAGATGTCAGCGTGGTTATTTCTTTTTGCAATATTTATAGATTCTCAGAATGTCAGAAAAATGCGAAGAGTTATTGGTATTTGGGACTTCCCTTCCTTCTAGCACAATGAATATTCTGCTTTCTGCTGGATTTATAATAATTTTAATGCAATTATATCTAAGAAGTCATAGTGACTGAACAAATACTAAATATGCTGCAGAAGTCAAACCAGATTGCCATTGAAGAAAAATATTGAAGATAATCTAAAGGAAGGTTGGTGTAAATAATCATCGATTCTCACGGCTCATTCTTCTTCTCGAGGCAAGAACAACTTCGAAGTTCGGAAGCCAAGCCCAGATAATAAATAGAACTCTACGAAGACCAGGAAATGAAGGAAACTTTCCCGGTATTTTAGCGCCTCAACATGACGTCATCCTCGCCTCAAGCGATTCTGTCGAAACAACGTGTCGTAGAACGCGGAGGAAGTTTCCAATGTCACTGCGACTATTCAGACGGAAAAAATTCTGCGCTCGACGAGTTTCCCTGGATTGCGAATCGCCCTAGAATCCCCACAGTAGAACGCCAATCCGAACGTTTACTTCCATCACGTAGGACATCACGAACCGCTTTTGTATCGGCAGTCATTACGCGTTTTGTTTCCTGGGAAACGATACGTGCCCACACCTCTTCGGAGGGAATCTTTTCCGAAGCAACACAATGGAAAAGTATGCATAAGCGAGTCGTTTGCAGATTGGCGGTGGAGCGTGCTGTGAAATCAAAGGTTCCGTCGCCGATCGGTATGCTAGTCGCTCTCCATCCGCGGAATATCTCACGCCCATCGTCTTGGACGATTATAATCGCTATTCCAGCTGTCAAACTCTCCCTCTATGGTCAGTTGGCAGTGCGACGTTTAATTTCTTTCATTACGTGCCGCTGGAACGATGCAATAGAGGGATAACGTTCGCGAAGCTCTTAGAATGTTAAGCTAGCTGCTCGTTTTTGCTGCGTTTTGTTACTCAAGAGAAAAAATAAATGGCTTTATTCTCGTCCAGGAATTCAATGTCAATGCCATATGGGATTCAACATGCAGAGGCAGTCGAAGTCTTCTGAGTATCCTTCCCAACGCTACATCATTATTCGGGGCGTGAGGAGAAATAAACAAAGAAAATATTCATGAAATTCGAGGTTCAACGGTAAAATCATGATTTTCGGTGTAACTATAAGAGAAGTACTGATATGATTTATTAGAAAAGTATTTCGAAGTGTATGTAAACATCCACTACGATTCGTTTTAAAAGTTAAAATAATTAATTATATCTTTATTATATAATATTCGTAAACGATACTGAGTTATCGGCAACGAACTTATTAAGTAGTCGATTGTTCTTACAGAAGCTTCGAGTCTCATCTATGGGATAAGGCAGGTATCTTTAGTATGAGGATATAATTTGACTACAGTGTCCAACATGGCAATTGTGTCCAAATGTCCGGGTTAAGGTAAATTAATTCTATTCATGGAGAATAATATTAGAAGGTTCCACGAAGTGAACGCTGAAGTAATCCATTATAAATTAATTCTGTTTAAACTTATGAAACAACAACCTGGCATCTGAATCTATAATTTAATGCTAAAAGCGTATATGTGTTTTTATAGAAGTATTCTCCTTGAAGTGAATATATATGTAAACTTGACATAATATTTGTAGGAATAAGAATTAATTTACAAAAGATTAGGAACGAAAATCTGTCAAGTATTGATTGCCATTTGAGCTGTTCCTTAGCGCAGAAAAGAAGGTTTAGATTCTGAATTTTAGGACTAAATTATAATTTTCTGAATGATTTCCTAAATATCGTAGAATGCCTTCCTGAAAGGCCAAGGCACGATAAGCCTCAAATAATTTTTCCAATAATTTGAAGTCCTGAATCAAAATGCTACGTTAGTAAATATATAATTAAAAATTGAATAATGGAACCGTTTATCGCGCTGATTCACAGATTGATTACGTCCCAGTGATAATGTATTCTAATATTTATGCTCTAACCATTTGTCGCAGCATACGTTGAAGTTTTGGCATTTTTACTATTCGATGTTGAAAGGGAAAATAATTCTATTTTTCGTATCTCGTATTCTTATTCATTTATTTCCAATATTTGATTCCTAACATCGATTCTGCTAACCTTTTTGCTCTTCGCTGTAGAATTAAATTACGGATTAATTGAACCTTAAAATATATCTGCCTTGTCGTATTCTAAATCTGGTAAATCAAATATTTTCTCAGAACAAGCCATAAAAATGCACAGGCTCCATGCTGAATTTCCCGGCTATGTCAGACTTTCTCTTATCTTTCTTTTCTAAACATTTCCTCTATAAACATCATTCTGTTAGAAGAGTTTAAATGAAAGATGCAAAAAATAACCGAAAGAAGCCTCCACCATCACATGGACACTCGAACTAAGAATGCTTAAGGTCTTATAAAACAATATTTTTTCCATACTCATAAAATGTGTTTTGAAGGTGTGCGAATTCCCACGATGACCATATCTGCTAATTTTCTAGGTATCCGTTCATCCAAGGACAACGTTAACTCCTCAAGTTTCACTTCTCCAGCGTTTTTTTGAGAACCTCGAAAAGAAATCGTTCTACGAGTAACATACTCCTGAAACAGTTTATGTATAATATAACGGCATGATCTGCTCTTGAAGTACTAGATATGCCACCAGTGCCAATGCATGCTTATGGTATGAAAACAGTTGTGGAGGATGGCCTTTTTTAGAATGAATAGATGATTTGAATACTCTGAAGGCTCCCATTTGTTTTTCTTATAGTTAATCGCTGCAATGGACTACAAAAGAAGCAACTGATACTCATTTTCTGTTTATAAAATCGAAATTATAAGAAGAATCCCTGGAAAAAATGTCCAATGGACTAGAATTCTATTCACATCATGGAAAATAGGGTCAGCTCACCCCAATAAGCTGCGTGATTGCTTAGCTAATTGACGTACAAAGGCGATTGACAGATTTCAGAAGACAGAATAATGGTAGAGCTGAGGAGATTATTTCGATATCTTTAACTCTGACGAGCTTTATTATTTAAATATTTTAAGAAAAGGAATATTGGAAGCGATCTGCGCAAATAAGGATGTCCGGTAATTTCAGTCTGCCTGAATAAGGCCTGAAATAGACAAGAGAATAGTATTGCTTCTTTGCCACGAAATAGAATCAATTGGAAATATTGACCAATAAACTGATAGTAAAGGAGGCTCGGATGGAGAAATAATTCATCAGACAATACAATTGATGCCTGTTCCAAATAGGAATAAATTAAACTTCACGAAGCAATAGGCGGTAGTATCTCTTTTGACAATACTACGGAGTCAATATACACAAAGAAATAATGCATAAGAAAAATAGTCGACAGATTTTTGGTTTTCATTTCCTGCTAACTTGCTTAACTAGTAGTCCAAAAGTATATATTTAGAAATAATGGTTGCTAAACTATTTTGTAACAAGCTCATTTAATTATCCGAAAATGAGCTAAAATTCACCCAACTCAATTAAATGGCTCTGAAAAATCATTTTAAATCGTTATGGCTCAAATGCTTGTCTATTTTTCTTCTTGAATACAAAAGAATAATTATATTAATCGTTTGCAGATTTGGAGGAGAGAAGAGTGACAGAAAGCTACCGAATAGCCTAGTGGGCAGAGCGATCGCGGCATTGGTGAAAGCAGTCCCGGGTTCGATTCCCGGTGGGATCCCATGTGCGAAATGATCTAATCCTTAGACGCACTTTTAGAAAACAACAAGAGTGGCAAGGCGGAATTGAGGCGAAGAAATTGCAAGAAAGAAGGTAATTGCTTTCACTGTTGACCTATTGAAATAAACAATGAACAAAATGCTACTAGAAGTAGAAAACCTCAATTGAGAAATCAAAGAATATATTGAAGCTCAAAGAGAATTGAGCATCATTCTGAGTATCCGTGGCGCTTACTCGGCTACTGATCTTTGTTTGAATGAATATTTCAAACGTAAATTTACGGAATATCCGGTACTTCTGCCTACGGGAAATAAAGCGTCCGTTCACTTTCATACGAACAAAAATAACTCTATGGAAGTATTTAAGCATAAATTGATCGATTATGATATTTTGCGTGTATAATATATGATTACAGGCATCAAAAAGGTGAAAACATATTCTGGTCAGTTTGAAGGAGGCGCTGGGTTGGCGGTGGCAGTTTAAGTGGCACCTAAAGTGGTCTCAAATCTGAATTTTATGGGAAGCGAGAGAAATCTGTGAGCCTCGCCCATCGACTCGTAAAGATAACTCTAAAAAGACTGGAGTTTTTCGCAGACTTTCAGACTGAGGCAGTAGTGTAGGAAATAAAAGTAAAAATATTTTGACAATCAGTGTCATGATCTTCTTAGCCAATGGGTATCCAGAATTTGACGCTAAAATTATGAAATATTTACGAGTTATTTATGTGATTGAAGATTGCATGCATTCGATTTTTATGTAATAGACTCACAAATGAGAAGTGCTTGTGGAATTCGAGGATTGATTTTTGAACATGTCTCCTTGCTTTGAGTTTAAGTAGAATTTGCGAAATTATTAAGAGTAGTCAGAGTACAGTATTTGTCAAACAACAAGATTTCTCAGTCCTACCGAAAATTCAGCCTTAAAATGATACATATTCGTAATGAGACATCGTTGTAAAAATCCATAAGTATAAATGAATTTGTTTCTCTCATATCCATTAGTATGGAACATGCTATTTCGTATAAGCGATATTGGGAATCATTGCATTCCTTCCATTACATTTTCAGTCAAAATTTTATAACGAGGTGTGCAAAGAACGATAGGTCTTCTTTGGAACCCTCAATAAATACATGAAGGAATAAGTTAAACTACTCCTACTAACTTTCTTACTCCTAATAGGAGCTAGAAACGCAGTTATTCCGACATCATCCGCTTTCTGGAAACGTACACCTCGTATCAGCGAATAATAAGAAGATTGAGGAATGTATAAACAACGAGTACGAGCAACAATGAGGACGTATGTGAACGGGCAAGTGAACGCACGTTTCCAACAGTCGGATTGTTTCCCCGAAGTTGTTACTCTGGATATTACAAATTTAGTTCTCCTTAAAATCTCGGTCACTGGGAATACATCGTGGAATACTGGTCCTCCAGTCAAATCCTCATTTTTGTTATGCGTACTCCATTTACTTTTCTTCCACATTTCCTTTCCAGCGACCACTTTCACTCACGGCGACCTTCCACGCCCACTGCGTCTTCATGGAGTGGGCCGTTCTTCCATTCACGCGTGGTCTTCCTCGCTTTCTTCCTTGGAATTCCACCTTCCCGTCGTTTCGAAGGAAGTGTTTCAGAGAGATAATGGTTACGTTGCGTGGCTGGTATTCCTGACTCGGTTGAAATTCTCGACGTCGGAGGTGGATGCGGAAGGTTTCAGCAATGCGTCATGTGTATGTGATTCAGCGATTCCTGGATTCGAAAGGAATATGCCTTTAGATACACGCTTTCCATTCGTGTGGTCACGCTCGAATGGCATTTATCAATCTGAAGCATTCCAATAATATGCGAATCTCCATTTATCTTTGGTGGGAAACCCAATTAACCATTAAAAGCGACGTTATCATCCTTGAAAAACTGTCACGTCCTCAGTGGCTGTTTTGGTACACAGTGGTAGTTTTCCCCTATGTCGATAGTAGGGGATCTCTTGACACGCCTTCTTTCCTCGGGCGTTGAAAGTGTAAGAATATTGGCATTTATACCCTTTAAAGATATATGCTATCGTAGTAAATAGTATATTCTTTAAAAACAATTCATATAAATTATATGATCATTTAAATAACCGAAAATGCATTTTCTCATATCAGTGGTTGCAAATCATTTATTCTTACTCGTATAATTACTTATTCATTGATTGCTCGGAAATAATTTTCTATATCACCCAAAGAAATTTCAACTGCTTCTAAAGGAATTTAGTTTTTTATGTGGTCTCGAATATTGGCTGTTATCTAAAGGAAACATTGAAGCTTTCAGAGGTGAAGAAAAATGATCAATTCGGGTATTTTGATATCGTTTATTCACTATTATTTTAATTTGTTTCTTTTTATGTATGCATGTATGTTAACAAATAATTTTAAAAATAGATATTGGTGTCTGTAAGGTATACAAACCAAACTTCAATCTATATTCTCTTATAATTAGCAGCAAACTTTGGAAAGGAACGAGGCTTAGAAGCTATGAATGTAAAAAATCTATTTAACTCAATGAATCTATAAATTACGTATCTATTGAATGAACGAAAGATACATATTGATATATTATTGAAAAAGTCGAATATGAAAATATAGGAACACGAAATTTAAGAATTATTTTGCAGTTTGCAAAAATATTTAAATGAGAAGAGAATAAATTCATGGCCCTCTCTCGGGTCCAATGTTTAGCGGCCCGTGAAACGTTTCTGGGATTCCAAAGTCAGATGGCAAAGAAACGAAATTCGTTCGCCACTGCACGGTGGCGAGGGTATTTCCAGGAGAGTTGGCGAACACCGAGAAAGCTCTCGCTCAACCTTGAGAGCACTTAACTATGTGCGTAATAGTATTGTGGTCAACCTAATGAGGTCACATCTGCACACAAGACCACCCGATTGGGGTTTGGTGCATCGTATTGTTGTCATTTGGCAATGACCCTATTCAAAAGACAGTAATTTTGCTAGTTAAATCGTGGCAATATCTGACATACTCATCTTCTAACTTGTCTTTTATAAGAGAAAGATCTTACTTTAAAAATTTAATTTCCTAGAATATTTTTCGATTCTCTCTACCTCCCGAAATCAATAATTACAATTTATTTTCATTCCACAAACAAATCGAGTATACTGGAAGTAAATCCAGATAAATCCTCGAATTTCTGCCGTCCAATATCACTTCCGTAATTTGTCACAAATAAAATAATTAGAACGACCCACTTAGTATGGAATCCACGATTCTATGTTCTAGCTGGATTTTTCGAGAATGACTGAAGGAATATTATGGTTATTTAGATCGTCAATGTTTTAAAATTCATATCACTTTACTCACAATTTTAAGTTCGAGATGTAAACGAAAGACGGATAAATTCATCAGAGTCGACCTTTTTCTCTAAAAAGCTTAATGGATGACTATAAAAGTAGTGTTTTTAAAAACAAAAACTGATATGATACATCTCTATTTGTAAGCATTGACCGGGGAGAGCCTCTTTAATTATTTATTGACTTCTGTGAGGTACCCTCGGAAGTTACAATAGACTCTCGTTGATTTATAATTGCTTTTATTGTAAAATGAAGAAGTTTATCCACTTTCCAGATACCTGAGAGTAAATTTCAGAAAGGAAATGATTAATCACTCTAAATTTCGCTTTTACTCCAAATAGGGAGAGGAAGTAAGCATTTACTACGTTGACAAATTAAGAGATACTCGCAAAATGTTAGATTATAGGTGGTCACGCCATGCACTCCGTTGGATAAATATCTCCCACTGCGAGTACGGAATGCGCAATGCAGGCTAGAGAATGCAAGCCATTTATATTTAGATGCTTTCAGACGAAAATGTATTTCTGTCACCTTAGCAACAATCAATGCCAATCTATGCTCGTCGTCTGCTTATTGTTTCGTGTATTTGGAAAGTGATGAGTATGATAGGGCAGAGCTCAAACTTTATTCCTCCACCGTTCACTCGCGGCCTGAAATTAAAACGCAAAAAGTTCGTAGAACTCTATCCTATAACATTATATCCTTTAATACTATTCTGCTATATTTGTTTGTCGTCTCACTTGCATTTTTAGAGAAAATATTATGAAGTGCAGAATGAAATTCTTAAAAAGTTTACTAGAAAATATAATTTATCGAGAACTTATGCAGGTTTGTTTACGCCTTAAACCAGACATATTCAATAGGAAAAAAGAAGAAATAATGTATTGATCTTAAAAAAGGCTGATGATTTAAACGACTTTTTTGTGTAAAGTTACAGTGAAATCGAAAATAAAAGCAAGGAAATTCTTCTGTGGTATCATATATCATGGCTATGAATTGATAGTTGTTCTAGGAAATGGTAACAGGAAAGTCGATTCGATTTGTTCAAGTCAATAAGGTGACCAATTTGCTGCTTGAGGAAATAATGCGTTAGTTAAAAGATTCAAAAACATGGTATCCCAAAGGAGGATGCATATATTCTCATGATATTCAGAATTAAAAAAAACAGCATAGAGGGATCAGTGATGTTATTTATTGCATAAATCCAGCTAAATAATGGATTTTCAAGTGCTAAGTATTATACACTGCATTAAGTCAAAATTAGTTACTATATGCGTAAATGTGGATTAGTGATTGCTTGAATTGATTGTCCGATTTATAACCTGAAGTGAAATAGCCATACATAACTAGGACTCCGATGCACATCTTCCATTTTCAGGACGGAATCTCTAAACCAATTGAGTCATAACTCAATGTAGGCAAAGCGACTGGTCCCCAAAAACATGAGCTTGGATTTTTCCAGAAGTACGACACGTTGTGCACGGTTATCCTTATCTCTTTCCTTCTTTAGATTGCTTTTTAATGCCTTAATTTAGCATCGGCAGTGCTGATGAATAGAGCGAATTCGAGGCAGTAATACAACCTCTGATAGTCATTAGAGATGTGTTACACGAACTCGTGTCTGAGAAGCCACTCTTCAGTCACCGATAACGTGAACATCCTTACGCCAACAGCCATGAAGTTCGTCGAACTTAGTAAAAATATCTTTATCTTCAAAGTACTGTTACATCCTCGTTAGTACTGATCACCGGGCGAGGATACTTTATATTTGGCTATCCTTAACTTGTTCTTTTCCATTGCGTGAAGATGTGAAGCTTCGCGTGGATTTCCGCTGATATAATCGCTGCTATTCAGTGGCTGATTCGACGAAAAGTCGTGAAAGGAACGAAAAGAGGAAGGGAAAATTGGAATAAGTTAATTAGAACGAAGAGAAAAGAAATGAAAGCAAGTGCTAGTGCCATTGTTCTTTCCTCTTCTGATCGGAATAACTTTCCGAGTCTCAAATGAGGACTTCTCTTGAGAGAGAATACTTGAAACTAGGTTGCGTTCACGAAAATGGAAGTAGCCTTTTCATCTCACTCCGTTTGAAGCTCCTTTTCTTTTTTATAGTTTTTCCACTTTAAATTTAACCGTTCTTCTTTTTATAAAGAGGAAGCCGCCGCTCTGAAGATAGGTATCCGAAAGATACGATGCAACTGGGAATAGGAGAGGTAAATAAAGGGGTGAGGAAGGTGCCGAAAATGAAAGGAGAAAGGGTACAGTCTTATTGATGTAGAGGAGAAAACGGCAACTTATAGCAGTTCGCCCTGGTAATTGACGAAATTATAATGTAAAAAAGGTGTACCCTTGATAATTAACTAGGTTAAAATTGCGTTTCAGAATATCACAGTCTTTGAGGAAGAACTATTTTTAAGAAATGGAGACATTTTGACTTTAACATCAAATATATCGAGCGTTGAACAATCCAAAGTATTTGAATAAGAAGATCACTGGATAATTACTTTTCAGTTTTATCCTCGTTTCACTGAAAAGGCGATATTAATTATCATGTGAGAGTAACTAAAGCTAATCATAGAGAGGATAACTATACAGAAGTACTTCCTGAACGTTAATTTTTAAAATTAGGATTAAATCACCTACATAAATTTATGTGAAGATATAACATAGTGAGCTATATCTTATCTTCATTTTCCATTGAAACAAATATTGAAAATCTCGATCGAAGTTGAATTGCCTCTTCAATTTCCAAATGGCTAAGGTTATTTTTCTTATACTGCTACCAAATAGATTTTCTTAGAAGAAAAGCGGGATTGAAAGAGGAGGTTTCTATTTATTTTCCATTGAGTTCAGTTAGATATGGCTGGGAAAATTATTTTTATAAAATGGTTCCAATTATGTAAGGGATTGTTTTCGATATAAGTAAGTTTTGTATAGATTATAAAAAGACTGTAGTGTAAAAGTTATTAAAATTGAGGGCAGAAATAAATTAATTAACTGGAGCAGACTTTAACAGAGTTCATATTTTGGTAACCTCTTGAATTTATGAAAATCTACCGATAACTTGTTTCTCTCTAACTTATCCCAAATACATTTCTCAAGAACAACGTGAAAAATTCCTGAAACGACTATTACCTGTAAAATGAGGCAAATAGAAAGATTATCCCGAAAAAAATTCGTGAAAGCTATGCAAGTTTCTAGTTCGCAACTGAGATGGAGCGCAGTAGTAAAAACACGCAAGTTTCTAGGGCAATAAGAAATATCAAGAGGAAGGTTTCTTGCATTTTAAGGAATCATGAGTGTTAGGCAATTAACAGTCGTTTCGTACTATTGATACAAATTATTACATTTTTATACCAAAACTTCAAATAGGTATAATAACGTAACTGAAAATATTAATGCAGCGTAAATAATTTTTGGGAAAACTATTAATTGATCCAAATTTTCACGAAAATTTCCAAACATTGATTAAAGGGCATTCCTCGGGTAAGGAACGGAGGAGAGACATGGATGGATTAAATGGTAGAATAGAGGAACCGCAGAATATAGCATGGGGAGATCATAAACATAAGTTAAACTAACTAATTAACAAAGTATATCGCCAAGTATCCGTTTAAATAAAAGGGCTAAAATATAGAATGTGTTACCTGAAGAGGACCTCATACAGTTACCGAAAAACAAAAAGCAGTTTATATTGAGATGTATTAGTTTAGCATTGTAACTTGTAACATTGTAAATTGTAAGTGTAAAAATGGACAATGTGTCAAAACGACACGTGGCTTAGCAAAGAAACGACGAAAAGACTTCGTAATAGTAACTGGATTTATAAGATATCTAGGGTGTACGCATAATAGAGTGGATGCCAGGGTTGTATAAATGATGGCTTGCTGTGGTAGTTCTTTGTGTCCTGATATAGTTTTTAAATAAGGTGTTGTAATTTCGAATTGTAAATCAATAAGAGGCTTTTTAGTGTAAGGGATTGTGGAGTGTATTTATGCTGTAAATGTTGTTAGGAAATTTATTTAGCTGTATCTGCCTCCTGACAGCAGTCGAACTGAAGTATATGTAATTAATCTCGCATAAATTTACTTATACTTTGTACCGTGAAGTTTAAAGGTAGAGGGAAAGGACTAGAGGTCAAGAACAATCGATTGTAACCGAAGTTTCGCCCAGGAAAAAACATCTGAAACGAAGAGGGGGAAACGGAGAGATGAGGAGTGGAAGCAAGGAGAAAGAGAAAAGGGGAGAGAGAAAGAAGAAAAAATTGAGGGGCATCTATTTCTATCTTGGTGCGGCTGCGTGTCTTCAATCCCTCCACATGCAGTCAATAGCACTTGGAAGTCATCCAAAAAAAATGGGGACCGGTTGAAGTTTCCCAAAAGTCATAAATAAAGTGTAAACGCCGTAAATCAGTGATAGAGGAGAAGTCCACAAATACCATTTCCGCCCCTTCTCATACTTCCTATATAGCGCGTTATACTTGCATAAAAAGAAGAGGAAGATAGGATAAAATAATAAATAAATAAAGAGAACCGAAAAATTAAACACGCTGAGAACGGAGGAGACGGCAGAAGTGAAGAGAAGAAAGTAAAGGAACTATAAAAGCTTATACGCTCGGTAAGGATATTGAATAGCAATATTAAATTGGAGCAGATGAGAAAGAGAAACGTTTTGTTTGGGTTCGCAGCATTGTTGAAGATAATATTACGATTTATTATAGCTAATTAATTTGTAGTTTGTTCTATTAAACAAACAGTGGTGATGCTATCAAAAGAAAACGAATGGGAGAATCCGAAATCGAAGGAAAATATTACCGACTTCCATTGCACGTTTACCATCAAAGTATTAAGGTGTTGATAAATTTACTGGAGGAATTAAACAGAATTAAAAGGAAGGGAGATTTATACTCTTACATAGATAAGTACTATTTCATCAGTTCAATATTTCACGGCGTACTCTGAGTTAGATGAGTAGATTGAAAATTTGAGAATTAGTTTTAGTTCGTGCATAAAGTAAAGGGGAATTGATATTCACTCTGCCAGCGATGAGATGATTAATACAAGTTTAAGTTTGACTTGTGATAACACTTGTCTCGATAATTGTCGATTTCTATATCGATTCTTCCTAATACATCCCATACATTCATAATGGAAGATAATTGAACATCGTCATTCAAAATAGCTAATCTGTCGTCAGATTAAAACAACTCAATCTGCTATTAGGTCAAATCTATCACTATCACTACTCGTTCCCGCAGAGGGACTCCTAGAGGAGGTCAGCGATGGATTTCGTAAGTGAAGGAGTATCGAACCGAGGTCAGTCGTGACCACAAACAACTCTAGAAATATCTGTCCGTTCGTATTTTCGCGGTGTGCAGCAAACGCCTTGAATCACTCACTCCGCACCACTACTCACGGCTGTAAAACTGCAGGAAGGAATCCATGTCCACGTATCCTAGCTGACTGTTGAGCAAAACGATGGTCGCTCGGCCATCGTAGTCTGCCACCCCGGAAATGTCCATCCCCACCTCGGAAGATCGCGCTGGGCTCTAAAAGTTCCGCGGAGAGAACAAGGGGTCGGCTCAGGCGTATTTCCACCTCGTTCCGCACCCCGCTCTACGTGAGATTTGGTCCAGCCGAGATTTCAATTTTCCTCTCTCTCACGCGCGCACCGGGAAAATATCCCGGGTAGTGATTTCGGTTCACTCAAATCACATATTGTTTTAATTCTACGTGTTCTTCTAAAGTTCTCGAATCTATTTGAAAATGAACCTGTATATGTTACCTACGACCAGGGTCTGATTCAGATAGTTGTTAAAAACTGGTATATGACTTTAGGGCCAAAAGTATCATTTCTTAAATTTTACGCATCCATGAAAAATCAATAATATCTTGCTTACAAAAAAATACTCGGGTGATAATCCATTTGAGTTTACAATTAGGGCCACAACGGTGATTCTTAATATCTGGTAAGGGTCATCCGCTGAATGCGACCAGTTTTCAACAATCTATAGGAAGTGTGCAGTAAAATAAGGCACGCGTATTATTTTTGTGTATAGCGATAACCTGTCTATTGTGACCACCTGTTTTAAGAATAGCTTTTAAATGGAAACCAATTTAATCCAACGAATTATTCATTGGGCAATTTGCCCATATTCATCATTTTCTCACACGCGGTTTTGGTTTTTTGATTTCAATGGTTTCAAGCGTCATATTGCTATTTTGACTTTTATGTGTCTTTAATTACCAGATCTGTTGTCAACTTCATGCTATATTTCAATCTTTTCCCCAACTCCGAAACTTCAAAAATTACTGCAGAAAATTTCGTTTAATGGCAATTTAAGACTCATTTAAAGATAAATTAGCTCTTGTGATTGAGAGTAGAATTGGTGTAGGGATAACCTGGATTCTATTCCAATGCACATCTACTTTATCGTAGAACTCTGAGCTTAGTTTTTACATTCTTTGTGCCTTTTCCTCGTTTTAGTCTTAATTGTTATTTTATTACTCTTATTTCTAAATTTTTTACGTCTTTCTTATTGAAAAAATATTTTAACACAGTTACCGAAGGATTGTCCTGTATGTATTAAATATTATTATAAGTATCACTTTAGTGAAAGAAACATTTTAAACTTTTTCTGGTGAATTTCTTTCAAATTATGAAGTCTTTAACAAGATAAGTTTCGGAAAATAAACTGAACAGTCGACATCAATCGGATTAAAGCGTCTTATAGAGGATAAGAAGTATAGTCTAAAATTGAATTATCTATAAGCTTTCGATTTGTGAATCAATTTATGATTTGCCAACATTTCTCAGTGACAGACATTGTGAGATAATATTCAATAAAATTTTAAATAATTTTCAGTATAGGAGAAAGACGATTGCATACAATTCATCTATATTTTATAGGTTTTAAAAGAAATATTCGTAATTTATCTTTCTTAAGCCCTCTGGGCGATCCGAAAATTCGTTAAAAACTGTTCCGTCGTGAAGCTCGCAACTTTTAAATTCTTTCAATTAATTGCAATTTCCGCCACTTTTCTTTTTCCCATTGTATAAATTGAATTTACAAAATCTGCATTATTATATTTGAGAGATTTCTAAAATCTGGACAATTAGTTCTGGTAGATCTGCGACTTCCCTGACAGCAGGTACGGATCTAGAAATTTTTTTTTTGGGGGGGGGGGGGGGGGGGTCCGATCGAAAAAATTAAAAATAGAAGATATTTCGGCTTTCACAAAACGTGACGTTAAAATTGTGTTAGACAAACTTGAATTTTTTCGCTATTGATTGCTTATTAAATTGTGTTTCATTTGCGTTATTCAAGTTTCATTTTCGAAAAATAGGCACATGTGATATTTCGGGGGGGGGGGGTCCGGACCCCCAGGACAACCCCCCTGGATCCATCCCTGCCCGACAGAGATATAAGCCAGAAGAGGATATAAGACGAAAAATCAAGATTTTTTAGGGAGGAAATTTAACGACTCGATTTACTTTCTATCTTCTCTTCCAGCTGTTTCAATAAATACTCATGGTCGGTAGCAGCTTCTAAATAAGTTATATTACGCATTAACATAACCTATAAGCCATTATGTTAGCATTCATTCGAATTCCGAGTCTCAAAACTTTGGCTTTTGGAACAGAATACTCCCAAAATCATAGTGAGACTAACAAACATCAATTGACGGCAATAGTCAAATCACCATGAAGACATTTAATGCTTTGCATAGTACACAACCTCATAATATATGCAGTAGAAGCACGAGTATTGTGGTTTAAACCCTAAGAATGACCTTAGCCGCATAGTTGGGAATGTGATACCCAATCCTTTGGAAAAGCATCGGCTTATAAAAATTATTCATTAACTAGGACAGCTGAATGGACAATTTTCCCTCAAAATTAAATAATGTATACTGATAAATATACTTTCAAGCAAAAAAAATGTTTCAAGCTCAGGGTGTGCTTTCTCACCCCATTTTCAACTTAGCTTATTTATTTATTTGAGAATTAAGTACTTACAAAAAAGATGAATTCTGCCCTTTCATTTGCATAACCGGAATGGGATGGAAACTGTCATAAAAATATTACGAGGTTCCTAGAAAGAATGAAGTTAATTAGATTGCATTCTGGAGACGATATTAGTCAATACGGTGATCTACATCTTCCCGAAGCAGTCACACATACGTTATAAAGTCATCTTGTTAGACAAGTTCTTCCATCGTACATTTAAAGCCTTTATTTTGAACTAGTTTCAATTTCAGGAACTGCCTCTTCTGCTAATATAAACAGAAGCACGCATGGATACAGTTGTATTTTGATTTGTACGTCGTTCCTTTGCCAACTGGGACTCATCAATAACCTTCAACTTTTTAGCGTTTCGTCAAGGATTTCGGTTCTCTCATGACGGTTCTTTCGAAAGGCCTTTTACTGCGTTCCTTCTTCTTAGACGAGATCATGACCTCGGCAGTAGATTTTTCTAGTATCATATACCTCCATATAAGGTGAATTACTAAAGTAATAAGGATTAACAATGTAATAATCACCCGAGAGGAAAGTAATTCTTCCGTGACTATTTATTCGACTTTTACAAAGTGCGTTGCAAGAAATGAATCATACACCGAGGAATCAGAATATCATGAACTTTATGAGGAATCCGTGAACGTTAGCTAATCATTTAGCGTTGGCCGCTTCCACCTGAATGATAATTAACTCTAATAAGATCGAAATGTCGGGTTTTAGGTCTATTTGCAGGTCACACCCTGGAAGCATAACGATAAAGCTGTGTTGAGTTACTGGGAAGAATACTTGAAGATACATATTTATAAATTCGAATTCCAATTACGCACATTTAACGCAAATTAAATTAGTTGAGGAGAAAAGTTTAGGCAAAACACTATTCTGTTTGGAAACCTTTCTTCTTAGATTTTAGATATTAAAATCGCTTAGTAAATTATGCACGAAGATTGAAAAGAAAAATAAACATAAATTGGATTTTGGAGTAGCTAGCATAGAACCATAAATGGTAAGGTTGCGTCACCGGCGTTCCACTTTCCGTGTCTTTTATGCGGTCTCGACGAGGACAGTGAGGCGACAGGACATTTAAAAGAGAGGATAGGAACGTAAGCAAAATATCAGCATTTTTACAATTAGCTATTCCATAATAAAGTCACATTCCGCAGATATCCTAATTTATAAAATTTCAAAGTCAGAAGGATTAAACCTTTTATAATATTTATCTAGCCTTCAGCGAAGTATAATTCTAATAATTGACCGTAATATGATTCGAATTTAAAGTCAATTTTGGGATAGAATAATTTAGATACAAGTTATCAATGTGATTATATCAATACGATCTCTACAATTTGAGAAATGGACTAAATTGTAACCGAATCTGCAGTACTTGACAAATTGGAGAAGTAATACCGTCTGTTTTATTCTGTAATACATTCACCGCGATAGGTTTACCTAACCTAGGAGAGTGGTTTAAAATATAATTTTTAGCCATCGAAAAATGTATTAATATCTCTTGATTGCCATTTCTTAAAAAAAACATTTTACCTATTTTGAAGAGTTCAAATAAGGAAATAATTAAAAAGAAGTGACTTTTGAAAATTTGTTTTCCCATTTGGATCTTTAACATTTTCGTCACCAATATTTCAAAGCAAGTCTCTAATTTCAACTTAATGCAACGAACTGAAATTTATAAAGATCCATCAAAGATTTAGATACTCTTCAAATTAAAAATAACGCTTATGACCCACTGATATTTCTGCAACTGTTATCCAACATTAGCTTCAATCAAAACTTATTGAATGATTACTAGATTTAAAAGAACAATTAAAATATTCGTATGATTTATTTGCTATTTAATACTACTTACAAATATTCTACATTGATACTTACCGCATATTATGTTCAATAATTAAGGTTTAAAAATAGTTAATTTAATTCATCGAATAGAATCATAATTTCATCTACTTCTTCGATCTAGATTATTAGACAAAATTAGAGAAATAGACAATTCCTAGGGAAAATAATTTGACGTATAACCCATTCGATATATAATGCATATAATAATTCGTTTACCTTACGAAGCTTTTTCATTGTAATCAAGAAATCTTGTTAAATTTTGTAGAGATTACAGTAATAATGAACAATTTTTCAGAATTTTGTGAGTCAGTCTATAATTAACTACCTTACACAAAGGTCTACATTAATTTACTATTGTCGATCCAAAGACCTTTCTGCAATGACGATCCAAAATTTGAACATCCTTGCTGGTCGTTTATTTGTCAAAATATGAAATAATTTTATGCCATCATTATCTGAATCGATTTGTTTTAGCACTCCATGTTATAGTAGTTTAATTTGTATGAAGTCTGCCCTTTAAAATTAATATCCATGGTATAATATCGTAGGTTTTGGTATAATCTGCCGATGCGCGGCAGAAAATTCAAGGAGATGAAATATTACGACGTAGTAGTTTAACTTTTGGTTTTGCTCAAGGTTAGAATGGTGATATTTCAAGGGAAAGAGTCATCATCCCATGCTGGGGTTTTTAAATAGCTCTGTTGGAAATTTAAAGAAAAGTCATCTAATCTTCACATACTGGAGATTTAAAAAGCACCAGAAAATTTTAAAAGGCTGATTTAAAAACCGCTACCATGGAGGACCGATCCTCAGTTATAAGTAATACAAATACCGCAAGAGCGCAGCACAAGTCAGCTGCGACAGAGTGACACTCGGATATGTCAGGAACTAAGGACCGTAAAGGTCAAAGAAGCAAATTTAAATGGAAAAAATAAGTAGCAGAAAAATGATAGATAGGCTTCTCAGAGCCAATCATCGATTTCCAGCGACACAGAAAAGGAATCCATAAATGCATAAAAAAACTTGAAGAGGTCATTCTTGGGTTATTTAATTACCGCACACACAGGAACTAGGCCTTTGGCAAGGTTTTCAGACTCGAAATGTTGTACATCAAATAACTGCTTTTAAACATGAGAGAATATTTTATTGCATGTCATTGAATTATTTTTATCAAATAACGAGATTTATATTTATCCATAGTAAACGACTAATGTATGTGCGCGTAACTAAATTTATATCAGTTTATTTTATATTTAGATAAATAATTAAATGTGGTAATCCCTAAAAATTTCATCGAAATAGGGCTAAATCTAGTGGGTTAAAAAATGGCTGACTGTCCTAAACAAGAATTTTACCTTAAATGTGTATACGAAAGACAAAAATAGAAAATTTTCCGCAAAAAATATTCATATGTTTTCAATAAAATTGAAAGCTTCAGGCTTCAGAAATCATAGAAAAGAAGAATCTTATAGACGCTCTTTCAGCTCTGACAATATTCAATATTTTATATGTATAGATTTCATTAGTTGATATGAGTGATTTCCTTTAAGCATACGAGATGGTGTTTATACCAGATTCACTAACATTATCATATCTATACTGTATTACAGGGGTCTGTGACTTTGCCAAGCTCCGTTTTCCATAATTTCTCTCTACTCTACTCACTCAGATTGATTGTACTAAATTATTATCATACTATCCTGTCAACTTAAGTATTTCCCTTCATTTCAGTTTCTTTTCTCGGTATTTCAATGCGCCACGATTTTTGATAGTACATTCATAAAATTTCTATCAACCTAACTTTTCAAAGTTTTTAATTTCCTTTTTTAATATTTTCCTTGTGATTATCTTCATAGAGAAGATCAATTCCCTTCATGAGTTACCGATTTGCATTACTCTCACCAAACGCTCCATTTCTTTTCAATTTATAAACATTTAGTGTATTATTTCTTACACCCTGAATATTTTCTTATACAGTTGTAAGCAATCAGATTTTTAACTGCATTTCATTCAAGAATCTGAGTCAGAAAGCACCTGCACTGATGAGTTTTTGGTATTCTTTAATTATTTCAGTACTATATTTGTCAAGGTAACATCACCGATACATTTTCTCGCCTTTATATTAATTATTTCTCTCGCGCATGACATTTATCTCCGCAAAATTCTAGGTTAGCTGTAGAAGAGCGATGAAAATGTAAATACAATAACAGATATTTCACAAATTAAATAAACATATCGAAGTTTATTTGCCTTCGGATATTTTATCTCTTTGTCGTTGTATGTTCAGCGTTTTATAAGGGTTCTTTAGAAATGCAGATGCCTTATAAAAATCGTTTCTTAAGCTTAATCCTGAAGTTCAGGGCACACGTTCGTGGGGAATGCAAGTGGTTAAAAATTAAACAAAGTGGTACGGAAGGATGTTAATATCTCTTATAGTTAACATATTTAGACATATGTTTTTACTTTTCTAAAATCATATGCAAACGCATATGATTTTAATAATCATGTGTAATGTTTACTTCCCAAAACACTTTTGGGCTATTACTAACAGAATTTTGAATGTAGGATATTCATTGATATTGAAATTACAGATACAATTAGCCTGGACACCGTGGTCAATATGCGTAATAATTTCCGTAAGAACCTGAAGAAATTTTTAAACTGAAAGTGAAAAATTTTGATGAGACATCAGAGCAATAAAACAGAAAAAAGTCAACTTACATAGATAATTAAGTAAAGTATCGAGTTGTTAATGTGTCGGATGTTAATATGTCGGAAAGACAGAAAATATTTTGAGAGTAAATTATCTTTGCTGCTAATTTCTATTTTCTAGAAGTAGCTGTATAGAGAACCTCTCTAAGGTATCTGATACATGTGTTAATATTGACTCAGAGAACTGAGATACTGTATTTTATGCAGGAAATCTAATCTGCATATTATATAGAGATCGGCCATAGGTTATCGCGAAGTGCATAAAGACATACAATTCCCATTTTGAAGTGTAATGGGAAAGAGAAGATTCCTTCTAATATTTATTTCGAATCACTACTCCTAATCAATTAATAATTTACATTTATCACGCGATCCTTATATTACTGTATAGTAATATAAGGATCTAGATCTAGGATCTAGATATAGAGAAATATATATTGTAAGAAATATCTTCTTTCAAGAAGTTCACTCATGCTTTCAATCTCATTGCTATTCCTCACCATTTTCTGCGATGTCATGGAAAGAACCTTTCAAACAATTTTAGATTCTATGCACCATTGAAGTTTTCTTAGAAAACAGGCAATATCGTTTTAAATTATACAAAGAACTACTTATACCCTCAATTATACTATTATTCGACTTGGGACCTTTTAACAAACGTTTAGTAAAGCTTGAGGTTTATTTCCTCTCACGTCTTGTTTATCCCTCGCAGCACTCCTTTTCGCTGCTTCTTGAAATATCGGTGACGTTTTCGCAGAAGTACAGAGCGATGCATCAGGCATCTTTAAAGATTCAATGTCCTTTCTCTTCCGTTATACGTAATTAAGCGTATAAATAAATATATTTTTAATTACTTAAATATTTATTCGGAGATGTTCATTACTTAGGTTTTAATTCATTGTTTCATCTCTCATCAATTCATACATGTTTACAAACGAAGTATATATATTGCTCCAAAGTGATGAAGATATTGGCTACAGACCAATTCTTTGAAAGAGAAATTGTTGTAAATTCGAAGGTTTCCGAAGATAAATTGTTCGTTTGACAAATTCTTCGAAAATAATGCTACGGTATAAATTCCACATGCAATGCCCGGACTCAACTCAACCTTCAAGAAGTTTCACTGAATAGTTATACTGAATAGAAGTCAACTCCAAATTAGTTTCTTCGATATAGATTATTAGATAACTTCAGATTCATTAGAATGATTTATTTTCAAATCATTAATTATTTGAAGAATTGTTCGTTCGAAGAATTCATTTTCGAAGAATTTGTATGCTCCTGAGGATGGCAATGGAAAAGGTTAGGAAAGGAAATAAATCTGCAGAAATATTTAAGAAGGTTTCTGCAGCCTTTGGTTTTAATTTTAAGACTCTAGCTAATTATAAGAATTTAAAATGACCTTATTAAAGTAAACTTATGCTTCATAACTTTTTCAAGAGAATGTAAACCTTCCCCTGTGCCCTGTGTGAACTCGCCCCAGTTAAGGGGAGAATAAATAATCAGTCAAATTAAAAAATATGATAATTAAGGGTATAAAAGACCACAGTAAAGATGAAAGCTAATGATTGGGAATGAAAAACGGGTAAACAAGTGCAACAATTAAAAAGAGAAATATTGGGTTGTTCAGATGAAAATGTATGAAATGAGACTAAGGGTGTAATTGATATCTTTATCCAAATTAAACACCAGAGGCCTGAGTACAACTATATCGCTGTTTTACGAGCCGAAGGATTCCTTGTTCCCAATGCGGCTATGACAGCAGATAGTCCTTCACTGATTGATTGTGTATTCTGTCCAATTAACGTGGCTGTGCGTGTAAGGACATCAACGGGTTAGAATTGAAAAATTCGACGATTGATCAGATTTCTGACTGCGGAAGGTGTTAAACCAGCCGATATTCATTGCCGGATGGTGGTCGTATATGGGGTTGACTGTGTCCGAGAGGTCCACTGCTCTACCATAACGCGCATCCACAGGTCTCCAGGGTTACACAAAGTGTTCTGTCCAAGTTCAAGAAGAAACAGATTAAACATCTTCCCTACAGCCCAGAAATGTCACCCCGCAACTTTCATCTGTTTGGTCCGATTAAAAGACATCTAAAAGGGACTAGGATTACCATCTAAAGGACACAGTGAAGGAGTGGCTCTTACTCTGGAAACAGGGAATCCTTGTACGGAATTGGATGGAACACACAAAAAATCAGTAAATGACTTGCTCTTGTTACAGTCACAGGAATTGTGGGAACAAGGAATCCTTCGGATCGTGAAAAAGCGATATAGTTGTGCTCAGGCCTCGGGTAATTAATTTCGATAAAGACTTCAACTATACCCACAGTGTCATTTCGTACTTTTTCATTTGAACACCCTAATGTAAATTGTTGAAAAACTGTGTTCAACTACCCCGGTCGCCACTACACAATTATGGGGTAGCAATGAATTATCGAATAAAAATTATTAGTGATTAAAAGGTGGGCTATAATTAAATAGGATTGAATTATCAAATAAATGGAATTTGTAATATTTTTGCAGGTATTTACGTTGTGCAGAAGAGCGGGATTAAATAAGATTTTAGAAAAATAATTTTACCATTTTTGTTTCGTAAGTATTTAGTATTAAAAATAGAAGTAGTATTTCTTATAAAAGTAGTGGTTTAGTAGAACTACTATTTTTTCAATAAATAAATAATAAATGTTTTACTAAATACTTATTACTCAAATTATTCCTCTGATTTGATATTTTACCCTGCTTATGTTTCCCTTCTTCCATAAAGGATGAAAGTATGTTTTCATTGGCTAATATTTCCATGGCTGAACTCTCTGAACTTTAGCACACACCAATTACCGTTGACTAACTGTAAGCAAGTCTCCTTCTTCCAACGAGAACCGAACCTGGCATAATTTCTTAAGAAGGACGCACCACATGCTAGGATTAATGAGGAAAATATTTTGTCGATTGAGAAGAAAATGATCCATATATACATAAGAAACGTGAACCAGCTATTACATTTCATGGATGCCTCATTTAATTTATTTCTCCATGGTAAGAATCACTTAGGCGCGGATCAATGATTTATCAATGGAATAAGCGACTTTTTATTTCAGCAACTTTTTATTTATTTGCTGTTGCAATATTGTTATTGGAGAATTTTTGAATTATGTAGTCTTTATAGTTCAGAGATTCAAAGCTTCCCTCACGTACACTCCTGACCAAAATTAACGCAGCACCTCCCTAGCGATCCTTACGGCCGGTGCTGCGTTAATTTTGGCCAGGACTATACCATGCGTGCGGTTGGTTTACCAACTTGAATTAACTTTTCATTCTTTTCAGAAAATGGACGACAGAATAGCGACAAAAATCTACTTAATATTTACAATATAGGCACACTAATATTTAAAATAAATATTTTACAAACAACTTGAAATCGAAAGTGATATTGAGAATGAGGTCAGAAAATTAATATATCGCTGGATATATCGCTAGAAGTGAGTGAAAGTTATAAAATAAGTAAATAGAATCAATATTAGAGGACTTGAAGTAGCTCTGAATTTGTGTAATTTCTTATACGTTAAGAAACTGTTATCAAAGATCCTAAAATATACCGGCCGTGGTGGTGGAGTGGTCAGCGTGCTAGCTCGTTAACTAGCTCGAAACGCTCCAACCGCACGGTTCCCGGCTAATCAGATTTTTCCTTTCCCGGTTAGGGAGTGTTTGTTTGTCTATGTTGAGTGTGTGTGTGGGTTTGTGTTATTAGCAAAAAATGCAAAAAAGGAATAAAATTAAAAAAGGAGTTAATTGGAGGAATAGCCTTCAAAGGCTAAAATTCGCCCATAAAAAGACGGCATTAATATTATTAAAATAAATTGTTTCACCGTATATATGCCTCGTTTTTAATTTATCGATAAAATCAGATCAGTCTATGAGTCAACGATTTTATTTATTCGCTTTATATTTCAGGCTCGGATTCTTTCGAACTTTAAATTCAATTTCATTAAATAATCCTCTTCCCTATGAAGCTATGAAGTCATCACTGCTGACATGTAAATTACTTATGGCAATACATACGTCTCATTTTGCATACTATGCATGCATGGGAATGTAACATCCTCATCCAGCAGAACAGTACATAACAAGAAAATGCGGAAGAGATAGTTAAATTCTTACTAGGTATTTTCTGTAAAAATTCTAAACAGAAATTTAGCGTGAATAATTAGAATAATAAAATTAAGACACTAATACAATATTAAATGGATAGGGGTCTGTCAGTAACATTTGTTATAACAAGTACAGTCAAATGTAAAAGAAAAACTCCAAAAACCGTCAAAATAGGACCTAATTTAGTTTATATATGTATTTCACCCTCCACGAGGGCATCTTCAGAGAAGACTGGTGAGGAATATCCAATATTTGATACATATTTAATAACAAGTACAGGTAAGAAACATTTGCTAACAAGATTTTCCTTAGAGTGATGTAGGGTTTTGAATGGAATGAAAGGCATTAGTAATTTCAATGCAGATTAATTAAATTAGTTTTTAAGGACTCTGTAATATCCGACAGATTGAGGGAAAATCATGCCGATCGTTATGGAAAAGAAAACTTCCAACAGTCTGAATGTCTATTTCAGATGTACTCATTGCTACAGAGATGGGTGGCTCGAAACGAGAAAGAAATAGAAACTGAAAAACGATTCGTTTCAATAAACTCAACTAAATTTCGAGTAACTTTGTGTATTCCATGAAAGTTGGAAGAAATAAAATAGGAACCACTTCTCATAAAGAAACTAATTTACTAATCTAATCTAATCTTATCCACTATTAAACGTTTTCCCTATAATTGAAAACGAGAGAAATGTTTAAGCAACCGAGATAAAGAAACATTGTAAATAACAATCATTCATGGAAAAATGTTTAGCATAGAAAATACTTCAATAACATATAAAACGTCTCAGTTCTTCAAATACATTCAAGTAATTAGCTGCACTGGCTGTTTAGATGATTCCATTGGATTTAATTTTCTTTTCTCATCGATCACGTGGTACATCGTTAAATTGTTAACAAAGTTGTTTAATGAAAAATAAATTGCAACATAAACTGGAAAATTTCGGCATTTTGGCAGAAAAATAGAGATTAATTCAATAACTTCATTCTTTCTTCATTGAAGTTGAAGTATTTTGTTTCCATATTTTAGATTCTCTTTGCCTCTCACTTTAACCTTTTTATTCTTTTAAACATTCATACACCTCTTAAAACGTCAAAAGTAAATATCATTCCCGGATGGTCAAAATAGCTAATATTATATATTAGGCAATCACTTTTGACAATTTAAAGCGAGAAACCAAAGATTTTAGTTTCCATTTTTCTGCCTTATAATATTAGGAATCCGCTCAAGGTAACTCAAACTTTACTCTTAACTTTCAGCCTCTGGGATGAAACCAAGATGAGAGACGTAATGTTTTAATTTTAAATGTATCGTATAATTGAAATATCTCCATATTTTTTCAAATACTAAGAAAACATATTTTTCCTACTTTGGTGAATGAAATTAGATCGCGTCCACTTTGAAAATATATATCTAGCAGGAAAGTAAACCAGAAAAAAATTAGATTGGAAAAATAGAAAATTAATTAGGCTGAGCATCACTTTTAAGACAATACTAAATAAATTCAAACTTAAAATAAAATATAAACTTAAAAACACATTTTTCTCTTATAAATTATTATACACGCGTTATTATCAATGGGTTCATGACGTTTGGTATGCAACGCTCCCAAAGTATCACTGAGATAATACAGCAATTAACAAACAAGATTTCTTTGATATTGGATTAAGAAAGAGGAAGGAGATCAGTGCCTATTCCGTAATTTCATTTCATCTAGTGATCTTTAATTTTCTGAAGTGCGCATCTGTATTGCGATCTCGTAGCAGCAGGAAATCACGCCTTAGGACGAAGAACCTCTTAGCTTCTGTTAACTTCATTTGATAATGCCGTAACAATCAAAGCTAAATACGTTAGGAGTTAGCAGTTAATATCAGCGATACTCGGTGTTAAGACGAATTCGTCTTCAAACTAATCTATGAGCGAAGTCCCTCCTTCCTCTGTTGCAATTATTCTCCACTTATTAGCTTGATACTGCCATGAAATTCTAGACATTGCTCATGAGAGTCATCGCTTTTCAACGACTAATGAGTATAAACGTATGGAAATGACAAGAGAAGTACTGAAGGCCGAAACGAGAGTCAGTATTTTCCTCCAATTGACCTTCAGTTTGATTTCACGCTTTCGTATGCTAAGGCGGTCAATGAACAGAAGACGGGAAGAGTCGAATACGATTTCCTTTCTTCTCACTTTTTATGTCCTTAGAATTCAAACTCTAGTTCACAATCCTGTCACACAAAACGGGGCATCTCCCATAGAGTGTCAAAGTTCATTGCCTTCAAGGACTGCTACTGCTTAAGATTTACTGAAAGGCTGGAAGTTTTCACAAGAAATGCCATAATCATATCCTTAATGGTTCTATGTTTACAGGGAGTATGGTCTTGGTCGTTGAAATACTGTGTCTGCCATAAGTCGCGAGCGAAAAAAAACTGGAGTTGTAAATAATGATACGGCTACTTACAATTATTCCACAAACATATGATGAAATTTTCGTATCGCGCCTCGTTATCACAAAGTTTGTTTGACAGACGACCTTTTCTGTGGGAAGGATTGACGGCTTGATATGAATGAGGCGTAAAACAATGTAAATGAAATGCTTACTTCCTCTTTTCACGCCTTCCTAAAATAAGAGTTTTGTGGAATTCGAACGAAGTGGAGGAGTGAAATTCATATGAAAACCAAAATGAACTGTAGAGTGAGGCATACTTGGATATCTGACAGTCGCAAATGGTTCTAGCAGATGAATCTTAATTTTCCTCTCGATGGTTGAAGAACGTGTCATTAGGGGAGAGATAATCAACACAAAATGAGCTCCACTGAACCTGAAATGAGCAAAGAAGGAAATCCTTAAACCTACAGACAGCAATGGAACTTCATTAATACAAAAGTTAGCCTTGAATTGAGTTGGTACCCGTATTTTATTGTAAACTATTTAGCCAATGATCTTAAAGTAATTTTAATGAGAAATTTGAGCATTTTCTTTCTGATTCCATTTTAATAACCAAATATTTAATTCCAAATAAAACTTTTTTATATTTATCTGCAATGAAAAATGAAGTTAGCGTTATATGACAGTATCATAAAAATTAAAATGTAATGAAGTTAATTAATGAACACCACTAATATGATGAGTACAAGATTACTCCTTTTTCCAGGATAAATATTTATTTTAATTATTGTTGTAAAACAATAGTATTATGAATGAATAAGAGAATATTTTGGAGTATCTCTTTCGAGTCGACACAGTGGAAGAAGAGCGTCATACTTTAAGTCCACCGCTGATCCATTGTGTTTATTTTTCTTAGGAATTCAAGCAAAACAGGATATAAATGACATTTTTTTATTATTTTACGCTGAAATTAACCAGCCTTTATGAGTACCATAATACAGACGCAAACATCTTATACAAGTATTGCAGACAGACATACGACAACCAAAATATTTTTGGCTGAAATGGCATAAGCATGTGAATATGTGCCATGGCAATCTTCACTTTTAAGAGATTTTCCCAAATTGGAATGTCAATTGTTGCACCACAGTGAAAAATTCCATCCAGTATATCTGGATTACGATTCTTATGACGCTTTCGTCGGCCTTTCTTTAAAAACGCTGTCAAAAGGCACTCTAGTCTCTGAACGACGTTCCAATAATTTTCACTGCGACTCTATTTTTCAGAAATATCTATGGGTGCTTCAGGGATATTCTCACATAATCTTCTTAAATTCTTGCATTTTACAATGTTAGCAAATAAAATTGATTTCTGCATAGCATTCTTAGACGAAAACAGTGAGGAGAACCAACATATACCTGCAAAACTATTTTAACTTTTTCTGGTCAATAATATCTACAATCTTACAATTTTTAAATAAAGGACGATTCATATACCAACTAATTTTTAAAACAAGATTGAAATACCGCAATTGGATATCTTAAAAGTGCGGTATTCTTTCCTTGTTTTCTCTAAATACTGAGGAATGAGAAGAAGAACGTCGACAAAGACGGAGATTCAAAACCTCTAATTCATTAACAACCGTGTTCTAACATTTCTTTCCGTACAACAACTTTAAATATGTCTACGTGACGGATACGGTGATGGTTATAATAATTATTTCTTCTCATTCACTCTTCCAAATTATATCCTCCCTATTTCTCATGGGCCTCTATTGTCAGTTAAATAAATACTGTAAAACGTTACCCGATGGAATCTCATATTAATAACTTTAATGACTAAGTCAAAAGATAAAACTCGGCGGACGATGGTGCTCGGTCATTGATGGTCTCCGAAACCAGAAAACCTCTTTTTGGGTTCTATTTGTGGAATTTGTACTAGTCTTATCTTTTGAATTTTTCATTATAGTTTTCTCTTTTGTCAGCTTCCTTCTGTCGTTTTTTTATGTTTTCGTCGCTCACTTTCTTCTTTTTTAATCCGTGTCATTATTTTGCGTATGGCAAACCGTAATCTCCTCATCTTCACTCTGGTCGGTACAATGCATCGCGGAAAATCTTACGGATGATGAGTTCTTTAGGAATCCTTAATCCATCAACCCACCCAGCTTTCACAATGGAATGCATTTATTTTCATTCGTAATGCAAAAATTCTCTAGAATTCACTAAAATGCTTTCGTAAATTTTCGCGAAAGTGTATTAAAAAAAATCACGATTTTTTGCGCAGTTCTTTCCCTAGCATCATCCGCAAATTTATTTTTCATAGAAAAGCGGCCGTCATCTCCGAAAACGGATGGAGGAAACCAGAAAAAATTCTTAATCGGATGCATCACTTCTTTTTGTTGACAATCACGCAACTTCCTGAGGAAACATCATCTCTGAGGATGTTTTTGATTTTCTCGGTGATTTTTCGTCTTAAGCCAGCAAAGGGAAGTAACGAAGTTCCTAGTTAGAAATCGTGAGAAAAACATTCCACCAGGAGTACAACAAGATGTTGCAGGCAGTGATTGAAAACCATCTATACGTATTATTCGATTGATCACAATCTTGTAGAACGGTTTTCCTGATTAAATACCAAAGGGATACAGAGGGGGCTTGTGAAACAAAAATCACGTAGCGAAGTAATTTAGCGCGGAATAAATTGGGTCAGAAATAACGGCGCCGGAAGATAGATTTTCGGAGACAATTCTCAAAATTAAAATATTTTAGAGTGGGAGAAAAAAGTGCTGCAATGTATATAATATATTCTAATGTAAATAGCAAAAAGGAAGCATTTAAAATGAAGGAGAGCGGTGATCTCTCTATCTTGACAAGAATTCACAACATGACAGAATCACAGTTAACAGTTACATACATTTAAATCATCTTTGAAAATTTCCTCATATTCTTAATACTTAATATTTTTTAATTGAACAGAGTGAGACGGTATTTTTTCTGAACTCTGTGTAACTCATTCGTTTCATTCACCATCATAAATCAAAACATCTTCAAATCAGATAAGTGCCATTAAAATACATTGTTAATGAATTAGAGATTTAAAATCTCCGATACCGGTTTTGTCTGCGCTCAGTGCTTATTGCCACGAGTTTTCGGAGTTAACCCAGCCGTGTTCCTTTTTTTCTTTTAGTTATACTAATTTTAGTTTGTCATTCACAAGGACTGAAGACATATTTTTCATATCACATGCATTTCCCCAAAGGTACGACGGCTGATCCACACATTATCTACTTCATTCATATTGCTCTCGCTTACCGGTCACGATACTAAGTGAAGATCTATGTATATGTAAGAACCCTGCAAGCTGCCTTTCGGCGTGTGGCAGTGGGTGCAGGCACCTTGACTCTATTTTCCTAAACGGTTGCTTTCGTATAGTTCGCGGAAAAATGAATTTTTGAAACGATTCGTTCTAGCATCTAATTCCCCAATCTTTCTGGCAGTATCAGAACGGCCCGTATAACAAGGGGGTCGCATTATACCGGTTACATCATCTGAGAACGTAATTTCTCTGAAATTATTTAATAAATTTATCCTTTAAAATTTTCTTCTATCTTCTAATGATTTCCATCCCGCGTCCTGTAACACCTGAGTAACACTCGCTATTTTATCGTAGCAATTCTTTACGAATCGTATCGCCTTTCGTTGTACTTTTTCTAAATCCCAAATGTGACCTTTCTCGGAGGGATCCCATGCACTACATGCATACTCAAGATGAGGCCTAACTAACGCTAAGTAACATCGCTCGCGAACCTTTTCTTCGCTCCTACCGACTATTCTTTTAACGAAGCCGAATTTCTTAAGTGCTTTTCCACATATATTTCGGATGTGGGCACTCCATGATAGATTATTCGTGAGAGTTACTCCAAGATACTTCACCGATTCTACTGTCATTAGGTTTACCCCACGGATGCTGTAAGAATAATCATTTATTATAGATTTTCTTTCTAAGAAGTTAACTACCGAACACTTTTCTATATTAAGCTCTAATTGTCAATCATTACACCAGTTCAACAGCTCAAGATCGTAAGGTGAGATCTTCCTAGGACAAAAAAATATTTGTTAGAAATAAACGATAGCGTATGATAGGAAAAATTCAAGTTAAATATTCTGAAAATTTGATACGAATGATTTTGCTCTTGACTTATTTTAGCAAGTGATTTGGTTAACCCTTACTGAAAATTTCGATATTTCAATTATGAAATGAATGAGTAATTGTTCGGAAGAGTTTGGTTGAATGAATCACGTTAATTCGGTACCTTAATGAGTTTGGTTATATTCAACGTAGTTATGATTAGTTCTATTGATAGAACTAATAATAACAATTATTATTATCGAGAGTCGAATAATGATAAATAATAATGAAGGTTAAAAAAGGTTTTACAGCCCGTTAAATTTCGAATTTCGCTCTTCACAAAGGAATAGTTACTTTTAAGAATTTTATTTCAGTCACTAAGCGTTCCTCCTCGCGTCTCAAAGGAAACGGATTCTTTCTGCATTCCAGTAGAAATAATTATATCTGCGTTAAAATTCCTAGGAGCTAAATTCGTTTCTTTAGATAGCCTTTAGATGGAATAAATGGATGGGTAGAATTTATTTTATCCTTACCAATTATTCTTCGGTTTTACAAAGCAACGAATCCGTTGTCGTCTGTTTATACCGATTGTTTTAAAGGACGTTACATGGTTTTCTATAGAGAGAGTTTTTTCCTAGTATTGCCAAAAAATACTCTGGGAAGTTTCATTAACATTAATTGAAAACGTTGTTTTCTTAAAATCTACGATCTTTATTTGTAGAAAATAAAATATATGACGAAAATGTGGTTGAGTAGAAAATCAATTTTACGTATTTAGCTCCAAGAACTTTTTGTTTATTTACATTTGACAGCCTGACATTTCATTTTCTTGGATTTTCAGCGAGGAATGAGAGACTGTCATCATCGGTGACTTGAACGTAGAGTGAAGGCATGAGCTAATCTGTTGAGTCGTACCTCAGAGGTGATGCTCCTCAGGTAGCTTTCGAGAAGTTTCAAAGACTATAAATATCTTTCGCAAGTTCACCTAAGGGGGTTGTGGGTTTAACACCCAACTACACCACTGATAAGCGATTCTTTTTTCTATACTACAAGATTTCAAATAATATTTAAAAATAGCACCTTAATAATAGATTCTTTGATTATTACAGTAATATATGTTATGAAAACTTGAATTGGGAGGTTCAACGGTGATCGAAACAAAACTCTTCTTAAACCTATTCAATTCAACATCTATATTTTTAAACAATAAATTTACACACGATCATAGATCATGATCATAATTTTTAACTCATATTTTCAAGTTTAATAATTGACATCCAAATTCAGTAAGAATGCATCTAACATTTAGCAATAATTTCATAAGTTTAAATATGTACAAAAAAATAATATAAAATTAATAAAAAAACCGGGCCAACGTGCCCCGGTCTCCCCTATAGCGTGATCTCAGCTTGACCTCAGAGCATGTTGGATAAAATTGAACTTTGACTAAGGATCGAGCTTTTTCAAGTAGAAATGTGCAAAGGCGATTAAAACGGAAAAGTCGCAATACGGCACCTATATTTGTCGCCGGTCTGTGATGGTCTCAAATAAATGCGGCCCTCGGATTTTTTTAAGTCCTTTTTACCCATTAAGTTTTAGAATTGGAGGAAGAACAAATAGAAGAGGAGGGTGGGAGAGAGATGAAACTTCTTGATTGAAAGAATATCGGTGATCCCGGAGCCTTATATCCAGCTATCGCCGCTGAAAGCAGTGACAGAAATATCAGCTGCTTAGTGTTCTGAGCGACCGCCTCCTTTCAACAGAAATATTTTATATTTATATATAAAAAATAAACATCCTTTCTTTTCAATAAAAGATTAAATACTGAGTTATTTTTTAGTGGGTTTGTGTCAGATGAACATTTACTTCTTGGATCCTTAAGTAGAGCACCGTTTGATTAGGAAACGTGAAACCTCTCATTATTAAGGATCATATTTATAGCATTCGAGAGAGGAAAACCGGGAGGCACTTAGAGCGTAAAAAGACACTGGAAGATTCAACAAAATGTCTTAACTTCTCTAGACATATTTCAGCCTCCGTTTCTGAAATTATATTAATGAAAGAATGCCGAAACTCAAGTTTTTTTCATGCGATCCACTGCTTGGGCAGTGACTTCATCCATCGAATCCATAAGGAGGCAAGAAAAAGACAAACTTTTACAAACCAAAATATTTATGCTACTCTTAAATTGAATGGTCATTTGCTAATAAATATTGTGGCTTGTAAATGCTTGACTTCATCTTGGCTCCAAGTTTTTTCGGTTAAAATGTTAGGAGTGCTTGCAATGTAATTCTATAATTGTAATTTTAATGTAAGGTAATGCATATTCTCCATCATGAAATCGAGGCGAGAAGAATGTGGAAACCTATATTTAGCTATAATTTGGTCTCAGACTCCCAACTCTATGTTTTCACAACAATTTCAAAGATTTTTTTGTCCAATTACTTGCTGTTTAGAGAAAAAAGAAGAAAAAATGGGCAGATTCAAGGGAGGACTCATTAACTAAATAGGGAACACTGATTGATATCTGGAGTGTGCAAATCTATAAATGTGTGTAAAGCCGATATCCATAAGCTCTCGACAATTCTTACCATTTCCGCATTGATAGGCTAGATAAGGTAGGATTACTGGGTAAATAAACTCCTGCCATAAGCCTCTTACGGCTCGAGGGGTCGAACTTACTTCAGACACGGAATGAAACTGCTGTCGGTTCGAGTGGAGTTGGGTTTTTGTGGATCAAAGGACGAAGCTAAGGACAAAGAGGCTGGAAGTGCGGTTGAATAACGTGAATGATTGAGAGGAAAGTATGGTTGAGATTCGGAGAGATCGTTTTGCAGGAGAGAAGAATGGAGGCGGATATGCACATTTCTCTTGTGAAAACATACTTTGATTTGTATGTTGCTAGTAGTTTTTAAAATCTGCCAAAGTATCCTTGACATCAGTTTTGCCATAACAAAGCAATACTTCATCACCTTATATTCATGCGCTTCTTATTATCTGGTGAGTATGTTCTGAAATGTATTAATGGTGTTTTAAAATCCTTGGTCCTGAGAAAACGAAGTTTAGCATACTAAAAAATGGAGATTTTGATTCTGACTAATGTCTTCCATTTTCAGTATGCAATTGTAAAAAATAATACTAGTTACAGGGTTCTCTTCTGCGGAGGAAAATGTTAAACCAAAGAAATATGCGTACAAGGAAGAATGAGTTCCGCATAGCCATCTTCTTCCGTTTTCTGCTTCTGGGGACAGGAAATCTTAACTTCTGCTGCTTAAATTTTTTCGAAATTATTTCGCCTAATTGAATGTAATTTAATCGCTTCTTGTGATGTATGGGTTAGATGAAAGGTCTTATTTTTAGTCTCGCCCGATTATGAGCGTTTATTTAGCTTATAACTTGTTTATTGTATTATTCGCCACACAAGTAAAACGTTAAAAATAAATTTTTATAACTTGCATTGTCTTAACATACATAAAGAGTAATTATTGATCAACACTTATCATATTCATAGTAAAGATAAGGCAGTTCACGATGAAGATTGAAATTCAAAATTTTGTGGCGAGTAAATTTTCACCTGTCAATCGCAATTATTTATTTTCTTTACTGTATTCCTAATTTCCCTGAATCCTTAAGATTCTTCAATCAAACGTAATAGCGAAGCAGGAAGAAAAAGGAAAATACCTATTCTGCACAATCATGATTAATGAGTCAGAATGTTGGCTTTCCGTTTTACTTCGCTTCCTTCGATAAAGACAGCACAGCGTGTTACTGTTCACATTAGTTATTACAGGGACGTGACGAATCACTATTCAGAATGTCAAACAGTTGTTTGCGTGGTCGATTCATACCACACGGCTTAATATATTATTTATTATATGCTCCTGGTAATATTTAAAAAAAGTTGAAATATAAATGAAACGTACGTTAAAGTCATCACGGGAAAGAGGAATCAATATGAAGATAGTATTAATTATAAACTTATTATTGTGCTGATCACATCCCATTTTTATCGTTGTCATTTCTCTTTCTATGAGGACCTATGCCCTTCATAAGTCGGGGTACGTAGAGGCCCTGGGTATAAGCATAGCTTGCTCGGGCCAAAGGGCACAACTGTTTCTCCCTTACCTTGTAATCAATGAAAAAAGAAGGAATCGCTGCGTAGCTCTATTTCTATGAAGTTAATTCAATTCTACTGGAGAACTGACCGTATGATCCATGGAAATCATATGAAGTGAAAGTCATGGTTATCCCGTTGTTTCAATACGTTTATTCAACAGGTCGTGATTCGGTTCAATTTGGTATCCAAATGACGCTGCAAAATCAGTATAAATCTATTCCATTCATTGTGAATGATTCCATTAAAAGAAAATACCTTTAACGATAAAAAACCTTAAAAAACTTTACGGGATAGAAAATAAAAAGGAATAAAAATTCATTAATTAAGCATATGAAGCAATCTTAAACAGTGAACTATTAAACCTATAACGAATTTAATGTAAAATAACACCGATAATATTATGTTTTAGTATTTCTCATTTTCTTGGCGCAAAGATTTTTACATCACTGTGCTGACTCATTGACTATTTCTCCTCGTACTGCACACGCTCGTAATGTAAATACATAACTTAATATTGAAACGTCAAAATAATCATCCAAATTATATTCTTTAATAATTTCCAGTGATAATTTATTGAATAGATCGGAAAACTTATGAATGATTTTGCTACAGCATCATTATTGACTGTGAGTGTAAAAGATATCAAGATGAAAAAGAACAGATGAAGAACTACTTCAGATGTAAACAGCGCAGTCGCAAAGGGTATTCAGGGAAATATTACATTTGCCCTTAGGAAACGACTAAGTCGATACTGTTTCATTTTCACCGTCTCCAAAACTTTCTTACGCTAATAGTAGCTTATAGTTTCGGATCATCGTCCTTAGGTAATCCATTTTGAGGTGCTCAAAGTGATCAGCTTTCCATAACGATGGACTTACTGTGCGGTCTTAATCCACAGAAAGGAAATTATGGGACGGGCATCAGCATTAACTCACTATACCTCTTCGCACTTCTTCTGCAAGCATCTTACATCGAATAATTTAAACGCCGATCTGCTGTAAATACTTACTATCCGCTCCAATTCAAGGAGGAAGTATCAAGGAAGCGATTGCGCTGTAGTTCCGAGAAGGTCATTCGTATTATGTAATATTTAAAAAATGTCTTTTCCGCATTTGTGGCATGTACCGACTGGACAGAGCGGAAGACGCTCCGTGCCAGATACCAAATTCGTGCCGATTTTGTGCCAGATATGTACCAACTTCACGCTCGACACTGCATCTCCGCGAAAGACGCTGCTAATGGCGCCCATTTAAAAATCTTCCTCAAGTGAACGAGCACAGAATAGAGGTCTGCCCCCAAAGGATGAGAGGTGGAGAAGGGAGGTCAAGGGACAAAGGACTCTCCGTTGATGGCTAGACGGGTTGTCGGGGTTCGTAAAGACGTGGGTTCCCAGTGCATAAGGGGTTGCCACCCGACCCGGTTTTCAGACAACCCCTCCCGAATTGAAGGACTAATCCGAAGTTTGGTTCGATGTTTGTTTGAAAACAAAATCCTAATTCATACATCTTCAGAGAAGACTTCGTATCTCTTCACAATTACACATTGAGCTCAAGATAGAACGCCGCGGAGGTTTCCTAAACCTTTAGACAACCGCGAAAGTTTCATTAAGTAAGCGGATAATAAACAAGTATAAACAGGATCCATTCCTGTTTATAAATGGATCCTGTGTTTATAAGACAAATATTTCACCCAGGGGATTATCTTATCTTCAAAAACTGTTTTAATTATGAGGATGAAAATTGTGAAAGCGAGGATAGGTTGATTGAGGGGTTGCCGATTCATTGTTTAAATATTTCTTATTTTTTAGAACTTTAGTAACAAAACCGATTTCAGGAATTTCAATGTATTGGACGAAGTATTCCATTTTCACTCAACAAATGCCACGTGAGAGGGAGAACTTGAAAGTATGAACGATGATACATAGTTAAAATTTGAAAATTTCGAGTAAATCAAAGCTTATAATCTATTCTGCTGAAAAAAAAAACTGTCAAAAATTGTATTTATGCCACGAATTTTAAATTTAGAAAATAATTTTCGTTATTCGAGTATGTTGATCAATGCATTTTCTCTTGGATTATTATGTCAACGCTTATAACAACAATTAATAATGAAAACAGTCACATAACTTGTTTTATTGTGAAATTAAAATCAGCTCAAAAGCAGCAAACTTTAAATAATACGAAATGAGAAATGAGGTATACGAAAATACTACGAGGTAAATAAAAATGGAGCTGTTGAAGAAACAACTATAGATTATTAAGATAAAATTCAAATTCTTCCTCATTGAAAGAAAACCCCATATCCAATTTTCCATCAATAGATATAAATGTGTAATTACCAACATAACTAATTACCAACGTTACTAATTATCAATAATTGCTAACTAATTACCAACTTGAGGTCAGGCATTACTAAATAAATATTAATATAAATATATATAATAAATACGGAACAGTATTTTTCAAAGATACGATAAAAAGTTTTTATGGCAGTATACTCTCTTTCTGGAGTATTGCCTATTGTCTTGAGATAAACAGAACGACGTTTTACTATCCAAGGAAAATATATTGTAACACAGTTTCTCTTACACATTTAATTAACTAAATACAGATTATCACCATTCGGGTGTTTTAAGGCATGTTGAGGTCTCTGCTCTCAAACGAAAAACTTCCATTTATATTTTACGTTGGGGATAAAACGAAATATAATTTAAAATATGTTATGCTAATATAAATTCTCAAGTATTTCTCCACTCGGATCAACCCAATAAAATGACAGCATTATTTTTAACTGAAAAGTAATATTTACCGATAATATATTGGTTAATTAGTAGATAAATCCATACATTCATTTGTATATTAGCAGAATTAGTAATTTTGAGATTTTCTTGGTGAAAGTTTCAGCTAACAAACATCCAATTATTAGAATTCGCATCAAATTTGTTTAGAAAATACCAAATGGTATATCAAATATAAGATCGTCTGATTTCTCTAAAATCATATACGGAATACCGTGACAAGTAAAATTAAATGCTTGGCTGTTCAAACCCCAGACTATAAACTACGATTAGAGTTCTCATTGCACCAACGGAAGCGAACATTCGAACATCGCGGACAGTGAAGAAAGAAAAATGAACCACACGTAGGATTATTTCAGAATATCTTTCTCAGTAATAATGATAGCTGCAACTTAATGATATTTCCGTGAAGTTAATCATTATTCTATTTAGTGTCATGTTGTTATTTTTTTCGATATTTCGTCGTTGTTCATATCCCTATACTGATAATTCTGATGATTTCCTATGATAATAATATACTGATCCACATATAATAGGGACTAAAACCAGGAGGTGGCAACGCTAGGTTGCAGAGGGTCACGGAGTAGGAGAAACGAAAAAAGAGCGAGAAAAAATGTGTATTGTGAGGCTGACGAGGGTTTTCTTTTCTTTTCTATGGTGCCATCCATCTCGGCTATTTATTCCGTCTTCGGGCTGGAGAGGCCGAGACGGCGCCGCGACTGCTGTGTGCTTCGACTGGACGCCCCCTTTGCCACTTTATTACGATAAGTTTTCCGGAAAATTCTGAGAAGAGTTTGATTGAGTTCGACCGCGAGATTTATCTTCCTCATTTCCCTAGAGGAAGCTTTTGCCGTTTCCAGGAGGAAATGGAGGCGATTGGCGAACTCCAGGAAGCTTCTAAATGACGGAATATCGCCCTACGGTCACCAGTTTCCTCAAGCAGTTTACCACTTAATGCGAGAAATGCACCACAATTCCATCATATTGCCGAAATGGTAAACTCAGCAATACCTACAGGTGATATCGAACTTCCCTAATACGGGTCTTACTTGGTATTGCGAATGGATGCAAGAAAAAGTCACTCTAACTCTCGTGTCTTCCGAATCTTCATTCCGGTGTGTACGGAGGTGCATCTTGATGGAGAAGTACTCGACATTCTCAAGAGAGCCGGTTGCAGACAAGCCAGAATCAATATTTAAAACAAACGAGGTGGAGTCGAAGATGGCTCATTACGCCGAAGCGATTAGAAAATGAAGGTTCGTTGGTGATTTACGGCACGGCGTTTTAATACGTATTTTGAAAATGAAGTGCAAAATTAGAATCAATCATTTAGTTCCTGATATAACCATTGATATAGTGATAGCCCGGCAAACAGGTAACCTTTCCAACGAATGATTTGGCTATCGAAAAATATTTTCGTAGTTTGATGAATATAGTAAACGAATAATTAACAGACAAACTAATTTCTTGGTGAACACGTGAGACCGAAATAATTATAAATAACAGATATAATATGAATACTTCTCTCTTGCTGAGAAAAGTGTGATTATATTTTATCGGCTTAGGAAGATTACTCTGGAAAAGAATATTTTTGGTGATCTGCTTTTTGCATACGAATCTCAGATTTCCTATTTCCTGTGAAATCTGTTAAGTCTTATAATGAAGCGGAAAAAAATAATCAATAACATAATTTCAAATGTTCCCCGTGATAGATAAATGCTAGTGTGGTGCAAATGGCAAAAATTGTAGTCATCGAACATTAAATATTATTTGAAGTGGAAACTGAATGGAAACATAAATAGGCGTAAGACAAGGCTTAATCGATCAATGCATTATATTAGAGACAAATAAATAGCATTAAAAATAGTTTGAGAGAGGAAAATCGGGTGTTGGTTAAAAAGAAAAAATATGTATACAATAAAGAAAAAAATCCCAATGTTGATTTGTATCAGCAACTAAGAGGCTGAGAAACTTTGGTTTAGACCACATTGAAAGATAAAGAATTTAAGATTCATTATTTTTTATAGAACTTCTAGAATAGCTAGCCATACTGTATTACCTGTAGATTTATCTGTCTAATAAACAGCATGCGACTAGGGATATGGGGCTTACTTACTTGGTAAGGTAAACGATTATTTCATTCACCCTATGGGAACGTTGGTATGGCAGTCACTCGACCGAATAGTTCCATCATACCGGTTTTCATGAATGCCTGAAGTTTTCCAGATTTATTTGACATTCATAGTCGGAAAGTAAAATTATCCAAAATCAACATTTTCTCCTCTTTCACTATCCATGATTGTTTCTGTCAATGGCAGTTTTTTTATTTTCATAGAAATTCACTTACATTAAGATAAACAACAAGTCATCAGTTACTTGCAGAGGGTGAACCCTGTGGGGATATCTATACGTTAATATTCGACAGTACAAAGCACGAAGATAATAACATTATTTTCGGATGGCCTTCATTGAAGTATTTATAGACCAATTCGCTCCCTTTATGAAACTATTGTTGATGATGATTAAGGAATATGTATTCTGATACACCTCAGATAACAATCGCTCTTACTTAGATTTTTCCTCTTTCGAGAAGAATAGGCGATAATGACTTAGCAAAATGATGGTACTTGCGGCAATGAAGGACAAACCGCTTCCCCTGAAATTTTCAGCGGATGACTGTACAGGGATATGCCAACTGCAAATGATCCGATTCGTGCTGGAATAAGTCTAAGAGACGCCAGAGGAGCTTCACGGGTCGAGGAATCAGTTAGTCCGGTCGGCGTCGGGATGTTATTGAGCGGTCTCCGATGTCAGTGTTGTTTGTTCTATTAAAAATACATAAACGTTCCTATCGCTTAGATTTTGTTTATTATTCCGTCACGTATCACGTTCTTCGGCGTGGAAAACTTGGCTAGCCTCGCTTTTTTCCTTTGGGTCATAAAAATTAAACTTGTTATCCCCATTGGAAAGAATGTTTTGAAACGGAGATATGAAATCAAAACTTTGTGCTACACAGTTGCTGGAAAATTTCAAATAATCATCTCTGGCTACCGAATCGCTTTTATTCCAATAATCGCTTAACTCTACTAATTGCATGAAATGTAGAACTCTTTCTATCTTCAGTAGGGATATAACTTTTTCGTATATTAGTAAAACTTATTGTTGGAAGTAAAATTAATTAAAACTAAATGATCGTTCTCTAGCGATACTTGTTGGAAAAGTCCCAAAACCTCTAGAAAATGTAATAATATCCCCTAAATAGATCTTATATTAAAACCTTCAGTTTGAAATTCTAGTATAGCTTTGCTCCTAAATATTCAGTTTCGTTTTGGGTTGATGAAAATTTCGAGAGAAATGTTCATCAACATCTTACTGCTTCGGAATATATTTCAGAGGATTGGAAAGAATTCCGCATGAACTGACACTTGCTTCAAATTTTCAGCTAAAATCAATAGCACCATTTAATTCTTTTCATAGCAAGTTTCTTTATGTGCTCAATCGATATTTCATTGAGAAAAGGGCTTCCCTTTATTGGAATTTCCCAGGATTATAAAAAATACAATATTGGAATTCCTGGACTCGATCTGACACATTTATTCCCAAAAAGGAATCAATAACTCAGCATCTTCTTTGTCATCGAACGAAGGATTTTATTACCATTCTATAATAAATTTTCCTGAGGGTGGGGTGAAATATTCCGATTCGATTCCTGTTAATGATAAACAGAATCCTGAGTAACTATTTGTAACGAATTTTCATAACCTTAAATGCTCTCTATAAAGTTCCTTCAATATGAGTGAGCTTCCTTAATATCTACCCCTATTTGAAAATCTGTATATCAATAGTTTGCCAACTTCGTTTTGTGGATTAAATCCAGTTCAAAGTGGGATATTTCCATTCTTTTATTGTTATGACATGATATGAAAATTTTATGTGAAAGTCGTTTCAGTATAACTTTATTTAGAAAATTATATATCGCTAATCAGTTCTCAATTTCCATACCCTAATCGGTTTTTCTAAGGAATATCCTAACACTCACTTGGAAGCATCTTTTTTATATAAAATTGTTTGCCCACCAATTTGACGTTCAAATTAAGTTTAGCAATTAGGTTTTCAAACTCGTCACTTTATATTTCTTTGATATTATCGCTACTTTCAATCAGTAGGTTGGCTTGTAAGTACAGTAAAATTGAATTCTTATGGCCCCTGCACAGAAGCTATTTTCTAGACTAAGCAAGTCTTCCTTCAATAAATGCAGGCAACAAGGGCTTTGGGTGGCTGTACGCACCTTTCGGTGATAATGCATCTCAATTTATACAAGGGATTCACTATTATGTAACTAATTGATATATTGTCATAGAAAACTCCCTACCAAAGTAATAGAATTGTTTCTTAATATTATTGTAGAGCACGTTTTCACGTTATGATCTTGATTGATCTGATAATTTCTGAAACATCTTTAAACATTATATTTCTAAATTCAATTCCTCATTGTTCGTAATTCCGACTATGCTCCTGGCAATTGTCGTGGACGATGAGAAGTATTTGTTTGAACTTTCCTGAGTGGCTCACTCTTAGCTCTCAAAGTTAATCAGAATGTTAAGTATTTATTGCCTTTTATTAATATCCAGGGGGCAAAGAATTTTCTAACTTCCGGTATTATAAGTCGAAATAATCATGACATTAATCTTAGAAGTCTGGTCGTTGTCCTGCAGATCACAAACTAAATACGTAAAAATAACGAAGATGGACAAAAATACATACATACATATACACGTCTTTATTGGGCAAAATTGGGACTAGGAAGTCCCATCTTCCATTTAACCCTTGAAAATGTATGCGTGAACTAATGAACATGCAAGCTATATACTCATCATCATAAAAACATACATAAACTTTTATTTTCAGTAATGGGTCTTTTCATTTCATTTACAAGAAAGATTAAACATTCAAATATCTTTTCTTTACTCCATATTTAACTTAAGAGGAGATTATAACACTAACTAGTACTTCATTTTTTATGAAATATTTTGTGGATTGTGGTTTTTGCTTTATTTTGTTTTCAATTGTTTTGTTACCTAAAAAATTACAGATTCTATAGATAAGTACTCATCCCAAATTAGGCATGCATAGAAGATCATCATGGTTTAACCACGCTGTTCGGAAGAGACACTTGAATCCAAGCATCTTTAACTTGGTCAGAGACGTAGACACCTTTGAACCAACTATCCTAATCTATTACCATCACGCATAGTTCACGGAAAATTTAACTTTTTGAATCGGCTGTTCCAAGTTCCCCTGAGTTTTATCAGATATCTTCTGATCGGCATAATGACCAGACATGACGAATACCATCAACTACTTCATCCAATAATGCGTTGTCATAGATTAAAATATCCGATTAATAAATCAGACAGTTGAAAGAGTCGTATTTCACTGAAGAGCGATGGCCGGCAATGTGAATGCTCAGTAAAAGAGGAAGACGGTTGATTCACTATGCTGTCAGTCTTAAAATAAGAGGTCAGGAAAGAAAAAAGGAAACGGAACAAGTTCTCTCAGACCCTTAATGAACCAAGGTCGACGAGACGTGACAAATTGTAGGTCTTAAGCGTGATCGAGTCTCATTCGAAATTTCCGATCGGGTCGATTTCCTCTCCTAAAAGAATGGTTATGAAGTTTATTGTACTTCCGAAGGAAAAACTTATGTGCAAAGTCACCTTAACTCTTTCCTTATTTATTGTACTTGTTGCGCAAGCCACGATCTTCGGTCTAATCGATCAGTGAATAACATCATAGCTTTTGGCGATCAGGAAATTGTTTCTTAGAGAAAAATTTTGAAGAGCCTTCAGTTATGATATTATCCCTTTCTGAGAAACAGTTGTACCGGAAAAGCGATACTTTCTATGTAATCTTTCGGCGAATGCAAATTTTTCGCAGGTTTTAGGACCGAGGTAAAGAATGCGTATTCGGAAAACGATATACGCCTGCTTAAAATATAAAAAATGACGATATTATATTCGACACTAAAACATTACAGTGTTTATAGTGAAATATAACTTGAATGAACTGTTCTCTTTTCGTCATATAGGTCAGTTTCGGAGACGAGGTCACCGAACGCTTCAAAGATGACGAAGGCAGGAAAGACACTGGAATTGTCGTGGGCAGCAAGAGCACTCCATGTTAGCCGCATTGGATGATTCCCATGCTTATTCGCTATCAAAAGTTTGTTGAATTATTTGGGCTGGATTGAAATGGGTGGGTCAAATATTGAGGGAGGAGGGATTGGCGAAGACTGTAATTTAGGGTAGAATTCTGGGGAAAAACAGAGGAGGAAGAAAGAGACAAAAGGTGTTGGATGACATAAGAGGTGGGGTTAACTATAAGGAAATGAAGGAGATGGCGCTTAATAGGGATTTTTGAGTGCACCGGAAAGTAGAACACTCATGAATGAATGCCTGATTCACAATCCGTTCCACCAATGGAAATCGCATTTCGGCAAACGAGGTTCTGCGCAGGATAGAGTTATCTTCGTTGGTTGTGGAACCACCGTAGTATGATTCCTCTGCAGAGGAACTGGGACCGCCCAAATCCTTTTACCCTTTCATCGAAACCCGCTTATAAATGGGCTCAGGAAGGCTTCTGATTAGCAGCAGCTTTCACGTGCCCATACTTTCGCAATTCGTCCTCATCGGCTCCTTTGAAGGCGGATTTTCACAGCGTCCGCCTCTTTTCTCCCCTTCCACCGCTAAGGTAGGCGTGACCCGTGGCGCCAGAGTCTCTATGCCGTCTTTATCGGCCACGGGTGACGGATGGGCCTATCCCGAGGTCACTCGCCGGAAGGGGGGAAAGAAAGAACGTATGTACCCAACGACTTAGAGAGTAGAGCATTGACAAACGCGGGTACGCTCCTCAGACGTGAATAGCTGCCCGTGGAGCGACAAATTCCGCTGGTATCGAATGATGGTCCTAATAAAAGATAAGGACCAAATTAGATTAGGATGGCGCGAACATAAACTGAGGATATGGGAGTTTTTTCTATCTGGAGACGATTCCAAATTCTCTTCCGCTTTTGCTTTTTTCTAATTTCATGGCGTATATTAGATTATCGATCGGAATCAGGGACTGAGTTTAGTCATTTAAACTGTCTGTGATAAAATTAGTATAGATTAGAGGGGCGACATTATTCTGGGACAGAAAGGCGCTCGTTGGTGCCGGTCGATTGGAAATGTCAACAAATGTCAGTCTTCCCATTCAACCGTGAAGTATGTTTACAGATATGACAAGAAAGCCATTCTCACGTTAAAATGTTTTAATTTATTACATACATTTATAAAAGAAAGAATACTCAATAAAAATAGGAAGTTCAAGATTTTGAGAATTAGGCCTTCATCTCGATAGCATCTTCACTGATTTTCAGAGCAGAGGAAGAGTTTTAGGGCAACTACTGCTTCCTTTTGGTGCTCCTCTTTTCACGAAATCATTTGATTCTTTAGTGAGATTTTCAGGTAAAAATTCGGAATTCTATCAGATGTTATCATTCAATATCCGATACTTCTCAGTAATGTCAATTTTATAGACAAGAAATAGAGTTTATGATGATCGAAATCATTTGATTCTTTAGTGAGATTTTCAGGTAATAATTCGGAATTCTATCAAATGTTATCATTCAATATCCGATACTTCTCAGTAATGTCAATTTCATAGATAAGAAATTGAGTTTTAATATTTACAAACTAGAATGTAAAGTTTTTCCTTAAAAATCACAATCTTTCAGTGGAAATCCTCAGCCTATGTTAGTTTTCTCGAGCAAAATTCGCAAAGGAATAGCGCCACGATAGCTAATTGAAAGATCAGTAACTATTGTAAAGAATGCGACGAGATTATCTCCTAGACTAATCCTACTTACAATCGCGGATTCGAGTCTTAACTCTACCATTTATAGGTCGCAAAACAACGGGTTATCCTTTTAAACTAAATACTATCGGAAATAAATTTTTTAAATGAACTGCTCACCGGGATCGCATATCTAAAAGGAAGATATTGGACACTTGCCAATTGACGTCACTCAAGAGTGTCCGAGATATCAACCAAGTAAAGGCTAGTTAATGGAACTATTGCTTCATAATGTAATGTGGAGTTTCGAAGCTAGAAAGATATCTTGGATGCCGCTGCGTAAACGGAGTAAGACTTGAGAATCTGGACCTGTTTCATTTGATAAAATATTACCATAAAGGCAATAGTATGATTTGTGATAGCCCTTGATTCCAATCATAAGAAAAAGTATAATACATATCGACAAGCAATAAAATTAATTCTTCAAGTGATATGTTATAATTCAATCTTCCTCGTGAAACTTTATTAATGGAAGATTCATAATTTATTTTACAATTATCAATGATAGGAAGCATACTAGAGCTAAAGCTAAATCCTAGAGCTCATTATTAAAATAACCGTAGAAGCTTGTCATAAAAGCCTTAATTGTCTTCTACGGAAATTTGTAGTACACCGAGATGAAGAAGATATTGAACGATAAAATTTTTCAATGAGGCCATATGTAAGTTTCCTTGATAATGAAACTTAGCTGATATGCTTAAAGGGAAGGAAATATCTCAAGCAGATGGGTCACCGTCTTTGGTTAAAATCCTTTTCCTCCTAATTTAATTTCAAGCTAAATTTTGTTTCCAACAAACAATCAAATTAATACAGGCATGTTAGATTTTCATTCATATCGAATAAATTATAATTATATCCTCGATTCGGCTGAACTCCGGCGTCGGTACGTGGTACGGACAAAGATTTCGTGTTACTCCGTGCCGACCCCTACCGCGGTGTTAAATTGATGATATTGTGATTATTTACGGGTAATAATGTATAAAATTTTAAATGTGAAACGATGGTTTAAAGTCTAATATTATTGCTTTAAAAGCGTCTTCTCTCCACAAATCATATATGAGTATGACCTTGGGCGTAGGAAAACGCATCGATTACCAAGTTGAAAATTAAAACAAAATCGACACATATTATCCCTCACAAAACCTCCTCAAATTTTATTCAATAGATTTTGACTTTGTTGGTTTGTGATCTACTCTGACATTCTCTAAAATCAGACATTTCATAGCATTAATTTGACCAAACTCCGCGTGATAGAAGTGTTCAAGCAAATTATTTCTGAACAATGTATTTATATTTTCTAGACTGAAATTACACAATGTACCATAGTCCTAGTCATTAGCAGCTTTACCAAGTCTAGGCTCGAAAAGTGGTTGGCTATTAGACTGGCTTTTATCGTTTTATCGTTAAGACAAAATCCAGAGAAGGAAGCCCTCGGAGAAGCTGCTAATGACTATCTAAAGACTGCTAATGATTATCTTAATGATAAAAGCCATTCTCATATTCAACAATTCCTTCCCTTTCATTTCTTAAGATTTTAAATACCATTTTAATGAATCAAAAACCTACTTTAACCCAAAGCGTTTAAGAGCAAGAGGAACCGTCAAAATGGGTTGCCAAACTGACGGTTTTGCAACGCATTTTAGCGTTCTCGTTATGATTTTAGCGTACATACATTCCCATTGCTAATATTTAGCTACTTGGAATCCAGTCCTCGGAACGGAACATTACGAAACTTTGGATCCCTTGGTGAATTTCACCAAAGACCCGCTTTCGAAGGCATCAATATTCGAACGTCTATTCTTAAACAAAAATAAACCATCGGACATTGGAGGCCCACAGGAATCCCCATTTTCCCCACTGAAGAATGCGATGTGCGTTCCAACCAGAGCTCTCCTCCGAGTAATGACTTTGCCACCCACGTAGCAGCACAGTATCGCCCTCTAAAAACCGATCGTTTAAATAGTCACGGGAGCACCCACCGGAGACCGCACCAACGCCAGCGCCCCATTTAATTGCCCCGTCTCCACTTCCATTGTTTATAAGGCCGGCTGCTCCTTCGAGAGGCAAGATTGGCATCTCTCATGAGCGGTGCACGGGAGGGGCAGAGCACCACGGCGCGGGTAATACGTAGTTTTCCGTCGTTGGCGCCACTTGCCCTCGTAAAAGCAAATGAATCGCCTGTGTTTATTGGGACCGCCGGGGCCTTGGCGCCACTATGCCACAACTCCTCACCGCTACCCACACTCTCTTCTCCACGGAAAATGCAGGCAGAATCTCAGCCTTGAGGGCCCCTCCTACCTTTCCATCCCAAACAGGGCCCTATTTTCCGAATGACCAAGTAAAGATCCCACCTGATCTTTGAAAGCCTTTCCCGACAACCCTTCCGGTTGAGGAGACGACGGTTCTTCTGACGTAATGGACCGGGGAAATCCTCCACCGATACACACACGATGAAAGGCCGAGGGTTTGCCCTTTGAAGAAGGCTTTCTTCGGGTACGTCAACCACCCCAGAAGCTCATCCAGTGTGTGCCCCTCCTCCTCCCTCGTAACCTTCGTCTTCTCCTCCTCTGCGCCTCCCCCCCTCCCACACATCAGCACCTCTTTTAAGCGTGCACGAGTGACGGAGGCTATGCGTTCTCTCAAACGATTACCCGCGGTGAGGATCCCTTGCGCATTAAGAGATTTTGAGGGGAACGGAGGAACGAATAAGTACGAAGGCACCGCTTCCCAACTTTTCTGGAAGACCGCGTGCATCTTGCAGGTGATATTTTCGATGGTGAGGTCACACTGTCGAGAATATTTTCTTCCGCAGGTGACTGCCGAAGCGTCTTTAACCGTATGCCCAGTGTTCCGTCCAGTTTGTCCCCGGGGGCCGCGCGGACGGTGCATAAATGAGCCGAAGAGCCTTCCTTCCGAAGCGTGGGAAGAGAGCGAAGAAGAGGAAGGGTTAGCTTTCGTGGAGCCCGTTTCAAGCGAGCGGAAGACGGAAATCGTGGCAAGAGGTGCCAATTTCCATAAGTGCGTAAACTTCCATGAGTGCAGATTAACCGACGGCCGCGGGAGGCAAACGGAGTGGAGGATTACGGAAGGAGGAAGTTTATCCGGGACAGACGTTGAAAGCACCGGATGATACAAGGGAGCCGCAAAACTTTTCGGGGCCCTTTACCCCACCATTTGTCGAGGAGAAGAGGGGAGGAAGTCCGGCGGTAAGACTCTTTTGCCTGCCTTCAGTTGCTCCCTTCCCCTCTCATCCGGCCCCCCTCCGGTGCTCAACGCGACTCCTCGCGTCAGAGGAGCGGGGGAAGCGGTAAAAAGCAGCAGCAACGGCGGGAGGCGTGCATCTTTCTCACCGCTGTCACGGAAGGAGGTAACGCTCAACGGGACTCGTTCACCAAAACACCGAAAAATAACACGAGAGGAGGAGTCATCCCCAGCGCCGAATCCACGAAGACGTCGCGCAGATTCTTCCTGTTCGCCGTAAACATTTGCCCCTTTTTTCAACATCTCCGAGGAGATAGGGAGCAGGTCGTTCCCGCCAGAAGGGGGAGGTGGTGGAGTGATAGTGTGACGTCACAAACAAACGATCGCCACCCATTTGGGTCGTGTGCTCTCCTCGATTCTTCGGTGGGGTGGAGTGGGTGTAGGGAGGGAGAAATCGCCCTTCCCCAGTACCCTCCTTGCGACCCGCAATGACCAGCACACAAACTCACTGGACGCGCCAACGGGACGCACTCAGTCTGACGCGGCGTATTCTTGCCATGTCCGCGCTTCTCTACACGTTTTTGGGGCTCACCGTGGGCACGCTCTATTGCTCCGTGAGACCTAGCATTTCCCCGTGCACGTGCACGCTGTCCACCGGCCGAACCATCCAGATAGTATGCGAGCAGATGAGTTCGTTCGCTCAGGTGAAGGAGGCCCTGGATAAGGGAAACTTCTCCCAGCGCAACGAGTTGAAGAGCGGCGAGATGCCGAGGTTTACCCTTAGGATATCGCACTCGAAGATGGAGGATTTGGAGGAGCGCTCGTTCCAGGAGTTGGGCTTTGGAATGGAAAAGCTCAGGCTGAAAAACAATAACCTCACGTGAGTGCTTTTCTCTTTCTGTTTTGTTTTTGTCACGCTGAGCTTTGCTCGACCTCGGGTCGATCAGATGACGTATTTTTATAATCACGACGACCGGAATGTTTTCAAGAGATTGAAAGTCCTTAGCCTTAAAAAAATGTTGACTAGCCATTCGGGAAAAAATTGTTTCCTTGGAAAATTTGTTTTCAAGGGCCACAAGAATAGAAACTTCAAAGCTCCCTAATTGCCTAGGTAAATTTTTTCGTAGATGTATCGATTTTAGTCCACACATTTTTTTATGAAGGTGCTTTAGGCGAAATAAAGGATAAAGATATTTTCGATAGAGAGGAAACTATTTAAAGAGATTGTTATTTTAATGGGCTGTCTTAAGTGCATGCGCTATTTATTGGCCTTGGTATTTAACTAAATCTGTCTGGCTGGATTTACTGTGATGTCCATTCCATCAATGATTGAGAATAAAATCAAAGCAATGAATTGTCAAATGCGCTTATAAATATCATGTTTGTAGGTAGATAGATATGTTTAGCCGTAATATAAAAAATAAATCGTCAGTATTGAGTTAAAACCGTATTCTTGTACTAAAGTGATACTGGTAGTCTTATGAGTAATGCCGCTAGATTTTTTTATACTGCAGATATAATAGCAACTATCTTTAGGTAGATTACCATCGAGGATTGTGGTTTTCATAATAAAAATCTAGATCATTTCATTAATTAAAAAATATCCCAATCGTAAGTAATTTTGGGAAAAAAATTTAAGTTGAGGTTATATTTCTTAAGTGGGATCTAACATTATGAAGTAAGTCATCACAACAGTAAATCTACGTTTAGCAATGAACTTAGGTTTAGAAGAATTTCTTCATTCACATAGATAATGTTTACTATAAAGACGCATTACTCGTAATATTTGAATCAGAAAAATAAGGTCTTCAACTAGTAAATGCCTTGGAAATTGTGCTTTTAGATTAGACCAATAGGATTCATTTTATAGGAATAGCAGTTGTATGATCGCATCATTAATGCGATTTATGCATTACCGTACTCCAAAGTTTTATTCAAATCAAAGTTACGTTGTGCTTCTGAAGACAAAGACAAGGATACGATTTTCGAGAGGGGAATTTTATTAAAATTCTGATTGCTGAAGCATGTATTCTAACTTAGCGAGTTACTTGTTTTAAAACATAAATAGCCGTTGATCATCTGAAATTTATTAATATTTGGAAGTGATTATCTAGAATTTTACCTTTTGAGAAAATCGAAATGAACAAAACATTATTCAGAAAAGGTTGACGATAAGATGCAATGATAGGGACGTTGTAAAAAATAAGATCGATCTAAGATATTCGCAGACCCACGCCTAGGAACTCCCGGAGAGTAGGGCTACATCTAAAACGGTTCAAAACGATCGGGAGTTCCATCTCAGTTTTACTTATCACGCTTTTGGTCATGTAATTACGTTTTTAGCCCTTTTCCTATTGCTTACTAGTACACATACCCTCATATCTGTCTCCTTTCCCGTCGCTATCTCGTCAATTAAAATATACTATCCAGTTTAAACGGGTTTACTCATTATTGCAATTTATAATTTATTTACACGAATTTAAAAAGATTGTAGTACATAATAATTTTCGTATATGTTATTTATGTTAATCTCAATTTCGTGTTCGAGATTGAGAAAATCTTAATTCCGTAAAACATGGAAATTTCTTAAAATTTCAATATGAATATTCGTGGTGAATGTAAGTTTAAAGAAAATATGTTATTTCAATCAAGAGTATGAGGTTTTTGAGTAATTTATGAGTTAATTTTATGAAAGTGTGCAGGAAGAGGTTAATGTAAACATTTTTAAAGCATTAAGTAATACTCAGCTTTTGCAGCAACAAAGGCATCTCTCCTCTCAGGAATATTTGATTTTAGGTTTAGGAGATTGAGGGTATTATCCATCTAAAGCCGTCATTAAAAATACCACGAAATGACTTCTCTCGAATTTAAAGAAGGGCGGCAACGCCGCTGTCTTCGCTCCTACTACTGCGAATATTTTATGCTGATTCAGTCCTTCGTTTGACTCGGGTTTGTGTTTACATGTGGGAGAGAGATGGCAACCGTCATTTCGTCATCAGTTCGGAGGGAGGATCGAAGGGGATTCTGGTTTCCACAGATCAAAAGATTATTCCGCGCGACCGATTTTTAAACTAGACGCATTCAAGGGCCGATGACGAATTTTAGATCGGAGACCCCGAGAGGTCTCGTTCGAGGAAACAAAGGGGTTCAGAGGCATCGCGTTTCGTCAGGGTCCGATCTGAAAGGTTATCGCGGAGGCGTGACATGAGAACGAGATCATTTGCGGAAAAATCAACTGCGCGCCAAATGGAACGCACATGCAAGTCACGTGACTCGTTACCTGGGAAAAGTCGCCTGGGTTAAGAGTCAAGTGACGCAAGGAGTTCAAGGGGAAATTGACGGATCTCTCGAAAAGTTGCATTCGTATATTGAGTCAGCCGGGGAAAGGAGGAAAGGGAGCGGTTTCGTTTCGCTTGAATAAAATTGTGGAGGACTCTTCAGGAACGGAGGGATCGATGAAATTAACGTGGAAATCAGAAAAAAATACGGATACGACATGAAAGTTCAAGTGGACCACCGGTATAAAATCGAATCTCACAAGTATTCTTCATGTGCATAGATATATCGCTGGTAGTTTGCGGAATTAGTAATTATTCTGCTGTGTCAGCTAACTTAAGATAGCTCATAATTCGGTATTTTCGATGTGAGATTGTCAAAGAAACCGAAATTCGGTAGCGGGATAATGATTTTCACTGTTGTTTTGGATAATGAACGAATTTAGATAAATTTTAACGACTAATTAATAACTAATAATTTCCAACCGTGGTTCATCGGTATTTCTTAATTTAAATTTTATGTCTTGATGGGCAAACTAAAACAAATCCACGAAATAATTTTTTATTGGCTCCAGAAAACAGTTACTACGATTATAAATTATTCCTATCTTGATTAATATAAAATAGAACCACTCGGTTTTCAAATTTGTTTTCATCGCTTTCTACAACCCACAAAATGTCGTAACATCGTCGTTAAGTGTTGGAGCGAGTCTCTTATGGAAACGAAGCGGCCACTTAACATGACCGAAGTTGAGGTCATCTCAATGCTTCACCCAAAGGTCACCAGTTCGAACCTAAGCGTTGACGGATGACAGTCGCAGCGCACGCGTGTGGTCGAGGTGCGCTTCACCCCTCCTTCACTGGGACCATTCACGCCGCTTAAATAAACATCGCGAGGAGAGACACGTGCTGTCCATTCGTACTTTCCTCCAGGAAAACCTGGAGTCGATGGAACGGCAGGAAGAAATCGGTCTCTCGAGCAGATTGGGGGTCACCCCGAAAATAAGAAGAATAGGCCCCGCACATCCGTCCCTCCCCTCTTTGCCCACACCACATCGCACCAATAAGTGCCATTGGAGGCCGCCGTGGGGTCGCGACCCCGTACACTATCTTCCAGGAGGCGACGTGGGATCATCGTGTAGCTTGGCTCCGGGCCATCGGGCATTGTTTTCGCGGTGACAGTTGCCATGACAATACGCGGTGTGGGAGTCATGGCGAAGGCTAGTTGAGGGATTTTTCGAAGCGGTTAAAAGGGAGGAAGAGGCGATCATTAAGAGAGCGTTGGAGGACGCACGATCGGAACTTTAAAAAAACGCGCGAAAAAATGATTGTGGGGGCGGCGGCCAATGGCGCTGTTCCAATCGACCGAGACCAATTTGCAAGATTGATACTTCTCGCTGATCTCCCATTCAGATCCCGTGCTTGCACGATGGATGAAATTCTGACTTACTTTGAACTTTGAAGATATCGGGACGTGCAAGGACGTGGATAGTGATCGTAAATATAATCTCTCTCGACCGCGTCACGTTCGTTTTCAACGTGACGGAGTGAAAATTTCGTTCTGAGATGGGATTCATGGATTTCCCAAGGGCAAGGATATGACAGATGCTATCCGTCTTCTTCGTGTCTCCCGCAGACGAAATATCGAAAGCGATAAATTGCAGGTGGGAAATCGGAACCATTTCAGTCCATGAATTAAACAACTTCTCGGAATGCATAATGTATGGTCCGAATGGGAATTTCGGATGAGTATACGACACCAAAACATCGATTCCCGCTCCAAAGCTATTCGACGAGAACGTGCGAAGATGTCTGTTTCTCGACCAGCATTAACATCCGTCAAGCTGTCTCTTCACGCCTGAATCGTCGTAAAAAATCGCGATCAATAAATAATAAAGGATTAGTGGTTAAATATACAAGACCCTCTCTCTCGCTAAGACCTCCTTCGACCGGATCGACACTCGTATTTGATCAGGTGGGTGCAAACCCTGAAAGAAGCGAGACAAGGGAAGGAATCCAGTACGTCGAACAATAAATTACTCTTGGAAAAAATATTGGCAAAGGTTACGACAATCTTTGAACCTTTCTCTATATCTCCCTCTGCTCTTAGTAATTCCGTTCCTTCCTTCAGCATAATTGGAGAAGGAACCTATGACGTCGGTTATTAAAGCGGCCAATCACTGGAGATATCTGCGCCGAAGCTGCCCCCTGATGGCACCAATGCGAGAGGGTCAATTGCAGGGCTCAAAGTCGGTGTTATGCATCCAAAAACACCGTGGCGAAGTTTGGAGCTGCCTACACTCCAGGATGCCCCATAAGTTGTCAGTGCGCTTTCCCTGAAGAGGCTGAGAATCATGTGTCGTATTTCAATCACTGTTCTTCCTTCGTCATGGGAACTTCACAAATCTCATATTTAACAATCCGTTTCAAGTGAGAAGATGAAACTATAAATCTTTAAAGGCAAGAGAAAACATATTATCTTGGAAAAATAGCATTCGCAAATGAATTCGGCCAGAAGGTGATCATTAGAGTAATGATACGCGTGCTATTCGCCGCTTCTCCCATCCATGGGAATCAACTGAATCTAATTTCAAACGAATTACCAAGTCGAGCATAATTTCATTGGCTAGCTATTCAGGCATTGTTTGCAAATGACGAGGAGATTAGCAGGATTCTGCTACCGCGACGCTACACAAAGAAGAGCGTTCTGTGGTGTGAAACATTAGTCGGTGCTAATATCCAAGAGATTTTAGATTCTTCTTGGCATTTAGGTGATACACTAATTGTCATCGGTGTATGAACGCTAAATGTATGCAAGCCTATTCAGCAGAGGATACATGATAAGTAAATAAGGCATTACTGGAAGACCTCTATCAATCACAGTGATACATCTGTTAACGAGTAGCCTAGGTAACAATTTTATCGTTATTTATCGGACTGGTTAAGATTAAGACTGTGACAAAGACATGCCGCGATCAAGTTACTGAGATATGAGTGAATAATTGTCTCCTTATGGAATGCCAAGAAAATTTTAATCGTAAAATCACATTGCTTAACTCGCGTGGACATGCTCGACTTGTAATATTCTGGCATGGTGAGGAGAGCGAGGGTACCTCACTCCTCATCCTGCCTAGTGAGTCTCATGCCTCTTAGTATCAAACTCTTACAACAGCTAACAGCTAGTTACAAGCTCTTAGTATCTTACGTCAAAGAGGTGTACCAACCGGCCTTCCGGGCTGAAGGCTTTACAGACAGATCGAACTCGTCAAACTATGACGGATTTGGAAATCAAATATTTTGTTGAATAAGATGGTATTTAGGTTTGTATGAAAACTGTATATAATGAAGTCATTCGCTCCGTCTTTTTTTGCTTAGGTTCGTGCAATTGTTTAATATATTTCAGCGTTTGTCTAAACTTTACAATTTGAAGACCTTTCGCAAATTATGCCTTCGATATCGAAGAATTGAGCTACTGAAAACGAAAGAATAGAGACAGATTTGTACTTTTTCCACAGTTTTGATTATCCACTACCGGTTTCAGAGACTAATCACCATCATTAGTTGAACCATTAGTCTCTGAAACCATTAGTTGTCATTAGTCCCTGAAACCGGTAGTGGATAATAAAACTGTGGAAAAAGTACAACTTTATTTATATTCTTTAGTTATGATGGATTTCCACAGTACGACGCCTTCGTCCATGAGCTAATGAATGAAAAACCGGAGCGGATTATCTTCGATAGCTGCGGTATCACTTCAATTATCTCAGCTTAATTCTATGAGATAATTAAGAATAAGTATGAACACAATTCACTCTACTCAATCCTCAATTTCGGAAGAGATAATCCTTGTCCGTAATTTAGGTTTACTGTTTTTCATTGCGAGAACCCGAATTACGAATTTTGGTTTCATCTGTGCGAATAAAAGGATGTCTACTAACAAATTATAAAGTGTTAGGTGATTGATGTAGAATGATAATATGGATATTAATTTTGCACTATTTTATTTTAGACTCTTTGGTGCTTAAATTTTGCTAACCAGTGAAGACTGATATTTATTATTCTGAGCCGGAAATAGGCTATCGGAGATGTTTCATTACACAAAAACGTGTGACACACCCAGCGTGGTTATTTTTAGGAAAGAACATCAAATTCATTTTTGTTCAATTATTAATTGCACTGCTTTCTTTGTCTGAACTATCTTACATAGATTGACATATTAATATGACTTTAATTCACTTACTAATATACAAAGTTAATATACAAAGATACGCAACATAACTTAGTTTAGTAACTTAAGATTTAGCGTGCAAAACTATTTAAAATTTCAAAGAATGTGATTATTTAGTCACATTAATTAAAGGATATTATTGTTGTTTTCAGTCTTACGCTAGATATAAGTATAAATAGAGTTCTGAAGATAAAAATTAATTAATTGTATAATTTTATTAATTAATGTATTAATTAAACTAAGATAACCAACTAAGAAGTAGTTATAAAATTCTGAAACTCAGTTATCATTTTCAGATTTCGCAAATTCTGAGAAATTGTGCCGAAAAAACTGTGATTACGTATATAATTCAGAGTTAGGGATGGCCTACCACCAAACTTAGTGGTAGGACGCCAATAGGAAAATTTAAATTTGAGAATAATGTACCAAAAATTAATTTATTTTAGATGAGAATTAAGTTTCGGAAGTTATAGTGAAATTATAAAAATCTGTGACAAAGAGTGTATAGGTTATTTACATTTCTCACACTTGCACACTGCTCCATAAAAGTCTGTACCCGAGTTGAAGCCGGGAGTCTGTTGAAAACTCATGCCTTCTACCATTAACTACCAAGAATTAGGAGAGTGGAATGAGACTTACTAAAAATGGTGAAGTGTAAGTTACTTTGCACTTGCTTTCTTCACGGAGCCAAAGTTCTGTAATTGGATCAAGTCCACGAAATTGAAGCACAATCACTCTATGAGCAACACTTTTCTTGGCATCCCACAAGGCTTATAGTGTAGAATTTATCAATGCCATTATTCAGGATCACTCATACCTCACTAAGGTTCATTTCAAGGCAGCCATGAACGAAACTGTGACTGAAGTATACAAATGGCACATTTTTCTCGATCTTGTTTCATAAGACAGATGGTAAACATCAGTACCTATATGAAATCTTCCACGAAAGCAAATCATAGGAAATCATTTCTAAAATTCTAATATCAGAATACGACTCAAATTGAGTTTAATTTATTTGAGGTTAATGGTCCAAGAAAAATCTACTCATGCGAAATGAATCGGGAATCCACGTCGATTGATTTTAGGGTTTCTCACCAACTGGGTATTTGTCATCGATTTAAATCCATCTTTTCATTCTTTCTGACATAAATTACGTCCGTATGGATAAAATATACCGATATCATAATAATGATAACTAGGAAATACACTCAGGATAGTTCCGAATGAATTGTATACAAGCGTGAGAGAATAAATTTCGGTCAAGCACCGATGTTCAAGTATACGTTTGATTTATTTGTTCCTAAAGTGGAGGTCATGACCGTACAAATATAAACGAGAGTTATCGTATTATGCTAACAACAAAAATGTAAGCCATATACAGTACGTGAGGAATTTAAATTTTCTGCTTATCTATTCACCTAATTCATCATGGAAACTTCACCAAAGTGTTTAAGATACATGAATTATTCATTCTTCCTCTGTTTGCGCAATACATCCAGTTGTTATACGAAAAGGGCCATAAACTTATTATCTATCCCTAAAACTGGTACTATCGAGTTGATGAATAATTACAGCGATATTTTCGCGTTAACTTTTGATGTTAACGCGATAAAAAAACAACTCTTACAGTCTGCTATTTTCAAACAAAATAAATTTGTCTCTTCCGTATTACACACATATCGTAACAGTATCGGCTCTGAATCAAACTTTCGTGTGTATACTGGGAGTTGAATTTTATGCGTTTTGAAAAAAAAATGTATGCATATTTTCGATTTTGGCTATAAAAATAAAAGAGAAACTATACATGCTTGAGGAATTTTATTCATTCAATAAAAACACAAAATCTTGTTTGATACAAGCTTTGGTCACGAGGACATCTGCCGGCTAAGATAAGGAAAGCATCTCGTAAATCGCTGTTCAAAGTCATCGCTCTAGATAACCTTTAGCCACTGCATGGAGTTGCAAATTTTCGCTCTTAAAATTAATTAAAACTGTGGAAGAATATTTATTCCTCTAAAAATCGCCATTTTCGGGCAACAATCATCTTTTCTACTGCCATTTTTATAACTCGGTTACTATAATCTTTTCTTCCAGTACATTCTAGTACATAAGCACTCTCTTCCCTCCTATCTTTCATATATACAATGATAAGCAAAATAAATTAAATACTCTGGGCAAAGTCTGGTTAAAGGCAATGTTCAGTTTTACGGAGGACTTTGATTTTTGCTATTTAATGATGCGCGAGCTTGAAATCCTACGGATAGCTATTCGTTCTAGAGGGATAGGTATGATTGATATTAATTTATCGTCAGAGCATATAGATGAAATTTTAGTTGATAGAATCCCTACTAACTCATTCCAACACGTATTTAAGTATAATTCATGTGATTTGATCGGTAATTGCTCCGCAAATATAGAAAATGAGTCTTCAACGATATCATTTATGTTAAAAAGAAGAGTATAACCTCATTTTCATTGCCAACTATGGAAAGCAGTGTTTTAAGCATTCGATGTGGTTATCTCCAGTTCATGTTCTTCAGCTTTAACATTCGAATCGAGTCATCTTCTCGGCAGCTTCTGAGAAATGACCTTGATCCGCAATTTGGAATATCCGATAGGAAAGGTTAAGTTCTTGCCCAATAATGAGCGTAAAGAATTGAATGAAACTTATTTATTCTAACATCCAGCAACTAGAGGATCCCTCATTCTGTACAGGTCAGAGTGAAACTTCAAGTATGAAGTATTAGGTATGTACTCGCAAAGGAAAATATAACGAATTGATGCCTGTACAATAAAAAATGATAGGTTGCCTCATTTCAAGGTGTCGTCTAACTTATTGTCGCCAAATATTTAACGAAAACTCATCCCCTGTCTCAATAATAAAATTTTGCCGTATGAAACATCTTTCAGTGAGTTCTCTTGATTGCTTAATGTTTATAAATGAAGAATTACAATTTCTCCTTAGGTTAACGTTTTAATTTAAGTTTTAACTTTTCTCATTCGAAATAATCAACTTTGATTTTTATTACATACTTGGGCTATTTGTGAAGAATTCTTTAACTACCTGAATCTTTATTACTCAAAATTATCAGCTGAGTGACAAATCTCGTGGTTAAGTAAGAATACTGAAAGATGTAGCAATGTATTGAAAATGAATAAGGTTAAATCAGTGGCAGCAGAAAAGTTTTAGTCTACGATCGAAAATTTGAGAATGAAAGGCTGAAAGAAGCTGCCAATTTATGTTCGACCATGAAGTATATGAATATTTAATGTCTTCGATGAAGTGGAATATAATGCAAAAACAGCCAGCTTGTGATTAAAGGTAAGCGAAATGAGCGTTTCATGATCGAAAGAGGTTTAGGAGAAGCATTGGTGATATTTCCCTGATTAATCAACCTATACGAGATGAAATGAGAGAAGTTTTCAGTTTGGGAAATATCTTCTGCGACTTTTGATGCCGTATTTATTGGGAAATCAAGGAATGATTTGAGAATACTGTTAAATAGTATGCATCTAGTTAAGGAGAAAACGTATATGATGATTAATGTTGACAACACCGCAAATCTTTTGCCGCTGTACTAAAATTCGCTAGAAGTGTCAACTACTTTTCATTTGAGCACGAATAGTGAGAATATCGATATGATGAATGATTTTGAAAACAAGAATGGATTTTATTTCTAAAAATTAAAATTCAAGATGAAATGGTAGAATGGCATGGTGTGCATAATACAGTTGTGATAGGAAGTATGTCTCCTCTGATAAAATGGGAGGAATCATCAAAAGGTCCAAAAAAGGCGATAAAAATGTGTTTTTCCACCCATTTCGTTGTGGGTAGCTACTGTGGTGTGTCATAAAACAAACATGTTAGTAGGAATGAGTTTTGAACATGGGCAATAACATATGATTCAGAGTCGCTGATGAGTGAATAACGAAATAATGCGTACAGGTAGAAAGTCTCTGCGGCTAGCAAAGTCTTGCTTAGGTAGGTTTGAAAATGTAGAATTTAAGTACAGAATAATAATGAAAAAGTCGATGTGTTATAAGTATGTGTATGTGCATAATGGAAAAAACAGAGAAAACTGATTAAACCTGCTGGGTTACCTGAGAAAAAGGGATGATTTTAAAATATAAAAGGGAATATATGAAACTCTTATTATTTACTTGGTAGTAGATTGATATAGAAGAATAGGAATACATGGAAAACAACTCATAACAAAAGAGGACAGTGATTGATATGTATCTGCGAAGAGGAGTCGGTGTACAATATAATACCGTAATATATGTATGCTGATGTTATTATATAAAATGGTTATATTCCATTACTATTTCTTGAAAAATAAAGATATTATACTTAAATAATAAATGTAATAGTAACTCAGGACAATAAATTTGGAGAAAAAATACGACATTGCAGTTTTCATTATTTAATTCTTAATATATGGGGCTTGTGTTTTATCTAGGCAGAGGTCGGTCGGTCGGCAGAGGCAGTTCTGGTCGGGTAGCCTAGATGGTTAAGGCAGCCTCCCGGTTAGAGGAAGATCCCGGGTTCCATTCCCGGCCCTGTCAGACTTTTTTCAAGTCCGTTTTTCCTTGGGAAATTAATCATTATATTTGTTAACTATCTGAAGTAATAGAAGTTATCCGTTTTTTCGTGAATATACGATTTTAACATTAAAAGCCTATAACACAATATATGCTTTATATTCATATTTTTGTATGTATTCTTTTCTCGTTCTCGCCTACTTATTCGCCTCTCACCGTACTGTCCATAAAGGTTTAATGCAATGTTTCCTCTTCATCAAAATTAAATGACAATCATCTTTCACCTCATCGATATCTTTTGTAGTTGGAAAATTGTTTCAAGTCCCGCACAATTCCTTTCTTAGAGTTCAGAAAACTAAGTTCGGTGTGTTAACGTGAATACAAAATATATTGAAGAGAAAAAAACATCTCAAATACATAAAATATCCTTTCTAAATAGTTTAATGCAATGATTTTGGAAATTCTTTTCGTATCTTTGAATTTTGACTGCTTTATTATAATTTCGGCTACAATATCATTGAAAAGGTTTCCTTATGCTTGATAAAATTTTAGGTTTATCGCCCTCGATAATTGTCGTTTTATATATTCTGAAATCCAAGCATTGACATTTCGTGAATAATAATTTTAGGAGATAATTCCAATATTTCCAGTCATAAGTAGGTACAAATTAAATCTTTAGGTTAGAAAAAGGAAAGTATTCAAAAATAGTAATCGAAATTTTGCAGTTATCGTTGGTTTTTTGTGTCGTCCTATGGATTGAAAAACATTGGATTTGCATCTTCTAAAGAAAAAAATCATATCTTTGAGACAATGAGTACTTAATTGCCAATAAAACAGAAGAAAACGTAATGTGTCTTAGGACTATTCTCTTATTCAGAAAATTTGCGTTAGAGTAATAATGAAATAACACCAAATAGTAATTTTGATGTTTGATTTACCTCTTATTTCTGGAATTTGTTCATTGTCAATCGAATTATTACTATAACTACGAGATTGGTACATGTATCTATACTCGTTACTGCTAAATTTGCTAAGATAAAATGCTTTTCTACACTTTTGTGAAAGCTGATCCTTCGACGAAAAATTCAACGATTTGATATCCTCATCATGAAATGTGATCTCGGCGATTCTTTACATTAGAATAACTCAGCTGATAACTAATTTATTTTGTATTTAGATCACTAATATTAAGGGTTGAAATACAAAATATTTAAGGTACTAACTACAAATTTACAAAATGTAAAATACGGTGGTATGATGTAAATGGAACTTCTAAATGTAAATAAATACACTTATAATTCTCCCGTATAGTCTTTTTGCGTTTTTGCGCTATTAATCAGATTAGTCTTCAAATTAAACACAAGAGGAGCTAAATCAAAATGGTACTTGTTATGGTTTAAATGGTTATTGTATCTTTCATAATTACATTGAAAGTTTTATGTGAGAAGTAAATATGAATCAATTTGAATTTATTGCATGCGATGTAAGGACCTTTAGTAGCTAATCTCAAGCAATTTTACTTTAAAAACTAATCAAAGGTAACTTTAGATTTTCGTATACACGTTAGTCTTCGTAAGAAAATTCTAAAAAATGAAAATTTTCGTAAGAATAATCAAGAATACTGAGAATCGTCACTGTTGTAATAATCTATTTGGCAATCATCATCTGTTTGAATAATTTTCAAAAACAAGTCATATCAAGAAGTAGCTAATGTAATTATTGAAGATATCTACGTTTAATCCTGTAAAGTACGAAAAAAAGTGAAAAATTAATTTTTGGCTTTTTATATTTTATACTAATCTTTTTATGTTTCAGAAATTCGTATAATCAAGTATCCATCGATGAATATGCGCAGCCATATATCTATAATATCTTGTATTCCACAGAAACAGGCCCATCCATATACCTGACCACTATGTCCTCACCATTATCAACTACGGCGGATCTGGCCCATCACTAAAAAGTCCTTTCTCTTCCACCCACACATCCAGCCATGTTGCCCAGTACTATTAATGTATAGATAGCATAACATAATTATAAGCCTAAAATAAGTATAAGCTATTCAAGAAATTCACCAAGAAAGCTAAAAATCTAAGTTTAAGCTTTTTCATATTCTTCATCCACAGGGAATACCATAACATGCAGTCTTCAATACTCCGCGTATTCCAACTTTCATTCAAATCCATAGTTATTTAGGAGAGACATATTAATAATCTTACAATTAGGTAATTACTTGCGTGCTCAGAAGATCACCAAACAGTATGCATATCTGCATCTACTGCAATCCACTAAGTCCTACTGTCACCATTGCCATGGCATCCGTCACAAATCTAGATCACAGCAAACCAGAAAATCTCACAAAGTAGGAATATTATGAGTAAGTAGTTGCTTTACTAGATACTATTACAAGGAACTGACCGACCGTTCAAAATGCTCCAATCATATTTTCTTGAAATGATTCACAAGATGCACTTTCGATTTATTCCCCTTCTTCCTTTATTCTGTTTATTAGCTGACAACCCCTTCAAACTTCGTGGTATCTACATGTCATTTCACCTGTTTTTTTATGAAATCATCCTCAAAGACAGATAACGCATGAGTTCACGGTATAAATTGATTAAAAATTTAAATAACGGGGATCAAGCACACCGTAGTATTCAGTTACAATACAAGAATTAATAGCGTCAGAGGAAAGGACATCGTAAATAAAAAATATCTTCATACGGAACATGATAAGAAACATATAAACGGGTTATGCTTAAATCAAAACTTTGTTGGTAAACATAATATACGAGTACGATAGAGTTCTTCAGTTACGTTGCTGGAAGTATTTATAAGAACGAAGAAAATTACAAGAGAGCTTCATTATTTCGTGTTGATAACTTTATTCATATGTAGCGATAAACGCTCGTGTTAAGTGCTAACTTATTACTGCTAGTAAGTTGGTATATGCCATTATGTATTTTCATTTGAAATCGATTGCTTTTTTTTCTTTATTCAGCTATTCGAGAGAGGTCATCACATCTCAGCATTCTTTGTGCATTCCCCTTCCAGTATAAATTCTTATCACTTATGTAAAATTCTTCCTAATCATCGATAATTTATGGTAATTAATGAGGTCCTGACTTTTTCATCATTCCGCGAAACAACTAGATATCGTATATCTTATAATTTCTGTGGGAATGATAAAGCGTAATGAATAAGGAAAATAAACAATTTATGAAAATGGATAAAAGGAGTTTCAGATGAAGGTGATGTTTGTTTTGGGGATTGCAGTCTTGAAATTAAAAATCATAATACTCACAATCAGCCGTGTATTTCCTTAATTTTAATATTGCATATTTGTTCGTTCGACACATTCAAATATGCATGTATAGTATAAACAATGTTATTTCAGTGTTAGACCTGAAAATTGCCATGGTCACCATATTTTAAGCTATATTCTTTAAAATAGACATAATAACGTAGATAATGTTATAGATGTAATAAGTACATCCTGAAAAGTAATGATTCCCGTTCTTCAGTTAGAAATACAACCTCTATTCAAAAATAAATTGCTTTGATGAGAGATATTATTATACTTGCGAATTACTATTCAGCGAACTTTGATATGCTACATAGATATGGAATATTATAAATTGATGAATATTTTGTAATATTTCCGAGAAATTCATCTTGGCGCTTAAGTTAAATTTGATTTAGAAAATAACATTGATCGAAAAATGTTCACGTAACATATGCGCAAGACTAATTTCTCTAGATAAAAAAATTGTGCTAAAACTTTTCAAGCGAAATAAATAACTGATACCTTCTCGCATCATTTTCTTGTATCTTAATACTCTAATGAAATAGTGTCTGATGGACACTCTATTCATATATCCCCAAGTATAATGAATATGAGTGAAATATATATAGTATTATAAGAGGGAAAATATTCGGATGGATTTTGAATCATAATCCTACCCTCATTTTAAACAAGTAATTGAAACATAAACAGGAGTCACTTGGACTTTATTTATGAAAAATATTTTAGAGATCCCACTTTGACTTTATTTTAGGCACATTCTATTTTAACAATGTTCTAATGTAGCGAGTTATCCGATATTTTGCGTAATTCAGAGAACTGCTACTTACTTTGGTGAATATCTTTCACTGCCTAGAACGTCTTGTTATCATTTTCAACTGATAACCTACTGTAACGGTAAAAATTTACCGAAACCAAAAATCCAAAAGATATTTTTATTTAAATTTAAGCGTGAAATAACTTGGGATAAAAATGATAAAAAATATAAATAAATAACAAAAGTATCAAGGTTTGAGTTAGCAAACAATTTAGAAATGTTCCTTTTTAAAAATAGTTGATGGTATTTTAGACGTGAAATGTATCTGGATACGAAAAGTAAACTGCGGCATAGACCCAGACTCCAAAAATCTTTACAAGAAAGCTCCGACATCGATCCTTTTATTTCTTTTGGTGCTAAAACTCTTACTTAACAAATTGTTTTTGTGAAACGTTTTTCTCAGCTATTTACCTTGGTAATCATTTGAAATCATTAAATTGACGCGAAATTTTATATGAGAAAGAGAATAAGATAAAAAAGTTTAATCAAGTTTTGTTATGCGTAAATATGAGGATGATTTCTTTTTCATTATCTAATAATGGAAACTCACAATCCATTAATATGTTATTCGGTAGATTGAGAATATTTATAATATTCGCTGGGAATTTTGATACTCTGCTTAAAATTTTAACACATTGAAATCAATTCTAAAAAATCTTTGCAACTGAGGAATTTCAGTCTTAGCACATTTCCAGTGAAATTAACTGAAAATTTAAAGAATTAGCACATTTTTCGCTTTGAAAATATTTTCAGTATTTTACTGAGAATGTGTTTGCCTAAAAAAATTGTATTGATTGGAAACAAAATGATCTTGACTTCAACATGATTTACAGAATAGATTTAGATGAAGAACACAGAAGCGAGGAATCGTCATTAAAATCGCTGGTACTTTGGAAGCCTCAGAAATAGGTAATGGAAGCAATATGTCGATATTTTTTATATGAGGTTTCTATTATCTTAATCATCGATGGGAGGCGGAAATATTCCATGATTTCGCATAGACACGTGTATCTTCTCCGTGATCGAGATGAATCAATTACAACTTATTTTAGGCAACTTCTCCAGTTAATACACGCAAAATTCAAGCATACACCTCGATGTTGAGGCTGACGTTAGCAAACTTTGTTTTCTGGTAAGATATAAAAGAATGACTCACTCAAAATACTCCCGATCCACTGGCAGGGTAAAGTGTCTGAGTCAATAAACTCGATTAATCTGACGTTAGAGGCGCTGCCGCTTAATTAGAAAAACAGTAACTCAATGAGGTCGCAGTAATTTTGTGCATACTTCTTTTTTGGAACCTCAACAAGAAAGTTTAAGATTCCTCTGGTGACCTATACTACTACTATTTACTATACTTAGCTGCACTAAGTGTAGTAAATTATTAAAATGATTTTATTTTACATTCGAAAAGTTAAAGCAGATTCACGATCAATGACCCTCCGCACCACTCTGTTCACCACCGTTTGTACTTCTCCATCACTCAAGCCATATCCTCCTGCTTTCTTGTTTTCTTACAACCCCTGCATCCCCCTTTTTTTCTTTTTGCGTGTTCCTCACCTGATTATGGCCGATGTATGCCGAAACTGGTCGTTTAAAATGTATAAAAAGTATGCATTTTTCCTAGATTTCCTTATCATGAATCTCCATACAGTAAAGCCGAAGAAGAATTCATTCATTGTGCTAGCGTGGGTTTGATGGGTTCTACGTTGCTTGAAACTTGTTGCCGAATAATTAATGCTGTATAATATGAAAGTATGGAGATCACAAACTAAGAATTCACCAATCAGATATTACTATCAGGAAAGTTCTCGATTGACGCTCTGATTTTAAGTATTACTAACAAAAGCAGCCTGAGACACTACCTGATGATCAGATATACTACCTGATGATCAGATATTGGTGAGGAAATTAATTCTAATTTCACTAAGATAGGTGTAAGCTGAAGCCATCCAGATCAAGTAATAACGATGAAGATGAATAACTCGGTTATGTTTAATTAAAAGATATTGATGTAAAATAATTTACTGGCTGTCATCAAGAAAATACAAAGTATCAAAGCCATTGGATAATTCTGGCTTAAATTTCCACTTCTATTCAAAAACAAAATCAACTAGAATCAACTAGATGAAAAGGGAGATCTAGTGACAGAATATTCTTCAGCATGAGTTTCTTTTCCTAATGATTACTATGCACTTTAGAAAGAAGTTATAAACTGTATGTGGCAAAATAAAGGGTGTTTATTTAGTATGAAGATACTTTTTAGTATATTCAATCATTGTTTTTTACATCAGTAATGAAATCTCGTTAATCTATTTTAACTTTTCCGACCGACGCTCATAAACAGTGAATCGCTTTCAAACCTTTATATAGTGTCCATATGTGTCTTTTCTCAATGCAAATAATTAACAAAAAGTTAAAGAGATGATTATTGCAGCGATTCAATCCGTTGAACACATGTGGATGATGAAAAATTAACAATTATCTCGCTACATATGAAAACGCCACCTGAACACTAATCACATCCATTCTTGGTAGTAGTAGAATTAGATTAAGGCGCCTCAACCCTTAGGTTATTTGCGCCAACATCCATTCTTTGTCAAAACTTTATATCCTCATAAAATGGCTTCGGATCTTCTTTAATTCCGTTCGTGACGGTTCAAACCCGCTAAATAATCATTAACGCCACTAATCGCTGTCAAAGCCAACGATAGTTTTTCAAGTCGAGTGAAAGTAGGAAAAATTGAACGGAGTATGTGTATAAAACGGATGTAGAATATATCGATTTTTTTTAGGAAGAGTCGCATTAGCTATTTAAATGTCTGAAAGAGCCACACACAAATGACATTCGTGCTCTAGTTGGCATACGTTTCCTCCTGTTTCAATTGAATTTTTTTTTTAACACAGGATTGTTGCTAAATAGGATACTCGTAAAATTAAATTTTTAAAGAAATAATATTAGATAGTAAGGATATGAAAGATCATAGGATATTTTCATCAATTAAGGTTTTATTATTAAATTTAATTACTATAAAGAAAAGATATTCATGAAAACTCGGGAATGAGTGGGCTTTCCCATAAATAAGATATAAAGACATAGTATACGACAGGAATATGTTAGAAGGGTCAGTAATATTTTTTCGAAAAAAAAGTCACTTGATTTGCCATCTCATCTTCCTCAATCGTACATTTTGGCCTGCTTAGTACAAAAAGCAGTAATTCCAACCCCTCGTTTATCGATACATTATGGAGGAGGAGGGCAATTTGTATTCTGATTCTATTTCTCCCTTATTTTGAGAAAGTAATCCGCCAAAAGGATCCAAAAGGCTGTTTGTTTTTCGACAAATTTTTGACGCAACTTCCTGCCGTACCATGAGGACTTGTGCTGTTCTAGAAAAATACTCGTATAATGGAAAAAGTTTGTTGCGTGAGATAAGGTATTTTTCTCAAGAATATTACTATAAGAGAGTATTTGATCTGAAATTAAATTTCCCAAGAATTACAAACAACAGGTTAGTAATTAAGGTACTTTAGATTTTATTGTGTACCAATGAAACCGAAGAAAACTTTTAGAGCGGAGATACATGATTCATGAGATCATCAATAGTATTTTCGGTGATACAGAAAACATTGATTATTTAGTTCTTATGATTTTCAGATAGATGAGTAAATGACCTGGATACTTTTATAACGAAATTATTCTTAAGAAAAATAATAATCTAGCACTCGTTTAGTAAAAAATCAAGGAAATTGTTATGCAGCTGGTTTATTCGCTCGCAACATAACGTAGTTGGAGGCAATTTGTGTCTTAATCCAAACCGATAAATAAATTGTAATATTGTGAACTGTCGTTTCAATACATGATATAAAGACGTTAATCGTCTAAGAAGATATAGCATTTTTTCACTATGTTGATTTTTCTTAAACTAACAGCAAAGGAATGAAATTTACATATGCCTTTTCTGAGACTAAAAATTCCATTTGAACTATGAACATTCACCAAAATGATGTTGCTACAATAGAGGAAGGCATAACTGGTGCGGTATGTTGATTCTTTGTTGGACTGAGACTAAAAATAAAATTCAGAATTTATTTCACGATAAAAATGTATTATTACTTTCTCCATATACGAAGTATAGAGAAAGTATTGTTTTCATGAAAAAATTCGACTTCGAGATTTCAACGGAAATACATGTTTTGGGGTCCCTAGAACACGTTTTGACTATTTTCGGAATGATGTCTGTGTGTGTGTGTGTGCTTGTGGGCGCTCTAACGTAAAAACTGTTAGTCGTATCAATACCAAACTTCATATATAGTACTGTGGTGTGTGCTGTCAGAGTTGATTAGTTTTTGGAGTAAATCGGTTGACCGGAAGTCGAGCGTCATTCTTCAAAGCTCATTTCCGGTTTTCAAAATATTTCCATAAATATGATATTTAGGTAAATACTATTATTTATAAACGTTTTAGAAAAAGTAATTTGCTATAACTTTTGTATGAAACATATTTTTGTATCACTGATATTTTAGGAGTTATTCATGAAATACTGATGAACCGGAAGTTGCTGATTATGTACTTTGTAGGTGCTCTGGGCTCTATGGGCGAAAGCCCAATTTCATCGTTTTTCATCGAGCATGTCCGAAAAAATATTATTTATAATGTTTGTGACGTAAAAGATGATAATATATAAATTAATCACTCATCTTCCAAGTTTAGATGGAATATAGAGTTCGAAATTACTGTCGTAGATAAATATTTACATCTTATATATGGAGAAAGTTATGTGCTGGCCACATCAGATTTTTTTCTTTTCAGTTAAGTCTTAAGATCATCACAGCACACCTTTTACTTATTGTCAGACGAAATTGCGGTAATTTCCGAATCAATCTATCGTTCTTTAAATACCCTCACAGACTTAGATAAGTTTACTATAGGAAAATGCTTCACGGAATATCTTCTTACACGATAATAGTACTAATTATGGCAAAATTCACTGCACTTTAGAACTTAGATATATTTTTTTCAGAAATAATTAAGATGAAGAAAAATAGACCAATATAATGCACATAATGCACATAATGCATATAATGATACGAAGAATAGAATGAGATTTAAAGCACATTAAAAGATATCATATTTAGAAAAATAAATCGAATAACAAAATATAAATTAAGATGCAAAAAGTAATTTAGGGTACTACGCGGATTACTACTACTAGATTATTTTTCAAGAAATTGTTTAATAAATAATCTTCTGACGAATATTCATTTCAAATTTGAACTCAATCTAGAGATGATTACGATGAAAACAAAAAACCCAGAATTCAGTAAATACTTAATTTTAAAATTTTTAATTGAAGTAAATTTGCCTACGTATTTTATAAAAGTTTTTTTGTAGAAATATTGTTTCTAAGATGAAATAAATCTCTTTACTTTATCCCTATACTTTATTTTATCTTAGGTCAATCAACAAGCATGTATTTACCAACATGTCTGAAACAAAATTTCTCAGTTTGGCTGACAACTTAATCGTCGATTTTCCAGGAGAAGCTCTTAGTCATATGCCTTCTCTGGAAACGCTGGATGTAGGATGGTGTCGCTTGAAAAAAATATCACAAACTGATTTTAAGGTATTTATCTGTTTCTGTAGATATTTGTTTTCAGTCCAAACTTTAAATGAACTTTAAAAGAAAAATTTATTTTCTTTGAATATAGTATGTCTAAATTGTACTTTTATCAAGTAAAATTTCAAATATAATTTTTATTAGCACTTTAAAAAGCATAGAGAAATTTTTTATACTGCTTGACACTTGTAATATAATTAAATTCACTTGCTAGTTTTATACTACAAAAAGCTGAAATTTGATGAGAGTGAAATTTTATTCCTAAATACGGCAACTACTTAATTTGAAATCACTTTTGGATCCATTCTCTCTTAATTGCTAGAAAATGATAAAAAGTGGTTTTCACATAAAAATTATAAATTTAAATCAGATAGTACTATTAAATTCTTTACTCAAGAAATGCCTCATCTCCATGAAACAAGAAATTATGAAAAAAAGTTAAAAATCATTCCTAGTAATATATATTCCAGTTTATCTAATTGACTAAAACCATGTCAAGTGATCTGGCAATAAAGTATGAGAAGCAAAAATTTAAAGATCTAAGAACTTCCTTTCCTTCACAAATAATTAATCTTTCTTCTAAACAAAACTTCTATAATTGAAGAAATATAAAACTAAAATATCTATCTTTGTGTCATCTTCAATAGGCAGTTAAGTTGTCTTGCCTCTCCTCACCCATTCAACCCCATGGCCCTTTATAATGGCATCTACATTATATGAAAAGGTATTTTATTTTTTTATCTCATTCCTTAGGCTCTTCCACGGCTTATATATTTGATTCTTGCTGGGAACAACATCAGTATGATTGAGAGTGCATCGTTACCCTTGGGTCTCATACACTTGCATCTTGGCCATAACAAAATTCAAAATCTGAATGGATCAATCAGGTAAGGTTAATAAGCTTTGCCATATGAAGCATCAGACTGCAATTGTCAACATGGTCAAAGAGGATTAGGGATTTACCTCAGATATCAATCTTAAGAACCTTCCCCTCAAAGTATGAAACATAATGGTAGAAAGGGAAATCGAGGTCAGGCATTGTTTTATATACCTTAATTCAACTGAATTTCCAAAAAAATAATTCCCTATATCATTGATATCTCTTATGGAAAGCATTATTTCTACTTGTTGTCATTTTGCATTAATTTTATAATCATGCCGAAGCTGTCCAAAAGAAATATGTACCAAGAAATGTAATCCACATTTATTCTTATTAATTCTTTTGAATTTTTTATTTGAATTTCAATTTGAAATATGGTATATATTAATTAAAAATGTTATGTTTGGTGATACATTATTATGTATGCTTGCTATTTCATCTATAAACAGTGAGTGGTTATAATAATCACGTTCTAGTAAAGAGCCTTAAAGCATTCTTGAATTGCAAAATTTCTGAAACCCTTCAATCAAGAATAATAATATAAATAAACACTTCTCATTTATAATCAAAACATTTTCTTAAAATAAAACTTAAATTACTGCTTTGCTTACAAATTATTTCAACAACATGCTTTGTAAGCCAATGGAGGATACCAAAATGTTTATTCTGTAGGGAATTCATTATATTGCAGAAAGTTATGTTTGGCTGCCAATAAAATTCATTTTTCCAGTATTCTGAATATTTTTTTCTGACAGCTTGATAAGTAGAGAGTCAAAGGATTAGAATCCTGATCTAAAAATATCTTTCAAAGATTCAACTGCAAAAGCCTGGTTAACTAAAAATATAACACTCTTGTGAAGATGGATCATGGTGGAAATCTGCATAAAACAATAAAATTCTTAGGTACCAAACGTGATACTTTTAACTGAATAAATCATCAGGTAATTCTAAAACACCACAACCTAAAAGTCTCACTTGATGAATGCATGTATAAATATATAACATAGCTAACCTATTGCCTTTAAAGTAAATTAAGCAATGGTGATTGTGCTGTAAGATGAGTCAAAATGCACAGAGGAGAAAAAGAGAAGTGAAAGGGGTAGGTGAGGGAAAACTCACTGTCCTATGGGCAGAGATTTTGCAGACAAAAACAAGATATTCTCCTATTTCTGCATTCTAGCAAAGGATGGATTTAATCATAGATGTTGGAAATGCACATTCCTAGAGCTCAACCACTATAATAGAAAATCATATATTAGTTAACTTCTTGCAGAATAAATTTAGCCACTAATTCGAGAAGTGCTTGTACAATAAATCACCAGTTTTCCTGTGTCCAGTCATTAGGGCTGGAAAGAGGGAAAATTCTCAAACATTTTCTCTATTTTCTGAGCAAAATTTATACTGCAGAAACCTAGATAAAAGTTGTAATTTTAAAAGCAGGATAACAGTGAAAATAAATTATTATTATATTAAGGTAACAATTGATTACATTATTTTGTTTCTTTTCAGTGGACTTACTAACTTGAAATGGCTGTTTATGAATGGAAATAATATCTCATCTTTGGAGAGCCAAATGCCAAATGAAGCTTTGAATTTACAAATTATTCACATTGCTGACAATCAGTTGAACAAGTTACCAATGGAATTGAATTCATACCTTAATTTAGCTTCTTTGTTCTTGCAAAATAATCAGTTAAAAGCACTAAGTGGAGCAATTAAGAATCTTAAGAAACTAGAAAGGCTACACATAACAAACAACAAGATTGAGACTGTAAGCAGATCATTACCTTAATTCTTGGATTCCTAATTTTCTTGTTACTCCTATGTAAAGAAATAATTTGCTTTAGTTGAACTGAATCAAAATTTCCAAAAGGATTGATAAATATGCCTTAAAAAGGTCATTAATAGAATCTTCTTTTAATAAATTTTCATTCTGTCTAACATCTTCAAATATTTTACAAATGCTATGGACGGTAGAAAGTTTTAGAGCTATCTCTTATTTTTAACTCTCTCTATAATTCTTGATAAGTTTTATTTTTACACTCCTGCATCAATTACTGTCACTAATTTACCATTATTCTCAATATTGACATTATACAATATTTAAAAACCATTCATAAGGTGTTAGTAAGTAAAGGGAATATTTTTCTTTCAGATTTTGCAAGATGACTTTTTGGAACTAGAAGCTCTTCAAGATCTTCAAGCAGGATTCAACCACATTACTGCTTTGAATGGATCATTACTGCCATTGCGTTCCCTAGGAACCTTAAATCTTACTTACAATCATCTTCCTGAATTCTCTTTTCAAGAAATTAAGGGTTTGCAAAAATTACGAGTTGTTGATCTATCTCACAATTTAATAAAGAAGCTTGGAGGTACAAAAGATGTAAGCAAATCATTCCTGGGTTTTGAATGTACAAGTTGAAACAAATTTCTCACTCAGTTTAATTTCTTTTCATTTCTGTTCATATTGAGGTCCAACTTATGAGTAATAACTTGACAATGGTTTGGAATCTGATGAGATTCTTTTGAGAGTATACATTTAATTCACTATGATTTTTTATTTGCAGCTGCAAAACCATGTAGAGCTTCACACTAAGGTTAATGAGCTAAGACTGGAGTACAATCAATTGGAAGAACTTGGAGGTGCTCTTGGAGGTCTATCTAAACTTCAGCGACTGAATTTGTCTCACAACTACCTACTAAAGATTGCACCTGATGACCTGATAAATCTTGATGACTTACGTGTGCTTGATATCTCTCATAATCTACTCTCAACCCTGGAAGAATTTTCAAAGGTGATATTTTCAATAAAAGTGCCAGCTATTTTACTAGTCTAATAGTATAATAGTAAGTCTTACTTTCTAATGATATTTCATACACCATGAAAAAATAAGGATTACTTTAAATTTAAGTATGAATGTTATATGCTATATGGTTAAAGCATTTCTTGATAAAATATAATATGAAACAGTGTATGAATTCAGCTAATTTTATTCTATTCTAGATACATGAAATGTCTTATTCTGGCAAGTGAAAGACCTTTATCAAAATAAATTTTACAAAGAAACAATGTTTAATTTATACTCTTTCTTAAGCTTCTTGATGACTTGTATTAGCATATCTAATACTCTAATGAACTAAAATCTAGTAAACATGGCAAAAGATTCACTAATTATGAGAGAGGAAGAATCCATATTTATAAGGGGCAGAGCATATCTTTTGGGACCTAGATAAGAACTTTTGATTATTTAATGCAATGGTGTTTTAACAAAATCAGATTTCAAAAAAATTAGCTTTCTTATGAATAATTCATTATGTACTAGTTTTATGGAATTGTGTGTAAAATATCTTCCACAATTTTCATGTATTTAATTATTTTTTTCTTCAGACACACTTACCTAAGTTGGAAGAACTTCTTGCATCAAACAACCACCTTACTGTGGTTGGTCCAGATTTCCATGGCTTACCAGTACTCTGCTATGCTGATTTGAGAGATAACGAGATCACCATCATAGGCAATGAATTAGCATCTAAAACTCTATGCAAAAAGTTTGATGTGCAAAATATCTTAAGAATACATTTTGAAGGTATTTATTATCAATAAGCTTTAAAATTAAACTTGGTAGTCTTTCAAAATTTTCATAATTTTTTATTTCTCCTAGGTAATCCTCTCATCTGCAAAGAAGATCTGATGGATTCACTGACAGTAATTACCAAAAATTACACAGAGGTTTATGGTGTACCTGATTGTTCTTACAGCACCACTTTAAGTAGTGAAGGAGAATAACTCAATACAGAACCAAATTTAGCTATCAATGTGTGATAGTGTCTTCTTTAAGCTGAACAGTCTAACATAAATTATAGTGTTTTGCAATAATGAAACACAAACTACTTCAGTTATAGTTCACCCAAATGACTATCTGATGCAGCTACACATAACTGCCCAGGAGCTAAAAACCAACTGACCCTCTAGCTTAGGCAAAAGTATCATGCACCGGAAAAAGGATGTGAACAATATAAATGATAGCAGATAATGATAAATTGTTTTACAGCTAAGAATCATTCATACCATTAACATTATTTAATTTTTTAAGCAAACAGTCGGTTTCCAACCTACCATTATTCTCTCATTTCGGTTTATTTCTGTCACTAATGAAGAATAAATATCCAGAAGAAGAATTAATTGCCATCTGTCAAATATAAGCAAGAATGAATCAGGAATAGCTTATCTTCTTTCTCCAGGCAATCTTAATGGAGTACACTTTTCTGGTTCTTCGCCATATACTACTGTTTCACATTAATTCAGTATTCTTAAGTTCATCTGGAAGGCTTAGTGTGCAAATAGTAACCCTGAACATAATTTTATTGGCTAAATAATTCATAGACACATGACAGAGAAAAAATATTTAATGTATCAAAATGTTCAATTTAAAATACTTTTAAGGCAAATGAGAAAAATAAATTATTATGGAGCAACTGGGCACTCAGGATATGTAGGAAATATAAGCTTTATTAGTTTTACTTATATTCCCTAACTTATTTAGATGAAATTATGCTTGTTTGCTTTAAAGTTTCATCAATTCTTGATTGAATTAGCTCATGTATATGTTTGTTTGTTACCTTGTGATGTTAAAACAACCCTAATGTAAATAGGTCGCTCGGGTAAGAAGTTTATGAATTTACAAATATATTTTATTCATATTTACAATTAGATTCAACAAAATAACGTAATAAGAAGATATGGATTTTAGAGTTTTATATCCAATAATTTAAAGTATGTGAGATTATCAATTTACTCTTTTACCAAACAGAAATTATTTTCTGCTAACAGTGCAGCCTTTTTCTAAATATGTAAAGGATGCAATATATATTTATACATATCTTCATGCAAGTTATAAAGTGATTTCATCCCAATACTTTTCAAATTGCATAGAAAAATGACTTAAAATGCTGAAGGAAAACTAAGTAAGCATTGATTATTCATTACTGTAAATAGATTTTAATGTTAATGGTCAGTATTTTCTATCATTGTGACTGACCAAGACAATGCTATGCAAGAAAGTGTAAAACAAAGATATTTAGTATTAAATTAAAGATTCTTTTCTTAAGATAGAAATGAATTTAAATCTAATTTTATATTCATATTTAATTACTGAGGACTTTTGAACTGCATAATTGGAAATACCTGTTCTATATAAGATAATATGTATTTCTTCACCAAGCCTGCCAGTTGCCAAAATATTACTAATGTTAGTCGCAGTAAAACTCCTCCTTAGTTATCATATTTTTATTTTTCCTAACATAGAATTATGCAGTTTTTCAGCATGCTTAGTTTCTTTGGTTTTTCATTCTAAACCTCTAAATCCTAATGATACAGATCTAATGTAAGAAAATGCTTCTTTTAAAGAGTGTAAACTAGAGGTTGAATTGTACTTATTTCAAAACAATAAAGCCAAAATATTTTTTGTAGGCCTTAAAGTTGTAATCTGCATTCACTTCTGAATTTTATCCTAGAACTAACCATATATTCTTCCTAATTAAATTAATTTATGATATTTTTACATTTAAACCCTGCAATCCGCCAGTGGCCTGTGGCAGGGAGATATTTTCCTATTTCAATTTCTCACAAATATTAGTCTGAGAGCTTTTCAGAAAAAGTTTCAATACTCAATCAATGTCCTCAGTGGTTGAGATTACAACTACATGATGTGACCTAAAATATATTTAACTAATGTTGGTAATTTATTATCTTAAAATGACCATGCCTTAAAAGGGCATCATGACAAACAGTACTTAATAAGACAAAATGGAAATCAAAATCTCTTATCCTACTACTCATGGTAAACAGCAGTTAAGCTCAAGTATCACAGAAATATACCTCAAGTTCAATTTCATAGAATAATAAATGTATCAGGCAATCAAGTAAAGGAGATTAAAAAAGTTCACAAGGAGATAAACAAGATCCTATGAGAAGATGAGGAAAGCAATTCATTGAATGATGATAGGTTACTGGAATGACATATTTGAAGGAATGAATGTCTAAGGCATAAGCATTAAAAAGGAAATAGAAAAGCTCATCTGTTTAGTACTGTTCAAATGATGACAAAATGATGGTTAAAAAATCATAGATATAGGCAGTGGACTGAGAAGCCTAGGATAGAGTTATGTTAGTTATTAAAAGTTATGTCATTTAGATTGTAATAAAAATAAATCACCATAAAAAAGTGTAGACAAAGAATAGGATCCGTTAAATTGTTGAAGACAAGATCTAAAATAAGCATTCAACAAAAATATTTTAACTAAAATTATTAAATGATTATTAACTGAAACTTAAGACAGTGATGATAGCTTGAAAATAAAAATGACATGGCTAAGGCCTCAAAAAGTTAAAGTTATTTTAAAAGAAGATTATTAGGAGATAGTTCTAAAAAGGCCAATAAAATTTGTAAGTCTGTCTCTACAATTTAACTAAATTAAATACTGCATTAATCATGATTTTAAGAGAAACACGTAAAATTACATAATAGTTAATCACAAAAGAAGTGATCAAATAAAGAACATGAAATACACGTTCCTTTGAGGGACATTGCCAGTTAGGTGACATTCTCTGTAGCTGACATGTGGTCCATATATCGAATCCCATCTATTCAAGGAAGAAAATTGATAATGGGTTGACTCTTAGAAACAGGGAAAGTAAAAGGAATATCTTTAGATTAAATGATCCTCTTTAGAGAGTTTTTTCAATGGGCATTATAGGAAATAAAATTATGGAATTTTTATGCAGATATTTTAGATACATGCTAGGTAGGGGTGCCACCTTATGTGCAATTCATTGTAGGGATTTTCAATCCTGTGCAGTGTAAGTGATTTTTCACAGTTAATTATGATAAAGTATCTTATCATAAAGTCAGGCCGTCACACAAATATTCCTCAAGAAATGATTCAAAGAGAATATTCTATTGAATATCATCTATGACAAAGAGTTTTTAATGATAAATATATTTATTGTCAAATGCCCTCCTTAAGTCTATGAATGCTTCAGCTTATTAGAACTATTCTGTTCCATCTTCAAATATCTATTTAATCATTTCACCATATGCAATTTTGCCAAAAATTTATAATTTTCAAAATGACATAAGTTTCTTGAAAAATGTGTTATTAGGTTCCAACAATTTTAAGTAGGAGAGTGCTGTTGCCAGTGCATATGATGTATTCTAAATGGCCTGAGCCTAGTGTCAGGGGCAACATTTAGCATTTGGTGTGCATCTGTAACTGCAGCTCTTGTGGTATCAGCAAACATGTTTAAGGTTCATAATTCATTTCTTGTGTTCTCGAGCCTAAGTTATCCCTGAAAACACACTCTCTTCAAGCAGTATCTAATCATAGATTTCATTGAGAACCAGGTTTTTCTTCCTAACTCAGTTTCAATGAATCCAGAATATGGTAATGGGGAAAAAATGTTTTTTTTGCTTAAGAAGGAGTAGGAATACATCTTGAGAGAAGGGTCAGACATAGGTTACAAGAGCATAATAATGACCAAAATCTTATAGACGGGCAAAGCAATAAAAATTAAACATGCATAGGAATCTTTGTTCAAAATAAAATAATGCAAATAAATTAAACATGTACAATAATATTTAAATAATGGAGATCTTACCATGAGAAATACCCATGTCCCACGATATTAAGTAAAACCATGTTAGCGGATCACAGTTTGGTAATCTCTATCCTTTAGTGCTGTTCATTTGTATCAAAAAACACATTAACATACTGTGGCTTCAGCATGGAATGCAAGGTCACACATCTGGGCCTACTCCATTAATTTTTTAAGTTTGGTTTATCCAAAGTGAAAAATCTGTATTTTAAATGTACTTATGGTCCAATTTCATTTACGAGAATAATATCATTAAAAGAAATAGCAATGTTGACTTTTATGTGATGGGTCTCCATAACCTGATTGATAAATTACATGAGTAGGTGAACCATCTGGGAGGCTCCCTCGACTTACTTTGCATGGGATAATACAGCAAATTTATCTGATACAAAGTAACATAATGGAAATTAAGACCTTCATTAATAAATAGAAAGTATAGAAGTACAATACAAACTTATTTCTGTTAGGACCAAAATATATCAGAATTAATTTTATTGGTAATAAGAACTCACTAATGGTGGTTAATTTAAAAGTTTGATAATTGTCTACGAGGTTAATAAATATAATAATTACAAAAAGTATTTTTCCATTCCAGACGATAAAAAATTACCACCACATAAACTTGTTGATGATATTAACCAAATTTCAATATTTTTTAACAAAAAAATTACAACACAAACAGTTGAATCATTTAATTCACACAAACAGCTTATGCATTATTCTAAAAGATGATAAACACAGCAGAATATCTACTGGAATATAGCATACCAATGTAAGAAGAAATTTGAACATCATTCATGATGAAAATTTTTCACTTAAATCCTTTAAGATGGGAATTGTGACTAAAATTACATATGAAATAGAAAAAATTTCCTTTAAACATCAAGGGCTTTACTAACAGGAATTTCAAAATTATTTGTCTACCTAATAACAAAAACATTTTCCAATGAGTAAGATCTGAAGAAAAAAAGAGTACCTGAGGGACTCCAAGCTACCGTACGTCTGCAAAAATTCATAATTGAGTCCACTACACATTTCTACATACAAAATATGTTATCAAAAATTCTAAAAATAGTTTTTTTGGAGGCTTCAATGATAATTTTAAAATCTTATAACAAAAGAAATGCAAAACATTGGCATCAAATACAAATAACACAATTATTATCAAGTAATAACATAAAAAGGTTCGTACTAGTAGTATGTAATTCATAAAATCAACAGCATTTACAAAACGTAATGATGACACAATGTGATAACGTAACTAAATTGGAAATTTATGACAATGGCTAATTTGTTTAAAATAGCAATTATTGGAATTATAGCCTTTAAAATTTCAGTAAAATCTGAAGATTTGAGGTTTCTCAGTTTTTAAATTCACTCTAGGCAACTATTTTCTAGAAAAAATAGTTATATAGTCTCAATTTAAGATGATAATTTTTTCCATCCAATTTCCAAAAAACCTCATCAAGGGACAATAAAAGTTATGATTGCAGTTTAAGGATTTTCACTACAAATTCTTGAAAGCAAATCTTTCCATGGTTATTTTTTAGTGATATTTTAGATGAAAATGTTTTAGGAGGTGATTAATTAGAGTTGACAAGGTAATTTAATGCTAATGAACAGTGATTTTATGCAATGAACAATATTTTGATTTGATTTCATCTTCATAAACAACACGGAAAATTATTTCCTTTTGGCCGATTATAATTACACCCAGAGCCAAGCAGTCAAGCTCATGAAAAAAGGTTGCAAATACAATGTCTTATTAAAAATTGTCTAATTTAAAGAAAAAAAGAGATTAGGAGCAATGTTACAAAAATACCAATTGGAAACTCAATGGAACCTACATCTTTAGTAGAAAGAGTTGGATAATTGTTTTTTTTTGTCACTCATTATTTCATAGAAAATTATTGTTATAAACAGGTCTCTTTCAGTCATTGTAAAGACAAAATTAACATCTATAGATGTTTAAAACCTTTATAAAAATGCATCACTATAAAATGAAATTGGCAAAGACTTAGACTATTTAAAAAGACCAAGTAACTTAGAGGTGATGTTTTCTTTGTTGGCTAAACAAGTGATAACATCTAATTCAACCAGCATTGAGAGAGAATAAGGATGAGTATTAATATTTATCACCAATATTAAGATTAAAAATGTCTCTGATAGGCTATGGAATTACTTAAATGAAACAACTGAGACTTATAGGATTTAAAGCATAAACAGTGGTATGGGTATGCTTATGAAAACCAAAAGTAATGGCCAGAACAAATTTCTAAAAAAAAATACAATTACTGTACAACTGAGAAGCTTAATTCATACCTGGGTCTGATTTTTTAATGCCCAGAAAATGATTTCCCATGGTGAGAAAAACTTTCAGAGCATAACAAAAATTAAAGATAAAAGTCAGGTACAACATGATGAACAGAAAAGGGGGATGGTTCAGGCAGTTAAGTTGCTCTTCAACAGTTTGAAAAGGTATATACTTGTATTTTGTAATATTGTGAGATTCATTACTTCAGTGCTGTAATATAGAGTTTGACTGATATGAAGAAAAATGCAGGAACCTCCAATAATTCACCTTTTCAGATCTAAAGCATAAGTAAGAAGGCAACATATATTTGCTGGCAAACATCTTTGCAACATCACAATAATTCTATGACAGAAGCTCAACCTCTTAATGAGGATAAGAAAATTTTAAAGGATAGAATTTTCTTTATACCCAAGTATACATATTACAAACAGAGTAGTGGGCAAACATGTTAAAAACTTGAAAATGAAATTGATATACAACAAGTTCTTGAAACAAGTGTCTTTGGGATATAGTAATAAACTAACAAGTTTGTCATTGAAAATGATTGAACTGGAATGAGAGAATACCAAAGCAAATCAAAAATTAGGTATATCTTTCCCTACATGTGACATTTGAACATGACTGGATGTTGACTGACAGCAATAAGATCTGTGCTCAATTGATTGGACAGTTGGGTACATAAGAAAATTCCATACTCCATGATTTTGATAATCCAATAACATGAAATTGCTGATAGATATTATTTTCATTCAACAATTATTTTTCTTTAATATATATATTTATACCCTAACAGCATTTCTAAGAGCAGGAGTATTAGAAGCTAGATCTCTATGCAAAATATACTGATTTATTGAAAATAGGTTAAAAAACGTACTTTGGCTATTAAGGCAAGTTAATAAACCCTCACATTTTCTCTCTTAAGGGACACTTGCTGATTCATTCAAATATTTTTTTCAAAAGGTTTCATTAAAATGGAGATAGAACACACTGGAAATAGACAAGGCTTAATTTTTAACAACATTCTACTTCACAGATCTTAAGAGGAGACCTGATTAACGGACAACATACAAAAGCAGATGTACCCAATTATTTAATGAAAATGAATGCAAAGAAAAGAAAATTTGACACAGTCTCCATTCTAAATAAAATTATATAAACCTTTTTTATTTTCTTCAGTTTTTCTTTGCTATCTGAGACTAAATTCTTCATAATCAATTATATATGGTGCAATCTCATCAATATTCATATTAACTGAAGTGAATAATTTTTCTTGACCTTTAACCTTTCTTGTAAAACAACTTGACAAACAATACATCAACATAGGGCTACCCCAACATATAAAACACTCCATTTTATAGAGAAAAATATTTAACAAAATGCAAACGCAACTGGATGGTAGTATAAAAATGATGAATTTGCAAAGATAGACAAAAACACACTGCCTTGTGATCTTTTATAGGATGAGGAAATCCAGAAAAACTTGTTTCTAGTGGATGTAGATCTTCTTCAAAAGATGAAACCTTATGCGGCGTGAACAGACTGGAAATTGAAAAAAAGAAAATTGAACATCATAAAAGCAAAATCCAGTGCAATTCTAATCCGATAATCATTCTGAAATATATGGAAAGCGCTTTATAATGAAAATCTGAAATTACAAAGATCTATTTTCATTATTATTGCTAACATGTTATAAGAGATTCACTTTAGAAAGTAATCTGGCAGACTTAATATATTAGAAATTCAAATTAATACTTCTGCCTTACCTTTAAAATATCCACTCCAGTCAAATTTCTTACAACTTCTGGCACTTTGGCAACAATATCCAAGACTTCTCCAGTAAGTTTAGCAGCACCAATTGGACCATTTCCACATGCGACCATCGTCACCTTCTTAGCCTGAGACAAAGGAGCAGCAACTTCAGCAGCAACCTAGAAAGAAAAGAAAATATCATAAAACTGAACAGATATTTTAAGAATTATTGTTCTTGAAAATTGTCTAACAGAACCATTTTTTACTTGAATACAACAATAAAAGCATTTGAGTAATATTTTATAGGAAAAAATAAATTATGAATAACTTTTTAAAATAAAAGGGAATATCCTAAAAATGTTTTTAAAATTGACTTAAATTCTGAAATCATGCATTAGAAATCTTCTTGTGAGGTAAAAGGGATGTATAAAACTGGCAAGCACACTAGGCTAAGCAATTGCTATTATAAATATTGAACAAAACCGTGGACTAGAGACTAAGAAATTCTGTGTAATACCATAGTAATACAAGTTCCTCGAATTACTAGTGTATACTAGTTAAGTGACTTGATTTCAGTAATAAATAGGATTCACTCAATTTAAGTCAATTGTTAATAGAGTAGAATTGAAAGATAAAGGTAGAAAATGTAACTGAACATTCTGGATAAATTGTTGAAGATATGGAAAGATAAAGATCACATCATTGCACACAATTCAGGGACCTGTGAGGTTTCAAAATATATTTTGATTTATAATGTGCAGCAACAATTGAGTTTACATTACATTTAGATTTGAGTTAATATTAACTGATTCAGAGCACAAAAGCTACATTTTTTAAACAATAGACTGAAAATGGCAAACAATACAACTTTCTATAACTTGAATTTCCATCCATTACTGAAAACGAAAATAGTAAAAAAAATGTGATGGTAGGGAAAGATAAAACCAATGGTTCTCAAATTCCTAAGCCAAGCAACCTTGACCAGTACATCAGCAGTAGTAATCAAGGTTTTAGTGGTAGCAATGTCTCAAGAAACAAAGCACACACAACTTATTACAAATTAAGAAATTCAAAAGAGGAAAAGCATTGCATGAATTTCAAAACTATTAAGAGTATTCTGAAAAAACCCTACTCGAAGAAAATAAGTTACTAGAGTAAGTAGAAATCAAACAATCCAGAAGTAAAGAATTAACACAGATTTAACACCAAATGAAATATGAGTAGTCCAAAAATCCTTAGTACACCCAAATGTTCTCATGATTTGACCAATTTAATTACTCAAATACTAAACTGTTTATGCATTGCTCAAACACTAAAAGCATAAAGCTTATAATCAACAGCAAATTTTATTTGCATTGTGAAACAGAAAATATTACACTACAAAAGGAATAGCTAGCTTTGATAAAGCTTTGCGTGGCCTTCAAATTTTCATTTCAACAAAAGCAAGGCAAGGATTTTCCTTACCTGAAATAATTTTTGAACCACTTCAATTTTTGTTAATGAATACTCAATAGGCACAGACCTGACTGTTCATCAATTACAGAAATGAAACCACAAAGTAATTTCATATCAAACATGAATTTTCTCCAATTCAATAGTGATTGTTATCTGTATGAAAGAATATATTTTGAAATTCCAATTATTAAAAATAGAGATGAAAAAGTTTTTCTCACCTTAGGTAATGTGTCCAGTAGCATGTCAATCATAGCCGCTTCACGGTATTCCTTCCAGGCATCAGCTTTCTTCTTCATCTGCTCCGCTTCTGCCCGACCTTTCTCTAGCACAGCAAATGCCTCAGCCTCGCCTCTTACACGAATTGCCTCTGCCTCAGCTTCAGCCTCTAAGACAACCTTGTGCCTATTAGCTTCAGCCAACTTCTCAAGTCTAACAGGAAAGGAAAATATTAGAATCAAAGCAGCACTAATGGCTAAGTCTATTTTAAAATACATATAGCCTTGTTCCTTCAAGCAAAGGTATGCTCACGTTAATCTAGTTAACACAACTTTGATGATACTATTTGTAGCATGAAAAGAGTTAATGAAATAATTACCGATATTTTTCAGCTTCAGCAGGTCTTCTAACTGTGGCTTCTAGCTCACGCTCTCTACGTTGTATTTCTTGTTCTTGAACTGCAATCTCCTGACTTCTTTCAATAACTTTGATTTGCATCTGTTCCTCTTTGATGCGCTGCTTCGTTTTTGCTGCCTGCAACTCATAAGCCAGTTCTGCCTCAGCTTTCTATTAGTAGAAAATAGGATCACAAATAAGAATTTCATAAAATACTTTTACCAAGAATACTTGCTTTGAAGCAAAATAATATTTTGAACAGAAAATATAGAAAAAATATATTATCCACATGTAGAGAGGTAGAAATATGTATGACTCTCAGAATACAAATTAATACACTATTAGAATATTATTGAAAAATTTCCAACAAGTACAAAACTATGAAAACTCTTATTGAATTGTTTAGAAAAACATATAGAAAAAGATCATAAAAATACAAAACTAGAGTTCATATTTAATAGAAAACATACCTTAGTTTGAACTTCCACATCATATGCAGCTTTCTTCAACTCAAAATCTCGCTGAGCTTTCGCAATTTCAGTATCGTTCAAAAATCTGTAGAGAGAAACCCAATGTAAGTAATTAAACGAGTGACTAATTTTTATCTTCATATTGCAGTATAACTGAGTACTTATGGTAACATTTCTGCTTTGAATCTAACACTTTAATGTCATTCAATATATAATTCATTGTTAATAGTTTTGCACTTAACATAATTCATAAAATTAACTGCATAATTCCATTATATTTTTTAAATTTTCAATGAGATCCGAAGACACAACTTTTAATTTAAAAATCACAGTGTGCGATACCTTAATGGCAATGCAAGATAATTTTTTTGGGAAATAGTTTAACTCTTTTAGTGCAGCAGGTCGATATATCGGCCCGCCGATTATCATTATTATATTTATCATATATTACTATATTTCCTGGCCTATAAGACGCACCAGCGCATAAGACACCTTGATTTTTCATGTAAGAATTTACAAAAAAACTCATACTTTGTTACATAAGGTTGAGTGCTGGTAAACTATTTATCGCGAGAGATACAATGTATTAGCATAGGGATGACATCTCCGTTAGCCCAATAAGTATAAGTTTTGCAGCAGCACCATATGCGAGATTAAACTAAACATGCTACATTGTATGCATTTCCGATTTACCTGGGAATATTTTTAAAGGAAGTTCTGTCATCGAAATATTAAAACTGTATTCTTTACTACTTAATCAAAAAAGTGTTATGATCGAAATTTGTAATTAACTAAACTATTTTCAATGCCTGATACGGTAAAAAACACTTAATGGTATGCATTTATCCCGGCGAAACGGCTTGCTTATTATAAGACGGAGTTATACCTGTATACCATCGGCGCATAAGATGCAGACTGATTTTAGAGCATATTTTGGAGTAAAAAAGTGCATCTTATAGGCCGGGAAATACGGTATATTATTATTTATCATATATTATATTATCATATCATATTATTTGTCATTATTAACCAGTTTAATATCATAAATAAAAAAAACGCATATAGATATGTAAAAAAAATAGCTTTATATTGTTTCTTTTTTCCTAGTTGCTACATTTTATTAAAATACCCTCTACATTTCTCGCCTGTACCCCAGGAAGAAGGATAGCACTAAGAGGGTTAAATTTTTGAAAAAAGAATTACAGATTCAGAAAGATTAATATATTAAAACCATGTGTTTACATAGTCTTTCCTTGTTCCAAAAGCCTAATCAAAGGAAAATGCTTCTTGTGAAAATAAACATGAAAGTGACTCTAGTTATAAAGGAAAATCATATTTCGATTTTCACCCATTCAAGTGAACATGATGATAAACAAATACTAACCGAGATGCCATGCGTTCCTCTTCTGCAATTGCTTCCTTGATTGTAGCATCTCTCCTTGCCTCTGCTTCACCAATTCGTGCATCTCGCTTTACTTCAGCAGTCCTTGCCATTCCAAGACTTTTCAAATAACCCTAGAAATAAAACTTACTGTAATTAACAGTTCTCATTGAAAGTCTCAAAAACTTGACGTGGCAATTGTTACTACACTTTAGTGCACATGAGCCCCTGTGGGAAGGTGAAATACAGCCTTAATATAATGAGGCAAATATAAATGCTGGTAAAATATACAAAAATCCTAAGTAGCAGCAAAAACAGCTTCCTGAAAACATTCTTCCATTGCACAAAGATTGTGAGGGTGAAACTTCCAAATTAATTAATAATCCTAGTAAATACATAAATGTTTGAAAATCATCCAAAATTATGACTCAAGTAGTCAACAGATTATTTATTAACATGGACTTGTTTATTACAATTTAATTCGTAGTCATAAAGAGTCAGGAAAGTACAAAACTTAGAATTGGTCTGATAGCTTTAGTAATCAATGTGAAAATCTAATCCTTTAAACTTAATGAGATCAAACAACTCTTCAGTTACCAAATTTGAAGTTCCCCAAATGTTTGCAGAAGAATAAATACCCATCAGTTGTCAATGGCTAGCGCGGAATAGACATAATCAAGAGTAGAATAGATGCAGAAGTTGCAAATACCCAAAAATATGGCATAAAATGGCATATTATAAATATTCATGAAGTATAAGTGCAAAAGAAGACATTTGGTTAAAAATGTATAGGCCCTAAGCTTGCGTTCTCACTTTTGATTAATTTGATAAATTAAACATATAGCTACAAGAGAAATGTTTATAAGAAAGCCTCAATTTAGTAACTCAATGACAACTCATTTTGAGTTCTTTTTAAAATTGAGTACTAGCTAAGAAAAATGACAGGACAGAAGATGATTGTGCTTTCAATGAACTTATCCTATTGTATTCTTAAAGTAACTGGGAACACATTTGAATCTATCTTTAGTGTTAGCATACGTGATGTACAGCAGAAACTTTAACAATCATAGAGAGCAAAGATTTTTATCGTCAAATTCACACAGCACTTTTCCTTCCTGATTCACTACTGGCCACATTATGCCACTAATATTTTAGTACAAAAGAATGATCAGGAAAGAGTGTAATGTTAAATAGAAATTATATTTAATAATTTTACTGAGAGTATTGTATTACATCTACTACAAAGGAGGAAACTTAGATGTTACAGATATTCATCAACTTTTAAATAGGAGCAGAACATTTTCAATGATCTGCAGTAGTCATTATTGAGTAATTGAACCAGAGGTATAAAAATCCCCAACAGCCATTTTTATTAGTGAACTGTATCTCATTGCCACTGCTTTTCGGAACAACAGAAAGGCCAAGAATACTGACTTTCTACTTTCTGCTGTTCCAAAAAGTGGTAAACCAGCAAGGAGGTACATATTGCTCACAAAGATGGCTATTGGAGATTTTTAAACCTCTAATTCATTAACAGTCCTGTTCCAATTTCCTTTCCTTACAGCAATTTAATATCCATAAAATATCTAGAAATGGAAGTTCCACATTATGTTGATAAAAGTTAAGCATTACTTGTTATCTTTTAATAGCCAATTTTTATCTAACTTTCATTCAAAATAAAAAGCTATAAATAGTGCAATCTAAAAAACAATCAATACTAGAGAGGTGTAAAACACATCTTACATTTTATAACATGCAACTCCAAGAACCATGCATTCCTTAAAATCAAAGTATATGAATGATCACTTTCCCTGGTTATCCTAAGCTTCAACTCAAATCAATGAAACAAGATCAAACACAAATTCAGGGGTATTCTATAACTTTTCTTCCTAGAAAATTAAAGAAGGTTACTGATGTCATATGATAATGACTGAATGAAGCAGTAGTAACTAGTTATATTTCTACTGATACCTTTTACTTCAGTCAAAATCAAACTTTCTACTTTGTTTTTTTGTACAAAAACATTTCAGCAAAAGCAACCAGCATCTCCCTATGTTTAGTACCCAATTAAACCTTCCTCTTCTTGTTTGAAATGTCAAATCATTTGCAGAAAAATTATAACATAAGTTTTTGGGAGAAAATAAAAGATATTGTGAAAGCAGCTCTGAAGTTGCTATTGAGGGGGATTTCTAAATAAAATTTTGGCATAAAATTTGGATTGAGGAAGATTCACAACGGACAGTTAGCTACCAAAATTTTCACAAAAATGATTTTACTCCAAACATTTTGTTAAAGAGCTCTTTCATTGAAGTGCATTTTTGCAACATGCCATTTGGTATGAATTATTTTGCTGCAACAATGCTGTTGCGCCATTTACTTTGCTTACTACAAATTATCTCCATACCATAATTTTATGTGATAAATAATCATTCTGACAACAAAACATTTTTTTCAATATATCACATCATATTTTGCTGCAATAATTTTTACAGCATTAGTTTGTTATAAGGACTTTTGCCTAACACTCTTTGCTGTGGTGTGCCTTAACTATGTTTGGTTTTGTTACACTAACTTTTGCTGCTCATATTTTTTTGAATCTACTTAAATATTTTTACTGCTATGTATTGACAGCCTGTTTTCTTATTGTTTTCTTGTTATAAATGTTTACAATAGAATTTATACCATAAACAATTTATTAGAGCATGGATTTAATAGATGTATAAGAATCTTAATTCCACATAATAAAAGCTTCTAAGATCCAGATAGCTAAATAGGTTATACGTTTGCCTTTGGTGAAGGAAATTCCAGGTTCGATTTCTGGTAAGGGCCTACATGCAAATGACCGTCACGGCCAAAGCACATTCACAAGAGTGCAATCAATAAGAGCTTCAAGAATATCAGGATAAAGAAAATAAATAAACCTGTTAAATCTCAGGATAATTCTGGAGATTTAATTCTGAATAAAGAATTGTTTAAAGATATAAACACAAAACTGATCAAATTTTCTAAATAACTAGAAAAATAGATATAATAAAGCAATTAATGTAATCATCTCCACCCTCCTATACTTCGTCTTCAAGCACTATTACAAGATGAAAGGGATTCCTAGTGATATTGCCAAAGACAGTCATATTTTTAAGAATGCAGACCCTTTTCCTTTCTTTTCCCCATCCTTGTATTAATAATATTTCGATGTGAAATCCAGGACTGTTCATCATATTTTTAAATTTAATTTTTGGTTTTTATCCATACTTGATTTAAGCTCTTTGAGTTCCTGAATACTTGTCCTATTAGTAAAAGCTTTCTAGAAAGTTGTAAAGAAATTGATAGTGCTCATATTAAAATGGTAAAATGTATGGTTCCATTTTTCTATGTTTTTAATTAGTTTTTGGTAACATAGTTTACATAATGTAATAATGCAATGTGATGTTCATGTATAAACATTCCAAACTGTGGAGGATATATTTGGGATCTTCTTCTATGAATTCTTCATATCCTAGAACACATTAATACTTTAAGCTTCCAAATGTTTCCAGTTGCCTCTCATAAATTAATTGTTGCTACACAACATAAAACTGCCCAAAATGAAAATGCACCATCAAAGCTTGAAAACACTGAACCTTACAAATCCACCACAAATTATGTGGGGCCATTTCTTTGAGCCTCATGTAGATTTTCTTTTAGTAACTTGAACAGTATGCGATATAAACACTTTTTTTATGTCTTAGCAGTTCAGATGGGTAAATATAGGTGGTAAATGTATGGCATAATGCATTGCTTGTAACTACACGACAAGTTTTGGAATCGATTTGAAAGCTCTACCTCCAAAACATCTACTACTTCCAGATATATCATCCAAAGCTTCATCAGCAATGAAAATAAAAATCCAGTTATCATCTTCAGGTCCGCAATCATGAAGAAGCCATCCTATTTGTCATTTGATACATTGGTAGATACTCGAAGTCTGTCAATAAAAAAGGTGCACCTAGCGGAAGTTATTGTCATGAATTTCTAATCACTTACTTTTGTGATTCTTCAGAGGAAAGTAACTGGACCGTTTTAGTATCTATATTTGAAAGAAGTTCTTGTGTTAGCACCTAGGGTGCTAAATCATGCGAGTCACTTTTCATCTTTTCAATGAATCCTGCCATAGCTATTTCTGCTTTTGCTTCATCAAATTATGGCAAATGACTAGCTTTATATCTGATGATCCTAAATTGGTCATTTACACTTTGAAAAGTAACGGCATACAGTTCCTCTCATGTTTGACAAATCCATTGACTTGGATTATTTTTCCTTAATGTTGAGAATGGCAAATATAGCCATTCAAGATCAGTTTTCTTCCACCCTGCTTTATCCCAAACCAAATTGTAGCTAATTATTGTTCATGCCCGGAATTTATATATAAAATATTAGTTTATTCAAAACTAAAATGAATTCCAAAATGTATTAGTAAGTAAATAGCTATTTCATCTCAATAGTGAAGAAAAACAGATAAAAGAGTGAAATTTTAAACACTAACAGTTAAAATATCTGAAACTTATTAAATTTACCAAATTTGGCTTGGTTTGGTCAGTGCCGCTTCCGCTGCCTCTTAGTCCCGTCTTAGAATTGAAAAAGAATAAAAAGAATTAAAAGGGGAAGCTGTTGTCTTTTCTTTTTTGGCTAAAAACAGTAAAAAAATAATAGAGTCTAAGACCTGACCCAAGACAAATATCCCCCTAATTTGAAATTTGAAGCTCCTTGTTGATTAAAGATACTACATATGATAAGGCATTTTAAGGCTTTTCTTAACAAATTGATGTTGTACAACAGCATCTTTTGGGACAAAGTTATGAATGTCTCGGTCAACATAATCCAAAAAATTTGTATCTAAAATACTAAAATACTTCTTTGCGGCGCATGCACATATTACTTTCCAGAGTTTTGCAAATGGAGGATGCATTATAAGTAGAATTGGCACATTTTGGAGTAAACTTGCATTTTAGTACATGTGGTGTGGTTTTGTCTTTGAATCAAACTTGTATTATACTGGATTTATTAACACATTTGAAAATATTTTCATTGACTAGTTTGTTAGCTTTGGAAATTGGTTGATAAATTCATAGACAAGGCCATCCTCAACAAACAAACTGAGAAAATCATTAATCCTTGTTTAAAAATCCAACATAAATCTTTATATATGATTCTCAAGCTACATTACCACTAGAAGTTAGCCAAAGAGGTTGGCTGGTTTTGAAATATCAGCACACAAGTCAAATCAATCCAAGTCTAAATCTAAAACCAAAAGAGTAAAAATGAAGTTCGAAGAAAATTTATTGATGCCCCAAATTTAAATTAGAAAAATTACTAACTTGAACTTATTTTATTTTGATTCCCTTTTAATCAAACAATTGCATTAACTTGATTATGTCATGCTATTTGTCTGTCATGCATCTTCTTCCACTAAGATTTTATTGAGTTCTATGAACATTATCTCCTAATATATTACGAGTTGGATTTGATTTTCAAGGTAAAAAAGTATTTTGCACATTATCTATATTTAAACTTAAAAAAAGAAGATAGCTACCAAAAGTATAATTAAAAATTAAACGTTATTGTCATACACTAGGTTGTTGAAATGTAGCTAAGCATTAATAGTTGTCTAAATATCTTTAATCTGATTTAATAATGTTTCAGAAACTCACATAATTTTTCTAAATATATCAATACCTATTTCTAAAACTTTTGGTTAGTTGGTTTATCATCAATGTTATAGTGCCTTTGCAAAAATTCTAATAAAAGGTTTGTAAAGTGAAGGCCAGACTGCATGGGAAATGTAAACCTCTCATTCTTAGTGAGAGAATTTTCTATTTTAAAGGTACACTGAGCAAGGGTGATTTAAACCAATTGACTAAAAAGCCAAGAACTTCTGATGACATACTTGAATTATAAAGTACTATCCTGCTGTAGAGCTGATTACCAAATTAAAATCAAGAATGGCTTCTATTGAAATATATAGAGAGAGTTAGTTCTTTTCTTGAAGAAAATTTGCCAAACCATTGATTTCCAGGGATAAACTATCTGACAATGACTTCAATGTAATCATTCAGCTTCCCAAATCAGAAATTCAGTATGAAACTGACAAGCATTCAGAGCAAACATATTTTCAACAATGCAAATTATCAGTTGAATCACCAAGTGATCGGTCAAAGAAGTAACCATATGCTTAAGAAAAAGGTGATCCCTCCTTGAAAAAATTCATCCTAGATCAAGGATTACCAGGGAAGTGATTCCACAAAATACAAAATTTAAGAAATGAAAATGAATATCAGCCCCCCTCTTAGGAACCCCGTTGAATCCTAATTAAATCAAAATGTAGTAATAAAGCCAAAATATGATGTAAAGAGGTGCTTGCAATAGCTGCCTCAGAAAAATGTCATCTATTACCAAAAATGAGAGAGATTGCATAGAGTTTTTGTGAGGAAATAGGAGAAATGTATTCTGCAAGCTGAGAAGCTGTTGCATTCACCTGCTCTGCAAACAATTGATAGTGAACATCTATTTTTATAAGTGGTTTAATCTTTGGCAATAATATTTGACTACTTTAATATCAAGAAAACTTCTTAGTCCTTGAAAATGTTTCTTAAAACCGTTCTGCAAATTTCTCAATAACTGTGCCAGTAACTATATAATAACAAACTTTTTTTTGAGTCACTATTGAATTTATGACAAATGAGTAATAACAAAAATGCATTTGGCTGAGTCATAAATCTACTAGGTGCTTGAGAATCAAATTCAAGGGGCCTCAGAAGTTTTTAATGCATTCACAATACATTAATATAAGAGAAATGCACAATTTAACATGCCATATATAAACATGTATGGAGTTTAACATACCTTGGCCCCCTTGTAGCAAAACACAAAGCCTCTAATTAATTTAGAAATAAATACAACATTTTAGCTACATAATGAAAAATTTCAAGGAATTAGTCTTAAAATATGGTTTAAGTTTTATAATTAAAATTATATATATTACCCAATGAAAATTACATGCAGGAGAAATTATTGATAACTGTAGCTTAAAAGGTCACTTAATAAAATTAAAAGCTCTTGAATTCAACAAAGACTCCGTTCACACAATTCAGAATTTCTGAAGAAAGATATAGTGAAATCATATTTCACCAACTTTGTCCTAACTAAATACATTATAATGCGAGAATAATAAAGAATAAATTACAAGTATGCAAAAGACAACCTTGGTCAAACAAAGTTGCTTTTTCCTTCAGTCTCCACCATTATTTGTCTACGCAATTAACCCATTTTTTAAGGTTTTTATAATTTAAATAATCAGAGAAATGCCTGACAAATGAAATATTATGTACATTTTCCAGCAAAATGTATTTTGTGTAGTTACTAAATATTTAACAGATTGAAACTGTAAAACTTTCAATTTCCTGATGAGGAAACAAAAAAATAAGAATTAATTACGACTCTTCTACAAGTCAAACATTACAAACCAATCTAAAGGTAGTTTAGAATTACTTTAAATAAAACAAAACTTAAATAACCTCCATATCACAATCAATAAAGCTAAACAGCGAATGAATACTACTTCATCATCAAACTGATTGATAATTTACATATATGTCAAAATAGAAATTCTAACTGATACATATTCAAAGTAAAATAAAATACAATGAATTTCTATGCCTGAAGTGATGCTACATAATAATGACATATTTTTTAGTATTTAGCATCAAGCAATTCTCATGAAGAAGCATCTCTTAAAAAGAGAACTCCTTAAATTTTTTTATTTTTGCAAAGCATCCAGCTTTTTCTTTCAATAAGACATATATCACTGTTAATATTTATAGAAAGAAAAGAAAAAAAGTACCAAAATGACAAACAATCAAATATTATCCTGAAGCTAAAAATATTTTCAGCAATGTTTGATAATAAATATATTGTGTTACAAGTGAACATAAATTATCTCAAGCAAGTATGCCATATAGGATACAAAAAAAATGAATTTTATCTCTCAATATCTATCAATATTGTCTGCAATTATAGTAAGAAGTTTATATCTGAATAAGCAGACAAAACCTACATTTCATTCAAATTGTGACCACTGCTGATTGAGAAAACAATGGTATAGATCAAAGGAAGCATTACCAACATCCTCAAAGAAAAGAAACTTTGAGAAAAATCAAGTTAGATAATATAGAATATAATTGTTATAATCAAGTTAGATATTATAATACCTGATTTTTTAATAATATAATTTCTCAAAATATAATATACACAGAGAATTATTCCTAAATCCTACATATAAGGAGTTGAAAAATTATTTTGGTACTTTCTTTACAATAATGTAGTCTCTAAACGTCCTTCCAGATCCCCTTATATCGCCAAATACATAAAATATTTACTAAGAGTGAAACTTTCTAGCATTTCTCAAAAAGTTCACTTTGGAGGGGGAAATTAGTTTTTCATCTTACATTCTAGAACTCAGTGAAATGAATTGAATTAAGTGAACAGAGCATATAAATGTAGAATACGAAATAAAACACGAAGTTGCATGTATATCCTAAGGACTCATTATTCACTATAATTTACACTTATCTGCTACAGCATACCAGAGCTATTAGATACACATCAACAATTACTACTCTATAACATATTAAAGACAATCATTCAAAATCATAATCTCTTTGTGAATGAATATAATAATGGTTGACAAGTAATGAAAGATGCAAAGTACTTTACCTCTTCATCTCTTATATCCTTCAGAGTGTAGGAAACAACAGTAATACCCATGTTTACCAGATCTGATGATGCAACTTCGAAAACCTGCTTGCTAAACTTCTTCCTGTCCTTGTAAATCTCCTAGATGTTCGAAAATAAAAACAGATATCAACATAAGTTTAAAAAGATAAGTGCCTTCAATGAATAACATTGCAGTAAATCATGTTTTACACAAACTAAGAGCAAAAGGAATTTTACACAAAGAATTTGTAAATCTATAACCCCAACTTATCAGCACTGTGTAAAAAGTATATGTGACATAGCCCAAAGTTTTATTCTGATTTAAGACATAAAAATAAAACATGGATCTCTGTTAAACTTCCTTCCTAAAAGTTTGACAGTGAAAAAGCTTCACATAATAACCCTAATAAAATATTTTAGGAATTCTCATTCATATATCAGGGGCTGGAATGAGATGCTCATAAAATCCTTAAAAACCAATAAAATATTCAGCTGAAATGTAAAATAAACAGCTAAAGCTGATTAAAGACAGTATTTCTGCTGCGTTTATGAGTAGATCTAACAAACTATTGTAACAGCTTGATAAGAGAGGAATTTTCACAGCAAGGTGCTAAATCTGACATTTTCTTAATAATTTAAAACAATTTTATGGTAAAAAGAGTTATTGAAAGTACAAATGCATGTCTGAGATTACCTCAACTGTCATGCTGCCCATGATTGCACGTTGGTGACCTTCCAAGGTAACTAGAGCTATTAACTGAATTTCATGCTCTGGCTTTCCAAGGAACTGCTCACAAGCTGTCAAGAGCATCTCTTCATTCTGGCCTTGTATCTTTACCTAAAAAGTTAAGATTCATAAACTATAGTTAAAGTATCAACAATTCCTACACTAGGAAACTAACTACCCTACCCTAGAAAAATACTACACACAAATAATATTTACCTGTGCTATTCCTGTTACAGAGATTGGTACTCCTTGGCTTGTGTACACGGTAGGGCTTTCAACTTGAAGAGTCATCGTATTTAAAGAGATTCTGAAAATTGGGTAAAATAAATGTTAAAGTGTGATATTTAAACGGCTGGCATCCAAACCATCACATCCTATAATTATTGCAATACTATATAAAACGTTGATTTGTTCCATCTAATTGTGTAATGGTATGGTCTCCATATTATGCTGAGTACATAAATAGACTGGAGAAATTACAGAATAGAGTAATAAGAATAATAGGATTCAAGTTGGGTTATTCATATTTAGATATACCCTATGATTATATTAGAATTACAAACAACATACCCCACTTAGAAGAGAGAAGGCAGATTTTAAACTTAAAATTTCATAAGAAACTAATAAACAATAGAATTGACTCTCATTACTTACGCAGTGTGATTACATCCCATAACCCTGAATATAAACAACGTAGACCGAACCCATTCAGTATACGGTATGTAAGAACAAATTGCATGTACCATAATCCTATACATCATATGATAAACCTAGGAAATTCTAATCAAGATGTGTTACAGACGATTAATTGCTGATGTTTTTTTATTTCTATATTTATGAATTATTGTTTCTCTTTTATTTATGGATTTTTGTTTACATGTTAATATATTTTTATATTTAGATTTCTTGATTTTATCTAATTAAATTTATTCGATTTATTTTTAATATTTAAGGATTCCTATATTTGATGATTTATATATTTAATATTTTCATTGATGACAATTGTTCTTTTTAATTGCATTGATTTTGTACCTTTTATTCTATTGTTTTTAACACTTTTTATGTTTCACTTGAGTCTTGAATTTTTTCATTTTTAATTTTTTGTCTTTACTGCATTAATATGCTTCTTAAATGCATCAATTTTCTGAGTAAAAGGGTTGACTGCCCGTATATAATTGTAAATAAATAAATTAAAGCGATATCGCTCAGATGTGGAATTAAAGCGCATACATACACATAGAAAGCAAAAAATCTGCAGGTGCCCTCAGGACTAATTCGATCAGTTTACGAAACTAATTATTTAAATTAAATATTAAATAATTAGTTTAAATAAATATTTCTGCGAGAAAAACATCTTTATATACTTTTTTAACGATGCGGATCTGTGGGAACTTTGTATCGATGGCTGATAGATTCATTTAACAAATAATGAACAGGAAACATCCTCCTCAAAATGATGAATAGAATGGTTAATTTAATCAATAAAATAATAATCAACTACTTCTGAATACTACTATTCACTCAACTTTAAATAGCCAACAATATAAAAGAAAATTTAGGAGTATCTTCCAACAACTTCGCACAAAATTTCAAATTTAGCAAGTGGATGCACAGAAAGGGGTAAGAAGCCGCAATTATATGCAACCAAAGATAAAACATACCTCTGCACGCTTTGAATCATTGGCCAGACAAATGCTCTTCCACCGGGCACCAAAAGTGGTTTGTTGTAACAGCATCCTGAAATTATATATACAATGGAAAAATTAAAATTATATCGGGCTAACTCTGTAATGTGAACAAATAACTGTTGTGAATTTTACATGCTTAACATCAGTCTTACAAGGTCCTTTCTTAGTTTTAAATTTAATTATGGATTACCATCCTGATTTCGAAGTTTAAAGTGATGGGATACCAAGAAAATACTATTTAAAAAGGACTAACATGAAAAAAGGTGTTATGTAATTTTGGTACAAAGCGTCTGTACAATGCCACTCCCACTTCATGTTACCGGTAATGTAGTAAACAAGCACTTACCCGATACGACTAATGCCTCGTTCGGCCCGCAGGTTACAAATCCCCAAGTCATTTTTATAACATAAAAGAACAAATAATCTCCGGATATGGATATGATTAATTAAAACTACTCTACTCAAAATGGCAGCAACCCCACATAGCAGACAGGCGTTTGTTTACGTGCGTTTTTCCTCAAGTTTCCACAATTCACCTCTTGGAGCGTTGTCAGCAACAAGCAAATGAAGCCCTGTAATGTAGATTCATTTAAATTATATGAATGTTAAAATCATGACATGTAAATTTATTTTAAAAGGATTTAGGAGTGATTTACTGATTTTGAAATAGTGTGATGTACGATAAAATATCAAATTTGTTTCAATATTATTGGAAAAGTATCTGCATACTACTAATTGAAATTATCAAATGAGAAATGCTATATTTTAAAAATAATTGTATGAAAATTTTAAGTATATTCGAGAATAATTATTTACAATCAAAGAAGAGAGGATATTTGAGGCCATTATGTACAAAATATACCAAAACATATGAATATGACATACAAAAAACAGTTTATACTGCATTAGGTAAAAAAATCATTATTCTCTAATATTCCAGTCTGAATAGCTGAAATATATTCATACACCTAGAAGCTAAACACAAGCTTTCGGAATAATCTTTTTTATGAATTATTCTCAGCCATATTGGGGAATGCTATTTTTGTCTTCTCTCCGATGACCACTCTTAAAAGTCTTATCTGCATCATAAAAAATGAACATGACACAGAAGCGATAAATGATAAGATCAGATTGTAAATATTTTTCATATCATAAAATATTTAGTAATACTGTAAGGATTAACATCTACGAAATTCACAAGGATGAGTTTTCTTAAAACTTAATCTACACTTGATTGCATCTGCCCCCTACCGTGGTGATTATGTAACTATACGTTATTCAAAGAAAACATACAATCCTGATGTTGGCGCCATATATACGATTGGAGTTATGATAGAAATATTATAATTTTCTTTCTATTTGTCAAAATCAAGTGAATTAACACATAGAAATATACTCATATCGGTGAAAGTTAGTCATGATTAGATTATATACTAGCATAATGAGTTTTACTATGAGACTATTCTCACCTATCCTTTCCACAGTTATCAACACCCTTCGCCATTTCCCCTCATAACCCACCGCTCCCCCTCCCATTCCCTCCTACTTATATATATGCTGGATTGTTTTGTATTTAGTCACCTGAGGATGACTCCATGAGTCGAAACCATGGTCGTTTCCATATAAAATATTCTGTGGTCTAGTAAAAATTGTTTTCACTTTCGCTCCTGATGGATCCATACCACGAAGTCACGGCCCAAGCAGTTGATTCTATAGGTTAAACCTTCTTGAAAATAATTATTTATCATATTCATGCCTTAATAAAGAATCAGGGATTTTTTATAGCAAGATGTAATACATTTGCTTAAATAAATATTATGTACCGCTCCGTTAAGAGAATACGACAAAACAGAAAAGAATTGAGCAATAGAAAAATGGAGATATATTAATAAGTTTGGTGGTAAAGTGCAATTAGATGAGGTAAAATGCAATTCAAAATTAATGAATACATCCTTAACAACCTATTTTAGCAAAGATATAGCAGTAATGAGAAATGCATTAAGATCAAATGAATATGCAACTCGTTCGGTGCTTTTTACTTGGGATTCTTATCAATCTAAAGTTGCTGTGACATTAATTTGTTACTGGTAAGTCCTGTTTTCTTCAACCAAAATCATAAAAATTCATGAACATAATACTGAAAAGAACCTTTATTGTTTTGAGTGTTATAATTGTTTCCATAAAAAACAAGTGCATCTAGACTAGGATCAAAATTTTGAATGAAGGATTCAGCAGGTATCAGCATATTGCATGTTTTAGCATCCGATTTTGTGACTATGTTACCTATGGTATAAAACCAAAATTTGCTATCATATGAATAATTTTAAAAATATACTTTCAGCGTTCTTTTCATTTCATTCACAGTAAGACACTGGCTTAAATATAAGAATTTATCCTCGTTCAACCACTGAAGTCACCAATGGCGTCAACCAACAATTGACTTTTATGAAATCAAGAATCTTCTAAAAGAGATGTATAATGGAATTTTTGAAATGTGCAAAATAAATTTGACATGCATGAATATATCTAAGATAACATCTCATGGATCCATACTAATTATATTACATACATTTCTTAATAATTTATGAAATTAAACATGAAAGTTCATAAAATGCGTTGATTTGTATCAAATGGAATATGATAATATCTAGTCAAAAATGTAAACAAATCTGTATTAAATAATAAATATTTATGCTGAATATCTGTCTATAAACCCACGGCCCCAATAATTTCCGATAACTGATAAGCAGACGCGTGAGATTGGTCGTAATTTCCAATAATAATTTAATTTTGTCGTACAATTCATTAACTTTAAGAATTAAAAATGAAATTTGTATGCAGTTTTTCAAACACAAACATAATTGTCTATGTTTATTTTACGTTAAGTGAAATATTCGGTTGAAGCAAATAATCATTAATTTTCTAACAGCTGAGAATTGTCGAATAGGTCAACATTTTACGGTCAAATTTCTCAGGCTTAAATTTTCTATTAGTAGCTAATGAGTAACTACTCTTTTTATTCTCCATGAAGAATTAGATGAAAAGAGAGACGCATCACTTCTAAGTAGACAAAATTTCAATTTTTTTTAACGATTAACAATCTCTTCCTGGTCTTACTTAGAGTAGCTACAAACTTATTGTAACCTAACAACTTCCATCTTTATAGTCACGCACATTACATATTTCATTGGTGTTAGCAGAATTTACCAAGTTGTCCTGAGGTGTCTGCTTGATTAAAAAGTTTAACAATTCCTAATTTTAATTATCTCTGCTTACATTAATAGAATGAACATAGGATGCAATAGCTAGTTGCAAATATTTGATTTTTTTCCTTTTTGAAACAATAAGGACCTCTCTTCAAGCAAAAGAAGTTAGAGGATAAAAAAAGTTAATTTAACGAAAAGCGAAAATTTCTTAAAACTATAAACTGACGAGTGAAAAGGAAATTAAACGGATAGTATCATTAGGAGCACTGAGAAAACTGAGCTCAAGAAAAAACTTTTGCCGCATTTCAATATCACTCAAATTAAACTCACGAAGGAGATAAACAAGAGATTGGATGTATAAATAAGACTGTTATAAATTTTTAATTACTCAGCAATATTTTTAGGTAAAAATTACGCTAAGATATCGCATTCACGATATTTGCTTGAGATATGACAATACGCTTTAGCTTACGGAAGGACGTGGAAAAACTGGGGCAGATGAAGTGGTTCTTTTGTTTGAAGAGTGCTTTATCCAGGCAGGGAAGAAGTCACTTTATTTTATTCATGTGAAACGTGGGGATCGAAAGGAGACAAACAAGATTTGAAAATGAAATATTTAGATTTGGCCTAAAGTAAGGGACTCTTTCAAGTGGATAGATTTATGTATGTACGATGAGGATATAGCGAATGTAGTCAAAACACAGATTACACAATTGACGAATGGAACAACCAGAAAAATATTTTTATAGAATTAAAGAATAATAAAGTGATGAAAGTTTGGAGTTAAAGTATGAGGAAGCTGATGTAATGGAAGTTTGTGTTGCTTAGTAAAATGAAAAAAAACAGGGGTTGGAGTTATGCTTATTGAGAAATGTGAAGTTTATAACAATTTATAATTGTCTTTTGGATGGAAGTACTGGCAATAATAAAGTAGATCGTAATCATTCGCTCATGATTTGTCTGTATTTTGTTTTTAAATCATAAAAACTTTGACATGGAGGGAAAGGAAATATCAAAAGTAAGAATTTACGAATAAGAGGTGAATTAAAAAAAATGCCGATGTTAATATTTCTTTACAAAATATCCATGGATGAGGACAATGAGATTCGAGTTACTTCTCGTTGTTCTGTTTAACATGTAAAAAAGACAAATATCCGTATGGAATCGATGACAATCAGATTAGGTACATGACCAGAGAGAAGTGCAAATTTTTAACAACTTAACTCGATGTTCAGTCATAAATATCTGGATTAGAGAAAGGGATCGATATTATATGCTATAGTTGTAAAAATGGTAAATTTAATTTGAAGTATGTACCTGGAAAGAGATATTTTCGGATTTTTAATATTAAAAAATATCATCTGATCTAGGTTACGAAGAAAGGAGAGACTTAATTTTCTTTCGTGGATTTAACCAGCATTTATCACTTGATCTATGCAGATTATTTCTAGTTTCACCTTAAAGATTGATTTAAAAGATCGGCAATCCCATAAGAATCTCTGCTGACGTTTTCATGTCGGATAGCGGGAATAGTTTTCCGTTGCCTTTATATCGACCTAATTCTTAAACTCTTAGGGGAGTAGCTGTTCTGGTTATGTTTGGGTCTTTTAATTCTAGTATCGTTAAATTGTCAACACTATTGGGAAGTTTTAATTGACCGAATTACTTGTTTAAACATTAAGTTACTTAAAGAAGCAAGATTTTTCGGATTGCATTTTAGTGAAAACCTTTCATTATTAAGGCATGAAGTAGAAAACTGATATAATTGAAAAAATATCAATTTTACTCCTTGCGCTCTAAAGAATTATAGTTTATTCATAGTTCGCGAAGGAAAATTTTCTACTGTATTTAATGAAAGTTAAGGAATTGTGTTGAACTGGTTCCATAAATTGGTTTCATTCGATGGAAAACTTAGAAACCAAGCCTTGATATTTTTTTATAATAAGCTCACCATCATAAAAGTAATTCTAAATTGAGGAAAATGGTGAACAGGAATGTGGTTTAGACTGACGAAGCATAAGTCCGGTGTTGAAACTTGTCAAGTCATGGTAAAAAGGTTGATTTTATTGTTTTAAATTACTAGTTCTTTGGTCTGCTCAAATTTCTGCTAGCAGTATAGATTAGTCGACCACTCCTTTTGGTTTCAGCAACTAATGTAACGAATATACTGTGAAAATAACAGGATAATCGGAAATTAAAAGATAATGATAGTAATATAACGTATGAAGATAATCCTCTTCCAGTAGCTGAACGACAATTTTCATAGCGTTTGACTGCTCGGCGGGACATATTAAAAGTATTTTACAAATGTATTGCTTTCAAGCCATAGTAGTTGTCAAATATCCAATCAATTTTTATTCAGTTTCCTTATTTGATGTTAATTTTAAGAAGGAGTAAATGTTTGTCAAGCTAAAAATCTCATTGAGTGATATTATTTGGATTTATCACTCATATAATTTCCTAAATACATTTTTTTCTAAATCTCATTTAATATCTAATGTTCCCCATTTTGCAGTGTCCGTAAAGTATAATATACTGCCTATTTAGCGAGAGAACTACCCCTTTTATATTCTAACTTCATTGTCATCAGTATATCTTTATCGCTCATCATTTATTTTCATAGTGATTGACTAGATAATTCTTTAATTATTGAATACTAAGATTTTTGCATTGTTCGTCGATTTTTTATACTAATTTGCCACGTTTAGTATGGGATTGACTTTTGTTTGCTTGCTAAGCTTGGGATGGTTCAGAATTGATCGATTCCTGCATGTACAATTCGCAGACAAGAAAATGACGTAAATATTCCTGTTGTGGCAACCAAGTGGGCTCTATAGGGTTTGGTGAGGCTAAAATCACCAAGGACAGGAACCATTCAAGGAGGACGATCTATGAAAGGAAGCCCACGTGCCAAACTTCAATTGAGGGAAGTTTTCCCCTTCCAATCTTTTTATGTCGAGTGATGTGGAATTCACAGAACGTCGATTGTGTCTATCGAAACATTCTTGGCGATTTAGTTATGAAAAATAGAACGGGAACGTATTTTTCGTGAAATTATATTATTACCCTTAGAGTTGTAAAGAAAGGAAAGTTGGGACACGGCTTACATCTAACATCTAATTCCTTACAAGTAAGGAATTAGAGGTTTAAAATCTCCAATAGCCGTTTTTGTCGGCGTTCCTCTTCTCATTCCCCAGTATTCCGAGAAAAAAAGACAGGAAAACGCACCTTTTGAGAGCACTCAATATATATTTCGAATGCGATGCATTCTTCGTCAGATTACCCTCAGAGTCTTAAAAATTCTCTCATCAGGGTAAAGAGTCAAGCAAAAACAGTAGTACCAATTTATTTCTTTTTCCTTCTATGCCCGCATGCAAAATGCCATATAACGGTACAATAATGAATTACAAATAATGAAATCTCAGCATAGATACATAATTTGTAGAATAAAATATCTTATACTAATTATTATAAAACTACAAAATTAGTCTAATTAGAAAATTAGATTTTTAAAGAAAAACGTGTTTGAAACTCGACATTTTTTGCATACATACTTGAAATCACATGCGGAATTATCATAAACCTACATTTTGTCCGATGGGAACAATTTATTCCAATTGAAACTGCTTCCAATATATTTTTATTGTGGTTATATTATCCTATATATAATATAAAGTGTACCGTAAAATGTCATGGAAGGGCCATAGCTTCAAAAACTTTTCACTTATTGTGTACCGATTAATTACAGCAATCAGATTACAACACGTAAGACCGAAAGAATAGTGTTTACGGAACACTTTGAAATACTTACGTAGGAATTCCCTTTCGAAAGTTTTTGTAAACACTCAAAACTTTCCGATTTCCCCTTGAGAGTCTTTTAATGGAAGTTTGCAATCGCTGCAGCATTTGAATGTGACGTTAATTATTCCACTCATTTTTAATTCCACGCGGGAACGAGGACTTCCCTCTCCACTTCCACATCATTCCTCCACCCCATGCCAGCAATCTCTCAACTCCTCGTGGATCCTTAAGTTACTAGCTATATCCCCGAGGGAGAACTCTTTCACGAAAGCAATTTCCTCGTCATGTCATCTTCCTCCGAGGTAATCGGGATCTCCATCGTCCCCCATCCACGTCAAAACCGTCGCAGCTCAACGGTACATCCAAATGCATGAACGTAAATGATGTTCTAAATGGATATGCGACTGCCAAATACAAATTCTATGCATGCGTTACCAGTCGGAAAATCGTGATAATACGCTTAAGACTGTTACTTTTCCTGCCGAATCGGATCTCTCTTGAAGAGATAAACAACATTACAAGTTCCTTCGTTAGTGAGGAGGACGGATAGGTGATTGTTCACATGTTCCAAATGTTGAGATGTGTTAGCGCGGTGCCTTTTGCAACATTTAGAAGTGCTTCTCGCGTCCTCATTAATGAGCATCTCCGAGAGATACCAACGCCTTCTTTCCTCGGAATAATTAATGACATTAGCATCTTGAATGGAGATTGACCGAGAAGGTTCTCGGTGACCTATTACCGTCTTACCCTTTTAATTCATGAAGTCCTCTTGAACGAAAATTGCCAGTTTTAAATTTTAAATTTAAAGAAAATATGGGAAATTGGAGCTTCAATGTTTTATTCAATTGCAAAGAGCAAAAATATTCGCAAAAGATGTCGCGATACTGCATTCAGAGACACAGATTGCTTAACCAGTAATGCAGTAATATAATATATATAATAAAAGTATAATAATAAGTAATATAATAAACAGTATGACGGATATTAATTACAGTTAAGCTCTACATATAATTAAAGTTTTTCCATCTCATTCTCTATCTTTTACGGAATATGAGCAATTATATAGGAGATGGCAATTTTCGTCACATGGCAATTTTTCGTCTTTCCCGTTCATCATACATGAGTCGTCTTTTAAGATCGAAATAAGGTAATTATCGCTCGATAATGATCAATATAATGTTTCCTCTTTTACTCGTACCGTAAAATAACAATTCCTCCTTTTTCCTTATTGTAGTACGTGGCATCTTTAAACCCGCAACAAATCCCGTGACAATACTGCAGACGCGACGAAGTTCCACTATAAAAAAGCACCTCGATGGAGATAGGTCAACACGTTCCGCGGAAATATAGGCCACGGCTCCCGCGACCTGTTTTACCTCCCGACCTCTTTCCTTCTCCCTCCCCATCTTTGTGTACCTACGTATACCTCTAGGCCCCCCTTCCACGCCAAAATCGTTCCCATCCCCTCGAATCGTCCTTAACCTAGCTTTATCTTTTCTGCTCCTCGGGCCAGTTGGTCGACGTGCTCCCGGAATCGATACCCGAAAAGAACCTAGGATTCCCTCAGCCCCTTCGGGTCAACAGTGGACCGGCCCTCAACATCAGGAAAGCCTCTCTCGTCTCGCCGACCTCAGAGGTCCACGTGGATGCGCGTGCAGAAGGTGCCGGTTAAAAAAGGGGAATTCGTCCGCGCACACGCCCTCCTGCACTGCGCACGCCGCCGCGCCCCCTCTGCACCTCTCCCCGACTCCTCGTTTACACCGCCTCGGCGAGGTGGCCGCACAAGACGGCACTTTAAGCGTGACACGCCGCAGACGCTGCCCTCCGCCGCGCTCCCTGGACTACCATCGCGCCGCCGCCGCCGCCCCTCCCGCAGACGCCGGATTGTGTGTGAGTGGACTACCTCCTCCCGAGGTAGATGAGAGAGACGCCGGAGCGGGCCTTAGCCGCTGCGTAGGCCGCCCCGGAGGCACTCTTGAGCCGTAGCCGTGGATGGATCGCGCCGCTGTCTTCTTCGCGCGTAACGCGGAGCGTGAGGTGGGGGAGGCTCGAGGAGCTCCTGGAAGGTTAGTGATATTGGTTATGGGAGATGTTCCCTGAGGAGAGTGCTCGCATGTGGAGAAATTCCGGCATGTTGGTCGCCCTACGGTACCGTCTGTGCCGGTGTGAAATGGGCCTGGGGGAGTGTGGAGATAATTCTCCACCGATACTCGTCGGTGAGAGAGAGAGAGAGAGTAGCGACGCTCCGAGCTGTCTCCATTTGTTTACAGTCAGCAATACAGTGGGGAACAGTCACGTCATATATTTCGCGCTCTTTGTAACGTATCTGATTGAGATATGAGAGCCTGTTAAATTGTTAAAAGAGAGCATTTCCTCATCCTAGGACTTTTTTTGTTTGCACGCGAACCTTAATGGGAATTTCCTTGCACTTAACTCTTCGTCGCGATACTACCAACATTAATAGGTGTTTTCCTTCTCGGATACCACAATTGTTCACGCTTACCCACGCGGATGGTATTTCTTTCTGGATCAGGTGGACGCCGGATTGAATAGAGGCACGGAATAAAAGGATGGGAAGGGAATCGGGCGTCGCGACGCCTCCCGTGGCAACACCGCGCAAAGAAAAACCTCGATTCAATTCCTTTTTTGGTAAAAGACACGCCTTGTCGACATCGGGGAGTTACATAGACGAGGAATGAGAACGCGCGCCTCTAAATAACGCGTTATCGCTCGTTTAATTCGGTAAACATTCCGTGATATACTACCCACGGAGGAGAGCATTAACATTGTTTTCGTCTAAGGATCCGTGAAAGGAGAGGCGGAGGGGGTTCCGGAAATTGGAAATAAAAGATGAGCGAGGCGCGTGCGGACGGTCCTCCCTTGTCTCTCCGAATCCCTTATTGGACCGGTGGAAGTAAAGGACCGTCGATGAAAATTAACGCTCGTTGCGTGCCCACCGGACGGTGATGGAGGGCTCAGAGAGGTGCTTTTCAATTGGAAATTTTTGATCTCGGCGAAGCCTTTGATAAAAGGGGAAAAATCGAGCGTGAGAGAAGGAGTCTTTTTTTCTTCTCGCTGTTTTCTCCTCATTCCTCCACTCATCCTTTCGTTGTCGAGAGCGACGCTTTCGCAATAACTGCAGCACGTCCGTGTCTCCTGAACGTGGGCGTGTACGTGTCTGAGTGTTGCAAGGGAACGCCATTCGCCTCTACTACTATTTCGCCTTACTCCGCTACCCTTGGCTCTGGCGCGCTATTGATTGCCCCGGCTACTGCCTCCACCACCCTCTCTCCACCACCCTCCCTCCTCCCCGCCCCCACAACATCCCTATTTCCGACCCTCTTTTCCCCCTTCTTCATACGGCACCTCTCCCGTGTCCCTCTCTCATCAAGTTCTTCCTCCACACTACCCCTTTAACGCCCTTCCAAATATTCCATCCTCGTTTATCCTTCTTTTTCGTCTTCCCACTGTCTTCCGTACTCCTCTCATCCTCGGTACTCTCCCCACGGCTCTTCTCTTTCCCATTGCGCCGCCTTCTCTTCCCCTCTCTATTCACCTTCCCGCCTCCCATCAAACTTCACCTTCGACCCGTGCAAGACGTCGCATCATTTAGTTACCACCCATCATTCTATCTCATTTCCCTCCCTCGCCGTATGCGCAGCCATCGCCCTCAGGGTACCGAATCTATACAGAGGCGATGTAAGGGAATTTTTTTTTTCGCATTACCTCCGCGATACCGCTGGTCGGAGCGGACCCAAGATAAATATCGACGCGGCAATTTATTCCGTTCGACGTTTCTTTTTTATTTCACAAAGGCAAGCGTTTTTAATGGGTGGCGGTGGGAATGCGTCACTTGACATTTTTACACTCCTTCCTTTCGTTTTGAGGCAAAAGTGGGCGTCTAGGCAGAACCAATGTTAGGAAAGTTTCCGTAGGTAAGCTCTTCTTCGGTGCGATAATCAAGACTCGATGCATCTTTAGAACGTTCGGTGGGGCAGTTATGAAGAAGGAAGTTTGTTCGAAAGAAAGAGGAAGAAAAGGTGTTCTTTGGCGCCTTTCCAAATACACCGTCGCGGAATCACTTCCTTGATCGGGTTTGGATGAAAAATAAAAGACAATTAGCTTTGTGTTCGCTCTGCCGGTAAATACTAGAGGTTGAAAACCTGATACCTTACTGCCTAGTTGTTTGTGTTAGGTCGATTAGTAGACGAAGAATTAATACTCTCTGTTATTGCGATCTATGAAACTTAACTGGTACTTTCAGAGTTGAAATTTCATTTCATCGTATTGTTGTGATATTTAGACAAAACTTTCTCCGAATTAAAATTTTTTAAGCGGGATAATCTAAATTGCACTTTATTTTGAATCGTCATAGATTTAGTTAATCACAGGTGGTTAGATTTAAGTTACCTGATTTTATAGGATTATTATGTAGAATTTTTCTGATAAATTTATCACAGAAAAAGGTATTATTTTAACGGAAATGTTTGGGATTGGTTAATAGATTATATTACAATATGTAATGCTGTACTCTTGAGAAATTGAAAGTATAATGTTATCTGAGGTAGAATAAAGCCGTATGTAATTTATTTATGTTCTTGAATTTTACGTTATATGGTTATCTCTTTTTTTTGCTTTGTTATGGCTGAACTTGATCGTAATCTCTTTTACCTTCTTCGTAACACACTCGGGAATTGGAAAAAAAATCGTTTAATAAGATTTTAAGAATCGAAGCAGACTAATTCACGTAATATCATAAAGAGTGGAACGTTTTTCTTCCTGTGTCTGCCGAAAAGTTTCATCTTGTCCAATCCGTTTTCATATCGTTCGAGATTAAAGTAAGGACCGGCGCTTTGGGAAATTTATTCAGCCAGAATTCGAAGTCCCCCATCCTGAGGAAGAATGAAGCGGTCCTTTGGATTGTCTTAGCAGACGCAATTTCCAGACCGAAAAATAATTCCCTCCTTCGCATCAATCACGATTCCGCTCACTCCGAAAACGTTGGGAATGGAGTCGCACCTGGTTCTAAGTGAGTCCGTCTGGCGCCCGTCTGCCTTCATTTCAAGCGACCACTCAAATTCGCTGGAGATTTTCAAACGGACGACGTTGGATAAAGGGATTTCTCTTCCTCTTCAAGTGTAGATGGAGAGAGCATTTCTAAAAGTCCTTCCGGAGAATTCCATCATGCTGGAAAACCAAAATATCTATAACAGGATTTCTGCGAATCATTTTTTATACCACTGTCGATTCGTAATTGGAATACCTTCTATCAATTAAGGGCTGTAATTATGTAGCGGTGTAATTCAAATTCATCTTCATTCTTAAGTATCTTTATCTCATTCGTTTTCCTCCAATCTGATCTCTCTCCACTTTATACATTCTCCGAATAGCTCAATGAATTTCAAATAATTAAAAATATGTAGAATGATCTCTTAAAGGCTAATGAGACGATCATGGTGATTGCAAGACGAAGTATTTTGCTTACATTAAGTCATTCAAAGGGTTAAACTGCAGGCAAATTCCAAATAACGCATTAAGCTTTCAAAACAGTTACGCTTCAGATTTAAATGATTTGGAAATAGGTAGATTTGAATTTGATAGGAGGTAATCGTAATTATTAAAATTTTGTAATATCTCTCTTCGCTTCATATGGCCCAACGATTTCATCTGATCATTAGCGATATGAGATAATGAATCGAATCGGCCGAGACGGAACTTGGGCTTCACACCTGTCAATTCTCAACTATTTAAGTCGCGTGAAAAGGATGTTTTCGAAATTTAAATAAAGGCGACGCCTAAAGGACTCATTTGGATGGATACATCAACAAAATGTACCTGAAAATTGACCAAGATGAAATAAGAGAAACAAACGAAGTCGGTTTGACACGCAAGCTCTATCTAATAATAAAGTTACTATTGGAAAGAGAAACATTTCTGTAATGCCCACAAAAAGACCAAAGGAAATTGGAAAAAGAAGTAGCGTTGCACGCTGTTATTGAGAGACTATGCTATCATCTAAACTTAAAGACAGATTACAATGATTTCATGTTAATCACTTCAATTTTGTAATTTAAAATTCAAGAAAGCAATTGCAATCAATTTTGCGTCACTACATCGTTGAGGACATAGCGTTCTGTATTGTTATTTAAGCTTTGTTTATAAATTTATTTTTCTAAGCCATCTTGACACTCATTTTAATAATATAATCTAAGAAAGCTGTATCAATTTTTAAATACCGCGAAATGAAATTTAAACAAAATCTTCATGAGCTTCTAGCTCATTCGAGATTAAAATTAATGATGTTTACGTGAATTTATCACAATAATATATAGGTATTAAAATTTAAGTACAAACTGAATGAAGAGCAAACGTAGAATTCTTATAAATAAGAAGGGCTTCTAAAAATAATTTGGACAGTGTTCTCAAGAAATTGATCAAATAATTCTCACAATTAAGAATACCAATTTTGACTGTTTTGCGGGAAAAAGCACAGATTCAAATTCCTACAACTCCGCGGAAGCTATTATTTACGTATATTAGTCTGGAATAAGGATGCAAACGATTACCCTTTTTGATTTCCTTGTCTGCACACGGTGGTCATGAAAACGTGAAGGACAGCTCGTAATATTCGACTCTTGCATTAACGACTCTATGGGTCCTCTTAAATCAAACGTTCTACGGGAAGGAAATTTCTGGCTTGCCACCGGGGCCGTCAACAAGCTACCAATTGAAACGCTTGTTGTCTCGCTGAGATGTCCCCCTGGGTCGAGGGAAAGTGCCCCAACTGAGTCTCCCCTCTGGAGAGTTGCCCGCCTCTCGCAGTCGAAGCACCAACACCACCGACTTTGTTCTCTGAGGCACCTTTGGAATTAAGCATTTCTTTCGATGCGCGAAGAATGAATGGAGTGAAGTGAATTTTGCAAACTTACTGATCAGTAATCTATGAGCTTTTCTTTCTAGTGGAAGCATTGGCATGAGTCCTACAAACGTGAAAATGACAAATTAGTTGGAGGCCGTCGTTATAACGCTTCTGTAAAAAATGTGTAATTTATCCGTATTTTCTCACATGCCTACGCTTCTGAGTGGTACGTATGGGCGAATTAATTCTCAGTCTAAGTATTTTTGCCGTATTTGCTTGAGAGGCACGCTTTAGCTACTATGATGCTGGTCGTTTTTTCCCTTGATTTTTTAGCGATTTCAAGTTTCTGTTAATTTATACGTTATTACTTCAGAGATTGAATTTTGCCGTAGAATGATACACAGAAAACTCCAAATAGGATGATTAAATATGATTTGAAGAAAATAAGATGAGAAATAGTACCCTAGAATTTGTTTTCGCAGAAAGTATAGAGACAGAAGACTTAAATTTACGAATGGAATTTTTTCTACCTGAAATAGTTTTTTTATATTTAACTTAATATCTTTAGGAGATCAGAGAGTTTTTATTGTGCGTAATATACAGAAAAGTAATCTTCATGAAATATGTGGCCTTCATCTTTTTACAAGTTCTGGCTTCAAATTACAACTAATTTTGTAATAGTCCGCCATCTCATAAACAAAGTTATTCAGTCTTTTAGATCGCATTAACTATCATAAATTTTAATGCATCCCAAAAAGGAGGGATTAAATAATTTTCTTTTGTATATACATCGATAACAATTTTTTCTAACTGTAACTGCAGCTTTGGTAACGAAGTATTTAAATGAAAGAGACTGAAGTACGGCAGGCGGCCTTTTGTGAAAAAATGTTTCCCTGACTTGGTCTAGTGTTTTGCTTCATTCCCTTATATGCGTTACGTAAAATAATATCTATTGCAACCTTCGGCTCGCATTCCTACACGCTGTTATGATGAGTATCGTTATAGGATACGTGCCGCAATTCGGATTACAGCAATGATTTGTCTTTCAAATAGCATAATCGAGGTTTGATTGGCTAATATAAAAGATTGAGAGCGGTTGAACGCAGGCCCAATTCTGATGTCTGTTGTTTTTGAAATATAATAATCTCTCTCATTTGACTTGCTATTTTTGGATCGCACAATTATAGCTCTTGAAAGTTCAAAAAGCTTTCAAACATCATTGCAAAAAATAATTGATTATTGTTAAGAAGAGAAATTGAAATCGATATTACTTGATAGCTTATTTCATAGATATCATGATTAAATGCCAAAGATTCAGAGTATTAAAGGTAATTATTTCCTTCTTGTAATGTAGTGTTAAATTGTATTTTGCGGAAAACTTGTGATGTCAATATTAAGCAAACAACTATAAATAATTCATCTCGAAATTTATAATGAATTACGCAACTACAGACAAAAATAAATCAATCCTTAAAAATAATGGAGAGAATTTGTGGAAAAAATGACTCAAGTATTGAGAACTTTTATTCCTAATACCTTTGATAAGTTTTACAATTAGTATCCCTAGTATTTTATAAAAATAGCATGATGGCGGGAATTGCTTCATCTATATTACTCTGTGTGACGTCTTGCCTCGAAGACGGGTCGTAATAAAAAGTGTTGAAGCGTGGCGATGTTCGTCATATATTTCCGATTACGTCGTTTCGATGTGCCCATCAAAAGAGACGTCAATTTCGAAGAGGGAAAAGGGGACGCTTCCTATTGAATGACTAGGTTCACCACCTGCTGATCCAAAGTGCAAAGTTCTCTCGATGGTGGAACATATCGACCGAGAAATGAAGCGGAAATAAACGATCGGACGGATTTTTAGCGCCCTTAGAATCGGAAAGTAAAGAGGAAAATTAAGTAACGAGTAGTAGTTAGGGAAATTACAGTTTTTTTATCCTCATTGGGGGAAGAAAAGGGGGTGACGAACGATAAAGCGTACTCATTCTGTTCTCTTTTCTCTCTTTGCATCTCTTTCCCTGAGGGAAAGTATCCTTTCTGTGGTTAGTAATGCGCGGAACAGGCCGACGTGGAAATCGGCTGTTAAGGCTGCTCCAGGACGTAATAAATATTTTGGAGCGTCCGAATCTCCGGCCGAAAAGAACATATATTCATGGCTCTTCCTTGCGCCGTATCCCACTCTAGCACTACATCCGCAATCGAGCGCAGGCAGTGGCTGAGCACGGGATATCGCTTTACTTTACCAAATGCTTCTCTGATTGCTGATGAATTTTCCAGCAGAGAGATTTCTCTAAAATCTGGTACATATTGTTATGTGCCAAAATATAATTTGAAAAATTACCAATTACTATCCCATGATATTAATTAAAAATTATTCATTGTAATGAAGTTAAAGTTTTTTATATACTTCCACCCTGTGATAGATTGCAGTTATTTAGTTCTCTACAAAATGTGGCTAAATTTTCAAGTACTGTATCAAAATAAATTTGCTATTTCCTTCTTCTTTTCACTCATCTCTAACCACTTCATTGTCTCAGAAATATTCCTGAAGGAGCTGAAAGAAACAAAAGAATGAAAAATGTAGTAGTTTTCCTTTTTGTCGTTACGACTTTTTACAAGACAGAGCAAGCGAGACCTGGCTAATACAGATTTTTTCTTTATTTTGAGAACCTGGCTACCGAATTCGATTTGGTGGGTATTTGCTAATGTACGCGTGAATGTACATGAAAAACAGTTATCAAAACATCTAAAAAACATTTTTTTAACAACCCCATTATTTATTTTTTATTTGCCTATGAAGATGTTGGCTAACGATATAGATACACAATACCTTAATGCTCTATCTTTGAAAACATCGTTTTATCGCAGTAAATGAAATAATATTTCTTAAGTAATTGTACATACATACGAATACGTCGTTATTAGCTGTTAGTTTCGACTCCACGTCATATTCCAGGCAGATCGCCTTAGGGGTCTAAGGAAGTAAGCGTCAACTAAATTCCACCATCTACCCTGGAATCTTGATTTGTCGCTCTCTTGGCTGCCTCACTTGATTTCCAATATTCTTAGTTAGGGAACCTTTAATATTTTCTACATTCAACCTTAGGTTTCAGTAGCTGTTTCATCTTTAGGTGTCATTGAGACGTCAAAATACGAAGAGAGCCTACTGATTCCACATTAGAAGCGGTATCATCAAACTTAAGATGAAGGGCACTTATCGATTAGTTCTAGTCTTTTCAACGGCGAAATTGCAATCGTAAAAAATATTCCATTGAATTTTTACCCGGAAATTGACGATATGCGAAATATTCGGGAGGGGAGATTTAGTTCGATGGTTAGATGTTTTTGATAATGTAATCTTTCACATCTACGTTGGAAATATTTTAATTGTATGCTTCTACAAATTCCGCAAGCTGCATGTATAAATCCAAAACCTACGTTAATTTTTAATTATTTACTCTGATGTTTTCACCCAAGTTTAAATATTTCTATGTTACATTTGTTTTTTAAAGTTTTTCGAAGTTATCCTTTATTCAAAGTCATCAAATTAATTGCAATTTTAATTAGATATTTCCGCGAACGCACACAAAAATTCTGCTCTTTAGTTAGCGAGAATTGTTGATTGTTACTGACTCATTGTCTGCCATTTTATATCCTTTAATTTCTTAAATACCTTTTCCTTATTCCTCACTATCTTAGTTCTTATTTTCTCAGTTATCCTTCACTCTTATGATTTTATATTCATAAATAGAAAGTAAATTTTAACTTCGCACATGAAAGTGAACTACTTAACCCAAATTTATATTGAAGTGAAAAATAGTGACTTGGCTTAGAAGAATAGAATGGCTGCCCGGAAAGTAGGAGACCTGGATTCGATTCCCACCCAAGTCATTGTTTTTCACTTCTATATAACTTTGTATTCATTCGTAAAATAATCTACTCAATTTCTAAATAGGTAAACTTGTAATTTTAGCCCTATTTCCTCACTTTTGACCCCTTAATCCTGTCCGGTTAAAGTTTCCTCAGTCCATTTATATGCTGCACTCCCTTTCCGATTCCCTTGGCTACATCACCGTTTTCCAAACCCTTCTCCTCATCCTTTCTTTTCCTTCCCCCATTGTTTCCCGTTTTTTCCTTATTTCATTCAGCATGTATTTCTTACTTATTCCTCTTCTCCCTCTCCTCCTTTTTCTTTCTCTCGAAATCTCTTTTCACGGCTGCCTCTTCTCGCTTCGCCGAGACGAGGAAAAACTCAGTCTCCGTTCCATGAGATGGGACGGTTATTAAATGAATTGTGGGAAAGGGATACACTGCCGCCAGCCCCTTCCTCTCTCTTTATCTACATGCGCTCTCTCTCTCTCTTTCGGCTCAAAAGCTGTCTCGAGGGCTCTCTTGTAATCTCCATTCGCCGACTCTTTCGTTCGTACACATTTGATGTGGTTCTCTCTTTGATGGGATTTTTCTCCCGTCTCTCTCTTTTCCTTCTTTCTCTCAAATAGCTGCACTCTCGCTTCCGGAATCGTCAACTTGACAATTCCCCTTGTGCACCTCGACGCTTTTTTTAGGAGCCGGAGTTTAATCACGTCGAGTTCTCATCAAACGAGACTCGAGGAATAAGCGCGTTTGTTTTAGGGCATGATGGGATTGAATTCGCGTCGATTTCGATCCTCGAGGGCATTAAAATTGATGGAAGTTTTGATCTTGTTTACGCGTCCGTTGCAATTGATAAGAACCTCCTCTAAATGCAAATGTCGTGGTGACTTAGTGCCGTCGACTCTTTTCGGCGTAGCGTCGATTGCCGAATCACGTGGCATGCGTGCGACAAACTGTGTGCGTGGTGCGATAAAATTGGCTGTGATTTGTGTGATGTTTGCACAGTTTTATTGAGTGTAGGAGAATGCCGAGGTTTGTCGCTATCTTACTCAACTGAAACAATTTGAGGTCTCGGGCTTGTTTAGAGGAATACGAGTGAGATAATATGAACGCTTAAACTATTACAAGGTGTTGTGACGAATTTTACAGTTGCTCAGCAATATAATTTGGCTACTATGATGTGAATATTTTTCGAAAGAATCATTGGCCACAGCCGATAGAAAAATTGCTATGAAAATGTTAATTTAACGTCTTCCAGTTATAATAACATTAAGAAACTCAGCAGAAGATATATAATTTTAAAAAATTAAGAATATGCCTCTGAGGAGAAAAATTACAATTATGAAAAGCAAGGAAAGAAAATTGGAACACGGCTGATAATGAATTAGAAGTTTAAAAATCTCCAAGTCTTTCTGAGTGATTATGATCTCGTTGCCACCGGTTTCTGGGAAAAAAAAACAGAAAGGCGCATATTACTGACCTTTAGAGATACACCAAATGTACGTACATTTTAGTAGCGATGTTATCATCATCAGAGGTACTAGAATACGAGCATTTTAAAACTATAAAAGTGTTAGAGTAAATTACGTGACTATTATCGCTGGGAGGTAATAGAGTGATTGCAGAGACCTCCGACTTTTTTCGTGCAGTGAAATTTAATCTCACGGAAAATTGTTTATTTGCGGATCCTTAGCTTCATATACTGAAGACCAACGCCAGGAAACGATCGAAAAAGTACAGAAATAAAAAGAAATATAAATGATCGGAGTTGTAAATATTTTTTTCAGCAGAGAACTACATAACTCTGCCAACACAAATTTAATATTTTTGTTCGTGGACCTCCGGCGCTCAAAATATAGGCCACAAGACGCTGGTTAAAATAATGTTTCTTTAAATAATAGAGAACAATTGTCATGGGATGGCTATCATCTAGGGACGTCTTCAGAGTAAGGGAAAAGTTTGCAATTTTCGAAATAGGTGATCAAATATTGCTGCGGAAAGAAAGGATATCGTTGTATAAGGTCCTTAAAAATGATTACAGAGAAGAAAGTGGAAGACATAAAATGAGAAAAGTGTTAATCGAACAAAGAGGGGTAGATTTAAAATTTTTCAGATGATAAGAAAGCGATGAGTGACAGCCTTTAAACTATTCTTTTGCGTAAAGATGATATTTCTCCTTATGCTACGAAAAGACTTACCTGTGATCCTAATGCTATTTCTTATATCATGGCGAAAGACGTTTTTTAAATGTCTTTAAGTCATCGTGTAATACCCTACTTATACAGTGTTGGCAGTAGTGGCGGAACACCAAATTTTAACTCGAACCTAATTTTCCCCCGATCTGCTCTTTAACTCTCTCATTAAAAATCAATTTCCCTCAATTAGTCGGAGATCCCCTCTCGCAACGTCCAATTCTTAACACCACCTCCTCCTTCCCCCCCAAACCCTCCGATTTGCACTTCCCTAGAATTTAATCCACTCCGAACGGAAATTGCATCTGAAACGAGAAGCTCGTAAAAGTCACCATCGTAATTTTAAATTACATCCATTGCCTAAGCTTCGTTATAACAGAAATATTTTATTTAAAAATACTGTATATACTTTTGTATAAGCCGAGTTTTCAACACATTTTATCTACTCGACACATACTGGAGTATTATAGTTTTCCAGTTTTTTGCGTTTTTGAGGGGATTTCTCCCTATTCTCACTTTGACTATAATTATTTCATTATATTATTTATTGTGTATATTACTTATTTGGGATACTATTGTTAAAGATATGAACATGTATGATCTTTATGAGGTTGCCACCATGGATGTGACTCCAAATTGCTGCCAGTTCAACAAAGATAAAAATAAAATTCGTTGCCTCATATTCGGGTTGGCTTATACTAGAGTATATACGGTAATAAATTTGCATTAATATTGCGTCTATATTGTACATAATTGCGTAATGCAATTATTTAAAATCGCGTGTTGCTGTTTTTTAATTCTTCTTTTGTTGACTTAAAGACGTAATAGTACGAGGGGGATACTTTTGAAGTTCGCGTCACAATCCGATGAGCAAACTAATCATAAGTTATGCTGGAGGAGTTGTTTGTTTATAGATCGAAAACAGATGCGTAGAGAGAGACATAGTGCGATCTCCAAAGCACGGCGTCTGATGTGATCTTTTCACCTCACGGCAGCGCTAAACACGTCATAAGAAGGAAACACCTTAACGAAACGAAGCGTATCGAGCGATCCCTTAAAGAAAAGCGCCTCTCCTTAAGTCATCTTTAAAGAGCATCGATTTCTGTGCCTTAGAGAGACGTCAGGGGGCGCATTCGCATGTCTCTTTCGTAGTCCTTTCGATATCCCCTCGGATATAAAAGCAGGAATTCCTTCGCAAGAGAGAAAAAGGCGAACCATTTCCATCGGGGTTTTCTTTTTCCCATCTTTAAAAAAGGCTCCGAATTGGACGGCGATCCGTGATGTGAGGCTTCGAGTAGCAAACATCCATTCGCTGGCAGAAGATGTGCAAGGGGATGCACTGGGAGAGGAAATGGGAGGAGGAAGGAAGGGACGAAAAAAGTGGGGCAGAGCGGAATTAGGAAAGGAGTGAAGATTGGATGGGATCGGGAGATAAATTGGAGCGATGCGGAGGGGAATAGTGTAAGTTTCCCTCTCGCTCTACCTTGCCGAAGTAATAATGCGGAGCTGTTTAAAGCGCGGACTAACAACAGGAGTATTAATATGAAAGGGGGTTTATAAGATAGTTTAGAACAGTTTGGTTACTCATTACTAATGTGTAGAGGTGTTTGTTTTTCGTAATAAATGATAAAACCAACAAATAACGCGAATTTTGGCCGATTTAGCGAAAAAAAAGCTTATTTCGACAGTTTTAATAAGCAGCACGGATTTTGGTGATTTTCGCTTCATTCGTCATTTTTAAGAGAGGGAAATGTAATTTTAGTATGATTTAAATAAATGTACAATATATAATTGTATTATTTATGTATTTTTACTTTCTCCATATACGAAGTATAGAGAAAGTATTGTTTTCATGAAAAAATTCGACTTCGAGATTTCAACGGAAATACATGTTTTGGGGTCCCTAGAACACGTTTTGACCATTTTCGGAATGATGTCTGTGTGTATGTGTGTGTGTGTGTGTGTGTGTGTGTGTGTGTGTGTGTGTGTATGTGTGTGTGTGATAGTGGACGCTCTAATGTGAAAACTATTGGTCGTATCAACACCAAACTTTATATATAGTACTGTGGTGTGTGCTGTCAGAGTTGATTAGTGTTTGGAGTAAATCGGTCAACCGGAAGTCGAGCTTTATTCATTAAAGCTAATTTCCGGTTTTCAAAATATCTCCATAAATATGATATATACGTATATTGTATTACTTATAAAAGTTTTAGATAATATAATTTACTATAACTTTTGAATTTAACATATTTTAGTATCACCGGTTGATTAGGAGTTATTCGTGAAAAACTGATAAACCGGAAGAAGATGATTATGTACTTTGTGGGCGCTCTAACATGAAAACTATTTGGCAAATCAACACCAAATTTCATATGTAGCACTTCTATTACAGTCTCTAAAGTTGATTAGTTTTTGGAGTAAATCGGTTAACCGGAAGTTGAGCTTCATTCTTCAAAGCTCATTTCCGGTTTTCAAAATATCGCCATAAATATGATATTTAGGTATATGCTATTATTTATAAATGTTTTAGAAAATAAAACTTACTATAACTTTTCTTTGAACCATATTTTCGTATCACTGATTGTTTAGGAGTTATTCCTCAAATACTGATAAACCGGAAGTTGCTGATTATGTACTTTGTGGGCGCTCTGGGCTCTATGGGCGAAAGGCCAGTTCCATCGTTTTTCATCCAGCATGACCCGAACAACATTATTTATAATGTTTAGAGTTCGAAATTACTGTCGTAGATAAGTGTTTACATCTTATATATGGAGAAAGTCATGTGCTGGCCACATCAGATTTTTACTTTCTCCATATACGAAGTATAGAGAAAGTATTGTTTTCATGAAAAAATTCGACTTCGAGATTTCAACGGAAATACACGTTTTGGGGTCCCTAGAACACGTTTTGACCATTTTCTGAATGATGTCTGTGTGTATGTGTGTGTGTGTGTGAGTGTGTGTGTGTGTATGTGTGTGTGTGATAATGGGCGTTCTAACTCGAAAACTAAAAGTCGTATCAATACCAAACTTCATTTATAGTACTGTTGTGTGTGCTGTCAGAGTTGATTAGTTTTTGGAGTAAATCCGTTAACCGGAAGTCGAGCTTTATTCATTAAAGCTCATTTCCGGTTTTCAAAATATCTCCATAAATATGATATATACGTCTATTGTATTACTTATAAAAGTTTTAGATAGTATAATTTACTATAACTTTTGTATTTAACATATTTTTGTATCACCGGTTCATTAGGAGTTATTCGTGAAATACTGATAAACCGGAAGAAGATGATTATGTACTTTGTGGGCGCTCTATCATGAAAACTATTTGTCAGATCAACACCAAATTTCATACATAGTACTTTTATTACAGTCGTTAGAGTTGATTAGTTTTTGGAGTAAATCGGCTGACCGGAAGTCGAGCTTCATTCTTCAAAGCTCATCTAAGGTTTTCAAAATATCTTCATTAATATGATATTTAGGTATATACTATTATTTATAAATGTTGTATAAAATTTATTTTACTATAACTTTTGGTTGAAACATATTTTTGCATCACTGATTGTTTAGGAGTTATCCATGAAATACTGATAAACCGGAAGTTGCTGATTATGTACGTTGTGTAAAGCTCATTTCTGGTTTTCAAAATATATCCATAAATATGATATATTGGTATATTGTATTCCTTATAAAAGTTTTAGATAATATAATTTACTATAACTTTTGTATTTAACATATTTTTGTATCACCGGTTCATTAGGAGTTATTCGTGAAATACTGATAAACCGGAAGAAGATGATTATGTACTTTGTGGGCACTCTAACATGAAAACTATTTGTCGGATCAACACCAAATTTCATACATAGTACTTTTATTACAGTCGTTAGAGTTGATTAGTTTTTGGAGTGAATCGGTTAACCGGAAGTTGAGCTTAATTCTTCAAAGCTCATTTCCGGTTTTCAAAATATCTCCATAAATATGGTATTTAGGTATATACTATTATTTGTAAAAGTTTTAGAAAATGTAATGTACTATAACTTTTGGTTGAAACATATTTTTGTATCACTGATTGTTTAGGAGTAATTCATGAAATACAGATAAACCGGAAGTTGCTGATTATGTACTTTGTGGGCGCTCTGGGCTCTTATGGGCGAATGGCCAAATTCATCGTTTTTCATCGATCATGTCCCGTAAATATTATTTATCATGTTTTTGGCATCAAAGATAATATATAATATTAAAAACTCAAATTCCAAGTTTAGATGGAATATAGAGTTCGATATTATTGCGATAGATAAATATTTACATCTTATATATATGGAGAAAGTCATGTGCTGGCCACATCAGATTTTTTGTCATATTTTTGATCACTCATGACATCTTTGCGTACGCGAATTCAGCTTTGACCTATTACAATAAATTTATAAAAATTTCTTTCCATTATGGATGATCACAAAATCTAGCCAAAGAATCTTCCGTGAAGAAATATGTTTTGTTTTTCCTTGCAACTATCGCGCCAATATGTTTTTAATGAAAATATCGTTTTGTTGATCTGTAGCTGAGAAAGCATTTTCCTTAGGTGTAAACAGCACAGTTTTAAATAAATTCAATTTAATATTTTGTATAATTTACAGTTAATAATATTTTCAATGCTTTTAATGTTTATGCTAAAGTGTGCCTAGTATTATTCCTTTGCATAAATGAGACTGTGAAAATTATTAACACCAAATTTAGGAAACATAATAAAAACACAAAACACCACAATTTGGTTTTCAATTCAACAAATTTCAGAAAAAATAAAAACATTTTCCAACACCTCTACTAATGTGTATTTTCATATGATTTTGTCCACGAGGTGTAAGGGTATCGATTTCACAATCATTCTAATGCTTAAATAAAAAAATCTGATGTGGCCAGCACATGACTTTCTCCATACATAAGATGTAAATATTTATATACGACAGTAATTTCGAACTCTATATTCCATCTAAACTTGGAAGATGAGTAATTTATTTATATATTATTATCTTTTACGTCACAAACATTATAAATAATGTTTTTCGGGACATGCTCGATAAAAAACGACGAATTTGGCCTTTCGCCCATAGAGCCCAGAGCGCACACAAAGTACATAATCAGCAACTTCCGGTTTATCAGTATTTCATAAATAACTCCTAAACAATCAGTGATACAAAATTATGTTTCATACAAAAGTTATAGTAAATTACATTTTCTAAAACATTTATAAATAATAGCATATACCTAAATATCATATTTATGGAGATATTTTGAAAACCGGAAATGAGCTTTGAAGAATGAAGCTCGACTTCCGGTTGACCGATTTACTCCAAAAACTAATCAACTCTAACGACTGTAAAAAAAGTACTATATATGAAATTTGGTGTTGATCCGACGAATAGTTTTGATGTTAGAGCGCCCACAAAGTACATAATCATCTTCTTCCGGTTTATCAGTATTTCACGAATAACTCCTAATCAACCGGTGATACAAAACTATGTTAAATACAAAAGTTATAGCAAAATATATTATCTAAAACTTTTATAAGTAATACAATATACGTATATATCATATTTATGGAGATATTTTGAATACCGGAAATGAGCTTTAATGAATAAAGCTCGACTTCCGGTTGACCGATTTACTCCAAAAACTAATCAAGTCTGACAGCGCACACCACAGTACTATATATGAAGTTTGGTATTGATACGACTAATAGTTTTCTTGTTAGAGCGCCCACTATCACACACACACATACACACACACACACACACACACACACACACACACATACACACAGACATCATTCCGAAAATGGTCAAAACGTGTTCTATGGACCCCAAAACGTGTATTTCCGTTGAAATCTCGAAGTCGAATTTTTTCATGAAAACAATACTTTCTCTATACTTCGTATATGGAGAAAGTAAAAATGACAGATTGAGGAGGAATTCATTGACTCTCAAGTTGCCCTGAATAACTAGATAGCTCTTTTCGTGACACCTTAGAAACAACAAATGATTACTGGTACAGCCTCCGTGGGATAAACTTAATGGCAGTAGAATCGGTGAAATATCTTAGAGTAACTCTCCCAAAAAAATTTCATGGAGAACCCATATCCGTAACATTTGGGAAAAGCACTTAAGAAACTCGGCTTTGTTAAGAGAAAATCGGTAGGAGCTAAGAAAAAGTTCGCGAGCGATGTTACTTAGCTTAAGTTAGGCCTCATCTTGAGTGTAGTGTATGGGACCCTGGCGACAAGTGTCGATTCGGGAATTAGGAAAGGTAAAATGAAAGGCGATACGCATTGTAAAGAATTGCAACAATAAAACAGTGAGTGTTACTCAGATGATACAGGATGTGGCAAGGGAATCATTAGAAGATAGAAGACTAATTCAAAGGATAAATTTAATAAATGAGTTCAGAAAAAGAACGTTCTCAGAAGATGTAACGGATAAAATTCGACGTCCCTGTTATATAGACCTTTCTGACACTACGAGGAGGATCAGGGAAATAGGTACTAGGAACGAATCGTTTCAAGAATTCATTTCTTCCGTGAACGATACACGAAAGCAATTGGTTAGGAGAATAGAATCATAGAGCTTGCACCACCTGCCACATGCCGAAAGGCCCCTTGCAAGGATCAACTATGATATGAGAGCACTCATATTTACCTTCGGTAGGCATATTTTGTTCCCCAATTCACATTAAACTGCCGTTGCTATCAAATATAAATGGAGGTTAATTGAAACTATACATACAAGTACATCGACAGTAATTTTCCCTTTCGGAGTTAGCAGGAGATTTACCTCGTTTATTCAAGCAATTTCTCTCCCACATCTTAAGCAAGAAAATTGTCTATTAAACTTTATATATGGAATATTTTCTTTGTATTTACCTTAATACTAAATTCTTTGTTTATTATTTATCTGTATTTTTTATTTTTACGCTATTGCAACTATAAATATTTACGAATTCAGTCTAATACGTATTCTAACACATTTAAACTTAACGTAAAACCCTCACCGAAACAAATGGTCGTTTTGTAGGGCCTTATTTCAAATACTAGCGATTGTTTTGTGCCCTTGATAGGACTGTATCTTAGAATCATAATTATCGAAAAGCTATTTGTTAAATCTTTTTTCTAATGTTTCAGTTCTGCCTTGTACGTATCCTAACTAATTTATCTCAAACGTGCATACCTCAGAAAATACAAAAGAAATTGAGAACGAGAGGTTCGTCTTTACCTGGGTCAGCGAAGACTCGACTTCTGCCAAACGATGCACAACCGAGATCGCACTGTTGTCCTTGACTTACATCGGCGATATTCTCATAAAAACGAATGGGAAATCCAATAAAGGTTGGAATGTGTAAACACGGGTCAATGCCAAAAAGGTTATGGTAATAAAGAAAAATGCAAGAGATTAAAAAAATGAGGGAAGAATCGCATAAAGGAAACAAAAGAGAGATGTATAACACCAATACAAGAGATGCAACTATGAAAAATTGATACGGTAATACAATTGAAGAAGACCGGAATGGGCCAAAATTGAGACTACAAAGTCTCTGATGGTGAAAGCGAGAGGGGAGAAATTGGAAGTGGGGATAATCTCGTGGTAAAAGAGGAGAGACGGGTGAGAAATCGCAAACACGACGGGACATATCCCTTTTATTATTTTAAAAGCTCTCATGGAGTCCTTCCGTTGGAAACGGTCTCCCGTTCCTTCTGCTTTTTTATCGACACGTCCGCGATGAAGCTATGCGGATGATTACTCCCGCCTCGATGCGCATAATGGACGTCCTCTATGTTTATATTCATGCATTATTCAGTTACACATCCACCGGATCGCGATCACGATGTTTTCCTCTCCGTTTCTCAAAGGTGGCGGACGCCGAGGCAACTTTCTACATCATTTAGCTCAGTATTTTTTTTAATTTAAAGAACGGGGCGACATAATCTTATCCTCTTTCTGCTCTCTTTGGCGGTAGGACTCGTTTCGATTGTTATCTGTCAGGAATAAAAGAAGGCAACAATCCAATAAATTGATAAAGAGCTGCTTGACCGGCAGCTACTCGTTGCGGAGCGAAAACTTTCTTCGTAATCAACCACCTTTAATACTTGGGATCGAGATTCCATTCCTCTGACCGATCAAGGAAATGAGGGAGAGATTTGAAAAACCGGAATCCTATTTCCTTCCAACACAGGATATACCCTACGTTTCCTATCGATCAATCTTCGCGATTTATACTTTCGGGAAATTGAGACTGATTTCTATCTCCCTTGCTCCCTGTTCCAAAGAAAATTCCGCCATGAATTACATCCTGTCCCTTTCTTCAAGGGTACTCCGATTCATTCTTCTTTGCGAAACTTTAATTTGAATCGAAGCGTGTTTTTTTTAAGTACCGTTTTGAAATTCAAACCGCACAAGTGCACTTCTTTAATCAATTTTATTTTTACATGAAAGCCTGTACTTTAATCTACTTTTCAACATGATTTCCTTCAATATTAAGGCGCATTCACGTCTGTTTGTGCATTTTTAAAATTCCTCAGAGAATTGAAAATCCCGCTGAGAGTGAAATACGCTCCGTCATTTGTTTTCTTAATGCCAAAAGATGTGAAAGTGGCTTAAATTCTTCGGCAAGTCAGTGTATGGAGAAAAAATTATGAGCGAATGATAAGAATAAGAAAATGGGTTGGAGTATTTAAAGATGGCCGCACGGATGTGCATGATGAGGAACGAAGTGGGCGACCCTCTGTCATTACTGAAGACTCTGTCTTGAAAATTGATGGAAAAGTTCGAGAGGACAGACGCTTTACGATTTCATCTTTATCTAAGGATAGCCTCGAGTTTCAGGAAGTGTTATTCGTCGTGAGAGAACACTTAAGGCGGCAGATTTCTAAGAGGATGGGATTCAAAAGCTGGTTGTACACTCCTGGCCAAAATTAACGCAGCACCTCCCTAGCGATCCTTACGGCCGGTGCTGCGTTAATTTTGTCCAGGACTGTACTATACGACAAGTGCCTTAACATTGATGGAAGTTATGGTGAAAGGCAGATTAAAGTACATGCTTTCACATAAAAATAAAATTGATAAAATCACACTGATAAGTTTTTATTTTAAACGTTAATAACTTAAAAAGCACCGAATATAGTACAGGTAGCAAGATTCATAATATTTAAATATTTATGATTATAATATTTTGAATGAATATTTAAATTCTAAATAAAAGTGAATTCCGTCAAGTAACGACTCTATATCAACAGCAACGGCTTCTAAACACATCACTGATGAGACAACTTGAAATATATCTTCATCCCTATGGTGCTATGGCGGGTACGAGAGTCTATATTTCATAATTTCAAAATATTTCATTCATTCCACCAAAGGTTCTTCTGGACTCAAGGTTCATTATTTGAATTTTATAGAAGAAAAGGGGCTGTTGCAATCATAGTCGGCTATTCAAATCTCTTGGTTCGTAAAATATCAGGTAGAGGTCGGATTTCAAGAATGCAGAAAGTTACGTATTGCATCTTCATGCTTGGTTTGTAAATCTCTAATTCAAGCTAAAAGCATATCTCAAACTACTGAAATAATCTCCTGCCAATTCGAAATAGTATGGGTTTAAAGTTTTGATGACGATCCATAACTAAGCCGACCGCATTCTTTTATTCGAAAGGTTTTGCAATTATGAGCGTGATATCCATCAATATTTAATAATATAAATTTCGGTTAAATCGCTACTCCTTGTTTTAGTAAAGGTAGTGTTGATATAATAGATCTTCGTCGAATACATACAATTTAAGATTTTTTCAACCAATAGAAACAATTCTCAAACAACTTAACAGGGCATTGATACTTTCCAAATTTATAGTTAGCAGGATTATCCAACTGCCAATGAACGTTCGTACAGCTTTCATCAGAATTAAAATTGAAGAAAGTGGTTCCATTCACGCGGGCAATCCTGCTGCTATTACAAACTAGTGCGAAATAGGAATCGGGGAAACTTGGAGCTCGATCCAACTTGAAGTAGCGATGCGGCAAAAATCAGGAGTTATCGAAATATCTAAATCGGCAGTTTTATGCTCTGCGCTACTGCTGGAGTATGGGACACTTCTGAATTCCCTCCATTGTCCGTCACATTCCCGCCATTGCGAAACGTCAGTTCCCCTCGATTTTTTCCTCCCAAAAAAACCCACTGCTTCTCACTTCGTCGGCTAAAATCAGGACGTCGCTCAAAAGATGTCAGCACGTGCGATAGACCCTTGGCGGTGATCGCTCCTTAGAGAAAAAGAAAATGATAAAAGAGAAAAACAACGAGCGATTGATAAGTTGGCTGCCGGAGAGGACGGATTCAAAGCAGGGCAGTCACCTCGAGAGCCTCCGAAAGCATCCATTGGCGATTTCCACAGCAGAGGCTTTTGTTTTGATGGAGAGGATAGCAGGGCGTAATGGCGGGAGGAGGTCTGGCAGGGAAAGTGAAGCGACGTGACGAAAATAATTGGACGGTGACTTGTGATCGAGAGAGGGGAAGGTGCTGTGACGGTGCACACATTCTTGGCGGGGGCGTCCCGCTCCCCAGAGGGTCCCTGACCTAGCACCAACTCGGAAGGTTTCTTTCTTTTCGAAACGGCATTCTAGAAAAAGGAGCGATTCGATATGAGCGGGGCATCGCACGCTAAGGCCTCTTCGTTCGATCGAAAATGGATTTGTGATCTGCCCTTTGGGAAGGTCGCGGAGGGGCAATCGTGACTCATTTATTCATTTCGCTACCGCAAGCCATTCCTCCACTTCCCCACTGCGAGGTGAGGAAAGGAGGTCCCATAAACTTCGTGGTTAGTCTTTTTTAAGGAGAAAAATGTTACGTCATTGGAGTTCCTCACATGTCGTCACGGTTCATTTCCGGTCATAACATTTTGATTTCATCTTCTTGGAAGGAAAACTCGCTTCAAAACAGCGTTGAGTAATTACATCATCTTTCCATTATGGAACACTGCGATTATGATGTCGATAATACTTCCACGGACCTCCTCTTGCTTTTACTGACCGACGAACGATCCACTTCGGAGATTTTCATCGAATATAAATGATGCTAGTTTCCAGTCATGTTCAAGAAAGTAATTACTAACATTCTAGGCAACTGTTATCAGCGTTGTCTAGTGTTTTATCTTTTTCTTTTTACCTGTTTGCCTGCCCAATTAAACTACGAGTATTTCACCATTTCTAACAAATTAGTGCGTGCAACAGCAGTTCATTCTAGTCTCTTAGCGCATCATAATAACTGATGGAGATATTTTTTTTAAGGAGAGAAATGATTAGGAGTCCCTTCTATTAATTCTTAAATGTCCGACAGCAGTCGTCAGTAAAGCAGAGCTTTAATGTTCGGATGACTGGAAATAGCCTTATCTTACAATAAATGTATTCAAAAATATATTTAATAATCTATAAAAAGCAATCTATATGGAACTGCAGCCGACATTTGTGATAAAATTGTCATCCTAGAAAAATTAATTTAACCTTTAATTAATGCCTGAAAGTAATACTGAAACTGTTGAGTCCTTGTTGCTCTCAAATACGGCGATAATTCGAGTCAATTTTTTAAACAGCCATTGATTATACTACAAAAATATAATACATTTCATTATTCCTTTCTTCGGGCTGTAATGTACAAAAGCTTTATATTTTGCGAAGATTATTGTTCAACGAACATACATTTTCAATATTCCTTAAAATCGATTTTTTTCAGTATATCTTTTGACAACAGCGAGAAATATGGGGCAAAAGGGTCAGTTTTGCACCGAAACACGCGAATGAAAACACATATTACCTCTGTTGCGAAAGCTGAATGGTATTAAGATAACGGAGCAGCTAAGCCTTCTTCGGACGAAAATATTTTTTCCTTTAGTTATGATTATGTTAAAACTTTCCACCATTATTGTCATAAAATTAGCATTCTTATAACCATTTGTGATGAGTTTTTTCATTAATGATGATGGATTTGTACAGAATATTTTATTAAAATGCTTCGTTTTAAGCAGTGTCTTTGACATTTCATTGTTGACGAAAGGCTACATAGAATTCAAACTTGTTTTCTTTAATGAGTTTAACGAGTGACAATTGCACAATTTTGTATTCCTTATTCCTTATCGGGTGAAGAAGAGGTGTACCGACTGAATATTGACATAATGATTTTTACTATCTTTGCAACACTGGTGTAATATCCGAAACCGGGCCAATGGCACACTTCTGCCGAAAACAGCGTTAAATCGTTCTTCATCAATCCTGTGACGTTTCAAAGCAACAAGCTCGAATCAAATTCTCGACAAATTGGCCAAAATGTGAGCAACAAATCTGCCTGCAATGAGTCATTCAGGCAATAAATCTCTTCGGCGTCTCCCTCTGATTTCTCGATATAATTTTAGCTCGAGCTCTGGACCTTCGCAATTGACTCTCCCTGGCGCACCGTAAGGATGCGCCCGTTACGCGGAAGGGACCCACTAACGCGCGGAAGTGCTCCCACTGAACGTGTTGTCACCAAATGGTCGCCCTCTTAACACGAGGCGAAGGGAGGGGAACGTATGAGGAAGGAAGAGCCGCTGGAGAAGAGTTAGGTCGCGATGTGGGCAATTGGATCCTCCGAATTGGTAAAGCGCGAGAGGTCGCGGCGGCGTCCTCGGCCTGTCATCAGTGGCTCGGTGACTCCCTTCCGAAGTGCTTGCGTTTTTGGTGTTTGTGAATCCTCTCAGGGCAGGAGAGTGATTGGTGTCCCCGCGGAGTGGGCGCCTCAACGCCCAGAGGAGTATGTGGATACCGTCGGAGGATCCGCAGAGGTCTTTGGTATGGGAGCGAAAGGGATGGTGGTGTCGCAGGAGGATTGTTGGAACGCACGCGACTCGGGTGGGTCGCGTGGAAAACGAAGGTTAGTTGCGGAAGAGATTGTTATCTTCCGGGGGCTCGTCGCCGGAAGGTCCGCGCACGACGTCTGTTGACGGGATTTGTGCTACTGTGTTATCGTGTCGATTTGTCGCTCTTGCTCGTCGGGTGTGAGTTTTGCTATTACGAAAAACGTGGGAATGGTCTTCCCATACTTCTTCGAGCCACATTGCGCAAGAGGAGGTTAATTCAGGGGTCACATAGCGAAGGTTTCTACGTGAAGGGAATTGGTTAGGAAAGATAAAAAATGACGCACGTGCAAGAATATGGAAACGTTTTACATTAACGGTCTTAATAAACACAATGCAACATTAGCATTCACTCATTATCAACCAAATTGCTACTCGAAGATTATTACAGGTAAATTCGGTTATTTGAAGTAGGTCCGAGGACGAGGTCAAATTAGAGCTAAATAACAGTTCACTCTCATTTCGTCATTGAGCGAGTGTACAACAAGATCCGATCCAAAACACTATTTTGAAAAATGTTCAGCTTATGTAAAAAAACTGACATTGATTAAATTAATACGGAAGGTTATTGTACGGTAAACCAATATCGCAGTGACTGGATTTACAAAAAACAATAAATGATGTTAACCTAGCATGTTAAAGAGCATACGCGTAGTGAGCTTTAATTAGAACATCTATATTTTTTCCTTTTGCATAGATTTATTCAACCATTCTGAAAATCCACGATCTTACATCCGATGAGGAATTGAATTATGTTAGAACGTCTAGACAAGAAGAGTTGTCAACGTATCTTAAACCCACTAATTATTTGTTCAATATCAGTGACTTGTTTTGAAGGAGCGGTGGAGGGGAATACTATCGGAAATGGCGCTAAAATTTGAAAATTAAACATCCTGCAATATCCATCGCTCAGTCTGACTTGGTTCAGACTTTAGATTAATACACGTTGTTAGTTTATTTCTTCCACAAAATCAAAATGTCTTTCAACGACAAATTTGTGCTCTCTTGAGTCTATTTTCCTTGTAATTTAACTTCAGAATGGTTCTCTTTATTTTTGAATTATTAGTCCATACTTGTCTGATTGGCTGAATTTTAAATTCGCTATTATTACAATTTCATCACTGTTTTCCACATCTATTAGATCATTTTTACTACTTCATTTCTACAATTCCACTGCTATATCAAATTAAATATTTTAGTTCTTGTCCTAGACATTTTTCAGTCATAGAAGGTTCAGAATGAATTATCGATAATGCATTGAAATGTTAATCAAATTGCACATTTTTTATTTCCTATCATCGTTCTTCCAAATGAGACGTAGAGCTGATACATTGGTCAGAAGTTATATTTTATGCTATTATAGGTCCGAGACGTTAATATCAACTTGACGAATTAATTATAACTTATTATAGTTAAAAATAAAAAACTTGTTTTATTTTACAATACATAGATTAATGGAGGACAGCAGTAATGGATAAGAGGTGGTACTTACTTGTTAACTGCAGCTTTCATTTTTTATCTTTTATATTCTAAAGCAAGTCTCATTTGGCTTGTGATTGTGATTGTATCCGAGGCTTATAAGCAATTATTTTTGGCAATCATTTTACTTGGGCGCAATTTCACCGGTGACGTCTTAAGAATTCATTTGAATTAATTCATCGATTTCAAAATAGATGTTTCTTTCTCTTTTATTAAATGTAATGAACTCATACGTGTAAACTGAAATAAATATGGTTGGATTCCTAGTGAAATAAATGTTACTTATGCCATAGCTTTATTGAATTGTACGAGCGCTATCAAACAACTTGAGAACTTTCATGCCTTCCTAATGTCGAAAATATTATTACGATAATAACTCTACTTTATTAATATTTTATCTTCAAAACAGTGAGATCGCGAAAGAGCTGACTTCATAATTAGTATAAATATATATTAAAAGGACCTTCGCTGACATAATTTTAATGAACGTTACGTTTTCACAAAAACCTTGAATCCCAGGATTAAATTTATTTCAATCGATTACTTTCAAAGTAGTCTTTATTTTAAAGGCAAAAATTCTCTAATAAAACCTTCGCAAAAGCACCTGCACCCTTTCGGTGATAAATTTTAGAAAAGAGGGCAGAAGTGAAATCATTCTCGTGGTTGTCATTCGTCAACAGTCTATCAAGCAATACGCTGCAAATGGAAATTTCTTTTGGAATGCATTCTACTTGACTTGCTCGCTACCTGTAGTTCCTTTTGACCGGAATGTTTGACGCGACCTAGATGCTTACCGCAACCTTTTCTGGACCCTATATTTGGCATTTCTATCAAAGTTACATTCCCATTCGATTTTCTGTGCAGTTGACGAGAAAATAACAAATAGAAATGCACGGAGGGAGACGGTACGTTTCTGAAATGCCAAATACGTCAACGCTATCTCTTTGGAGAAGGGAATTTATTGGTGCATTTTACCTATGTAGCCTTGAATTGTAGGTCAAATGGGAAATGAGGTGAAAGTGGGATCTTTGTGAGAGAATAAAGCAACAAAATACCCAGAATGAACATAGGTTCGTATGATAAAAACCTTTTGGTCAAGTATCTGGAACTTGAACTTTTAAGGTACTTTGTGTAATTTGAATTATAGTTATACGCATTATACAAAATTGAATAGCTAATTATAGTTTTATAAGATCTAGAAAAAATACTTCAGCTGTACACTGAAACAGTTGTCCTTAAAATATTGGTAGGATAGTTAACTTCAAATTTTCAAATTCAAATTTGTTTGAACCAATTGCTGACGACTTGTACCGAATGTAATTTTTCCACTCAAAATATACGTTACTAACTTTCCACCACATATAGAAAGGTTAGCGTTATAGCAAAAATTTATTTACATATAACTCAAAACGAGAAACGAACCCCTCTACTTGTTTTCCGTGTGTCTACAAATAGGGTAGCGATAAATTTGAACTGCAACATCGTCGATACTCAAAACCTCAAATTAGTAAAATTATATTCACCTCTCCGAAAACCTGGAGAGGTCCAGCCACTATGTTACTTTGCTTTTGAGTGTACTTACACCTTCTTAATTCACATCGGGGAATTTAATTATTAAAACAAATTATGTAAAATTTGATCGCAGACCCGGGATTTGGAATCATACGAAGACAGGCAAAGGAAATTACAGAGGTTTTCAGCAATTGCGATTCTGAGTATTCCTTGTATGAAATCATGGATAAAAGGATAAATCTGTAAAACATTTTTGAAAAATTGAGATCCTTTTTTAGATTTGTGGTTGAACTATTTCTACTATAGGAATATTTAATTTGCAGTGTTTGACCCTCAAACCATGGCTTATTTCAAGAATGATAATATCATTCTTGCAATAAGACTTACAATCTTGAGTATTTATCAATCTTTTAAAATTCGAGGGATTTGAAAAATATAGGTCGTCACCATCTCGAAGAATCTCACTGCATATGATGTATGATACTCCTCTTAAAATGCGTAATTCCTAGGGTGTCAATTCCAAATTGGAATTCGTAATTCATTAGCATAAATAATTGCTTCTCCTCTAAATTTCCAATAAAATTGAAAATAAAAAGATTTGAGTAATATTTGACATTGGTGGACCATTTAATAGGAGTATGATTCTAAAAAGGTTTATTTTAGGATATCTCGCGTTCAATCTTCCTTTTTAGCTTTCTCTTCGATAAAAAAAAGAGATGAAACGACATTCGTTTGTCGGAGTTGCGGCGCTTTGTTCGCAGCAACTTGAATGTGAAGTCGCGTAATAAACAGAATGAGGGCCTTTTACTCTGGAAATACGCCTATTCCGTCGCTCCTTAGCAAAAGCTTGAGCGCTTGGAGAGCTCTTTACTCGTGTTTTTTTTCCGGATCGATGACTTTACCTTTTTAAATTCTCCGTTGGAAATCCTGAATACCAAAATGTGACATGCGAATTCCACACCGATCGGGCGTGGTTTGTTTACTGCATTAATTGAAAATTCCGCCGTAAATTCGGTTCCGAGATAACACGATTGTATGAATTCCATATTATGACAAATCGATGCATTTAAATAATTTAAAATACATTATTCAATTGATGAATGGTGATGGATTTATAGCGGACATTCATTCAATCTTCTCTTTGGTTTTCTTTTGCGGGAAAGAAGTTGTCTCTATACACAATAAAATATGTCATTTAGGTATGAAGCGTATCTTTCGTCAGAACTGATAATTTTGCTATATCATTTTGTCTCACTCATTATCATCGTCAGAGAAATCTGTACTTAATTCTAAATAATTTGACCAATCTACCTTCATTTCCTTTAGAATTCAAATAATAATAAAACGTCTTTATTCGGGCGAGATTAAGACTAAAAGTCTCCCATCTAATCTATAAGGGTACAGTAAAGGTACAGGGTAACTATAGTACAGTATGAATAGAGCTTAAAGGATATAGTAGGAATTTAATTTTCTTTCTAATACGTGAAAAATGATTTTTGTGATATTCAACGAGATCATAATGGTTTATTCGTCCATTTCGTATGTAATCGTTTCTCATCTTTCATTAATTTAGCACTTAGATGTTAATACCTTTTCCTCGGTTTTTAATTTCTCTTATAATTTGTGATCTCAGGATAACCATTCACCACTTGCCGATATTAATCCCAAATATTATATTTTATTCACTCTCATAGAGAAATAGGATTCCTAAGAATTTATACGACGTCATATTTGTGGACAAGATTTCCAGGTATCGTATTCTTGAAATCTCATAGTTCACATCCTAGCTATTCTGGAAAGTGGGAGATCTTTTTCAGTGGGTGGAGAAACTCCCGGGTAATTTTACGGTACAAATTATGGAATGAAAGGAATCGATGCATGTTTAATCTCTTCGTTCCTGATTCTACTAAACTCATATACTTAACTATGTTATGAGAACATTCGTGAATAAGCTTCTTTGTTATAGAAAACTTTCTAGAATCCTCTTTGAAGCTTATTTTAAGTAGTCAATAAACATATTCTGCGTTATTAAGGTTAATGGTGCTTGTTTACATAACGGTAAATATTATATTAATATTCTGGTAACAACAACATGTATAGGATTTATTTCGGCGTAATATTTGATTCGTTAGAAGGCCGTTAAACAAACAGCCCGCAGTCCGCAGATGAATGCAAAACATTGTGTAACTCAAGAATACCTTCTGCGAAGAGCGATTCCCTTCATTCGCATGCTTAATTTTTCATTAAGCGTCGTGTAAACCGTGACAGTTGAAAATCATTAGTGGGCGCTCCTGCGTATGCGTGCCCTTGAAGGAATTGTGTGCAAAATCTCTTCTCGTATCTAGCGTTAAATAAATCTTCCGCCAAGGTACGCCACGTTCCGAGACGCGATGCGACCTGTCGAAAACACCTCTTTATTAAAAATGCACGCACTCACGAGTAGTTGACGACCTGTATTTCTCGGTCCCCAGTCGCGTGCATACTTTCGAAGTAATTCTTTTATGGGAATTAGTTCCTGAGATTTGTTTTCATTATTTGCGTGAGGCGCTCAAGGATAGGGTGAATGCGACGGAGGAGTCTTTTGTTGTGAGCAGGGGAGAAAATCCTTGCCCTTTTTTTGTCCAAATTTCTTCCAGAAATTTCCTTTTTAAAATGTCGAATGCAGAATCCCAGAAATGATAAACGTGTGTCGTGTAGACTTAACTTTCAATTCATGACTAAGTAACAATCTCACGGAGGATATGATTTTGTATTTATCATTTTTTCCTACATCATAAAAATTACAGGAAGATAAAGAAGATAAAAAGATAAAAAACGACTGGATTCCTTAAATAAAGCAAACGGTAGAAGTCATTTTCATTGCTTGAGAAATAGTTTTGTTCAGAATTAAAATTTTCTCTCATACGACAATTTGTCATCAAATGGATTTCTTTGCCCAGAATTCGAGGTGTACTTCAATTTACAGATATCACAATCCTAATGACACGAAATTCGACTCGTGTGTTTCATAAGTTGAATTTCTATGCATATCAATGGCGCAAGACTTACAGAACATGCAATTTTAACTTAAATCCTAATTTTTCTATACTTTTTCAGCTATGATCAAACATAAAAAATTTTCTCAAGCTTTGTTGATTGCGTAATGTCTACATCAGAAAGCGGGAAAGAAAGAAAAATTCACGGAACGCTTATCGTGGATATAAGTTGCAAATCAGAAATTTCTTTTTCCACAAACTCTTTGAAATACTTTTTATTGCTTTTATATAATTGATGTTTTCACCATTCCATAAGGGGGAACTTCTATTTTTTTTATATTTTTCGCGGAGAATGGCTTCCAAAGCATTTCCAGGTTTGAATTACTTTACAAATCATTCAAAGCTTGCAGTTTAGGATTTTTTGTAAAGACGCTTTATAAAAATCCATATTTCAAAAACATTTCAACGTAGCTGTTTGGGAAGATGACTACTAAGGGATAATTACATCCGATACCGGCAAACAGACTTTATTCGTCCTTCCTTACTCGTGTCTCCTCTTTATTGCGATCAAAGAAAAAAAACATCGAACAGTCGTAGATTACGTGTGAAAATCTGCGAAGCGTCAAGCGCGTCGGCATCGTAATGATACCCGTGTAAAAAGCGGGTTCCGGAAAAAATGTCCGCCCACTCTCACGGCCCTGGTACGTGTTACATACGCTACGATGACTTTCCCTGGTCCTTTTGTCACCCAACACCTTAATCCTGGCAAGTTGAACCGGTCTTTAATGCCCTTACGAACTTTGTATAGAAGGAAAATTGTCATGAAGGTTTAGCATACTTCCTTGTGGCATTTGACTCATCAATGCCTAAGTTTTAGACTTTCTAATTTACGCGATAGTGAGCAATTACTTGTACTATTGCTATTAGAGTCAAAACCCTTCTTCATAATGTGATATACCGTTAAATTTACCTCCTTAAAATTATTGTATCATAAATTTGTAATTATAATGCTTAGGTGCCTCGACCAGCGAGCATAATTTGAACCGAAACCAGATTCGTCAGCCGAAATCTTTGTCAACCAAAAAGATGTTTCTCCTCGGTTCCAATAGCTTACAATTACCTAAATTTTATCAAAAACTACATTTTCAATAAAAATAATGGAGAGCATTTCTTTTGTTCTCGTTATTTTTGATTTTGGTAAATGATTGAGTATTCAGCATTAGTTAGACGTTATCGTTAGCACAGTGAAAGTCTGATAAACAGCTAAAGTATCTCTGCTATCTTTGTTTTTGTTATTTGCGTCTTGTTAGCCGAGTTATCGCGGTAACAACATCCTCAGCAAGCTCGACAGCGAGACTGCGTCTATTGATCGAGAAATGATAACATTTCCTGTTATTAATAAGAGGTTATGGTGTGCAGTCTAAACACCAAGAGAAAATAAACAACAATTCTAAAAGTTTGATTTTAAAATAAACAGTATGTTTAAAACTTTCGAAATCAATAAAATCATTACCCTTATAATAATGTATAATAAATCCACCATTTTCGTTAGCTCGACGTGTTAAATATAGCGCTTCGTTAGCTGCAATCTGATAATACTAAAAACGACTTTTACCTTTCTCTGCTTTATCTCCTGTAACATTTTTGAGGATTTAAACGCGTCATTTCCAGTATTCAACGGGATTAATTGAGAAAGATATTGATCTACAAAAAAGTAATTTTTTTCGATATCTTTTCAGAAATCATACTGTTAGAGCTCACAAGGACATTCCAGCAAAAATTATTCATTAATTTTCCCCAACCTTTTTCTTTTATTCCCATTCAAATTTTTGTTCTCTTATTCGAAGGTTTTCGGCAACCAGTGGTTCATTATTATATTATCCGTCTGATGCCAAATTAGGGTCACACATTATTTTATTCAAAAGCAAGTAATTTACTGTTTTCCTATGCTTTTGATGTATAGGTCAATATTCATATATATTTTTCCCAAAGAAGACTGGGGGAGTATTAGTTAAACTTGAAGATGTAAACGTTATTTAAGATTTCCTAACTGACAAAGTACACAGGATACTTTAATTTATACTAAACTTAAAGTATCTTTTCTACTTACTAACTCAAAGTATCTTGTCTACTTTTCCCGTTATTATGGATTACCACCAAGTGAAGGCCATGACCATCTCCGCAAATATTTCCTATATTAACTGTTTTTAATATTGAAATGAAACTGTGGAAAAATGAGATTTAGAAGTACTTGTAAATGGTCATAAGTTTGTCTCTCCAAACCGATTCTCAAAACGGAAAATGCCAGATACAAAGGATAAATATTAATAAATATATAAAAAATATTACCTCTTTAAAATGGCTTATATTTTTACCATTACTCAAATTGGCCTAAATTCTCAGTGTAATATTTTGAGGAAACGAATGAAATTGGCTTGAACAATCGCTTTTGTCGTCAATGAGTTGTTAATAATCACAAGATTCTACCAATATTTCGTCTGCCCTGTCCAAAATTTACTGGGATTTCCAAAGATAATATTTTCGAGCTAGCTAGGGTAAAATATGGCTAGTTAATTTAAAATACTTTTGATAGTCAAGGTCACCTCGAGAATTCTATCATTGCATATACATATTTTATCGGCAAGGAATTTTAAGTATATTTTTAATAAACATTTTTAATGCACATCTAATGGGTGATAAATACATATCGGAGATTTAAATATATGATTGACTGCGTTTATTATTCAAGCTAATCAAAAATGAAATACAAGTCTTAATGCCTTACGGAATTTATGATGAGAATAAGGACCCTTACCGACATTTCAGCAATAAAAGATTAAAAAAAACTTAGTTCTCATTTGAATTAAATAAAGCAGTTATTTTCTAAACTGTAGTTTTTGCTACGGAGAAATTCCCACGTTTCGATAAAAATCAATGAAAATAACCACATTTCCAAGAAATTTGATGATTCAGGGAGGTGAGAGATTTACATCCGCATTCAAATAGGAGATTTATCATCATCCTTAACTATATGAATTATAATCTTATCTGTGTTGCGGTTTATGATGTCATATTTAGGAATGAGATGTGACGTGTTACTGCGTCATACCTAATTTTATGAAATGCGCAGCTATTATTTGCTGTTGCATGTTGCAATGGATTGCGAGAAAAGATTTCATCGTCATATTTCCTTTTCCTCTGTTTTATTCGTTTTGATGCCTTATTAAATTAATTTTGTTAAAGAGAGTAATCGTCTCAAAAACGATTTTCCAGCCTCTTAGAAACGAACCAATGTTTATAATTGTTTTCACAATTTATAATTGTCAGCTTCTACAGTTTAATAACTGTCATAAAAGCTTAAAAGAATGAGGAAATATAGCTCGTCTCTAATTCAGGTAAAAATGTAAACATTGCTGATAATGATTAATATACCGCTGGTTCGTAATCGTTTCCAAAGGCTGAGTTCATTATTTTCTATCTCGTACTTTATGTATTTACTACAGGTACAATTATCAAATGTTGTTTATGATCGATGCTAACTGATTGCTGTAATTTAAAAATAGTTCAGTGACCATTAACTTCAATAACCCTATTTTTTCCATCCAATATCCTAGGGAGATTATTAAAAACATTGGCACATTTTTCACCTTGTTCAGTTGCATTCAAATTTTAGCTAAATTTAGACTTTTTTATTCCGAGCAACCTTTTACCTTAACTCCCGACTCGCATACATATGCAAGGCAGAAGGTTTACAGCAATTCTAAGAGGACTCTCGGGTGGTTCTCATCTAAAAGGGAATGGTTAAACGCGGGATGACGTCACGAGGGAAGTAGAACGGAATGATGACGAAGGACGACAGTAGTTTTTGAAGGAATACTGCGAAAAAGTGCAATGTGTCGATAGCGCTGGAGGAATTACTGCGGAGTTTTAGAAAAGTGAGGAGAGAAGACGGAAAAATTACTGCATCAAATGTCACACGATGTGGCCTCAGTTGCTACATTTTCAAAGAAACTCAAAACTGAGACGGCGAATTCAAGGCAGAGGAGGAAAAAGACGGGTGGATGTGGTTTGATGAAAACCTCTCTTTCATTCTAAACTTTTTCTAATCAGAAAAGATAAATTCAACTCACCATTAACACTTTTCTCAAAACATTCCATTATAATGGATAAAGTTTAATAAGGGGAATCCGAGATACAATATTTTGTATTCGTGAGTCTCAAGCCATTTGTATGATGCAAAAAATAATTAGAGCTAAAAAATCATGTGAATAAATACGAAGAAGGCATAAATCTGAAGGGAGAGCACGCGTTTTATGACAAATTTTAGATGAAAAACAGCCTCATAAACAGAAAGGCTTGCCATGACAATAAATTCGTCCTTATTCATTCCTTGTTTAAAAATAAAAATTCTCTCGGTTATATTCAATCCTTATAGGAGCCGTGGATTGTCATTCATCATTGCATGTGGATGAGGTAATGGCCGGGAAAGAGTATTGCATAATCTTCCTGGTATTTTCACTAATTGAGTGGTATATCCCACCCGATAACTATATTATAGCTACACAGCCACTTTGCTGCACAGCAAAAATGCAACTAAGTCGCCTATTGAAAAAACTGAAGATATTTTAAAATGGTCACTTATATCTGATTATTTAAGGGTATTTTTAAAATTTTGCGTACTTTTAAAGCTATTATTATTTTAATATATAATTAAATATACTTTGGATTTTCCCGACTTTGTCAACTCCCCGGGGAATTTTACTGTCCAACCGGATGATGGTGAGTCCACCACACAGCATTGCTCAATAGCGTCTCTACCAGTTGAAGCAAATCACGGGGGAATCAGTTTTTCGTCTGGCGCAGTGTACGGGAGTTGACTGTAGCATCTGTCCTCGAAGGTCTTTCATAAATTCTGCGTAAGAACATACATCACTTCCGAGATGCTCGCCATTACGCAAGGCAATCGCCGCCGCAAGAGAATCCCGTGACCGACGGCATGCGCCCAAAACAAAAGAGAGCGCTAAGCGGCAAGGTCGGAGGTCAACTGAAGGGAACTTCATTGGTCCGTAAATGTCGTACCCAATGTGACCTGTTCAATCGTGAGGACGCCTAGGTTACGGTCCCGAGGATGACCTCGTTCGCCCTTTGTGACGGACACTCCACTTGAAGAGAGTGAGAATGGAAGATGGCAAGCTCTGACCTCATCTTATCCACCGAACGTATGTGCATACATTTCTCGGTTCCTTCACCCAATATCGATATCGGAAAATTTCTATCGGAGATGCCCACGAACGAGTAGTGTTTGTGTTGCTATCTTGCGGGTTACTCTACAGCGCTACAAAATGAGTTATTTTGAGGCACCTAGCTGCTACCAAAATAAAACTGTAAATAATAAATTTAAAGATGAAAAGATGTTAAAGTGTATATCGGATGACTGGTTAAAGTTAATGATAAAAGAGAATCACAATTTTCTTTTGCCTTTGTGCTTGAAGATAGTGGATTGTAGTTGTAATATCGAAAACATTAAAATAACGCACAAGGAAAAATATTTTAGCAGTTTTTTCTCATTAAATCGAAGAATTTGTCCGTATTGTAGATTAGCTGAAAATATTCCGCGTTTACATTTTATTTTTATTCCATAAAAGAATGTGGAATAAAGTCATAGTCCATGTTTATCATATGTGTTTAAGGTTAAAGTTTCACCAAGTGAGTAAACATTTTATATTTATTATTTTACAGAAAAATAGAAAATGTAATCAAGGAATAATGAAAATATAAGGCAAATTTGTTTTACTTCGGATTAGTTGATTTTGAAATTATATACCTGCAGAAAACGAAAAAGCTGCGTAGTTATGAAGGAGAGAGTTGCCCAGTGAAGAGATCAGACAAGACATTGGAGCATTCTTATGATCTCCATTTTAAAAAGAGCACATATATTAATTTCCCAAAAATTATTTTAATATTTTAATGTATTTACTCTGGTATCCTGTTTCGTATTTAAAAATAAATAATTTGTCTTTTTAAGAGAACTTTTCATTTCGTATACCATTCGAGCTTCCCATATCCAAAGCACTATTCCACGTCAGTGTCGATGAATATCTTTCCGTCCGATCAATTTTGTACAGATTTCTCCTTAAGATTGAAATTCGTTTATATGAGTAGTACCAATATTTAGACACGCTTTCTTCACGGAGTAGTATAAGATAAACAAAAAACTTTAAAAAAATATTCATTACCTTTGAACTTCTTCTATTCTAACAATAAATTTGTTGAATCCTAAATTTACGAATTATTCTTCATCTCTTGGACCACTTGATATTTTGTTACATTTACTGCACTCACGGATGCCGTACTTTTTATGCAGCTATTTATTTCGTTTTCATTCAATAAAATCTTCTTAGAATAAAAAAAACGGTACCAGAATGGCGGCATACATCGTCTAGTAATTATTAGACGATAATTTATATTAATTATAATTACGATAATTAAATTAATTATAATTATTCGCTGCAATTTATTATCTAATCTCTCGACCAAAATCACACAATTTTCATATTCTATAGGTTAATATTTCATAAATATAACAGAATTTACCTCCTGGACTTATTAGTGAGTGCCAAAGAAAACTCAACAAATGCAATTCTGAGAGTATTATATATCTACGGATATTCCACCGATGAATGCTGACAGCGTCCCTAATATTTCCCTTTAATCTCAGCTTTAAATCATCTATAGTGGTAAAAATAATGGAATTGACCCAAATTTGGGATCTCTCTATTACCAATCCGTATTTATGATCTGAAAGATTCCTAATAGTTTTCAATAATTCAATAATTCCACCGCTAATTCCACTCCTTTTATTTTTCATTTCGTCAGCAGCTAATCATGCATTATTGAGATATCCTTTCGGGCCCTTTCCACTGAGAATCCTCTGCACGCCAGCTTTCAACCAAAAACATCGATCTGATGGCCTTTGAGATAAGTGTTTCTTTCTCTTACCCCGCCGGTCGATGTTTGGTATTGCAGAGTGAAACTTAAGGAGACATTGGCTTTCTTGCAATCTTACACAAAGGCCGAATATCCTGCTATTCTAAGTCTTTAGGCCAAGGTCATGAATTAAATGCGGAGGTGACCTTGTTTAGGATTCGATGCGGAATAGAGGGGTTCACTTCCCCTTCCAGTCTCCCTTATGTAATCATTGGAAGGAATCCGTTTAGATATACGCACACCTTTGAAATCTTGATAAAATAATAATTCTTGTAAATTATACACAGAATCACCAGAAAAGGATTTAAATTAATATTTTTATGTAAATAGAACTGTAAAAGAATGGAATTGCCTGTAAATATTCAAAACCCGTTCCCAAAACATATGCAACATTTCGACGAAGGATAGGCGGACGCCTCTGACACGAATATTACTGTAGTAGAGTATTTAAAATGAATATCACCTCAAATTTAAATTTAAAACCTAGAATATCCATTCACTCCCTTTCCAATTGGGCAAGTTTGCAATTATTCAAATTTCAAACTATTGTTTACATATTACTGCTTTCATCATTTTACTAGTATTAAATAAATAAATGAATGTATTTTATTATGCCCTGTGGCAAGCCACCTAAGGGCAACAGCTAATAACAATACAAAAATCGCAGTAGTCGAAATCTATGAAATACTACATTCAACATTTTTGATTAGACAAATAAATACAAAATCAAAGTAGTCGAAAACAAAGAAATAACAAAATATTCAACACTTTAGATTGAACATATAATTAAATAACAGAATTTTAAACCTATTTATATTTATTGCATCACGGATTACGATTGGCACGGAATTCCAGAAATTTATGGCAGATACTGTAAAAGATTTATGGAAGGTGGTAGATCTATGTGAAGAAACGTAAAAAGTACGGGAATTTTTCCTCAAACCAGGACGAGATAGGTGAGAAGGAGGGAAAGTGAAATCGTTAACGCATTCGTAATGGTAAACAAGAGAAATCCGATAAAGTATTTCCTTCTTATTGATGCTGTCAGCCAGCATAAATTATGGCGATAAGGGCTAATATGTTCGTGCCTCTTAACATCGCAAACATATTTAACGCAGTTATTAATTAATCGTTGTATTTGAGTGTCCAGTTTATCCAGTCCAGTTTATTACCATCATATCATTGTAGACCGTGCAACAGTAATCTATAGAGGGAAAAACAAGAGTCATAACTAGATTTTTACGAATATGTGCAGGAAGAAGATGTTTCTGCAATTTCAATTGATACAATATTGAATTAACTTTATTGGAGATAAAAGCAACATGATCATTCCAAGTGAGATTTGAATTCATTACGATGCCGAGACTACTGACAGTAGTAGCGTAGTCAATTGCAGCACCACAAACAGTTATTTTAGGAATCTGGTCAAGATTAAGAGAACTTATACGACGAGAGTTTCCAATTATAATGGCTATAGTATTGTATAACATCCTACTGTATAAGCTGTTTCCGTAACTCTGATTGATTGTCTATATAGAGAATCAATCAGAATTACGGAACTAAACTATATACTAAACTTAAATATTCCAATTGTATAAAATGATAATGATGTAATGGATATTAGTCGGTTTTTACTGAAAGTGGATATGATTAGTAATGTTTTGCTGAGGATCTTTGACAAATGTTGAGATAATTATTAGACATTGTTAGGCTCTATTTATTTTGTGCGATTTACAATATTATCGGTGTAACTGATTAATACATTGTTACTAATATGGTTTATTTTCAAAGAGGTGTGCATTTCGAACCCTTTGCCACCTGAATATTTAGTTCTACTTGCAAGGTTTACCTACAATAATAATAATTCGAGCGTCTGTGTTTTTCCCACGAACAGAAAGTTTGGCGTTAAAATCTCTTTGGAGTTTGTTGATTATTTTTGTTCTCTAAACTCTCTAATGCTGACGTTAAAATGGACGCGCAGTTCCGAGCGTCCTCTCTGCGTCAAAAGTTGAGGAACGCCGATTGCGGTCGAAATGAATGTACTGCCGCTTGTTGCACGAGTGACTTATTCATCGAGTCACGCACCGAAGGGGAGTGACCTCCCTAGGCCGTCTGCAGCTTAAATTATTTAACAAGTTCCTCGAAACGGGAGCGCAAAACTGTTAAATACAGCTGCAGTAAATCAGATGTAATGGTGCAGCCGAAGGGGATGTTTCTCCAGAGGAATTTTCTACGCGGTGACTTTCGAAGTGAGAGGAGGAGAGAACCCCACCTTGTTGACTGCAGTTTGGAAGGGAAATGGCATCAGAATCGTCAACATTAAATGCTCTGACTATTATAAAAAGATATTGTCTCGATGTATTCGTAATAGTCCCTTGAAGATAAGTATTTCGGCAGAAATCGGAGCCTAATAAGATTTTCGAAATCGATATGTTTATGATCTCGTGAAAAAATCCAAAACTATCATTCAATGGCTTTACGGAATCACGATCAGATCATTATTTACATTCGGAATGAGAGACAAAAAAATTTGTGTATTACGGAATAATATTCAAAATACATTTTGGTGGGAGTTTCCAATTTTTTGTACTCCCGTAAAATTCATTAGAAAAACCTCCATTTCAACAAACTCATTTCATAAGAAAATTTTTTACCGTCCGAGATCTTTGTATTCCAAGAAAATTTTATTTTCCTCAAACGTCAAAGGAAGTGAGAATGATTTTTTTAAATTTTGACCTTTAGGAATTAAAATACACCCTTATCAATAATCATTGCTTAAAATGAGACGAATTTATGATATTTTTACTCCTCTGATATATACGTAGATGACAAGGGATAAGCGGAAACCAATTTCTTTTTAATAGCTCTTTTAAATATTTGTCCCATGCTTATTTTATGGAAGGTAATTTGAAAGCAACAAAATGTGACATGAAACTTAAAATCAAATTTTTATTTCAGGATGATTTTTCTAAGGGTGGGCTCGGGCTCGGTGTTTTAAACGATAATTTGCCACATAATATGACCTGAGCTTAACTCTCCCCTTATAAGACTATTAGAAAAATAATCTTGAAATAAGAATATCTTATTCCCGAAAAATTCCTGAGATTTCCAATAGATTTTATGCTTTCAAGAGTAGCAAGTAATCATATCGCCATGACTCAGCAAGGCTTTGTTTTATTTAACCTTTGATTATTATTTGCTACGTAAATAGCCGAAATACCGTAGGGATTCGACGGGAACGCCCCTCACGTAAACGAGATAAGTCTTTCTCTTAGTCGTGTCCCGCGTTTTCTGTTCCATCTCCGAGACTTAATTACATTTTGGGGAAGCCTTGATGAAGTGTGGTTTATTTCCCGCGAATCTTATCAACGGCCATAAAATTATACGCCCGCAGTCACTCTCTCTCCCATCGTCGCTTTCGGCGCGGAGCTCCAATCGAGCAGATGACGTAAATTCGAGTTTACTCCCCTTGGAAACAGGATGGCAGCAATGCTTTAATATTTCGCCATCATTATTGGCCCTACCACTTAGATCAATATGTACAAATATTATTGTGGAAGATGACGATCATTTCCGATTTGAAGAAGGTGGATAAAGTTACTTGAATTGCATTATGTATGTAGAAAATAAATGTACGTTGACGCAAGAACACTCACTCGAAGATGATACCGCAGCGAGTCCCATGGATAATTAGCGCAGAAGAATGACCCTTCATCCCGATTTCGTATTGGTCTGTTGTAAGGGTACTCATCTAAAGTGAAATTCGTATAAGTAGGAATTCATTGCTTCGCCCTATTTTATGGACAACTTTCTCCTTCTTTGAGACCATTTCGCCGGAATGCACTTTACATCCGTTTTCCCTAGTGCATGAAATTCAGCGGAAAGCAAATTTTTCTCTCTTTTCTAATCTTTAAATAATTTATTAACCCGAAGAATGACAGATTCGCGTTTTGGAGCGGTGAAGGAACGCAGTTTCTCTCAAATCACAACGATTTACAGGAAATAAGTTGCCGCTTTCTTATAGCAAGCTAGTTCATGAGGAACTAATCATTTTTCCTTTCTCAATTCTATTTTTTGCTTGTAGATGTTGAATAACAACCCGGTTGAATCAAAATAAAATCGGCCGCTTTTATTTCTGTCATTCGCAGGTATTAGAAAACTCCCAGTAATTTTAAAGATAACACTTGATGCACGAAGAATATCAGACTTTATTTTTTGAGATATCCAACGCGTTTAATTTCAGATGAATAATGAAAGACCCTTGTTTTAATAAATACCATAAGATGGAAACATGTTCTCTTCTCTATGGAATGTGCTTTATAACGAGAGAATGCTACAGTTGGCGGAATCATGTGAAGGGAAAAATTATTTGTACAGTCCTTAAATTATGTACAGATCCTTGATCAGAACAATGTGACATCACTACAGAAAAAAATTAATAGAGCTGTTCGAAGGGTGATTAAGGCTACAGGAATTCGCATGTTAGATGGGCCCATATGACGCCAGATTTTCGTTTCGTATTGTGCATAAAATTGCTTCTAAATTGGCGTTCAAACACTGTCTCTACCGCACATAAGGCGGCCTAACTCTGTATAAATATCAATAAAATCTTATATTAGTTTTTTGAGCATTATACGTGTTCATATGTCATTAAAAACTAATTATTTAGTTGAGAATAGTTTTTCTTAACAATAAATTGAAAAATATTGATTTGTTGAGGAGTTGCCTAGTGACCTTTGGTTTTCAAATTATGAATACTTCGTGAGTAACGAGTGTTTTAAATGAAAAACCTAACATATTCTGCGAGCTTAGTTTGATTTTCAAGTGATCAGTAGCTTGATTTTCTGACTTAATTGAAATGAACATAAATGGCAGCCTTGCATACCTTAAGTGCATTCCTTACACAGAGAGGGTGGTTGAAAAATCGGCATCTCTCATCCGCTATTTTTCTCATAAAGAAAAAGAGGTAATATTTAGACAGAGTCTAGAAAATATTCAGATTTTCAGTTAGCTATGAATGTCGCCATAGTGGTTTACGCAGATTTCAATCTATTTCCGAAGATTCTGAAAGAAGCTAAACCCAGAAAAAATATTGCTAAACGAGAATTAAAAATTAAAGGTTAAATTCGCTTCTTTATTTAGAGTATCCCAGTTCAGAATCTACAAAAATGAAATGTATAATATGAATGCTAAGTCTTCAATCAACTAAATTTAATACTATTTAGTACTTACAGAAGGACCTACGTAGAAGAACTCAATTTAGAGCTAGAAGACAGCAAAAAAGATAAAAAGCCACCGACAGATGGAAAAATTCGCTATATCTAGGGACAAAATCATAACAGTAGCAATTATATGGTCGATTCTTACATTTTCCATGCTATTCATAATACTGGATTTGTGCACTCTTTGAAAGAAATGCGCTACAGCTGCGTATTTTTAAAGACGTATGGACTCTATTGAACGAATGGTTCCATCGATTTATGTATCCGCTCAGGGCCAGTTGTCATAAATAACATGGCCATTTTTATCGCGTTCCATGAAAGAAGCAGAGAAGCTCCGTTCGGAGACACATCAGCAAATTAATTTTCAAAGCAATCTCAAGGAGGAAAGTAACGGATTCGGAAAATGACTAATTACTTGATTTAGGAGACATAGATAACCCGTAGATAGGTCGTTAAACTTGAATCAACCGAAGAAAAGCAAATCAGTTGTCATAGGAATAATCAGGACAACTTGTTTCAACATTGCATCGGTCGTTGGCACATGAATGGACGCAAACGTTATGTCACACGAAAAGGACAATTTTATTTTCTATTTCCCTCTTCATTTTCTAGTTTCCGAACGGCGACAAATGAATGCCGTCCTTTTGCGCGAAAAATCTCGGAAAGCTGCTTAAGTCCAGTAGCCAGTTCCTTATCTGTCCACGAGGTCGATAATTCTCTTGAGGCTTATTCTTTCGATAGGTACTCAAAGGTATTCTAGAAGTTGAGAGGCGATTATGCAAGAGCTCAAGCACGTACGGCTCGAAAATTTTTCGAGAGTCCTTCCGGTGACCCAGTAAGCCTTTCAACGCAAAACAATGACCGCCTCAGTTGAAAACTGTGACTTACTATGCTATGCGAGAGGACGAGTTGATGGTTCGGATGAGGGAGGGGAAGGAAGTATGGGTAACCAAAAGTAGTGTAACGATAATGCTACGCTTGATTCACCGAATGGCTCCTTACGATGAGGTCAGTGGGCGATATCTTGGAATCCGCGGGAGGAGGAAGTTTGGAAGGGTAAGGCAAGGAAGCAGCAGTCCGCGATGGGGAAAGAGATAAAGGAAAACGGAATGAAGGTTCGAAAGGCCCCGAGGATTGTTTTGCAGCGGAGAGAGTGGTTGCTGATCGGTGAGAGGCCGCGGATCGCTTGTGCGTGCGTTCTCTACGGACTTTCAATAGGCTGGCTGCAGCATGGAGTTGGATGCAGATCTATCAGGAAGCACGTACTGAGGCCACGCGACACCTTTCCAAGTGTCGCAAATCCGGATACTCCGTAAATCAGATCGCTGAATTATTTTATCTACACCGATCAATGTTAAGGTAACGGTATTACTTTGATCTTTCACCTCTCCCAGCGTTCCGCGAGTGATACATCGAGTAGATTGAAAAAGGCTATACTCGTTTTTCTTCAACTTCGCCCAGCGTGATAGTTCAAGAAGTAGGGAATTGCGAAATAAAGAAAAGGATGCTGCACAGATGTGTTTGTTTTTGTAACCCGAACATTTGATATTCCGGTTCGAATGTTCGTTTGACTCAAGTTTAGGAGTGAAACATGTATACTATCTATGGGAAAGTAGTTAGATTATGTAGCTATTCACGTGCATAAATCAGAAAATTACTCTGTTGAGTCACAAGAAAAAGCACTCATACTTTGCCTAACGAAAGTCATTTCAATGGTAAATTTTTATATTTTTTGAGATTTTGCGAGCTTCATTTTACTGCGTTTTCCGTTTAAATTTAATTTATATCATATTTTAACATTCCAACAATTTTAACCAACTTACTTTAATAATTCCTCTTATTATAAAATCTTACTATGTACCCATAATGTGGTCTTCATTCTTTCCAAGAGAAGCAATTCATGATTTTCCAAGCTGAGGATATCGGTTGAAGGACTAATTGTGTATCAAACGAATTTCAAAAGTATAAAGCATTCCGTTTTATAAACATTATAGATTCAATCTATGACACTAAAACAGTTTCATAAAATTAGTTTCAATGAATTGAATACTCATTTAACCTCAATATTCACTTCATAAAGTGTTATGGGTGAGAGAGGCCTGTTTAAGAGTATTCGTTAGTATACCAAAATATTAATCATTCAGAACTTCCAAAGTATTATTTAATTATACTATAATTCTCTTTTAGTAGTTTTCTTTCTGGACATCATTCTCTTCCTCATTTATGGTCAAAGTGCTTATTCTATGGATTCATACTATGAGTTTTTTTTTACTTCGTACTCAGTTTTTACAGGCTCTCTCAAATTTAAAAATCTGATTTACTATAAAGTAAAAGATATAATTCTATAAAAATGCAGCTGAGCTCAAATAAAAAAAATTAAATTTTATCACATGATAAGTCTATGTATAGAATACTATTTCTACCAAGAAAGTGCAATCAATTCTTGATGCTCACTGTAAATTTCAATATACTGTGCACCATTACCTTCCACTAAGTTAAATAGATCTGAGCTCTAATAAATCTTGAAATTTTATCACATATGGTATTAGGTTATTTATTGACTTCCATTTCTACCAAGAAATATCCATGAAGTCTTCGACTTGATCATTTTCAATTATCTTAGAAACATCTTTTACCAAATAACTATTTTGATTAAGATCATTTTATATTCCTTAATTAAGAAAATATCAGAGCGAGTAAGTGCCATACAAATATAAATTTATTTATCAGATTATATAATAATTATTTTTTGTTTTTCCAGGCCTACCAATGTGTATATCGAAGAGGGTGTGCACAATATGCCATGCGCTATGGAGTTTTATATATATTGGAGTAGGTGCAGTACAATTTGTTATAGGCTTATTCTTTATAATATCCCTTTCTATGTTAAAGGTTGGATCAAATATTTGGACAGGTGTATGGGTAAGAAATTTCAAAGTTATCTTCAATTCTGAGAAATTACTTTTCATTATATAGCTTAAATAGATTAAATAGAATGGTTTGTAAATAAATTACATTATAAAGCTATTGACTATAGTAAAATTCATGTATGTGAAATGCATATGTTAATATATGTCTAGTAAATTTTTTTATCAGATAATTAATACAAAACATATTTCCATTTCAGAACATTTTTATAGGAATATTGAGCTCTATGCTGGCTTGCTCAGGGGAATTTACACCCGTGAAACAAGAGGGCCTGCTATTTCTTACGATTTCTATTCTCGCAGTCAATGTAATAAACATAATAGTATTAGAATTTGGGGAGTGGTATTTATTTATGACAGATGATATAAAAGATTTCATAAACAAAAAGAGTTTGGAGAATATAGTTTTCTACGGTAATTTTTCTTCATTACTCTTTTTACGCTCTTTAATTTCAAATCTTGAAGAAATGCAACAGGTGAAATAAAACTTTTCATAATTTCAGCTCATATGACCACCAGCATCAGCACTGGGGTGGCCATTCTTGCTTCATTTTTGGATACCCAGTTCACATTCTGTTCCATGCAAAAAGCAAGGGAGCCGAAAAATACTAAAGAAACCATCTCTGATATAGAATATATAATGCCAAGGGTATGTTTATATGAATCCCAATAGCATGAAAAAATCTCAAAGAAGAAATTTCAGTAAAGTTTATTTAATAAGATATATATTATCAATTTAGGTAACTTTTTGAGTGCAAAACATAATTTATATATTTAAAGGAATTATTTTACTATAGACTACTACCATAAGATATCTTCATGAGTAATTCAATGCTTAGTAAGCTATAATACATATATATGTAAAGCTCAAAATTTGAATTAATACTTCTCAGATATTAGTATGATTGTTATGCTTTCTCAAATTTATTTGCTGAACCTTTTTCAAGCAGTGAAAATTTAAGTAATAAGTTTCTTTTGATGGCTAAATTTGAGCATGGAGTTGTGAAACTGTCCTGTTTAATACATTTATAATGTTAACATACAAAGTACAGCAACCTATATTTTTTCTCTACAGAAACAGGGCACACCTATGTCAAACCAAGCACAAGCAGTCCATGGGAACTATGCCCAATCTTGGGTATTTGACATGGATTCAGCCGGTCCTCAGACCAACACTGCATACCTCAAAACATCTCAAGCACCAAGTGATGAAAGCAATAAGGAAAAGGATGATGAGGAAGACAAGGATGAGGAAGATGAAACAAGTGATTCTGAAGAGGAAGCAGAACAGCCTCAGACATTTGTGAAACCAACTGTTCACGTTGAACCTGCTTCAGATGAGAGTTGCAGTGGGAGGCAGCTACATTACATGAAAAGTTTCTCCAGGACTCCATCGCCTGTGGGAGTTTCTGAGAGCTCTTCACAGGAGTCCGAAATGAACCATCCAGCCATTTATGAGTGCTTGGAGCGAATTTGTGAGCCAGAAATATATGCTGCTCATTTAAGTGCAGCCAAGGCAGTGAGCAAGGAACGGCATGTTCCTTCTGGTAAATCTCTCATGAAAAGCATTGAAAGGACTTTGGGAGATGGCAGGACTGAAGAAGCTGATGATATAGAGGAGAGTAGTGGTGCTAAATTAAGTGGTAGCTATGGTGAGAGACTTATTACTCCTCATACAGAGGGTGCAGAGAAAGTACAGTATGCTTCCCTTATGTTAGAACTTCAACAGAAAATTAAGTCAAAGAAAAAAGACACTGTGCAAACTGTTCTTGTTAAAGGAGGTAACAGTTCAGGACACCCAGTTACTACTTCTATAAAGAGTCGAGATACTTCAAGAAGTAGTAGTCAGCAAGACTCTCCTCAAGAAAATTCACAGAAGACTGATCAGAAGGATAGTGACACAGAGTTTTCCCGTGAGTTGGAAGCAGCATTACAATTCCTTCAGGATCTTGAATCTCCAAATACCATTGACACACCATCAGAGACTTGCAGATCAATTGATGGTGCTGAAGTGCCTCCCATAACTAGTTCAAGGAGAGGTTCTACATGTCCAATTTCCATGACAGTAAAATGGAGGGACAGTTTAAGTGACCATTCCTTAGAAGAAACTGCAAGGAAGGCATCGAATCGATTATCCATGTCCCCCCCAAAGGACAACTCAGGAAATGGATCAGCAGGTGCACAAAATCAAGATAGCCACGGAGAAGTTGAGGAGGGAGCTGTTCCTTCAAACGGTAAGGAGGTGCATACTTCCTTTAATAGTAGTACATCAACAGGGGTTGACAGAAATGAGGACAAACTGCCCTCAGATTCATCATCTGGTTACAGCTCTCCATCAGCAACTACTTCAAAACTACCAACTCCATATTGCTCAAAGCCTTCATCTACTCATGGTAGTACCAACAATTTGACTACAGATGACCATTTGTCATATGTGATAAGCGAGAAAGGTGCCACTGCTGTAATCTCTCTTTTTTCAACTCCAAAAGGGAGTCATGGATCTCCTGGATATGATACACCAAAGAAATCTGATGGTATTTTGCAATTGAATGTAGTCAGTGATGATACTGCAAAGTATGGATCTCATAGCCATAATTCTCCAGGTATCTACAAAAACATCATCAGAATAAATGGAGAGAGCAATTCAAGCAATGCTTACAAGCGATCACACAGACAGTACTTACCACACACGGAAACAATTAGTGAAGTGGTTTCTCGTGAAGATTCTTCCCTTGCATTAGGCAGGAATGAGGAGAATAATGTTAGTTTGTATGATACGGCTATGCCTTCAGGGCTTACTCCTGTTCTGCCTAAGAGTGACCAGAATGTTAGCACTCATGATTCCTCTCGCTGGAATATGAGGTCCTTCCTTGGGAAGAAGACACACCCATTGGTGCCAGAATTAAAAAATGCAATTGTTCAGTCTGAAAGTCTTGCGTACCTTTCTGAGCTTGAATTGCTTGCAAGGCACAGCAGAATCAAGTCAGAACAGAGGGTAAGATGATAATTTCATACTTATTTACTTAAAGCACAAAGTTCACAACTAACCCTTTGCTGAAAGATATTTTCAAATATTATAATGGTTGAGGGTCATCATTTTTCTTTCATATTATAAATGTCTAACCACTTTTTCTGAGTACTAACCAGTAATTCCAAAAATGCTATTTAAGTTCATTACCTCTCTATCAATAACATTTTGTGTTTTTAGTCTGCCCATTTTACAGAAATAGATATGAATGCAACATAAGTAGATATAATAGATTAGATCGAATACAAATCATTCCAGCATCTTCTACTGTGTTAGTCTAGTATTGATGATTGACATTTTGTCGCAAGTTCATAAAAAGAGCTGTTAGGTTAATGGTGAGTTGAAGGTACCAATGGTTTTTCTTTTCTTGTATTCATAATTAATATTGCATGCTAAACACGGTTATGAAATTTCAGGGTTAATTTCAAGACCTTTTTAATAGCTTTCAGCCAAATTCTTCATCACTATCTTCAACAGATAAATTATTCATGTTATTATATTAGATATTTTTATTGAAGTGTGACATTCCATTTCATTCATTCATAATTCAACACTCATACAATTTTGACATAATAGTAAATGCATATTTTTCTATAATTACTATTACTTTATTCACCTTAGAGCTGTTAATAGATATCAGGTGCAAGTAACTGTCTTTTGAAGCCAAGCTGAATCACACCCAAAAAAAAACATCATTTGTCATTGCTTTTCAAATGGTATGTTAATCAAGACAGGAGAGATCATCTTGAATATTCAAATGTTTGTTCTTTTTTGAAATCTAATTACAATCTTTAGTAATCATTTGTAAACATGGTAAAATGAAATCTTTTCCACAACGTTCACCTTCATCATATTGAAGATAAGTATGCTCCATCATTAAATTTGCATAGACATCAATATTAATTGTGTGACATTAATTCAGTTTCAATACTGCTACTTGCTATGAATTAAAGCATGAGCTGAAGGTATGTGTTCTTGAGTTTTCTTTGCTATTCAGATGAGTGAGGTTAAAAAAATGTTTATTGCATAGAAAGCTATAGATTAGAGACTTAGAAAATTGGAGTTTGAAAGTTTTAGAATTTAATTGATTTGCAAGCCAGTTACATATAATAAAGCTAATCAAAAACTGAATACTCACTGAAAACAGTTTAGAAGTATCTCATTAAGTTGAATCTCAGTTAATATATTTAGGAAGTATTCACATAGTTTCAAATTTACCTTACAATTAGATTCATGATATGGAACATACCTTTTGCTTCCAATCTAACCTTTTTGTGTTGTTTTATAATACTTATATGTGGATTCTTAAATTTTGTAATTACTCACAGTAACCCAGCATGCAAAGGCACAGTTTAGATTAGGAAGTAAGTGTGGTATTGTATGCATGAAATTTCATGGTGATACACTAATGGTTTGTCATTCATGTACATAACTCACCAGCTAATAAATGATAAATTAGAAGCGGAGCAGGTGTCAGTTTATTGCTCAAAGAATTAGAAATTCTCTGTATACTAAAATATTTATTTTGTCTTACAATATAAATACTAACATCTTTAAAATGTGCAATTTTTGCAGTTGTCCTTTGTGAATTTTGCTATTGCCTCTGTTTCACATTTACAGCCTTGCATGTAAAATCGTAAATGGTGAGGAACAAATTTTAGTAAAAAGCCAGAATTTGAATTAATCTATATAGTGACATTTTCATGTTTTAGTAAATGCATGAAATCTTTCCTTTTGCATTTTAAAACCTATTTCATGACATAGAAATACTAGATTAAAACATGAAGTTGTTAATTCAATTATGTGATACATACTGATTTCATAACTTAGTGCTTGGCTGATATCACAATTCTTTTTCATGCACTTATATGACAATTTCTTGATTATATTATTACTGCATCCTTGTTCAGGTGTGTGAATTGCACTAGTTTAACTTTGATCTTGTGTAAGTCAAGAAAGATAAATTTAAAGTATTACTCTTTATTAATGAAAGAATATTAAAATGCAATTTGACTATTTCAATTTATTATTCTTTCTTTCTGCCTTTTCAGCTAATTGAGCAGAGGGTACATCAGAAACTTTTTGGAAGCCAACCTGAGGAGTCAGACTGTTAATAGTTTCCTTCAATCAAATTTACTCAGTAAACTGAATACTACTTTAATTTCTGTCCATTTTCATATATTGTATAATATATATAACATTTCATGGAGAAAATTTATCTAACTTTTATTTATGTACAAAGTCATCAAGTTTATTTCATTGAAAACAATTGTTGTATCATAAGTCATATTTGCATAAATTCTATGTTTCTTACCAAAGTGTTATTCACACGAATTGTACAGTTTCCCAATATAAAAAAGTACACCTACAGTTGTAGTTGTACATAAAATTAAGTTTGCTATTATTTCTAATGTCAAATATAAGCCTGTAATATCTTGGGATGAAATTACAATTGTACTCCTAAAAAAATACTTCTTCAATGTAAAGAAATCAGCATAGTGATTATTTATTTTCTTTTTTCACAGTATTAAAATATTTTCACAGAATTTTCTCAAGCATTCTCTTGAATTATCCAAAGAAATGTCAGAAATTTGGCTTTAATATATCCCTACTTGAATATCCCAACTAATATATGCACGAAACATTTGAAGTATTACTTGTCGAAATATTTTCACTGAAAAAAAATTGAAAAAGAGGAAAAGAAAACTACTCTTATGGTGAATGTTTTAACTTTTCATTGTGATCAAAGGCATCAAAAGCTAACCAAAACTATAAAAAATGAAAATCTTTGCCTAAAATTATATGGAAATAAATTCCACTTAACATATGAAATGTTACACTTTCTCCAAACTCATACTACCACCCGAAAAAAATATATGGAATATTTATTTTATATCTGATTAGATAAATTTCCATACTTACTAGAGTTTAATGTCTGCTAGTGGATATGTTTTATGGATAAGGATTTTAAATGTAATTATTTTTAATATTCTAAGAGATTAATGAGAGAAAAATTCTATTTCTTTAACAATTGGTTTTATAGTAGTAAGATTTTAAATTCCCAGTTTATTACCCTCTCCTAATTTGGGTTTTATCTTTTCAAGTGAGAGGATTTCAACATCTATTCTTATAATTGCCAATCATTTCACTAACTCATTAGATTTAGAAGGTATACATAAGAAGAATAATATATTATATATGGCTGAGGCTATTTTTTTAGCCTATTGAAGCTATTTAATTTGATGATTATAAATTGTGGAGTTAACTTCGGGATACAGTGAGGAGTCATTCTGTGAGAAGGCATATCCAATGTCTTCAGTATGTATCAGGAATGTTTCAAAACTGAGTTCTTAAAAAAATGGAAGGCAAAGTTAAAAGAGGGAAATATTTTCAATTTTAAAAAAGTTAAAGAAAAAATATAAGTAATAACACTGCTTACTTGGCTGCCTAGATTGTTTAAGTACCCTTTTCTTGAATCTCTGGGAAGTGCTATATTCAAATAAGAATACCCAGTAGGGTCTTTCTAAAACTACCTCTTGCAAAGCTATAAAACTGTACAATTGAAAAGCTGTTTAGCTATAAATTTTAAATTCCAATGCAAATTAAGTCCCCCCTTTTCATTTTTGCTGCAATTTACCTGGTATGTTACTGAAACATGCTTTAGTAATTGAATAATTGTTAGCTAAGAACTGCTGATTCTTTCTTTTCACCTCAAAATTTGTCTAATTTATCAAATACGTTAATAGATAATTACAACTGTTATTCGTTATTATTTTAAGTACATGCAATTTAATACTTTAATGAACTAATAGAAATAAGGAGGAAAGTAATGTCTCATTCATAATTAGTAATATAAAGAATTATATTTCAATTTATACTAAATAATATTGTGTCATTTTAGCTACTTCTGAGGTATGACTACAAATTTAAAGTGTCTACTGAATGACAGCTTGATCAGGGTATATTACAAATAATTATTTATTATTTATTCACATTATATTCGTAACAGCCAATATTGACAAAATACAATGAATCATAACAACAACGACGTGGAGAAAACCGCACAACAATAGACAAACTCAAACAACAATTCCCAAAAGTCCTGTAAGCCAGGATTGGAACCGGGACCTTAGTGTTGGAGCGTTATCATGCAAGCATGCTAACCACTCCACCACTGTGGCCGATAATAATGCGATGCCAAACAAGCAACTCTACCTTTACAGCTCACATTTGAATTTCACAGGTAACATTTTATAGCTCACATTTAAACATCATTTGAAGCTAACGTTAGTGGTTAATATGAAGTATTTTGTAATGTTTCAGTGAGAGTTCTAAATACACAACCAGTAACTGCTTTGGTAAATATGATTGATGTCAGCAGGGATATCCCTGAAAAATGAAAAACTAAATGTTTCATTTTTAATTTCATTTGGTCGGAATCCAAAGGACTTTTTCATCACTAGTACAATCTACTGGAAAGCTGGAGATGTTTATAATTTTCTTTAACAGAAAGAATAAATATTCCTTTATTGGAGAAAAAGTACAAGGCTTGGATTTAGTACTTCCAGGGAGCTATCACAATAACACCATTCTTAACTCTAGGGGATGGGAAATTATTACAAGACATATCCATTTACAGCTAAAAAAAATTGAAGCTTAACCATATTAAGAAGAATCAAGTGAAGTTTATCCTCTTCATATATCAATTTCGTAGTCCTCACTGATTTTCCAGTCATAAATTTCAATTCAAAGCTACAAGAATTCTCAACATGCTTTAGTGGACTACTGAAAGTAGAGGCTCTTACATCAACATAAATTTTAATATACTAGCTAAAGTTCTCTTTTATAACATATTTTTCTGTGCTTAAAGCTTATCATATCATAAAAATAAGAAAAATTTTCAAGATATTTTCTTAGTTATCATATTTATAGACAAGATAAAGCTTGTCATTTGTTGGGTTTATCCTCAGATATTGTTTGGAATTTCTCTTTTTTTAATGGAACTGATAAAACAAGGCTATGGCCCAAAATAAGCAATTTTAAAAATACATCTTTTTTGTATGCTAAGTGTGTGTAGAAATGAATCAAGAGGAATGCTAAATTTATAAAAATTCTGAACTTTACATGTTCAGTTGTACTGATTCAGTTTGTATTTTTGAATTCTGATTAGTAAATATAGCAGATATAATTTTCAAGGTTAAGCAAAAAATATGACTTATGAGGAATGTTTAATACAGCCTCAGCATAATGTAGTTATAATTTTATATTGCCTGATATTGAAAGAAAAAGTATTGAGGGGCAACCAATGACAATTTAGTATAGATGATCAGATAAAGCTTAGAGATACAGCAATTTATGGGCTACAAAGAAGTCTTTCATAAAACCGTCTTCACAATAATCATTTATTTATACCAATTTTGAGGCTTCGTATTCCATTTTTTTAAGATTATAAGGTTGAAAATATCACTTGTGCACATTTAAAAATGCAATTTCTATCTTTTTGTGCAAACAATGAGGTCCAAGATATTAAGACCTCAAAGTCCCTATATCGAAGTTTAAAGTTTTGTACACTAGACAGATGAAGTATGGGCAACTGGAAAATACATAATAATAACATATTAACACATAACAAAACAGTTTTCCCTTCAATCTAGATATGTTTTTCATAACTTCCTTTCGTTTGTTTTAAAATTTCCTCTGAATCTATTATACAATCATCACTACTCATACATGGAATTGTCATGTAAAAGATTAAGCAACCAGAAAATAATAAGGAAACTAATTTAGAAGGTGGTTAAACTTTTTGATGCCTTATTTTCGTACCGTTTCCATGATTTGGTCTGAATAGCAGTCTGGCATTCAGACAATAGAACTTACATATAATATTAAAGACATTAAAACTATCGAATGATGTTCACTTTTAATAACCATTAGATAATTTAATTCCTGAAAATATTTAATTTTTAATATAAATAAATAATGTAATTAGAAAGTTTAAACTGCATAAATAGAGAGTTTATACTTCTTAATATCCAAGTAAGTTTCTAAGTGATATGAGGGGTTTCTCAAACATGACAGCTATTACCAACACTCTCCTTTGTAGTTTGACGCTGTTATAGAAGGCTGTCTTAACCCATTAGTTGCATCAAGTAGATTATGGCATTTTACAGCATGCAATTGTTTGTATTGGCTACATCACAAAGAAGACTCAGATGACATCCAAGTACTTCCTTGACACTGAATGGCTTAACCAGCCAGAAATAGAGTTATGCTGTAGGTCTGCATTCTCTTTGCTTCATTACTACATTCAAGGTCTTTAATAGTAGAATGAGTGACATCATCCAGAGCATGAAATGAAAATTTTTATAGATTCTACACACATTATACTTAAAATATTTACTTACTAAGTTGTTCTTTTTCTGTGATTTTCTTTTTTCCTCAAACGTTTTTAAGAAAACAAATGCAAAACTTGATGCAGTGGAAGAAAGAAATATATAAAAACTGCATTAATACTTTGCTGCATTTGACTAAATCAAATAATCCATATTTTGGTAAAGGAATTTGCAAGATAACAATTGAACCAAGTGATTTTTGACATTGCAATTAACAAAAATTCAAATGATCATTCAAAGGAAACATCTAAATTGGAAAGGTATATTGTTCCTCTAGGATAGAAACAGATTGCTCCTCTAGGATAAGGCTGAAGAAGAAATGACATTCATTATTATTTGTCAAAAAAGGAACATTATTTTGGAAGTCTTATTTTTTGAAAATTTTGCAGTATTTCACTTCTACATTATAAATTTCTGAGGGTCCACTCCTTGAAATTTATTTAAAACATTTGAAAAATTTAAGATTGAAAAAAGGTTTTTGGCAACAGTGCAACAATCTTACAACAATATAGAGTCATTATATCCATCATGAACTTCTTTAATTCTTATCTGTTTAGCTCTAGCATTATTATTTGTAGTTATTCAGCCTGTTGGGCCTTCTCATTAAAACAAAAATTTAAAAGCTTTAAAGATATTCTGAAAACAGTAGCAAAATAGTGAAGAATGAAAAAAGTAAGATGATTTAAATACAGATATTAAAATTTGAATTGCAATTGATAAAAACATATCTTGAGCAATAATCATAACTTTTCTAGATATTTACTGACTAACAAGTCAAATATATATATTCGAATCTAAGAATTATAAAAAGAAGGTAAAATACCATTTATGATGATTTAATTCCAGGAATTTTCATTATTCTGTAAGAACTTAAGATGGTATTCAACTATAGATACATTGAAATCAGAAATTACAAAATGTGTGCATTTCATACTTGGATAACTAGTTGAAAAATATAATTTTATCAGTGATTTTGCTCTCATGATAGATATAAAATAGCAACATTAATTATCATTAATCATTATTAAATTCGATTGGATAAGTCCGATACCTTTTGCTTATGCTACTCTTAATTCCTTCAATTTTTCTCAAAATTCTTCTCGGGTTAAATTGACAACTTATGGACAGTTCATGAGCATCGCCTCTGCTTGCATTGGGGATCTCACTTAGTATTAAATTGATAGACTCAATTAGGGTGAATCCTTGTAGTGGCAAAACTGCCCCATGAAAAGTAAATTCCTCTAGCTGGGTAGTTATCAAAATTTTCTTGAAGAGAGGCTCCAACATAGAAATAGGCATGTCAGTTTCGCCTGCCACCAAGCAACGGAGATCTTCAAAGTTTTCCAATCCGTCGAAGACTAGTAATGTATCCTCCCCCAAATAGTCATGAACCTTTTTTACTGTTGTGCTGACGTCGTTTGTGTTCTTAGGCGCTCCTCGGCAGTTTTCAGGTTCTAGGAGTAGAGTCTTGAAGGCAAGAATCTCAAAGTCCTCTAAGATTGAAGCTTTACTTTTAGAATCGATCCAAATACAGTGCTTTGTTCTTTCGAAGGATGCAAATTTTCTAACAAGCTCAGTTTTGCCACATCCTTCTGGGCCGTGGATAACAACGATTCGATTGTCTCCATCCAGGAAGGACAGAGCATTTTCCATTCCAATAAAGATCTTCTCAAAACTCCTTTCCTGCTGTTTCCTCTCCCGCCTTTTTCTTCTGCAATATCTCTCAAAGGCCGCCGAAGACTCCTGTGTAATAATAATTTCTTTTTAGTAAAAATACTTTCAATTGTCTATTTTATTATTTTAACCTATTTTAGTCCATTATTGGAACACTAAAAATATTTTCGCATTTTTTTATATTTTAGACGTTATTTTATTCTTTAATTCTTCCAGTAAGAAAGATGATTGTTGAAATATTATTTGATTATTATATTTTATGAATTATATTGAGAATTTTTCATTTTATATATAAATATATATTACTTATCGAACTTTCTCTTTGTTAACTAATGCTAAGAACAAATCACACGGTTAAATAAGTTTTACCTTAATGATAATGTTAAATACTGCAAAAATAAACTTAATTGGTGGCTGAGTGGATAGCATGCCATCTAAGCTATCCCTCTGGCCCCAATCCGGCCCAGCCGGGTTCGAATCCCGGCTGAGTCGGATTTTTCCGTTCAGGGAATGGTTGTGTGTGTTCGTAAGTTACTGTTGCCTCGGTGTAGCTCCTCCTGACAAGTTCATTAGAACTTAGGAGGACTTCACCGATAAGAGACAGCAGTAGCTTTAAAAAAAAATAACGTGTCCCAAACGCAACATAGAAATGAGGATATTCTTCGTCGAAATATTCTCTGCGAATGCATCTGCGTCACGGGGCACTACGTATTCATCTTATGTATAAAAGAGACCTATCAGCGTTAGTCATTTGTGTTGGTTTGTATTGTTATTATTATACGAGTAAAATGTAGCTTGCATACTGCAAGCAGATAGACAACACTAATTTCATATCGGCATCATATCGGGATGGTCCTCAAAAGAAAAAAAAGAAAGGATTGAAAATATTCTTAAAATTCGCTGCAAATTCGTTTGGCATCGAACCCGGGTCTTTCTGGTAATATTTTTTATGCAATACAACAGAAGATCACCACCTCTAACTATGTGTGAAAATTCAAGCAGAAATATTGAGTGCAACTGCCTCAAATGACGTCCTACTTTTCCCTTATATTCCTTATGAGAGAAATTTTAATGTGCTCTGGCATCGAACCAAGAACAGTACGGTCTTATCTAATTTTTTTTTCTTAAACCGATTGTTAATATACATCTTCTAGCAAAGCAAGAACTTCCTATCATTTCGATAAGTGCATCAAAATAAATAATGAAAAACTATCTCAATGTATTTTAAAGGGCAGATTTTTGCATCGTCCTAGCATCAAACCCAGGATATTTTCTGTAAAGTCATTAATGTTATCGATAGTTCTTGACCACATCTATTGGCTCCTCGAGTTTTATTTCCTTACGCTGGCTGTTTGATTCAGATACTAATTCTGAACCAATCTCATATCTTTCCAGTCTAACCCAAATATCTTTAATATCTCCATCAGTGTTGGTCACTGGACTATATCGAAAGCCTTTACAAAATCCACAATACATACACATCCCCAAGTCCCTCTTAAATTCCAGGCTTCATTCTGCAAGTAATCTCATCACCCCAATTGCATCCCTCGTTCCTATCCTTCTCTGAAAACCGAACTGGTCTTCTCCGATTTGCCTTTTAATTTTTCCCTCTATCCATCTATTCAGGACCCTTAGAAGTACTTTTGCCGCGTGAGATATTAGGCTAATTGTACGATAATCCCGACATTCCGTAGCACCGTTCTTTTTCTGCAAAGGAATCGATATAGTTTTGGTAAAATCCTCTGGCCATTTCCCTTCATTATTAATATTCCTAATTAAATCATAAAAAAACATTTCTTACTTTTGTCTCCATGTTCTTAAGGAACTCCACAACGAGAAGAATTAAAACATTCTAAGCTTTTCCATCCTTAATGAATCCATGTTTTCTCTAAGGAAGAGAAAAGAAATGAGTTTTGTTGAATGGACATATTTCGACGGAAAGGAATTAACATTTTAAAGAAATTGATTCCTTTTACCAGCTTACTGTAATGAAAATTAATTATAAATGGCAAGTTCTGATTGAAAAACGTAATCGTTCCGAAAAAATGTTCGCTTTTATTTTGCTTGGGTGGATAAATAAATCAACGGTATTCGAGTTGTTGTCCCGCGATGTATTGCAGACTCACTTGTTATTTGGGAAGTAGTTTTTTTGGATTTTTGGTCGCTATATCCTCTTTTGAGATACATTGGACCATAGTTAATCGACTGGGCACAGCATCATCACAAAGCATCTACTATCTACTCAAGAGCCCTCAATATGCAATATTTTCTCAGCTACCTAACAGATTTTTTTAATATACTAAGCGCAACGAAATATGATATTTACGCATTTGTAATGAATTTTTAGGCGTTTCAATTACGTAATAATTGTTTATTGGATGACAATCTTATTAGTTACTTCTTTAAAGTTGGTACTGTTAACAATAATTTCGTAAAAAACAAAAAATTTGTCTTGATGGAATTATTAGAAAGGAAGAATTAACTCAGTCAATCCAGTTCTCCGCGAATATTTCAAGTACACGTTTTTGCTGGCGTATACGTCTGTCTTTTTGTAAAGTATTCACTGACATAAGCTACTTAGTGCTTGCGGAGAGAAATGAGGTTTACTAGGCAGAATGAGGAGTGAGGTAGTTTGCCATTACTTTTCTTACTGAGCCAGATTGCTATAAACGGAACATGCTCACGTAAGGGAAGCACAATGACTCTACGAGTAACACTTTTCTGTCAGTCCATAAGGAGAGACCTTGATCAGTGCAGTTAATCACTCATACCTCAGTAGCTTTCATTCAATCGCAGCCATGATCAAGACTGTGGCAGAAATAAATTAAAAATAAATTTTTCTCTACCCTATACCAAATAACAAATGAAAATATTCGAATCATCAGATTAGGTTGCAGGACGAATACGTCTACGGAGCAAAGGTCATCTTCCTCCACAATGTATTGTATATATTACTTACTTAAACTATTTTGGAGAGCTAAAATGAGTGATTCTCAAACGTTCATTTACTGATTGACCATGCTGATCCATAATTAGTGAGATTAGTAATTAAATGAAGACATCCAATCGATTTTTGGTTACTTACCATTGATAGGAATAAGCCTTAGCAGGAGGAAGTGATGAACTTGGGGTTGTGGTCAGTCCGTCAGTCTTGAGTTCTTTCTTGCAACCATCAAAAGCAAATGAAACATCCTGATATGGAGAACAAAGCAATAACGGTGTATAAGATTCAATAACTGTTTTCACCGTTAATTGAAAATATGTTGTGAGAAAAATAATCTTGCCACTTGTCGCAACATAGTCGAATATCAGAATGGAGATGCAAGTCTCCTTTTATTATTTGAATGACAATTTAGTAAGCGATAACATATCTGCATCAGATTTTCGTAGCTTATCGTTTGTATTGTGTCGACTTAACTGGAAGTCTCTGCACCCAGATTAATATACCTTGAAATAAAAAGAGCGATTTACGCACTAGACAATGATCCTACACCGTGGGTGGTGAACCCAGTGCACAAAGTGGTATAAGAGATAACTTTTTGGCATGCAGGAACTCTGGAAAACATACTACTCTTCGGTTACAACATTTAAGCTCTTGAGTCGATAACTTTAGTTACCGTTACTTCTTAATCAGAATACATTTTGTCATTACCATCTTAGGCTCATTATATATGTAATCATTTGTAAGAACAGCTCTTCTCTCTTGTTTATCAAATTCTTTCAATGTTCGTCCTCCTTGACCTATTCGTAGACAGCGGTCGCCTACTAAATTAATTCGTTGCGAGCGTATATTTTTGGCAGAGCGTAACAAATCATACCGCAGAGATGGAACGTTTTCTACCGACGCATCTGGAGAATCTCCATGTTAGAATTTTCGAATATTATGGCGAAATCAAGGTCGTTGAATATTTTCCCCAGCGATAATCTTAATCATCGTGCTTACTGAATATTTTAAACGGGAAACACTCATGGAAACGCCTAGCAACGTTATCTGTTTTGAAAAGTGATTCATTTTTGCTGATTAAATTCTTAACTATTCATTAGATAACGTATTTTCCGATAACTTTCTTTGATAACCCTCAACAATCGTCCGATATTAATATAATTTAAAATTGCGTAATCAAATGTTACATGTGAATAATAATAGTCCTATTTTTAACCAAACGGAAAACGGGGACCAAGGAACCTTTTCACTACAGTAAAGTAGAATAAATAGGAATTCTTACTTGATAAAACTAATTTTTTTATATTTTTCTTATGGCGTTTCAATCGGCTTATAATTATGAACGTGCGTAATCGGATATTGTCAAGAATTTGATGGTCAGAGGGGAGCCAAAAACTTAGCATTTAAAACATACCTTTTGAACAGAAATTTTTAGAATTTTTCTTTAGATCAAGCTAACAATACAATTAAAACACAGCTTTTGCCATTGAAATACAATGGATTACAAGTTTTCTATGGTCATAAAGGATGGATCTACGAGAGCACAAATTCAAGATACATACATGCATACCTACGCCACATTCATAGAGATCCTATTTTCAGGGCAATCAATTTATGAAATCTATATCGATCGCGATGTTTAGTATTTGATTAAATTTATTTAAATTTCAATGAACAATCAATACTGCAATAGCTTTCTTTAACTTGCATTTGATATATCAATGGATACAGTAACATTTCCCTCTCGCAACCTTACTTCAATATTCAGCGTTATAACATTACTGCAATTTCTAAGGTACAAAAAGAAATTAAAAGATAAACGGGTTATTCGTTGTAGTTAACAAATAGACAGCTGTAATAATATTAAGTCTTTTTTAAGGTCAATTTTGGCCTAAAATTCCAAATTCTTTGGAGGAGGAATTTAACATCATTAACCATATTTTATTTCAAATACTGTTTTCTGTAACCCTTTACCTCATTTTTCACGACCCTAAATCGAAGATGATTCTAACCCTAAGTCCATGAAATTGCTATAGGGTTGAATTGAGATTTGAATTTAGAAAATTTGGAATTTCATCATATTTCTTTTAAATTGGCATTCGTCTATGCCCTCGTTCGTCCTGCAAACAAATTTCAATTTGCCGAAAAAGTTTCATTTTTTTCGTTCTGAAAATGAAAATTTGTAGTTATTGAATGGTCCTTTGGCAAGAATTAACCCAAGTTCTCAAGCGAAAGAGTAATTTCCCAGTATATCTTTGGATATAAATTCAGGATTGTCTCTTTCAGAATTCACTTGTTTAAGTGAAAGATTTTGGAAAATCCTAGGCATTTCGAGGATTCTTAAATATCCTAATTGGGGTATTTTACTTCTCTCAGTTGACCTTTTATTTTTTTTCTAAATTGCAATTGTAATTTCAAACCGTTCAAAGTGAATCACTTCGCATTTTACGAACTCAAGAAAATTAATTGAACATACTTACGTTCAATAATTAAAGAATTAATTTGGAAGAAAAATTATTTACATGAATTTTATTTACTTTAGTGCGAAACAACCCTATATTTGGTATTCAAATATTTCTGTTTTGTCTTAACTGATTTTACCAAAGTATGTGTTAATATCACAGCAATTTAATCTTTCATCTTCCTGTATAAATCCACAGCCAAATATTTTCATAATATAGGTCTTTATCTTTCCTTGATAACGTTATACTGATGTCAATATTTGATTACTTTCATGGTTTTTTTTCATGGGATAGTTTCCAAAAAAACAAATGTTCTTAAACATTTTTGAAAAATTACTATTAAAAAGCTGAATGTCAGATTCTATTTTGTAAATTTTGTAAAAATGTACCCATGCAAAATCTATCATATTTGGCATGTTAGAACTCCATCGGACATAATAAATCACTGACACACTTATTCTGCTTTTGCCTCACGAGAGTAACCGTTTAGGATCGTGAGCTAGACACGTGATAGGAATGGAGGATGAAGCTCTTCCTTATTCCAAAGAATCCAGTTGCTACAGGAAATAATGCGAAGGGAATTGAAACTTTCAAACAGGTATTTCTTTATGGAAGCTTCTTGTCACATCTAACCAGTGTTTTCCATATACCTTGACATCCCTTAAGTTTATTCTCGGCCCAGAAACATTTAACTACGTCCTTAGACATCAGAGTGAAAACTTACTTACCCTACGGAAATGACGAATCGAGGGAAGAATTGCAATTTATCTCGTCAGAGTGTGGTTTCGAAAATCGTCTTTAAAGTGACAGCTAAACAATGATTGAGTATAGAAGCAAATAAATTTAATTCCTTGGAAGTTTTACCAAATAGCTGTCGAAATGTGGAAACTAAAGCAAAATATTGAGTTTATTCACTCCGTGAATTTTAAAAATGTAAAATTATTACAGGAGGCCGTAACTTTGTGGAATTCCGGCATAATGGAACAATCGTTAAATAAAACAAGGTTTTAAAAACAAAACTAACTTTTACTATCCACATATAGGTAGCGGATAGTAGAAGTTACTGTATTTTTATATGTGGATAGGAAATGTTACTGTGTTGTTTTTAAAATCTTGTTTTATTTAGCAATTTTTCGATAGTACATATTTACCCAGCGAGCCGCTTTTCGGCGTGTGGCAGGAAATGCATGCACGATAACTATATTTCCCTAAAATCGCGATCTAAACTAAGAAAAGATGCTTCAGTTCTGGGAATATTCTATCAGTAAGATTTTTCAGATGCATTGTAAACTTCACAAAGCGGTTCTGCGAGAAACTTGCTTCTAGTTGCAAGGGTCTAATTTTCGAAGAGAGGAAATTTCTTCGTAAAACCCTGTCTTGAAATTAACTGCCGCGAACATGACGTGCTAATATTTTGAATTTTCTTCCGCAGATTCTTGTGGCACAATGGAACTGAACCCCATTCATCTGCGTGTTGAACTGCCTTAACCTCCCTATTATACGATAAATGATTCTTATAATATCAGATCTTATTACTTACTCCATTGATCTGCTAAAGTTTATTAAATCATGAGTCATTAGTAAATGCTTATGTGTCTTCGGTTTAATGTACCCGGAACTTATTTTGTAAGCTTAATATCTGTAATGAAAGTTTATATTTCTTGAATAGATATAATTAGCTTATATATATATATAAGAAGAAGTGTTTTAATTAGACATTCACTATAAGAAAATATATGTCTTTAAAGTATTCAGGCTGATGGCCGGATGGAACCTCATCCGCTCAACTAATGGCATTACTCAGCATAGCTAATTCCTCAGTAGCTTTCATATTACCGCTCCTATGAACAATACTGACAAGTGACTGACTTATGAGACAAAAGTAAATGAATGTTCATTTTTCTCTGCCCAGTAATAAAAAAGAAAGTGTCAATTTATGTCCAAAAATATAACATTAATTTCTTTTCTATCTTGCGCAGATTCTGTGCCAAAAGAGTTAAATAAATAAATTCTAAACTTATTCCAGCAAATACACAGATGAGTAAACTTCTATATCAAAGCTCTCATCGTGTGAATTCTTTAGGTATTTCAGCGACAATGGACAGAAAACTTCATCATTCCAGATCATAGGGCATATTTTTTACATATACTTATGCCAGTACATTCATCACATTTTCTGTATTGAAAATTGATGGTTCTTATGATCTAGCGTAAGATATAAGCAATATAGTGCAATCAGTCAAGCGTAAGATAAAAGAAAAAAATCTGATGTGGCCAACACATGTTTTTCTCCATATTTATTAAAAACAGAAGCATATGCCGGTAATATATAAATAATTCAAAAACAATGAGTGTTACAGGACAATGTTTCATACAAATGTTGTAGTAAAATACATAAGCTATAACTTTGGTACATAATTGTATATACGTACATTGCATTTTGACAGAGATATGTTTGAAAAACTTCCATTTCTGGATAAACAACAACTTCCGGTTAACCATTTTTCAAGAATAACTCCTAAACAATCAGTGTTACAAAAACATGTTTCATACAAAAGTTTTAGTAAAGTACATTTTCTATAATATTTTTGTGTAATTGTATATACCTACATTGCATTTTGACAGAGATATGTATGAAAAACCTCCATTTCTGGATAAACAACAACTTCCGGTTAACCATAATTCAAGAGTAACTCCTAAACAATCAGTGTTATGAAGAAATGTTTCATACAAAAGTTGTAGTAAAGTACATTATCTATAACTTTTGTATGTAATTGTATATACCTACATTGCATTCTGACAGAGATATTAAAGAAACAAAATCTTGTTCCGGTTAAGCGATATTCACCAAAAACTAATCAACTTTTGGCATTGTAAGGAAAATACTAAATATGAAACTTGGAAATGATCGGATAATTACTTTTTAAGATAGAGCGCACACAAACTTTTTTACCACAGACAGACCCACAGACACACATACAGACATGTTCGGAAAAATACCGAAAACGAGCTCTATGGGCTCCAAAACATCTATTTCCGTCGAAATCTGGAGGTCGAATTTTTTTGCGAATACAATACTTTCTCTATACTACGTATAGGGAGAAAGTAATAAGATCCACCATACTCATTGAAATATTTGAGCATATTTTACAACCAGCTATAATAATATAATTCCTTCGTTTAAAGAGAAAGCTATACGTTTATATTTGTTTTCAAATGGCAGTTATCTTGCGAATCTTTGGAATGATTTGCTATTAAACATTTCAATTTTCCAATTTATTCATCTCTTTTCTAAATTATTTACTGCGAGAAGTAATGTCCTCAACAATCAAAGTATCTCTTCCGTGCCACTGCGAATTGATTTGCCGTAAATGAACTCTAGCACTGCATCATTATTTCCTTGGTATACATATTCTTCAAATTTTGCATTAAATCTGTACTTTATTTTGCGAGATTTTGTCGGTTAGAGGTTATGAAGGTAACTTTCTAAAACACTGGACCTGTTGGTCAGTTTTTTCTATATTCTACTACTCAATATTTCGAGGGAAACTTACTTTGTATAAAATAACGTAATAACGCTATTTTGTGTAATAATTTTACTTTGCGTTATTCTACACAAATTAATGTCTCCCAAAAAGTCTGGCTGAATTTGAGAGTGTGTCTCGTCAGGTAAGCGGTTGGGAAGCTCTGACTTGAACGCTGTCGGCTTCATTAATACAAAAACGTTTTCAATAAGGTAATTACTAAAGGAGATGCTCAATTTGAAATCTTCCGAATATGAAATTATCAATTTATCTCTCATTTAAAATCTCAGCATCTCCATCGCATGGTTCTTAACCATTCGTGAACATTAGAGACGTTTCCCTCTTTCTTGGTATGCCTAATAAGAGTTAATGATTATTAAAAAGTAATGAGAAGTGATGATTCGGATTATTTCACAGCTGCATTCGTTCCCTTCACCGTTTTATTTGATTTCCTACATAAGTAGACTGCATTATTCTTTTTTATTTTAAGTTGACACTGCGGAAGTGAATGACATTAGCGAAATTCACTCAATGAATCAAATCAATGAAAATCAATAATTTAGAAACGATCTTTATCAAGGTAATCCATCGGTAAGGATTGCTTTATAACTTACTAGCTGAAGTGCCCGTTGATTCTCAACGGGGATGTTACATTTCATAAACATCATGATCGTAACACATACTTCACAAATTTTGATAGATAGCAAATACCAGATTTTTCAATCCAAAATACCAATAAATTTAAGTTACAATGAAGTGTACGAAGCCGCACCAACTCAATATTCAATCTCAAATAATCTGAATAAAAAATATCTCCAACTGAGGCAATATAAAGATATATTGTAATATCACATTAAGATAATAGGTACCACGTTTAAAGAGAAATTTTCAGACAGGTACAGGGGTACTAATGAATCAAACCTAAATGACAGAAATAAATTATATATCGCTCTAATAAGCATCGATGAATATACTTTGCGGAAGGTAAGTGTATTATGGAGCTGACTTGCTTCTCAATCTTAATACGTGCAACATATACACGGAAGACAAATAACACAAATGTTATCGCAATATAAAAATAGGAACAAAAATTAAACACCAATAACAGAAGGATAGTAAATGAATATGGAGTGGAAGCACTTAAAAGCAACGATTAAATCAATTTTTACATTCTGCATATAACAAAATAAAATTTCTTTACCTTTTTGGTCTATCATACGATGCAGGAGGTTTGCTACAAATTTACAACTCGCCATTCAACTCTTCAAAGATTACAAACACCGAATCTGGGAAATCTTTACGTTCTTCGCTAACTCCATTTCCGTAAATCGCTAAATATACATCATTGCAAATAGATTAGATTTAATACTTAATTCAGAAGATTATATATTTAATACATCCGCAACTTACCAAGATATTTATACGCAGCTCGTTGAATTGTTCTAGAAAAATCATTTTTTGGTTAACCACAAATATAAAACTCATTTATTTTACGAAAAAGACGGTAAAAAATTATGTTGCTATAAATAAAACTTTGATGCTACAGACTCGTCAACAAAATTCGAAATTTTAAAAATTTTCCGCGTCTTCTTATGAAATTACGCTTGAGCTCGGATTCAACAATCGCTTTGATCGTCAAGGGAATGGGTTTGTTTACAACATGGAAATTTAGATGAAATTTTCGTATATTTTATCAAAATTCTCGCAATTTCGAATCGAGAACGATATTCCGCGACCAAAATAAGAATCTTTAATCTATTTCCATTCTTTTGACGCTAGTTTCAACATCCTACGACTGTTCTTTCTAATTTAGTTTTGCAAAAGAAATGAAGCATGCAACGAAAAAAAAGAAGTTTACGTGTATTTCTTATGCAAACTGTTTTACTCGTCTGGATTCGAACCGTGGACTTTCGGCAAATTAAAAGTACCACTTGATCATCCCAGGTAATACATTTATTGATTTTAAAAGTTTGAACATTGTGCGACATCTAGTTTTCGAGATTATCTGGAACATACAAACATACAAACATACAAACAAACATCCATTTTTATATATATTTTTATATATAAGATAAACATCAAATTTCAAATCAATTTTCAAAATCCAAAAATCAATGCTCACTCTACTTTCGAAATGTCTCCACTATCGATTCCACAGCGTTCATTATGTTTCCTTTATTTTACAATTTATTCCATTAGATAATACGAGGGTCAAAAGATAATCCAATAGAAAAAATCTGATGTGGCCAGCACATGACTTTCTCCATATATAAGATGTAAATATTTATCTACGACAGTATTTTCGAACTCTATATTCGATCTAAACTTGGAAGATAAGTGATTAATTTATATCATATTATCTTTAACGTCACAAACATTATAAATAATGTTTTTCGGGAAATGTTCGATGAAAAACGATGAAATGGCCTTTCGCCCCAGCGCCAGCGCCCAGAGCGCCCACAACGTACATAATCAGCAACTTCCGGTTTATCAGTATTTCACAAATAACTCCTACACAATCAGTGATAAAAAATATGTTTCCTACAAAAGTTAAAGTAAATTACATTATCTAAAACTTTTATAATTAATAAAATATACCTATATATCATATTTATGGAGATACTTTGAAAACCGGAAATGAGCTTTGATGAATGAAGCTCGACTTCCGGTTAACCGATTTCCAAATACTAATCAACTCTGACAGCACACACCACAGTACGATATATGAAGTTTGGTATTGATACGACTAATAGTTTTCATGTTAGAGCGCCCACTGTCACACACACATACACACAGACATCATTCCGAAAATGGTCAAAACGTGTTCTAGGGACCCCAAAACATGTATTTCCGTTGAAATCTCGAATTCGATTTTTTTCATGAAAACAATACTTTCTCTATACTTCGTATATGGAGAAAGTAAAAAAACTACAATCTGAAAACTTCCGTCCTTGCTTTACGAAAGATTTTAAAGACTGGTTTATCTTTTGGATGGATATTGAGGATCTCAAAAATTGAGGGAGATATCTTTAGCAATTTACACCTTGCCGTATATATTAAGTGATCATTAACTTTTTGGTGCGAGGTTTATAGGATAGTCTGGAATCGTGACCGAAATATTTTCTGAGTATATATCGTCCTACTACTCTAAAGTAAGGTTTAATTAGGATAAAATTATTCCTGTAAAAGATACTGATTATCAGAAATACTAGTCAATAGTCGATTTTGCCAAACCCTACATCTTTGGCCATGAAAAAATTATAGCTTACATTAATTATTTTTTGTAGACCATTCATAGAATTATAATTGGTTGAGTCATCAATTGATAGATATTTCCTTCACTATGAATACCAGTTACATTAATTGATTGAGGAAAATATTGTTCAAAATATTCTTGCAGATTACTGATCAGAAGATTGCCTCTTTATACTCCTCGTCAACCCATGCTCCCTAATAATCCGAAATATAAATGTTCCTTTTAGCAATGTTTAAGACCTTAAGCTAAATATTAATCAAGAAAAGTTAAAGTTCATAGCTTACTAAGAATTTTCTTGGAGAATGTTATTTCGCAAAAGTTTGGGAAATGGTGATAATGTTTCCATCAATTCTTTAAAGACTTGTTATACGTAGTTGAGTTTCATAAATAACCTTTCCGTCTATATTTAGTCATTATTATGTATTTGGAGCGGGATTTATAAGCTGGTACCTTGACCGAAGTACGTGCTATGCACATAACATCCAATTACTCAAAAGCCCCATCAATTGATTCGTGTAGTTCAAGCATAAAACCATAATTGGTTAAACCTTTAATTGATATCTATTTATTTCGCTATGAATATCTGTTTCATCAGTTAATAAAAAATATAATTCAAAATATGCATGTAAATTACTGATCTGCTGTTTAAATTGCTAACTGATGTTTTAAAATTATGGAATATTTATATTATAATGACTCAGTCCATGATCCGATTTCACCCGAAAAAAACGAGCCTATCAAAAATATTTTAGGTTTTAGGCGAAATATTATGTATGACAAATTAATTTTCATAAGAATTTACTAAGAAAACTTAGTTAGAATATTCTTATTATCACATTCTTTCTTAAAAGTTTGGGAGATGGTGGTAATATCTCCATCCATTCTTCAAAAAGACTTGTTATACGTAATTCAGTTTCACAAATCATATTGAGGCCTCGGATATCGACACATCGAGGACTGAAATATTTTTTCCTAAGGAATACAGTAGCGAGAACGAGATGTATAGCGTGTTGATGCGATAAAAAAATAAGTTCACTTGTTTTTCAAGCAGGTGCGCTTTCTTGGAGGACCTCCTGGTTCGCATGGTTGAGTAGAACCAGCACACCGTGTCGACATCTCCACTATCTTTCTCCATTAGAGGCATTTAGAGCGTTTATATCTTTTTCGAAACTTTTCTCGCTCATTAAGGTTCCATTACATGAATGAGCGGAAAACTATAGTCACTGCAGATACTTTGGAGAACGCGAGCATTCATATCGCAAAACGAATTGTTTCGAAATTGAGCTGCAAATAGCTCGGCTGACGTCTAGAATGGCGAAAATCTCGAGTTAGCGAAGAGAACCTACATGTAAGAGACTTCCATTGCATTTCCTGTCAATGGAAGTAAAAGGATAATAATTTACATTTTTTGTCATCTTGACGGTTTCTAAACCGGTTTACCTGCATTTCAGAGAAAGCTACCTCCGGAGAGAGAAGTGGTCGATTCCTCCCACCATGGGGATGGGTAAGACACTCTCCATCGCAAGAATAACAGTGCAGGAATCTTAGCGTCCCTGATTAATTACATCTCTACTGGTAGGAAGCATTGAAAACCAGAAAACCTACTTTATACTAAAATCACCTCGTGTGAATGCCCTTGTTTTCTCACACCTTGAATGCGGAACACAAGAAAAATTGGGACTTCGAATGTAATATCTTTTAAATAATGTATATTAGGTTCATTAATTTCATCTATTCTTATTATTCAATAGGGTTTCGTAAAAATTGTTTAGGTTTGATAAAATTTCTGTACATCAAAGCCTTTTTACTAATTTATTCTAAAGAATATGCTATTTCAAAATATCCTGTTTCGAATCGATCATGCTAACAATCGCTAAGTAGCATTCACTTGTCCCCGAGAACCGATCCTGTCTTATATTTATGCGCCTTTGGGAAGCGCATTGATGTAAAATTATTACTTAAAGGTATTTAAAATATAGCTGAAGAAAGGTTTTTGCATTTTCCTACCGAAAGTGTATTCACATTAGAAGTGTTCGAAATCATGATGGTTCCCAGGATAGCTCGAGACTTCTAAGTAGGCGACAATTATTTCACAATATCCGGTTCATAATAGATGAAGATGCAATGTATCTCTCTAATATGAATTCCCCTTCACAAAATATCAATCAACAATTCAGCTGTTACCTTTACAGTCCATCATAAAATAGAATAGAATGACAATTATGCAGCTGACCATTGGAATGAATTGGTTTTCCCCTCCCTCTTTCACTTTACTTCAGATATCCTTAGATTAGCCAAAATAAAGGGCATCAATCCTATAACCTTTCTTATAAGTTTATTGTTAAGTTTGATTCATAAATTTATATAATGCCTTACAATACCTTTGTTTACAATACAAGTTAATACAAATGAAATGAAACCGACAAGGTTAAAAATACATTTATGGACCATACATAAAGTACGAGAATGATGTAATTCGAAAACTAAATGAAGTGCTCTTCAGCTCTAGTAAGTCATTTTTTGCCAAAAGCATCGCTTTGTAAGCAAATGACGATACCGACCTCAAAGGGCACCACTTTTCTGTTGTCATCTGTGACACCATTCGATCCCTTCATTAATAAATCATGAGCCATCAACGACGTGATGCAAAGTTAAATTGTTTCGTAAATTCAGCGAAAAAAATGCGCATGCGTAACTCAGATGATGTAGGAACTGATGTTTGATGCAGTTTGTTCAAGTGCTTCGAGAAACAATTACGCATTATATTTACAATTATGTACAATGAACATTTTTCCGAATGGACCTGTTATTCAGTTTGCAATTTCATGATCCTCATCTGGGATAGCTGTAAAAAATGGAACTGCTAATTATTTAAAAAGAACAATTTTTTGACCAAATTATTAAGTACTATTCATTTGATATTTTTGAGAATTTGAATTTTCCTTATTTTCTCTTGTGTGAAGAATGAAGATAAACTATTTTATGAACAATGTTTTACTTTTCTTAAATGAAGCAGCCGAGTATAATAGTAGCAGTATATGATTAGCAGCAGCTGGTGGATAATCATGTAAAAACTTTATGCATGCATAAAATTTCGCAGAGCTTGAATAAATCTGCAAGGTTGAGTTCCGCACTCATAAGTTATTAAATCTGATGTGTCCAAGCTCAACTTTATGAAAGGGCACCATACTTAAGAAGTAAAACATAAATGCCCGTAGACTATTTATTATTTAAAAGCAACTAGTTTTGTCTACAAATAGACTTCGCCTTAAAAAAATAAGTATTCAATGAAATTTAATAAGTATATTATTTCTCTAGTATTTTGATAATTATTCCTTTTTTTAAAGAAAATTCCTCACCAAGACTTTGATACTCAATCAGCATTAAACTATTTTGAATAAGTAACAAACGAGAAATCAAGCAAAGAAAATGTTGCAAGGCATCCAAAACAGAGGAGAGACAAAAAAGCATAAAGAATCTTTCAAAACATGCTCGTGTCCTTGACCGGAATGAGTAAAGGATCATTACGCACGAAGACGTGCCACACACAATTTTACGAAGTGTACCGGTATTCAGTCAACAATGCTTTCAAAGTGTACCGCAATATTTGAAAATGAAGCGTGTTTACCATGCACTTGTTCAACTGACCGAAACATTTTAACAGACTTGCATAATTTTCACCCTTCAACCGCTTGAATGGAAAGTAGGCTGCTGCTTGAAATAATGCCCTTACGCAAGGAGCCGATGTAGCTTACGTTGCTGTGAAATAATACTACGTTATTGTATCAAGCAGTTACTATAAATTATAAATTCATTACTTATGTACAGTTTCTCTTAACTCGAGGAATTTTCGATGGAAAGACAATACTACTTCAAGTACGTATATCTTGCGTATCATGGACGATTCCAAATTTTTCGAGAGGATTTAGTTCTTATGTTCTCTTCTAATATATAGGTCATTCCACGCCAATTCGCCAAGGAAATTGGCAAAATTGACCCTTGTGGTAACCGATTTTGACCAAATTTGGCAAATCGCTTTGATTTGATATCAAAATGAAAACCTCCTAGCCGATTTGTACTGTACGCAATTTTTTACGAAATATTGCAATGTTTAAAAATTAAAATTTTACAAAAGTTCGCATTCGAGGCGATATCTCCGGTGATATAGAAGCTAAAAATACACAACATGGCTTAATTTAAGGGTCTTGTGTTAGGAGAGATAAAAATAAGATTTGTTTGTAAAATTTAAATAATTAAATACATTTTATAACAATTTAAAATTTTCAAATCGATTTTTGACGGCGTACCTATGCCTTCGATTTTTCTCATTTTTTATATGTTGTACATACAACCCTTTAAATATTTCGTAAAAATTGTGTAAATTACAAAACGGCTTGGAGGTTTTCATTTTGATATCAAATCAAAGCGATTTGCCAAATTTGGTCAAAATCGGTTACCTCAAGGGACATCACCTTTCTCGTAGGTTTTTTACATCCACAATTCTTCTAATTTTTTCTACTTCTAATTTCATAATTAATGACGATGGGTTGGATGTAAGAAGAGACTTTTAAGTCTCTATCTCGCCCAAATAAAGACGATTTATTATTATTATTATTATTATTATCACCTTGTCGAATTGGCATGGAATGACCCATATGTTACTCATGGAAAGATAAACAACTCTGTTGCTCCATGTGAATAATTAGGAAAATTAAAATTGTGCATATTCCTCCTGCTCATTCAGTTTACAAACTCCATCAATGCAGACGGTTGGAAAGGGTAGCGGATTTATCCTGTTTTAGCTTCCTGAGACTATTTAGGATAAATTGAAGTTCTGCTTTTTGAATAATGGTATAAAAACTGGACAAAGAATGGAGATCATATGTTTAATTTTCCAAACCAAATGATCGTAAATGATTAAGCATACAAGATGCAAGAACTCCCGCAAGACAGAATTAGAACTGCATTCATAAATTTGAGTCTTGAATTAAGACCTATAAAATTAGATAACTTGCATATGAAAAATAGATTTTCGCTAACGAAGAAACTGTAAACTTATTTTTCCCCTTTTTCCTAGGCGAACCGCTTCTTAATGCGATTGTATTGGATTACGTTCTTTACCGTCCAGTATGGGAAGCTCTCATACTATTTCTTTAAACTTACTATGTTATAATTTATGACGATGGGAAGAGGGGATTTTTAGTCTCAATCCCGCCCGAATGAAGACGTATTATTATTTAACGTGAATGTAGCCATACTGCACTTCTAAGACTTTACACACTCCCTACAAGCTAATATTCCAATTCTGTCTGTAAGAATACATAGGCTAGTGATGAAATTTTCACGTTGTAACTGGCAGGGAACGAACCATTTTGCCTTGGGGATTTAAGGTCACTAATAATCCTAAATACTACAGTCTGTCAAATGAGTCCTGTGTGCCAAAATTCCACGTGACTCCCTTGTCCTTCCTCTGTCCATGTGATATGCAATCGCTGATAAATAAAGCGTGACATTTAACTTTTAAAATATTTCTGCTGATGTATCTTTCATAGACCAACAGCTTTAATTCATTTTCACTTTTCACGATAGAAGTTCTAGCTTAAGTCTCTTTGCTTATTTTCGCTGTCATTGATGTTATTTCGTCACCTATTATGTTTTTCAAGAAAATAAAATACTAACTGACATGGATGTTATCATATTTCCTTAGAAAATTACATTAAGCAAGAAAGTAAATATATCATGGTTATACAGCAGTAAAAGGAAAATTTAAACAAATTAATGATATCCAATAACAGATCTAGCGTAATCCTCAATGATATTGAGCGCTTTCATTTAAGTAAAAAATACATTTCTTGGTGTATTCTATCGACCTTTAGGAAATGCGAATAACTCGAATAATAAAGTGTGTAATATATAAAAGTATTAATATCGATAGCTAATTATGAGCAAAAATTTTCAAAATAATTGAAAGATGATATCTAATGCATGTGGTACCACGATAAAGGAAAACAGTAAACATTTTAAATAAATCTACATTTTTATGTATATAATCTTTCGTTTCAATAATTTGACATTCTATTTAAGAATTACTGCGGAAATCCATCGCATATTATTTAAAATAGTTTAAGTTTTAACTTCATACTGTGAAGTAATGTAATTAATTTCTCGCATATATACTTCTTAGCGATGGTGGACCAGTTATATTGGATTTGATAGTTATCACAAGCTCATGGATAAAAATTTATCAAGGTCCAAAAGACCAATAAGTGGTTGGACACATTATAAGAAATTGTATGAATCTAAAAATTATGTCCATGGCACTTAGCATTGATATACTTCTGTTCTCAAGATATGCCCTGTAATCAAGAAATATGATTGATTAAATTGAAACTGAATACAAGCAAAATGCCTCTAAGACGGTATCATTTATTTTAGATTGCCCTCGAAAATTTTCGGATGGACCTTAAAACACAGACATTCTTCAATCATGGTTCGTACGAAACGCAAAAAGCAGCAGTTGACCTGTCTACGTAGAGTATTGCTAGTTGCTCTCCGTTGCAATTTCTAAGTGGCCCACTATTGCCAGTGGTTGAGCTCCAGTGGCATAAAACGTTGAGCATTATTTTATAGAATTAGTGTGCGCGTTTGGCATCACTAAGAACCGGTATTTCCTTTAATTGGCAAACTGAGGAGAAAGTTAAAATTTTCACAAGGAATGAAATTTCAAAAAGAATAAACTCTCTCTTCCTCGAATACCACTCAATTATTTGCATCAAAACAAGTTCATTTCATGATGCATTTTTAAGTGCTATCCATAGCTTGATTCGCCTGAAGATGTCAACCTCGTCATTAATAAATTCATTGTGGAACTTACTAAAAGTGTTCTGCTTCCAAGATGTTCCACGGAGTCAAGCATGATTATATTGATTTTATTTGATAATATGACATACGTACGGTATATTTCTGGGGATTAAGAAAAATATTTTGAATGGAAGGTAACTTAATATTTTACTACAAGTATTACAGTGTATTAACTTATTATTACATCTGTATTAACTATTGAAGGTAACCCTACCCATAAAAGGGAGAGAGCCCAAGCATGGACTGATTCACGGAATGCTCACTTATGATGCATTTAAAGGGTCATTGATTGATTCATTCTCCTCTACATTTATGGATGAACACTACCTTAAATTCCGTAAAAAATTATTTTGGTCACTATTATCCATAAAGTAAATCTTGTAAATATAATATCTTTTTACAGAATCCATAATTTAAGAAGATGTAAGGCGGATTTAATGCACCATTTAGTAATAGAGAAGTATTGGAAAATAGAGGCTCATTACTTAGAATCCCATTAAAAAAAGACTCGTCGAGTAAGGGGGCAACGGCGACGCAATTGAACGGATGCGTACAAACCCCGACATTTTCCCAGGATAATTACGGAAGAATGTGGAGCGAAACGACAACGGCTCTTTTCATGAAACGTCGAGAAAGTTTAGAATATTGTAAGAGAGTGAACCCGATCCCTCTTTTATTCATAGCGAATTAAAGGAGGTCACTTTCATAAGCAAAAAACGGTTACCACGATTAAATACTCGCAAAATAGTCTTGTGGACTATAAATAAATCCTCAAATACTAAAGGAGTTAAAGGAGGAAACAGTCATTCGAGATGATGGTGAATATTTCCAACGACAATACCCTCGTAAGTACTTGGCGTAGAGTGAAAAAGATGCTTCCTAAAGTCAACCTCATGTACATGAATGACCACCAAGAAATAGATGATAGGTGACTTCTTCTATAGTTCGTTGATTGTGTATTAGAAACCATACTTCTAGCACACGATCTGTTAAAAACAGCTTAATTTCTAATGAATTCAGTTTATTTTGAAATGAATATAGCGTAAGATATAGTCGCGGAACCGTGGAAAAATGTTACATCTTAGATCTCGGTTGTGCTTTTCTGTTGGTAATATAGCAATATTTGACCCGCCCATTTAGAGCCGACTACGAGCGCGCTGCTGCGTAACCAATTCGAGAACTCTCCCATCCAAAATAAGGAGCTGCGAAATAAGCAAATCCGTTCAACGTGGAAATGCATTTCACTTCACCTTATCCGTAATGAACCTAAGCATGTTCCTGTCAAGGCATTCGTTTCGTCGGTTTTTCCTCGTTCCATTACGTCACACCCGTCTCCACTTCCCTTTATTTCATCCTCCTGACATTCTGTCCACGTTTCCTTTCACTTTGTCCGTTTTCATATTTCCTTTCCTTTCGTACATCGCCTCCGTTGAGGTAGGTCGTGCTTCACGAGAATCCCGAAAGAGAATTCCTCGACTTTCCTCCGACGCTCGCGGAAAAAAGCGGATTCGCTCAGGTGCAGAGAATAAGGTCGGAAATGTAGCGGACTATCAGCACCACTTTCTTTCGTCCCAGCGTCCGGTCGTTGGGAAGTACACGCATGGGCACGGAGGCGCGGGAATGCGTATCGCAGCGAGCGGCGGCAGTTTCCAATGTCTCGCACCGTTTCGAGCGATCGATATTAGGATCCCTCTTGCGGAAATATTCGAGGGCATAATGCAAGTTTGGGCGGGGCACGGAGACTGAAGGGGTTGGGGTCCGCCGCGAAAGCCTTTTCATTCCGATAACAATCGCATCGAGACGAGCGAGATCAATCGAGCGGAAGGATGCGGAAGTTTTTACCCGATGCTTTCCATTTGACCGCCGTATTCGTCTATTTATACCCGCTAAAGAAATTTAGTATATTCCAAGAAGATGAATCAAGTTTCGTTGCCAATCCCCAATTAATTTTAGTTAGACATGAGTTACTTTTATACCCCTGATGACCCTAATATCGCTATTAAAATGTACATTAGACATATAATTAATATTTGTATCCAGACTTAGTGGAATTCAGTATAAACCATCGTAATCAAACACTTAGTAACTTCCACAATTTTATTTCAAACTCAAAGTTCGAAATCCGGGATGTCCTTTGGTCTCCGAATACCGGTGCAACGAAGTTGACAAAGACGGCTGTTGGAGTCTTTAAACCTCTAATTCATTAACAGCCGTTTTCAAAATTTTCTTTCCTTACCCGAATTACTTTGTCAACTTTATTTCATACCTTTCCGTCCGAAATTTGACTGCACTTTAAGGATCGATACAGTTTCGCGTTAGAGCTCATATTCACATTTCTCTCTTTGTATAGACTGATATATTGTTATTGAATGCTTTAAGAAAGATTTCATGTTAATATGAAAAATCGATCCTCTGCGGGTAAGAGACTTGAATAGTTGGAAAATAGTAACAGAAAGGAATCGAGGCAACAGACACCTAACGTTGGAAGAAAATTAAAAAAATAGATAATGTGAGGAAGGGGATAGTACAGGATACGTGGGAATGTCTGCGTAAAGATGAGGCTGAGTAACTGATGATGAAAATCTCGCGGCATAATTCAAGATATGAGATGGAAGTGAAATAGATAAATTTACACCAAGCGGCATACGGAGAGAAATATCTAGATTAGATATCTATATTACTTACATATTAATTATTTTTCTTATTTCCTCGACGGCTAAGGTCAATTACGTATGCAGATGCTCTACTTAGATATATATACCTGGTATTTAAAGAGAAACCATCAGGGTGTAGGAGAGAATGAAGTAAAAAGCATAGTTGGAAAACTACAATTTGAACAAACCTTGAAAAAAACAACTCTGTTTGAAATAATAATAATAATCATAACAGGTTTTTTTTTGGGCGAGATTGAGACTAAAATACATTAGTATTAATATAATAGTTAGTAATAATATTACTAAAACGTTATTTCCCAACGAGACGAAATACTGATGATGGAAGAAATGAAAGATATAATTAAATAATAATTTGATCCTACAAGCCAAGTTCTACGATCCTCCTTATTTTACTATATCAGGGTATTCATTTATTCTTAAAATACGATTATGCGTTGCTCTTTTTATGGCATATAAGGCGTTTATGAGAAAATGGCCTCTGAATTTGTGCTTCTAAGTTCAAGTGATCAGTAGGAAACTTCCGCAGCGGTAGCGCCACTAAAAAAGAATTGCGTGAAACTCCTTAGAGCTTCCTCGCTAAAAATGTCAGAAAGATTTCTCCCCTTAAAAATTTCCGCTTATATTAAAAAGGTAATGCGAGAACTTATGTCACCTGCGAAGTTCTCTTGAAGCGGAAGAGGTGATCTGAACATTACGCAACTCCTCCTCTCAGATAACTAAGCTAGGATGCGCATTTACAGTGTGTATTGATAAAACGTTCAACAGAAATGCAAATTGACTAGAAGTCGAAATGAGCTGATTTTATCCTGTTCATTCGATGAAAATCGGTAGCCTTTTCTTCCAAAGCCAAAAGATTTTAAAAATGGCGATTTTTAACTATAAATATTTCACATAAGCTTCAGAGAGCTTAATTTTCTAATCTTATACTTCATAATCATCGAAATGGGTTAATGAGGATCTCAAATATCCCCCACTACATCTATCAAACCGCCAGCCGGCACTATAGTTCGTATCACGCTCTACTAAACGGAGGATTTGACCAAAACAATAAATGTAATAGAGCTGTCTTCAGCAATGCTTCCATAAATTCGATTGTTTCGGATGTTACTTTCCAGTTTTTGTAGTTCCACGATTCCATAGCAGACTGTTAAACGCCCTAAGTACCGGGCACTTCTCAAGCTCTTCAACTCGCTCTAGCGTTTTCTTTTCTGTTAAATGCCCACGAGCGACTAGCGGATATCAGCCTCGGGGCTTTCTCGCGCTCGCGCCAATTTGGAAATTTAGCCCCTTTATTGTAATTTTAGGGCTGATTTATTACTTTTAAATTTCCATAAAGAATAGCCAATAACCAATTACTCTCATTTGACTTATGTTTACTATAGGTAATTTTTTCTCTTACTAGCATGTTGCTTGCTTAAATTATTTAAGTTTGATCGCTAAAATGAAATTGAGTATTACGCGGTAGTTGAAATAAACTTCCAGAAGATCAGAGCCGCGCTAAGGGTGCTTTGCACCATGGTGCACGAAGTTTTTTCGGCTCCTAATTATCACGCACTTGGAGAAGGAAATCTTCCGCTAGTTTGAGTCCGTATTCACTCAGCTTCCGAGTGGATGTGTACTAACCGTAGCATTGCAATGGTTTTTTAAAAAAGTGCTTTCCAACCTTTCATCGACTGCGGCACACTTACATATACGAGAAAGCTTCGCGGAACACTAAACTGCACCCTTGTCCGTTTTAGTAAAAATGGAAACTCAAAAAGAAATACCAAGGAGTGAAATGTTTTCGTACTTTCAATGCAGAACCTCATTGAACGACAAAATCGTCCCAAATTGAAGCACAATTATAATCCGAAATTAAAAGAGTACGTTACCATGGGCAACTACGCATGGAACTAAGAGCTTACTCTTGGAACACCACTATACCAAGGAGCATCGGTTTGTAAAAGACTTCAGAAATTAAACCATCGTCTTGTTTTGTGTTACAGCAATCCTTCGTTTGTAGAAACTATGCAGAAATGCATAGGGATAGGGAAAGTATTGGTAATTTCGTGACATTAGTGATTTCGTCATGGATTTCAAAACATCTGTTACACAATATACAGCAAAACAAATATTTGGCGTTCTCTATGTAGAGAAATGAAAGCAAGAGCACTCTTCTCTATGCCAAAATTTGAGCCAATATAGCCACTGCAAATTGCGTAACGGATATTTGAAAATTTATGACGAACTTGCGAATGTAAATAAATTACATATGTTTACCATACATACAGTAATACATCGCTCTGAACTGGGACAGAGGAAATACTCATTGTGTAATATCTTTTCAGAATAAGTTAATGAGAAAATATTTCAAAATTTCGAAACTATAGAATTTACCTAAATTTGGGACCCGGCATTAGTCAAAGAGAAACATCAATTGTTATCGTAACCAGTAGTGGTAACTGTATCGATGTAACTGAGTCCTTGTTCTATCAAATTCCTCTTTGCGGAATTATTGTGATAAATTTTAATTTAATACGAGAGTCATTTTTGAAGAATCTGATATTAATATAATATTGGCCCATACAAGCAATTAAGTTGGAAAACTTACCATTCGTATAAAAATTATGAGACTGCTATTAAGCTGTCAATTGCTATCATGACTCTTACTGGAGATTGGCATGAATGCAAGTTTCCGTATCCACATCCAACCCAAATCTCCAAGTACAAATCTATGTACGCACTTGATTGCAATATATTACCTGAACCGCTATAGTGAAGCATTTTACTTATACCGCAAGCATGCTCATCTGCCCTGAAAGTCATATATGCAAGCAAGTAATATCTGAAACGACCTTTACGAAAAAATAAAAAGATTAAGTACTAATCCGTGTATAAAACATCGAGTTTGTTATGGCAAGGGTAATAACAGAAAGCTGTCTTGATAAACTTGGAGCAAATTCATCCTATTTGCATCAGGTTTAGTGTATTAGTCACAAGAAAGAAACAATTAAGCGACAGATTTGAAGGTCAATTTTAAATTATGCAAGCTTATTTGATTTGCCGCAATACTACAAACAGAAAATTGCTCATAATATTTCTGAGGTGATATACACATTCAAAACATATTTCTAAACTCCGGCTGAATTCCCTTGTATGACAATGAAAGGGTTAAAGGTACTTTGCACATAAGGGCGTGCACCCAGGAAAAATCCCAAGGAAAAACGGAAGTTCGTTTTTCCTCGGGATGTTTTCCTTATATGCTTTAATAGTCAACTTAAATGCATTATCGAATTATTTAAAGCTGTGGCATATGCATCTCTGATTTCTAAGTAACGTATTCATACTTAAAGAATAAATAAATAAAAAACACTTTGTAATTTACACACAACATTATATGGAAATTGCATTGATTTTTTCTTTATTCATTATGTATTTCCATGAAGTACGGTCAGATGTGATTGATTGTATATTCATACTCGTCACCCTTTTCATGGTAAAATTTCTACCAGAAGGCTTCTCATCGCCGAATCAATTTCTACAATAGAAGTTGCATCACACTTATTCCCACGGGTTGTTCCTCGATTGATTTTTCACTTAATATTTAGGATTGTTTTCCCCTTCTTCTTATATTCCTGGGCTACTAATTCCCTCATTTATTATTTACAACACCAATTAATTTCTGATTTCAAAATGAATGCTTGGCTGGATCATGGATCCTTCATATTACAAGTTTTATTAAATACTTCAAAGAATGGTTGTACGTTTTAAACATTGAAGCTATTCTTATATAAATTTTCTTACTTTAACTTTATACTTTTTACATCACACATTGATTCCTTGTAGCGTTTTATGTTAGAAGCCAATTAATGATTTTGCTATGAATCAATAGATAATGTATTTATAAGACTTTATGATTAAATACAAAATTATTTACTTCTAGCATTACTAGGTATTAGGGGAAAATAGATGCAAGCCAGAATATTTCTAAAGAGGGGCGAGTTTATAATATAGATAATCATAACTCATATTCAAGCTCTTAGAATAATTTTTAACATTGAAGTATAATCTCTGACTATTTGTGTTAAAATGGCAACCATCTACAATGAATTGCTTTACGCATCCTTTTTAAGCTTCTTGATATTTATGAATGCCTAGAATCACGCTGCTAATTTTTTACTAAGCATCATATCGAGTATTATTAGATTTTATACGAAGATTCTGAAATCAATCGTAAATTAAAAATAAAGTGTTGTCACTAACTACATTAAATTATTATTTATGCCTTCTCAGGCATAAGATTTATTCATTCAGATTCAGGTTCTCTGGTTGTTAATACATTTAAGAAAAAGGTTTAAGTAAGGTTTGAAGTAATGAAGTCTATATAGATTGAAGTTGACTTTTATGTGTTCCAGAGATTATTTTCTTCAGTTTTTCTTAATGTGTTTTCTGAGAAATATCTCTTTCCAACCGTATTAAAATCCAACCTATGCTTTGGAAATTTACAACATTTAATTTCAGAATGAATTTGTTTCATAAAATCAAAAAGAAAATTCTGCCTGTATTATTGTAATAATGTAATTGGAAAATTCATGTCATGATTAGTTTGACGGAATCTTTTAAAAGGGAGTTATAATGTAATTCTCATTTTCTAAAACGTCACAGATATTATGAACGACGTCTGTGTCGCTTTCTGCACTTTTGATTCCTCCACATCTCATCCAACATCTCTTTCCCATTTCTTTACCCCTTCACTCGTTTACATCACAAGGCAAGGCCGTAAGAGTGGGGGCTCACTGGTAGAGAGCGACCGCTAAGGATTAATTCGAGTCGAGAGTCGAGGGCGGTCGCAGTGCACCGCCAGCAGTCGATCGAGGTAGTCGTGGACCACGAGGGCCTCACGGAGAAAGCTCCCTTTCTCCCGAGATACAGAAGATAAGGAAGGCACTTGATTTAAAGAGACATTGCCCAGCGAGGAAACGAACAAGCGGCGGGAAAAGAGAAAAGGTTTCGCGACCTTTCAGACCTTGCTTCGATTGGGACGTAATTGAAATTTCTCTGCGAGTCTTCAACCGGGGAAGACTCGGCTGAGCAGAAACCAATTATTCGTGCAGAATTTAATATTCCGAAGCGCATCTGCTCCACTCCCTCGCTCGAGATGTCCCACGAGGCGAAGGTGTCGGCGGGCGAGGGGCAGTCCGAAATTGCGGACTTCTACCGCGGGAAAACGCTTTTCATAACGGGGGCGTCTGGGCTGATGGGCAAGGTGCTGGTGGAGAAGTTGCTGTGGAGCTGCCCGGAAGTCGAGAGGATCTACATGCTGGTGCGGTCGAAGAGAGGAAAGACCCCGGAAGTGAGACTGAAGGAAATGTTCAAGTTACCGGTGGGTACAATCACGATAGGGCAAGACTTCATCGAGGTCGATACCTGACATGTTAGAATACCAGGTTTCTGTTGTCTACCACAACCTAGATAGCCATCGGCTCGTACAATAAAAGTATATAGGAAAGCTTATATCCCTTCATAAGGGCTTCACATTCTATTCACTGGACAATTTATTCAGCGGAGACTTTCGCGAACTTTGCAATACTCCTTTACGTGCATCATGTCATCCGCATTGGCACGAAACTTTTCGGAAACGATATATTATGTCAAATAAAAATTCTCTCAGCAGTTATGCTGCTCACTTAGTAGCTGCTGAGACCCCTTTTTACCGACTTTTCCCATTACCTTGAACTAGATTTGCTTTTTCGCCATAATTGGAACATTAAAAATAACACGGAAAAAACTGAAATTGATTATATCAAATGAGTGACAAACATCCAATAAAGCTGTCATTTCTACTCTCCAAACTTTTGAAATTTCTTAATGAGCCTGCTATTTAGAAAGCCTTTATTGAAATAGCACGTTTATTACTTTCCACCGCAGGCTAAATATAATTACAATTGTCTTCAAGGAGTAAATTATCGCCTTCTTTCTCAACTGTATTTACTTTCGCGGCATTTCCACTTAGAAATTGCTTCCATAAATCATTTTAAAAAGCTGAAAGTATGTTCGCATTGCTATAATTACGTAACTGAGAGGTCATAAATCCCAAGAAGTTATTGCAGACAACGTTTTTGCTTACAACATGAGTTAGATAAACACAAACGCCAGATTTGCCGTCATTTACTATTATAAATTTAAAGAACGACTTCGTACCCTATTTAATATGATATTTCAAGCACGTGTTAAAGCATGTAAATTAAACACTGCAATTAATTACGTGTTGCATACAGCCTAAGGTGATTCTTCTAAAATATTCTGTTCGTGACTTCATACAGCTCACTTATAATTTATGCTGGAATAATGAGCTATTTTCATGAATAACTAATGTCACTACTCACCAGTCCCCCAATTGGAGATCTTGCTCGCTTTTGCATAAGAAAGAAACACTCCACAAAGAAATATAAAAATTATGTTTTGAAAATACACTAAAACAACCTTTTTGTAGAAAATGATTGAAACAAACATTTAATACTATAGATACCTTAAAAATAATTATTTGATAACGATATATCAAAGCTATATACTGATTGCAACACTTACTCCATACAACAATAATTTGAAGCACAGGTTGATTTTTCTTTGCTAATGTTTTTATTGAGTGAAGTCAAGTAAAACTGACGATAAAACGCTCTATCGTCCCTCGTATTGTTTTAATAGTGAACATCTAATTGTTTACGCCACACGTAGCTTAGTACCACGTAAGTGACATAATAATAAATCACAAAATAAGATACTAGACAAAAATTAATATCCTCATTTTCTCTTAGGATGATGAAGTTTCATGCAGTTTTATGAAATGCATTCGTAGTCAGGTCCAGAGAATTCAATATTTTTCTCTTTTTTAAGAAAGTAAAACACGAAGTGGCAAAAGTTCTACAGATGAAAACGTTTCAGTATTATAAGCGTTAGCAATGCAAATAAATAAATGCATCGGTTACTGCAAGTTCAAAATCCTCTTAGCACGTATAGAAAGTTGTCGAGGCTCGCATAAGATTTATGCTGGCAGTAGTTCAAATTTATGAGAGAAGGAAAAGAGAAATTTAAGATATCATAGATAAATTAGTATATTTACGTATCAATACGTAATTACTTCCAGGCGTAAATGGTCTCGGAAAATGACACTTCGGTAAATTTATAATGAGTTGTATGTAAACTTTGGTCAGATTTACTATTATGCGACGAGGAAAACAAACTTTGCATTTGTAAATCAGATTCTATTTTTTTCTATTCAGATTATGGTGCCTCTTCACAAAGTCAAGCTTCCTCATAACAAATTTAATTAATATTTTTTTCATTTTGAAGCATTTTGAAGTTAAGTAGTTTGCTCGGTCTTTAATGGAATCTCGATCCTTTTTTCCTCATTTATGCAAGGTTTTCTATTCAATGTTGTTCGCATTTGAGTTGATGGAAGATGATACAGGAAAAGTGATAAACACCTTTTGATAGGTGGAATATCACATAGTATTTACTTTTTATTGCTTTTCGCTCTGTTACAGCTGTTCGAGAGAGTCAGGAAAGAGAGACCTGGTGCTGAAAGTAAGGTGAAGGCTATTCCAGGAGACCTCTGCTCAGAAAACGATGACTCAATCTCTCTTAGCATATCCGAAGAAGATGCTATTACTCTTCAGAATACTGCGTCCATAGTGTTTCACTGTGCTGCAACGCTGAGATTGGAAGCAAAGCTTAAGGATGCCATACTGACCAACACCATGGGAACATGGAAGATCCTTCAGTTTGCAAGAGGAATGAAGAATCTTGAGGTGAGAATTGGGAAAATTAACTCCTAATGTGAATCCTGTATCCTAACTTTCTATACATTCTTTGTTTCCAGTAAAATTTGCATGTTCTCTCCACGACCTTTTTCCCTTTATAAAATAAAATACGATTTTTACAAGTAATCTTCATACAACGGCTTCACGTCAGTTTAATGGCTAAAGAAGGTTTACGAAGTTATTTTATAGGATCAGGTACTGGGTACTGGTATTCTGCTACCAAAATTTATAATTTTATGTCATATTTCCTCTCCTTGGATTCGTGTCCAATTCAGAGCTCGCTAACTTCATCATCATCAGTGGTAATCAGTCCGAGGATTGGTTAGCTGCAGCTCTACTCTCTTCTGAGCTAACCGCTTCATTTCTGCATGTATTTTCACTCTGGTTTCTTTGCTTCCTATAAGTACTCATACTCGTTAGTAAATCAATAAAAAATATTTAGCACCCTGTCGTTGTGGTTTATGGAGTTTCTATTAAATCTCTATTTCGAACTATTGCACCAGGATCTGTTGGACTCAACTGCGGCCATTGACCATTTGGCCTACGTTTTCTTTATGAACCTATGACTGTCCATTCTGAACCAGTTTTGATCAGTCACCTTCTCAAGAAGTCGCAAGCACTCTGTAGCAGCTGCTGTATACAACCACAATAGCAAGCTAATTATTTTGAGAATTTGAAGATTACAACTAGCTCAAGTGATTATCCATATTCATGTTCAAATCCTTTTAATAATATTAGTTGGTGGTCTTGGAAGAATTAGGTATTTCTAAAACACTGATTACTATATTTTATTTCATATTATTTTCTCCTTTTCTGTTTCATCTCTGGTTATTTGTTGTTTTTTACTCCCATTTTATGCACATTCCTATAACTGAGTAAACTTGAAAGTGATGGATGCGATCCTACAGAAGAAAGTGTCTTTACTCTCAATCAATATTTCTTTGGAAATATTTTACATGATTAAGTCCACTAACTCATTTTGCAACTAAAAAGTTATATTACATTTTCTTCCCCACATATTTGATGTAAAAGCTTTAGTGGCACGACTTGCTCCGCAGGAAAAAAATGCCTTCTTATAGCAGGATATTTCTTTTGCTTTAAAAAAATTGAGAGTGCTAATTATCATCCTTACATAATTTAAAATTCTTTCCTTCCTTCCAACTTTCACTCTTGAGAGGGCAAGTTGTGACTTCCTGTAGAATAGGTGCAAAATATATATTAAAGTACGTTTCAACTAATAAATGTTCATTTTGATAATTCTAAAAGCTTTTCCTCTCACATATATTATAATATTTATTTGTTTGTCCCTCATATAAATAAATATACATCAGTAAATAATACAAATAAAATAACACAAGTATAATGTTTTGATCAAAACAAAAGAAATTTACTCAGTCCTTTTAAACAAATACTCCCCTTCCTTGTACTGGAATAACCATTCTTTAAGAAGTTTAAAAAAAGTTACTTCTTTATCTACACCAAATACACTAACAGGTAAAGAAACAAACAATTTAGGGCCAAGATATAGAAATGATCTACGAAAAATTTCATTATTTGGTTTAGGTAAGATAATATTAAATTTTGCTCTGAGACATTGGGTTTTTCATGTTCTCCACCACGGTAGTAGAAAATTCGTAAAACCTTATAAATAAACAAATACCTTAGGGGTAAAATATTCAACTTTTTAAATATAGGAAAGGAATGCGCTATATTTAAAAAGTTGAATATCCAGTTAGAGTATTTATAATGCAAATACAACGCTTATTAATTCTTAAAACGCGTCATGGATGAACACTTTATCACAATTTAAATATAAAATCAACTCCATTATTATTATCATTTATTTTATCCTCCTCGTGAATTTATCTTACATTAGATATCTTGCAACGCTGTAACACATCTAACACACGGTAGAAGTATACGCATGATATAAGCCAAGGTCGAAAGAAAGAGTTCCGATCCATATATTATCTTTCGCTTATCTGAGGTATATTGATGAAATTTGCATCAGAAACACCGTGGGTGTTACTTTCGTTTTACTTGCCTTCTTGTATTAAATAAATCACTTCAGGTCAATGCATCTTGTAATTTATTTCGAAGAGGAATTTACGTCCACGGGAAAACGCAATTAAAATTTGGGAATAAAGGAGTAACCTTAATGCCTTCGACAAATTATAAGGTATTAACGAGATGGATAAATTAAAGTTCAGCAATGTGAATAAGTCAAGAAAAATATGTAAACAGTGTGTTCCGGCTTAGAGTCACTCAGATGTGTCGTACTTTTGATTTCTTGATTTTCCCAAGTCGATAAGTTACGATTGGTTCCAAGAAGGATAAAATCCTATAGATTTTCAATCAAGGAATTCAAATATTGACAGTAAAGTTGCGCTTTCAAATGTAAATTCAGCGATCTCTGAATGGCGCTAGAGATGCTGTGCTTCTTATGTTTACGTATTTCACAAGAACTGCATTGGTAAAGCCAATGGTCCTGAAGAGTTTTGAGCACTAACAGTTATTGTCTTTTCCAGAGAAAAAGGGTTGAATACTCGATTCACTGGACGCAATATTTCGTTTACTTTCTTCGACTATGAACTTCTCAAAAGCTTAAAGTAAATTCGTGTTGGAATGCGTGGAAGAAGTGAAGACGTAAGAAACGAAATGCACTGTTCCTTTCACCTTTGAGGGGTTGTCTCTATGAACGAACTCAAGGATAAGATTCCTTAAAGCCCCGCTCAAGAAGGGGTAAGAAAACAAGCGATAGCCCCCGTGTACTGCGAGACCATCTTTACCGCTACGTAGGTCAAGTACTTTCCAAAGCAAGTGACGACGCTCTCGTCACGACCGGTCGTAACGAGTTTTTTCAGAATGAATTTCCAGCCTTCAAGACTGCAGATTTGGGTCACGATTTACCTCTACCGGCAATTTATCCTTCGAAAGAGAAATTTAAATCCACCAATGTCGATCAACTTCGCTGAAACACTAAAGTATGCTGTTGTAGTTATTTTTGGAGAAAGGGTAAAGGAAAATATTACTGTATTTCTTGAAAATTTGTGAAATCAGCGGGAAATAAAGAAGAGAATGAATGATTCCAACCTTTTTATCAACCACCGCATATAACTGAATGCAGAGCAGTGTAATAAAGAAGATAACATTGAATATTGAATCATAACAAAACGATTTTTCAGGTGCTCTTTTACTCTGATTTAAAGTTGATACACTAAGTCGTAATACTAAAATACTCAACGCAGCCTTTCATTACGCAGTACAGTGAGATTTTTTAACGGAAGAAGATGGAGGATTATGCGCAATCTATCTATTGAGAAAAATTATCTTAAACCCACTTTTACTCATTAATGAACCTGAACTTATTGAAAATCCTTTATCATTTTCTGTAGACTAAATTTAAATTTTATATGGCAATCAAAAATTACACGCACTGAATTATCTTATGTTTCTGGAATGTAATTTAATTTTTATTCTAATGGCTATGTAGTCTTTCATCTTCATTTATTCAAATCTTTCGAATTTTAAGATAAGATAGATATTTGTTTAAATTGTTATCATGCTTTGAAAGACCTGAAGTCTCTTTGTGCGGGAAATCTCTCTATCGTACAGTGAATTATTCAATTCACAGAATATTGATAATATAATATTTATCTTCTTCTCCTGTCGCTCAATTATTCCAAGAAAATTTCGATAAAAGGATCTCTGTGCCAAGATTAAATTGGAATGTTCCTTACATGTGGCTCAACAATCATTATGAAAATACCTATCTAAAATAATGACCATAAGTAATAAAAATTCATTTTTCTAAGATTTGAACATATACACTTTTTGAATAAAAACAATTTTCCTTTTTGATTAGATAACTTAATCCCAAATTTTAGGAGGATGTAACAGAGTTACTGTGTTCCTTTTTAATGTTTCTGTGCAGTACACCGTTTTCTTAACGTTGTTAAGGAAGATAAGGTTATGCAACTTGTGATTTAAAAATAACTGGTTTATCACCTACCACCTACTTAAAATGAATTTATCGCTTCATGATATTTTTGATATTATTTCAAATGGTCTGTAATTTATGATCAGTTATATTATAGTACTGTATTTTAGTTATAGCATAGATTTAAAGCTTATCAATGTTGAATTACTCGATTGAAATCTAACAATTCTATCCTAATAAGCCTTCTCATATTTTAAGATAAGGCGATAGCTGTATTCTTTCAGCAGCTTTGAACGTTAAATTTAGCATAGCTTATATGAAGATGTATTGAAGCTAATATGTACCTGTTTTCTGTGCTGCTCTAACTAGTAATGCATATTAAACAGGGTTTCAATTTGTTATAATTATCAATTTTCATCATATTGATTGCATATTCTTAATTCCATTAGGAAAACAACTGTATTGGCAATGAGGACTTGTTGTAATGTAAGCCACAAGTCCTCATTGTGGTTTGTTTAGAGTATCATATATAAGTATCTTTCACCTCACACCTTCACTGACACGGATATCGTTTTGCGATGTATAAACCTCTATTTATTTATACGCCAAAACTCCGACTGAATGCGAAGAAAGGCTCTTAAAATACTATTATATCACAGTTTATATTATTGCTCAAAAATTTAGTCAATAGTTGTGATTTCTCTCCGGCTCATTTATTGTATTATTGGTATTATAACGTAATTTCAGAACATTTTTAGGGGTTACCTTTTTAAGATTATGCTTTGTGGCTATTCGGATAAGGTACGGAGTGTGCCGAATTTTTTAATCTTAATCTTTCGACAATCCCTATGAATCGACGAAAAGATTTTAGTATTTACGGAAGTTAAGGTTTGTTACTGTATGAACTAATGAAATGTGCAAATATTCGTTATGTTGTGTTGCAGTAGTAGATATTACCGATAGTAGATTTTGCTTATTATTTCTCTAGTAGTAGATGTAGGGTAAATCTTTCGAAAATGCGATTTATTGAATTTGAATATCTCTAAACAGGGAAATCGTTCATTGTACATAAATTAAACATATTGAGCGGATGAAATATTTACTGTGATCATTTAAGAGGAACTGAAGCAAGGATTTTAAAGCGTATTTTCCATAAAGATTACCAAAGCATTATTGTTATTTCATAAATGACCTAAAATTAAGATCTCGAAGTAGGTAACAACCATTACATATACGAAAAATAAATCATAACAGAGGAAAGTGGTTCCTTCTTGGAGACATAAAATACCGTAATATTGCTTATGAAAACTAAGTAAAACAAATTAAACGATTATTGGAATAAATATAAATATTTTACGAGATCAAATTGTATTAAATTTAAAAAATTGGATGAAATTTAAAATATTCTTATCTCTAGGTTTGTATTTCTTGGTTACCTATACTAAATCTTTTTCAGTCTTATCCAGAGTATTAATGTGTTTTCATTTTTTTAACCACATGCCATCGTCCGTAAAGGCTTTCATTCATCTTTCCACTGCCTTCTGTCACGTTGATTGTGATGTCTTGGAGGAAAAGACGTATCCAGTTCCCGTAGACCCAGAGGATATAATGCGTTGCGTCCGCTGGATGGATGACGACACGTTGGATGCCATCACTCCAAGGTACTGTTTTCGATATCTATGCTATAGATGGCTATTAAATTATGACGAAGTTTGAACCTAAAAGTTATCTTGTTAATAATTGTCTAACAAATAATGTTACTAATACAATTCTTAGCAAGGTGAACATACATTTTCTTGAAAATTTTCATATGAAGTTTTCATATTACCTTAGTCTATATAAATATTTTTTTATTAATCTAAATATACGATATATTCTAAAAATTTTCTCGTAAGATATTCTACAGGTTCTAAATTAATTTTGAAAGTTACCACTCTGGATGTTAATTTGCATCCTCCACCACGGCTACATGCGTTTAGGGCTCGCTTCTTCCGATCGCTGAAGAGCATCAGAGATCGCTGAGCATCACTTCAAAATTCATTTCGATCATATTTGCTGTCCTATCCTTGTTGTTTTTTAAGGATGAATGAGCAAAGGAAAAACTGGGCAAAAAGCGAAGTTCAAGACAAAAATAGCAGAAAAATAACTCAGTTATTAGCATAGGATTTGCCTTCACGCAAGAAGTCGGGAAGCAAATGAAAGATATTTTAACAAGATCGGCAAGATTGGGCCTTCAGATCCCGCATTGCTGGCAGGAGATATTTCTGAGTGACGTTGATATTTTCTTAATGTCCATACGTAGTACATACATTTCTCGCTCTTAAAACATCTTTTATGGACAAATAACTGTAACATCGGCGATAAAATTGAGTTTTAAAGACAACACATAACTTTTGAAATAAATTATCATTTCGTGCGTTCCTCTAAGGAATAAATTAAGAGCACATATAATTGAATTTGCTATCTGTTGACCATGATCGAATCCTATCTATCCAAAGAAGAAATTTGAGAATATGCTGGTTCTTATAAATGGGAATAGTAAAATGAATAATGATTCTGTTTAGAGAATTGTTTAAATGAGTATTATAGGAAAATGAAAATATGGAATGTTTATGCGGATGCCTAGATACATACTAGGTAGGGCCGCCTTTATTATCAGAGGTTCATTCCGGGTGATTATTAATTATGAAGGTAAAAATCCGGATGCCTAGGGTTCAAGGAGACTTTCTCTCAGTCAAAAAAAGATACATCACAAGCAATTGTTTGGTAATACTAAGGTAACAATTTGTATCTTAACTTTTTTTGGTGTTTTTTCGAAGTCTACAGTCTTGATGAATTTAAGCGATAAAGTTAGAAAAGTAATTTAAATATAAGGGCTTGCCGGTAACCTAAAGGTATTTTATCATGGAATATTTCTAATGCATTGGGTCACATGTACCAGGTTGACTAAATTTACGGATTTTAGATGATATACCACAGATCAGCAGATTTATAAGCCCGGGAGATTTTAATTTCCCGCCAGGAGGGACGCGTCCAAATTGGTCAAAATCGGGTAAATTCCAGGAGACACCTGGATTTCTGGGAGAGGTGGCAACGCTAATGCTGGGGCATATTAGAAATGTTCATGCAGGAAGGTGAGCAATGAGTAGTTTTTCAGTTAAGTTCTCAGCTACACGTACTTCAATATTATTCTATAGTAGCAAGCGCAAAAAACGCAGCGAGCTAAACAATAATTGCTGAATATCAATATGACCATTTGAAGTAATGCTACTTAAAGTATAGAAAGAGATAAAACTATAACTCATTTTAAGCGAATGCGTTCTCATTTAAAGGAACAAAATTGTATACCTATAGTTGAACTGGGCCCGCGTATATTACCTGATCCGAAGTCTCATATGTCTATCAGCTTCCACATGTTTGCTCAAAACTATCGTCGGAGATTGGGTTAATTATCTCCGCCGGGCATGGGACAACTTGGACCATTTTTTTTTTATTTTGGCCTGTGCGAAATTAAAACTTCAAAAAAGTACAGGCGTAAATCCCCACGATTCCCACCCAAGCGCTATATCGTACACCTGCCAACATTTTCCTTGCATCCTAATTATAGGAGAGAAACACCCAAACTTTCCTGTACTAGTACTGATCTAGGTGGTAATAATAATAATGAACCTTATACGGGTCGAGATTGAGACTATAAAGTTTTTTCTTACAACCAACCCTTCGTCATATAAATTTAAAAAAGAGATTGAAAAGAGAGCATGACAAAACAGTACACAGAAGAAGACTACTTTATGGATTTAAAAACCTAAGCTAACAGTGGTCTCGTAAAGGACTGAAGACATCTGTTTTTTATTGATTTGCGAATTGTTAAGCCCTATGAAGAGATAAATTAAATAAAACAAAATACCAATCAATACACTTTTTGGTAACAATTCTGTAATTTAAATAATTTTTGAAATTGTTCTTATCATAATTACTTTTTTATTGCCTTAGAATAAAATTTTAGCCCTTCTCTATTCACAGGCTGCTCAGCCCTCACCCAAATACATACACTTTTTCTAAACGCTTGGCTGAAAAGCTGGTGGAAGATTATGGTAAATTTATGCCAGTTGCCATTGTAAGGCCTTCAATTGGTAAGTTCAAGACTGAAATAATTTTTACATAACTCCTTCGTAGTGAATAAATGATGAACAACTTGCAGCTCACATGCTCGATGTAATGCTTGAAAAATCTGAGGTAGCCAAAACTTAGATATTGGACTTGCTGGGTGGTTGCTCTAGCCAACTGTGCTACCATGACAAAAATATTTAGAAAGATATTTTCAGAAATCCAAAGAGAAATTGTTCCATTGAGGTTGTTTAAAAGCTAGAGCAACTGCAATGTAAGTGGAATTCCCAGGGTTTAGTTCTGGATTCTTCAGACTTTTTCATCTTCAGAGGGTCTCTGAAGAGAATTTTGAAAAGATGCACTTTGCTTTTCCTAAAATTTAAGGGTATATGATCACTATTTTTTCAGTAAAACACAATACTAATATACTCTGCAACAGGTATGCAACAATATCTACTGTATTTATTTATCAATAAGAGTTGAAAGTTAACTCTGAGGCTGTCAAATGACTTTTACTCAAATGGGTTCAAAAAGTAAAATATATTGATTGTTTTCAGTAATGACTTATTTGATCATACTTACCTTTGAGCTAGTTTTTAAATATAAATAATAAAAACTATAATAATAATAATCACAAATTTTTATCTCAATTTCCAAGAATTAATTTGATAGAAGACCAATAACTCCAAATGATAAATTTTCAAACGAATTTTAATTAATATTTATTAATATATTTAGACAGGGTTATTGAGTGTTAAAATTGACTATATATACTCCCATAATTATCTATTATAACTATTGCCAAAAATTTTCAATGGAAGGTATACTATACATACTATACATGTCTATGATTATTTTACTTAAGAATTTATTATGAATTCACAGAATAAGCTATTTCAGTCAATCTTTGTCAAAAGTTTTGCTATAATCACCTAACCAAACCATACTTCAGACAAAACAATTATATACTATATATTCATCCATACCTACCTATACCCACCTATACCTAATGCATTCAATCACATGTTTATTTTAAGATTATGATTTTTCTCCTATTCACAACACATCCTTAGTTTCAAGCTCAATTAAAGTTTTGCAGAAACTTCTATTTCTAATCTAGTCTAACTTCTATATTTTCTGCATTCCTTGATGCACCTATATTTTGTAACTTTTTAGCTGTTCTATATTCCTTTACTGTATATTCTCTTGGGAAAATAGGTTACAAATAACAATTCCCTTCTTCAAGGCTCCCATAAAGATATTTTCATTTTACAGATTATTTTATCATTATTGTATTCAAATATAATTCAATGAAATAATTTTACTCTGATTTCTTAGTTAAGCCTGCTTAAAAGAACTGTTACCTATCAACTAAGCATTTCAAAATTTTGCATGATTTAATGAGAGCAATTTCTCAAATTTCTTATCCAATGTAGTTACACCAATATGGAAAGATCCTGTTCCAGGGTGGGTAGATAATCTTAATGGACCAGTTGGTCTTCTAGTTGGAGCTGGTAAAGGTGTAATACGAAGCATGTATTGCAAAGGAGAGTATCATGCAGAGGTTGTTCCAGCTGACATGGCAATTAATGCTATGATTGCAAGTGCCTGGAAAACAGCAAAATATAAGTGAGTGCAATTATTATAAGGGGATAAAATATGGTATTGTATTACTTATAGGAAAAATTCGGTGTATGGAGTATAAAAACTGATAATGCTTGAAAGTGATTACAAGCACTTCTGCTTAAATCTCAGAGTTTCACACATACTCAGAATTTAAATTTTATCTTAAAAACACCTCAACCTGAAACCTTTCAGCCAATTATATTTTTCAAAATTAGCTTTAACCACAAACTACATCACAAACAGAAAATTCTAGAAAACAATATATTCTTTAATCCTATATTGATATGCACTTTCACCTTTTAGAGAGAAAACTGTACAAGTCTACAACCTCTCTCAATCAGAAGTGAAACCAGTGACATGGAAGGAAATCTTAGATATGGGTAGAAAACATATAAATGAATACCCATTTGAGGGTGTTGTTTGGTATCCAGATGGTAATATGCGCAGTACACGATTGGCACATAACATCTGCGTCATATTTCTACATTTTTTACCAGCTTACTTCATTGATTTTCTCATGTTCATTTTTCGTCAAAAGAGATTGTAAGTCATTTACATTGTTCTCAAGAACTCTCAAAGTGAATTATTATCAATCTTAAGTTAATTTTTATTTTTGCATCTTTTATAGCATGGTGAGAATACAGCGTAAAATTCAGGATGGCTTGGAAGTTCTTCAATACTTTACCACTCGTGAATGGAAGTTCATCAACAAAAATTTCTTATCATTATACAGCTCTCTTAGCTTGGCTGACCAAAAGAGATTTTACATGGACTACAGTTACATTGACAATGAGGAATATTTAAAAACAGTAATTCTTGGTGCAAGGCAGTTTTGCATGAAGGAAGACCTATCATCGCTCCCAAGAGCAAGGAGGCATATGAGACTGTACAGTAACAATTGTTACCAACTTGAGAACTTAACTTTACAAAATTTTTTATGCTTTTATTGCCCTTTAAAATTAAGTGTTAAGTTCTCTCAGCTGAGTTTAATACTAAAGAATTTCAATTCTGGCTATTACTGAATTAATTAATCTTAATTATCATCTATCGTGAACAATGAAATACTCTTCACTGTTAATGAATATCCAAGTCTTAACAATATTATTTCTTTTTCAGGATGTACTGGGTTAATAAGGGATTTTCTGTAATCTTCTACAGTCTACTTCTGTGGTTCATTTATTCGTGGTTTGGCACAGCAAAGACAATTCTAGATGTTGGAGGAGCTTCTGTCATTAATGGCTTACAAAATATTCCAATAATCTCAGCTGCATTCCCAGCACAAGAACTTTAATGAGAAAACTTTTGCCATCTAAATATATAAAGTACTGCAGGAGATCAATGCACTGGCATAGAGAAATAAGCCATAGTTGTGAGATGAACTGATGATACCACTTATTACAAAGAAAAATGACCAACAAAACTGAAATGTATAGAAAAAATATTTCTTTATTTTTATAACAAAATAAACTGAAAAATCCTTGTATAATTTGTACATAAAAATGGAAAACATATTAATACAATTTAAAAAATTCCCTTTCTTAAGATTTGAATGGAATTTTGGGAACATAGAAATATCTAATACTGTGTAGTAAATTTTGAGAAGTTGAAATAAAACTAGTTTCATGATAAGAATACACAAAATACATTTCTTAGAAATTACCTTTTTTACATTTGAATGGAACTTTGGGAACTCAGAGAAGTATTTAATAAAATACAGTATATTTTGAGGAAGTGTAAAATAAAACAAGTTTAACGATAGGAGTGCACAAATATACATGCTGAATTGATGATTCTGATAATGGCCACAACACTGGCAAAATTGAAATGCAAAAAGAAAAACAAGGATAACATATATAAGAACAATGAGTACAACATCTTCAGAAATCTACAAGACCACAAAAATAAAAACACATTGTATGAATGTTTTTAGCTCTCATTCATTTTCAGTCTTTTCAATTTTCATCAACTTAGAGGGAGGAGCTTCATCATGATCTTGAGAACTTTCTTTATTTTCTTCTTTCTTGCCTTTCAACCATGACATCATTAAGTTGCTGCTGGCAGATTTTTTCACAGGTGGACTGAAACAAGAAAAAAATCAATTATAAAATTCTTCCTGAGATGTTCACAGGGAATCTAATTTTTCTCACAATTGTCAGTATTTATCAGCAATATAAGGCATAATCATGAGAAAACTTCATTTTACGTAATTCTGATAAATGATTGATGATATGTTGATCTCAAATGAACTGTAAATATATCATTGCGTCAGTTATAATAACACCATTACATGAGTTGTAATAATGCCATTTTGAATAATCACAGCTATATATTGCAAACTCAATTACCTTCAGTTGCAAATGCTGTGATTATGATTTATTTGGAGAACCAAACCAACTGTGCATCGGCAAAATGTGGTGCATTCACAGAAAACTAAAAATTCAATTTTTATAATACAATATTCAATCTGATCATAAAAGGAGATTTAGATTTTTTTTAAATAATTTTTACTTCTTACACAATTCACATATACAAATACTTACACATATCAAATAGCTTACCAATGAAATCTAGAAGATATATTTATTATTGTTAATTAGTATAGTTTATGGCACATAATTATAATTTAAGGTACATCATAGTACTTTGTATGGTGTATCTCAAATAAAAATTGAATAATATGTGCTTAGACTTTAGAAGATTGGCCACATCCAGAATAAATCAAATAATCCACTATAATATCCACTTACAGAAATAATAATTATGTATGTTTGTAAACAATCAAATTGTTTATGATCACTTCAAATATTTTGAGCTCAGAAATTAATAACAAAATAGATAATGAAAACTAAAAGAAGAAAGAAAAAAATTAAAATTATTAAACATAATTACAGGGGCTTGTTGCAACGAGGATCTTTATTTCTTGAATTATTGACCAGTGTGTCAACAGGATGCCACGATAAGCATTTCACAGGTTGAAGCAGATTCAGCGCAGGTTTCAGAGTGACATTTCCAAAATCAAGCCAGTCCTGCAACAATGAAAATTTTCTAAGATGATGTTGAAACTGAAAAATTAAATGAAATCGAGAAAACTCTTACAGTTACATCCTTCTCTTCGTCCAATATTGCTGGCATTCGGTGATGGCACCAACTTAAGGATTCATTGGACTCCATGGTAATAATCGTGAAGCTATATAATGTCTCTCCCTAAGTGAATTAAAATAATTAATGATTTTGTATAACCTTCAGGCAATTTAACAGCTAAGTAAAGCAATACCTCAGTTGATTTCCAAGTATTAAAAAGGGCAGCAATCTTCAAGAGTTTTGGTCCATGCCATCCTTTCTCTTCATCCCATGAATTTTCCCATGTCGATTCGTCTTCAATTCTCACCTGCATCATATATATGATAGAGTCTATATAACATCGATTGAACAATCTTGCAAAGGATCACAAAGGTATGCATCATGTCAAACATACCCCGCTGTCTTGTGGTGCATATATATAGTAAGGTTGCTTTCGAGATCCTTTGCTGGGTGTGGTAGTCTGCCATTCATAAAATCCGTTGCATATCATTACACAACGACGTCCGTAGCGTAGAGGATCACTATATAATCGTGAATCCGTAATATTTTCTAATCTACAGTTGTGGGTGGTTAATTTGTGATCGTTAAAGGAACCCTAAAATAAAAGCACATACAATAAATTAATTTTCAAGAGTAAAAGTGCCTTCATCAGATACAGGATCAATGTTACAGGTCTACAGACAAGGAGAGGCTTACTTTATGCCAGGGTGGGATCATTCCCCAAATCATGGGATGAATAACTGGCTCGTTCGTTGACGATGAATTCGGAAAATGTTTCCCAGATACGAGGACGGGCGATACGTCAGTAGGAGCCAAATTGTAAGAAGGTTTGTAGTCCCAGTTGCAATTGGAATTAATCCATTCCGGAGCACAATACTTTTTAGTTTTAGGATCCTTGAAGCTACATGCCTTACAGATACTATCCGGATCTAGCGTACTAAAAGATTTTTACTTTTAAAACATTACAAGTCACAAAGTTTAGATCAATGAATAAATAAGTCAAATATGATTACCAAGCTGCTCTGCCGCACATTCTATCTTCCAAATAATCGAAGTACCAGGGTAGTGAACAAAAATATGATATAAACCGTGGGGAGGAAATGTCTGGTCTTCTCATACAAACATAAACAGAGCGCGGCAATACGCGTGTTGTCGTACTCACGTGTTTTGTTAAAGGCGCGACGGCTCAACGGGCTCAAGCAAGATTCTCTTTATTGGAAGTCTAATTGTTAACAAACTACAAGAAACGGATAAAATGTACTGATAAGTAACTGCATAGTGTTGACAGATTTCCACAAAGGTATTTTCAATAAGATGGACTCTCAAAACTCAGTTGACGAAGTATTGCAGTCGATTGAGGCTTTGTCTCCAGAGGATCTTCAGGATAAGCTGGACGATTTTCTTCCAATTTTGACAATATCCTTTTGAAATTTGCAGTGATTTTTGGGTAAATATTATCGATTATTGTTTAAAACTCTGAGGTATTTATATTCCTTAATTAAGATCACAGCTCTCTTAGCGTGGAAGATGAGAATTGCCGAGCTATCAAAATAGTTCATGTTTTGTTGAATACCTGTTTACCGCTTGTTAGGATACATAATGCTGATGCTCAAATTTTTACATATGCCCTTCCTGTCTTGAAGCAACTCTTCCATGAGGTTAGGAATTTCCTGTTTTACTGGGTAGTCTTTAAACATCTTGTTTGAAGCTATTAATATTGATTATTTTTCTTTAGTCAGTGAATGGAATACGGTATAAGTTTCAACTAGAAGAAGCAGCGGATCATAGCGAAATTATTGATCATGTAGAAGGTTTGTTGAAGGTAAGTTGATGAGTTGATTGTATTTATAATTGAAGTTTCCGATGCTGACTATCATGTTATTCAGGTGTGTCATTTGTTATTGGATTCGGTTGAGAGTGGTCTTAATTATGTCCAGTCCAGTGAGAAGGTATTCATCAATGAAATTCCATCATTACCTAAAAACGTTGGACATATCCTATGCGAAGCATTCAAACATTGCAGAGAAAGGTAACTTTGGTTTACATGATTTTCCCCCAAATTTTATTCTTGTTATTCCCTCATGAATTTATCTCTTTTTGCAGCGAAAAGTTATACGGTGAATTTTTTCAAGATCTTAGTGAAGATTTAAGTATGATGTTCAAGAAAAGTCATACATTACAAACGCATTTTCTAGCTACTCTGACTGATAACATTGGTTTCAACTGCTTGTATGAAGAAGATGTTATTTTACTCATAGAAGGTGCATGATTGACCATTCTGTATACTTGGAAATACTTACATACTCTAAATGAATTTAATGTTTAATCACATTTATGTTATAAATTTAGTCTTGGACATTCTGGAGGAGATTGGCGAAGTCGTAACTGGTTTAGATATCAAGACAATGGCAAACCAATGGAAATGTTATGTGAAGATTGTGCAAGAAAATGCTGAACATTTGAAGCAGCGTATTGATGTTGCTCGTCCTGTGAAATTCCTTTCTTTAGACATAGTCAATGGCCTGAAAAATGTTCTGGAATCGGTATAATTTCTTGCCAAAATTTTCTTTACAAATAGCTGTTCTGTATGGTGATATTGGATTATTTTGTTTTAGGATTTAACTGATTCAAAAAACATCACAAAAAATCTCAAGCTACTTAATTTTTTGTTGAAATTGGTGATGCTCTTCAGTGAATTATTTATTGGACATTTGGGAGATTGTTCCAATGAATTACTAACCCTTATGTTAAGTGTACTCAGGTAAGTTAATTTTTATTATTTGTCAATTGTTCAGTATGCTTGTTTTTCTTATATATAAATGGGTAATTTAATGAAAATGCTCTTAGTTATTCTCAGCCATACCTGCAATTGAAAAATATACCTAAAAAATTGATAGAGGAAATTGAAAGCCATGTGGTTATTGGTATTGAACCATTGCTATCCCGTCTAATTTCTGGAGATGAACTCCCAAGGGTGAATATATTTACTATCTTAACTTCCTTTCCTTATTGATAAGTATCTTTACTCAATATTTACCCTTTTTGAAATCTTACTTACAGGTTTACTTTGAATTTGGAAGCACTATGAACTATGAAGAAAGCCTCAAAATGGGGTTTTTACTGTTGACTAATTTAATACTTAAAAATCTTACTCATCGTGAAGAAGATATTAGGAGGAAATGGCTCCAAAATGAACCTAATCACAATATTATACATATATTTTTTAGCTCTCTTAATTACTGTAAGTGCCTTCATCTTATGAAACATAATTAAGCAAAGAAAATATTGCTGCCGCATTTAGTTTTTTTCAAGATAAATATTCTTTCACTGTCTCTATTTATTGAGTTTATTTAGAATTTTTATACTGGTGATCAATGCCACTACAATGTCTACAATGCAACATATATTCACAATATCTATTAAAAGGAAATGTATTTAAAATTGTATCGCTTGAAGTTTTTTACCCATGCTCATCTAGGTGTTATTAGAATCTATCATTTTATGAAAATATCCTGATTTTTAGTTTAAAATAATCTGCCAACCTCAATAACTTAAGAGGTATTGATTTAGGCTACATTTTGTTTATGTTTATCAGTATCCACTATATAAAAAAATCCCTTTTGCAGGTCATGTTGAATTAACACTGGATTCGAGGCTAAAAGGAAGCTGCAAAGGCCCAGAAAATGATGGTGTTGAATCCACGTATGGCTTATATGAAGCTCTGTTGATACATTTATCTGCGTTTTTGACAACCATGTCTTGTAACAGAATGAAAATGGTAGAAAATATCCTCTTAGGGAATATTTTAAATTGTAACAGGAACATTTGGTGTGCTTTGATGACAGCTGATGTTTGGTGTATGATTGCTAGGTAAGGATTTAAAAAAATAATAATTTCCTTAATGCAATAAATGCAACAATATAATGTTGATGCTACAATATATATTTGTAATTCTTATAATCACAATAAAGGCCAAACTCCTGGAGTTCTTCCTGAGTCTGAATTTCGACTCATCAGGAGGTTCTCTAAGTAAAATTCATATACAGGAGTGATGCACTCTCACTCCTTTTTAGATATACAACAATTTGCAAAAGAAAATAGTTATTCGATATACACTTTTAATTATGCACAATATTTATAACAATTTCTTTATTCTCTCTTTAACCTCACCTATATTACTTTAATTCAGTATGTGATTCAGTAATTTATCAAAAATATGTTTTAGGAATAACACTGATTAATCTGTTTGAACCATATTCATTGAGTAAATCGTAATTTCTCATTCTTCATATTATATTCCTTATGCTTCATATGTTTGTTCTTTTTAGAAACATGGTTTTTGAAACATATTGTAGTTTGGATTCTAAAGTATCCCTGTAGTATGTATATTACATCTATTATATATAGATGCTTCTCTGGATTCATTTATATATATAGATAGATAGGATACTAATTCACAGACTAAATTACTAGCGTCATTGACTTGAAATTTTTACCCCGTATTAGCCATAACATGAGACCGCCAGAAAAATTTTGCGATTTTGAACCCCAGTGTCATGGGTTCGACTCCAGAGGGCCCCAAAGTCCCAATTTTTTCCATTTAAATGCATTGCTTTGATTTTCGCGAATTTTTAAAAAATACTTTCCGGATAGGTAGGGAATTAAAACTCAAGGAGCCTATAGATATGGTCATGATCTATCGAAAACATTGTTGACTTTTACAGAAATTATCCTGGGTTCGATGCTAGGACGATGCAAAAAACTATCATTTAAAATACATTGAGGTAGTTTTTCATTATTTATTTTGATGCACTTATCGAAATGATAGGAAGTTCTTGCTTTGCTTGAAGATTTATATTAACAATCGGTTTCAGAAAAAATTTAGATAAGAACATGCTGTTCCTGGGTTCGATGCCAGAGCACATTACAATATCTCACCTAAGGAATATATGTGAAAAGTAGGACGTCGTTTGAGGCAGTTGCAGCCAATATTTCTGCTTGAATTTTCACACATAGTTATAGATGGTGATCTTCTGTTGTGCTGCATAGTAAGTTCACCAGGAAGACCTGGGTTCGATGCCAGACGATTAAATTGCAGCGAATTTTAAGAATATTTTCAATCCTTATTTTCTTTTGAGGACCGTCCCAATATGAAATTAGTGTTGTCGATCTGCTTTCAGTATGCAAGCTACATTTTACTCATATAATTATATATATAACCTTGATGAACCTTATTGCCTTATTTTCAATATTGGTTAGGGGATGTAAAAAAATTACCTAATGCCATTTTGTGGGAGGGGGGATCAGGCCTGGCGTTACTGTCTTGGTATGTGAGGGGAGGGGGGTTCAAGGTTTGTGTTATGTCATGGTTTCAGAACTGCAAAAAACAACAAAATTTCTGCTTGTTTAAAGTTTGAATTTAAAACTCTCACGCAATTTTACGGGTAAAGTTTGCATCTCTGATCCGAGCGAGCATGAGTTTCGAATGGAAGTAGTTAGAGCGCGAGTGGACTGTGGTAGGCTGCACAGGTATTCCCTTGTCAGTGTTTTGTGCGATGCTAATTATCAACAGGTCATAGTATTGAATCTAGGTGAAATGTAAGAAAGGCTTTTACAATTGAAATTGTTTTTTAAAAAGTGAATTATTTTTGGGAACTAAAAGTCTTTCTTTCCTGAATATAAGCCCAAAAATTTTCACATTGCATTCATTACATAAAAGAGGGGCATTACCATCCTGGTTCAAGGGGGAGTCCAAAATTGGAGAATTTTGCATTAAGTAATTTGTGTACAACCTCTTTAGTCACTAAACAGTGACTGTTGGTTCTTATTAGTTCATGTCAGTGTTACTTCTCTTCAAAAATGTATTTCATATTGTTTAAATGTTTTATGATAGCCTTTATAAGAGTAGTAAATCATAAAATTTGTTATTATCAAATTAATTGTAGATACTATGGCACTTTCATAGGGCTTTATTAATACTTCTTGCTTTAAGAACTTCTTTTTGGAAACAAGAATGGATGACAAGAATGAGAAGGAAATAAAATTTTATAAACGAATGTATCTTCAAGGCCTATTTATGTATTTTTGGTTTAATATATTGATTATTATGGATTTGCAATTAAAAGATACTGTGATGCCTAGCACTGAGTTAACAAATTTTTTTATGTACAATAATATATTAACTATATATGGGAATAGTAATACACCTGAATCGTAGGTATACCCACGATTCAGGTGTATCCAAATAAGTATTTTTCTTCCTCAATCAGGTTGCACCTTAAGTAGTTTAGTATTTTGCCTATGAAATTTCAACACATTTAACCTAAGTTGCTTAGATAAATTGAAAAATGTCATCAAAATTTTGTCTGATATTAATGCCTTGCTCTAGATTAATCAGATAAATGAGGAATCACAGTTTTTTTAATATTTGCCATCAAAGGTTAATATTCTACCCACGTTTGTTAATTTTATAGTAAATCCTTGGAAGGAATTCTTAGAATTGGCTATTGAATAAAGTCTTAATATTCTATTTCCGTGTTTTAATGCAGTATTATTTCTCAAGCACTCAGTTTTTGCTGTTTTTTTCTTAGTAAATATTGTTATATTCAATATTAAAAGTGTATTGATTTCAATTTTAGGTGTGGATCTGCTGAGTTTTGCTTTCAGCAAGTTAGCCATTTATCAAAACTTTTCAAGAAATTGTCCTACAACTGCAGTTTTCCACAGGCCTGTTATTTCAGGATGATTTTAAGTCGTCTATTTTGCCTTTTATCAAATAAAGATATTATTAAAATGGTAGAATTATATCCACCAATTTCAAACCCCAGGTTATGGCATGTCCTTGGTTTGAGTAAATTACCTGTTCAAATAAAATGCCAAATTCAGGAGGATCTACTGGCTTATGCTACTGATTATATTGAAAAGTTTTTCTCTTCATCGCCATCAGTTGGTGGATTCATGACAATGGTAAAGATGAATTTTTGTGCATTTATTTATTATCTTGATCTGTATATGAGTTATTCAGGTCCATCAGATTTTTAATGTAATCTTAAACTTACTTTCAGAGGGATGCTCTTGCTGGATCATGTGCAGCATTAGAGAGCTTACTGAAGGAGCAGAGGAAAGAAAATAAAGCTTTAAAACTCTTTGTGCCTAAATTAAGTGAGCTTTGGAATTGTATTCCAACATCCAGATCATCTCAGGACTATCCTTGGTCTTTGAAATGGTTTGACGACTTCATAGATGATTTATCTTCAGCCACAAGCAGCATATCAAAAGAGTTAACTAATAGTCAATTATTACAGGCAAGTATGATTTACAGCTGGGCATCACTATATCAAATTCAAGGGAACCTAAAAAATATTTAGCTTGCAGAATTTTCAAGTTTGGGGAAGGAAAGGACAATTTTTTCTTCTTACTTATAATAAATATTTACCATATTTCCTGGGGTCAAGGATGTGGTTTTTACCTGAAATAAGTACCACAAAATTGCAGGGAGTGTTGCATGCCATAGGTTACGTTTTTCTTAAGTCAATGTTAATACTAGAGGAAGGTTATCTGTGCTACACATTTACCTGAAAATGACCTATAAACTAAGAAAATCATTGTAACATGAATAAATTGTTAAAATAAGTAAAAAAGTCATAAAAATAAAAAATGTACATGCAATAGAGTTAGTCAAACAAAATACACATTACAGGATATGCTGTAACAATCAAAATTAAATCATTTCAATGGAGTGAAATGTGTAGAAAAACCGTGATCGAATCCTGGTACTGATGTTATTGACCTAAGTAATCTCATGTTATAATTAATCCACACAAAACTTTTTCCAAAATTTTGCTTCTATGAACAAGGGTGCAGCCTTGATGCTGGTAAATATGGTACCATATTGTTGTATACCATCTATGCAATTGGGCTGCCTACATGCTCGTGCATCTGCAGCATGTATATTAGGGTGTCCCAAAAAAATCTGTCATTTTTTTCGAACGCATACCCTCTAATTTTTTTCTATTTGGCCTTATAAACTTACCTAATATATATTATTACGATTGGATTATGGTAACCCGAGCCGACTTGATGCCAAACAATTTTGAGAAATGAAAATTGGTACCGACAAGGGGGCCACCAGGTTAATGGGTAATTAACTAACGGATTCTCACAAATCTTTCAGGGCACGTTCTTTGCTTAAAAATAGTGGGCACATGTCTGGCCGTTTAACTCAATGGGCTTTTGTTTTTTCAAAAATTAGCAACAGAATGTCGGAGTTAGGCAACCATGCAATACACCTATATTACTAAATCGCTCTCGAATTAATAGGAATTTATTTTCTTCCATATTTTTGCGACTTCAAATACGCATACCATATATTTTTCTTAAGGTGCGCATTACATTTGCATACAAATCATATTTCAGGTTCCAATGCTCAAATTTTGGGATGTATGTTACATCTGATGGTGGGTTATTTTCAAGTAAATGTGGTACTTTCAGAGGATTATTTTGATGTGGATCATATTTTCTATTTTCAGGTTCATTTCTATATGCATTTCCTTAGCTAAATTTAAATTTTTATTAAAAAGTAGCTAGAAAACCAAAGTAGCAAACAATATTTATTGGCATTTAACATTCCTTGTTGTAACTATGATTTTAAGAAGGAAATTTGAATTAAGAAAACTAAAATTTAAAATAAAAGACTTGGAATGGTACAGATATGAGTGTTGATCACTTGATTTTGAACAGTATTGCAAAAAGTTGTATTCAAAAGAGTCTTCTGATGCTTGTACATTGAAATGCAAATTTTCAAAATATACCTAAAAATACATTTTAAACGGTTAAAAATTAATAATAATCTTTTTAATTAATTAAGTTTAAATTGAAAATGTAATATCCAAGTATAATATTTAGCTTGAAATTTAACCCTAATTTTTTGGAAAAAAAGAGTGTAATGCACTGATAAATACGATATGTGTTCGCAATAGTGCATAGGTTTTCTTGACCATATTTGCTTTCATTTCTGAAGCATCATGTAACTTTTTCTCTTTTACAGATTCTACAAATTTTGCGAAGCAAGATACTACTCAAGTTTTACTCTGTAAAGATAGCTTCTCTAAAAATTTTAAGAAGTTTAGCCGACAAGTTTTTCAGCAGTGACATGTATCAAGCAAAAGTATTCGGTGAAATTTCATCCCTTTTCTCTTTATTGATGAAAGATGATAATGTCCTAATACACCAGATGTCCTTAGAAACGTTTACATATTTCTCTCACCATACTCAGCATGAGAGGATTGTTGCATTGTCAGTGAGTGATAGTGAAAACGTGAAAGAATTATTCCGAAATTATTTGAGGAGAATTCCATTTCAAGTAACTCCTGGTGAAAAACAATCTTTTGATGAATTTTTGACACAACAGCAACACAGCAACGTAATTCATCATTGTGAAATTGAAAATAAAAAGGAAGAAATTCCATTAGATGTCAAAGACAATGAAGAGGTTCAAATTATTGCCTCTGGGCCCAGTATTGAAATTAACTCAGAAAATAACTTTGAGCCTCAGAAACGCAAATCAGATGAAGATTTATGTGTTATAATGAAGAGAATGAAAGAAGATATAAAGTACATTACAGAAGCATATTCTCAGAAGGTATTACCTCCAGATATACATAATGAAGTGCAAGAAATGGCTAGTAAATTGATAAAAATGGTATAAATATAATATAAAAACTTGTTAAATGACAATTGATTGTATTTCATTTATGATTTTGAGAATAAATTTTTACTTTGTGTTACTTACATCCTCTAATGTGTTTTTTTTGTGGACTGCATAATTCTCAATTGAACTCCTACTAACCGCCACAGTTCATTGCCTTATCGGGGCGGAGGGGTGTTAACGGAAGTTGGAGGCGATGTGTAGCCCAGGTTCAACCATGCTAAGAAGGCTTCAACAATATCTCTGGCCACATAATGAAAGTGGTTTTCATCAATCGGCAGTAGGACAGCCTCGTGAATTATTGTCATAACCCCCCCAAATACAAGTACAATTTTCATGATGAGCTTCTTTAAAAGAAATTTATCCGGACATGAAAGCACCACCCATTCGGATGTCCGGGAGGTGGTGGACGTAAAGAGGTCCATCATGAAGTAAAAGAATTAATACCCTGCAATTCACAACTTACAACTGTCACAGCTTGATGAGTGAAGAACGATTGCTGTAACTACTCAATGAAGCAGAGAAGATAAAATGGGATGTCATCAGTCTCAGCGAAGTCAGAAGAAAATCAGAAGAGCTACTTACACTGAAGGAAGGACATTTATTCTTTTACAGTGGTACCAAGGATGGAAGAAATGGAGACGTTGGATTCTTGATCAACAAGAGATGGAAGGATAAAATGGTAAAATCGAAGGTGTATCAGATAGAATTTGTAAACTCATACTAAAGATCAATGAACGTTACTCAGTACAGGTCATCCAAGTCTACGCACCAACAGCGGTAAGCAGCGAAGAGGATATTGAAAATTTCTGCCAAACACTCGGCACTGAACATGACCATGACAAGGAGGCCTGCGACTACTAATTGTAAGTCATTATGGGAGATTTTAATGCTCTTGTAGATCAGCGGGAAGCTGAAGACACTGTCGCAGGAGAATACGGACTGGGCTAGAGGAATGAGCGAGAAACGCGATTCGGATAAACGGGAGTTTACTGCATATGCATATGTTAGCGTATGCCTGTATAGTGCAGACGTTTAACATACAGCGAATGACGTGATCGCATATCTTAAGGTGCGCATTACATTCGCGGGAAAATGATTTTTTAATGTCCGACACTCGAATTTCGGGGTGCCCATTACTTACGATGGCGCGTTATTTTCGAGTTAATGCATGATTTGATTGATTCATACATCATAACGAAACTGCGTCCTGTAATATAAAATGTGGAAAATTATTACTCGATAATCGTCGAAAAATGGTGTGTCATTAGTTAATCTTAATTCATATCAAATTGCTTACTCGAGATATTTTTCTTTCACACGCTTTATAAGCAATGACTGTGTGGCGAGGGAGGACAAGAGGTTACCCTGGGAATCCGAATCAGAACTTATCTCCAATATTCCCACCGATCCTGAATCAGTCGATTTGTTGCCAAGTTTCGTATGAAAACAAATCCCACGGGTGGATGCTAATATGATGGGAACTCAATTAAAAATTCCGGCGCTGACTAGAGGGGTTGTCGCCAGGCCCGTGCGCACCGGGGGCGGGGGGTTTTGGGGGTTCGAACCCCCCCCCATGAGGATCCTTCATACAAAAAGTTCCACGAATGATGAATTGAAGATAGGATAAAATGAAATTATTTTATTTAATGTTTCATTTAGTAAACATTTACTTCCAAAATTTAGTGCCTCTTTCAACTTTCATGTTAACGTCTGTCAGGACTCCTTTCATCTCGGTGAGTCACATTTTCGCGCTAATCATAAATCGAGTTTCACGAACAAAAGGGCCTAGCTACCAGCGCGCACCTGACTTCTCCGTACGCGCGCTTTCTTGGCAATGAAAAACCCCTCCCACGAGCAAATCCTGCGCACGGCCCTGGTTGTCGCCGAAAATAAACAAGAGACAAGGTGATAAGATGTACGGAGGGATAAAGAGGAGAGTGAAACTCGTGAGAAGTTTCTAATCGAAGCTCCCTGAAGCATCTTTGCCGAGGAAGGGTGAGGCGATTTGTGAAAAATAAATGCATGAATTAGGTGACGATAATATTTGCATTTAGTATTATTCTGCCGTTTGAAGAGATAACGCGCCTCAGATTCCCGTTGGCTTATCGGACTTCATCCCTCCCGTCAATTGACGATTCCGGGATATGCCTCCCGCAAGACAAGCATGGCACTCATAGCACTCGGTATAACGATACTTTAGAAATTACCACTCATTATAATGGACGTAACTTCCTATCCTTTCTGCAGTGAGACGGAGAACGGCCAAAACATCACTCGCTATATCGCAAATCTCGTTATATGCCGTACTCGTTATAATGGACTTCTACTGTATTTATTCTATGTATACTGTTCATCATGTGTGAAGCCAAATCAAAACCAGTTAGTTGTTTTAATCATCTAATTTTGTGGAAGAATATTAGTTCTATTAAAAAAAATTCTTTTCAAGGAAAATTAAAAAATAATGAAATTCCACAGGGTGAAGCCTCAACTAATTATTCATGGCTACAGATGCATGGTAGAGGGGGATTAATATGTGTAATTGATTTAGTTCTGCGTGACAAGAAACAATAAGAAGCAATGCATATTAGGGAGGTCACACTTGATCACCTCTGGAGTACACCCAGGAAGTAAGTAGGAGTATGTATGTACATTAATGTTTTGAAAAGTAAAATGAAGAGTAAATGGAATGAATGCAAAGAGAATTTAAAGGATGGAAAGCAAGCTGCAAAGAAGAAAAAGAAAATATGTGGTTTCTCTAAATAATATGAATGAGAAAAAGTTTAGAGGACCACAAGAATAATTTATTATTCTTGCCAAAAATAAGAAAATATGAACTAAGTGCAAATAAGGGTGGCAGATGATGAAAATATGCTCAAGAGTACTACAAAAATAATTCTAAAAGTGTATGCAAAGGATTTAGGTGGGAAACAGTGAAAAAAAAAAACAAACTGAATGCTAACAAAGGTAATATGAGGTGGGAGCATTTGAAAGAGTACTTGTATTTAAAGGAAGTCTATTATTTCTATAGTACAGCAAGGGTCAAATTTACTTTACTTTTCGCTTAAAAATAGTTTTCTGAATAGTTAATCTGCAAAAAGTTCTGTAAACTGAAACATTATAAAATTAATCCATTGAAGATTTCTTTTATTTTCACTAGTTTCTCTGAAAAGAAATCTCATAAAAATTTTCTTAAAAAAGCTAAAAAAATAATTTTTCATACTTTTGTTTGTCCAAAGGTTACCTGCTAACTAGTCATGTAATTATGCAACATATTCTAGCAAAAATTCATACTTAAAATTGAACTGTTCTATCTGTAAAAGTTCAGAACTATGTATTATATTACTGTTATGGATTTCTTACTTAGATTATTACATCAAAATGTTGATTTTATTTATTTTTGGAATTATTCCGAAAAGTCTCATTCTCTTTGTATATAGGCTTCATTAGAATACCTTGAGCTAATTGATAAAATTTCCTTCGATAATTAATTTATCTGTAAGAAACTATTTTATAAAACCAGAGAACTGATTTGCTTTTGCGTAGAAATTGATATTAACCTTGCGGGAAGAATGATTTCGCAAAGGGTCGTAGGGCCCACTCATATAAAGTACGAGGAAGACCATTACGGGCTGTTTTCTTTTCCTACATCTTCAAATTTAGAGACACCTGTTGCAGAACAAACTTGTCGTTAGCAGAAGATATCTGTGGTTTCACTGAGGGTATTTTTCATTTACAATTTTTTTATGCAACAAAGAATAAGGTATATGAGTGGCAGCTAAAAGGACTATAAGAGGTTAAGGTACACATATTTTTTGGAAGGGAAAGGGTAGGGTTGCCACCTTGCAAATTGCCCACCTACCCATAATGCACCGTGGGAGAAATAGTTGGGAACTCTTCTAAAAACGAACGTTTTTGATGGCTTATTCCGGCCAAACGAGTGAAGATTTTTCCGCAAAAATTTGGAATTGTGTTTCTTCGACCCCTTAGTTTGCTCTAAACTTCTGAAAACGCCTGTGCTCACGTTTTTTGGACCCTTTTGTTCTTGAGTCCTGAAGGGAAAATGTTATTTTACCGCAGAAATTGATGACATATGAACAAAATTATGATCTTTTATGATCCCAAGAATATCTCTCGAACCTTTTCCAAGCTTCAAATCTTCAGATAATCTCGCAAATCCAAAATAATGCAATTTTTCCCCTCTCACCTGAGGCCATAGAGAAAATATCACTTTTTATATTAGAAAAATAACACTTATTTAAATTTTACTAAACAATTTTTATGGAAACTAACTGCAAAATTAGCAGAAATGCAAGCCCTCATTTTTACTTATGTATTGAAACTGTAATATAATAGATGAGTGATCGGTATAAATTAATTTTTCCTTAAATATATTTGTTATTTACATGAACAGAAATTTTCTTTTTCAAGAGTATTCCATGATAAATGTAGGTTACCAGTATGCCCTTACCTTTGAATTCCTTCTCTGGGTTTATTGCTTTAATTCAACAAGAGTGTAGACTGAAGCAAAGCACCACAGAAATTTAGTTGGATTACAAATCCTTAGCTTAGCAAAAAATTGCTTGCAGGTGAGAGAAAGTCTCCTAGAACTGTAGGCAACTAAAAAGAATCTTATAGAATCTTACCTCCAAAATAAAATATCTCCCACAATGCCCCTCACAACCATTTATAGGTTCATTTTGATTTATAAAAACTGTTGTGTGTTCAAATAAATATTCCTACAACTTGACTATAGATAATTTTTTTTATTAAAAAACTTTTGCATAAAATTTTAAATAAAAATATAAATTCTTTCCTTATAGTAGCCAATATTTTATTACTGCTAGGATAACAAATTAATTTCCAGATTTAAAAAAAGATTAACCATTCACAAAGGAAAAGAAAACTTGTATCATTCACTTTTAGAAGAGAGTAACTCAAAAATGAAAAAGTTGGATTACATATGTGAGTATATTTTGCTAGATGTACATTGATAAATGGTTGAGTGCAAGCTTCAAGAAATTCATTCCATCACATCTCTGAAATGCCACAATCACAATATGGTGTTCTCTCTTCCACCTTCCCCATTATTTCTGTCATGTTGAATTCTTCTGGCAGTTTTTCAAGTATTTCATCCAAAATTTGTTTGACCTAAAATCGAAAAATCAGAACTTTGAATTTATCCTTAAAGAAAAAGAAGTAGAAAAATTAAAATCAGATAAATATCATGAGGAACAATTCATAGGATGCAATTGGCTACTACAATATTGTAGGAAATCTGTAAAAATATGCTTCTTATTATTTTTTAAACTTAACAATTGAATTGAGTTTAGTAGACTTCAATGTTAAATATTAGGATCTTATCTACAGCTAATTTTAAGTAATCATTTAATTTTAATTAATAAACTCTTCATAACTTACTTTATCTTCCCTACATATAGTCTGGCCTCCAGATGAACTAGCTTCTCGAGGCCGCATTTCAAATACAGTTCTAAACAAATTATCTGATGTAGTCGTCAAAAGTCCTATTTCAGCATTTGGATGTAGACCATAAAGGTATGGTGATTCTGGTGGCATAACCTCATCAATATATGTATGATAACGAGCAAAATCTGTGTTGGGAAGTGCAACAAATCCTGGAGCAAGCTGCAGTTCACCATCAACCTGAGAAAATGGAAAATTGCGATGACTGAAAAAGTTTATCTACTGAAAAAGTTATCTACTTAAAAGATATAAAAAATTTCATGGAGTTAAAAGGAGGCAAAATAACTAGGATAAATGACAACACAATCTAGAAGCATTCTAAGTAACTCATAGCAATGGGTAATCTCTTGTAATTATTACCTAGAATAATATGAGCTGTATCATAGTTTATGAGCAATGACATTATACTCACATACCAAGTATTTTATCATATAACATACCAGTTCTGGCTGCATTAACTCCTCCAAGTATGTGATGCAGAGTCTGTGGTCCCAATCATCAGTTATATGACCACCATACATAATTTCACCAAATAAATAGCGCAAGTCTTCCCAAGGTACCTTCTGATTTGCCTTATGGTAATTAAACAGTACATGATCACTGATAGTAAGATCTCCTATAAAATGTGATAATAAATTCATTTACATCATACTATTTAATGCTTACAATTATAAAGAGTATAACCATGAAATTAAGGTTTAAAGGTCTTGTGCTTCACAAGAATACAACTGACAAAAAACTTTCACAAGGAACCAATCAGATAAATTTCTTGAAGACTGTTTAGTAGCTAAATTATTCTTAGATTTTTAGGACTATTTGGCTATCAGAAGTCACCTTTATGCCAAATATTAGTTTTAAAAATGGCTGCAGAGCTAAGAATCAAACGTAAGCTTTAAAAAATTAAAATGCTTATGCAAGATGGCTTAATCCAAGACTCCTATGTTTAAAAAATGACAAGCATTTACTGATTAAGGAATAGATCCAGAAAGTAGCCAATGAAAGCGTCATCTTAAATTTATAGATATAAATACTTTTTATCATGTTCATAAATATAGTAACTTTAATATGCAGTTTAATTTTTTGGTGTAATGCACTACAAGTACTTGAGATACAGGTATATTGAAATCATTAATAAGTTTATAAGTCGCTTTAAAGATTCAAAGTTTCCAGTTGAACAACTTACCAATAAGTAAAAATAAAGAAGAAAATTACTTTTTTAGATAAAAGAAGGATGTCTCTTAATAAAATTTCTGACAGTTTTATTTGAATCCCCTTACATTTATTCTGTTATAGAAAATTTTAATGTAGAATTGTTTACTACATACGAACCAACATTGAAAGGATATATTCAATTCCAACCGTGAGATTCCAACCAAATTTCCTTCGCTCAGTGACCACAGTATGGAAATAACAGAGTGAGAAGAATATAGCTTTAAACTCAGCCTCTTTACCACACATTTCTAATGCTTCCTGACTAAAATTATCCAATTCTTAGTGAGCATTTGCACTCATCCCAGTGGGAGGTTCGTTGGCGATTTTGATAGATGATTCAAGGATGCCCTGAAGGAATCATATGAAGAAGCTGATATTAATTTAAAGTTGATTTTTAATTATTTTATTTTGACTTTAACACTAAGTAATACAACTAAATGCAAGCAAAGCAGAATGCAAAATTTCATGACTTATAAAGGATTATCTTTAAATAGGCATTCTAATATTTTACATTACTGACTGAACTTATAAAAAATCCTTTGTTAAAGATGAAATAAAAGTTCTATTAAGATGTATCTACACTGGCAGTGAGGATTTTATCATATGGATAACTAATACCTTGTTTAGCCTGGCATTAACAGTGATCAATGGAATCATAAAATTTGATTTAAACTAAAGATTTATTTTATAATTATCACATCATCATTTATCAGTTTTATTTATTAAATTTATCATATTGATGCAGAAATACTGAATGGAATTTAATATCTTGTCGAGTAATGAAATAAAATGAGAGACATCCATCCATCCAGAGACATGAACTTATAAAAAATACTTTGTTAAAGATGAAATAAAAGTTCTATTAAGATGTATCTACACTGGCAGTGAGGATTTTATCATATGGATAACTAATACCTTGTTTAGCCTGGCATTAACAGTGATCAATGGAATCATAAAATTTGATTTAAACTAAAGATTTATTTTATAATTATCACATCATCATTTATCAGTTTTATTTATTAAATTTATCATATTGATGCAGAAATACTGAATGGAATTTAATATCTTGTCGAGTAATGAAATAAAATGAGAGACATCCAAAATGCCTTGCCTGGGGGATAATGTGAGCTGATTGAGTAGCCGCAGGTTCTGCACTCATAAACACCCTATAGTTTGGATGCGAGTTCTCTCCATAGTGAACCATTTTTTTACCAGATGTATGTTCTAGGAAAGTAGAGGGAATAAGTAGATGAACAATTAACTTGAATGATGGCTTTAAAGCAGAGAACACTTGTTAACATATTGAAATACCTGCAGCACTACCTGACTGGGCAGCAATGTCCATTGCAGTTTCAGCAACAACTTTTTGCCCTTGACCAAGTGACACATTATGGAAGTTCTGCTTATCTGTTGTGAAACCCAGTCCATGTCCTAATGCTTCTACATCCTAATTATAACCGATAACTGAATTATCTGTAAGTCTTTTTAAGATTTTAGAAATAGAAACATTAGTAAGTACGATCGTACATGCATCACAGTATATATTGGTGATTTCATATACTTATGGAAGAAGACTTTCAACATTGCTTTGAAAAGAACCAGAAATTAGAGAAATTGAAGCATTTAACCTAACCACAAACTGAGCTCAGAATTCATTTATCTTGGTTTTCCTGCAAATATTTTACAAGGGTTTATTTCTAAAATGCATAAGTAGCAGAGTAAAGCTTTGATCATTTTCCTTAAAATATTTATCAAAAAATAATAAAGCCTATATGAATATATTGTATTGTTACATTTTTTATTTTGAATTAAATAAATATATATTGGTTTATATCCAATGTGATTGCTAGTGCTCTAGAAATAAATTACTGGTAATGGCATCTGAATGGCTCCTTAAGCAGTGCCAAATTTTCAATGGTAGTTCTTGGTTGCAAGGCATTCCAACGCCAGACCCTCCTCCCCCAAATTGCATTACGTAATTTGAGTACAGCCCCTAACGGAATTTAAAAGAAAAAAATAGTATTTCGATTGCAGTTCTTTTATGGTCCTTTGAGGGTGCAATTGTAATACCACTATTTAAGAAAGGTTACAAAGTAGATTAAATAATAATAGAGCAATATCTTTGTGGCCAGTGTTTTTTTAAGTTCTTGAAACATTTGTGAAAGTGCATATACCATTGCTAAGTTTCTTAAATAGCCAAAAGAGCTCAGCAACAATTAGATTTCCTAAGAGATAAATATACAGAGCCTTCTAAACTTGTGCTTGAATATATACAAAGGACTTAATGAAAACTATAAGTGGGTTATTTTAGAAAGCAAAACAAATGCCATGGTTCAAACAGTTTAGTATAAATATCTCTTGGTTTGTCAATAATGAGCAACTGCTGTATAAAAAACCATTAGAATGGGTAAGAACTTAAAGCCCCCCCCCCTTTGTATGAAACTGTATGTCAAAAAGTTATACTCTGAGAAGAATTTAAATGCAAAAGAATTAAAAATCTTGATTACATTTCTACATTAGCTTCAAACTAAATTACTGAAGGAGATACAGGGGTAATAGAAAGCCAAAACTGTATTGATAAAATGGTCAGTATAAATATATTTATGAAACAATGTACAAGTATGAGACAATAAAGGTCATTAACAAATTGTGCTGGCACAGTGTACATTGACAAAAAAATTGTCTTTACAAAAATTATTTACATTAATGCTAATAATGGAATCAGACCTTACAATTCAAAATGGCTTTTATATCATGGACATTCTTTCTTTATATTCATTAGCATAAAAATTCAACAATAGTATGAACATTGATAATAACTTCTAAATACCAGTGGATGACAATTTTTTTTTCAAAGATTATATACATTAGATATTGATGTGTCACATTTCCACCTTTCAAAAATGCATAAACTGGTTGGGCCAGTTCCCTTAGCTTTAAATGAATCCCTGCCAAGCAGGAATTATATACCAACTGAACAACAATAGACATACTTCAATATGACTGACAGAATCACTGGAACAAGTATTCCCAAGTATGATATCTTCACAACTTAAGAAATGAATTCGCAAATTTGCTCCAAACCTTCAGGAATTCTGATAATTCTTCATTTATTTCATATTAATTTTAGGGAAACACTTCGTAGCAATTAATGTTAAGTAATTGTTTGCTAATATTGAGATAATTTTGGTAACTTTAAAAGTTCCATGGCCAAAACATTTCCCTTAGCATTTAAAAACTAAACATTAATATTCAATCTCTACCAAACTGAATAAAACATCCAATGAAATGATAAATTACCTTCTTTGAAATAAAAAAATAATATACAAAAATAGAGGAGCTTAGGGTATTTGTAACTTAGAAAGACTTCAATTGCCTTTTTATAACTTGCAATGTGTGGCAAGTATGCTAAGAAGAGTGGAACTTTATTTAATAAAGTAGTAACAACAGTATAATTGGAAATGGACAGTTTTGTGATTGTATTACAAAAATAATTTATTTGCTGTACTCCCAAATACACCCCTCCAAAACAATACCATGTTTAACAAAACAGAACTATAGTTTTCTCCTTGTAAAGCATCACCAGAGCCTAAAAAAGTCCCTATTAAGGTATAAAATTTTAACTGTGCCATGAGAATGATTTATTTTGGTGTAACAACTAGGTGCACATTTAGTAAATCTAGCTCCTTACTAACAGCATTTCATTATGTCTAACATGTTAAAATGCCAAAGATTTTATTAATAAATATTGCTTTAAGGCCACAGCTGCACTAAGAATTTAATTTAAAGTTAAAAGAATTGCAACATAATAGTATGCCTCAGTTTCACTAATCAAACAATAAATACACCGATTTTAGCAGGTGCTTTGTATTACTAACATTTCCTTAAAACAGAAAAATGATAAAAGACAGCATATACTTTTATGAAAACAATCAGTGTGATCAAAAACGCCTGAATGATTCTGATGTATATTATTATAGAATTGAAATTACATTCAAAGTAATAAAATGGCTCTACCAAGCTGAGTGATTGAAGGATACTTACTATCTACTCCTTCATTCATAACCATGGAATACAATTGCAATCTCTAATTTTTTCTCTTAAAATATAACATTGTACAAAGATAAAAAGTATTCATGGAAGGGATTCTGGCCATTTCATCAAAATTTCCCTTTTATAATGGAATAAAGGCTTTACCAGTTAATACTGCAGTAACCCACCTCACTAAAGTGAAAATGTTAATCTGGACTTGAACATATACCAAGCAAAATTCCTTGCATATATGTATGAGTAAAAGCAAGAAGATTAATACAAACACTTCACCTAACTAAGCCCATTACATGTCATATGAGAGGAAACAACTTTTTTAATTCGTAAAAGCAAAATGAAATTAAAATGTAGTAATTTCAAACCATTATGACTGAATTCATAAATCATTGTCATTTGCTAAGCTTAAACTGCCAAAAGGTTCCTCATTTAAGGCTCATTTCAGAGAGATTTTATTTTAAAAGCTTAAGGCAAGGAAAACTAAAGGCAGTGGAATGTTATTTTTTTCAAGGACAATGCTTTTAAAATTAAATAAAGGATAAAATATATAATAAAGATAAAAATCATATGTTAAATGAGGTAGGGCAAAAGTAGAATGCCAAATCATCATGGAATATAACTTCTGATACACTACTAAAGGTATTAATTTATGAAGTTGGAGAAATCAATGATACCTCAATATCTTCATTAATATTGAGATAAAGCTAGTCACATTCTGAAGATTCAGGAAATTTTCAAAATCAACTAAATCAAGAAGACTGCAACATAATATTTGCAAGAAAATGAGAAAATTAATAACTTTCCATCCGATGGAAACAAAAACAATATCATCTGACAGGATGGTAAAACATGTAAAAATACCATAAAACTCAATAAAAAAAGCTGGACTGTGAAAAATCAAACAAAAATTCCTGCTGAGATTAAAAGGTTACATACTAAAGATGTACCTAACCTTACAAGCTGCCCTCCCCTCAACAACCAGTTGCACATTGGCATAAAGATTATGGCACCTTCGTGTGCTGGCATGAAACAAATTTGGAGAAATTGCCTCTTTGGCTTATACATTAAATGGAAGCTTTTGAGTCTTTGATTGAAAATAATATTTTCACAGATTTCGGATGTGCTTGGCACGTCTGAACAACAGACAACAAGAGCTGAGACTACCTCCAGCCTTTGAGAGCTCCGACATATTCAACGAGCGTCGATTGAAGTCCACCACATCTTCAAAGACCTAAAATAAAAGAAACATCAATAAATGGAAGAGTAGAGTAACACTTTTCAGTTATTAACTCAAGCAGTTATCTAAATGAAAAAACAAACTTGAAATAGGCAAGCAAATTTCTGAAAGGTTACCAGTGTTATGGCTACAAAAATCCTGTCTTCATACGAATATTGATGAGATTATTAAGTGTATAAAAGAATAAATTCTATAGTATTAGGTCAGACTTTGTGGAAAGCCGTAATAAAAAATGGATAAGGCACTTCGTAATTTTCACATTGTGTTATTCATTTAAAAACCTTTTTTTTTTAATAAATAACACAGTGTGGAAATTACGAAGTGCCTTATTCATTTCTATGTATAAAAGAAGTTAAGAAGAGAGTCTAATGTTGCTCACATTTCTTTAAGGTTATGCTTATGAAATATTTTTCAAAGCCTATGGGAGCCATTACTGTCTCATATATTGAGCACATCTGGTTTTAAATTCTATGCTTCATGCCATTTCCAGTTGCTTTCATAAATTCAATCTGAAACTTATCCACTCCCAGGAATTTTATACTGCCAAGATAAAAACTTCCCTTAATGAGAACTGTAATTCTAAAACGACTGCTTCAAGTGTTAATTAACAATATGTATGTAGTTGTACAGATATTCATCACTAAGAAATTTTGCCTTTTGCAAACAGAGTGCAGTAATTTGCTTGCTGATCAATAATGGTAGAAAATTAAAGAACTATAGTTGTCCCCCTGCCTTTATGGCCAATAACTGAATTTATATCAGCATTATTTTTTATGCCACCATTCCACAAATTAAACCCAATGGGCCTCATGAATGGAGAATACAAATGGTGCCCTAGCGTCAAACCAATAATCATAAGGTAAAAGATAAACTACATTTAAGACACATTTATTACATCTCTTCACATGCCTGGTCATATAATTTTCAACTTCTGGGTAAATAAATAAAAAAATTGAAATTCCTGCAAACCATTTCAAATGGTAGAGCCACCTGATCTTGAACCAATGACTTTACCGATGATGTGAATACATATAATGACCATGTAGGAATAAATCTAATTTAATCCAAAGTTTCAAGTGGATATCGTACCAGGGTGATCCTAAAATAAGATTCCTTTATCGCCATATTCAATGCATAGGGGATTTAAATGGCGCTCCGGCATCGAACGAAGGATCATTAGGGAAACCTTAAAATTCTTATATGAAATGTATTTATAATCTCTATTCAAAAGCTAGATTTCACATTTGCATGCAACTGGAAAATAATTGAAAAAATCTTAAAAATCGTTGCAATTTCTAATTTTAGAGAGACCCCTGGTGTCAACCCAGGATCTATTGGAAGATGTGAATACACATTATAACTTGGTAGGACTTGATCTTGTTTACTGCAAAGTTGGAAGTCAATATCATACCGGGAAGGACCTACAATAGGATTCCGTTAGCCCCATTAGAAATGCATTGAGGAATGAAAATAACTCACTGGGATCAAACCAAGGACCATCAGCAAAACGTTAAAGAGCGTACATAAAATATATTCATGATCTCTATCTACATGCTGATTTTCAAGTTTCCATCTTATGAGGAAGGGGTTAAAAAAAATCATAAAAATCGCCACAATGCATTTAAAATAGGAGAATATTTGCCCTGACCTAATGTCGAACCAAGGATAATTTTCGAAGATGTATTTATGGTTTTCGAATACGGATTCTAGCGATCCCTAGAATTTCAACTGTCTAATTTGCCGGGAAGTGCCTTAAAAATTTTTTCGAAAATCCCCGCAATGTATCCTTAATGGGGGGGGGGGGGGGAAAAAAATCGCCTTTTTTCTGGCAGTTACACGTTATGGCCAGATCCTCAGTGAATGAGCGAGTATATAGATATATCCGGTGAAACATCTCTACATATATGCGATCAAAATTCTATTCATATTCCACAAGTGCCCCTGACTTGAAATTTTTACGACGTACTGGCCATAATGTGCAACCACCAGAAAAAGGCTACATAACCTCAGAATCATGGGTTCTATGCCAGAAGGCCCAAAAGCCGTGGTTTTTTCCATAAGGATGCCTTGAGGGGATATTCAAATATTTTTTGAGGCACTTCCCGTTAAATTAGAGAGTTTAAATTCGAAGGAGCACTGGCACCCCTGCATATCCAGCAAAAACTAAAAAGACATTTTCAATGACTATCCTTGGATTTGCGCTAGGTCAGAGCAAAAATTCTCCTCTTTAAAATGCATTGTGACAATTTTTAAGATTTTAAAAAAATATTTTTAGCTACATCGCGGTATATTAGGAAATTCAAAATCACAGAGGTTCCAGAAAACACGCTCTTCTTTATTTATATCTATAAAGCTGTCACCAAATGTGCATGAGTTTAACAATAGGTGGGGCGCAAATTTCTCCTATTTAAGATAAATTGCAGCGATTTTTAAGAATATTTTCAATCTCTTTTTTTTCTCCTTCTCTAAATGACATCGGCTTGAAAATTGTATCATCAATATACTTGTAGAATGCAAGCAACTTTTACTCATACATTATACTTTGGCAATAAATATTACTTTCTTTCAGTTTTTAGAAAATCAAAAAGCTTCTAAGTAGGGAAAACTCAAATGAGAGGTACAAAGTAAAAAAAATGTGTACTAGAAACACATGCAAAACATATTACTAATTTAGAAAATTTAAATATTAATATTTAATATTACTGGTATTTCATTTTTATTACTTCCCCAAAAAGCCTCCCATAATTTATTTAAAAGGTCAGTGGCGATACGTTGAGTATCCCCACACTATGTCCTTTTTTCCCTTATTTTTTCATAGAAGTGATATCATGATACAAAACTGTGTTACTGAAAGAGAGAAAAGCTGTTTCTTTAACTTATTCATAAATAATAAGAAATCCTGTTTTTTTAACGTAAGTATCAAGAACTGCTTATTTAATCCACTAAGTAGTCAGATAATTATTACTAAATATTAAATTCTTGATCAACTAATGTGCTATATCAAAGGATAGACATTGTTCAAGAGTTCCTACATGGAAAACTTATCTGCAGAAATGTTACTCTATCAGCTATTCTTTGTTTCAAATTATATTTACCATCCTGATTTTCCAAGGTTGAAAAAAAGGCAAACTTAAAAACTTACCTTATAAGATTCTGGTACTTCTTCTTTGGACCTATGTATCAGGTAATTATTCACATATAACACATTGGCAGCATCATCTTCAGGAACGGTTATTGTTTGGTAGGTGTATGTTGCTTCCCTTTCAATCCTCTGGGGGGAAAAAACATTACACAGATAAAATTTATCTGCAAGGGTTATCTCTGAAGTTCACCAACTGCATTATACTGACCTTGAGCACTTCCTGTGCAGCTTTTCCAGTACTAACACACATCACGTCAGGTCCAGCCATTGTCACCATTGCCTTCAAGTGTCTAGGCTGGCTAACCTGATTAAGTGCAAAGAAAATATCCATCAAATACTCTTATCTATCTCTTGGCTGAATGTCTCTTTACATTACACACAGTCTTATTTATATTTCATGCCATCAACATCCCAAGTAAAAAACAAAATGCATACAATTTTAAATCACCTACGAGCAAATATTTTTACTAAAGAATTTCAGCTACAATTGCTCAAACAATATTATAAGGAATCTCTTTGACTAATGCAATGAATCTGTCTTTAAAGATGCTCAACCTCATGTAATTAAATTTGGTACATGCTTAGTTACCTAAAACTTCAATCAAAAGGTAAATTTTTATCCCTTTCAGTGCGGATGACCTCTTAGGAGGCCAAGCCGCATTTGTGTGAGTGGCGGATGTTGGCAAAAGGCTAAACACAGTTTATAGCCTCTTAAGAGGTCATTGGCACTGAATGGGTTATGCTTTATCTACCAACAAAATTACAGCTAATGTGAAATAATTAAAAATTGAAGCTAGCAAAACAAAGGTTAACATTATGCCAGAGAAGGATCCAAGCTGGGAAAATATAATCACCGTTAATATGAGGTATTTTGTACCATTCAATATCTGATCCATTCACTTCATCTCATTGTTATGCCATTATCTATAACAACGCATAATTTCTTGGCATGCCCTAAAATAATAGCTTAACTCTAAACATAACTTGAAAAAGACTGAAAAAAACTGACATTGAATTTAAACGAAAAACTTTCAATAAACACCTAGTAAGAAAAATAAATCATATTTTACTTTAACTAATTATGACTTGACCACAGGATTGAAAGTCTCAAATTATCTATAGTAATTTTTTATAAATTATTCATTTGGAACAATGATTACAAAGAAGAAAACCACTCAATCCAAATGAAATAATTTAGCATGAAGAAAATTGTGCATTCATCAAATCCAGTCAATCACATTATGAAAATCTTGAGCATGAAATCTACAATTCAAATACCAAAATCAATTTCAGCTGTTAAAAATTTCTGGAATTGTAATTTTACAGGGATCAAAAAAGTTTAACAATGACCTAAATTGCTATATCTGCATACAAGAAATAGAAATCTTACTTCACAGAATTGCACTTATATATTCAATCAACAATTTGTTTTCTGTATATCTGCAAATGCAAGATGTGATGAATTAATAAAGTAAATATATTAATACATTACGCACAAGCCAAAGATACCTACAGCCATGTCGAAAGTACCTAATTAGATTACCTGGTTAGCATCAATAATTATAGATTTTTATCACAAAGAACTTGCTTTTACTGCCCGAGATTTCCTTCAGTTACCTTTTTCCTGCTATTAAGAATCAAACAAAAATATGTACTTTTTTCTAGCAGCACAAAAGTTAAATTATATGTTCTTCATATAGAGATAAACAATATTTTTAAACGATTTAATACCTGCCCAGTAACGATATTTATTATAAGTTAGAAGTGATTCTTCATGCTGATTCTATAGTTAGGAATGGTTCTCAGACAGGAGGAAGAAAAAAATCATAAATTTGGGTGCCATGAACTGTGAATGCTTCAATTTTTCATGCATTAAAACTGTTACAATTATTATGAAAATTACAAGCTACAGGGAAGACCTGAATTATATATTAAGGGAATATACGATGGACCAAACAAAAAGGAAAGAAAAATCGAAGGACTGCAATAAGGAATTTACTTGGCATATTGAGCCATAATTCAGTCAGCCAAAATGACATCCAATCATCATGATGATTATATGATTTATAAATGGATAAGCAAGGAAACTTGATGGGTTGATTTGAGTTAACCAGCATTTCCTTCAGTCATGACGATTTACGAACAAGACAAACATTCGATTCCCTTGCCATAACACAAACATAGTACATATCATTTTAAACAATTTATACTACTTAAAGAGTAATTGCAAAAATGTTACATTTAAATGCAATATTCCAATGATTTCATTTGAAAGTTCACTCCACATGCTATCTCAAACACTCCGTTGAAACCTGAGTTTTAGTTAAAATTTTCATTCATAAGATATACTTCTATAAGTGCCCAAAGGTTTGAGTGCTCCCAAAGTAAATACTGGCAACCAGAGAGTGATTTCTGGAGAATAGATGAAAAAGTTCAATTCTACAGCAAGGCAATGAGTGCCATGAGCAAATCTTCAATCCTCTTAAGATTGAATCAGCCTCATATGGTTTAAATTGCCAAACAAGCAATGAGGTAAGGGATCTATATTGGTCGCTAAACCAACTGGTAATTATAATGAAAAGTGCAACTGGGAAAGTGGGGGTTCAGGCTGGACTTAAAAAATGCCACAGAGGCCAGAATCATTCTCAGAAATCACAGGTTTGAGTACTCTCACCTGAATGGGCAAAGAGTTGTCAAATACCGGTGTTGGAGGTCTCACCTTGATGGGGGTACAAGGGAATTCGGGGAAAGCGGCAGCAACTGCTCTTGCTCCAGCCTCATTGGTCCACTCAGATAACCCAACAAAAAATTCTCTTCCTGAAGAAAACAAACACCCTCTTTCATTATAGTTAGAGTTTAATATTTAATCAATCATGTATTTTGGGGTCTAATGAAATACAACGACATTTTACAGCATAAGATGAGTATTATAGTAGACCCTGTAAAAAATATGCATTTATAACTCCCTATGAACAGAATGTCGGCAAATTCAGAGAAAATTTGGTATAAAAGACTGGATTTATTAATAATGATGGATCTTCAAGGCCAAGGTAGAGGTTAAGGAAAAGAAAAATACGAATTCAAGGTATACGAGTAGATTAAAAAACTAGGTCAATTTGTATAAACTAAAAGGGTGGGAAAGTTGCAGCATTTTGAGGAGTTAAGGAGTTTAAATCTGGTTACATGCTCAGAAAAATGTTTGCATCAGAATTATTTAGTTCATTAACTTGTTTAAAACAATGAAAGAAAATAAAATGAAAAGCATTCTCTCTAGGATTAGTCAGTGATAAAATGTCTTTATTCATACAGTTAATTAAAATATGCATTAAAATAGTTGAAAGTAGAAAACAAAACACAAAAATGTGTCCCAATAGAATCATATGCAGCCAAATGTTATGTGCTGTCATTCAGTTAGAATAGGTACCAAATTTTGAGCAAGAAGTTAGCTTGAAAAATAACAAGTATGACTCTGAAAGACACAGGAAATCCAACTAAGTAGTTTGAAAGAAACTAGAAAACCTCACTGATGATATTCAGGTTTTTGAAAATTCATTGCTTGCATGCCTTATCGATTTCTTTCACAAAACAGCAAAGGAAGTTAAGTCAAAATAGGAAGAGTTTTAAGTTTATTTAGAATCCAAATAACTAATACTATCAAAAATATTGTTTAATAACACGAATGCCTCAAAACCGACGAATTTGAAGAATTCAGATACTTAATGTTCCACGATTACTCTCACAACTGAATAGTGAAACAAATAGACAACAAGTTATCATGTTAACAGAGGAATTAAGAATAATTCTGAATTACTGAATGGCAAATTAAAAAGGGCAATTTTATGCCCGTTAATAAAATCAATTCAATTCAAAATTCAATTCAAGAGCCTTATACAATAAAGCAAAACAATTATTTTAGAAGCAACATTAAATGTTAATGTGCGAACAATAAAAACGTAGAAATAGTTATTGGTAAATAGAAGAAAATATTACCAAGATATTAACGGTGGAGAAACAAACTGAAGAAATGGTGTGCATTGAAAGGACTGTGAAACAAGATTGTATCTAAGATGCGTTTATAAAAGATGAAATATTATATAAATACTAAGAACTGAATCAATAAAATTCATAAATGAACCACACATAATTCAGGGATATGGAAATAAAAGCGGTAAATTTGTAATACCTGTGAAGAGAACATCTCCTCCGTCCAATTTGGCAGTTTCGTCTGCTATTTCTACGATGGGAAGATCCAATTCTTTCTTCAATACAGCTCTTATCGTCTCTACCTGAATGAATTTCACACCAAAAGTTTTTATTTGACACCTCTTAGAGCGCTTTAATTTAAATGCAAGCATGAGATGACATCATACTTTATTTATAATAGAATGACATCACACCAATTCGAAATTTAGTGACAACCAAAATTCTGAAAATAATCACAGATTTTCTGAGTATAACTGGTTAAAATCCACTTTAACACGTAGGCAAGAGCACTGTGCATTCATCCCTAACGAGTAGAAGATGAAGGATACAGCAAGAAAATTAGACTCGGGGATTCAGCATCATGAGAACTAAATCAAATTACGACTCCAACTTGTAATTATCCAACTTGCGTTACATTAGAATTATAAAACTAATAGCTCACCTCTTTCGCTCGTGTCTGGGAGCCAGGCCTCGTTATTAGCGCAATGCCATTGCAGACTACCGCAGTATCCTCTACATAAACGCTTTCTGGAAGTCCTTCATCTGGTGGAAGCTCAATGACATCAAGACCAATTTCTCGTAATAATCGAACGAATGCTTCATGTTGACGTCTAGCTTCTTCCAACTCAATTTCACCACGGGTTCTAAATGACAGAGGTATTCGACATACCACTGCATGCGTGAAGCGAAAGGACGCCATACCTCACCGTGATAGAGCTGGACGAAAACAACCGCCTGGTTTAACGCGAGGGCGTGGGTTTGCGGCGGCGGACTGAAGCAGGGCCTTCGCTATAGCATCGCGGGGAATGGTCCTGTGATTCTTTATGCATGAGGGAGTGGATCCAAAATTTCCCAGGGCACTATCTCACCTATCGGCGATCCTTACGATAGTTATCCTTTTTCCAAATTATCAAAACTTTACTCCACTTACAAATAAATGATATAAGATGTAATGTATTTCACACTAAAGTAATATTTTTATCATCTTTACGAAATGTAAACTAATGCCACGAAAAAATGGAGTTATATTAAAAATATCTCTGAGGTAAAATATATTTATTTAAACACTTTCGCAGTTAGCCATAGAAAATATCTCCTGCTTCCTAACCCTAATTCACTTAACAAGGAAGAAATAGATAGTTAAGAAGATTAGATGATTTTGAAGAAATGTTTACAACACAAAATAAAATTTATTCACTAAAGATAATAAAAACATCACTTTAATTTTAGTAGGATTGCAAGCACCTTCAGTTATTTAAGGTCATCAGCTCGCGGAATGCCAGAAAAACCCGAAACGCAAGCAATTCATACTGCATCCTCTAAAGAAAGAGTGGTTGGTTTACGTCCAGACTCATTAAAATGCGCGCCAAGGCATAGAGTTTAATGACCTTTCTCAGAAAGCGGTGCTGCACCTTCTGCATTTTTCCGAGAATCCATAATTGGGCCATTGGGTGCAAGTTTTTATCAAGCGTATTTGCAGTTTTAAAAGCTGGACTCGAGGTTCAATTCTACAAGATGAAAATTTATATATTTTCTTTCGCGAATATCTCTCGGTTCATGAAGTAATTCATTCGACTGTCTAGCAGGAATAGAAGAAAGGCGTTCAATAAAGAAAGGAGGATGAAGATAAGAACCTACAGTCTCAAACTATAAAACCTTTTCACCCGATATTAGGGTAAAACTAACCTCGAAACTGTCAAGAATAATAAAATATAAGAAAGTTCGAAGCTCAGATGTATGCGTGCGTTTGGGATCTTGACTTGATTAACTGTAAAACTATAAATATAAAATTTTCTCGATCAGTAATTTAAAAAATGAATGAAATATATCCACTTGTACGGCATTGTTATAATGAATTGTATTTCTTTAAAATTATATTTTAGATGACGAACGGAAAAAAGGTTGGAGGCGCAATTCTCTCTAATTTTGGTAATTTAATTATTTATGGTGATTAAAAAATATCCGTGTGCGCTTAGGATCTACGAGCGTGATTACGGAGGAAGAAATAAAGGGGCTCCCGGATAGTAATGTGGACAGCGCGTTTGCCTTTGGTGAAAGCGGTCCCGGGTTCGATTCCCGGTGGGAGCCAATGTGCGAAATGACCTAAGCTATCGAAGCATTTTTAACAATACTACTACTACTACTACAAGAAATAAATTAACAAATTATGATTGTCATCTGTATATTCGAGAAATGAACCTTGTGAACTACGTTCAAAGCGATCTATGAATCAAACACCTACCTAAAATATTGTGGGCATATCGATATATAAAAAGTATTGGGCACCCCATCTGTTTAGATGCAACCCTGATCGTTGATATGAAAAGTAGTAAAAATCCACGTAGATTTCATCATTAATTATTATAAGTCAACAGAACCCTGTGCGAACTACATCCTAAGCCGAGGCAATCTCATTTTCCTTTTTCTATAAATATACATCTAGGGGATAAATTCTAAGAAGTCATCAACTCTCAATATTTTGCGTTGTAATGTGCACCAAAACATCAAAACTTTTAGAGAAATAGGAAGCAGATAATTTAATATGAAACAGCCGAATATCTCGTAAGAGAATGATCCTTCATCGGATTTTGTTTTGAACCATCAAAATGCTTGTCGAACTTCATCTCATGTATTTTTCTTTGGTATATTTTCTTCGTGGTGGACAGCAAACTTCAATTCAATCCTAAATACGCGCATTTATTTGAGGCTTCAAAAGTTAATGAAAATACATAAAATCAAATTTCGGGTATTTAAATCCATTCAACCAGCTATTCAGAATGCATTTTTTCCATTTAAGAAAGATTAAGATGATGATTTTTAGAAATTTTAGCAGTACCATCTTTGAATCGTATTATACAACGATGTCTCAGCTGTTTTCATATTACACTTATTGGATTACATCATAATGACTGGTGAAGAGATCGTCTGTAATGTTTTATATCGGTTTGCGAAAATATATCTCTTACTACATTTTTTCAAGGAAAAAATTGAAGAGACAGCTTAGGAGACAACTAACCTACTTATTGCAACTAATTACTTTTGATGAAGCAAATCTTCTATTGTAATTAATTTCACCGCAGAAAATTTGCACCACTCATCCCTTACATTCATTGATAACTCAACGGTTAGGCTTTTAATTAGTCATCGAGTAGGTTCTGCTCCTTTTCGTTGTAATCGGAGAATTATTTTGACCGACTGACCAAATTTCGTGAGAAAACATCTCAAAATCGCGCGCGCGGCCGAGATTGCGGATGTTAATTTTAATCGCCAGCTCGTGAGCTTCAGTCACGGGCACCTTAATCAAAACGGTACAAGGAACGGTCGACCGAATCAAGCTATTAGACTGCTTCCGTTTGACCACTCGCATCGCAGGAAAAAAAAACAAACGACCTTGCCGCGATCACAACAAAAGACCCGGAGAAAAGACCCGCTCATATTAAGAACAAAAATAATACTCTCCTGGAAAGAAACCATTAAAATATTCATCGCTTCCTTTAATGACGACCCTCTCCTTTCGTTGAAAGACAGGCAGTCTGTGGCTAAGGAAAGATAAAAAAAGGTGGACGCCTCTCTTTCTGACCGCCGTCATGGGATTCAGTTGCCCTCATCTCACCTAGAAGCCTCTATTTCGTCATCTTAGCTCCCCAAAGGGGTTTAATTGCGGCTAAGAATTCTAGATGATCAGCCCTATCTTCGCCCATCGTGGAAGATGTTTGGCCGAGAGACCACATTCACGCAGAAGCGAGCACAATTGGGACGAGGTCGTTTGCACTAGGAAAGGAGTCGTTGACCTGGCGTCGTCTCGTCCCCGAAAGGATCGAAAGCTGCGCGGAGATAGAAAGAGAGAGTGCGCGAAAGAGGAGAGAGAGAGAGAGAAAGAGAAAATTGAGAGAGAGATTCAGCATCGGACCTGAGAGTCATCTCCGCCGAAAACCATGTTTTCCAAAAGAGAGATGCGAAAGAGAAGTAGCTATGTTCTTCTCCTCATCTATTTCCCGATGAATATTAATTAGTAGGATATGTAATTTTGATGTCTGTGATATTTTTGACATTTTTTTCCACTTAGGATTAGTTAAAGTTATTTGTTCTCTAGTAATTAATAGTATTTTTATCTTTCTCTAAATTCATGTATATGTAATTTTATAATTGTAATTACTGTATTGTTATTTTTTACTGCGTTTCGCTGGTTTTTCCACACCCCTTCTCTGTGGGTGTTTTCCCACCAAGGGTTTTTTTCTTTGTTAACCTACTGTTTCAAAGATTTTTTCCACACTCTACTCTGTCTTTTTGTTTTACTTTATATATGTACAAATTATGCCAACACGCTAGATTAGGTAGAGGAGAGGCGCACATGAACCTAACCTCGCCAATAAAGGGTCTAACTATCTAACCAACTACTATCTAGAAAAAACGGAAGTTCCACCCTCTCTAGCGAGTCACTCGACCTGGAGCTAAGCGGTCATCAAGATCGTTCAATATGTAACACAATGTTCCAATCCGGCAACAAATTATTCTCCCAACTTGTGGTAGATGAGAAAGGGAATCGAAAATATACGAAAGGCAGAAGGTTTCTAGAAGAATTCGATGAGCAAGTCCTTCAATTGTAATCGATCCGATAGCTAATGCTCGAAAAAGTGAAGCGATTGCTTGTAATTTTTTTCACATACTCTGAAACATCGCAAGATTATCGAAAAAAGAGACGCTAAAACCGTTCAACTTCTTGAAGCGAGAGTGAGGAATTTTAAAAAATGAGAAAATTCTTTCCGCGTACTTTTATATATTAAAAATTGGTTAGCGGTATTTGCGTCGAGCTTCGATTCAGCTTCGTCGCAAAGCATGGAGAACGAACGGGGTGAACAGCATACGGAGTTAACAATTCATTTCCTAAAATTCAATCACTTCGTACTTCATTTAGTGGAACTTCATTTTAAACACATAAGGTAAAATAAGCCTTACTTTATTCCGAATTTGCATAATATAAATGTAATAAAACCTATTTTAAAATTTTGTTAAATAAAGTAACGTTTATTTTATATTATGTGCTCAATTCATTTTCCGTTTCAAGTTTGGTGACGAGATATCCATAAGTATGATTTCCTGTATAGGAATATTTGAATCCTCGAACTCATGTTATAATCATGAAAAATACTGACAAATGAATGTCCGAAAAAAGAGCCTCACTATTGCTCTCGTTCAGGATATCATAAGCGCAAAAGAATGGAAATATAGTAAAGAACCTCCGTTGCTTTTATTTTCGTCAAAATAGGATTTTTTCCCGTTTAAAGCAACGAAAGGGTTGGATAATTAATGAAGATGAAATCTAAAGAAAGTGTACCATTTCCAAGCATTCCATTCATCCCTTACACCGATTTATCCATACGATTGCGATCTATACCTTGATTTCGTCGGTAATTTTTTTCCATTCATTATAATATGCTTAGAGTAACTCATATGATATTTTTGCATGTTATATGTGTATTAATTCATCATATTTAATGACCTTATAGCTACTGTTCACAGTCATTACATTCGATATAAACTGATGTACTCTAATGACGCTCCAAATTCAACTGTCTAATATTTCAAGGATCATTTGACAGTTTAATTTTAAATTATCATCGAATGGCAAATTCAGGCGCTCGATGAAGACAAAAAACATTTTTCGGAGAATTTTAACGAACCACTCGTAATGCCTCTTCAGCGTAGAATTCAGTCTTCCGTCGGAGAGGGATTTTTCCTAGACTTCGCATAGCCCTCTCGGTTGACGTCACTCGATCGGATTATTATGCTATTATTTCCTCTTTTTTGGCGGTGGTCTTAACCGAATATTTCCCCGTCTCCGCACAATTCGGGTTTCCCTTCCTTTCGCCTGAGAGACTTCTATTTCCTCCGTTGGAATGATCGTGACAAAAAGACGACGACTCAGTTGATTATACGCACTATGAATAGATTTCATAACTCAGAAAATCCTCCAACGTCTCGGCTCACCGATTTGGAATATGAGTGCTCATTTCTTTGGTGAAGATTATTTTTATCTGCAAAATATTTTCATCGAGCAAATGACGGTCTATATGCAAGTTTAGCCCTGCTCCAAGATCCCCAGTGGCTCTTTTTATAATGACAAGAAGTTTGAACGAAGCAAAAATATTCCAAATAAATTAATGATATCTTGAAATTGAGCTAAGAAGTAAGAACTCATTAGGCTCTTTTTGAAAGAGATTTTCGTCGTTAGAAGGAATGGAAATCATTAAAAATGAGCAAAACCAAACTTCAAAATTCACAGGAAAGAATGTTTCTGGATACATGGTATGGTCGCTGCTTGTAATCAACAAAGAAACAACTAATCTAAATGTGAAGCTAGATCAAAATATTACGGTCGTAAGACGTGGGTGTTAAAAAATTCATAATTTCATATAAAAGAACCTGAATCGAAGAAAGAGTAAAGAATTGGGTGTCTACGGTTGTCTTGTGTTAGGTATTTTAACTCCATCGAATATTACTAGAAATAGTAATTATGGATAAAACAATAATAAATGGAGTAATGTCTATATTAGGAAATAAATAGTACCAAATATATTTACAAAAGTTAACTTTCTGGTTGTATTCCTCAACATCTTAATTTAGCCAGGCATTGTCTTGAGGTCAAACGCCACTTTAAACATTAATTGCAGAAGATCTGAATTGCGGATGACTCCTTTATTAACATATATGTATGTAAAAATTTATTTTGATATTTTTATCTATCAAAATATATCATAAAATGTATAATTGTAACATAGAATAATTCATGTCTTTCATATGTGAAACTGGGGAAATCTGTAATCCTAAATTAAGGAAATTTAAATTTCAAATTTTTTTTATAAATAAAAGAAGAATAAAATAAAAATAAACATATAACAATTACAGACAGATTTTCATAAAATATATTTATTACTAAAAGCTAAATACTTGGTCCGAAAATCACCCTCCTGCTAAAAATATAAGGAACAAATCTCGTTTGAGGAATATTCCCTAAAATTCTTTCAAGTCGTAAAGATAAAACAGCAGTCACTTCGCGGGGTCCTCCATCGCAAAAGGCAAGGGAAATCAAGGGGAATTAGATTCCTAATCCTATGTGGTCGATGGTAGGATGTCCAACTTAAGATTCTCGTCATTCAAGAAAATTTCTTTCTTTCCCGTCTTTCCTTTGAGATCTCTAAGTCGAATTTCCCAGAGCTATGGAATCGACAGGCAATTCAGAAATATCCGGAGCATGAATCGTCCGGCTCAAGCGATCCATACAATGGGAATGTGAAAACTTTTCCTTGCCCAGAATCTAACCAGGTCATCGGTGAAGAATGTCAAAGGCCAACTTTTTCTCCTTTGGTCACTGCCGGAAAGAATTTGCACCCGAGCTAAGATTTTTTCAGGAAGAATCCAACTAAGGGGAATCCATCGGAAATTATTTCGGTTGGAAAATGGTTTTTCTCAAGTTTACTTTGATTTCAAACCGACTCTTATGCATTGAGTAAAACAGAAAATTAAAAAGTTATAGGAATGGAAAACCAAATAACTTCGTAAGATTTCACTAAAAGTATTGTTTGTTTTGTGCAGTAAAACTCGAGCAGAGTCTGTTTATTGAAACTCTTCAAAGTTATTTATTTTGATGGAGTATTACGAAATGAAGGCTTCGACACTTGATTATACGTACAACGTTATGCTTTTTATATGTCCATCTATAAATTCAAGCTATTAAACTTAAATTTATCGAAGAAACATCTTAAAAAGATGCATTATTAAATTAAATCATTTTGTACAATGTGAAATATTTGAATGGAAGGATCGATGTTAGTTAATTTCCTTTCAATTTTAAAATTTTGCTGATAATTTATTCGCTCAGTAGATTCCTATCATTTTTACCTTCCACAAAAAATTCTAGATTTCATTTTTCAAACTGAGATATATCTAAAATCCCGTCAGATGTCATCCAAATATCTGTCAATAGTGACTTTCCTATTGTCTCTTCTCATACATAATTCATCTTGGTCCCAGCGTCTTCACTGTATACACCGACATTTTACTGGCATTAATTTATGGAATCATCGAAGAGAACCCACTCAATATCGTTTTACGTTACTTGTGCTGTATAAATAGTAAACATTTTTTCTTTTTATAGTTTAGAAATTTTGATTCTTAATATAGTTCTCAACGGGAATGGACCACATACTGGATTGACCGTCCTTTCGGTAACAAGAATTCTGCCAATAATATTCGGCATAATAATTCCCCGATTCTACGGAAACACATCTGACTTACATGAAGTTATTCAGTTAATTCTTGTGTGTACAAGGAAAACATTAATGATATGGAAAGGATTGAAGTATCTTTGCACAGAATAGGCGTACACCCAGGAAAAATCCCAAAGAAAAACGTAAATCTAAAAAGTTGAAATCTCGCTAAAAATTCATTCTTTTAAGCTCAATCTGCAACTTCCTGAATCAATATACCAATGGCAGTAATCATTAGTAGTTCTTTGAGCAGTTTTCTCCATAAATCCCAATTGCTTTTACATTTAATCCACATCAGGGATCAACAATATTTTAAATCATTGTTAGTTGTCATGTTTTTATGAATGTAAACTCAATAGTTTCAGGTTTTTTATGAATGGTTTCAACTGAAACGAAGGTGACTTCTCTTTTCAACGCCTCAACGTGTCTCTCTCCCCCTTTGTGAGATCACGATTTAAATTTGGCCTGTGACAGCGCAGGGTCCATTCAGATTTAAATCATCGAATCGATCTACCTGTAGTATTTTACCCTCCATATGACTTCGCCCAGTGGACAAAATACACTCAAGATATAAATAACTTAGGCGTAAAACTTACACTAGAGCAATTATACTAAATATGGTCCCCAAATTTGAGTTTGCTACCCCCTATTAGATAAGTTTTAAGATATGGAAAAACAGACGTTTTTTATCAACGTAAATTAATATTTTACTGCTACTGATGATATTTGTCGAACAATGGAAGATGTCGAAACAAATATGTATAATAAACAAAAAACGATAATAGAAACACTGCAGAGTTACGTTTTAAGGCATTCCGGGCTTCTACCTTCAATGTGTACCGACCTTGAAAATCGACAACAGCTCCCAATTCCTTTTGAAGCATCTAGGCGCCATTCTTTGCAGAGTTCACAATACTTATTGCGAAACTGGTTGAATTTCGGGCGTCTCCGAATGAGATGCAGCCGCGCCCAAGGACAGATGCATGCACAAATCATTGCAGAGACACCAATTTCCGACACTGAATAATACGGCTGCTTGTCTCTGCTAGCGATTGCGTCACCTCTTTAAAAACCTAATTTCTCGGTTTCCTGTCTGGTTTGTCAGCTTTTTCTCTTACTTTTTTCTCTCAGCGCTTCTGCTTTCTTCTCTGTTAGTTTACTTTTTATCTTTGTCACTGGCCGCATCTCTTTCTTTACTCATTTTCTCTCTTTAGTCACATACGGTGATCATAATCTTAGTGGAAATAAAAATAAAACAAAGCTTTAAAAAAATTCACTTGGCAAAATTAGGCGGTATTTATATGAGTAAGAATCAAGGCTTTAGATATTTCATCGATTTTTTCTTTGGCTTAAATGCTATGATTAATCCTCCCTATCAGAGTGTCCCTTAAAACGTTAATAAAATTTTGACCCTCCAAAAGGTTTTGGTATTAAATAATACATAAATAAATCAGTGTATTTTATTTTAATTGGATGAATATAAAGGATAAAACTTTGACATTGGGGACTATTTCTTTCCTTAGCCATTTTATTCTGAAGGAATACTTAGCTGTCAATTGTATCGTTCGAATTTAAATTTTAAGGCATGGAATTATATTCTGTTCTTTTGTCATCTTACGATTAGTTATTTTACTGAGGATGTTTGAACCACATATTCAGATTTGGTTACTAAGCTCAAAATTGAAACTATAATGCTTTGTAATTCATTTCAAAAGGCATCGAGAATTCTACGGAAAATTTCCTATGATAAAATAAATATTTTGATTTATGAGAGCAGTTTTATCAAGGTGATTTATTTACGAACTTTATCTCCTGATTATTTCAATGTATAGTCAACTAGCAGATACATTGAAAAGCTGTTCGAATAAATTATCCTTTTAAAAAACTAGTCTATGAAGAAGCTCATTGGCTAAAATACGCCAATAGTTCCATTTTCACGCTGAATTAACGTTGATGAGCGACATGTTCGTTGTGAACTTGTTAGCAGCGTGTGTCATACGAGACGAAGTCTGGGTCTCGTCTCGAGGCTAAGTTCTCACAAACACGGGTCCACAGGCGGTCGGTGCACCGATGATGAAGCATCTCCTCTTTATTCCTTCTAATAATCTCCTCTCGTCACCGACCTCTCTAAATTGACTCCCTGGAAGTCCACAATGGAGCCAAGTGTCGCGAGGTCGGGTCCTACCGAAGGAACGCATCTCGTCGTTCGAAAGGCGGCTGGAAAAGGGGGCGTGGTTCGCGTGGGGGAGAGAAGGTGTAGACGAAACAGATGCGAGACGTGTGCTCTGAGAAAGCTGCGGGTGGGATTGATTGCTGCTTTCCCGTTTAGATGTGCCTCCACACTGGTGCTCATCTCTTCAGCGCATCTCCCAGCCACCGAGCTCGAGTGGGATACGAGGAAGAGAGAGGAATATAGGTGAGAGTGAGATGGGAAAGAAGACTGAAGGAGAAATGATTGAGAAAGTTGGAAGATGGCAAAGAAAAATGAAAAAAGAGACGAAAGCTCACTGAATTGAAAATGAGAGTATCTCTTTATGTTTTAAGAAAAGGAAAGTGGTGTGAAAGGGCGAGCGAGAGCGGTTTGAAATTATGGATTGTTTCCTACAGAAACGCATGTTAACATATTTGCGTATTGACATAGATGCGTTTCTCATTGGATTATTCCTCCGACTACGTAATTAGAGAAAACGAGGGAGAAAATTCTGCAGTAGCTGAGACTCGAATCAAAAATCGAAGGGGAGAATGCGCTGTCGTGGTAGCTTAATTGGTTGACGCAATCGACCGGTAAGTGGGAATTCCGGGTACGTAAGACTAATACTCCCTCATCTCTTTCTTAATAAGTGATGAGCGGAATTCCTTGAATTGAAGATGGTGTTTGCTTACAATGAAAAGAAGAATCCTGAAGTCTTGTTAAGCATACATTATGAAAGCTAGGAAAGAAGGGAAGGTTAAAAGTATAGAATAAAGAAGATAGTGGGAAAGAAAGAGAACGGTATGTGGAATTCGTTGAAAATGAATATTATTGTTTTTTTCTTTGAAGATAGAAAACATGGGAAGAGATTTGCGGATACTAATATTTACGAACAACTTTACCGACGAATAGAATCGAGACTTCAGAGAACCTAAAAAATTCAAAGGCAATGGAGAGAGGAGTCCGACATGGGGAACAAGATATAGAGAAAGTAATAATAACATTAATAGACAAAACTACTTCTTTTATACAACTATCGTATGAAATAATAAATCTTAACATAAGTGCATGTAGAAAGAGAAGATAAAGATCTTAAAGAAACCGTTGATATATAAACTAAAGAGAATACTTGGGAAAAAACCGCTGTAGGAAAATATATAATAGTTCAGTTAAACAATATATGTATATAAGTAAATGATACAAAGATAAAATAGATAAATAAATAATAGATAATAAAATAGAATAAAAGATGGGTATAATGATAAAGGATGTGAGGTTGGTGATGTGAGAGTGTGTGTGAGAGAGAAGGGAGACGTAAGAGAGATTTGAGCGGAAGCAGATTGACACGAGAGTTCAAGGATGAAACGGTGATTCAATTTGCAACACAATTTGGAGCCAATCATGATGAACAGCGCGAGTACGGCAGGTAACATGCGTTGATGAAAGAGGAGATACCTTTTAGCAAGAAACAGGGAAAAGTTGGGAATGGGGGAGATACCGGGAAAAGATGGATTGGCTTGTAGGAGAGGAAGCGTACGATGGGGAAAGAATGGAACTTTAACACGGTTTGAGAACGAGAATGAAAAGATGCTGGATAAAAAATGGCGAGGTGGAGGGGAGGAGACCCGGGAAAGAAGGAGTAGAGCGTAAAGGTGTTAACAGCTAAGAAGGAGTGTGGATGAGAGAAGGATTGGGAGGAAAGAGAGAGCGTGAGGGAAAACGAGAGCGAGTTATGGAAGAGAACGATGGAAGGAAATTACTGGAGGATGAATACGACATTAAGAATGCAAAGGAAATTGAAGAATTATCGTATAAACTCAAATATAAGCCGATACGAATATAGGCCGTGACACCTAATTTTATAAAAAAAACTGGGAAAGCTAATTCAATCTAGTATAAGCCTAGGGTGGGAAATGCAACAGCTACTGCAAAATTTCAAAATAAAAATAGATTAAAATTAAAAGAATTGAGGCATCAGTAGGTTAGTTGGGGAAAATTGACAAAGAATTGTTATTTGAGCAAGTGAGGAATTTACAAGCCGATTTCCGGCTACTTTTTTTCTCCGGAGAACAGGTAAGTGGGACCCTCACTCGAATATAGGCCGAGAGGGACTTTTTCAGTATAATATATGTGCAGAAAATTCGGCTCATGCTCGAGTGTGTACGGTAAGTGAGAGGGTGTAGTATGATCACGGCACAAACATTCTAGTTATTACAGATCGCCATCTTGGATGCATCCACGAAAAATAAAGAGGCCTCAGATTGTAAGACGAAGGTAGTGGAGGAAGAAGTGGAAAAGGAGTTAACGACAAGAAGGACGGAGACGAAAGATAAGAGGCTTTTAATAAATGTTTAAAAGGGAACTTCGCTGTCCCATCTTCCGTTTAAGACGGTCGAGAGGAAAAGGTGCGCTGGGAGGAAATTGAGGGATCGATGAGGGAGTCGCCGAGGACTTTCTCCGTTTATTCCGAACTACTATAATCGAAAATGCGTTCCACTGATCATCGGGGATGTCTGAGGATTCCAAATACTTCTTCAACCCTTCACCCTCGCAGGGTGCCATCGGTAAGTCTGGAATCGATATCTCCCCTGTAAAGAAAACGGTGATTTGATGGACTCTCTTCGATCCAGTTACACATGGACAAGGCGTCGGCTCTCTATTGCTTTTATTCTGCTCCCCCTCTCTTCCTTCGATAAGTCTCGATTTAGGCTGCGCTGGGCAGATCCGGGGAGACGATCATAGGACACGCCCTATCTGAAGATGAATCGAAGCGATGCTCCTTCAGATACTCGACTCTTTTGTGATCACCTCTCTCTCGCTATCTCCCCCCCGCACACTGCACTCCTTTATTCCCTCCTTCCTTATCTCCCACATATATTTCCCTCCCTTTTTCCTTGTTTATTGTTTGCCTCCGTTGCTTAGCACAGTTCTTCCTTCCTCTATCTTGCCGTCTCTCTAGACTTCTCCCAGCTAACATAAAACACGAGGCTGAGAATTTCAACTATCTGGTTTCTATCGCAAACAAAGGGATGAACTGTTATTCGATACTTGCTTTTTGTTGTCACTAATAGATGGCACAAGCGTAAGTTTCCGATCGGTAGCTATTTATATTTACACCATGTAAAACCAGAGAAAATCGTTTGTATTTTACTGGGAGTTATACAAAGAAGATTCTATTTCAGCACTGTAAGGTACGCAATTGCATCAGTTCCCAAATGGAGCATCTGGAAATGAAGTGAAGAAATCGCGGGAATACTGAAAAGATTGTTTTATTTTTTACTCTTTAAATGGATTGCATTTAAAGGTGTGGGTTATCTTTGGTTAAGTTGTAATACTAGAAAAATTGTTAAGATCCTTAACAGAATTGAAGTTTATGAAAGAACTTTAAGTTAATGAGGTTGCCATAAACTTATTTTGGGAGGTAAAGGTCTTCCTGAGGATTTTAATAAGAATTACATTTTAATCCTAAATTGCCGCACTTGTTAATTTTTATTATGCTTACTTCATTTTTTTATTCCCAGTACAAACTAGGTTTTGAGGCGACGATCGAAGACTAAATAAAATGGCATGAGTTGCAGTCTTACTTACTTTCTTAGTACTTATGGTTAAGGAATAACAAGACTGAATAAAAATAATAATAATTTATTCATCACTAGCAGGTTTAAAAGAACCCAATTACATGTGATTTCATAAAAAAATGTATTATCGACGTTACATAAAAGTATTAGTTAAGAATTTTTCTTTCAGATTTTAGGTTATTATTTGTGATAAATGATTCCCGATAAATACACAGATTAAATGTTTTTATCATAAAAACAGTGATTTCTAAGAACTCTATGATGAAACTGGAATTAACAGTAATGGTATGAAAAATAAATTTTCATGTGGTTGAGAATATGAAGATGAACGGATATTCTTATAAGCTCTATATAAAATTAAAAGACCATAAGAGAATAAGCCTAAAAAGATATATTTCTCAAAGAATATTGACAAGATGCCAACAAATCTCTGCAAAGTCCATGTATTGCTATTGGAAAAAAATGCTAAAGCAAATATTTCTTAAATCATTAGGCAAAAGGTTAGTGTTCGTAAATCTGATTCAAGATCCTTTGAAAATTTTCAAACAGTATTATTGAAAATATTTACATTTCGAATAACGGAAAGGTTTGATATAATATTATGAGAGAGAAGAAAAGCACAGAAATATCAATAATGAAATATCCGTCCAAATCGAAAACACTGCAAATGATGATCAGAGGAATAGCTTCCCAGAAGCATTTAATACAGAGAGATATAGAATTTAATTCAGAGAGAGACTTATTATGTGGAATGACTCTATGGCATGGCGTCAAGAGATCGAAATACTAACAATGATATTTTATTAGAGCGAACATTCAAAGACTTAGAAATTAAATATTGATATAAAACCTTTCCAAACAAAGACAACATCCCCTACGGATCTCCTACAATACATTGCCAGTCCCCATCCACTCTTTCCCATCCGAAACCCTTTCAAATTTCTCTTTCCTTATTCTGTAAGAATGCCCTCCACCTTTCTCCCTTCCAGTCCTTTCCCATTCCCATTACAACCTTCTCCACCATTATCCCTCACGTCTCCCTATATTTTTTACTGCGCCTCACTTCACTTATCCCTCATAATCTACTGTCTCCATCCAGAGATTTTCACTACTCCTAGCCATCTTATATCCTCCTCAGCTATCTTATATCTTCCTTAACGTTAGCAGGTTGATAATGAGTATTTATCAACATAAATTCTTCAGCAGTAGTCGTGAGGGCAAGGAAATCATGATTGAATAAGATAGAGTTCAATTTCTTATATCAAGTCCTCCTTATCCATCGTTGACCCTTCGATTTCTTCGTGTACAACAGTTAAATAAAACGGTTTCTCTAAGTTTACTTCATTTTGCTCTATTTTATAATTCTGAAATTCTTTAGTTGATTAACCTCACGTGATGTTTCGATGGATTACATTTTTATGATTGGTAAACGTAACCCAAAGCTAAAACATTTTATAACTTTTACGATCTATAATCCCATTTTAATAATTTTCTTGTTACCATAGATTGATAAATATTTTACTTTTCATCTGTATTTTGGCACAGTATAGAGGATCGTATTTCTTTAATTTACTGTCGTCTCATTAATATCCCAGGTGATACAGTAGTCACAGTCATTTTATTCTCTGTGGGCAAGTACAATTTTACATGGATTTGTCAAGAATAAAAGTAACGTACGCTTAGAAAACTTTTTTAATTTTATTCATAAACAAGAATTAGTACATTTTTAATTCAATGATACAATGTTATGAAATATATTACAAATAAGAATATTATAATAAAACAATTTCATAACAAAATACATTTTCAGTGACACAAATTAAATAATAGACTTAGCATATTATAATTCCATTCGTATTTTTTCCACATATTCCTAGTATTCATTTACAGAATAGATAGACTTCAATAAAAAACTTTCGATTTATTTAAAAATATTTTTATATCTGCTGAACATTTGATCAACTTGGGCAATTCATTGTATAATTTCATTCCAGCATGAGACACACCTTTCTTATTCAACTTTTTCCGGTTTTTTCATCATGAATACCAATTTAAGGTCTTGTTTGGTGAGTCAATACGGAATGAATTACCTTAAATAATGAATAAATCCTGGTCACCCCTTGTTGAAGATAATCAAAAGCTTTATTCATAGTTTCATTGTGATTCATGTATTTATTGTTCCACTCATTGATTCAGTAAAAAAAGCTACGGAATTCATATTTCCTAGTCACCTCATCCCCAAAGGGGTTGAGCAACCAATCACCACCCGGGCCAATGATTATTCAGACAGACAGAGAATAAAGACATTGATGGGAGAAATATGGAATTGATAAATGAGTTGAAATTAAGTAAACATATATATTTATGCTAATAATGGCACAAGAATCCAATATTGATAGTATGAATTATAAAAATTTAGTTAAGAAAAATTTCAAGACTTAAGAATACACCCAACGTCATTGATCAACGTCACTGGTTCTTTTGATTTATCCAACTATGTATACATCTTTCCAATGGTAAAGTATCAATTTTGCTAATATTGGATTAAATTCAAATTCCTGCCCAAATAAACATTTTAAAAGGAAAATTATTCTTAGTGCCCTTCTTTTCTTACGGTTCTCAAAAAGAGATATCTTCTCTAGTCTTCTGCACATCTTTATCTTGAATTTTTTTAAACTGAATATACTTCGTCCATAGTTACCAGGGGTGGATTGGAAGCAAATCTTTCATTGAGGAAAACTTCGGTCGTAAATCGATGCCAGCGGCTGAAATAACCTTTTCTATACTTCCCAAAATTTTGTCAATATACTAAAATGCTTTCGGGTAATATTCTGCATTTATTTTTGGCATAATTGCAGTAAACTTCACTCAAAATATTCCTCGATTAGAAATTAATCAACTATTATTAAATAAAGAAAGTACTCAAGTTATCAATCTTGTTATTTATCACACCAAACTTAAAGTTATTAAATCTATGATTAATTGGATTATAAAAGGAATCTCTTATAATAATATGTTCATGCAAAAAACATAGATCGTGAAATGTAATTCAAAATGATTTATTTTTACTTTCTCCATATACGAAGTATAGAGAAAGTATTGTTTTCATGAAAAAATTCGACTTCGAGATTTCAACGGAAATACACGTTTTGGGGTCCCTAGAACACGTTTTGACCATTTTCGGAATGATGTCTGTGTGTATGTGTGTGTGTGTGTGTGTGTGTATGTATGTGTGTCTGTGATTGTGGGCGCTCTAACGTAAAAACTATTAGTCGTATCAATACCAAACTTCATACATAGTACTGTAGTGTGTGCTGTCAGAGTTGATTAGTTTTTGGAGTAAATCGATTTACCGGATGTCGAGATTTATTCTTCGAGGCAAATTTCCGGTTTTCAAAATATCTCCATAAATATGATGTATAGGTATATTGTGTACCTTATAAAAGTTTTAGATAATGTGTTTTACTATAACTTTTGTATTTAACATATTTTTGTATCAGCGGTTGATTAGGAGTTATTCGTGAAATACTGATAAACCGGAAGTAGCTGTTATGTACTTTGTGGGCGCTCTAACATGAAAACTATTTGTCGGATCAACACCAAATTTCATATATAGTATTTTGGCATGTGTTGTTAGAGTTGATTAGTTTTTGGAGCAAATCGGTTTACCGGAAGTTGAGCTTCATTCTTCAAACCTCATTTCCGGTTTTCAAAATATCTCCATAAATATGATATTTAGGTATATACTATTATTTATAATAGTTTTAGAAAATAATATTTGCTATAACTTTCGTTTGAAATATATTTTTGTAAAACTGATTTTTTAGGAGATATTCATGAAATACTGATAAACCGGAAGTTGCCGATTATGTACTTCATGAGCGCTCTGGGCGCTGTGGGCTAGTAGCCATTTCATCGTTTTTCATCGAGCATGTCCCGAAAAACATTATTTATAATGGTTGTGACGTAATATATAATATGATATAAATTAATCACTCATCTTCAAAGTTTAGATGGAATACAGAGTTCGAAAATACTGTCGTAGATAAATATTTACATCTTATATATGGAGAAAGTCATGTGCTGGCCAGATCAGATTTTTTAAGTAGGAATTAAATTCAATCATCCGATGTTTTGTCCATTAACCTTAAGTATTGCTGCACCTGTCCTTTAATTTCATCAAGAGTTTACAAACCCTGTTACTGATAAGATTCTTCACATCCTTAAATATATGATACAATAATAAATCACACGATTGAATTTTATCCCATAAAAGGGAAAGATTCTTCAGTGATAAAATTTGCAGATACAACTATATCCTGATTAATCATACAACTTTATTTTGAAGATTCTGGAACATAGCATGAAAAAATTATAGCAATTTTATCGTTAATACAAATCCGGGCAAAATATACCCCAAAAAATTTTTGCCAGTAAGTAATTTGCAAACTTAATTTCCATAATTTCCCTTTGATTGGATTGAAGCGGTTGAGATGCGGTGACAAACACTCTTTCTTGAGAAATTTCGCTTAGTTGCACTGGTTCTTTGCAATGATATCTCGGATATTTAAGTTACAAATAAGACAATGAAAAGAATTTCGGTATTAATCGAAATATTTATTCGTTCATGCATATAACACTCTTTTTTGGGAAATTTTGGTAAGTTGCACTGGTTTTTGGCAATGATATTTCGGATATTTGAACTTCAGTTGCAAATAACACAATGGAAAGAACTTCACTATATTAATGTTCATCATCCCCTGTGAGTACAACTACTCCAAAAAGGGAAAGATGACGGCGAATTACGGAATGATCAAGCCAAAATCAGAGCCGAGGCTGAGAAAAGGCTCCGAAACAGGGAAACCATTCATTTTTCCATGACCGACACTTATTTGTTCGGCGTATCTTTTACCTTCGCCATGCTATTCCGTTGTGTTTTCTTTCCTCTCCATTTCCCTTCTATTGCGTAAGCAGCCCGTTCTCCCCTCTCTCTTATTTCTCTCCCTCCAGTCTGCTCTCAACCCTCAGCAATCATCTGAACCTCTCCAACCGACGAAATTCCCGACCAAACAAAACTCCCTGGCAGATTGCCAAAAAAGGAATGCCTAACCAAAAGCCGTTTATAATACTTTCCCGTCAATCAAATTTCGAAATCATGAGGTGAAGGGAGATGAAAACAGGGAGAGCAAAAAATGTTGCATTTCCCTTGATTTTTTTTTTTCCGATTCATCTCTCTAAGAGTAGCTGAATAATTTGCGACCGAGGTCATATCCATATCAGAATAAGTGAAAAATGGAAGTGGAAAAGCCAAACTGATCCTTATTACGTGAATAGTGAAATGCCAAAAAGAATACTAAATTGTTATTGTTTTGTCATGAATCCATAATTAAGAAGTTGGTTAGTATATATGCTATCATATTTTGTAAAACATCTTGAGCGTGTTACATAATCGGAAAAATAGAACAATTACCTTAAATTAACGAACGCAAACATGTATTCGAAATGTTAGCTACACTTTGTTTTGAAATAGTTATTCTATATGTAAACCAAAACAACAAATTTATCATTTTATTGAGCAGGGCTCTCCGGCAATTTTGAGATTCGAGCTACGTACGACTAGTGCTAGGTGGGGAGGATCTAGTAGAGGGTATGATTTATTTTCCTTCAAATTACATATACCATGCTTATGAAAGAATAGGCTAATCAGTTTTCATGTGCGATGCTCCAAATAAAATTAAATACATCACATATGCTTGATATTTACTGAACACGAACTCATGCGGGTGCCTAGTGCATCACATTCAATTTAATCGCTGTCTTTATATTACTTTTCAAGGGCGGATCTGGCTGGCGGTCCGTAGTCTACGGTTTTAGTATATTATACTGCTTATTTTCTAATATTGCTACTCTTCACATATTTTAATATTGAATCTCTTTAGTTTTGATTCCTTTCTTCACAAGTCAACTATTTTTAAAGCTGTTTTTCTTCAAGAAACTCATGGGAACATTTTTATTAAAGTGACTTAATTATATTTAGAATAAACTTAAGTGACACGGAAAAATCCCATTCTATGTTCAGAATACTACCAACAAATCCTGCGTCCAAGGAAATAATATTCTAATAGTTATACTTAGAGAGAATTGACTTTATGTCCTCAAAACCGATAACTGAGAGGTGTTTCCTCATTCATCGCCGATTAAACTTTCATTCCAAAGCTTTCTGAAGAAATTGCAATGCATGTCACGCTCAACGTGATATTTTTCCAAACATGCTTTCGCTCTGTAAAGATGAAGCGCTCTACTTTAAACATGAAATGGTATTCTCGAACGATCGCCATTAATAAAATTATTAAATGAACTACCATTCGAGGAGCGATTCAATTCAGAAGGCCCTTCGACGGATTAAACCAATGCAAATGAAACCCTCTCTATTTTCGACTGAATTTCAATGAGCCGCAAAATTTACAATGATGATGAGTTTGCAGAAAGAGTGCGTCAGCAGAGAAAGATAAAAACTATTCTGGTTTACTTTTCATTGTTATCACCTAACGTTGCAGTCTTGGTGTGAAAATCTGGTCGTGCCATAGCAGATAGCGTTATACAATAAAAATCGATAGAAAATGAAAAATGTGACTTGTATAAAGTTGATATTGAATATTTAGTTTGATTTACGATTATTTTGTACGTAGAACATACCACGACCAGATTGGAAACATGGTCACAAAGAGATGAAGATTCAATTTAAACTCGCATTCATTAATGCTTCAACAATAGGCTGGGAAGTTATATAGAAACCGTATTTCTCTCTCTTATCAACCTTCATAATTTCGCAATCGGATAAAATTGTAGCTCTGAATGTAAAGGTTTAATGTGTAATATTTGACTTGGTTCCACTTTTTATTCCAATTTGCCTCACGATGAATACATGAAGTGCAAATGCAGCTACCCTCTCTTCGAATAGGGAAGTTGGCGAAACTCTAGCACGCGTGCCTAAAGTGGCTAGCGAAAGAATTTTCTTTTGCTCTGAGGGCTTCATCCTCATTATGTGTTTTTCACTAGAAACAATGTAAGCTCTAAATAAAATGAATGTGATACCCGCTGATGAATAATTTCAATTAAGGATTAATTAACAGCACCATAAGCCCATCATTGACCTAGTAACGTAGATGATGTCAGCATCTCACACAATGGTTTGGATCCACAATGGCATTCCATCACAATAGCCACTCTTCCTACATGAGATTCGTCATCCTTAGAATTAAGACGGGAAATAGAAAAGTTTTAGTTCGTGTCCCTAATACTAGTTTCAATGATGAGGTTTGTCACTCTTCTAATTGTAAGAGAAGATTATCGGATTACCTGATTTTTGGCACCTCGAGTTTCACTAGATAAAGCTAATTGGGCGTTCGGCTTTGAACTAAACTCCAGAGAGGCTTTTGAAGAGCCACATGCCAATCGAAGCAGAATTTACAGGATTATGAGGGAAACATTTTTTTCTCGGGGACAGGAATTTAACGCGCAAAATTCGTAGTTTAAGAGCCGAGAGACGGCGATTGGCAGAGTAAAATTGAATTAGCGGATCTAAGTAATTCTGGAATGGAATATCGAGGAGAAATAATTCTGTAACTTGAGCAAGAAATTTACCTGCAACCTTCTCGATATGAAACCCAACCTTTCATAGACTCTAATTAATCTTTCCAGTTAATGTAAAGATGGTAGAAATGTATTATTTCAGTAAATAGCTCTAATAAGCCATCATGAAATTGGTGTAAAAGTTGAATTTTAGATCTCGACACATAAATGATATATATCTAGAAACAATTTAAAAAACCGTAAGAATTACTTTAAAAATAGTATACCAGCACATGGTAGTAAGCTAAAGAATACCTCGAGCATTCGAAGATTAGCATATGCACTCGCGTATGGGTCAATCCCAGCATTTTCACATCAAATTTTCGTTTTTTTTTACGGTAGTTATTTAGCAGCATATGATCGATAATTTTAATTTATCGGAAACTGAAATCTATGAAAGAGAGTTGTAGAAATTTAACTCATATCCAAAAGTCCCCGCTGTTCTCTAGTATAAGTCGTCTCCAATTCGTAAATTCTGAATCATCAATTACGCACCAGGTAGGTGGTAGGTTAAAATTAAAACTGCAAATTATTATATTAAATATATATATCTGTAAATGAACTTTCCAGTACCTTCGCTATTAAAAATCTGTATTTTAAGCTACATATTTTCTTGAGTCATTATCTTGAATCCCCACTCTCCTTTCATATGTGCTTGTAGATTTGTTTGCTTGTGTGTGTTGTACTTGTCGCATTTGTTGAGGCTTGCTTGAGCTGAACATGTAGTTGAAATTGGAGGTCAGTTTGGGAATCCTGTGGATACCAAAACTCAGAATTTAATTCGCCTATGGAATATATAATATGAATACTTCGTATTGTATTGATGCTAACCATTCAAATGTATTAATAAAACCGTTTGAACTGGAAGCCTGTTAAAAATTAGGGTTCATTGTATGAGTATAAGGGTAATATACTTTTTTATTTTTAGAGGCCGATGAATCAGTCCCTCTGAAAAGAATTTTCCTTATTATAGGACTGATGTAAGAGACCTCCTCCGTAGCCTTCATGGTTTCCTCTTCAAAGACCTCTAGGTCAATTCTTAAAGAACATTCGTAAGAAAGTAACGTGTTTTTATGAGGAGCGCCTTTTTTATTCTTCAAATGAATTTCATTGAAATTCGCAACAAATGAGTATATCGCGTGTCTTTCAGTGAAATGAGGGCTGCGCCTAATATCGAAAATCTTATCTCGTTGTCACTTTGTTTTCGTGACGGTTTTGACTGTTGCATTCACTTACTTATGGTCTTTGATTAAATGGTTGATTGAAAAGGTCGCCTTAAAGGGATTTCACCTGGAGAGACACCATCGAGAGGCAGACTAACGAAGCCTCTTTGGCGGTATCCCCATTAAAATGGAACGACCCTCCCACAGAATCGGAGGGATACAGGGAAAAATATATAAAAACTCTGAGATGTGAATCTCGCGGCTTCTTGACAAGTGCCTCTGGTTTTAACATTGCGAAGAGCTGTCGATGTGAAAGGTTATACCTTTCAACAGTATTTCGAAAAACATTTTGTTATACATAGCGAAAGTCAAGAGAGGGAAATCTCAAATTCAAAAACGTGAATCACGAAAAATTTTAATGAGTCCTTTCGAGCAAATTGAAAGAAGAACGCAAACAAACTGCTTTCGATCCAATTAAAAAAAGGCTGAAGAATAGATGGGAGCATCCTCTCAAACTACCAAAGATGACACGATACTCATAAATATCTGTTTTCAATGTCATACATTTCAGATCGATTGATGAAGAGATATTTAGCTTAAATTGATTTACCTCGAAGGATAACTATTTATCCTTCTCCTAGCTTATTTTTATGCTATATGGAATCATACTATCTATATTTGCTGGGATAGCTCTAAAAGCGCCGAAGTTATTTCCTAAAGTATTCAATTAGTGTAATGCCAAGCCATCTAAGGATGTCATGCGCCATCCTTCATTTTACCCCCAAGTCATTTTCTTGATTTAATCCGCAATAAATAGAAAAAATGGAGAAAAATTCCTTTTCTATCCAAATCTCTTATTTCTTCTTAAAAAAACCTCGCATATCTAGGATAAGAAAAGAGTTTTATCTTCAACTTGGCACTCCTTGTAAGAAGTAGAAGTACCCGAGGCTGTTGCCTCGCCATCTTGAGAGCGGATAGAGCTTTCCATTTTGTAAAATATTAAACCAATTTATTTTCCACACTAATGCCAAAAACAAAATTAGGAAATATACCTTTAAAGGGAAATTAGGAAATATATCTTAATGGAAGGAAGGAGTATTTAACCTGGCGCCGAAAATCAAGAGAAAAATGAATTTCTTTTTATAGATAAAATGAGACGGAGTTTCAAGAATATCGATTCTTTTATACCTTGTATTTACTTACTGCCAGCGTTGATGAAGCAAGATTTGAATAACTAATGACTCTGATTTATTACACAATCATAATCCACCGTCAATAAGAACCTTCAAGCTTTTAAAGCTACCAAATCAGATAATTTACCAAATCACCAAATGAAACTACATCCTCTTAAGCCAATAGCGTCTGAATAATTGTAGAAACAACTTACAAAGCTACTTAAATACTATGGTAAAAGAGGACAATAAAAGCACAAACACATTCGGAGGAGAAAGGGCCATTACTAGGAACTATCAAAGAAAATAAGAAAGGGCTCTGAGGCATTCGGGTTTCTGGAGGTTCTGTATAGTTCCCAATTACCAAGTGTCCTGGAAGTGATGAAGATCTTTCATTCTTACCCGCAACTTAATAAGAAGATGAAGAACAAAATTCTCAATGGGAAATGGGGGACAGTGAGCTACCACGACGTGGTAAAGCAGTGGCTAAACGGTGGATATTTTATGATGAACCGATCAAAAATTGTTAGCACTTAGAGAAGGTCATACTGATTTACCTTGCGGCCACTCATACACCGCGAGCACGTTCTCATCAATTGAGGAAATTGCGCAATCTAAATGTATTAGTGATGCATTAGTACAGTATGGAATCTGCTGTCTGTTAATGTTAACCAGGAGTCACACATTATAGTTTTCAAAGCAAGATAAATTGTTTGCTCTTCTGTGAGAGTATCTTTATTTTCTTTTTTTGAATTCGTTAATTCTTGATATTTTATTTAAGCGTAAAGCTTGTCGTAAATCTTCTTAAGATCTATATTTATAGCGGTTATTTTAATTAATTTATAAGAATTATTTTATCAATTATATTGCATTTCCTTCTTTTAAAATTCCCGGTTTTCAGAATTTTTCATCCGATGAATTTTCGGGAACTTGTATACGTGAGTTACACAAAGGACTGTATATATTTTAGACTAATAAGATACATATCTAATAAATATTTATTACGAAATTTACACGTCTAAAAAATCATTGCAACTTCATACCTAAAATGATAAATGCTATCTGATGATGCTGTGAACAGTTTATTAATTATCGTCCAATATATCTCAAAAGAGGATAGAGCCACTTTGAGTCCAAAACAAAGAACAAGTGAGAAGAACAGTATATCGCTGGACAACAACCCGAATACCGTTGATTTATTTATCCGCCCCAAGTTAAGTAAAAGCGGGCCTTCTTTCGAAACGATTCAATACATTAAACTCAAATTGCGATTTATAAATAATTTGCATTACGGTAAACGGTTGAAAGGTATTCATTTCTTTAAAGTAGAAACTACTTACCGTCAAAATATGTCTATTGCTAAACTGCGTTCAATATTTTCCCCTTCCTAGGAGGAAACATGGGTTTTCTTGTGGAAATAACAGCTTTAAAGTTTTTTTCTACGGTTTGAAACAGTTTTAATTCTGTTTGTTCACACACATAGCATACACACGCGTAGAGTTCCCGCCCGCCAATATTGTCTTCTAATTTTTCGAACTGGATTTCATTATGGTAATTTCTCTTTATAGAAACTCCAGGTTTTATCATAATCTGTAAATCTTTTGTGTTAGAGGACTTTACATATCCGTCATATTCTCGCCCCGTGTGTTATTACCAGGGGGCCTAAATTACGGGTGCTAGCTGTAACATTTGTACATACAATTTAAACTTTGACTCAAATGTAACCTTTGCCTTATAAATGTAAGAGATATCATTTGTGGGTTTCATCGTGAGCTCGGACTGCGTGGCGCCATCAAGTGCTTCCTTTCATGGCGCCGCTATGGACTTGCGTGGGAGGAAGGTCGAGGCAATTGCCGGCGATCACGGCTAGCGATTTGCTTCTCTGCATACTTTCTACGCCGCCGACGTGTCTGCACGCTCCTTCCCGTGCGTGCTCGCGTTGCATTTCGGGATAGAAAGGGGACGCGATATATTTCGGAAGTACACCGAGGGCGGCACGAATAAAAGGGAGCTGGAATGGGGGAAGCAAGGCGTCTCAATCAATAACGATCACGAACGTTCACGCCACTCACGAAATGAATGCTGGGTATTTAATTGCTGGGGAGACAAGTTCCGAAATCGGTGGTGAGAAGAAAAGGACTCGTAAAGTTTTCGTTCGTGTCATTTCTCAAAGCTTCGTTGTTGGCGATGTTCTCGAGACCGCGACTCCGATGACTTGTGTGATTGGAAGCGAAATCTTTTTGATGCAGATAGATACGTGGTGAGAAGTGAATTTTGGTAGCTTAATTGCTTTCGATGACAAGCCATCTATTTCCCAATGATGATCTAGAAATAGAGTGATAGCAGTTTGATCATGGTCGTACCCTTTGATCAATTATATACCTAATAATTGAATTAAAGCATCAACTTACTGGATAACGAAAACGAAACGATCTACGAACGACGAAAACTTCATTCACTTTGAGGGCAGTGAAGCACTTATATAGAAATCAACGTTTATTTCAAATACTACATTATCATTAGTGAACAGTAAAATATATACATTTTAATTATACAGTTTTTAGTAAAATATATGACGAAAAGTTACAAGTATTCAAAAGATTATTATTCAAAGATGTCGTTAATACCGAAACTTATTTGGAGCTCGTTCAAACGTATTAAAGACGTAATTAATCTGAATCACCAAAGGAAACAGGTTCATTCAAATTAATGTCAAACCTATCACCCATTGTTAGTTACACATTAAACGCATCATCTGTTATAATTGTCCATCATAATACATTATCAGAAACTGATCGAAATACTCGAATCCTAATTTATCTGAAAGTATTCATCGGACAATTAGGATCGTTTTTGGGATGTATAGTTTTACTTTCTGCTTTTTAATTTGTTTCGTTTACAGAATCAGATGTCCATGAATTCCTTAATTTATCTCACGTGTAATTATTTATAACTAAATATTATTTTCATAAATATATATATTAAAAATACTGACTAAATCAAAATTATGCTATAAATGGGTGCAGTATAAAATCATTTTAATTGAAAACGTAATTATAATGACAGTGATTGTTCGGGTAATAATAGCATGAGTGTTCATGAAAAGAAGGGAACTAATGACTAGAAGTTTCAACAAAAGGAATCAGGAAAAGATTTGTAAAATGCTTGGTGTGGAGTATTTTGCTATATTCAGCGGACCTTAAGATAGGAGGAAATAAAAAATGGAGGTTTTCGTGATGTGGAGGAGAAGTAGAATGGAAAAAGTAAGCTGGGTTGACAGAAAAAAAAGCGTGAGGTTAGGTACTAGAGATGGTTGGGAAGGAGAGGGTTTTAATTAAAGTTATTAAGTGTCGATAGAGGAAATGGGTGGGCCAAATATCGACAAGAGAAGGATGGGTAAGAAAAATAATTAAGGGTAGAAAGCAAGGAAAAAGACAGAGGGAAAAATAAAGGCAAAAGATGCAAGATGACATAAAGGGTAAGTTATCAAGAAACGAAACAAATAAAAAGTAAAAATACATAAATTGAATAGGAAATATTGAAGTACATGAGCCTCACTTGTGTATGGACTACATTGATCAGCTATATCATCAATATTTTTAATTATATTAACGTTGGATAACAGAGCTTTTATATACACAAAATGTATGCCGTGTTTTCTAAAAATTTACCTATAAAGAAATTAAGCTTCGAACAATTTGAAATTATATGCATCCATAAAATATAGTAGTTAGGAAAAACTTAATTTCAAACTGCTGTATGGTATCACAATTAATTATGATTTAACAGTATACCGTTACGTATCTGTCAACTCATATTTTAATCATCTACATGAAAAGTACAACCCTTTTTTTAGTTTTAGTTTTTTATAGTTCGATTATAAATATGCTGCAATTATTATAACTTACTTTATGCAAGCAAGATCGGAGGGGTCGGAGGCTTCACGGACTCTACAACTGGCATTCCGTTTCTTTAGACACTCATTCCACGGCATCTTTGATCATCATACCAATTAACCTCTTTAATTTAAGTAGAGAAGCGAGTGTGATAGAGGACAGAAGTCAAGATGACATCATCGCTCAAAATAATTTAACCTCCATTCTAATCGTTAATTGTTGATAATCGACTTCCGACGCGTTATGACTTCTGTTCTGATTCATTTTATTTATTTCCTTGACCCTTGAAATAAAATCTGAATACATTTCTACTAACTCATTCGAGGAAATGCCTCTTTTATACTATTGTTGTAATGTACTACTTAACAACAAATTAGACCCAATCCAAAGAGGAATGTAACTGAATAACGCTTAGCCCCAAAAGCTACTTTTATCCAGATGAAACGCTGCCGACTAAATCACAGAGTAAGGGATGACATTATACAGTCGAGAAGCATCGATATATAAAAATGTGACTAATATTAAGACTGTAGAAAACATGTTAGCAAACATAATCTTTTGTTGCTTTCAACCCCAAAACTCCGGTAAGTTGATTAATCAGGGGTGAGAGGATTTCCTCTAGCAAGATACTCCTTAAAAAATGATTCATAACATTCGGATATAGCCCTGGTATCATTACAGTTTCTTTAAGTCTTTCGAAGTTGCTTTTGCTTATCTTTCCGCGTGAATAATAAAGGAATTTGCACTCAGGGTGCCCATAACTCAAGGGCGCTTCAGTACTTACCCAAGATGGCTTACAGCGAAGACCCTTTTTACGACAGAGATATACTACTACTGCTATAGTAGTATATATCTGTGCTTTTTACAGTTGATCCTTAGACCCATTCGTAGATCTTGAAAATCGGTATCTTGGTTGGAATTTTCAGTTCAGAGCCATCATTCACTAATTGGAGTATAGCCATTACCCCTCTTGTAATTTTAATAAATATGATTTGGGGTAATTAAGCAAACCTTTTCTCATGGCAACGAATTTACCTGTCTTCAAAACTCCATGTCAAACTTGAGCTTAAATTTTTCATCAAGTATGAGGAAGTGGTAAATGATAAGTTTTCTTTTCATGCCCACCATTTATTGCATATGCTGAGAGTTACCTTTGGTTTTTAGACTGAACTGCTATCTCCAATCAATGAAATGTATTTACTAGACAACAATAAGATTGCTACATCCTTTTGTCTTAAATTCAATCATGATCTCATTGGGTCTATTTGATATTAACAACTTGACTCAGATTTTTACTATCCAATAACAAAATGAATGGAAAATATATTAAAATGTTATGACAATCTTCTTGTGTGTACTGTGGAAGTTATGAAGTTTCTCTCCATCATGTAAAGGGTGAAAGGTAACTTTGTATGCAAGATCATGTACCTAGGATATTCCAAAGGCAAAAGTCTGACAAGTCCATTGTTTTAGGAAATTCCACTCCATCCATTCAAAGTAGTCTCTGCTACTAATTCAAATTACATAAATGAATTTTCTACAATGATGCACTCTGAAATACCATGTGGTATATGGCAGGAGAAAGACGAATGAAAATAAGAGCTGCTGATATTTGAAATGAACTGTAGGTATCAGATTCTTAATTTGATATTATTACATATACATTTTCTTGATTAGATCAAATTTAAGCGATTATTTTCAGGTAAAAACTTGTATAAAAAGGAATTAAATAACTGCTAGAAAAAGTTAAGCATTCTACAATGAAATAATGCATATCATAATAGCAAAAATAATGTTATCAAATGTTGCAAAATCAAATATGGCTAACACATCTGTTAGAGTGATTATCTTTTTGAAAGAGGAGAAATATTGGTAATAACTCCTTGCTTTAAAAGAATATATATGGTGATTATTAAATCTTTACTCTGATGAACAGAAAATTATTTTTAATAATAAAAGGAATGCTGAAGACTACAACAGTGAGTTGTATCCATTGATGGTAAGTTTGATCCATTGTAGTAACTTTACCACAATAAGTTTCTTGTTGTATATTTAAAAATACATTAAATTCTGATGATTAGAACAAATTTTTATAATATGCTCAGGTGTAAGTCTCAAAACTCCAAGTAAAAAAAATTAAAACATAAAAACTTCTCCAGGACATGAATCCAGGTTTTTTTCTCTTTCCACGCATATTCTCTAACCTCTAAACTGGTGGTCCAAACAAATTGCTCTATTGTGAAGAGACTGAAGACAAAAAATGTCTAGCTTTTCTACTTATTTTTATTATTAAATTTTAATAATACTAACAAATCAATTAGCAAGCAACTATGTCATAACTGCACTTATGAAATTTGTATTGAGCATCTTAAATGATTGGGAATACACCAGCTATTAATTTAAATTCGACCACATAATTGAAAGTTTTAAAATTTTCCTGGATGAATTTCCAACAAAATTGAAAGCTAGAACAATTAAATTTTAGTTCCATTTGCAAATGATAATTTAGATTAGGGAGAGTTTTTGGAGAATTAGAACCACTTAAAGCAGATAATTTTCCTTTATTGGGCATGTTTTATGTTACAGCTTGTAAAGCACAAAGCCAAGATATTCACGAATATGAATATTTATTTATGAGTATTTAAGACATGTATAATAGAAGGGAAACTACGAAAAAACTCATTGCATTTCTGGATTCCAAAAAACAAAACTGCAATTTTCAATTTTTTCACAATCTCCAAACGAATTCAACCAGCTGCATGGCAAGACAAAATCCTTGATATGCATTAATAAATTTCATTCAAGGGAATGCCTTCTGTCAGCAACTTCCCTCATCGCCATTCGCATTATAACATACAGCACAAACCAACACATTTTTTCAGTATATCATTTATTTTTCATGTCCTCAAATACTTGGAATCATAAAATCTTGGTATACAACTAACTATGTCTAATTGATGACGGTAAAAACAAGCTGGAGTGGCCAAACATACTAAACAACATATCTCATGCAGATCGAGTTTTCTTAAAAATCTTACACATAGCTGCCTCCAACCTTTGAGTTCTCCCTGGGCACCGTCTCAATGCCAGCAGCGTGACATCAAAAATTGCACCTCCAACAGAACACATACTAGGCCAGAGTATGCCTCATCTAGATATCAATATTCCCTCTTTTTTTAAAACTTTTCCTTTTAGATGACAATGATAAAATCGTCCTTGTTACAAGAGAAACCCTCCCCTCTTCCAGCTAAAATTTTTACAAGGGTAGCCACCTTCCACTCCAGCTATGGCAGTGTATGCAGGCAGGAAGATGGATAGGAAGGGGGGAGGGTCTCAACAATATTTACTTTTTATGGGTGGAGAAAAACTTTCAAAAGTCTGTGTAGAGAGCAGAAAGGGAAGAATTCTCGAAAAAGAAAGTCGATCAGGGGTTAAAGGGGAGGGGAATTAAAGAGTGGGGGAAAAGAGCCATGGTCAGGTTGGCCTCAAACCCCCAATATGAAATCAGTTCACAATAATTCTTCCAGACCTTTTACCGCTAAACGCTTATCAACACCCTCCCCTGCCATGACACTTCATAACTCTGGAATGAATTTTTTTTATTTTTCTTTTTGGATTGGCACAAACCAGTCTATGGCATCCTTCCCAATTTTCCCATCCTATCTTCCTGCTCACATACTTCCCTCTTTCCCCGAAATATATCTTAGAATAACCATCCTCTCCCTCTTATTCTTCATCACCAACACACCCACACACTGGCTGAAAAAGTCCATGTTGAGCATCCTTATTTTCTTTAATACGGCTTCCACTTAACGATACAGGTGGCTTTCTAATAAATTTCATTGTACATATGAACAATTACAATACTTTCATACTTGACAAATCACTCAACCATCTGAAATGTTAACATTCATCAAATACTGTATATTAACACAAATTGAATAGTATAAAGGCATTACAATAATAACACGGTTGAGTGCTCATCCTAAAAAAAAAACACAAATTTTTAAAATGTGTGATGAAATTCATTCTCTCTTTCGGTCATTGCTACAAATTTGCTGTATAAATTTGTTCTCTCTTTTGCTTTGGTAATGAGCAGCACCAAAGCTAAAAAAACTTATTTTCTTTTTGTTAAAGGGATGATGAAATATAGCACTACTTACAATGGAACACCGTCCAGCTCTCTCTCCTCTAGTAACTATTCTCTGGGTAATATACTATAAAATCCTTTCCAATACTTCCCCTCACTCAAAAGACTTGCTGGTCTAATAATAATAAAAAATGCGAGTCTTTCAAACGATCGTTTCACCTGCATTCCTTTTTTTTTAAGCTATTCACTTCACTTCACAAGATCCTTTCTTTCTTACTCCCCAGTCAACTTGACAAAGTCCATCGTGAAAAAACAAGAATCAACACATTTCTTTGGGTCACATTTCATATTATTTTGAGCCACATGGAAAATCACATGAAGATTTGGAACAGCTAAAAAAAAAATACTTCGCTAAACCTTTTCTGACACACCCTCCGACTCCCACCAGGGCTAAGAACTATGGTATCTACACGATTGTATAAAATATACTCAATAACATTTAGAAGGCATAGTGGAATGAACATCGGGAATAATAGCTTTGTAAAACACATTCTGCAGTTAAAATCCGATTTTAAAAAATTGGAAAAATCTTCAAGCCTACCACAACAAACTAAGATTGCATAAAATTGTTTTTTTGTTAATCCCTTCCCATTTATCGTACACACTTTATTTAAAAAGCTACACAAACTGCTTTCAATATTCTTACAAATGTTATATAAAAGAGGGGACTGCATCACGATTTGAAACCTAAAAATTCATTTAAGAGAGAACCACATTGCCAAAATGGAGAAATAAATTTTTTGTTTGGTTTTAGTTATGATTCGGGATGACCACTGTAGGTGGGGTGGAAATCTAGTGAGTTAAGCAGCAGCACATCACACGACACACACATGCACACACAGTCAGACAACGAGTGAGGAGAGAGGATAGGTAGGTCGACACATTCACGATGTACTCTTCACACCTCTTCGCCGTTCACGTTGTTACAGAGCTCAACAATTTCACTTTGTTTCTTTTTCTTCCTTTTGCTTGTTCTCCTCCACGTCTTTTTCAGCATCCTTCTCATTTTCGCCCTGTAAAATAATCACCTAGTCAAATGCTTTTTACAAACTTAATACCATTTCAAGTTGAACATTCTGCATCATCTATCATCAATCATTCTCTAAGTAACAATTAATTTATTCATTATATCATATGAGTGGTTATAAGAATTATTATATCTCTTTTAATAATCTAAGATTTAAGCAGATTTATCTGGAGGATAATATAATCTAAGGAGATTGTATAATGCAGAGAACAAGATTAGGAGTACATATTATAGCGGCACATTGCAATTAATATTAAAAAATGAATGAGACTAAACAATAGTCGATAAATTGTAACTTTATAACACTTTTTGTTATTGAAGTCATAGGTTTTAGAGAAATATTTCTTAAAATTTTCAATCCTAATAATCCATAAATTTTGGATAGTTTTTTTTAACACCATTAACTGTTGTCATCAAATCTGGGATTGTTTAATAGAATAGTAATATAGAATAGATTTAAATCATTGAAAATTATGATTTTAACACCCAGCTCATCAAATTCTCAACGCAAATTAATGATCTAACACATAATCAAAATATCTGATTTCAAATAGTATCTTCTTTCAATATATAAAATTTACTACAATTGCTAAACAACAGATGTAAATTGCAAGAATTCAGTGAAAAATTATCATATGTACTAAGTTGGCATGTAAGATTTTATGGCCAGCATAAATCAACCTCAAAGATACTATTATTTGATGTGTTTGTCATAAAACACGACTAAAATGACCATGGACGGAATACTTCATTCACTTTCAATTCAAGTATAAAAAAATCTTCAAAACAGTTCAGAAATTCTTAAAAATATTATGACATTCTATAGATTTTGTATTGTAAATTAACTTTACTCTTTGTAGTAGTGAACTGACATGTAAGAAATCATAGAATCAGATTCATGCAAAATCTTTGAATTCTTATATCACTTTCAATTAATAAATTTAAATTATCTTCCTATCAACTATTGGACATTTAAACAATACATCAAGTAACTACCAAATCTTAATTTGAAAACGAAAATAATTACTTCAAATACAGCAGCTCAAATTTGGAGATACAGGCTAGATAAGATTTATTTGATGGAAAGATTTCTGACGCATGATAGAAACATATGACTTTACTATTAGATAATATGTACAATGATATTTTAATTATTTAACAGTACCTTCTCTTTCTCCTTCTCTATGTCCTTTTCTGTTTCCTTGTCTCCTTCCTTCTCATCCTTCTTCTCTTCTTCCTTTCCCTTTCCATCAGCTGCCTTTTCTTGGGGTTCTGGCTTGGGGAGGTGGCTGTTCAAATCCAATGTCTTGCACATATCTTCCCAATCAGGGTAGCACCTAAGTAAAACAAGGATCAAACATTACTTTGATTTGCCAGATTCTTTTTTTTTTGGTGATTAATTCTTAAATTTGTGGGAAAAAAACCTTCAAACTCTTTGCGTGCTGCAAAACAGTATCAAATTTAATAATTAAGTGACAAAAAAGGTGTAAAAAGAGGAATGGAATTTACCATGGTGAAAAATGATATCTAAGAAACCATTGAGAGGCCAAAAATAATTATTTCCAGGTTAATGAAAAAATGTTTTCTGAACCAAATTCTTCGGAGATGAAATATTATTTTACTCAAGTTTCAAAAGAAAATTCTAGACAATGGATTTGTCTCATTATTGTGAATTACTATTAAATAATTTAAAGTATTCGAGGAAAATAGATGCACAAAAGGCATTCAGTGAAAATTGAAAGTGAAAACAAAAACTAGCTGTGGAAATCAATCATTACTATTTGCAGAAGACTAATGCATATATAGATAAATTCAATTTTAAAATAACTTTAAATTGGTTTGTTTCCAATTATAAGTTCAATTCAAATTTTATTATCAAGAACAAAAATTTAAAAAGCACTAAAAAGTCATGATATAAGTTTGATTTTTTCAGTTTGTTTTAGGATTGCTTTGTCATGCCTAGAGATATAATGTTTCACAATTAACAGCTTACCTCTCCTTCATTCTGTTGACGAGCCCAACCAAGTTTGCGCAGTTATCCTGCATGTAATCTCTCAGGACAAATTCCTGCTCCTTGTCAAAGAAGTAAATCTGGGCTAGGTTTGCAAATGCAACAACATCCAGCTAGAGGAAAGAAGAGAGAGATTTGAATTTCACAGTTCAGATAGTCAATTAGCCTAAAAGTATTTATATGCTAACGTCTATACAAGATGAAAAATAAGGAGAAAATTCAACAAATGTTCATAGAGTTCATAGAATGTTCATGATTACTAGTCTGCATTATTATTTTAGAATATAGGTACTGATTTGTAATCTGAATGAAAATCCGTTTTCATGGCAATTACTTATGAAGCCATAGAAATTTGGCATTGGACACTTGCAGAAAATTCAATGTTAAGGTCCTCATTTTTATATTCTAGATGCTTCTTGTATATTGATGATTATATTTGAAAATACACACTTAGAATTTTAGTTATAGAGAAGCATTGTTGTAGTTTGAATTACATATTTCTTTCCTAATGAATTCCTACCAATGCCTTTTTTAATCCTAATTAATATTATCTAATAATTTTAATATAAGAATCTATTATTAATACGTTTTAATTAACATTATATTTGAGTGATCATTATTTTTCAATTTCATTTGGGTTTAATTCACCCAAGATTATCTTTAGGATTTACAATAAAGAGAAGTCATTGAACTTGGAATATGTATGAAAAAAGTAATTACCACAGTTGGCTCATCTCCAAAGAAGAATGGTTTATCAGCAAGGACATCCGAAAGAACTTTCAGGTCCCTCTTTCCCATATCCATGATTTCCTCGGGCTTGTGAACACCGATTCCATGGGCTTTTACCTTCTTAGCTCCCTGTCAAAAAAGAGCGTTAGGTATTATATAAGAATCATCTCTTGCATCTTTAATTTTGAAATTAAATAATTATAAAAGATATGACTATACCTTGCGACTGAAAGCAAACTTGAACAGGAAGTTCAAGATAACTTGTGGAATCTTGGTTCCATAGCCATGCTGAAGATTCATCTTGTATCCCTTGAGGACACTTTCAGTGTTCTTAGATCTCCACCATAGAACGACCCTTAAATATTTAAAACGACTTTAAAATGCTGAATACTTTTACAATGGATGTATCACTTACACTATCTTGTTAAGAGATTTTTTAAGGATCTAAAGAATGTTTCTAGGATTCATTTTGATATTTTAATTTCCAAATTGGTAATTATTAAAAAAAGAATAAATTTACTTCTTCAGTCCACTTGACAATCAACTATGTAAAATATATTGTAAGAAACTTTTGAAGAATTCAAGTGAGACAAGTCCATAAATCTTTGTAGATAATGGGTCAAAAAGAACAGCAACATCAATATATTGTATGCTCCAATGATAATTAAATGAACTACCTTGATAAGTTCACTTTATTATGGTAGTATTAAAATTCAATGTAATTTTAGTATTGCTGAAAATAATAATTCATTACTTCAAAATTTCTTACTTATAATTTAAATATCTCCAAATCTAACATGTAACTTTTGTTATTCTTTGGATATATTGATGGAGTAACTACAAACACTCACATGACCAGGCTGTTCTCAATCATGGAAATAAGAGCATGGGAGATGCTCTTATGATAGTTGTTAAGGCCTGCATCCAAATCCTTGTCAAATCGCTGAGCCAATTCCTTCAGAATGATGGTGCTGTCGGCTATCTCCTCACCATTCAGCTCAATGAAAGGCAGCTGTCCCTTCTTGGAGCGAAGCTTCATCTTGTGGTCAACATTCTGAAACAACAGAATTGAAAAATTAATTCAATTTCAAAATAGGTTATTTAATTCACCAACAAATAACTATTTATCTAAAATACAGGAATTCTTGATGAAGGTGGAAATTTCACCAATGCACAGTGATTCTTTATTCGAGCATTTTTTCAATTAACATCTTTAAAAAATTTTAACTAAACAATGTAGGCAAGTTTTTTGGCGGCATTTATGGATGCAATTGTTTTACGATATTTTTTAGGCACAACAATGTCTCCATTATCTCAATTTCTTTTGCAGCTCTGAGGTAAATAGACGTTACACTGTAAGTACAAAGAACTTTTTTTCCTAATAATGAAGAAATTGCGTACATATTATGGCACAAACAAACCAGATTGCTTCTTCCATGTCCCAATATGAACAATTTCATATTTCAAATATTATTTATCACGTACAATTAGTAATATCCCTTTATTATAAAGATGCTGTTCAATGCCTATCTTGCGAATCAACCAAATAATAAAAGATAAAAAAATCAACTTTGGCAAACGCCTACAAGAGCCAAATTTTTTTCGTATTATCTTTTCTCGGTTTAGTACGTCAAAAGTATTTTTTACAAACATTTCGTAATATTTATGCATTGCAATGTCTGTTTGGTTCGTTTCTTGCTTATACGACATTGGAGGTGTTCTTGTATTCCTCATCCCCGCCAACGAAATTTTACGGTGGACTGAGAAGCCGATGGAGGGAGATCTCAAACTGGGCTTCGTTTAAAATAAACTTAAATTAAAAAGTTAAATGAAAGATTCAGGTCTATGGTTGAATTGACGGGTAGTAGAGTCGGAAAAGACAACGAGTAGTAAAATGACTGGTAGAGAATAGCAACCAAAACATCTTAGCGTAAGAAGCATTATTTTCGGTTTATTATTGTCTATTTATAATTTAGCCAACAATAATTGTCGTCTTTCATTACCCACATGTATATGGGAAGTAAAAGAAGTTTATATCTTCGGAGGATGGCGGAGGATCCACATTTTTCAGCAAAGCACATTTCGAACGTTTATGAGAGATCCCCTCGCACGAAGCGACACGCAGCGGGAAAGAGCCGAACGACCGGCGGCGAGTAGCCATGGCAACAGGACCAAAGGAGCACAAGGGATGAGGTGAGGACATTCGGTAGTTAGAAAAGGGAGGAAGACCGACATCTCTCCTCTCGTCCATCGCGAAGAGACGAGGAAAAGCGAGTACTATGCAGAACAGATGGGAGATCGAGGCGGAGGAAAGAGATGGCGGAAAAGAGAAGCTTCTGTTCTGGAAACGACAAATAGAGCAACAGAAAACGGAGCAGATCCATCCAAGTCTGTGGGGGTGGAGGAAAGTTGGAGATTGAGGAGGAGTTAGTGAGGAATGGGAGAGATGACTACTACACGCCGGGCACGGCACCCGCTCCCCGTATTGATCCAATGCAGCAGACGACGTTGGTGGGGGAAAAGGGGGCAGACGCCGAAGTGGGGTGGACGGAAGGGAGAAGTGGCCCTCGCGTTATCCCCGAGGCACACCTTCGGTCCACGCGCCGTGGCAGCCAACGACCGGAGTTAATGGGCGGTGCATGGATGGGATAACATCTCTGAGAGATTTTGAATCCGTTCGAGAAAAGATGGAAAATTTAAGCTCACTCCGGCGGGAAATGCAAAAGAACTCAATTTAGTAACGCGCGGTAGGTACTCCATAAATAAACGGCTACCCTCCACGAATTACCGACGATAATAGTTTTTGAAGGCGGAGAACCAGGTAACTGACGCGCAAACCACAATGAAACACCTTCATAATAATATAAGTGGATGAATTGAAAACTAAATACAATGTATGTTTGGTAAACATTTGAGTCAAACCTAAAAGAAATAGGTGGAAAGCATTCTGCCTGCTAGATGGGCTACCTAGCGAAGATGATTCCTCAATAATGCATACGAGGAAATCATGAGGTCGTAACTCGATTTAGGGGAGGCGATTGTCAGCACAAAATTTTAGCCTCGTAATTTTTTCCACCCTCGGATCGAGCTGTGTTACTGGGGATTTCGTTCGGAGAAGGGATTTAAGACGAGAAGAGGGGGGAAACGAGAGGGTCGATTGAATAACGATGAACCCTCTGACAGGATATGGCCGGTAACACATCCACATCATGGCACACTAAAATTCTGCCCATCGCATTTCGAGTCGAACTGATTTTTTTCCTAGTCGTCGAGGGGAAAGTGATGCTTCGGAGAAAAAATCGGATAGGGCGGCGCCGTATTATAATGAGCTATGTATACACCGCGCCATTACGTAACCCTCGGAAAATATGAAAAAAGTGGCGGAAGAAAGAACCGCCATGTTTGGATTTCAATTACAAGCACTCAGACGAGGGAATGAAAGAGGGGAGAGCTAAGAGAGGGAAGTATTGGAATAGACGGCGGGGGTGGGGTTATGCAAAGCTCTTCAGGAAATCCCACAGAAAAAAGTAGACTTTCTCTGTGAAAACTACCGCAAACCCTTCCTTGAGCCACTGCCATTCCAAACAAAAACATAAGGTCGAGGATTTCACGTGATTATGCAAAAATTCCATTGGGAATGAGTTCCGGTAGCTCCTTTTGTTACGGCCGATATACGTTGTTGCATTTTGGGATCATTTTAATGGAAGGCACCATTGGCCGAGAGAGAGAATGGCAAATATTTGCAAGTTCTATGGGGTGGACGTTGTGTCGTAGTCATGTCGACGTTCTTGAGGATTAATTCTGGCACCAAGCCGAGAGCATAGAAAGGAAGAGGAATCGGCGAGGCGTTGTTATGGAGAAAGAACGGCGTGGTGAGGCGAAGAATGCGACGAGAGGACTTGTTAATGACGCTGTACTCTGAGGATGGAAGTATGAGTAAGGTCGGCAACCTGGTCGCTCCATATTAGGATTAAAGCGATGGAAAGAGTCCGCGTGAGAGTTTGGCACGAAAGACGTCGCATACGCGAGGGTAAATGAGGGCTGTTGCAGGGTCTCCGCGTGCGGAGAAAGGGGAGGGATGTTAAATCAAAGTAGAATAAATTCATACGATTTCACAGATCCGTTTCTTTTGAAATTGAGAGTAACAATTCCAGGTGGGGCTTATGGATAGCATACTTTAAAAATGTGTGAGCTTTCTCCCCGCATGAGAAATCCATTCCTAAATATGCACTAAGAAATTAAAAAATTTTGTCCACAGAATTATACTTTGTATAACCACTATTCTGTGGGCTGTAAATTTTAATTTCTTAGTGTATTTTTAGAACGAAGTTCCACAAGATCTCGTTTGAGAATATTGATTATAATTAAAATCTCTTCCTTTTTCTTCGATAAAAAGAAATAAAGAACAGAGGAATCACAAGGCATAATATGCCAAAATACCACTGGAACATTCGTTCAAAAGCAAAGATATTTGAAAGATGGCGTTGAGAAAACGGTGGCCTTCCAAAACGACAGCTTTTTATTCGTCATTACGACAGATGAGAGAACATTCAACAACTCTATTGACTCCAAATCGTATCTTCGCAATCTCAGCGATGGATTTTGATTCAGCTTGTGCATATCTGTGTGGCTTTAGTCCGCAAGGGGTAACATGGCGTGGAAAGACAGCTGTGACGATGGGCGCGCACGCCAACCGATGGCGGGAAAAGTTTTACCGGGAGAAACAGCAATGGCGGAGTGGGTCGAGACCTAAGAGGGTCGAAAATGGGGGAAAGCGTGCCAACAGCTGCCTCCACGCCGCTACCACCACCGTATTCAGCCAAACGTGCACACACAAACTTTCTGACCTCCCACCCCAAGATTCTATGCCTCCCCTTTGCCGTGCCATATCCTCCGTCCCACGAAATGGGTTACAGCAGCTGCACTATGGTCCCGAAAAATCGAGAGGGCAATGTCATGAGAGCGAGGAGATTGGATGAAGAACAATGCCGCCGAGAAGCACGACCGCGTCCCTCACGCGTTGCCGCGTTGGGTAAGGCAGGGACGACGCATCACGCGATGAAACTGTCTCGCTTTCATTTCCTAGACGACGGGACTCTTTGTTTTTATTTTCCTACCTCTTTGAAATAGTAGGGCAAAAAGGAGTTCGGACCATAATGGTTTACGTCGCGAAATAGGTGTTGGGGTCGACCGATAGGAAATCAAACAATCATACCTTTGGGAGGTCTAAAAAAAATAAGAGCGGAAACGTCTTTCGGTAGCAACAGTCCATCACCAGTGGGAAACTGGACGATAAAAGTAATTGAATTTCCCTTCACTTAATTATTATTTAACGAAAATTTAATCATTAGGAAAAAATAGTAAATAATGCCTTCAATCAGAGTATGATGGCAGTTCTCCAAATTGAAATTCGAAATAAATAAAATTTCTGTTTTTTCTAAATAAATTGCATTACCTCAAGAAATGCAATTACCTTCAAGAAATAGACAAGTAGGATGTTTTCGAAGTATAAGTTGAATCATCAATATCTGCCGAGAAAATTCAAAGATTCTTACAGGGCTTCCTTTTTATGGAATTTCACGGTTGAGATTAAAATTGAAAATTAATTTTTACGTTGAACAATTACGTCAACCTTTTCGTAAGTCGACTAAATTAGAAATAAAATAAATCAATCTAACAACAAAATCCGATATTATGAAAAATCTCCAAGTATTTTTACACGGGTTAATCGTTATAAATGACAAACAAATTACATTACACATAAACTATGTAGACTAAATAATAAATTGAATGAATGGGCCGTTTTTGTGTCTTGTTCAGCAAAGAATTCAGCAATTTAGGCTCGCAGGTCAACCAAAGGAGTGCAGATAACCATGACCACCATGCATCTTTGCCAGTCTAAATCAGTCGCTTAATGAAAGATCAATGCAGTAGTATTTTAAATAAACGCTTGTCAGGCTATGAGGGACAGTGAGCCCCTGAAGTAATGTAGGGGAGTTAAGTGATGGTGCTTAGAAGTTTCATTTGAGACGTGTGGGCGCCCTCATACCGATTTATAGCATTGAGGGTAATTGAAAGAAGAAAAAAATACCGAGAAAAACGGTTTAATTTTTTGTACGGTTTTATTTTCTAATTCTGTGGGTTTCCAACGTAATTGCTGAAGATTATACCTATTTATGCCTCCTATATCTGAAAATAGCCAAAATAAAAAAAAATTTTATGCCTCCAATTCCTAAAAATTAAATGATTTCAAAGAAGCCGTTTCAATGTTATGGCTTATTTAAACTAATGTCACCAACATCGTAATGGAAGAATATAGAAGCTACAATCATTTTACTGTTAAATTGCTAATCTAAATCTTACTATTCCTCACCATATTTCATTTGGAGGTTATCCACGTGCGACGTACTCTGCGAACTTCTTTCAACTCAGACTACCTCAACGCGGATCAAAGAGGATTTCCAATCAGGCGATTCAGATGAGAATCCCGGGTCATAAACAAGATCTCGGGCACGGAAGGAGGGCTCGAGAAGATGACTCTCTCATTAGCGACGACTACTCATGCACAGAGAAGCAGATGCCTCGGTGCAAGGAGAGCAGGTAAATTAAAACCTCGATTCTCAGACCGAGAAGACTTTGAGGTTAAATAAGAGCGGATTACGAATCGTTTTACCCGCACTGTCTCGGAATTGCAGACACCGATCGCGTTTTTCCACCACCACCGATGAGTAGGAGGGAACGATAAGAAGTCTCTCTTCAAAACTGCCAACACATCAGCGCCTACGTCTTCACTTTATATTCCCGAACACCTGTACCATTAATCAGGTATTCATTTTCTGTTATTTCGTCAAATCCGATAACATAAACTGCAATGATTCCCCCATCCATTTTTCAGTAATCTACAACTATGAGATCCACAGATGCTTCAAGTATTCCCGTCTCACCTGTCACATGGCATGTTTTCCTCTAATATCACTAAGAAAAGAATTATTAATGATAGTTTATTATCTTAGTGAGTGTTTAAGAATGGCGTTCCACCAGATGTCATCTGACAATGAGACTATTAATTAATTTTCCCTCCCTTTTACCGGGGAGCCAAAACTCTACCTTGAGAGAATAGATTTAAACAACAGTTATGTACAGTCCTGGCCAAAATTAACGCAGCACCAGCCGCAAGGATCGCTAGTGAGGTGCTGCGTTAATTTTGGGCAGAAGTGTACATACATACGATTAATAGAGAAATAAAACTTGTGTTGAAGAGAGATTGTAACCCTTGTAATAGCATAAGAAGCTCAGATTTATCGTAGAAAATTAGATAAAAGGCAATATTTAACTAATAAAGCCAATATAAATTCTTAGGCAAGTTTCCTCTAATACGTGATGAAAATTAACCACTGTCTATATTATTCCAACAACATATCTTTGAAAATTCTTAACAAAAACCTTTCCAAGAGAATTGCTTTAACCCTGCTCAGACAACTTGACTATCGACGGAGAAATGTGGAATAAGGTAATTTGAATCTAGAAATGTAAGACCGTCGAGGCAAAAGCATGAACCTATCGCGCCCCGGGTAACGAAGGAGAGACTACGAAAAATAAACGACTCTGAACCTATTTAACAAAGAAACCAGGTTGTTGCAGTGGGACAAGAAAGCGGGTTGATCGGTAAAGAAATACTTAAAGAGTTCAAACCCTTCTCGTGTGTAAAAACCGCAAGGACAGCCGTGTTCGATCCACATTAATTGTGCACCGCAGCCGATAGGGTACACGGATTGTAACCCACATACATGCTCCGCGGATTAACCCAATTTCCTACCTTTCCAATCCCTCGACTCTTGGGCCACCCGCGCGACACAGCTGCCCTCGAATAAAGAACGCCAAGAATCTCCCATTCCTGGGAAAGCAATTGCTTCGATGACATGCTAATGGAAAGTACATGAGGAGAGTGCAAGAGCGAGTACGTTCTAGCTCAAAGGAAATGTAAAATAATCGCAGAGGCGGTAACCTACTTGGTCATTACCCTTTAAAATGACGCAGATTTGCACCGCACGTGCATGATATATATTTTATCGACCATGACGTTTCTTTGCAGCGACACGCTGACCGCAGACGACAGAATATCGAATGTCGGACGTTTGCGAGTCGGCGTAATAAATATGCGGCAAAGTAAATACGAATTGCAACCGACGGAATGCTTCGATGGATGGGGGCAGAAGTAGCAGTCCGAAATTAAGAGTAATATAAAATCTAAATTTATCGAGTTTAATTCGTCCATATGCGGTACCAAAGGCTCTCTTTTAAAGTATACGTAGAAAATTTAATTTAAAGTTGGTAATTTCTGATGCCAGACATCGTTAGGAGGACTTCTGGGCATGAGTAAATTTGAAGTAACCAATGCGAAAGAGTGGTAGAATTTTACGAATAAATAGATGTTATATTCCTATTAAAATATCTTTACCAGTGAGCCACTGATTCAATAAATATAAAAATGTAATAAAAATTCTGAGCATATACAGCGTCAAATTTTGCTGTCTAAATACACGCCAGTACAGGATATAAGTTTTTATTATTTTGAAATGAAATTCGATAGTATGAATTCGATCCTGAGCATAGTATTTTCCTGTGTAGGATAGATCTGCTGTTTGAAGCCCCTATGAGAATTAACTCCACAACATCTGTTAGTATTCTCTTGGCAAACAGGAGAGCATGTTCCCTTGGAAACAAAGGGTAGCTCAGCCCAACGCAAACACTAACCCCACCCATTTAAAGCTCCATCCTATTCCTCCTTGCAGTTTATAGATGAGGAATGCTCAAGGACTGATTTATTGTCAAGCAACGACCAGCTCGATATTTATTCACCCGCACTTAAGACGTAGTGTAATATTCATAACGGACAAACAGTAATTTTCAGTGGATTTTCAGCGGATTTTCAGCTTTATGCCATTTCTAAATTTAAAACTACTACGAAGAAAATATTCGCGTAGATCTGTGTGTGGAAAAGAACAAAAATAAATAACAAATAAGAGAATCTAAGTTATTCTGCACCAAAGTTTGAAAGCAGGCCAAAGCCGAATTCCTCGGATAACCGAGATTCTTTCGCGATACAAACCGCGAGGACACCTTTGGAGACACTGAAATCGCGAGAATATTCTTAAACACGAACTTAAAAAGTGCGCAAAATTCTCTGAGCCATAGGACGCAGTTTCCTCGCAGCGAAATGACCTTGAGGTCGCCCTTTATTCATCGAAGAACGAGAGTGTCGGCAGATCCACAGGTCTGGAGAAGGAGCATCCAAAACACTTGGAGATTCTTCACACGCCATCTCTTCCACCCCCAACGCTGGATGAGGACGTCCTCAGATTCGTAAATGAAGCCGCATTCTCCCTTCCTGCAACCTTGCTTCTCCTTGGCGCCCATTCTTGCGCCTCTCCCCTTCGCCTTGTTTATGTTTTTCATCCCAACGACCGTTTGCAACGAGTGCGAGGGGGGATTTGAGTAGCATTAGCAGCAAAGGAAAATCGCAAACAAGTCGATCCAGTGGATTGGGCGTGGCCAAGGAAATGGTGAGTGCTTTGAAGAGTCTCGAGAAAAGTGGAAATCAAGTAAGAAGGGTCAACTGTGTGTATAGGAGAGGGAAGAAAGTATTTGCGAAGAAATGGGCTGAGAGGATAAGAGTTTTTCTCCTAATGTCTGCCATGTCTGGGGCTCTTCCATTTCCCCATTTATCTTCCAGCAAAAGAGTGAAAAGAAGCCGAATCGAAAGTCTTCACTACATATATAATTTGCTATAATTTTAACCTCAATTTCTCCGTTTTTTTCGTCACGTTCGCTGCATTAAAATAAGTTTCGTATGTAAACATCAAAACAACAAAAACCTGCTCTGATAATATCGTAGTAAAACATCAATGACTGTCTTGAATTCGTTTGTTATATTATTAACCTGAGATAATCTACAGTACAATTCACTTATTTAAGCGATAAATGTTAGTTTCAGCGCTTAATCTGAAACAAAAACTAGATACAATCAAATAAAAGAAAATGTAAAGAACAAATAATGCTGGCAGAATTATTTTATATTGAACCGTAATTAATGGAGAATAGACTGATTTCCTTTCCCTGACTCTTATCTTTTGAGCATCTCCGGATTCCTCCGAGTTATAAGCGAAATAAGAATGAGAAAGCTCCCAGAAAGTGGGAGTGGCTCTAACGTAGATCAATTCTAAGGGATGATTCGAACTGCTTGTGTGTGCCGTTCTTCCAAGATCGCTCCCCACAGAAGATTACGGCCTCCACAGCATCCCTCCCATCGAATCTCAAGATGATATCCTCACGGAGATGGTCTCTTCCTTTCATTCGAATTTTTGTGAAAAGAAGGAATTTCACGCAATTTTCTCGATATGAAAGGAGTGTCCGATGCCCTCACTTGAAGATTTCTGAAGAACGAGGAGAGAATACTCGTGGATGATGAAGTCAACGAACTCCATGTTTACTAAGCAGAAGGCATTTACTCGCACGCTTTCTGTTTACTTCGTTTTCCCACTTCAATTTGCAGATCTAATTCCACTGACAATTGAATGGAAAAATTTGAATGATAGAATCCTGATTTTATATGAAAATAGACTGCCTAATCGGTATTATCTAAACCTGTGACGACCATACCACTTAAGTATCTAATAGTTACTATGAGCAGTCTTTCTAAAAGGGAATCTAAGGTTAGAATTGAAAAATATATGAAGCAATGAAGCTGCTGAAACAGCTTACGAGGAACGTTTTTATCCTTTCTCAATTTGAAGATAAACAAAACATGTTAACAAGACCGGAAAATTATTCTAATTTAAAAAAGAAGTCATTAAAACTTGAAGGATTCCTCAAAAGACATTTCCAATTGTGTATCTTCATTTATTGATAAATTTTTAATAAAAGATATAAAACCGTTTCCAAATATTCATGAATCATTATGAACCCAATTTAGCAGTTGTGGATATAACAGAATTTAACTTCCTCGAGAGATCACCGAAAATCGTTCGTAGTCACCGATCTCAAGGGAGGCGGGGGATACTGACTCAATGATGCTCAACACATCCGTTGAGGTAAATCAGCGGTCATCGACCGCCGGAATGCATTTCCGTGTGAGATCCGTCGATCGAGATCTTTCCATATTTTCCACTTTCCTTGCCAACCGAGTGGCCATGCGAGGATCGTTACCGAAAGTAAGAAACCGTGACAAATTCTCTCGCTAATCTAAAATAATAGACTTCCCTCGCTGCATTGGGATCTCGCGATGTATCCCGACAATTAACGCGGTTCCTCCAAGCGGAAACCAATTACGCCTCTTTCACTCAGCGACTCCCGAAAGCGCTTTCAACGGATATCTAATCGGAAAGAAACTGGAGCGGATGCATAAATAAATAAAAGCAGGCTCTGATCAAACTTTGACAATAAAGGATGAAAATAAGTGAAAAATAACTAAATGACTGGGATTCGAACCCAGGTCTCTCACTTTTCGAATAAGAAAACTTCACAATTTCCCCGCTTAAGAATAGACTTTACGATCGGTTTCGACTGAGTCGCCACCGTCGTAAAATATATATTTGTGTGAAAATAAAGAATTTCTTTTACTTATTTAAATCACGAAGTCCTGCCTTATTATTATAGAATTATAATAGAATTTACAGGTACTCTCCCTTTCCCTCATTCTTATCAAGAATCTTCGTTATCGGGGACACAGCATCCACCCTCGGAACGGGGTTTGCCTTTTCTGATTCAAATCCTTTTATTTCATGTTAGATAGATCGATAAAACGAAGAATAACAAAAGAGAAACGAATTAGGCCACGCCGCGAGGAAAACTCCACTTCACCTCAGTTTGTTTCCAAAAGTGCCATCTCTTCAACGAAATCCTGTGGATCCGCGACTAATTGGAGCAGAAACCGCGAGAACTGTGTATTTATCACCTCCATGGAGAGAGAGACCACCATGTGGAGGAATTACGGTCGGGCATCTCTTATTAAGAGCGTTTTAATCGCGCTCCTACACGCTCTGCACCCTGAGTGAGGCGCACAGAAATTTATTCGAGATTATAGAATTTCGGGGATGGAATTCGCGCGACCTCCATGTTCATTTATTTGCTTGGAATGGAAGCCGATTTACCTAAGCCCGGAGGAAGGGATTTCTCGACTAAAAGCAGATGCTGTTGAGGGCTGATGAATGGAACGACTATCTTAATCTACTGAGTTAACAAATTCAGCGCACTTAAGCATTACTTCGTGGAAACCATTTTACACCACATGAAATGAAAACTTGTAAACCTTCGAAGAATTTATGGAACAATTTCGTAACTGTGATGGTGTCATTAGTACATGTCAACGAATTATGATGGAATGAGTGATGCAGTCCGTCGATTTCGGACACGTTTTCGAATACCTTTAATGCAAATAAATTCCTTTTTTTAGTGAAAAACCATCTTGAAGGGTTGCTTCTGATTATGACGCGCTAAATCTAGCCAAGTAATATTGCACTCATTCTTAAGGAAATCAATCAAATGTTGCCTTTTCAAAAATTCAAAATGTATAACATTTAAATAGGAAAATTTTTTAATGTTTTACTTTAAATTTTTAAATAAGAAACTGATTACCATCATAAACATGATGTCTGTCAATAAGAAAAACACTATTATACATGAGAAAATTTAAGAGTAACTCCAGTTGAGCAGTCTCTCCTTTGCTTCCTGATTCTTCAGCCTACAAAATTCACGTCTATTTAATAGCCTGGTTAGCGTGATTCTTCAACACAGCCAGCGAAAATAAGTTGAATAACCGAGTAATCGTCAATACGATCAAAGTGCATCAGATGGTCAGCCGATGGATAACCAAGTGGAACGTCGTATCCGGTGAACACGAGAGAACGTTCAAACCAGAGAAGAGAATCCTCCAGGCAATAGAGAAATCTGAATGCTATTTCGCGGACAAAATAAATTCTGCGATCTCTGCGAGCGACATTTCGCCTGACACGCCCATCTGCTGCTCTTTGCAGATTGCCGACACTTTTATTTTTACTGTTTATCGCGCTCGCAATAGCGAAAAGAAGCGTAAAAGTGCTCCACATACTTTTCCAACGACTGCACAGTTGCTTTGAATCGCCGCTTAAATGTATTCCAGCTTTCAGGAACAGATGTCGAAAGGCAACATCATTTTTTTACCTCGATTGAAGAGAGCTTACGGAACTGGCTTTTGAAACTATAATAGAAAAAGGAAAAATTGCACGCAAAATCTTCCTATTTCACTCTCATTCTTCAATTCCCTGGATAAATAACCACAAATAAGTTTTAGTCATTAGAGATTAGAATGTATAGATTTCTGGCTAGTATTCTTAGACGAAATATGATTATCGTTGGATATTACTTAGAATGTAATTATATTTGGTAATTATTTCAGGCAACATTTAATGATTATTCGATGTAAAGATTACATTATTTAGGATGTAATAATTATTGGTTATTATTTTAGACAAAATGTAATCATGTAGAGTTGTGCATGAAATTGCATTGACGTCGACACCGAACCTTTGTCCTACTTTAACGTGTGTATGTAATTATGATAATAACAAACAATTTTAAGTAACTTCATCGGGGTATCAAGATATTATAGATTTTGGGAGCAAATTCAGAATTGCATTGAAGGCATATCACCTCGCTTACGAGGGATGGCAGAGGAATCATGTAACTTTAAATTCAAACGACATTTGGAAGGAAATCGAAGATCAGATGTGGAGGAAATGAAACATAAGCGAGAAATAATTGCTTCCGCATATTTCGCCACAGATCCAAAATGATTGCTTTGCCATCAAATCGGCTCCGCGAGGAAGGATTAAACCTCTTGGGGATCAACATAAGGAGGGGTTCAGCCGTTTATCGCGGAAGAGGTTATTGCCTGTCGCTTCCACCCCCCACGAACATAATCGTCCGCGGAGCAGATTTATCGGTCCAGACAGCGGCGGGTGGGGGCAGATGCTGCGGCCGATGAACCTTAAAGTCGACGGGAGGGGAAACAGCGCCACCTACCGATAGGCGCCTACGAGGTCTAGCCAAAAAAGGACCACCTATCACAGTACCTGAGAACGTAAATCGGGGGTTTCGAGCAGAGTCTAATCCTCGCATTAATGAGATCTAATCCATAGAAGGGAGGAGCTCTTTTCACCATCTTGACAATCGCTTACGTCGATTGGGAGATTTTGGGGAGCATCCCCGTGGAGCCAAAACGATGGCTGAAGAGCCGCCTTCTCTTTCTCCATGGCCAATTAAGTGAGAGGAGATCTAATTAATTTGGACGTCGCCTTTTTAACGGAAAGAAAAATTGAATTAGAAGGGATAGGGGATTAATGGGGATTCTCGCATGATCAGCCAAAAGCAATGACCATCATTACGTTCCTTAAAGTGTTATAAACCTCATCAGTTGCTTTCCTTTGCCAGATGCTGATCAGACAATTCATTGCTCCGATATTTAGAACTCGTTAGGATATCACACAAAAATTTGGGAAGAAAAAATCGTGTTTCTCAGGGTTACGTAAAAAATATTTGGTTTTATCGCTTGTAGTCATTATGAAGTTAAAAATGGAGCACTTTACGCGAAAAATATACATAAATAATGATCACTTCTACATAAAGGAAATTACTATAATACGCAATACAACTTTATTTATAAATAATAAATATGGAAAATAAAAGAGACAAATTATTGAATGCAATCGCAATTGCCACAGAGAAAATCAGATTCAATTTCATACTGTTTTGTGGAATAAAAATCTTTACTTGGCAAAAGTGGTGAAAATCAAATATCAATTGGGCTCGCAACACTATGACTCAGAAGTTACAATTTAATGCATTGAAAAAATCACCAACTATTCTGGACATGTAAAAGTAAATAAAAATTTAATAATAAATACTATTAGCAGCAAACAATAGACTTTTCGGTACAAATGAATCAGAGGAAGCTTTTCCAAGAAAACTTTTTTCGTTCCACTTTGAGCCAAAATAAGTTACTTTACATAAACGTGGACAGAAATGATTTCACGTGAGAGTACCCTCTTACTTAAAAAATCTCTTGGGCGGTAAATTTGATACCAGAGGAGCTTAAAAAAGAAACAGCTCTATAACAGAGCTAATCGCCGTTTTGATAATTAAATTTCTCGCGAATTGCGCTGCGTATTTATAGGAACGACGAAAAATAAGAGTCTGGAAGAAAGCGGGAGGAAGGCAAGCTGGATTTCATCCAGATAACGGTCTCTGAATCATCCGAGAGGAACGAGGCAAGAAGACCTCTCCAAGTAAGAGCGCGCAACCAACTATGCAGTCTTAATTGGAAGAAGTCCTTGAGGATATCCCAAGGTAAGTGGGTCGTCGTGGCGGAAAAAGAGACGAGATAAAACAATAGAACGAAAGCGGTGTGTCGTCACAATTTACAGAAGTACACAGACGACCTTTTTCGGCGACGTGGGAACGCGCGAAATATAGAAAATGAATTGTAAAACATGGCGAAACGATTTCGGAGAGACCGTATTTTATAAAATAAGTGCATTGTTTGCGGACATGTTTCTTCTCCAGGAAAGGGAAATAAATTGTTGAAAAACAAAGTCTCATCTTAGGCGGATTCTGCGAAGGCCTCTTATTCTCCGAACATGCAACGGCATCTCGAAGACAGAAAAGGGAATCAAAAATGAACTTAATGAAGTAGTGAACATGTGATAATCATTCGATTTATCATTAAGAGCTGAATTAACGAATAAAGCACTAAACCGTTTTGAATTGTTGCGGTGCTGATTATTCAGCTTAAATTTTAGTTCACTAAGCTTAAATACAAATAATAAATTATAAATATTACACACAGATTAAATTTGCAGTAGGTAAATCACTTAGTACGGTTGAAAATCTTAGCAGATTTATCCTCATAAAAGATTTTCATGTATACCCAAATACATAGTAATATTTGTTGCAACACGTACCTAATATTTAACGTTGCAAAGTTAATATAATTACAGAAATTTGTGGCCATATCAACTTCGAAACCTTTACTATTTGAAGTTTATTTCGTTTTCATGAAAAAAAACTTGAGCTTTCTTTTTCCTATAGCTAAGGCTAATCGGTGAGGTGATTTGGTCGAAAATGACAGCAAAACTCCATCTTAAATCACCGATCCTTTGCCGAAGGAACACACGAAATCATTTCTCTGAGCTATAATTGGATATTACAAGCTTTACAGCTCCAGCAGCAACTGCTGGATAGTAAAAGAGACTCAGAAAATCCCACGAAATGTGGGGCAAAACGAATGTTAGCCATAAAATGTCATCATTTCGGATGTAACACAGGGCAGCGAGCGATATTCTCGCAAAGAACATTCTATTAAAGCCCTGGAGACCCCATGCCAATGCTCATGCGCCATCTGTGTCCCTAACCCCTATCGTAACCACTACAGACGACGTTTTACAAGCATTATACCCATTCAAAGCCGAGATAGATCATTCCACTTGAATTCGGTGATATCCACATGGAGTGAGGGCAAAAAACAAGTTTGTCCATTCATAGCCTTCGGAATAGTTTATAAATGGATCATACTGGAAATTATCATTTACTCGGAAGACTTCGGATTTGAGAGTTGTATTGTCTCTAGAAATACTTTATGTTCGTATGGAATATTAGTGAGATAATATATTATTTTTTTAATCTGTAACATATTCATACCCTTTAATGAGCAATCTTGCCCAAATAAACACGATCAATATAATTAACATGCTCATCAGCATATTTCTGTAGTATAACAGTCATTATAAGCGGAAAATCCGCTGCTTATACTGAAAAAATGGACAACTTAGGTAAAGACGCCCAAAAATCAGAACGATAATATTAAAAATATCGACAGGTATTTAAATTTCAAATCGTTTCACGATTTTGTGGAGGAGAAAAAAGCATAAAAATCGCTCACTAAACGAAGAGAACAATAATCACCGCAACCAAAATGTACCCAATGGAAAAGTCGATTGCGAGCATTCCCAGACACTGGTACTGGAGACAAGCGTTTAAATAGGTACGATATGTCCTCAAACGATAAGGAAATGGACGACACTTATGGAGACTTTGAAAGGGGTGCGGGGTATGAAATATTTGGGCAGACGTGTGACACGATTAAGAGACGAAATAAGGAATTGTCGGCGAAGAGAGAAAAACACGTCCGGGGTTCAGTGCTCCCTCCCCCGCCATTGTTCACGCCCAGCCAGCATCCCGTTGCCATGGAGATGCCCCCACCCACGTCCAGGCACCGCCAACCCGTGCACAGGCTGCTGCAAGCATTTGGGCGTTCCCTGCAAAGCCCAGGGTTTTCCACGGGGCGAATCTCACTTCAGCTACGAATATTCTCGTCTGTTATCACGCCGATAGTGGGTGTAAAAGGAACTTCCAGACAGTTCAGCTACTCAAGCGCAGAAAGGTAATTGACATTCGATAAAAGCGGCATAAAGAGTTCTCAGACAGTGGCACATATACGGGTTAAGCCCCCCTTTAAAGAGATTGAAGATGCTCCTTACCTACCCTTATGTTTTTATATAAATACATCTTAATTCAGGTCAGGCAAACGCGAGGTTATAATCATCCTCAGTAAACTCAGCTTCATAAACTAAAAACAATCTATCAAACAGGCTGTTGGAAAGAATTCCAAGGAAAAATGAACTTGATAAGTGTCGGATGGGATCGGGAATCGAACGGGGCTGAAGAGGCTGCCTTAACTAACTAAGCTATCCCACCAGAACATTTTCTCAAGCTCTCACTGTAGCAAGGGTAAGGGATTCCAGGTCCCGTCAGACTTTTTTCAAATCCCTTTTTCCATGGGAATTTTCCTGTGTGCACACCATTATGAGTAAATATATCCTAACCATTTACCTTGCGTTTGAAAGAATCTCCCTAGTCTGATTTCAGGAATGAAATGTACCAAAACCAAATAACTATACCCAGACTTAATTTCCTTGGATTGACTGCTATCTTTGGCTTTAATTTACCACAACCAATGCACGATCTGTAGTTAAAACGATCGAAATTGTCCCTTAACATTACCTAATTTCACCACCGTAAAATCTCTACAAATGGGGTCATAAGACAACCTACCATCATCATAAATAGAATTAACAAGACTGATTTTCCCCACAAAAATCAGAGGAAAGTAAGGAAGAACTTCATCTCGCAGTCACTCCTAAGACACAGTCGCATCCGTGTACAGGGGTACGGCGTCAGTTATATTGTGCTAAGAGCAGGAAGAATGGGAAGAGGAATGCAGCCATGGAGATGATGAAGGATGCGTGAAAAACAGGGGAAAGAGAGGTTACAATGCAGGAGAAGGCGACCTTGTAAGGTCGAATGGGCCAAAGGAGGGGAGGACGTGGTTTAGACTATCTCCGGATGCTGTGGGAAAGAGCGATTCTTCTTTGGGCGTCGGAGGTTTCTTATCTAACGGACCGCGAGACGAGAAAAAATTCCAGCCGCAGGAGACGGTGCACATTTTTCATGGCGCCTTCCAACCCAGGGCTATCCTTAAAAAGACACTAAGAATTTACGTTTTTGTAAATTCATAGACACCATCGGCCATCTCTCATCTTAGCTCGCTGCACTAAACGCCAAGAAGATAATTAACCGTTATGAGGCGAAAAGCGAAATTTTTGTAAAAACATTGGATCTCACAATTTTGGAACCGGGCTATCCAAGATCTCCTGTTTTCCCAACATTTAAGATAGCACAGGATGCATCGGTAAGTAATTTTGCTGAGACAAAACTGAGAATTCGAGTAAAAATATTTTCTGAAAGTGTTTGGTATCCAGTATTAGTTATTTATTGATCTTCATTTCAAGCAATGCAATTTTACACAGCCGTTGTTTCAATAGCGAAGTGTGGCAACGTTCTCTTAGCTAATTGTGGAGGTAAGAACTGATGCATGAACTGAATAATGTATATTTAGAGGCTACAAAGAAGGGATTGCGATGAATGTCACGCTTCATTAAGTTAAGTAATGCGGACTTTTTCTGAGAAAAATTAAAACTCAATGAAATGGACCACTGAACAGAAGACGGCTTCATCTGAGCAAAACCAGTCGACGTCTGTGTTACAGCTCGGTTAGCAGACCTATCGTGAACAGTAAAAACAAACCCTTCATTTACATTCACTTATCTCAGAGAGTATTGATGCCAGAAAGGGCTCACATAGCATCCCAAGGCTTTAACAAACACTTATAGTAATCAGCGCAACGGATTATTAAATCAAATATGTTTAACATAATAGGCAAGAAGCAATTCATAAGGTTTATGAATTAAGCTACCTATAAATAAATTAATATTGAGACTGTAGTCACGTTTCTTGCACAAGAGGATATTAATATTTTACCTGCTCATATTACCAAGGTTGTAAGTATAAAGAGGTGACAGGTGAATTAGCAGTTGAGATGGTTGAGATAGCGTCGGCGATGAAATGAGAACGGAAGCAATTCGGATGAGTCCGTAAGTTCCCTCTTTAAGAGGCAATTCAGCGAATATAAGCGGAATTGGAGATAATCGTCTGAAATGAAAGACCACCTTTGAAGGCAGCATCAATCTACTTCCTACCAATCAGGTCCATCGCATGCTCTCCTCGGGTAACAGGATTATACAAGAATTGGACCGCAAACATCTGCGATTATTCTCCCTCTGGCGCCCAACATCAATACTAATTATAGACGACCATCCCTCGACATATCCAGAAAGAAAGGTTGTCTCTCTCACAGTTTGCGCTGTTCTCAACGTAGGAAGGGGACAAAAGGGGAATACGGAAAAGAGAAAGGACGGAAAGACGGAAGATGGAAGGATAAGGGGGAAGAGGTTAGCGGCCTTCCTATCTTTCGGAAACTGCTGACAGAGCTCCATAAAAAATGGAAGAAAGCCTAAACGGTGCCATTTAATGTCCGCCAACCGAGAAAATCGAGTTTAGAATCTCACCATTCAGGATTTGCTGTTGACAGAATAAAACCCAATAGCACTCTGTGAGAAAATGGATCATTTAATGATCGAAACTGATTGCAAACGTTTAACCCAAATTGTTAAATTTTCATGTTAAGAAGGCACAAATAATTATTTAAAATTATTTTATAAACTCTTAACTAAGGATTATAAAAACATTAAAGTCCAGTAAACAGTCAATATTGAGACAAATCAACTATATAATACAATTAAATGCACAAGAAAGGATTAAAAAACCTGCGGCCTCAGGGATCGAAAAAAACATCAGCACATTTTGGAACGGTAAGCTACAAAACCATAATATAAAAAGTTCACCAGCCCGAATTCTCATTAGATAACCGAACAACTTAGTGAATTCACGGAAGTACCTATTGGCAATTAGGAGAACAAGGTGAAGGCATGAGACTCATTATAATGGGAGATCCAAATATATATAATTTATGTTATATTTATTGCCTCAAAATGTCTTTTGGGCATGGAGCCTCAGTATGGACGAATTCGCCCCTGCACAGGTGTAGGAAATACTTGGCAAGGTAGAATAAAATACCACGGACGTGCTTCGAAAGACAACAGCGATTTACAGTGTTTAAAGGGCGACCGAAATCGATTCGACAGCAAAACGACGCTACCTGAAAGCACGGCCATACAATTGATGGACAAATAGCTTCAAGAGGAAGTAAGAGCGAGGTCAACGATCGGTCATGTAGAGCGAATTAAGCGAGTAATAAAAGGGGGCAGCTGCCATCCCGCGCGATACTCTTTATTTTAAACCAACCAACGCACCAATCTCGAAAATCAACCCAGGTGACCTCTCGCCAGATGTCCTCTGGTGTGAGGCCACTTCCGGTGAGGGAAACAAAACACACCTGGCCTCATCAATCGATGTGCAGAGCGGCTTTCGCGAACACGAGAGACGACGAAGGCTTCAGAAGGAAAGTTGCAAATTCCGGGAGCTGAAGACTCCGTTGGCGAGGGAGGGGAGACGCCCTGTCAAATACTCAGCGGGGGGCCTTCCATTTCACATTTCCATTACTACGCGTATAATTAAGTCCATTCCGACTTCAAAAAGGATCGGAATGGCCGGATGAGAGGATCTCGCCGCAATGAAAGAGCCGCTCAAATTCCATCAGAGGAAAGGAAATGGGTTTAGCAGATCGTGTTTAGGGGTTTCCTTCTAACAATTCAGGAAAGATTTAACACTCTGGAGCGAAAGATTAAATGGATCGTCCATTTACAGAGGTTAGGGCAGAAGCTTATCTGAGCTATTGTTGTTTATACAATTTTACAGAAATTAATAAAGAAGGAACTCGACTCGACTCGTGGGATAAAAACTGAGCAATAGATGTTAGTTGCGGACAGTTATGATCTTAGAGAGGGATTATCTAATACAAATGCGATACACCCAAGAGTTAATTAAGTCAATTGATGTATTTCTGAAAATCACTGGGAAACTAACTTTGACTCAGTATTATATTATTTTAAGACACTTTCAACCGGATGCATGTCCATGCATGACAGTATATGACACTATTAGCCTTATGTCTCCATAAAAGAGTAGAAAACACAATGAATAAAGCAATCGCTTGAAATGCACTACAAAAATCTTTGCAAAACATTTATCATAAATGTATTTTTATTTATATAACGGAGATATATAAGCAGTAGTTTACAGGATACAAGAAACAAAAAAGATTCGCCAGTGCATTCTGCTATGCGAATTACTAACGGTTTATTTTAAATTGGGGGTAAAAATAACTCACCTCGAACGCAAGGTTAACTTTGCTCTCAGTGAGAGCGGTCAATTTTAGACTTTCTTTGATGTATGCACTTATCATAAGAGCAAAAACTATTAATATTTAAGCAAATTACTGGCTTTTAATTCCCTCGATGAAAGATAAGAAACAAGACGCTTTGAGAAGTCGAAAGACCTCATCAATCAAAGAGAGTGTGCGATACGGAAAAAGAATCCTCATATTTACGAGGAATGGGTCACGAACTGAGAAATGCTCTTAGATAAGCAAGCATACGCCTTATAGAGGAAAGTGATGATTTACTACGCCGTCTACGCCCAAGAAAATTACTTACTTCGCGACGTGCTACATCGAAAGTACTTCTTTATAACACTCCCGACAAGTTAAGCAATATACGTCTCGGTGACAAATTACGATTTTAGTTTTCCTTTCCCCGAAAAGTAATGGACGTTTCGGATGACCGATGCTGGAGCGGAAACTGATTGAAGGAACTCCGTCGGTCCCTTAAGTGTCACCTGCAAGCCTATCAATCGAGTTAATGGCCCGAGGTCGACAAGTCAACGGATATTTCGTTTCTCAACCTGTCAGACTCGAGCGGTACTTCAATTACCTTCCCCTTAGAAAAACATGCAGCCAATAAAACTGTCCTATTTGCTAATATTAGCCGTACTTCGGGTGTGCACCATTTTCAACGGAATTCTCAATCCAAGAGATCACCGAGAATTTCTGGAAGAGACTCCGCACTCGAAATCGTAAATCACCTTTCCCTTGAGAAGGAAACAGTAAATCCCGTGTGAGGGCGTCGGATCACGCACCTCGGGAGTACACCCTCGCATGGGCCCATTGCTAAGTCACGTTCGCGATGTATTCAAGGACTTTTAAAGCTGCCCAATGTGGAAACGGGAAAGAAATGAAACGGAGGTTTCATTCCTTCACGGCCTCCTTCCACATCCCCCCGTTCGCACGTTAATACATGTATCCGAGTACAGACGAAATTTCGCTGGGAATCCTCGTGTCCGTGAAATTCTCCCCTTCGCATGAATTTAATTTTTGGAGCATAACCCGGCTTACGAGGGCGGAACGGCCTTATTTTGGACAGGCAACGGAGCGAACCGGGGTCGAGACCAAGATTTTCGACATCACGAATATGAAATATCGCGATTCCTTTCCTATCACGAGGCGATGAAAACAAAAAATATGGGCTGAATTTGATTGGATGTCAAAACTGAGGAAATGCAGTAGTAATGTGAACATTTCAAGCGAAGATTCAACCAAAAATCAGCATATACACACTAAGGAATAACAAGAGCTCTTTGATGGAAGAATTTAAATGAAATTGACATGCCCAAGGTTAGACGTATGTTTTTTGTAAACTAGATATCCATAATATTAATATAAAACCGTCGAAATTCAAGCTCGGCTGATCAGCTGTCAGAAATTTAGAAGAAACCCATGAAAATATTTCGCAGTTGCCTGAGACAAAGGACTTTGGGCACCCAAAACCATTGCTTTCCAAGCGTTCTCTCTGAGTGGAATGCAAGTACCACCTCGTCAAGTCTGTTAGCTATAAATGGAATTTAAATTGGTAAAGAAGAGATCACAGCACGGAGTGTATCGCCTCTTGAATGTGATTTAACGACGGAATATCCCAAAAATAAAGGACATGTAATGTGAAATAATCAAAACTGATATGAATAGTGTGTTGCACGCCGATATAGGGCCCATTGTTTGGAAAGCAATGCTTCCCTATAGTCGCTGCAAGCCTTGAAGAAATCCCTCGAATTATCATCCTCATTTAGAAAATGAGAAATATTTAGCGCACTACCCTAGGTTACGGTAATTATGCCCCCGGAGGGCAGGATGTCGCTTATATTAGAAAAAATGACTACTTCATAAGAAACAATAATATTCAGGAAACGAACAGGTCGTTACAACAGTCTGGAATTCATTAGCCCACACACAAACATGGCTTTCCTTTCAAAACGCTTTGAACTCTTCAATAGTAATCCCTAGCAGTGGTCATTTCGCAACGTAGTCTGCAGACCAACACCTTCCACCAAACCCTTAATCCCTCCCTTGACCTGCACCAACGAGACGAAGACCCAGCTTAATCCCGAAAATTGGGGTTTTTATGACCGTCGCGAAATGGGAATTAGCACTTGACGCCTCCCGCGGTGTCTACCGAACAAAGCCGTGCAGAGGGGCGGGTTTCGGTGGAGCGATTTCCATTCTTCTCTGACGCCGGAGTCACGCTCACCACTTCCGAAAATGAGGTGCGCCACGGCGACCACCCCAAGCGGAAGAGGAACGCCAAACCACCCATTCTGGGAGATGGTCATTTCACGACCACGAGGATCATCACGAATTTCCACAGATAGAAATGCAGCGACTATTTTTCGCTAAAAATTGGTCACAAACCGGTATTAATAAGTCTGAATTATCAGAGAAATATTAAGAAAAATTAAAAGCAAGCAGTCTATATCCATAACCCTAATATAGATAACCAGGGGCATTCGCGCAATGCGGGGTATTTGAAATTCAACTACGCTACTGCCTACTGACAACAATCCATGCAACTAAGGCTAGCTGCTCATGCAAGAAAGTGACGCAGTCGCCTAAGCAAACACTGTCAAAAGAGTGGCGTATCGCTTCCTCGCCCGTTTAAAATCTCTCTACAAATCAGCCAACGCAATAAATTTAAAAGTTTTCAGAAGGCTAACATTAAGAGATTAACATTTATCATATCATTGAAATTCCAAGCTTCGAAATGTTTGGCCAGGTGAAACCTATCGATTTCCTTCAAGAATGTTAGTATTTTCCGTATTACAACTCAGTCAAAATTAGTAATTTAGAAACAAAAAGCTATTTCCGTTAATCCGCCTTAAAATTACAAGAGAAAATAATTCTCACGGCTGAAAATCGAAATTTCCTCAAACGTAAATAATTTCACGAAATTTTCCCAAATTGCTTCGAGTTTCTACACCAACCTAAAGTATTCTTATGTATGCTCACTCCCTTATTTTCGTTAATTAATCCATCCATATTATACACAACTGTTTTAAGTCTTGGAATCAAAGAATTTGCCAAGTGAGGACAACAGAGAGTTGCTTGACAAAAGCGGCGTCCGCTTCGCCAACGTCCAAAGGGTCCACAAAAAGTCTCCCAGTGAGACTCGTCTGCTTCTCTGACCTCTGCGCATAATCTCAAGGCTCCCGGTTTATTATTTTCCCCATTTGATTTATTCTCCATCGCCGCCAGATCCGGATGAATTATTTATCTCGGATTGGAAATATGGACGGATTGAAGTTATCTTCCGAGTGTCGAGGTCAGTTCGAGCCGACGTCCGCCGATTCTGCGCAGATATTTCGCCAAACAATTTTTCATGGCGACGGGTAAAAGAAGATTCGAGAAGACAGGATTTATTTCTTTCCCCGAGAGATGGGATCCTGTGTAGTTGAGACGCTATCTGTAGCGGGGGATTTCTTAGTTCTTTTAAGATCACGGGGTTATGGAAAAAACAGAAACAACGGTTGATTTACTTTTTGACGAGAATAATTTCTGAGAGAGTTTACGGGAAAATGTAAACGAATACTTACTGCTGACGGAGGAAAAAAACAAATCTGATCTCTTTGCTAATATTCACAAGAGAAAATAAGAAATCAATGCCAATATGCTTACACACTTGATACTTAAAAACAAACTTTAGTTCTACATTAGTCAAACAATTTGTTAATAGGGATTAATTTTAGCAAGCATAAAACAAGGCATAAAAGCTACAGCCCTCAATTCATAAATCCAGAAATAGCTATAGTAGAAAATACTCGAGGGCTACATGATAAACAGAGGAAGGAGCTAAGCATAAATTAAACTTGAATCTTCAACTGACTGTTGGTGGTTTCGGAAAACGAAGAAATCTCGCCTGGAATTCACAATTTAATGCATATGTTAAAGGTCCCTTTCCCCGTTACCTGTAGACGAGAGGTGCTTCAGAGAAGTCTTTCATCTCTGTCATCCCGAACTCCGATAAAAGAAGCTTGTTAACGGAAAGGTAAGAGCCGAGGATAACCTCCCAAGCGCATAAATCGAAGCCCAATTTATTCAGCTTTGCAGACAAACGACTGAGCAGAACGCCTACATCATTACCTTTTAAAAAGTATTAAAGGGGGTTATTTTTATCCCCTCCTGTAATCATAAGGCTAAAATATAGAGCTGAATATAACGAGTAATAATTAATGCAAAGAAAAATATAATAATTTAAAAGTAAAGAACGAATTAGTTATTTTCTGTCGATTTACCGCTTCTTCGGTTAGGCGGAAGATTAATTATGGTTTTGAATTATAAGAGGAAAACTATGTCGCACAAATAAAGATAACTTGTTACTGTTTCTACGTGGATGTCACAGATCACTTCCAACGGTCTTTATATTTACAAAACAATTTTTCAGTCACATAGAAATGATTTTAGCGAGCTAAAATGTATCCGCTAGATTTTTAGAAAAAATCCCTCACGGTTATGCTCAAATAAAAACTATTACAGAGGGAATAAAAAATCTATACTAATAGCACGACTGGGTTTGAAATTTTTTCTTTTGGGTATAAAAAGAATTTGTAGCACCTTTTCAACATATTCCCGAATACTGCAAAAGTTTAAAGCACCCTTAACGAAGACAAAACGCCCAGCGAAAGTACGCTAACACATGAAGTCTCAAGTACTCATGCAAACAACTCCAACTCGCCAGCGGAAAAATTACAGATAAGAGGAATACGTTTAAATTAATGAATTCATAATCAAAGAGAGTCGAAGTCTATGGAAACAAAATAGAGATCTTTCTGTAGATGAATTGAAAATTCGAATGTGACTCAGAATTATGAAAAGAAATATAAACCTAAAGAGAAAGGATGGGAAGGTTCGATTTGAGCATAAAGTTCTGGAATTGGGACTGAAAATATAAAGTAGACTAAGTCATTTTTGGTTGCCACAATAACTCGAGGAAATATCTGTGTAGCTACAAATTCATACTCATTAATTTACTATTATTTTACGTATCCTTCATTTCGTATGCGACGGGATTTCACGGATGAAGCCTTAAGTTGCATAAAAATTTATATTTTGTGTTTACCTTTAATACTAAAGTTTTTCATTATTAATATCGACACGTCTTAGTTAACGGAAATATATATCAAGTTTTGTTTTTAATATTTATATTTCGGAATTTTCTAGTTACGATTCCGCTCGATGAAAAACCTCTACAGAGATAGTCGAAATATTTCGCACGTAAATGGTACAAGATCTGAATCACTGAAATTTTAAACTCCAGACCGCAAATTAGGATATGTACGGCCTCCGTAGCTTTCCCACGAATTGCGCGGCAGCTTTTTAGTTCGGGGGTCACTTGTCTTGATAAAAAAAATAGGACCGTTCGCGTGGAGCGCTCATTCCAGTTGGTGACGCGGGTAGAGGTGAGGGAGATAAATTTTATGGGAAAGTCGTTTGGGAGGGAGGAGCAGGGAAGGGTTAAAAAAACACCGCTGATGAGGAGGATTTAAAATAACCGAGTGGTGGAAGTTCAGGGAGCGTGACTAACACTGCGAAACGCAAGTCCTCAAGGGCGGAGAGGGAATTTTTGGAAGAATATGAAACTCCTGGATACGTAGGATTGCAGAAGTATGGAGAGGGAAGTGGCACGTAAAACATACATGGAATAATGAAAGTATTGACCTATTTTCATATCCTTCCTCATAAGGGTGATCGGAATTAAAAGAGATGGAATCTTATAAACAGGCTTTAATTGTAGTATCGGAATCGATCCCAATCAGAAGAGCTCAATATTTGTCGGAAAAATATTATACTAGCCTCACGAAATTTTATTTTGATAACCATTTTGTTCTCGTACAGAAGGTGCTGGAGAATGGCTCGACAGGAAAAGAACAAAATTAGCTTGTCGACCATTATGGCACTCCCGTCCGTAAGGATCATATTGATTTTATTAATTATAGAGCGATCACCATCATCAAGATATCAATCGCCAAAATCGGTCGTTCGAAAAATTATTTTTTGAATGATATATCCTTGTATATCCTTTTTATTTGTAGCGATAATAGAGCTCTACAATAAAAAGCCAAATCAGTTTAATTTATTCAAGCTGTTGAAAAAAAACAAGATAAATACAAGTACATCTTTCTGAAGCTTGTATGCGATATTTTTTTCGAAACAATTTTGTAACGAAGAAATTAAGTATGCAAATTTCCACATTCGAGTGCTACCCTATTATGGTACATGAATATGATTACCGCACATTTCATACGATCCATCAACTTCCACAGCAAGGTACAGCTGGCTCACCGGAAATGAATTCAAGGACATAACAAGATGATATAAAATAGAAAATCAAAAATATAAACCTTGATTTGGAGCGACCAAAACAAAACTCTTCATAAACACGATTTTTTGTACGTTCAGCCGTAAATATGCAGGACTTCGATCACTTAGAGCACGCTAATTAAAGTGGGTACTGTGAAATGAGCCATACAATACGAGCACCGGAGTGGGACGGAAAGAGAGCGAGGATTGAGATGCAGAAAAAGAAAAGTGCCCCCGGATTTGCTGCAACACGCACACGGAGGAGGTCGGGGGGAATAAGGAGGGGAAAGGGGAGAAGAGGGAGGGGGTAAAGAAATCGCGATGCGATACTCTCGACTTCAATGGGCATCTGAAGGTCACGCGACGGATTTAACATGCGGATTATCGCAACTCTGGCGTCGCAAGAAGCAAGAATCGTGCGAAAACAAACGAGCGGAAACGATCGATTAATAATAATCTATTTAAATGAAGAGCACGGAGTAAACAAATCTAGAGAAGTACGGGAATCCAAAGGCGCACTCGCATTGCAGGTCAAACAAAGTGTAATCAAATTTTGGATCTTTTAAGAACTCGACTATTTTGGAAGGTAATGAAAATGAATCTAACCAATAATGCTATACTATTACCCAGCCAAACATATTTTAAACCTAATGAGTAACTATTGTTTTCAATATTTTCGAACGACCTCACGTTTTTGTGTTGTCATCAATGATATTCATTGATCACTAGCATTAGTAGGTTCCAATGATTTTCTATCTCTTATGCTTTTCAATCGATCATCTTAGTTTAAATCGTTAACAATAAAATCAGAGGAGCTAAATTCTAATATAAACAACTTTAAAAACATTTTATTGGCACTCTTGCAGTTTTTATTCATTGGACATCAAAAATATCACATGAAATCCGCGGACATGAACTGCTAAATATGCAGGAAATATAAAATTTACGATGAGGAAATGTGAGGAATTAAAAGAAATTCCATCAAATATGCTCGAGAATCGACCTCCAGCTAGAGACTGCCTTTTGTTCGAAATAGCGCAAGCGTCGAGTGCTCCGCTGAAAATCCCTCCGAAAAGTAGACGGGACTATATTTTACGCCGGAGTCAAAATAAGCAGTAAAAAACAACTCCCGCCCGTATCCGACCTCTCCTAAAAACCCTGCCATAAAAATACCCGGAGAATCAGAATAAAATGAGGAAAAAGATCGACCGCAGAGAGAGAACCCGCATGTCCGATGGAGAGGTAAGATAAAGAAAGAATATGCCACGACGTCGTCCATCACCGCGGACGACCGAAATATAAAGAGCGTCCGAAAGATGAGGGGAGGGGGGGTGCGTAGACTCCGGTTGCTGTGCGCCGTGGAGTCTGGCAAAGCCCTTTTATCGATTAGCGGTCCCCGCGGAGAGACGTCGCGAGGGGTAAACGACAACGGATGGGATAACCGCTGCATCATCCGCCCTCATCGACCGCCCGAATCACAGAAACGATGAAACCATTATCCAGCGGTGCGCCTTGATGTAAATTTCGGTACCTTCTGCAGACACCTTGGGATGCCGTTCGGTTCATTTCACGCCTCATAGAACGGTAACGTGAACGCCAGAAGCTTCAGCACAACTCTTTTGGTCGGGAGCGAGACTAACGCTTTGATTCGACGTCGTTGGCAATCAAGTGACTCGGAGAATTTCTTTCGATCTGGCAGAATATATTCAGGTTTCAAGACTGGTTAAAAAAAGAAAAATTTCCCTAAACTGTTTGAGAAATGATCTGGCCGGATAGCGTAGTTGTTCAATACAGCCTCCCGGATAGAGCAAGAGTACGGGTTCGATTCCCGAACCCATCAGACTTTTTTCAAGTCCGTTTTTCCTGGATACAGGCCTTAGGAGCATAGCTACCAACCCTATTCCTCCATTAAAAGCAAAATTATGTGATGCAATGGATCTCAGATTTTCTTTGCAAAAACATTCCGAAATATATTTCGATATAAGCAGTATGCTCGAATCTATATTATTGCAAATGTATCACGAAGTAATGGTCTGCATTTTTTCCTTCAATGTATTTAACCTTAAACTTTGAGCTTAGAGATGAGTAGCTTATTGATTATCTACTATATCAGCGAGCTGCTAAAAGTAGACCAATGAGTCGAATCGAAAATTATCACATTTGTAAGCAACAAAAAGAAAGAAAATTCCATATTTAGTATACACGGATAATTTCCCGCCGCCAACTTAAAAACATGATATAAAAAGTTACTGTGAACCACGAGAAGAAAATGTCACCTGCAAAAATAAAGCAGAGACATCTAAAACGGGGTCAGAAGCTCTGATTACCTCCCCGAAACGAAGTCCAATTCGTCAACACGGATATCCTACCAGTGGCGACGTTCAAACGAAGCGGAACTTCTCTTTGGGACAGTCTCCGAGTGTGATTAAGAGACTCCAGTTAATTAACCCCTCGCAGATGCTAACTCCATTCGCTGCAGACAGTGAAATGGGTTCACCCCAGAGAGAACGGGATTCGAACGGATTTCGCAGAGATCGTTGAGACGCGCGAAAACCCTCCGTCGGAATTCTGTCACTTTGCTTGGGGAGCCATCTGTGACAATTCTCGAAGAGGAAGCTGGCGGGGAAAACATCCATTCAATCGAGATTACCGGGGATGAGGATTCGTTAGGTTGACCATCGTCGAAAAGCCATAATTTTAAGAGTACTGAGGGGGAATCAAACTGCCGTCTCGCCACAAAGGATTGAAATTTCTTCATTCGTTCACAGAATCCCTCTTCCACTCCCGTAAACGAACTCTTTAATGCCATTACTACTTGCGCAAACTACAAATGACTGGATAAGTGTGAGGGAAATAATGAAACGCCTAGACTACAGCTTAAAGCCAATTTGTTTCTCTATGCGATCCTCCCGGTCAAGCTCGTGTTCTAAAGAGAGACTTGACCGAATGAGCCAGATAAAATGAAAGAAATCACGAAGACCGCTAATGGGAATTCAAAATAACGGTAAACGGGAGAAAAATCTCGGATTTACACTTCCTTACGGTATTGTCCTCTCGTAGAAATAAGGAAGGAGACGTATTTACAAAAAATATGTATTTTTTCAAAATTTCGTGGAAACCTCAATGAAAATGATGTGGAAAATACTTGTCTTTCTTATATGATGACGTTCCTCAAAGTTACGCCTTCCCTCATCGATTTCTCTCGTAGTCTCTTTTTCTCTCCCCGCAAAAAAAGAAAAACGATCTTCGTATTCTGGTTTACAAAACCCAAATATCTTGGTCAAGTACATACAAATCATCTTCAGGATTTCTCTTTGTCATGCCGAGGCCTCTTTATCAGCAGTTCAGAGGATTAGGAAGATGCTATCCGACATCTCCTTTGTCTCGGAATACTTCTATCTTTGAAGGCGGTGGACACGCGACCGAAAACGCCCCCTATCGCGATCGGAATATAGGACGGAGAACATGAAGACGCTGACAAAATGAAAAAGAGGCGAATGGAAAACTCAGAGGGCCAGCGAAGGCAACCCTCTCCTCAAGGAAGGCCTTCACGCTTTCAAACTGCCGAGCCGGTACAACAGAGCGAGGTTAAGGTGGAATCGGGAGACAGTCGGGAAATTAATCCTGGAAAAAAATAGAATTCATACGACATAGAACTAACATTTTTGGGTACAATGAATTCCTAGCTCATCTTGACAAGATTATTTTTCTTTAATATTTCATTCTTGCATTTAATTTCTATTCCTCCAAACTTAAACATTTTTCGTGAATCAAAGCAACATGTATAATTTATGACTGGGAAGACTACACATCACGACAATGCCAAGGAAATTTACGCTGATTATAATTCAGGAGTTTCGACAAGGATTCCTCTGTTTTCATTCCGATAGCATCTTGTTTATAAACAAAGACGCAGGAACTGTTGCGGCAGCATCGCGTGTACAGCCATCGATCGAACACGACAATCTCACGATGCCTCCCAATGGACCCATCCCATTATATAAACATGCAACGAACCCTTTCGCCTCGCTTCACTAACTGCTACCAATCCATCAATCTGGCTATTTTTATCCTCCCCCTCCATCCGGAGCACTCCGAAGAAAAAGAAAGCTTCAATACCAGTCGATGTTAACCGTCGAAACACGCACGTAGCACAAAAAGGAAAACAAAGGCTGCCTTGACATAAAGGATGCTTCTAGAACACCGAGAGAAATAATGAAAAGACTTGAGCGAAACTACGTATAAAACCAACACCTCTTTCATCCCTCCATTTCACGAACGCGAGCCCCAACAATGGGAGAGAATTCGAGGCAGAGAGTAAAGAGGGATGGAAATTAAACAACGCTCGGGAGATTAAAGAGAAATCGCAAATGGAAAGGAACTACTTTAGAGGACAAGAGAAAAGGAAAATAAACAAATAGAAAGAAGGAGAATCTTGTTTCCCTGCAAGGAAGGTTCCTCTTTTTCAAGAAAGCAAAATGAGGATTGGTAAGAAAAGTAAGATATCCTCCAAGCTGACATCGCTGCGCTCATTGAAACAAAGCCGGACAATGCATCTTAATGAATACCATCCACTTGCTCTGTGTACGCGCGGTTCCCCCACAGTCTTTAAGAAACCGTCTTATCCCCTCCTTGGCCTCTCAAACCGCCCTCTTGGTGGGAAATGACCACCGCCCTGCACGGATAAAGCGACCACGGATGAGATATCCGCAGCTGCACCGCCGAAAGCCAATCTGCACTCTCATGCAATTGAATGCGGAGGGAGAATTGAGGACGTCAGACCCACCGTTTCCCGAAGATGAAGGATTAAATCCCAGGAGGACAATTGATAGCACTTCACTGCCTACTTTTAAATTGCTATGACTTTCGGAAATACCGAGAAAGTTTTCATGGTACTGCATGTATGTGCATCTCAAAATTCTTTTTTTCCAAGATTGAATAGATTATTCTAAGCCTTCGTAATTTATCGAAAATAGGACGAACTTCTGCTCTCAACGGATTAATGAAATGATCTCTGCAACTTGGTCGAATAGCCGAAAAGCCGCGGAAAATCAAGAAATAACTATTTCAAATTCTTTTTGATTTTGTTTGTGTGTTTAATATTCGCAGGAAATAAAATTCCTCGAAAAAATTACTAGATACCTCTTTTACTTAAATACTCTCATTGAAATCCAGCTCCTGTTTTCATAGAGCCACGGTTAACTGACTGTACAAAGTAGAACATTCCGCGGTTATATACCAACCCCAAAGAGGTAAACAATAACTCGGCAGAATTCCGCATTTTCACCAGTATACTTGCGTTTCAAAACATCTCATAAAAGAATGGAGCCGAGCGTCGCTAGACGAGGTTATGGTCGAGTGTATGGAAGCAGTTGAGATAACAGAGAGAAAGGGCCGTGGAGTAGAGAAAGGAGTGAGGAGAGGCTATGTGGAGCGATAGGACAAGTGAGCTCACTAAAGAAACCAAATTGGGCCGCAACACTTGAGACGACGAACTCCTTTGAAGGAGACTCACCACGACATTGGCTCTCCTCAACCAACTAAAGAACCGGCACAATGGAGAAGCCCCTTGGCGCTACATTTTTTCTACGCAAATTCTCACAGCTGCAAAGAACCAAGTACTGGCCATCTTAGAAGGAATACTCCATTAGGATGTTAATGAAATGGTGCTCAAAGCTGCCGGTCGACAAATGAATCTGCATAAGCAGAATCTAGATAGAAATTTAGAGCGCATTTAACCCTTAATCATGTAATTCGGATATATCCGAAAGAGCATTTTCTTCCTTCTGACAATTTACAAAGAAATTCTCATCGTGTCTATGCATATTTTCCACATATATTCAACCAAAGTTGAATCGAGAATTCGAAAGAAAATGCAAATTTCGCACTTAATTTTATTATCCTTGTTGATTAACGATGACAATAATAATAATAATAATAATAATAATAAAAGGACTTTATTAGGGCGAGATTGAGACATTTCCCAAACATCAACACTCAATAATATGATCAAAAAATAAAAACATTTACTTCAAGTCTATACTATTTAAGGATCTCCCCAGTCAATGCGTGTCTGCAATACATTCTAAAATTCTTTAACTAGACAATTTTTTTATCAAATAGCCAAAATTTTTCATCGATAAATCTTTATTTACGAACAGGCCATCCTTGGTAAGAAGTCTTTTTGAGTTTCAATAAGCAGTCGAACTGACAAGAGACTGCAATGCTTCCGATTCGAAAGACTTTAAGTGAAATGAAATAAACCTGGCTCCGAAGAATCATTAACGAGAATCATGAACGAGAGCTATTTTCCCATCCATTTTCGGATTACTCTATTTCTGGAGATTTCTACGACGGAATCAACGACCAAGCAAATGCGACGCTCTTGAAGGTCCGTAAAAATAAAACGGCGCAATTGCGAGCGCCGACCGAGAGAGTGAAGTACACTAACGAGCATCGGATGGGAATGGCGGGGAAGAGGACATCGGCAGGACCACTCCACGAAATTGGATCCAAAGGGTGGAGGAGAAAAGAGCAGAGGGCAGGAGGTTAATTAGTTAATTAATCGATGGAGAGAATAGGGGCACGAGTGGCCATCGCCCACATCCGCCCCAACCATGAGGAAGGGCCGCCAAGCGAGGAACGCACGCCACGACGCCATTCGGTCCACTTGTGCGTCTCCCCGTGTCGCAGCCGTGACACGTGATGAAGACGCGACCACAAAAAACACGTGGGATGAGCCTTTACAAATTTGGTTTACTCTGCTCAAAAGGAACCACGGTCTTGCATACAGGGGAAGTGGTATGGAGGTTTACTCTTCTCGGATTGATTCGACAATTACTACCACCCTCCTCTACATTAGTCCATCTGATGCAACTATGATTAGATATGAGATCATGTACGAACTAAATATTATTTTCAAATTTATTTTAACCCGTCACGGTTATACTACATCATAGTTATTCATGAATAACGTTAAGAGTGAAAAAATAGTCCGTTGGGAATGTAAATGCAATTCTACATAATACATACTGATTCAGAATCATCATAATCGTCTATTTACGATACTACACCTATTACAGCGGACAAAGAAAATACATACGTTGTCAAAAGATGAAATATTATTAGTTACCCCTTACACTATCATGTAATCGTGCCAAGTAAATATTAAGATGCAAATATCCTATTAAAACGAACATTAAACAACCCATTACCGACGTATCACAAAGAAATGGTATCAATACTCGAAAAAGAAATTTCTTAGGTTGTTACTAATCTAGGTTAGCCGTAGTGAAGAAGTAAAGCCTAAAGGATAATTTAAGTCAATTTTGTGAAAGTCTTTTAACCTACGGAACTGCAATACTAAAAGTAAACAGCACATTTAGGGATTCGAATATGTGCAATATTGTCCCATTCATTCATATCCTTCAAGTAAAGAGGCCTTTCATGCGAAACGATATCCCAGATAATCTCGTTAACGTGGAGTAGTGAACGGGAGTAGCGATCGATTGGTAGTAAAGATAACGGCATTAAATACGCCAAGGAAATCTCCAAACGCGCTTTCCAAGAGCAATGATTCATTCATTCGGACATTAACGGTCTACGTTCCGATAAGAATGTTTTAAAAATAAAAAATCTGCGTTACTGATCAATCTGCTATACTTAGGCTATTATTCGGGAATTAATTGGATCAAAGTTTGCAAAATTGGCATTTTTATCTAGTTCAGCATATACACTGACTTAACTATAAGGATTATTTATCTTAAAATGACTTTAAGGATATACTTGAATGATTGATGGAAAGCATACTTTAAATATATGTACTTCTATTATCCTAGTCCTACTGGAAAAAAATCCAGTTTCATTTTACGACGTTTGTAGCGGAAACATAACATGCATGAAATATTCTCTTATCAAGTTTAGAATATACTTATACAATACATATTCTAATGAGTAACATTTCTTATATGGTAAATTCTAGCTTCTAAATTTATAGCATTGGCGACTTTTAATTTTTACGAATAAGTTTAATTCCAGCTGTTTCATCTGGGACTCAATTCACTTTTAAACAAAACCCCGCATAATGCTCTGAAATCTAAGACATTTCTATCGAAATCTTCGGAAAGATTATATTGTCAAAATCGGTCATATGATATTGCAAAAAAACGCGAGCTAAGTGGGGTATTTGTCAACATTACTTCACGTGTTCGTATGAACCCATTACTTAACACATGATTCAGCTCGTACTCTCTTTTACACTCTCGACCGCTTCCTTACAGAGGCAAGGTATTTGGGCGTAGGAAGGGTGCGAATTTGAAAAGAATTCGTTGTCTCCTTTAAAAGGCGTGGCGAAGAGGGAGCGGCGGCAGAGAGACGACAGATTATATTAAAAGATTCTCTCGCTGTGAAGGGGACGCTCTTTGAATATGGCAGAGAACACTTGTAGCGGACGTTGATGATAAGGAAAGAGTCCACGGATTTCGAAAAAAAATTACAAATCGGATGCTGGAAATCCACGCAACTGCGAGAAATGCATCGCGATGGACGAAGATACCGAGAAAAAAGGTAAACGCTTTGAAGATAGCGCCTAGAACATTCGCGTCAAAAATTTCACCTTTTTTCTTGAGAATCCTAATACTAAAAAGTAACTAATTTTCGAGATTTAGAATTCGTGAATTCACTGTTAAGAGAATCTAAGGAATGTAAACTAAGCAGCCTGAATGATGTTCTCTCTTTCACCTGAATAAAGTATTCGTTCAAGCTTTTCCGTATGAAGTGATAATGATCACGCGGTAATATGAGTTCATCAGTGGCCAAAAATACTCCAATTTTCTCATGGAGCAGAGAATTTTGTCCAAAATTTAATGTTGCTTTACCCGCTGCTTATCAACACTTTACAGGTTTGAAAACGTTGGCTCAATATTTGGTAGTTTTTAGACGAAGCGTGCCCCTACGTATTTATCTCATTTAGAAGAAGAATTAGCTCATCTCTGCAAGTGAAGGAAGGAATTTGACGCATAATTTGTCCATTAAGTCATCTCTTTTCCTCTCTGCATTACCGAAAGATATAGAGGCAATTTTCCGCTTAATGAAACCCTTGTCAAATTTCCTCCTTCCCAACAAACCATTACCACGAATCCGGCGTTCGACAGTTAAACTCCGACAAAAGACACGGTTCACCATCAACACATGCGAATTAATCCGGAAGGAATCCCCCACGGATATCAATCCCACGACCAATAGCGACCGAGGGCATCTGTCACAGAAGCGATGGAATATCGGCGTAGAAGACGCCGATCGGGATGCGATCCACGACCCTCCGGATCGATCCCGCAAGACACGCCCTCCAGGCGGTGGGGAATCGGATGCCGAACGGTACATACGGAAGTGGATGAATTACGGCCACTCTTGCACAGATCATAAAGAAAGGCGGAAAGGGGGCATGAGGACAGATAGACTGATTTATCGAGAGAAGAAAAACGGCTTTGGCTTTCGAATCACGCCCGCGGCTGGCAATGACCGTCGGTAACAAGACGCTCAATAGTGGGCGAGCGGTACTATCTTGTCGTGCAGCCGGGGAACAGCTGCTGCCGCCGATGACTCACGGGGACTAATGAGCATTAAATTTTTAATTAAATGATTCCCCCGCCGCAACAGAGGGAATACGAGGCGGTGAAGGAAACTGCTCGATGAACCTTAATGGTAATTAAGAGGGAATAAACCGAGTGATGTTTCCGACTTCGAGAAGAGCCGCTAGACATTCCCAAATTAATCCAACTCGGATTCGGAGTGTAATTAGCTGTAATTCCTTGAGAGCGCAATAAAACAGCTCGTGTCGCGACTATCGTGTCGTACGGAGACAAACTTTAGCGAACGCAATTAATACGTAATGACTAAGTTTCATTTTAAGTGTGGGAACCCTTGCACCGATGGAACGGTAGTTAAGACAAACTACATAGCCTGCAGTAAATTCTTTTAATGCTAATTTACGCTAATGTCAGCACAAATCTATTAATCTTACTGGCAACTCATACCCAAGGTTTATAAATAATAATCTAGATTAGGATATGCAAGGAAGGGGATCGTCCCAAAGCGAGTTTCTCTTACAGAAACGAGATGACGAACATTCGGAACTAAACTTTTCTAACCACGAATTTTATCCACGGGATTGACTTCTAGCATAAATATGCATTTACATGTCGATTTTAAACTATTATATGATAAAGAAAAAAATGTTTGGCATTAATAGGCGATGTTTTGCGGATATCCATCACTCTTCATTTGTACTAAAAGCGATTATGTAAACAAAAGAAATAGGCTCCCCGCTTGATGTTGACATAATTTGTCACTCGCCTACGGGTGACTTTCTGTGTATGACTGCAGACGTAAATGTACCATTAAAAAAACCTTTCGCTAATGGAACAACGACATCCCCGCTATCTCAACCAAGGTATTTCTCAGGAGAGGAATTAAAGGGGGAATAACGAGGGAATGGTTTGTGTACCTCTTCCCACTCGCATCTCTTGAAGGCGAAGCAGCAGCGAGGGAAAACCGGATCGATTCCGTTGCAACGCACTCTGAAGCGACGAGGAATCGGAAAAACGGTGTTTGCTCGAAACGGAGCTTGCTCCAAGAATGTAAAACATACCTGCGAGTCGACTCAGTTATGCTCAAAAGGAAACGAGTTTGAATGCTTGTATTGACCTTGGAAGAGCAACACTAAACAAACAAACGATTTGTTCAGGGAAATAGAATTGAATTAGAATGGAAATATTCAGTACCAATGAGAAATATATCGCGATTACTAACGTCAACTGGAATTTGTATTCGTCTGTTTTCATCATAGGAAAGGAGTAAAGTAATCAATGGAAATTTTTGCAAGCAACAGTTAAAATAGAAATGCTTCGCGATGAAAACGCTAAAGATGGGAATTAAAGGGAATAAGTACCACAATCAGAGTTCTATATTAAGTGAATGACATTCTACATACTGTGCTGGAGATTTTTGAGCTTGAGGACTTTCTTCCTTCGTCTACGAAAACTATTACATGGTAAACAAAACCTCTTTTCTCAAAATATACGCTTGAGAAGGTCGTTAAGCAAACCCGAACATAAAGTCAACATTATCGCGGGAATCCTGTTATTCAACGGCAGTGCAGAACAGCTTGGATGAGACTGCTCTCCACTGGCGATTCCCTTCATCGCATCGATTAGGAAACCTATAGAACCCACATCTCGCCAAACACCTCCCGCACTATGAACATCCGCCCACAAATACACTTCTTCCCTCGGGTGACCGGAGGAGTCGTCCCCGAGGAGAGGAAGGATTGAGAAAAAGAGGGTTTCCACAGGAGAAAGGGTTTTTATATCTCGAGGGATGGTTAGACCCGTCGCTCTCCACAAGGCCGAATCTGTGAAGAGCAGGTGAGGAGGAAAGAAAAAAGCGGGAGATGTGACCTCGAGGTGAAAGGGAGAGACGGCATTTCTCACGTTTTAGGGCTTTGATCAATCGAGCGACGATGAACCAAGCTTCCTTCTGTTACGTGCTCCATGGAAACTCTGCGTGCCAAATGACACTTACCATGATCTATAGAATACCAGTTTTATTTAAGTGCCCGGACGTAAAATAAGATCAACCGAATAAGATTTTTATTTAACCGGAGATTCGCCGATCTCTGCTGATAAAGATCTAGACTGGAACTAAGTTATTGGATGGTACGATACTCACCAGGTACAGCAGAATTCAAATGATATAGAATGAGAAGATAGGAAGACCGAGAATTAACTCACCTGAAATAGAGGAAAACATTTATTAGTCTCAAAACAAATTAACTGAAAACAAATATTTACATATAGTAGCTAAAAACTAAAGTTTTTCGAATTATTTGCAGGTTGATTATTTCTCCACACTTTTACATAGAGAAATATTTCACATTCTAAAATTATAAGCCATAAGCCCGGGAACTTATTACTCATACGATACGATCGATGTTTTATGTTTCAAGGAAAAAATTGTGAGGTCGAAGATAATGAATAGACTACACCAGGCCCAAGTGAGCCACAGTCAGCAAATTTCACATTAATTATAATAGCAATTTATACATAAAAAATAATTTATACAAAAATGATTTTCGTGAATGTTGGATTATCATCCACATAATATTTCAGATTTTAGCATTGTACAATGAAAAGAGGACAAAAAACTATTTTTAATGATACAAAACAAAAACTATACAGTTGAGTTAATACCTATAAACACCCACCCTTAAAAAATCTTAGAATTCTTTTAAAGGAATTAGTAGAATTGCCATTAAAAAGTGCTTTTAACAGCATAAATATTTGTGGAAACCAATGCAATGCTATGTTTTCAGTTAGTACTCTTTCGAAATCTGGGATTCCTTGCAGTTCTAACAGCTCGGAAATCACGTCAAGACTTCGAGATTGGTTCATAATGAATAAATGTGACCGTCCTACGAAAAGTGCAGGAAGTGACGGAGGAGAACCATATATACTTATCTTCCGTTAAGTAATCGACTGCCCTTTTATCAGGAGAAGAATAAGAGTGTGGCCATTTAAAATGATTAAGAGTAACAGGTGAGGTCGTGATAAATGGACGAGGGAGGCTTCTTCCTCGGTCGAAGAAAAGAGGGAAAGAGACATGTTTCCGAGAGGCACTCTGGGAAGCGGATGAGGAAATGAGTTGATTGGAAGAGGATGGAAATTAACTCATTTGCAAAAGGCGAATCATTTTTTTAATGCATATTCCCCCGCATTAACCTGAACGGACCACATTTTCGATTCAATAGGATAACTATTTGAACACTGATTTACACATAAGAATTTGTAAAATTTCAGATATGAGCAGCATAAAAATAAACTACATTAAACAAAATAAGGATGACTGGATCGCATAATGTCTTAAGCAAAATTTGAATTAAATAGAAAGAAATAAGGTTAAGATGTTGCTAATTAAACAGGATTTTAATTATTAAGATGCAAACAGTGACATATTAATAACGCCGATCAAATTTCTTCAGAAAATAAAAATTTTAGGATTAAGAAATTGAAACTTGTATTTTCGATCTCCGTTATTTATAAAGATATTAAATTGTACGGTCTCGTGACTGATCTTGCATTTACAAAACATTATCGAAATGAAGATTCTACTTTGATAACGTATAAGAATACCACCAGAATTACAATGGCTAAAAAATTAATCTGCAACTAAAATAGTTGCAAATTGAACAGAAGAGAGACCAAACTTGAAACATTAATTTTCAAGTGAAGGCTAAGATAAACAAAGAAAGCAAGAAGAAAAAAACTTTCGGCTAAATGAGCTTAGGATAGAAAGTTGTCGCAACACTAAATTTTTGGGCATATTTTTAATATAAGCAATTATTGTAAAGAAACAGTGGGTGGACTACATTGTGGATTCAACTTGAAATATACATGTACGACCGAGGTTAGAGTTTCTTTACGAAGTAAAATTGACGAAGATTTTTCCACGTAGCCACGTCATCGAATAGATCCCGGAACGAAAATTATACATTTAATTATGACGAAATGGAGAACATAAGTCGCGAAAAGGGTCAGAGACATAAGAAATCCCTGAAGCATAAAAAATACATTACACAAACGGATCAATCCGACGCGATATAACGAGGCACTCGAAGTCTGTTCAATTCCCCACGGCTAAACGGGAGAATCCACGGCAGATGGCGAGCGTGAAGGCGTGGTTTTCCACCCTGCGCAACCCCTATACCGTTTCAATCGATTAGTGCTCGTGTCTACGATGCACGGTGCTCCGAAACACTCCCACTTCACCAAACCACGGAAACCCTCTTTCTCGCTTTGTCACGAACCCCGTCCTCCAGAAGGGGTGAAGTACGCAGCCATTGAAGAGATTGCGAAAGAGCGTTCGCACAGATTCTGCGGAAAACGGGAGGTACTTTAACCTGCGATTTTGGATGCGAATTTTGATTGGGTCTCCATAGAAACTAGCAATTGCTAGGCGAATCTGAGATGCCTTTGTTACTTGTAGCACTTCTAAATGGGTCTCAACCCGAAATAAGGTGTTGGCGTCCGTAAGATTTACTGGACGGAGATAGGAGGAGAAACAAGTCCTAGAAGATAAAAAGGCAACAAGTATTTCCTCGGCTAACAAAAGATTGTGTTACCTTGGCCTGTCACGTAGCGAACGAGAGAAAGATAGGCGAGGACGAATCGATTTAGTAATTCCATCTGAGGAATAACACGAGCTAATAACAGACTGCCAAACTGGATAAAATGTTACGTGCAGGCCCTGCCACAAGCTGAAAGGTTGATGACACCGTCTAGAAGAGAGCTGCTGATCGAAGTTAACCTATTATTTCCTGAAAATTACCCACCGGCACTATCCGCTTATTTCCCCTTCTATCTCAAGTTACTTTTCCTGTAATATTTTGAATGAGAATCCAATCTTTCGACAACTTTTTGCATTTAATTCTAGCGTTTGAAGATCGCGATGAATCAAGAGGACGTCAAAAGATATTTTGGACACAACTCGGACATACTCAAACACAACGATGTGATCCAAAATATTTTATAGCACTAAACATCTTTTTCAGAAAAAATACCGTACATTTAGCCATGAGTTACAATTGATTTTATCAAAATAAAATGAGTGCTTGGATAAGTTGGAAATGAGGGCCTCGAGAAACTAAGAAAATAAGACAGAATCCAAACGGAAGAGATATAAACGAGAGAAGGCGAGGAGAAAACAAACGGGAGATAAATGCAGGGATAGAGAGGACACTACGAACGTAAAGGAGAATAACGGTGTGGACCGAAAAAAGCAAAGAAACGAAAGATAAACAAGAGGGGAGCGGGAATTGATGGCACGAGGAGACTGTTATATTACAGAGGCCGTAAAGTAAAAGAGTCGCGGATAATAAACGCACGAGTTCGACCCGATAAACAAAGAAAACGATCGATAACAACGCAGTAATCCATTGGAAATCTAATTCGAAGGAAATGAGAACGGCTGGTGCACAGTAACGGATTCGGCAGGACCTAAAGGCGCCATTATATTACTCAATGGCTGCCTATTGTTAAGACTGTGTTTCAACTCACATTTCGACAGCAAGTATTTATTATCGCTTAATCATTCGTACGAGTTATTTCCACTAATACACTATTAAAACTTCGTTTGAGGTTGATTTAACACTCCCTTTGCTCATTATAGCAATGTATCAATTATAATTGCAAATAATTACATTTCCTAGTTTCTCACTATTCGATAAATCATTTTTTTCTCGGTGAGAAGCTCAGCTTAATTGCTAACTTGCTGCCTCAGCTAATCTCTTGGCCTCTAAACAAAATCTTAATTGTGCATAGCATCTGAGTAACTTGTGAAGGATTTTTCAACGTTATCTCAAATTCATACAAAACTTAAACTATTTCATAGCGTAGTTTGTTAGCATTGGCGTTTACACGCTGATATTCTTTAATATTTAAAGCTTTAAATAATTCTTAGAACGATTTTTTAATTTAGATGCTATTTGTAGTGGCTATAGATTCCTGTGTAAACTTAAACTAAATTGGAAATATTTTAGTTCGTAGTTTAGTTAAATTGTGTATCACTATACATATTTATTTCTAATTTTGTTTGAATTGTTTGTTTAATGTGGTATAATACGTCTTCGCTTTTCCTCGCGACAAACTGCGACGGTATTGCGTAATATGAACATCCTTACGTAATATAAATCCTCGTTATTACAACCGCTGCTTGTGTCATTGACTGAATTGAAGTAGTTCATAATTTCCGAAATTCAACAATTGGTAGATTTCTTCCTTCTGTTGATTGACAAGTCGTGAGTTGTTGCTGTCTGTATGTAGTCAGGCTCTGCAGGTGTCTCAAACCCGGGAGGAAAACTTACTGCGATTACGAAGGGTGGAAGAGGTAGTTAGCGTACGGAGGGATTTTTGCCACGAAGTGTCTGTGAGGGGAGGAAACGGGAGAGGGCTGTGCTCAGCCGACCAAACACAGGCGCCGAGAATCCTCGCTAGGGGAGAAAAGGGTTGTTTCAGTTGCGCCCGTTAGAACCCGCTGCAAGCGCTTTCCTTTTTTATCCCCCACGACGCCGCGAATCTTTTGAAAAAGAACGCGGTGACCAAAAAGAGGCATCCAACATTCGGAATTAATCGTCCAAAATTGATGAGAGCTCTATGCGATTTCACCCTCCAGACGGGTGTTGCTCCGCGTACCTTTTCCCCAGCAATTCGCTCAGAGTGATTACAGTAAAATACCGATTAATGGTGGGGTAGAAAGCCAGAGTTAAAATAACAGCATATCTCTATTTCATGGCTTCTAATATGTATTTTGCGAAAATTCGTAAGCAGAAATTTAAAAAATACCTTTTTAGTCAATACAATACTTTTAATACAGCATATTTCGTCATTTTTTAACAATGAATATCATTGGAACTCATCTTTTGATTTCCTGACATGATGAGGGATTAAGTTTAGTTGCTGAAAGAATTACTTAAATTAGTAATAAACTTAAAAGTTAATTAAATTATAAAATGCTGTAAATATATCCATCATAAACATTTTGGTAAGCTCCTTCATGTATATTTTTATTTAGCCGTAATGTTTTATATACTATCCAACATCTCTTTATTTAATGAAATAATAACTGGCGATGCATGGTGGAACTTATCCATGATTTTCTTTCAGCTGATCTCTTCATTTTTCGTTCGTGATGATTCTGTTTGGCGCTCAAGCGCGTCGATTCGTCCGCTAATAGCACGGCGGATGTTCGTCTGACCTGGTTTCGGAAAACGGAAGAATTTGGAGAATAGCGCGAACGATTAAAATATCCACGTCGCATGTGGTAAGAATTATTCCACATTCGCCGCTTCGGATAATTTCTTCGATAACCAAAGCCTAGGAAAAAATCGAGAGACTTCAATGGTCAAACTCACCGTGATGCAACTTTGACCAACAAATAAGACTTGTGTTATCTTTCTATAGGTTGCAAGAGGCTTATGATAGGGAAAATTAGTAGAACACACCCTGTGATTCAGATTAAGAAGAAACAGGGAAAACCCCTTCTCTGAAACAAATATAGACGTCCGTGGAAAAAGAGTACACGGCAGATGAACCACCAGAATAGAAGGAGAGAAAAAGTAGGTCTCTGAGAAAAGGGAAGCACGTTCGAGCACGGAACTATTGGAAAAAGCCACTCTGGAACGCATTAGAAACACGCAATCCACTGGGGGAGGGTCCCTGCGGCGAGGGCGTGTGCACCCAAAAGACAAGCAGCTACACCTGGGAGTGGGTGAGGGAAGATCGCGGTCGGAGATGGACGCACGTGGTGGGGTGACAAGGCCCCGGTAGAACGCAAATGTGGAAAATAAGAGCTGAAAGGGGCAGGATAATAGCGGGTGCTGCTTCCCGTCGAATAGGAGCGAAGCGGTCACGCGAGCACATCGACGGTCACGAATCGCTTTTCGAATGTCAATATCACGCACCACGAAGGGGGAGGCAAAGCAGATGAGATCTGCAGATGGGTAGGGGCAGAGGATGGCGTGCCACACCGCTGGGAAGTCAAAAATAAATGAGAATGCAATAAAGAAATCCAATTATAGAAAGATAGGACAAATGTTTCTCTTGCGAGCGAGGTTGGTTGCATACTCCTCAGGAATACCGCGAGAATTGCAACAAAAAGGTTTTCCGCGCTATGAGGTGTCTACATGTTGAATGACTAGAGAGAAAATTAAGAGCTTCCTGACCAAAGGTCTTTATAATTGGTTTTCGCATCTCTTACTCTGAGTGCGTGCTGCCACGAGTTTATCGGTTTTCATCGGTACATTAATTAATGAAGGCAGCCAAATTAATTTGTCGGTGAGCCTTCCTCGGAAGCGATCGAATCTGACGTAGATTAATGCTTCACTGACGGGAAATAATTCGGCTCCAGATGACAGCCAAGTAATCCTGATTAACTCTCAACGGTGCTCTCAACCGCATCGATGACTTGGTGAACGTATAAGTCACTTCGGAGAAAAATAGCCATTTATGAGAAGCAGACAGATTCGCCATTAGACGCACTAGGCAGATCACAAAAACTTAAAAATGAACTTGTCAAACTCCTTCACTTCCAGACTATTTACTGTTTAAATTCTGTATCGAGAATCATAACACAAAAGAATACACCAAAATACATATCATGTTCTCCTTTCTACTTTTAACATCGATAAATTCCATCGAATATAGCAATCATTTACATTTATCAAGAATTTACTTCTTGAACGATTGTGATAGATTCATTCATTTCCAAGTTATGTTAGGAAGTGCATTTCAAGGAAGTATATAAGATTGATTTACCAAATTCCAGTTGGTCTGTTCAAAATTGTTACGTAAACATATATGCCTATCTTGCTGGCTGGCCATCTCCTTGCGAAACTATAAAAATAAAGGAAACGGAAGCCTTTCAGTTGCGCGGGATTTTATAAAGAACGGAAAGGAAAGAAGACCTTTAAATTTTACTGGTTTACCGAAAAGGAAGTGGATGACCGGAGGAGTCACAATAGAACCGGAAGCAACTCCTTCCATTCGGGGCACGCCCTCTTTCTGAGGCCGTCATCTCTAATTCAGTACTTCGCGCCAAGACAAGGAATTCATTGGGAGTAAATATTTGAGGTCTTTCCTAAAAGCGGTTCGGAAAAAGACCGGGCCTTTATGGGGGCGTTCGCATGCTCTGACAGGCCCATTATTCTCGCGACGTAACGGCCGATCAAAATTAAATCCAGACGTAAACAAAGACGATGATCTAAGGAACTCTCAGTCGCTTCCGGCAACAGCAAAGAGGGCCGCATTTCTGCCGGAGCATGTCAGAGAATCGGGAACTTGCAGACGATGGAAACGAGGGACATGATGGGCAGATATTGCAGAGATGAACATCTTATTTTGACGGTAGCCCATCCCAAAAGGCAGCGCGCAGTCGTCTCTGCAGACACCGGAGGAAGAAGGTCGCGATTGAAGACGGTGCCAAAAAGAAAAGGCGAATGACCGGAATTCGTTGAACTAACATAGGATCGGTTAGCTTCTGTATAGGTCGAAATAGAAATTCTCCTAATAGATTGCGGCTTCGGATCAGACGTTCTTTCGATAAAGCCACCGCTGGCACAGTTATTTAATGCCTCGCTGTGCTAAATGCTTTGGAAATAGTATTTTCCCTTACCGAAAGAAGTTTCCCTCCATTTAATATCGAATACGTTGCGTAACCAAAGCAACTTCCACCAAAAAAAGGTTCGTAAACGAGGTATGAGAAGCTAATTTAAGGATATTCCCAGAATAAAGTGATGAATTGGGAAAGGTAGGAGTAAACTTAAACATCTGTTCTTTCAATTACAGCAGTGACTCTAATGGATTTTTGAAGAGGTGCTGACGGGACCGAGCCGCAATGTATCTAAGAAAGAGCAGCCATTCGGCAAGGTCTTCATGTACTGCCAAAATGTGGCGAAGGAACCACAGGATTCCTTAGAGGAGGAATGCAGGCGCGCATCGTCTCCGCAGGTCAAACGCACGCATATTCTTCGGGTTAGCCACACTTTGGACAATCTTCTTCAGTTTCTCTCGCCACGCTGTATCCAATTGCATCCGTATCGCCACTTACATCTGCCTCCCACGCACACCAAACAACTACGCTTATCTGCCCGCAGAGAATAGGATAGCCTTACGTCTGGTCGATCCCCTTCCGCCTCATCAAGCAACGCGACGAATTCCGGCTCGGTTTCTCAAACTACCTTTCCTCCCAACGGAACCGCATCTGTCAAACATTCGACGGATAACAATGGGAGGTCATTTCCAAAGAAAATCACGAGCCAAAATCCTACAGTTTATCTTCTTAGCCTCAAAGTCACGCAGTGTAGGGGACTAAATATTGCAGTTTAATTTATAACACCGATGATTAAAATAAAATGTATAAGAGATTTCTGATACTACGAATTTTGTAAATTAGTTATCTTTATTTTACTATTTGTACAACTTTGCCACAAAGTTCCTCACAGCCCTTTTCCTTACATTACATTCCAGAAAAAAGTCGTGCCAAAAAAATTCAGCAGGTTTTTTTTAATGTGTAGTCACCCTATGTGAATAATAGATATGATAATCATATCTATGATCAGGAAACCAATACCTTTATTTTTATAAACCAACGGTGGAATCAACGTCTTCTCGATGCCAGTAACATCCATCCTTAACAAGGCAACAGAATCCTTTAGAAAGCCGTGCATTATCAACATGGAACGTGAGTGACAATTCTAAGGGATGAATATTTTTTTATCTCTCATCGGCGTGGTCTTCAATTAACCTTCCTGACCGAAATGCCATGCGGGCTCGAGAGAAGAATTTCCAGGAATTTCGGGAAGCTTATCCGTGACAGATCGGATGTCAAGGTCTTAAGGGTACACGATAAGAGGAGACGTTAAATAAAAAGGAGCGGAAAGTGCGGCGAGATGAAGCGGGATGCCGACAAGGGCTCGAGATTCGGCACGAGGCTGCCCCGTAATCGCCACATTTATCGCCCTCATTATGTTTCATTGGGGCAAAGATTTGGGTCCGAAAGAACTTCACAGGACAATGGTTAAGGAGGGCGAACGCTTTTCGCTTCCAATCCTTCAAAACGATAACGAACGATAGGCATGTTCTCAGCAAGTAAGTAAGACAATTCATTGTAATCAATTAAGATTTGAATGTATTACACAAAGCACAATTCAAAATTGAATTATTCACTAGCATTTTTGACTTCCAACAATTCATTTGCATCATTACAATATGCCAGAAAATATGAATTAAGTATTTTATAGATTTATGCAGCGAGGTTAAAAAGTATGCTAAACCCTTGGTTGTTATTTTTTAACTTACAAATAGATTTTTTATTCAACAGATAAAAAGTATATTTATCTTTGCTAATTTTGAAATTTCCTTTTATTTTTCCGGTAACTTTAAATTTTTCGTAACATAATTTTTACATTTATTCCTTTGAAAATAGCTGTTACCTACGTCTATAATTGGTTACAATTTTGCAATACCTGTATGACGAGTTTGAAAAATTTGATTTCATAGCTTTCATCTAATCACTGTCATTCTCTGATAAAAGTTTTCAACTGCTATTCGTCTTTGATTCTCAGAAGGCCTTCTCTTGAATTCCAAGCCGGAGAGGGAGGGAAGAAAAACATAGTCCATATCGCACTTCTATATCCTTATCTCCCAACAGAACTGCGTGGCTGTTACGTCGAGGAATAACATTCGGAAGATTAGCTGGAAACGCCACGAAAGATCGCGATTAATGCCCATGATAACCAGAAACAAAGGAACGTCGACCTTAAGAGTGGGACGAGGAAGGACTTTCACCCAAGGGTCACCTTGACCCTAACTTCTATTCCCAGAGAGAGGTTTTTATTCACTCCTGAGACCTACTTTTTCACTCGCTTGGGGATGGAGCAGTGAAGGTGATGGGGGCGAGTTTTGACTTCCAACTTATACTGCCGCTATTCACGGAATTTTTACGAAGCAAAACGATCGCATGCGAATGAACCATCTTCGGGCCTCTAACTCATTATCACCACGAGCTACGGATCTACTACGCAACCATTCTCCGTAGTAGAAACCACGATAATTGTTAGTCATGGAAAACAGGGGTACAATTTGGCTCGTGAGATCGTTTAAAATTTACTACTTAACGAAAACTCTTAGGGTTATAGAATGCAAACAATGCATGGACGGAAAAATAACTTCGTAAACACCTCCTTAGCAATGAAATTTTATTGCATACAGCGGTATTAACGAAACTGGAAAGGCAATGAAGGATATAATATCACTTACGACAAAATTTAAAAGTGGGCGTATAAAAAAATCGAAAATATTACTTCAATGATGTTCCTTAAGTCTATCATTATCACTTCAGATATTGAAAGGTATGGATGGTATAAGATTAATGTAAATTAATGGCGGAAAGGCATTGTAATAATTGACTTAAAAGGAGGAATATCTCTCTGGATAAAGGTTACGTCTTGTCAATCATTTAGATTTTACACGAATTATTTATACTATTTTACATAATAAACTTCTTACACTTCCAAACTAAAGCATAGCTCCCCCATTTCCTTTGTCGAAATCGCAACTGCTGTTCTGATCTAAAATGTCGAACGATACATCTAGAACGTGAGTTTCTTTCATGGGACTGAAAACGACTGCTAATCCGTCCTAGAGAGAGCTTTGAATGAAAATCCTAGGGAGGATCGCTTATTAAGTCACAGGTGAGTGAACAGGTGACCGGGTCGAAGAATTCCGAACGAAGTAAAAAGAAAGCGGAGGAGGAGCAGAAAAACACATAACCACTTCTTTCAAACACAAATAAAGAAAGTTATATTGCCGCAGTATTTTTTCAACCCTCCCTCGCCTTCTGAAAAAAGGAAACCAAATGAAAAGGAACTCTGTACGAAAATAACTCCCTCGGAGGGAAATCACTTCACAGCCCCACTCTTCATTCAACTTGCAACGACTTTCTCTCGCCCAAAGAAAAAGGGATCAAATTTTCAAAATGGAAACACAGGATGAAGGCCATCCAGGCGATCCTTTATTTAGCGAGAGAAATTATGTTTAATTCAAGAAAATTTAGTGCGGGATGAAAAATTCCTCGCTTTTACCCTTCCCCCTCAGAGCAAATAGTCTGGAAACATGCCGTACCCTGTGACACCAAGGTGAGCGAAGAGTTTTTATGAGAAGAATGCACGCGATTTGATGCAATGGAAGGAGATAATGAGCAATCAAAAGGGAATTTTATCCACGAATGCCTGTGCTAGGATCCCGGCGCACGGAAGTCGAGGCAATCTAAACGAACAAATTCCTGCGAAGGATTACTCACTAGCCTAATGACCCTAAAAAAACTATTAATCGATCTTTGGCATTCATTTCAACATGGATGTTACTTTGGTATTACTAATGATTTGTATGATACAGTATTTACAGGATTCATTGTTGACGATGTGTTACCTATACTGGATATGACTGTAATGTGATGAAATTAATTACTGTCCTAGTTTTTATGAAATTACTTACTTACTCTTACTTACTTACTGACTTACTACTCACGCGAATCTGTTAAAAGAATCGCTAGATACTATAACAAAAAATAATGAACTAAATGGATGATGGGTAATGTTCTTTTGCATTTAAGATTATTAAAATTACCGCTAATATTCTTCAACGCTTGAAGATGCGTCATTTAAAGCAAGTCCGATTCATGCTGGGGAGGAGTCAGTGAAAATTACTTAAGTTCACTAGAAAGTAGCTCTCCTTAGAGCATAAAATTCATAAAATCAGACAGAAAACTTTTACTTTTTTACATATGATAGCTAACCCTAAAAAAATAAACTAATCTGACAATGTTTTTAGACACGTATTTTCGAAAAGACTCATTTCGATTAACATTCGCATTTCTTCATCAAATCGGGGGCCTTTGTATTCACTTAAAAAATATTGTACTAGGTCGAGGCACTCTCTCATACAAATTCTCCAGAAAATTTATCTCGGTAATATGTTCACTTTATCACTCCACCCAGTAGTGTCGACTTTAAAAACACTTTACGGTCCTTCGAGTCATTAATTGAAAACTCTGAAACTTGGAAAAGATATGCCATCACCTTCCCCGCGACCGTAGCGGCAAACGTAAACGATTCGGGAGAAATTTTTCCTTCTCGAATTAAATAAGAGGATCTCCCGAAATTCCTCTACCAACTTTTATGCTTTACTCCTAACAAACGCGGCGGAGTAAACAGCCATAAGACGCAGTGGCTGCGTAAACAAAAGAGGGCGTGTTTGCGTGCCGAAAAACTCGCGCGAAGAATTCCACGCTGCGAGGGGAGGAGAAGGAATTCCGTTTACTAAATTCGGTCCAAGAGAATGGGAACAGAGCGTGATGATGGCCGTGGAATGCCATCGGGAATTAGAAACGAGGGAAGAAAAAGGGAAGGAAAAAGGAAAGAAAAATATAGACAAATTGTGCGGCACGCTTTAGCTACAATAGTTTACTTCTTCCGACAATTATTTACAAAACAAATTTGAAAATAGATACAATCGGTGACAAAAATTATTACTGGGAGTCACCAAAAATTGATAGCGATTTATAGAGATATTTTTCCAAGTTTCGGGTGTTTTTTAAACACAGGCATTGAGGGTGTAATTCCTTTTATCTGGTCTCTTCGCATGAAACTGCTAACCATGCATGCTGCTAACTAGCAAACAAGTATGTGCAAAGCAATTGGACCAAAGGTCCAATTTCTTCGAGAATATATGGAATATAACATGTTAAAAGACTTATTATTCTCATGAATAACGGTTAAAATTTCGAGTAGCACAAGTTTTGCAATTTATCGACGTGGACAATTCGAATAAACGAAAACGTAAAAACAAGAACGGATTATTTCCATTCAGGAGAATGTCGTAAAAATAAAAACAAGCCAGAATTCCCATGAGGCGGATTAGAGTAATGGGAAAAGAAACCGAATGGGAAGAAAAAACACGATGAGAAGAATCCGGCCAACGTAAACGAAAGAGAATAAAGCAAACCGAAGAATAAAAAAACGACAGAGTAGGGAAGAAAGGAACATAAAACGAAAAGATGAGAAGCAGATGCAGAGAAGATTTTTGAGTGGGATAAAAAAGAGTTTTGGGGGCGATTACTAGAGAAGATGGCATAAAAAATGAAATAGGAAACAAGTTGGGAGTAAAAGGCTAGAGGAAGACGAGAATAGGGCGAGTGGGTCCGTTGTGCTACTGACATAGGAGAGGGGGAAAGTGAAGAGGTACGAGAACTGTTTATATCGGCCGCAGGGCCTATTTCCGTCCTCCCTGGATCTCGTGGCCACCGCGGAAGCGCTACCATAGAGAGCGGCTTATCTGAGGTTTGTTTTCCAACCGAGAAATGAGAAAAATGGCTTTCGCGCGGCACCGGAAGGACGTGACAGCGAGAGGATACGTGACGCAGAATACTAAAGGACCGACTTAAAGCACCGATGCGTGAATATAGAGGTCGAAAGATGGAATTCCATCAAATCCCTTTGATAACGTATTCCTACGATGAATTTCAGATTACGACGCGGATAGTTAAGAGCCCGCTCTTCATATCGCACTCGAGGTTTATGGTAAAGCATTTTATAGCAGCCCATCGAATCATATCTTACAAAATTCACGAATCTGATACAACAGAGTATCATGATTGATCAGGTCTAGTATTTTGTGGTTTTGTATAAATTAAAATGTTATATCTATTATTCTTTTTATTATTATAATGATCTTCCACCAAGTGAAGACAAACTAACAACGCTACGATTGATCATTTTTATACAATAAGGAAGTGATCATGAAATTAAATCGGTGCTTATAAAACAAATCTGGCCTTAAGAATCTAAGGTAATACAGGTTTAGAATTGATCATTTTATAAAATGAGGAGATTATGAAATTAAATTTGTGCTCCTAGCACAAATCTCACTAAGCAGGTATTGATGCCTTACGTAATCATAGCTTGTTAAAATAGAGAATCGCATAAATTAGATTAAAATCCCTCTGAAAACTACTTACGGATTAAATTTGTTTTCCTACGTCATCGATGGTGAATTGTTTGAAATAAGATATTAAGGAAAAAAATCCTTAAAAGAAGGACCTGACTCATGTCCAGCTTGAAAAAGTTGGCATATCTGCTCAGTTTCGTACAGAAAAAAATGCTCCTCAACCTTCTTCTGGATTGCTATCATAGATATCAGTAAAAAATGTGATAATATTTTATTCGAACCAAAAGTGGATCGCTGGTAACATCACGGTAAACCACGCTCGTGCCGTCCTCACCGATTGTCCCACTGCGATTCCATCGCTCTCGATCCTTATCGCTCTTCCCAAATGATCACACTCCGTTCTTTTAGCCCTCTTTTCGGAGCCATCAGCGGAATTTCAAGAGCCCAACGTCACGGGTGATGGGATTTGCCGGAAAAGATTAAGCCGTGTTCCGCGCCAAGCAAAATTCCGGTACTCATATCCCGGCCAACGGCCGCATTATCGATTTTTCACTCGACCGAGGCGAAAATTCATCTCTCCACGTTGAGAAATCAGCCGTCGAATCGCTATGTGAAAATCACCTCATTCCGAGCGACTGAAAAAAAAGAGGACTGCCGCATGAATATTGCTAACGAAGCCTCCATCGGTTGATATTGGAAAGTAATTCCTCAAGGAATAATGTGAACACAACAGTTGGCATCCGAGGATTGATGGGGAGAATTCAATCGATTACTTGTTGCACTTCGAAACCAATGGGAAAACTAAACAATGCATTTAAAATGCAGGATTATCCAGCTTGCCGAAGGAGGAAGCCTAAAGTCGACAGATTTCACAAACAACATTTTCTTTGCATCTGCATAAAACAATAAAACATCGTCTTGATACATAAACCAGAATTCAAATGCTTATTTAATTAGAAAAATAAAGATAAACGATGCAATCCATGCAAAAATATTACTCGACTTGGATTGAACTCTCAAGCTGATGTTAATGAGTTGTAGGTGCTATTTTAACACGAAAAAATCGAAGAGAAGGTCGTTCGATTAATTGTTTACCATAGATTCTATAAAAAATAATTAGCTAATCTAAAACACGTACGGGAAGATTTAATTAATAGTATTTTTCTCGCAAAATAGTTTTACAGGAAGTAAAAATAGATTAGATTTTAGATTTAGATATATACCCTGCGAGCCGCCAGAGGCATATGGCAGGGGGTGTAATGCACCACCATTATTCATTCCTCCCTATTAGCATCTCTAATAGCCTGGGGAAATAATTAGGTGGAGTATGACCATATATTTTTAAATTATATTTTTATGACGATTAATCTCATTTATGAACTACTTTTCAACGGTCCGGAGCTTGAATATTAATTTTTGATAAGCACTACCCCGAAAATTCACCCTGAAGGCAAGTTTTGTAGCTCAGCCAATATCAATACAGAAATATTCATCTAACGCATCCAATACAGGAAGTTTTTACCAAAGAAAGATTTAGGGCTAGTGATAACATATATCATCTCCGTGATGATATTACTGAAGTATGAAGGTTTCACGAGCTGTTTAGAAATATCGAATTATCTAAGCGGATTATTGAACGGCTGTCTGTTACCAATTAGACAAATGTACGTACGTATACACCCAAGAGACGTCATGGTCCAAAGCATAAATCAAGCAATAAATCAAAAGGATCACGAAAATCCTCTCTGAGTATGTATCGAAGGGATCACAAAAATGAGACTCGCCCTTGCACCCTCTTCCATCAAACTAATCCGTTATTTACGGGGAGATTTCACCGAGGGTATTTTCAGATTTCCGCGAGAGAACCTCTGCTTTTAGAACGAAGGAGTCGCGTGAGCGGATGCTAGGGTTCTTACCCAAAGCGTGAAAATGGGTCGTTTCAATACAAGCGCGAAAACGTCTTCAACACGTGCTTGAACCACCGGACACGCCCACCGAGGACACCGTCACAGGGCCGGCAGACTTGCCTAGAAAAAGAGTAACGACCCCGCGGAGAAGAACTCGTCCTATGAGTCGGTCGAAATGACTTTCTAAAAACATTCCACACGTCCGGCGAATAATTTTACTTTTCGGCCGCTCCTCAGTCATCATTCCGTAATACCGCGCGTCCCAAATTCCACAGCGGACGAAAACTTCCATTAACGAGTTGTCGGGAGGAGTTGTTGAAGAGAGTTGGCCAACTAGGTTTGATAAATATTTCGAGAAGAGTTCTAATGTCGAATCCGCATGAAAACAGACAACCGGTACATCACGATCCGGTTGCCTGAATCAATATTAATTCAAATGGAATGCAATTATTCGCATAAAACAGTATAGTAATTGATAAATTAAAGTCTTTTATGATATTATCGATGCAAGGCTTTAATGCGTGGAAAGTTATTGGAGGTGCGAGAAATGGAATAATTTCATGAAACGTAATCATAAGCAGATTGCCATGTGCCCAATTCGTACTTCCGCCTTAAAAAGTTTGATCAATAAGTAGAGAATTTATGAAGAATGTGGATTTAAGCGCAACACATTAAATTAAATATCTTACACTCGGGAAAATAAATTTCGATCTTGAACTTGAATAAGCCATCGGAAGTCAGGAAATACATAAACAAACGAGGAATCTATTTTGCATAGAAGAGGAGAAAAATACCTTTTGCCTTGACGAACAGAAAAAGGGAGAAAAAGTGAAAGTGAGGAAAACAAAAACAGGGTAGCTCCTAAAGGGGGGGACCAGAGATCACGTACGCATTTCTACAAAAATAACTTCGAAAGACTATGACTGAGATGAAGATTCGCTATTTGGAAATCCTTCCGCAGATGCAACTATTCTCGCCATAGGACCTCAAGGTGTTTTCAAAATTCATGACCTATCAATGATCGACCACCATCGGCATTTTTTTAGCTCGGCTACATGCATGGAAAAATGAATTCAATCAATATTTATGGGATTCGTAATCTATAGACGGCATGTTGCGGCAATAAATATATATCTTCGCAATGCCAGTTTTCCTTACATACCTTGAAAGCATCATTCCGACGAGTGTTAAGGGGTGTATACACCGGGAAATCTATATCCCTATTGGTCTATTGCAGGTGGAAATATTAAATTTTCATCTAAGAGAACTCCTACATTAATATCCTGCAAGCCACCTCCTGGTGCGTGACAGGAAACTACTAGTAATACTATATTTTCCATCCTTTCTCGTGCCATATTATCTGCATCATCCTCCTAGAGCGTACCAATGAATTTATGGAATAAATTCGTCCCAAGTTAAAAACGTTTTCTAAATATTCCCGTAAATCATGAAGCATCTCGGTAATGCTTTCCTAAATACCAAACCTAAGTGAAATACCGTTATGAAGTTGCATTGAATAGACTATGTGCTTGGGAATCTGTTCGAACTCCTCTGACATCAAGGAAAGGATACATTTAATATTCTAAGCCTTCGAATTTTTCCACGTTTCAGTAAAAAATTCCCAAACCTTCGCAATGTCAGCATAATGAGAAATCTCCATTCCACCGAAGGTTTGGAAATCAAGAATCGGAGGACTATTTCGGAATTGCGAAATTTCAGCTCCAATGGAAATGACTACGTTGAAAATATGAACCCTCAAGGACAGGGTTTGAAGGAATAAGTGGGCACAATTGCAATCATTTCGAGGGGTTCGCGACAGAAATAGACACTTAAGGCGCCTAGGAGACCATTAAAGAGTTTTCTTCACTCACCTCTGATTCCACACTCACAAACAGTCCCGAATTACCCTGATGTGTTTGTTACCTCACTATCGCCCCTTGGAATCTGTGTTACACGCCTTCATGTACTTAAGAAAGACCACTTAGCGCCTGCCAACGCCACTTGGGCGGGCCCCCATGAGGCCTTAGGTAGGGCCCTCTCTTAACTAGCTGTGGAAATGTTTAAACTGGGAAGACCTCGTTTAGTCCAAACAAAAGGACACTTATCGATATGTTTACCGGAAGCTATTTGTCAATTTCATCGCACCTTTGCGAAGGAGTTTCGTCACTTTCCACACAATTTAATTTACGCGTCCGTTGGCGCCAGGCCACGTTCAATAGAGAGAGCCGTTTAGGAAAGTGACGGAGAAATGACAGTGATTACGTTTTAGAAGGGGGCGAGCCTTAAATACGATACACTGGGAAGGAGGGACAACTGCGTTAAAAAGAGAGGTTTTGCGAAGGAATTATAATTAGAAGAGCTGTTGTGGTGACCTTCGAAGTGGCATCGATTTCCAACGCCACTAATTAATCTATTCTTAGAAGTTACGGCAAAATATCTATGGGAACGATATTTTGAATGACTCGTTTCATTAGAGATCAGATCTTTGAATAAAACTGGTCAACTTACACGAAGATATCTAATCGAATATTTTTGCGGAATAGATCCAAGGAAACTCAAATTATTTACATCGATGAAATTTAGGGGACGAGAGGTGTCTAAATAAGTTGACATTGGAAAGATGTAAACAAAAACACCTTGAAACACGAAGCCAGGAGCGCTTCGTGGATTTTGAAATCTTATCTAAATGGAGCAAACCTCTTCCTTGATTTTGAAAAAAATACACAGGAACTTTCATAAGAGTATCATCAGCTGATTCTATTTTAAATCTCAACTAACGCTCTGAAGAGAAATTTACAGATCTGAACACACTTATTCGCTCACATTCCGAAAAAATAAAATCGTATAAAATGTTGTAACTTCACCATATAGTAGACGAAGCATTATTTAAAGACACGAACACAACATATTTACATTTACATATATTGTATATATATTTATATTTTCATACAAATTAAATCATACAATTTTTCGTATCAAACAAGTGGGAGTTCGCCGGAAACGAATATGCATTTTTCCAAAATTAATGTAATGGTTCAAACAACAACTGAAAATGAGTTCTAAAAAAATCCTTATTACAAAATAATGAATGGCATTCAAAACAATGATATATTTCAAAACATCAAATTGCAATCGAAATTATCTGAAATATGAACAATGAAAAATATCATCTATTCTCAATAGTCTATTCTGAAAACAAATTTCGATACGCCGTAATTATCTAGATTATTATTATCCGCCGTATTATCTAGATTAAGCCTACTGAGTATTTTAGGAGAGACGCAAGCAAGATTTTCCTAAACCGACACAAAATAAAAGTAATTACACATAAGGTATCACATTCATTCCTGATCCTGGTTACACTGACGATTTTAGAATATCGAAAACGTCCTAATTCTTAAAGGAGGAACATACATTGTGCATTCATTTTCCATCGTCGAGTGAGATTCGTAAATCCTAATTCTTAGAGGAGGAACATACATTGTGCATTCATTTTCCATCGTCGAGTGAGATTCGTAAATCCTAATTCTTAAAGGAGGAACATACATTGTGCATTCATTTTCCATCGTCGAGTGAGATTCGTAAAGCACTCAATGCCGAGATTGCATGATGCTAGAAAGACAAATATTCGCACCGACATTCATTATCGGTTTTGCATCTTTTCAGCGAATCCCCATCGCTGGATGGATAACAACCAACTGCATCGCATACAACTCATCGTGAACTTCCTGTTTCCGGGAAAGAACGGCACTGGAAAAAATGTGACTCGCTCAGCTATTCCCAGGAAGAACGCCACTTGTAATTAGGTCGCGTTCAAGATGACGTCGCCATGATGCACAATGAAATATCTCCAGACTTGAACATCATTTTTGAAATAAACATTACCAACAGGAAATTTCAGAAATTTAAACATATGACACTTAAGTTACTTTAGTGTTTACTCTTAAATCGATGTAGTACAAACATGTCACTATTGATTGTTTTTTACATATTTTTTCTTGCTAATTCTCATATTTTGGTCATAACTACCAGTAGGTTTGCGGAAGTTTTTCAAATACTCATTGTATGAAAAACTCGTGGATTCTCTCATGTGGTGGATAATTTTTTTCACTTATTCCCTATTGTTTTTCATTGATTAACTTGGGTTTGTTTTACATCCACAATTAATCACTTTTTCTAATAGCATATCTTTAATAACTGTACAATTTATGAAGATGGATTAGATGGAAGAGGAGACTATTAGTCTCACATCTCAATAAACTCTTGTAATTATTTTCGTTAGGTGGGTAATTATTCAAAGAATAGATATTTCAAAAAATATTCCATCTGTAACATTTAAATACAAACGTGAAGAATTTCGCTAATTTGCGTCAAAGCAAGGCCCAGCGAATTCTTGGATAAATTTAATTGGGACGACATGAGCTTCTGCTCCCTCTTTTCACGCCACTTTTGCAGTTGAATACGAAAAAGACATTTTGCCAGAGAATTTGAAGTGGTAAATGAACGGATTCCCAAGTACCGTGTGGAAAACAGTACGCTGACGCTAGGGGACGAGGGTCGAAACCAGATCTCCTCTTTTGGCTTCGGGACATAGAATCAGGGAAGGAGATCAGGTCGTCTGCTGTGTTTTTCATTTCCTCAGGTGCACTGCGCAACATTTTGCGATCTGAACGGATTACTATCCCCGAACCGGAAGAACAGAAACTCGCGCACCTTCACGCACGCAGAGAGAGGATTTTACGGAGAAGTGAATATAGGCTATTGTTGATAAATTGAGAACTAAATACTTAGTGAAAATATTCGTATGCAATTCTCACGGAGGCCATAGAGCATTGAACCAGAGGACCCAAGATGAATTTTTAGGAAGCCAACCAAACGCTTCTTTTCTGAAACGATGCGATACACTCTTCTCCCCACGGAAATCGATGAAGAACAATCATCGGCCGAAATTTTTCAAGGAAGTTTCCCCAGACGAAAAGGATGGGGGGGAGATAACATGGGGAAGGAGTTTCAAAAGGGAGAAATGAAAAGAAAGAAGGGAAGCGGAGTAAGAGAGGGTCAGCGTACCTGCAGAAAACACCCCACCGAATGAGCATTGCTTGTGGCGAAATTCGCGCCGGCAGTTGGCAGCCCTTGGAGGAGCATTAGGTCTGGAGGGAAAAGGATGGAAGGCCGAGTTGGTGAAGGACCTCTGGAGAGATGAGGATTTCCCAAGGTCGGGAGGAAGAACGGAGACGGACGAGAGGGACCAGAAAAAAGAGATCTGGGGAAATGAGACGAAAGGGAGCAGAAAAGGGCTACCACTCTTACAGTATTAAAAAATCAGTATTCGAGCAGGGAGACGGATTTGATAAACTGTATTGAGCGTTCCCAAAAGAGTCCTTCATATTAGTTTATCCATTTTGTAAATGATAGTGGTAGTAGAAGTGCAGTTGTAGTAATTGTTAAAAATGTTTCCAGTCATTTCGCACTTGAGCTCTCACCGGGAATCAATCCCGGGACCACCTTTACCGAAGCCGAGCGCGCTGTCCATATGGCCATTTGAAAGCCTTGTAAATGACGTTTGATGAATAGCGAACAGCAAATATGGTCAAAATCAAACTTAAACCAGGGAAAGTAAACATCCATACATTCCGGCTGCTCATAGGATAAAAGAGCTGATTCCATCATATATATTGTTAATTATTTTTATGTACTTTCCTGGCGATTCAACTCATCGTGTAACTAGATTTAAAAAATTCCAACGAAAGCAAATATTATGAAATTTTAACCAAAAAATATCTAACTATGTTAATACCTATGTTTATTGAACAAATATGTTTCACATGATTTAATTAAACTCCTGTAGCCTACGATGAAGGAAGCAGAAAAACTACTACACGCATGCACTCCACAGATTTCAATCGAATGCCCAAATTCTGGGTTAAAAAGATATCTAAAGGTTGAAGAATCCTCAGTTTGACAAGGAGGCTGGTGGAAAATTACGGTATCGACGTGAATCATTGCAGGAAAAGACGCCGGAGGGGAGATGCAGAGTGGGAGAGGAAGAAATTTTTCACGGGAGAAACTGAGGGGCACAAGAGGGTTTTGGGCGCATCGCGAGTCCTTAATGTTGAATCACTCCCCCCGAGGGCTTCCTCAACAAAGGAACGAAGATAAAGAGGAGACGTGCCATCGCAACGGAATTTTTCAGACAGAAACGAAAATGTGCAGCGAGGGTGATTTTCCGACTTTTTCCAAGGACTGGGAAAGCCGCATTATACTCCATATAACAATCACTGCGTACTTGCAGCCGAGAGCGGCTCATCGGGAGAAGAATCTTTTACGCTCACTGCAATCGCTTTTATCCTTTGATATCCCAGAGATGAGACCCTTAACCGATCCTTTGAAATTATTCCAGCTTTGGAAATTCGTACGAATTCACGTTAACATCTTTCTAACAGGTTCCATAGGAAATAGAGATGGGATGGTTATATTCGTAAAAGCCATTCAGTATGCAATATTACTGAAAAATATGCATTCCTTAACTGAGAAACAATCACTAAGTTAAAAAATCAAAGAATACAAAAGTACAATGTATAGCTTGAAGTTAGAAAGAGAAGATTACCATAAAAAAATTCAATCCGCAGAGTTGTATAAACGAGCAAACTCCTTTCATAAGCGACAAACCGCTTAAACCACGAAGCTCACGTAGCACAAATATATTGATGTTATCACGAAGGAGAGCTTCGATTTCTTTTGCCCCACTGTTGCTCTATCTCCGTCGCTAAACTCGATTAATTATTCAACGGAGAGGAAGCAGAGCGCTAGAGATACATTCATCCTAATGGAACGGAAAAATTTTCCGTAACTTAATTACGTCAGAGCGTGGAGAAAATGGCGCCTACCCCACCTGAGAGTTTCCACCTCCGGGAATGAGCGCTTATAACAATGAGAAGGTGTGATGGAAGATGCTACAAAGCATAGATGGGGAGGCAGATGGTCGGGGGAGAAGGCCTTGGAAAGAGGTGACCACAGCGCCAGGGGTGGGCAACGGCCGGCAGGGGAAGCGAAAAAGGTGGGAAGAGCGGTGATGGAGGATAGTTATCAGGTAAGAAAGGCGGAGGAACGGGAGCGGAAAGAGGGGGAGACGTCCGTTGGCAGTGGTTAAGACCGCAGGCCTTCGAATTCTTCCTAGCCCTAAGGTAGGTTTATAAGTTCCTCTCGCCTTTCCACAAGACGATGGCCGCTGGAGCTCGGACGCCGCAAGATATGGTTCTCCATTATGTGAATTTCGATCCAGATTACATCTGAATCAACAATACCTACTGGGTCATTCGTGTTTGGGTTTTATTTCTATCGTCCCAGCACTGTTCTGCCTTTCTCGGTCGAGGAAGATTTTTATGAACTGACTTAGCAAGAGGAGAGTTGAACGACTGAAAATAATATTAAAACTTAAATTGTCGCAAGATAACACTTATCTTCAATAATTAGTGAATAGAAGTTTTAAATTATCAGTGGAAGGTAATTAGAACATTGCTCTGCCTTAGTTAAACTTAGTGTAATAACCTAAGTTTATTGATTCTGCCTTAAAAGAGTGAGAAGTGGCTATTAAGTAAGGAGAGGAATCGAGGGGAAAATGTCACCTACGATGCTACAATGAATTATTTTTCGCGCTTGAAGGAAAGTGGAAGGAGAAAAGTAACCGCAGCCTCCGTTTATTGAGTGGTACTGGAATGCCGTCAAACCGCTCCGCAGGTAAAAAATCACTGAACTAACCAACAGATCTCCATTAACTTCGGCGGGAATATCTTAACAAATAAAATCCTGATAGAGGGAGCTCGAAGAGCAGACTCTGCTGTATCTGATTCATCTGATCAAAATCAAAGGCATTAGCCTCCTTTCAGCGCAGACCTTGAACTCCAAAATTCATCCTTTTCACTCGAAGTTGAAAAGATCACTAGTATTAGAAGGATCGAGAAATAGTTTATAATAAGTACTAAACACTTACAGTACTAAATAAATCATTCAGTAAAATGCTGAACGATTTCATGCAACGGAAAATTTTACTATTCCCAATCCATAAAGGAATCTATTACTAACGGTATTAGATTTATAATAATAATAAATGGCCTTTATTCGGGCGAGAATGAGACTAGAGAGTCTCTTCTTACACCTAACCCATACTCATATGCGAAACAGAAAGAAAGAGATAGTTTGCAAAAGTACACAAAGAAAACTAGCATGTGGATTTAAATAAAAAAACCTAAGCTGAGGGATTAGGAAAACGTTTACACTGCAGGAAAAAACTCACAGGAAGGGGAGTGTGAAAAACCTGCGAAATCTACAGATAAAAAACTATATGTTGTGAAGAAGGAGAATAAAAAGAATTATGAAAGACAAGCAGAGAATAGATACAAATTAAGCAAAAGAGACGGGAAAAATACAAATTCACTACAAGCAATCAAGTCAACCAAATGAAAACGAAAGTAAAACTTTTAATAAAAATGCCGCAGATTATCCTTGTGTTTGGCTTCGCCTTTCAAATAAGCTTTCCTTTCCATAGAGGTTGCCGACTCCTTTCCAGACGATCGCTTGATAACGCCGAATACTACTCCAAACATAAATTACGCCAGTCACTAAAGGCTTATCTTTGTAAATTTATAACCAAAACCAGGGCGATAGTCCTATCTCTAGCTTTCCCCGCCCCTCAGTCGAGTCTCCTTATTACATATCATTTGGAACAAACAAAGGTTTCCCTCAATGCATCGAAGGCGATCGATACTGTCTTCACCTGCGAAGAATAGGCATAAATGTTTTCGCAATCTAATATTAGCGATTATTTGGGCAGTATTGGAGAAAGAAAACTCTCAAACGCTTCACCATTGACGGCGTTTCTCCCGTAGCAATAATGATGAATCGAGGAGATTTACAGCGGCTTATTTTTTTCGAATCTTCCCCTTCATTGGCATCGCGTGCAATCGTCGCAATAATACTTGTCGAGGGAGGAAATACTAAACGGTCACCAGTGAAGGAGGAAGCCACCAAAAGACACGCACGGAAGCCATCTAAAGGGGGTTTGCTTCCTCGACGGACGGCTGAGCAGACAGTTTATCATCACCATTGTTAACTCCTAAAGTACAAGGTGAAGGGTGTGTTAGGTGTTCGTCATCCACTCCTTAAATATAAAAAGGGAACTGCTTGGTGATGTTGGACCTCTTGCCTTGACTCACGGTGCATTACGAAAACAGAAGCTATAGCTTCAACATTACTCATCCCAAATGACAAATCCGTGACTGGGATGGATAATCACTCTCAGTGAGTGGAGTATGCATAAAAATGATGCATTATGGTTGTGAGAACGCCCCTCACGTACGGAGCCACCAAATTGGCGCCCATTGGATAAAATTGGATAGCATTAAGTCATACGCGTGTGTATAACTTCAATTAATGTTGCACCTCACAAATCGCTAGAGGCAGTTTGAATACAGTTTCTCCATGTTAGCGATACTCAACTTATTTGTGATTAATGCATTAATAATTGTTGCGGAAACTCATTTCATTCGCACATGTCATAGGAGCGCTATTAAATTACTAGCAATAATATTATAGTAAACTTGCGTCAAGTAATCCGTCTAAATTCAAAACATCCCTTTCGTTGCTGTCGTAAGAGGATTCTGATTTTGACGTCATAAGCGTACAAGCGAAAAATGAAAATTTTGAACTAATGGATAACGCATGATCAAGGAATCCGAATTTTTTAAAATTAATTGACATATTCTCAAATATAAAACATCGTGAAGAAAATAACGACAATGAGAGGATGCATCTAGAAATAAAGATCGCCAATTCATCATCATTTTCTACTCCAGCCAACATATGAAGCGAGCCCCACAATATGTTAGATGTATGTACGAAGGAGAAAATTCTCTATTCGCGATGAGTGAATCACTTGATAGGAATCCGCAAGGTAAAGAAAGGTGAAAGTGCTCACGAAACATTCGCGTGAACCGCACACGAGGGCGTTGGAGGCAGTGTCGGGTCGATTTCAGTATTCGCTTAAATCCGTGGGAATTGGCAAATCCTTTTGTAAGAGGAAACTGTCGCACCTTACAGTGTATCCGGTCGTCCAAATGAGGGCAAAGGGCGGAACGATAACCATCGAGACCTTGGGAGTAGTTTATTTAATCACGCCCTGTTTTTTTTTAAGCCGAAGCACCCTCCGGAAAGTAATTTCTAGATTAACGGAAGCGGAGATATAATGCTCGGTTATACATTTCTCCGACCATGATGAGTCATATTACGGTTGACTACACTTTCATTGGAAAAATAAATATCTGACCGCTGAATTTCCTTGCTCTCATTCCTTGAAAAGATTAAAAACCGATCAGAATTTTGAAAAATTCGATGAGCCATGTTTAAATGATGAACGCAGAACAATAGTTCTTTCCGAATATAGTGAAGCACTGTATGGTTTCCTCATAACATCCGGCAAATATCGACGATGGCTGCTACACCCTTTTTACTTGGGGATTAATCAACAGAATTCTAAGCTAGAGTCATAGAACCCTATAATAAAAGAAACAAACGTAATGAATAAGAAATTTAGAACTCAGAGAACACCGAATGGAAGAACATGATTATACGACTACCACAGTTAATGACTGTGGGGTTTTGATGCATCTGCGCTGATTACATGTTACGTTGGACTTAGGTACACTTTTAAATGCAACGCAGAACATTCACGCTTTACCTCTATGCGCTTTCTGAAGCCATTGTTTCTTATTCATGTCATGCGTAACGAATATATTCTGCACCCAACAACACATTAGCATTCAAGTTTCCGCGCATAACAGGTATCACTTTTGAAACACCAATATGTTAATAAGTGTAAATACAGATTAAATTAAGCGGATGGGGAGGCAACAATGGCGGATGAGAAAAATTCGAAGTCTTAGTGTATTAATAGGGTTCACGCTTCGATTAATTGAAACTACTACATCGCCGAGACGGAAATGAATTTGCATTGGCGGAGTCGCGAATACTAATTGGGCTCTTGAGCATGTTTTTAACGGACAGAGTTGCGAAACGAGGAATGGAATCTTGAGAAACGCTATCCGGTTCTACCAACCGATTAGCCCAGCTGACATTAAGAAATGAAGAATTCCTCCCGCAGAAGCGAAATATGGGCGCATAATCATAGGAGCGGACGTCGCCGATTCATGAACTGCATCGATGAACGCGAAGATGATCGCTTCACTTCCTTTCTTTGTAAATATTTCAAATCTATCACGAACAAATAACTTCATAAAGAGATCGTAGAGGAAATTAATTCCGGAGCAGCTTTACCAGCAATTGCTGAATCTGAACCTAAGAAGAAGGCGAAAATACTTTGCAGAGATTTCAATCAATCAAGGGAGAGTATGTAAGCAAAGCATTTAGGTCGGCATTTGCATCTTAGTCCGCTCAATCATATCCTAAGGCGTTCGCCACATAATATTTTGTACCTTTCTGAGTGTAGTTGTATTTGGTCTACCAAGAGCAATACCTTTATCATATTGAAAGTTTGAAAAACTATCATTGACAGAAGTTTGAGTATGTTCAACTCATCTTCTATAAAAGAATCGATATATTTGATACTCCATTATAATCCACCATCATAAAGTCGAAATATCTTCCTATTTTTCATATAATAAAGTGCTGTATGTGAATTAACATTTCACTGACCTTTAAATGATAAGGATATTTATGGGTATCAACGAGGACACTATTTTTTTGGAATTGGATATCGCCGAAAAACCGGTTAAAAATGCGTATTTTTCTTCCGACTCCGAGGACAACTTCAGTAGGACAAGAGATAAGTACGAGTCCAAAGCAAGAACGAGAATAATATAGAGGAACAGGAGTCTTCTCTTTAGCAGTATCACCCGTCGAAGGACGATAAGAACGAAAATTGACCAACGAGGAAATATCTTTGTGTATTTTCAGAAGATGCAAATGAGAAACGAAACCTTTTCTCTTAAATTAGATTGAAACGCGAAAAGACGCGGTTTGGCCCCGAAACCCGATAAGAGATACAAACAACGGACGAAAACAAAAGAACTCAACACGTCCGCCACCTGAGGAGGAATTGGCAGGAGTGGGTGGAAAGAAGACGAAATGAAAAAAGCGGGGAAACAATTCGGAGAAGGAATTTCACGGGAGAGAATAAAAAACGGAGAAAGTTTTCATCTCCAAGGGTCATCATCATCAACTGGGAGACAAATAGCGGAGGAGGGGACTCTCAGAGGGAACGACGAGAGGAAGAATTTTCGACTGGTGAAAAGGGGAGGTGAGAAATTTAGGCAGAGAATTAAGGGGAAAAAACATTTTTCAAAGCTAAGGCTTAGCTTTGAATTTTTTATGTGAAGAGTACCGTTACCAAAACAGTTAAAAATTACATTAAATTATAGAAATTCACAGAAATATGCAACAGAGGTAGTAGAAACTGAGGTTGATATCTAGATTTACCAGGATTACTCTTAGGTTTATTAAATGCTATTTTTTCTTATAATTAATAATATTTTTATTTTTCTATATTTATTTATCTACACGTAACTTACGAAGTTTTATGATTATCAATACTTCATTGTAATATTTTGCTGTGTTTTCGCGTTTTTTTCACCCCCTTCTCTGTGGGTGTTTTCCCGGTTTTTTCATTGTCAACCTTATGTGGCAAAGATTTTTCCCCACATTCTACTCTGTCCTTTTGTTTTAATTTATATCAGTACATATTCTAAGGACGTACGTGGCTAGATGGAAGAGAGGCACTCATGGGCCTAACCTCGCCAATAAAGGGTATCACTAAACTAAACTTCTCTATGATTCAAAATTCAGACTATCCCTGGCGCAACGTTCCTTGTTATATCGACTTATATATTATCTCCTAAACTCTCTATTTTCCTCCATAGACAAATGGTCTTTCTTAAAAGAATGTAATACATTGTTAATTTTTATAACATTTTTTAAAATGATTTAAGTCTATATTTTAAATGTCTTGTTTTGTATTCACTCTTAAATGGTGAAATCAATGTATGTGAATCTTCTAAAGAAGCAAATCAATTAAAAATTAAGTAAAAAAAAGATGAAATTAACAAGAGTATGAAGAAAAATAGTCACGAAATAAAGACGAGGAAAATCCGAGGTTAGAATAGAAAGGAAACGAAAGAATAAAAGGAGATATAACGAGGTAAATTGCGATGGAATTCGAGAGAGAAAAGACGGTAGAGGGAAGAAGATGCAGAGAAAAATCATCGGAAGTTAAGAGATAAAAACTTCGCCCGGACGAAGGAAAGAGGATGGAAGAGAAATATGAAGAGGCGGAGGAAGTGGATGGCGCAGAATGGAGATAGTTGTCTCCAACTCATTCTCTCGCGCCCTTTGAAAATAAAGACCGAGAGAAAGAGTACAGATGGACTCGGAGAGCTTTCCTGAAAAGGAAAGCAGCCTGAGGGATGTGGAGTAATGGAGGGGAAGGAAGGTCGATGGCACCACCACCACCAGGGTCGATAGGAGAGATGGGTGGAGTTGGAAAGGAATGTTAAAAACACAGCTGGGTACATCCACTTTTTCCGAATGAGAGAGGAAAAGGGGACAAAGTATCTTCTCAGAAGGATATAGAAAAATAATAAGATCAGAGGTTTCATTGTCTCTGAGATCGTTCGGAATGGAAAAGAACCAACACACGAATTGGGATGGGTTATAACAGTTTTTATAACGATTTGGAGGAGATATTATTTGAATATTTTTATCTATCATCGAGAATTGAATGACACAACATTGGTTTAGCTGAACATTTACGTTGCCAGGAAATGAATTTGAAACGAAAATGATATCTAGCTTTGAACGTGAAATTTTATTTTGAACGGATTTATAGAAACAAGTCCAATGTCAAAGGGCAATAGAATATTATAAGTCCACTATCGAGCCATGGCTTGCCATAAACCAACAAAAAAGATTTGAAAGCGTTCATTGAAATAATAGAGAAAAAACTTTTAACTAGGTGGAATCGTGTTATTGGTAAGGATCGTTTTGATTCTATAACACATCCATCTGATATCGCGTACTCGCTTGTCAAGACGACTGTTTTTAAAACCTTCGGATCATTCGTTCCTCACCCCTTCCTTTCCTCTCTGGGTCAACAGGTACCCCTTTCCTACGAAAGCAAACGGTCAGCCCGACACCGGATATGGACAGGAATCCCGCAACGCCCCTCACGAACTCAACCCTCCTCTCGCAGTTTCGAAACCGTGACGGTAACAAACCACCCACATTCAACCACCAAAAGAGAGTGTGAACTGCCATCAAAAGTATGGCGACCACAAAAGCTACGAGAGACAGGCTATGGGGGCGGAAAGATGGGGAATAAGCTCAGATATCCTTCTCCGTGCTTATTACGAGTACTATGACACTAGTTCAACCCTTTTTCCTCCCCCGAGTCACCAAGGTCAAATTCTCGACTGGTTTCGGTGAGAAAGAATTGGAGTAAGGGGAGGAAGCACATAACAGTTTTCAGTTGTTATTCCTGGTCGACCGGTTAAAAAAATAGGAAAATTTCCGGAAGTTCCGTTTACCAGGGAGGAAGGGGAGAGGACGCTGGACCCTGCACGTGTTCGGAGAGGTGCATAGTGGGGATGAGGGAAGGCACCGAACTCTCTGGAACCTCCCTCTGAAACCTCCCCGAGGGCCCCGTTATCGCAGGTTGCATCACCAAGAAGTCAGAGCTACTCCCGTGGATTGAGGGACCATTAGAGACATCATGTGAATGAAATCGTAGCCAAGAGATACGAGGGTAATGGATCAACATAGAGACTGTTCCTTCTAAAGGTTTTTATGCTCAAGCTTGTAGCAAAGACCATTCTGCTCGCATTCCTGATAATTTAAACAATCTTAAAATAAATTTTAGCAACGTAATGTTTATCATTGAAGAATCCTGGAAGATGTAGTCCATGTAAATATTGATTGCGTAAAAAACCTTGAAGCGGGTCATTCTGTCATTCTTCCTTGTTACGAATACTAACTGTTAGTTAAGGTAACTTCATGAAAGTCAGGTACAGATGGGAAAATAATGCAATGGTATTTCACAAGCGAGCAAGCGACAGTTATTACTTGCTTCTTTGTTATAATTTGGAATTTTCCTTTGTCTTTCGCCAGTTTCAAGATTGGCTCCAATGAATGGCATTCGGAGATACTACCAACAACGAATTATTTGTTCTTTAAAGACCGAGTCAAATACAGTTTATACTATCTCAGTTTAGATTAGAATATTCGCTCGGTTTATAAAAAAAACTTCTGCAGAGACATAAGACTTAACTAATAAAACTTTCGAGAATAAATAATCTCATGCATCATTCACACCTAAGTTATTGATATAAGGTTTTGGGATAGTCTCCATGATCATACAAAAACTTTTCTAACAACATACAACAAGAACAAAACATATAAGCCAAACTTTGTTAAATGGTAGTTTTGCATGGAGATATCACGCTTTGAACCGAAATATACCATCTCCGGATTCTAAAAAAAATCACCATTCGAAAATTTAAATTTATTCCTCGTGCCATGATAATAAGCCCGCGCTAACTGCAAATTCACATCACGAGGACAAAATGACACAGGAGACACCAGCGACGGAAAAGCAGGAAAGATGATAAACACAAAAATAGTATGGAAAAATACGGCCTCAGGAGTGACGCACGGAAAATCAACTTAGCAGGCGGGGGAGAAACCGGTTAATTACAAACGCCAGAGAAAAAGAAACATCCTCGCTCATCGCCAGCAATTTTAATTATCCTTAGGAGATAATGCGCACTCGAGGCGGGGAAACGAGATCGCATGATAAGAGGTGAAGGCGAATGCTGACACACGAGCAAAGGAAAAAGGACAACTGGAAATGTGAATGTGTGCCAGTGGGTGATGCGACGGAAAAGCGCGGCGGTGCGTGGCAGGAGAAGAATGATTCGAAAGGAAAGAAACGAAACATAGAAACCGTAGAAAATTACGGCAGAAAGATACGCGAACATTTCACGTGACGTTTGGGGAATCCGGCCTCGGATTTCTGCCGCGAGCTGACTAGTGCCTGGGAGCGACTGCAGCCTTTCCAGCAAAAAAAGAGGAAAAGAAAAACATATCAGGGAAAACCCTCGAGGGCGCTCTTTCCAGCAGAGAAAAATTGTTTACTTTGCTCTTTCAGATATAGAGGAAAATAAACAACTTCGTAGCGAAATAAGAGGACTAGAACCCTCAATATTAACATTACGTTAACTTAAAAATAAATCGAGTTACACAAAAAGATTTCGCTTTTCAAAACACTTTTACATTCTATTCTATCCAAGCAATCTTTGTATTACGCTCTGATGGAATACGGCGCAATTCGGTGTCTAAGGATCTCTGTATGGGAACTTCGAAACGACTGAAGTGTCACCGGTCCCGCGACTTCCAGTTTGTGAAAATAGAATGGTAGTGGTGATGAAAGCAAACATTTCACCCGAGTTGATAAAAGAGCACTAAGTATGCACATACTCCGCAGCGCAAAGAGTTGATTGCGGTGGAAAGACTGACAGAAGTTCACGAGGACGTTGTTTGGTAAACGACGAAATGGTTTTGGAGTAGGAATTTAGGTGCCCGAGAGGGAAATGGATGCAAAAGAGACGAATGGAAACTGTTAAGGCATCATTGAGGATATCCGACAGTACAGAGCACAATTACCAAAAAGCAAAGCGCACAATCTCTCTCATCCATCTATTACAAGGAAGAGTCCATTTCTACGCAGTTTTACACCACTTCACTCTTTTTGAATAGAAAATTACAAACGACATAATACAAATTCTACACGAAGGTAGAACGACAAGTTTAACTACCGATGGAAACTGAAAGGCTTTTAGGTTACTCTGGCTTAAAGCATTCTTCATTTGATACAATACTACGCCTAAGTAAAGACCTCTTATTGAGGCTTTTAAGTTAAGACCACCGACGATAACTTCTGTGTTACACTTCCTTTTACTAAATCCAACAAAACGAGACAATTTCATTATTCATGCATCACTCGGGAGAATTATTCTCTTTTACGATGTTGGGTCTTCGTCAAAGGAACCACAATCCTCACTAATTGAGGCAAGGGACCTCGTCGGGTAGCCTCATTCTCTATGACGAGGACTTTATGAAACTGACCTTTGAATTCAATAAAGTTCACCAAATTTCGCCAAAGGAATGGGAATGAGGATCAAGCAGGGATACCGGTGAATAACTGATAATACCATATCAAAGAGCTCAACAGGGAAGATGTACGAATTTAGTGGTTATATGTTTAGCCCTTATAGGGAAATCGGATTAATGAGAGATTCCTAGTCAATGATCAATTAGTTATGAAATTGGGACACCTAGCGTATTTTGCGTAATTTAGTACATTTTGCAAAATATTTCGAGATAAAAATCACTATGAATCCGAGGGTTGGAAGAATAAGATTGAAATAAATTGCCTTTGCAATATTTTAGCGTAAGGAGTTTTCAACTTATACACCTACGGTATAGTAATTTAATGAAGAGCACTAAATACTCCCTCACATATACATTTTGTAAGTTGTTGGCAATAGGATTAAATGTCAGTGATACAAGTCCTTTGGAATGCAATGATTCTCGCTCTTGGCTCAGTTTGTTCCGATAATCACATTCCGACTTCATCGACTTTACCGATTACCTTAACCGGTTCAACATTTATACCGAATTTCGACAATCTTCCGCTTCATACGGTTCAATCCCGATTACCGATCTCCCCTCGTCGAATACTCTCGCGCGGGACCTCTGTATTTCCCACGCCAGTCTACCGACGAATTCCCCGCACTTTCGTCATTGCACTATCGTCCTGTTTGGCGCGAACGGGGTGCAGGTCGTTTTGGGCGAAGAGGAAAGTTAATCCAGAGAAGGGGAGATGGTGGCGGGAAGCCATAGGAAGGTCGATTCGCCGTCTCCCCCATTTCCTCTCCGCCACAGTATCAAATTCGCAGACACGAGAGAGAGGGATTATATAGAATCCCAAACTCAGACGACCCTTAATCCCTTCGCGAATATCCACTCCCACACACGTTTCCCTCAAAACCGGGGAATGGGTTGACCAGTCCTTTATTTCGTTCCCTTGTGTGATTAAAAGGATTTCCCCCTCAGTTTCTTCCCGTAATCCGTTCCGAATATAATTCCGCAATCCGCCGATGACACCTGACCCCTTTGGGACGGCAACCAGCAGTACACGCCCCGGAATCGCCGCAACACACCACGCACCAATGATTTTATGCCGCCTGAGAAGCGAAGGACTACAACGCCCGCTGCGACCGGTTTTTTCCTCTCGTGTTTTTTTAAATGGGGAAGTCGTTTCGGAGAGATAATGAGTGTGATTTTTCGGGGGCTGGGTACGACCCAAGGTCGCTCTGGAGTGAATGACGATAATGACCGTCCCACAGCCGTACGCCGCAGCATTTTGGACTAACGAGAAATTGTTACCGCGTTGACCGAATGAAATCAAGTAGTAACATATTTTTTTAGTCCTCCGACAACTGAAGTCGTACATATTGTACAAAAGTACATATTGGCTCCAACGGGAATCGAACCTGCGACCACTTTCTGGCGCAAACTGGTACCACGAATGAGATCAAGTTGAATTATCATAAGACACCAGGCTACATCTGGAGATGATTAAAGTAGTCGAGACCAGAAGCGATTATATAAAAACATGCAGTGAAAGGTTACATGTGTTGCTTGTTCCGCTTCTCCTTTCTAACAGTAATATCTCGGGTTGAGCTATGCAAACATCGGATAAATTGCGTACGCATTAAATAATTTAAAATGAGATATTTAAACCGATAGCTAAATTTACGGCAAATTTTTAATTTCCTCGCATTATTCTAATAATCACAAGACACCTGAGACACTCAAGGGCTTCTGCATTCGCGTTCGTCCAATTCAGCAAAGAAAAACGCCTTCTGACAAGCTTGAGACACTTAATGATTCTTTTACGACGGCGGCTTGCGGGCAAGTTTTTCTACGTAAGATGATGCATGATGTTCCCCGAAAATCACTCTAAAATGGAAAGCAATTCGAAGTCTTTTTCTTTTCAGCAACAACTCAAGGACAATCTGCTTCTTAGCACGGTTTCGCAACAGCGAAAAGCATTGCGATGTTAGAGGAGCCCAAGAACTCTCCCCTTCGTTTCGTCTCAATCCGTCTGAAAGCTGAGACAACTGCCACAATTAAAACGACTGTTCCCAGCGTCGTTTCCTTCAATCAACCAACTTCCTTCACTTCGCCCAACCCCTCGCAACATATATTTCTACGCTAAAAAAAAAGAGTATATTTTCACTGATGACATCATTACTACGCACAAATCCAGACGGAATAATACATGTAGTAGGAATCAATTTACAATAAATCTTTTAAGGCACCCCGCTACGTAAAGAGTAGGATCAGCATCGTCTGAATGGCTAATTTACAACAATAATATAATATAAACAATTAATATTGTTATATTAATTAATTAAATACTATTAATTAATCGGGAATTCCTAAATGCGGTTTTATATTTAGAAAGATCAATACGCGGCGCCTTTTTGGCGGAAATGACGTCACTAACTCCCATAACGCCATTTCCTGGAGGGGAGCATGCACGCTTTTGGATTGAATTAAAGAAAGCCGAAGAAAAGAACAAGGAGGGAGCGGTCGAATCTCCCTCGCGTCTTTCCAAAAGGGCGAGGTGTTATAAAAACTCCCGAAAAGCTTAAGAAAAAAATCGCGCGCGTGTAGTGTTTGAGAAGGGACTAGCGGATATGTGTCCTCCTTTAGAAAAGCGAATTCCTTTATCAAACACGGCCATAAAAGGGTCCAACCGAGACCCTTCAACTCCGTCACATGGGGAAAGATGCGAGAGAGGGATGAATATTTTAAAACGGCCCAATGGAGCGACAGACTGTCGCGGGAATGTCTCGAGAGAACGGGAGAGAATAAGGAGAAACGGGGAAAATTTCGAGGCAGAGAGCAACGGAGGGATTCTAGATGACGAAAGGCTAAAATAAAAGCCGTCCTATGACAGGGAAAAAGCGTCTCTCTCTTCAAAGGCGGGATTGACAAATCATGCGAATGGCGAGACTGTAAACTGTGGTTCATAATATAAGGGTCCGCTAGTCTTTCCTAAATTATATAAAGCACGTAATATTTACGTGGGATGATACCTCGACCAAACGGGCTTTAATTTCATACTAGTATTTTTTAATGTTCCATAGTTGCAAATAATCACACACTTTCAGTATTCAAGGAACAAATAGGTCACGACATTTATTCTATTAATCAAAGATTATCATATCACTTTTTTCAGAATACCTATTTCTGAATTCAAATTCTTACGATAATTCGTAACATGAAGACTCAAATTTATCTGGGATATTTACTTTATAAATAAGAATAACCTTAAATATTAATGTTGCAGTCATTACTGTGCATGTAAAACTTTTTAGCCGAAGGATTTTACATGGTGATACACTGCCATCTGGTCGTGAATATTGACAATGACAGAAGATTCATTCAGATACTCAACAGAGATATCGGCGAAATATTAATGTCCGTGTGGGATTACCCTCGGTCAGAAGGCGATGATGTCATTCCAATGCTTTTTAGAGAGTCGCCGGTGGCGAAGGAACCCGAGAGTTTGATAGCAGCCATAACTCACGGGGCGACCTCGCCTCGTACAAGGGATTTATTTAATCGCTTCGCATCAAAAATCTCTTAGGCTTCTTTCATCAAACGTCTTGAGGATTTCTCTATAATATCTAAGAAAAATAATACCCGTGTCAAGGAGAGGGAAAGGTTAAGGGCTAATTACCCTCTCGCTCAAAGAACTCATTCCTCAGAAAAGAGCCAATAATTGAAATATGGATACCAAATGCGAATTATACGCGAATAGCTCGATTGTGCCGATCGGACGAAGAATAGTTAAATCGCCCACAAGCAATATCACTCTAATCCTTCGAATCAATTAATTTAATCCAAGGTTAATTATATATGACCTTGGATAGAGAATATGGTTGCAAGCAAGTACTGTGCACCAAATCTTAATTAATGTAAAAATTGAGGCTCGCTTTATTTACTTTTCAGTGCCAAGCTCATGCGTGATGACCTATAGTTTCAGTTCTGAGTGACAGAATTCAAAGAGATTGTTCTCTCAATCTATGAGAGACATTTCGGAGACAGGGTAAACTTTTAAATTAAAGGGATTAACGCGAGAAAAACTGATTCAGTGAATTCCATACCCTTCACTGATAATAATAATTTCAATATGATAAATTTAAGTGACTCCCAGCAAGATAAAAGACTTGTATCACGCCCACTTAACGTTATCCTCTTGCATTTTAAACAAAAAGGTATAGAGGAGCCAAGGGAAAATGTCTAGATACAAATGACCCGTGAATGAATACAGCCCGTGAGAACGAACAGTTGAGAAAGTGACTTACGCCGCTAAGAAGGGGAAAATGAATATTGTGGGAGAGAACCACGTAGAGATTAGAATCCGAGGGCAAAGGGAGAAAGGAAATGCCGCTTAGAGGCGCTAAGAAGAAAGACTGTCACGAAGAGATGAGCAGGAAGATGAGTGTTCCCCCACACTCCGAGATGCGTTCATGAGGAGGATAAGGAATGGGGGACAGGAAAAGATAGGAATGCAGTTGGGGAGATGAGGAATATGTGAGGATCGGCCATTTAAAGAAAGAAGGCACACATGCCGCACAGATCCTGAGCTTGGAAAGTAAGCCCAGGAAAGAGGTAACTTGGAATCACAAACTACTTAAACTGTCAGAACTCTGGGAAAGAACGAAATTATGATACGATACTAATCTTTCTGTATTTAGTAGGTATAATGTTAATCAGTTAAAATTACTTTTAATCAAATTTAATCTAATGGGTTTAACTCTTCTTGACTGAGTACTATTTGGCCCAAAATTCCAGCGAAACATCTTTTGTAAAGAAATAATAAATTCTATAAATTGAAATGGGTAAGCAAAAACATATCTCTCGTACTCGTACACTGAAAACTTGTATCCAGCCCCTTAGCGAAGAATACAGTTCAATGTTTACTCACCAACACCTCATGGTCACATTTTCTCGCAAAAGATGGGATAAGCTATCTTCTACGGAACAGAACTCACCTGTAAAACAAAAGAAGGAAAATTAAATAACTCGAAGATATGGTAAAATACAAGTAAAATATATCTATATAAATAATTTCAAGATTTAGTATTCATAAACAATTTAAATTATTTGCCTCTAATCAATTAGAAGAATGAAATGCATATTACGTATACAGAAGCTAATGATGAAAGAAATAGAAGGTTTTAATAAGTATCACTGGGCAAATGAGAGATTTTCAAAATAAAAATTATAATAAACCTTATTACTAGGTGAAATTCCTCAAGAAAATTAAATCAGAAAAGTTGATTTACTTCCAGGAAGACAATAATCCGAAGTTATCAATATTCTATCAACTCATACCGTATGTATTCACATTCAATGGAAATAAAATGCCGTATGCCGCTAAATCGATAACACGATGCCATTCGGATCTTCCGAAGAAGAGCCCATAAAACAGCCATGTCCGTTCGAAGAAAAACACCCACAGCCATTCATTCTCCGAACGTGCTAAGAAGAAAAATATGTGCCCAAAAATTCTCTTGGTTACATTTTTCCCTTTCCTGCTCCCTACTCTCAAACGAAGCCATCTTTGGAGACCTCAAGGCCGTCCGAGGCGAGACGAAAACAAAAACTAAATCGCGAAGAATTCGATCTGCGAAGATACAGACGTGTTTATGGAGCCGTTAAAAAAAAGGCATCAGGAGGAGCGGAAGAAGTGTGTCCTCCACCCAATTGAAGACAGCCTCTCTTGCAAATGACGAAATATTCAAAACAGTTTCCACTTATTTCGATCGCAGTGAATCACTCTTATCTCTTAGACAGAAGAGAATCTGGAGATGAAGAGGTCGAGAATGGCCTTCCTAAATCTGAATTAAATTAGAAAAACGGAGGATGACGTGGGCTTAGAGTAACATACTACTATCCAGAGAGATAGAAAGGAAGAAACTGTCAAAACTGCGATAAATAACTGAGAAAAGAATAAAACGGGGAAACAACAGTGAGCAAGGAAAGGAAGAAAACTTTTGCCACTTCCTATATACATGAGTGGTCTTGCTGGGATGCCTTCAGGAAGTTAAGCATTTTTGAGCCAGTACAACTATGAGAGCAGATACAGTTAGACGAAGCTTCCGAGATAATGCTGTATTTTAAGCGAGTGGATTTTATCATTCATAAAATTTAAGTCATCTGGCGACGTGAAAAATGTTTTTTTTAATGTGGTATAATCGTGATAAATTTTTATTGATTTTAAACAATAATTCCAAATAGAAAAATAGACTATAAAATCGTATTCAATCACTCCATGGGTATAAAAAAATAATTTTAGTCGTCCAACAAAAACGAATATAATACGGTGATTTACTTATCTATTGACCAAGTATGAGAAAAAAATTTAAGAGTCTGGAATATCAATTAAGAGGGCTCGGTTCAACGTGGAAGAGGATGTGGGTTTTTCGCGATGAGTCAGGAATCATCACGCAGTGATCCACTCGACATTGAAAATGATAGGCGAGGACAGAAGGGGAGCAGCAACGATTTGACCCAGAGCGCGTCTATTGGTCAGAGAGGAATAAAAAGTTCAGCCGAAGAATTCAAGACGACGAGCGAAGGGACGACGACAAAAAGTGCGAATCGAAAGACACAAAAAAGCCACGCAACGGCTAGGATAGAAAGCATCCCTTCATCCGCTCGGAGAAAAGAGTCGCTCGTGAGAACATTTCTAAGAGCTTCATCTCAAGAAGCTCGCACAGAAAGTTGCGCATTGTCGCTCATTCTGATTTTAAAACTATCAACAGGAAAATTCTATGTGAAGAGAAATGGAAGACTAAATACAACGACATCGTAGCATAAGCATTTCCTAAAAAAATACTTGTGAAACCGAGAAAATATTTGCTAACGGGCAAAGCAATACCAAACGAAATCACTATTTTTCCCATATCAACTCATACTTCGTAGATTAAACAAATAATGGAACAATCTCTATCAGAAATGAAAAGAACGACTTTACGTCATGATGCGCTTAATTATTCCTATGCTTTTCAAAATCGTTCGAGCTGAAACCTGAAATAGATAACTATGTAAAACCACTGCTGAGTATTTTTATCGTAAGCCGTGCATTTAGAATAATGATTTAAACGAAAGTAAACTTCCTCTGCTTTTACCATGAGATCCACACATTAAATAAGATCCGTGGAAGGCATGGTATGGTAGAATTACCTATACCCTAGTTTGACTTCTTACGCAATAAATTCATCACACCATCGGCTTATCCGAATCATCACCGTCAAAGTTGAATTCAATTGACGATCCCTTCATAACATCAAACTACAAATATCGAAACCTAATTTTAGGTAGAACGCAGGTAAATAAGGTAATCGCCACCTTCAATTAAAACCGTGAAATGGTTATCTTAATCCCATCGATATGTAAGCAATACCTTATCGATTTCTGATACTATACATGTATAAGCTACTAGGTCCTGAGTTTGCTGCGATATAGCATCAAGGGACGGAAGAGGAATCCCTCAGTAAAAGGTACTGACGAAGGATAAGTCCGGAGTAAATCGAGGGGAACTTTAAGCTGTGGATGGAAGAGAAATGTACGCGATGAAACAGAGGGACGAGAGGCGCCAGGAAGGGGACAGGCGCCGGGATTGAAAGCATAAGGGAGAAGTAACGAAGAGAGAATATCAAACATCCATCAATCGAGCGAAACATGAGGTGGCCAGACACACAAACACGGTGAAAGAAAAGAGTAATACAAGCAGAAATGTGAAGCAACTCCTCCTCCACACAAACTCACGCAAACAGCCTCGCACCCCCATGACAAATCGAGCGAGGCGACGAACAGAAAAAGGGGAAAAAATGCTTTACGCACACATGCTCAGTGAGTCATTCTACGGTTTACGCTTCCGAAGAACAAACTATTTACCATACCACTGACAGCATTAGGTATACACATCTGCTCATCTTTTTCGACCTTTAAGGCATAAATCAGGAAAGGGTTGGGAGGGTCGGACGGCGACAGAGAAGTTTGGCATCTCTTGTCAGCATGTCGCACCGGAAAAGTTCTCAACAACTCATGAGGAGCAATCGAAACCTGCATGGCTTACTTCAATGCTCCATAACAAGATCGTCCAACTATTTTTTAATGGAAGACCATATTGGATACACTCCACGGGTGTCCCCTAATTAAACTATCTTCTCCTCGGACCAATCAATCCATAATAACTTTACGAATATTTTTCGTCAACCAACACGTACACAAATATCAGTTAAACGTTGATACTGCTAACAAAATCATTAACATGTACTCATTATGAGTAAAATGAAAATATAGACTAACAACGGATGATATTAAAGGACATTGTTTGATGTGCTACATACTTTATACCAATTTGATTTATGAGTGCAAGTTCGAGATTTAAATATTCAGAAAAATTTACGAATGTTGAAAGGCCGGTAAATTCCTTCAGCGGCGCGCGCTCTGGGTCTGTATTTAACCCAATTCAAATCATGAAACTACAAAAATTAAATTTAGTGTCTATCTTCCATTTTTCTAACCCAGGCGTATACATAAAATCCTAAATACATAACCCTAAACCCTCCAACCTTCCTAGGCAAGATTGAATTTTTAATCCAATTTCAGCCACAGATGTGAGCCAATAGGCACAACTAACCTTCTTAACCGCAAATTTTGGCTAGCGCGGGTGGATAGCAGACAAGCGCTTGTCGTCAAGCATGACGGTGAGAAAGAATTCAGGAAAGCAGAGATTTTTGGAGAGGATCAACGTTAGAGAATCGAGATAAGCCACACCTCTGGCTGAGTTAACCCTTTCAGAGAACACGATTCTCCAAACTTTTCTTCCGCCCCTGGAAGAGTGGTGGGCGAGAGGGGGACTACATCAAGTGACGAGAGGGTTGGAAGACTTTCAACCTCCCATTAAAACACATTAATCAATCAAACGAAACCCCCCACTTCTCACCGACCGACAAGATGGTATGGATCTTGGCCCTGCAGGCGTGAGCACCCGCCCTCCGCCAGCCGGGAGGGTCATGCACCCACACGATGATTCGGGGGAAAAAATACGTTGGCTCCACCCTCGACAAGTAATATTGCCGCCAAACCGTCGCCCATACTTTTATTCTTGGTCGCCCCAATCCTCTCGTCATCTTCCTCGTTTAGCATGTACCGAATCACATCCGCCCCAGCCTATAACTCTTTCAGAGGGTGTGCCAACCTCCGGCTTTCAGACATCTATGGACGGATATAGATCTAAATCACAACCTTAGGGTCATTTCTGGACTACATAAAAAGCTTTTTGATCCTTGATAAGTAATAATTTCGATATCTCGAAGGAGCACATGTTAGATAACAAAAAATTTTCACACAGATAGGGTTAGTGCACAGATATGGAGATACCGGCCTCTGCAGGAGGACAAGGATTACTCCAATTCATACATTTGTTTCATATCGAGGATCGAATATGAGAATACCATTCAACTTTATCCGTTCAGCAGCATTCCTCAGATAACGATAATGCTCAAATATATTATATACAGCGGTTGTCAAACTGTAGTTCTATTTTCAGTTCAGACCTAGAAGCAAGCATTATGGGACTAATACGATTGCTTGATTTCTCAGTAGCAAGGTCAGGGAATCGTCTACAAAAATATTGCGTAGTAACCTTGGAATCGAGATAGTAAACATCTCTGAACATTTCAAAAACTTTAGATTAAGCAAAGTATCTTCAGAATTTCATGAAGGGGAGCATACACCCTTTCCCCCAACACCATCACTGCCACATTTACCTCAAAAATAAAAACTGCACTTGATATTGCAACACGCATATGAACGAAAACTTGCCATACCTTTAATTTACCCAAGTCTGAACTACTCCAGTAACATCATAAAGAATCGCTTACGAAGTTAAATTAATCAAAACCAAGCCCATTCAAAACTAATCAAACTAAAATATTCGTGTTTTAGATATGGCATACACTATCGGAATCTTATATGCAAGCTTCTCGAACACCAATTCGCGTATCTCGAGAAGCGGATGCAGAAACAATTCGACCGGTTCTTTACGTTCCACAAGTTGGCAGCCCTACAGAATTCCCAACGAATGCAGCTGCTGCCCTCCCTTCGCGTGATTCGGTGAACAATCCACCCGCAGGTCAGGAAAAAATAACTGATGCGATTGTAATGCAGGGACGGAAAGTGACTCACGCGTCCTGCACGACCTTAAAAAGATGTGCCTCGAGGCCATCGCAGGACGAGAATTATGCACGTTAATGAATTCAAATAGGCGGAGGGCTTGGTATGCGCGCTCTCACGGGAGACGCATCGGAAGCGTGCTTTAATTGGAGAGTTGATTAGGTGCTCAGGGGCGCCGTTGCGTCGCACTCTTCGATTTGTCATTCCGTGAAAATGACTGATAAACGAGGCTAAACTTAGAAAGGAGTCATCTTCCTACACATCGATATAATCGCGTGACTTCCATCCAAACAGAAATTTGGTAACTTAATGAATTTATGCACAGCCGAGGGTCCAACCTTTTTGATTGACGTCCTCCCTTTGGCTTTCAGGTAAGCTAACCTGTCTCAAGTCGTCATTAAAAGAAATTTTGAAATTAACAACGGGATCAACATTTAATAACAGGAAAATATTGCTAAGCACATAATTATAATTTTAAAATATTCAGCAATAGCAAAATATTTCTGAAATACTTTAGTGGTTTTATCTACTTAGTAGCTCGAATTCTCACCTCCTGTGCCCTTCAAATCAGCGAAGAGGTATCGTAACATTTGAAGATTAAGAGGAATGGGAAATTTTCCCCTCGCTTCTCAGTAAGTAAATGGTTTTTGGCTTTCGCATTTTTTTCTCATGACTTAGTTCGAATAGAAAACTTTTCTAAGCAAAGAAAATCGATTTCAGATACCTCTTAGAACTGTCGCCTTTGTTCCAACTTCTTTCAAGGTTACCGCATTTTTCCTTGGGCAAAAATTCTAGAACAGATGACACGGAGGAAAGAAATTCCAAAAACATAATTTTTACAAACAAGATGATATTTTCCGGTAGAAGGCTATGAATCATTGCAAACTTCAATGTGGGAAAAATAGAGGAAAATTGAAATTAAAAAAATATAATACGTAAGTAATAGTATGAGGAAGGAAATGTGCAGTCCAGTCGCCATAGGAAACAAGAAAATAAGTCGTGATGATAGAAAATATTAAAATTCTGAATCTCATTGAATGTCATAATTTAATGAAAGAAATACTATTTCAATAAGTTTGGATGAAATGAAAGACTGAGATATCGATAAATAGCAACAGGCTTAATTTCAGAGGAATAAAGAAGTTCATCTAAGAAGTTATTAAAAAATTAATGGAAGAACCAGAGAAAAATATTCGTACGGATAGTGGGAGAGACGAAGGATCGGAGCGTTGAAATCACCCGCAAGAAACTACAGCGAACGAATATTTGACTTCTCTTGGAATAATGTATTTTCTAGAATTATTAAAAATCTGTGCTTCAAGGAGCTTTCAATTGTTGCCCTGTATTGATTTTCCTTTACGGCATACTTATGAACAATAAATATGCTTCAAGATCAGGTTTAATTTAAGGTAAGGTAAGATCAGAAAGCGGAAGGAAAACTAAGAGCAATTTCATTAATTACTCTACCTTTACAAACCTGTTTCATGAGACAAACTGAGATTAATGAATCGCAATTTTTTTGGAAAAACCAGCATGCATCAGCCATTTACTTAGCGCCTCTCAAAGTTTGGTTTACAACTGACAATATTTGCACTTATTTATTTGCGTTTCCTGAGGGTGAGTGACACATAGCAAAGAGGAAAAAATCGCCACCATCTTCAGCATCAATCAAAGCGCTCACTCATTGAGAAGATATTCCACTTGATCGCCAGAGGATCGAATGACGAGCACATATCTCGATATAGGATTACCTCTGCGTAAACCCCTCAAACAATCCAATGGGCAGACAAGATAACAGACAGGCACACAACGCGCCCTTTCGGAGAAGGAAGAACACTTCCCCGCTCGAGATGCTCTGCTCAACAATCCGACTTATCATTAAGTATCCAAAGAGAGAGACGACAGAGATGGAGTGACTATGGGCAAACACGCCCACACCGCCCGAAACACGACGCGGGCAAACAAGATAAAAAATAAAGATAGCGAGAGAAAGAGAAATATTCGACATTCACTACCCTACCTCAAAGAGTCGAGAGTTGCCCTTCGGAAAATTTTTCGCCCTACCTGCACCCACTAGAACAGGCCAATAAACCGCTTATGACGGCCATTTTCGTCCTTTTCAAGGAGGCGGGAAGAAAGCGTGCGGCTACCGAGAGAAAGGTCTTGAAGAAAAAGGCAGGAGGACAATAAGCCAGCAGGGCAAGTATCTCCACTTTCGTCGTGGACAAAAGAGGCATTGCTGGGAAGGAAGTAAGCTCCGTCAGTTACTATTCCCTATAGAACGTTGGATATCTTTACTACGCTTCTCAGATAAACCACAGCATTTCACCGAAAAATTGCTGTAAAACCTGAACCATATCAAGCAGGCCTTAGAATAATTGCGACCAGTTACTGTGAATAAATTTCCCTGCTAAGTATCAAAAAGCCATAGATATTTCGTAGCCACCAAAATTCCTCGGGATAGAGTTATCTACTCCGACCCGCGTTATCTGGGCAACCCGCGCTCCAAACATCTTATCAGATTACTACTATCAAGTAGTCCAAGGAACATTTTCAAGTTGTCTCAAATTCTATCAAAATTATTTTCAGTAATTGCAATCCCATGCCTATTATAAAAACATAGCAATTTCAAATATCATAAAATCCCGTGGAAGCTTTTTATTCGTAAATATATTTGGCCTAAAGAAACAATATATTATGGCCCGCTAACCAAGAAGTTTCCCTATCTGTCCCGCACACAGAAAAAGGTTCCCTTGGTGCCGAGGTGAGTGCCACATGTGGAAACAATATACGTGATGTCATTAGGCATGGGCCATGTACGAATCGTTTTACCGTTTAAAACGAGGAAAGAAACCAAGCTACATTACATCTGCACGAGAATAGGGCAGAATACTGCCGTTAAGTAAATAACATAGCACAGATTTCTCTTATCATGCTCACATACCTTATTCCTTTTGTTTACAAATTGTCACAGGTTTATAAAAACTCGGAACGTAAAAAAAATCACGCCGATAAATAATTATTTCTCCGATAATTATGTATTATTAATATAATTCCAATTTTAAGAGGAGATACTACGTAATAAACAAGAGATCTACTCTATAATTACTGCCACACCATTGGAAATCCAATTTACTCACGATATATTTTTAGAAACTGTACACTGCGACGCTTTAAGACAGTGATTGTATTTTCGTCTTCTTTTACACATCACAAAAGTTTATTTTTCAGTTTGGAATTCCTAACCGAAATCTCATTAAGGTTTCAGAAATCGCAGCTGTTAAATCAATCATGTAGTTTCAATTGCAGATTATAATTTGATGTTACGCAAAGTATTCCTTCCATCAAGCTACGAAAAAACAAAAAATGATTGATAAATTAAATAAATAATTAAAGTAAATTTAAATTTTAGCGGTACAAATCCCCCGTGATGAATGTGACGGATATCGTCCGCATGGGCTGACAATTCCAACACGTCAGCGACCACAATTTACAGCTACCCCAAAGTTTCTCTCTCTCCTTCTACGGGACCACAGGAAGAAAGGGAGCCATAGTACGCAACCCCTTTTTCGGAGACTTCCTCATTTTAACAGAAATGGACTCCAATGTCGGGTCACCGCTCGACCCACCATTTTTTCAACAGTTTCCACAAATCCAGAGGCCCGTAACGGGAATTCGGCGTTTACTCCGAAAGATAGAAAAAGAGAGGAATCTGAGGGGAAAGGAAAAGCAATCTCTTCTCCCGGCAGACTGATTGATTGTTTCGGCTTAACGTCCGTCCGCCGTGTTAAATTAATGAAGACGAAATGGTCTGAACGATACATGAGAAACGCACCGAGAACCTATGCGTAAGGATTGTGAGCGAGGCTAATAATATTAAAACACTAATCGCAGACGTCATTTCATCGTTCCATTAACGACTAGATAAATCTTCGGAAACGACGAATTCAACATATGTTCGCTCCTCCGGGCATCAAGAGGTAATTTAAATGCCACGATACGATTAATGGGTGCGAGTTTGGAGGCGATTTGAAAAGATTCCTGACAGACCTTACTTAAACATCAAGCCTCTAAGAGGGAGAGAAGCAACTAATGCGCCATCATTTAGGATAACCATAATCCAGACGTGGCCGTGGACGTCAGAATCCTACTCCATTAGATTGAATTAACAAGTCTCATCAAAGAAGCGGAGATTTTTGCGAGGTAAACAACAACAGACAGACAGCTAATGATGACGCACGACCACGAATTTATGCAAATTTTCAACGTAAAAACCTCGCGGGTTTACTTTCCACCACCGAACTATATAGTATTTTCGCTCGTAAAAAGCGTTCCGCTACGGCCGTCAAACGGCTTTCGAATGTTGAACTTGGAGAATAAAAAAGAATAACGATAAATTGAAAACAGGTGACAGTTTCCTTCCCGTCTATGACGTTCCCATAAAAATATTCCGCTCCTCTGAAAGAGACCATAAAACGGCCGGAAAGACGAGGAATTGCCCGAGACCGAGTGTGTGACCATGAAGGCAATTTTTAGGGCGTTTTTTCAGCTCCCTTTTTAAAGGATGCGAGAAAAAAGGCGCTGAGAATCCCTCCTTTCCGAACGTTAAGCTTCGCCTATCCTCGCCCATCCACTTGAGGTCTGCTACGTCTATCCCTCGGAAAAATTAACCCTCCTCAACTGGGCATCAGAGGTGGTGGCGTGGGCGAAATAGAAGCAGGTTCATACAGGTCGTAAAAAACCTGTCGAGGTAGGAAACCCTCTTCAGGAAAGATATGCACCATATAGTCGAAGGACGGACATATTTAGGGTAGTGAAGAGGGAAAACGGGATGAACATCAACCGAAAGGAAAATGAGTTTTCTGGCGGAATCGGTGTCCTTAAGGTCAGCTAAGTGAAAGCTGCGGATCACGATTACGATATAAAACAGACGAGAAGATAAAAGACGTCTGAGGTTAGGACCAAATACCTATTCTATGATGTTCACTTCGCCAGGATGTTTATCTCAAAGATGTTAATGCAGATCCGTCCCAAGTGTCTGCCGTTGGGACGAGTCTAATTAGCTTTTCGCGATTAATAGTCAACATGGTAAGGAACTAGTCTCAGATGATAGCCACATGTACAAGATGTGATGAAAAAGCTGAATTCTAAACATTCGATTACAAGTGCATCAAGATTAAAATAGGCTATTGAAAAGGAATTTACCTTCGATACTTAATATCTTAACATACCTAGGTAATGGATGAGTTATCAATTTCGTAAAACTCCATCTTATTATGACAGAGAATTTCATAATTTGAACGCCGAACTTCTATATAACTCATGCAAAAGGTTATGTAGATGTAGGTTATATACATGTCTAATTTTTTTGTTATTTGTAGCGGTACCCTACCCATCTATGATCGTTGACTATTACTCAACAAACGATTACTAGTCCTTGTTTATGGTGTTATTTTTTTAGTATTTTGTCTACTTCAAAGTTCATAATTAAGATCTAAGATAAGGGCTTCTTGTTAGTGTACACAAATGATGAGATTGGGATGATTAATGTCATTTAATGACTGGTAAAATAATGTCAGAATGAACAGTTTATAAGATTATCATAGCAGAGCAAGCATGACATAAAAATTAATAAGTACCGTAAAGGCTAAGCTTTTGAGCAAATAGCTAAAGGTTTTACGGTTAGGATTAGGTTAGCTAGAGCTCCTTGAAGCCGACGGAAGCGACAGTATCGGAGATAAGTGTGAAACGCTCTTAAAAAACCAATTCATAGGAGCGATAAAAAAATCAATGCTGCGCCTGGATAACGACGCAGGAAGCTCCAAAGCACGCAAGGCGCACTTAGCGCGTACATAGACCCCCTTTCCCTCACACGTGCACTTTTTTCGAGACCTCTCGTCTGCACAGCGTCGCCTCTCTCCCTACAAACTGACGTCCCACGCCGCCTCCCACGGATAAACTCTCCGCCGCCCCCGGGGGGCTTCTTGACACCAACACCCCCTCACCTCATCGCGTGGGGCGGTCGAAAACTCTCCATCGCCATCTTTCATTGCCTTCCCCCAAAAAGAAGCAAACAGTATGCATCCCTCCAGCAGCCCCTGCTTCTCCACTCGATATTTAAAACACCGTAGCCAAGGGAACGTATCTCTAACGGCAGGAAGGGGACTAACGAAGCTGTGAACCCGGGGCTGAAGCAACGGAGATTATCATAAAATGCTGTTTCTATATACCTTGTATGTGTAGTATTAATTTCATTTTATATATTTTTTTAATATTCTGCCAAAATAATTAGCTTGTTTCATCTTACTTAGACTAAACATCTTATTACTTCGAGGGGAACTATCATTAATAATGGTTCAGCTCTCTTCGTGTATCGGGAATGAATATAAATTGAAATCACTTGTCCTCACAATATTGTATGAATTTCCAATACCACCCAAGCATTTTTAATGTCGCTATGATCCATTTAGTACTAATTAGGTAATCTCACCTCAATGCTTCCGTACCATATGTTAACTTCCTCTGCAGCAAATTCACTACCCTAACCAAAAGCGCGCGGAATAACTGCAGAAGACCGGGAGAAACCGATTGAGGAACCGAACAAATTTCTTCCACCATCTACTCGACCATTTGGTGAGTCGTGCAGACGGAATATTGGAGGCAAGTGGGGCAAAATAATACGAGGACTCGCGCGGAATGAATAAAAGTTCAGCATCACGTCTCTACCCCACGCCGAAACTGCAACTTACGGCGAATAACGAGGGGAAGTCTTCGGCCGACGGGATTTTTAAAGGAAGGAATGCGACGCAGCTGCTCTTCCCGCCCACTCCTTCCCCACCAAAAGGAATCCACCACGTCGCCTCTGACAAGCAGACGCCTCACACCCAAAGCCCTTTCGGTGGAGCTGCATGGGAAAGGGTCCGTTTGCGTGACGTCGCTCGCACAGATCTACAACTCCATACGGCCAGTTTTAAACCTCCCCGAGAGCATTCATCCCACCCCATCAAACACTTGGGAAGAGCTCTCGTCACCGGTTACGCAAATGGTGGCATAAATGAGTTTTAATCTCTTAAGTTACGCGGCAGATGCTCCACCGAAGAGAATTACTACGATGCTACGAAAACATTGTGACGATATTTTCTATGTTGTTCTACGCTACTAACGACTTCGATAATCAGCGATCTTTAGTAGAATGCAATGAGAAAACATGTAACAACCGAATTAATGCAATTCTTGAACGCTCATACGCCTCAAAAACTCTTACTATGAACATGGATACTACTGGAATTGGATAACACTGCTGTAAAATAAAGTCTACTAGTTTTACTGGGCAAAACGAGAAAAGGCAGTCGCATAATTAGCCTTAACGAATTTAATTTTCATAATGTGGTTAGAATAAATCATCGAAGATCGATTAAGAGCAGTTTCAGTAGGGTTGTTTTCACTATGTGCCGAACAGAAAGATCGCAAGTTCAAAGAATATCATCAGACTGCATGTTCAGAAAGTAAGTCGACCATAATTTTGGAGCTCCTATCGACAAAAAGTTATTTACGGAAAAATCTTTTCTCGCCGATTCTTTGGGAAGCATATCTCGTAAGCAATCATTCTGATCAAGTATTTAGGAATTCCTACAGCCAGAACTTTAAGTGCAATACAAAATTTACGATTTCTGCAAATTACCTACAGAATAAAAGTTTTCATCTTTATTTAATAATTATAATATATCGATAACTGGTTATTTTTCATAATCCTCAAACAGATTTGAGAGACAGAAGTAAGGGAAAAATATTAGAACCATTTTACCCAACAACTGATTCGTAAGGAATAAGGGATCGTTGAGAAAAATAATCAAATCTTGTATAAAATAACCGTTCATGTCACGAAGAAAGGATTCACGGTGAGGATCCTCTTTCACATATGGAAAAATGTACGGAATCTTGAACATCGAACCAAATTCGCGGGTAACAAGATCCGAAAAAAGCAATATGAATCGATCTTCGTTCCTCTCCCACACAGGAACAGCTATTGAGGTCGGCACCCATAGAGAAACATCCGAGCAATATTTTATTGCTTTCGGATCGAGAGGAAATCCCAACGGAAGCATCTGCGCTGGCATCCAATATAGGAAGACAGAGTCAAAGGGAAAAGGTGCGAAAAAGTCTTTACCACCCCTCAAACGCAGAAGACGAGAGAGATTGATTGGAAGGAGAAGATTGTATCGACGGGTTAAACGATCGCGGGGAGATGAATACCACGGAGGATTCGGTGGTCAAAGGATAGGTGAGGAAGCGCTTACGATGCATGCATCACAGGGATGAGAGAGGAGATGTTTGACGTTTGGAGGCGGCGGGAAATGAATGGAAAAAACGGGTTTTCGGAGGATCAGAAAAGGGTATCCAACGTCGCTCTTCGGGATAAGTGGCGCTGTGAGGAGTTATCTATGTTTTCCTTTCATTTTTTCTAGTTTTGGTCGGAAGGTGGATCTGAGAGGTTAGCTATCCGAGACTAAACACATCCCCGATCCGTATTTAAACGGGAAAGGATACGAAAAGATGGATACTTTTAACTAGGATTAATGCAATCAAGCATGAAGGCTTAACGTAATGCTTTCATGGTATCGCTGGCTTAACCACTTTAATTTTTAAGTGAGAGAGGATTAAGAAAAGGATATTTTATAATCCCACGGGACCACTTTGTATCTCTCTAAAGAAGAAACTAGTACTAGTGTATTTTGAATTCTAAATCATATAAAAATCGCACATGTGAAAGATTACAAAACGCAAATTCGTATAACAACGACTATATACTTGTAAAATTCGATATCCTGGTGCGACCCAAGATATACCAGCAACTGCTTGTAACTAGCCAATAATGAAAATTAGTATTTTCAGAATGAACTACTGGCTATTAACTACAAAAATCGAGCCATTTATGTCATGAAAAGCGAGAGGACAAATATTTACTAGTAAAGTCGATCGGAAGTCCGTCAGAAATTCAAATGCTCACTGAATCAACAATCATAAATCCACGCAAACAATTTTTCATATCATTCGAGGGCGTGTTGGGTTTTTATCTCGATAAACTCGCGGGTGAGAGAATTCGCCCACGCGGTAAAGGAATCGTCAGCAAACAATTCACACGCTCTCTCGAACACCAAGAGGCGGAGAGACTTGGATATCCACTCATTATGGATTTCCTACATAAAATAATTGCGTGGGATGTTGACTCATGGATTTGATCGAAATAATACGGCTTTCATAAATGGCACTACTATTTTAGGTCATCTTTAAAGAGGACATTTATCAGGGGATAAACATTTAATGAAAAAATACTATTAATTTTTAAATCTTCGCCTGCATTTTTAACATACTCTGGGGAAGTGTTCGCAGCTCGTAAAGACCGAGCCAATAGTGTTTGTAACCTTGGGACGTGAAGCCGTTACGAATCTGAAGACAAACGACGTAGTTTTCGACATCAGCGATCTACGCTCAAATCAGCGAACAGGAGCTGCGAACAAAAGGCGATTATTACTGGATGTAAGCACGGAGTGGATGGGAAGAATTACGTGACGACCGGAATGCCCTCGAGACAATACACACAACATCCGTTGAGTCACACACGCTCTGGCCGCGTGCGGATTTTAAAAAGGCCACAGGATGAGAGCCTCCTCCGCCAGTCAGTCAGTCTGGACAAATACGAGCGGATACTTTTTATCGCGGCCACTTCTGTGGTCAAGTGACTCAATCTCGAGTCCTCACAACCCGCCCCTCGGTACGCCTATATTATATGTAGGCAGTAATCTATAGAGGGGATGAAACTGACTAAACGGCTTGTTGTTATGCAATTTTCTCTTATTTCAGAATACACAAATATGTGCTGTTATTCTTCAAATTAGATGCATAGTGAATAGAGGAGTTTTCCCCAAATAACATAATTCAGCAATAAAGCGATTCAATAATTAAATATTAACCATTCCTATTTTACAATTAATATAATTCAATGATAAAATTCAACGATTCAATTACGCCGAAGAATGATAATATCTAGCGTCACTCTGCTATTTAGTAGAATCTTGAAAACAGCGCTGTGAAAGAAAGATTTTGAGACGAAGGAATTTTGGACCTGATTGAACAAAGAAGTTCCTCTAATTCCCCTTTTGTGTTTAATCTCCAAAGCATCTATAACCGATCTCCTCAAAACATACAGATAAGGCGGGACATCGAAATTTACCTATCTGATCCTCTTTTCCGGATCGATAAAGCAAGAAAATTTTCTTTCGATGTAGGCAACGCCTTGACACAAAGAAATAAGCTGTAGTAGCATGAGACAACCATCGCTTAGGCGAAGCGCTAAAGAGAATATTTGCCACTCGAGTCCTGCGGCGGAATCTTTGTCGTACTCCAACGCAAATGTGGGGTTACGTAAACGGGACTAGGCAAGTGCTACTTCACTTCCTCCGCTTTGCACACGCTATCATTCGAAACAACGCCTCCAAACCGACAACGAGCAATCCCAGATTACAAGACGAGAAATCTTCGATTTCGATGGCGCCTTGCATTGCAACAGTTTAACCACTGCGTTAATGGATTCCAGAAACAACAATAAATGGAGAGATTCTCCATACATACTGATAAGCCGTCGAAAAATTGATAGTAGTAGAAATTCTGTTGCAAATTTCTTCTGCTTTATTTAGCTAACTTAGAGATTAAAACCTGTTTTTGAAAACCTCTTAGATTTTATAATATGGGTCTAAATGAACCAAGAGGTATAAAGACTGCACAGATAACATTGACTCGGAAGGCATTTCTTATCTCTTTAGGCACAAATGTAAAGAATAATGTATCATATAATCAATCGATTCGGCCGAGATGTTGTGGAAAGACATAATTTGAAAAGTAAAAATCTATTTTCAATTTCAATAATATATCAACTTTTGTCGCTGTCTTAGCGGCTGCGATAGTATGAAAGCCACTGAGGTATGGGCAATACTGACATTAGCTATAGGAATCATTTACATCACTCATTTTTAGAGCCCTGACGTGTTCTTTATAGGATCACTGTGCAATTACGAGGATTACACACTCACGGCATTCTATCTCGGTGATTACTGTGAGGGCAAACTGCCTCACTCCTCATTTTTCCCCTTTCACCTCGTCCCTTCTCTAAATTGTTGGGAATGAGGTGCAAACGGGCCTTCGGGGTGAAGGCTGATTATACAAAATTGTATGATATCCCAACATATGATGCTAGGCAAACTTAAACGTCTATCAGAAATACTGACGGTATGAGACTTGCCTGAATTTGAGAGTTAGCATACAATTTAAGAATTAGGTCTTCAGTTCTATAACCGATTGGGACTGTCATAAGCTATTTGGAACTGACGCGAGGCAGGGCAAAGGAATTTTTTCGAGGAAAAAATTCGAAGTCGACAGGATGGGGAAGAAAAATCTTTTGGAAGTCAAGTGAGAAATCGCTTGTCCGGTTAGTTTTAAAACGCCACAAGAGGAGGACGAGTGCGTCCGAATATAGAAAGGCACTCTGGATGAATGAGCGATAGAGGACAGCGAGAAATGAGGCGATGGAGGAAGAGAATGAAGTCTGTTATGGAGAAGGGAAGTCTAGGAATGTAAAGAGGGAAGCCAAAGGGAGAGGAAGTTCAACGCCACGGCGAAGGGGAAGAGTGCATTCACAGGGTTAATGAAAAAATACGTCGGCGCGAGAAAAGCGTAATAGGGAAGGACGGCACACCCTCAAGGGGGAGTCTTTGGGGGAGACGCAAGGGGAGTCCTCCGCACGCACACTGGAAAAAGAATTCCGTTGCTTTTTCTTCCGTGAAACAACGGCCCTAAATCTCGGTGGGCGAGGTTTAATTAACGGGGCGATTTATAATTCCGCCGATCCCCTTAAAGGAGAGGAAACGAAGGAAGGGTACCTACAACGGATTCCGAGTCCCTTCAACAGCCTTAATGTCTACAACTGTAGCGGATCAAGAAAGCTATCTCAAACGCGAGACGAAGCAATCGCTAGATGGGAGTTCTCCGATACGCGACCTTTCGATATAATCGAAACACGACATCTCGTTTTCCATCTCCCACGCAAGACAACAAGGCTAGACTCGGAGGCTCAAAGCTGGAGGCAATAAAACGTCGTATCTCGCCACATTCCCGTCGATTCCATCGAAAGATAGCGACCACGCCCACCCAATAGACCCGCTCCACCATGATAGGGTTGTGGTGGGGCGAGAAGGGGTGGTAAATCCAATTCGGGGGAGACGCGTCGGATGGAGAAACAAAACCACGAGAAAAAGAAAAAAAAAATGTCGACGGGGGAGATGATTTTAATTCGCTCCCTAGGACGGCTATAATATGGGAGCGAGTGTTTTCGAGGCGTACTTGCGCTCCAAGAAAGGGAAAGGAAGAGATACAGGATAAGGGAACCCCTCTCCTTATCCTCCCACCACCAACGCTATCACAATGACATTCACGGACTTCCTGCTTCCCGTCTCGTACACCCCGGAGACGTGACGCAGGCACCCGAGGCATATGAGAGTCGTCAATCTCAGCTCTTCTTCCTATCGCTACCGGTTTTGATCGAAAACGGAAGGTCGAACTTTTCCCCCGTGCTTATCCCGTGTATTCTTAAGTTACCCAACAATGATCTATAACGAGAGAATAAGAAATCCGAAATAAAAAGCAAGAAGAATGAATTTATCACTTTTAAGTAAACTAGATTTTTCCTGATTTTTTAAACAACAATTCGCTGTAATAAGACTCTTTTGGAATCCCCATTCGCAACATCGAAAATTAAAATAGGTAAATAATACAATAAATTTATAAAATATAATGAATGATAGAGGGATCAGGATAAACAAGTTCTTCCAATGTTCCGAAATCAAGTTATTGTACAGTCATCGTATCAAAGAGACAGCTAGCCCCAAGGGGCTAGGTTTTCTCTACCTCTAGGTTCGAGATTCCATGTAACATGACTAAAAATACCTTGCTTCTGCAAAGAGTTTTCATTAAATCTTTCAACTAGACAAAGGAACGAAATTTATCGCGATTTAAACGCTTGCTAACGTAAAGGTATGAGGATAAAAAGATAACTCTCCGAAAATCCTCAGCAGCAATGCAGAAGTAATTTGCCCGACCCTACGACACTCTCAATGCATGTCGATCTCTCCACTCGCAGTCCAACACGAAACAAAAGAGAGAATGGCGAAGCCGATAGTAACGATGCATCACAAGAAGAGCGAAGGCATTCGCGTATTATCCTCGCCTCGGAGGCGATTGCAGAGAGAATGTGTGGTGGGTGTAGAGGACATTAAAGAGGTAAATGCGTCCATAAAGGGAGAGAGAATGGGCCGATTGAGGGCCCTAAGCACGTTCGAGAGGTATGTCGCGAGGGGTATTGAGAGAGAGACTTTCTCCAACCTTAAAAAAGCGTCGGAAATTGGCGCGTGTCCCGCCGAAATAAAAAGGCACCGAAAAAACGGGAGAGAAAACGACGTTCGAATGGCGACTGATGTTTCCACTTTTTAAAGATCTTGCCCAAGACGCTAACGGAGGACGCGCAAGTATTTGGAAATGGACGAGCCAAGTGGACAAAGGAGAGAGGGTATCGCACGAGCGGAGAATGCTACGCCAAAATGAGAAAAGATTTACAGGTAGCTGCTGATACGCTAGCGATGATACCATTATCCAATTAGTCCAATTAATAAAAAAGCTGCACTACTGTAGCAGTGTAAATTGCATGCAATGATTCTCGTTTCATTCACGATTATAAAGCGTAATGATGAATTAATTTTACAACGAAATAAATAATTAATTTAGATGCTCAATTAATTATAAAAATTACTAGCACAATTGAATGATATCAATTCATCATCGTAAAGAATCACTATTTAAGATATCTCGGCGTAAATTAATTAAATCAGTATTACTTATCGGTGTTGCATTACCATGGATGGATGTGAGCTATTTTAATTGAACAAAAATTTAGCTTCAGCTAGCGAGACCACAAATTTGAAACAGTGAAACAAGATATTAGCTCATTATCACATTAATTACGCTGCAAGGATACGACGAAAAATGGGACGTAAATAGCTACCATGTGCAAGAAAGGGGGAAGGGGCAGATTCGGCAGTTCGGAATACGCTAAATAGCGCAAGCGGGAGAGGCCACCGATTTGGAGCCGATCCAAAATACCACGCGGAATAAATGGGGAACATATTTTGGGGCGCGAAAAAGTTTGTTTTCCATTGGATAAACCAGTACTCATTCCAACCCAGACCAAATTTCCCAGGGTTATTTCGAGAGATTGAGGTTTTGCAGGGCATAAGACTGGGATTACTCGAAAATTTTCACCAGCAACACAGTGGGTACTCTTTTTTCCCAAGAGGAATTCAGATGTAGACTTTTAAAATACGATCACAAGCCCCAAACAAGTAGGGGTAGGCTATCTCGTACTTTGTACTTGCAATATGTGTAAAATTATACGTAAATAAGTACAAAGACTAAAGTTTATAGCAAATTGGCAATATTGATAAAATTCATAAGGAAAAAAGCTGATCAATAATCCATGAATAAAAATTTTATTAAATGACATCTAAAACTGTATAAACCAATTTGCGTAAAATCTATGCCTACCGACCGAAGCCTCAGAGGAAATTAATAATACTAAATTAAAAGATAAACGTTGCGAATAGAAATCCTAATCCTTAAAATCTCAATAACTTTGGAAAACTGGATATATAGGGGTTAAGTTAAATTATATATGATGTTCAAAGACAGATGTAATAATAATACAAAAATTTCTTTATTCGGAAATGGAGAAAATGACGTGATAGTAAACTAATTTACTAATGAGTAAATTAGGAATGAACAACTACTCATTCGTCAAGCAAAAACTAAAATAAAAAATAATTCTTCAATTTAATTTAAACGTAAATATTGGTAATGAAACATATGGAGAAGATACAACGCCAAGTAGGCTACCAGGCCATTGAGGATTGTATAAGGCGAAAGACACCCGAGATCTAATGTGGAATCTAAGCTTAACCAACATCTTCCTCTCTACTGACAGTGTTGATCAGTATACCATATAACGCGTATTGGTTCACCTAGTCAGATAAGAAACCCTTCGAGAAAAGTTTCTCCGCGTTCCGGCACGTTGAAATCCATTGGTATCGGCACCGAAGAGCGAAAAATAGAGTCGATCGGGTATTGGGATGGGAAGAGAGTTTTATACATGTCTGTATAAGGCATCTGTCCACCAGTCGCTGAGTTATTCGAGTGTGGGGCACGTAGCACGACCCTTTTTTGTGACCCTCCGCATCCTTCGAGTTTCCCTTCCTGTTACGTCGCGAGCAACTGGGCCCGTTTCATGGTCAGCAGAGGAAAGAAGCGGTACCGTGCGTGAGGCCCATCTACCGACGCTTCACGAGGCCCTTGAACCTTGAGGGACTATTAATAAGCGGAATCTCTGGAATGTCACATTTTCGGCACTTAATTATGCATGGAAGAGGGGGTTTAGGGGTTCTTAGGGGAGGGTGAAAGAGCTAAAAGGCCAGGCGCCGTCGCTTTTGGCGTGGGGACTATGCGTTCTTGGCCATTCCTGGCAGAAAATGAGCAAATTTCACGAGAGGTTTTGGCGATTCGACCAACATTCGTCGCAGATATATGTGAAGGTATGGTGAGGTGAGCAAGCCTAATATTCTCTTAAAAACCGGTTGTTTTGGTCACGAAATACCAATCGCGACTGCGATACCCCAAGGCGGACGTAGATATTCTTGTTAATTCAAATTTGTGTCGAGTGAACAGTCTTTCGCGTTTGGCGACTCCGAAAAATAAATCATCAAATATTAAACACATTAGTCAAAATCCGAATTCCTAAACGGAGCCTAAAGGGGTCGAGAAGAATTTGGATGGCATATTTTTGAATTAGCATACTTTCTCCTTATAAATTCGGCAATACTTTGAAATGTCTTTTCCATACGTTTATTAATAATTCAGTTGCTTGTTAAATAATATTCGCCATCCGTACAAAAATAAACTAATAGGAATGAAAATTGCTTTCTCAAATAACGAATCCTATTTAATAACAAATAATGATAATAAAAGGACTTTATTAGGGCGAGATCGAGACTAGGAAGTCTCTTCTTACATCTAACCCTATTTTGGGAGAAGTAACAGCAGTAGAGTATCTTTTTTCATAATATATAAAGATGAAGAGTCTTTCCTTGTGGATTACAATGATAACTCTGGGGTTTTAACTCCCCGAACTAATAAACATCCTCATCTGTGAGTAACACTCCCGATTACTCATCACTATCTTCATTCCTCCGCTTCCGAAATGAGGTCACAAAAACTGCTCTTTTCTTGCAATCATCTCTCCGCTTACGAGAAGAATAAAAACGCTCTACCACAGCAATCTCCCTAACAGAATGACTTAAGAGTGTATCTAACCCCTCCGTGAAAAACATTCTTGGTATTTAGCGTTCTCACCCCTTCAGTCTCGTCTGCCCCAAACCCAACCCAATCTAAGAACTCCTCAGCACATCACTGACACCCACACGAGCATGGCGATTCCCTACATTAATAAAAGACCCTTCTCCTCGCTCCTTTCGATACATCAACATTCGAAACAGTTTTCTACCGAACAAAACCACCAATATCTTCAACGCCAGCTACTGAACCTTCTGGAGGGGAAAAAGAGGCCATCAAACAGATCTCCAGAGGTTCTAATATCGAATTTCCACGATTTACGAGATTAAGAGCGAGCAGAACGTGTCCATCGTAGCGATGGAGTAACGGGGGAGAGGTGGCGCCTTGACCCGCGACCCCCCAAAAAAGAAGAATCACTCTGGGCGCAGGAGCGAGCATCCGGTGGAGATATGGAGGCAAATGGGGCGAAGAATATCGGCCAACGGGAGCCCACAAAGGGCCCTCCTTCATTGCAGACGCATCCACAAGTCAGGGAGCCCAAAAAAAGGGAGCAAGTGAACCGAAATAACGCGTGATCATTCGTCGAAACGATATTTATTACGCGTCTTCACAGCTGTGTTCGCAAAATCGAGCGGAGGAAGAAAGGGGTCCTTTGTCATCGGAGGCGGAGTCTCGCGATCGATATGGATGCGAGCTCGCGACTCTCACCCCGTCGTAAAGGAGGCACCGCTTCGGGGACGCCGGAGGTATTTCCGGGTCCTCCGGAGGGAGACTGGAAAGTATACCTCCAAAAGAAAATACGCACTTTCTCTGCGTGACTGTGTCACGTCTGCACCGATGACAAAGTCCACGTTATCTCATTCACTTAAAAGAGTGCATACACGAATCCAAGAGAACAATATTTTTACTTGCATAATGAGTAAAATGCAATGGGTGGCTGCGGTTTCCCCTTTCTAATGTTTGATTATCAAATTCACGAAATATTCTTAGTTGCATTGCTTCTTTCAGCAACCAAGGATGCCTGAGATATCGAATGCTGATGGAAGATCTCTACGTTAGTAAATTGGCAGTTCTCAAACCGAACGAGCAAACAATACGTAACGTCAAAACACTGCTTTGAAAGGGGAGTTAATAAAGGTGCAAACATGGATAAACACAGTATATGAATAAATGAAAGGGGAAAGCAACTAATATTTTTGAGAAAATTTTTTCCACATTCCTAAATTATTTATTAAACATGAATGGATAAGGACGAAATAGGAAATTCGAAGGATTGGGGGTTGCACGAATCAAGGCAAACGACAACTTAAGAATCTCGACAATGGCGCTCTTCTGTGACATCGTGCACCTGGTAGGTCGAAAGAATTATGAAAAGCAATATTCGAATGACATTCCCGCGACTATCATCAGAAGTCATGACGCGAAACTGCTTCCGATGGAATGCATCGCAGGCGATTTCCCAAGAATCGCGTCCATCATCGGAATTAACATGGGACAAAGATAAAGAGAGGACGAAGAAATTATAGCAATTACGCAGGCAGACGTTCGAAGGCTGGCGATCAATCGTTTCGGCAATTACACACCAAGGCACCTAAGCCACCATTCCTCCTCCATCACCAATTGCCGCGACAAGGACGCCCTCGATCCTCCTTGCCAATCGAGAAAAAATCGCCGTCGTGACGATGCGAAAAACGCGAGTTGCGTGATGAAGCGGTAAAACTTGGGACGCGACGCAGTCTCGCGAAGAAACAGAGATGTTCGGAAATGTGGTAGGCGTGGCCCTCGGAGAGTTCGAAGGAAATAACATGGCGGTTGCATCGGAGATGGAAGGGGTGCATCGGGGAAGGGACAGCTGCCGCCGCTGCACCCGTGCAGCGAGAGGTGCATACGAAGGGGTGCACGGGGACGGGGTAAACCCCCAGGAATGCACTGACGTGAGCTGCTGGGTACGCCCAGCCCAAGGCGCGCAGCTTGAATTCTTTAGCTGACCGATACGTTCTTTTATCTTGGAGAGATAAAAATAGAGAAAATTGCCTCTGGGGTCTAAACAAGCTGATAGAGAGACTGAGACAGTGCATTGAGCGAATTTAGGGGAGGAGGCTTTCTGACTAAACGAAACCATCCCTTGCTGGTAGTTGGCCAGTAATAGTGCTTGGGAGCAGAAAAAATATGCTCAGAATGAGATTCATGCGGATGCAACAAAACCTGAAAATTACGCGGTGCTCGGCATATTCTCCGCTGTAGGGAGTTCTTTTTAAAAGGGAGCGTTCATCCTCGCCTAAATTCGTTAACAGCCGAGCGCGAATTAAAAAAGCAAACATCATTCTCCTTGAAATGTTTTTAAAATGGAACGGAGAAAAGAATTTCAACGCGATGCGGGACCTTTCAAGAATTTAGACGAGAAATGCGTTCGAAGCGCGCTTGGTTAACCTTGCTTGAAGGAGCGAAAATCACGCGAAAATGGATGTCAGCGGTTCCTCAAACCGTTATCATCATCTACGTGCATACAGTTGGATAACATTGAGCTTTTGAGGAAATACTTTATTCGTGAGAATCCCCTCATTCCGTAGGTGACAGCATTCAAAACATTGCGAATCCAGGTGGCTAACGTTCGTACGAAGAGACCGAGATAAGAAGTTAACCATTACGAATAAAAAAGACCGATAATAGTACAGAGGAAAGCGGGAATATTTGCCGTTGGAATTCGGAACCTTTGACTGCTGCAATCTCCGAATTTTTCATCGAGGAACGGCCGTAAGAAAGATCCATCCTCCTCCCAGATAGGTTTGTAGTACTTATTCTCCGAATTTCTCCACAATACACCCGCCCTTTCTCCTCTGTAAAATAAATAGTACCCCAACTTCGCCACTTTCTCCCCTTCCCCGGAGAATAGGGAAATAATCGATTGAAAAAAGCAACACGAGGGGGGCGAGCTCCCTTACACACATCCTCTCGCTACCGCACAATCCCTTCAACATATCCCTCATTCCGAGGACCGCAAATGGTCCGCCATGCTAGTCGACCAGCCGAGCCCGCCCAAGCCATCTCTCCCTCCCTTTCAACTGGCAAAGGGAGGCCTTGAAGAGGGAGAAGGAGTGGGTGGCTGGGGTTGAAAGAGGAAAAGCCGGAGGATGGTTTATGAAAAAAGGAGGGAAAAGGTGCGTAGAGGGGGTGGAAGGGGTTATCAGCCTCCCCTATTATCCGTCCCGGGAACCCAGAGCTTATGCATGGATGGAAAGGAGAGACGTCTACAATAACGGACGGGCGTTGTCGCTCGGAGATACGACAACCTCGATGGAACCACCGTCGCCAACCCCGACGGCTTACGGGAGAGAAAACGACCACCCCCTCCTCTCTACCCCCGAAGATTATCTCCCCTCAACGACTCGCATTATCGCAGAGAAACCCAGAATCCGAGCCCTCGGCAAGGTCGGAGACGAATATGAAAATTAAACGGAATTCCAGAATCGCGAAATAAATCCGCAGAAGCGGTGAAGCGCTGGGATTAAGCGCGCGGTGGAGAAGTAACGCAGGTTTTTAACGAGCACTATTTGTACCCCCTCAATCTCGTGGGAGAACCAGGCTGGGTTTTTTAACATGGCGGACAGCGCTCGAATATCATACAAAGAATGCACCGGTAGGAAAAAAAAAGATCCCTTCAGATCGCTCTTATGAAAGACGAGCTGAAGTTAGCACCTACCCGAGAACGGAATCACGATTTTAATTTTTTTCCTTAGCCGCGAAACTCCTATAAAATTGAAAGATGGAGTGGAGGGTGGGAGAGGGGAGGTTTTCCGGAGCAATAAAGAATAAATTCGAGGAAGAAAGCATCGCTTTGCCGAGAAAACTATGGATAGCATCCGTAAGGGGGGAGAAATAACCTCGGTGAGGGAGAGAGGGGTTTGGTTGACAACGGAGGATGGCCGGCTAGTAACGACGGACGCCATCTTCCAAAACCGGTCGAAGGCGCTAACAAAATAAATCGCGAATCAATTATTTCCGATTTTTACGCCTCGATCGCCAATTATTCGATTGTATTTCCTCTATAGTTTTCCAGCACCCTCATCGGAGGCAAAGGATGACGTTATTTCGCCCCAAAAAGTAGAAAACAAAAAACGAGACGCTAAGCGTTTCCCCAAACCGGATATTTCAAAGCGGCCGGGGCGGCAGGTCGAAATTTTTAAACGTCGAATATGAGTTCGGATAACATTCGAATGGAGGAGATTACTCATCGCTCGCTCTCTGACGCTGAATAGACGGAGGAATTCCTCGAGAGATAGCGGAGCGCTCGGAATCCCGCGAGAAGAAAATCGTAGGCATCACGGATGAAGCGAAAAATATACACAAGTTCGATGTAATCCTTGTTTCGGCGAAGGGATATTTTCTCTTACCTCGTACTTGACGCCGGCGAGTCTCAACCACGTCTCGACTTTGAGGCAATAGGGAGAGATGGACGGCAGCAGGGGCGTGCGGCAGAATTGGTACAGGTAAACTATGTCCTTTTCGAAATTCTGTTTGTGGACGGAGGGCCTCGGTGGCGCGGGAGGCTGTTGTTCCGCTGAGGGGGTGGTCGCGGCGGCCGCGGCTTTCCCGTCTGCAGCCTCAGTCTCCTGGGCCTTCACCGCTGCCACCGGCTCCTCCTTGGGCGCCTCCTTGGTAGGTTCCGCCGGCGGCGAGCTGTTGTTCTCCGTCGTGGTTGCGGTCTTCTCCTCTTCACCGGCCATTGTTAAGTTTGATTTCTTAAAGTGGACCTTTTATCGAAAACACTCCTCAAAGAACCGATATATCCTCGCGGCACTGACTCTTAAGTTCCTCTGTGGTAGGCTACCGGAGGAGAACTGGTTGTGATCGACTCTTCCAAGAAGCGTCTGGACTGGCCAGCGGCGTAAGCTTTATCTGGGCGGGAATGTTAACAGACGACGGAAGCAGGATCGACTGACTGTCTGGTTCCTATGGGGACCAACACCGACTTTCCCAAACCCACCACAGCACGAACTCGGCGCGACTGCGCTGCCTGCGTTCCTCGGGAAGCGGTAACCGAAGCCGTGACGTCACGGACTGCTCGAGTCAAGGGCGAGACTGTACGAGGACGCATGAACTCTCCGCTTCGGCTCTTCCCCGCGCACCCTACCACACTTTCCTTTCCGAAGCCTGCGTAACATTGCTGGATGAAAATATTCGACGAAAGAAGTTATTTTGCGCTGGATTCGCAGCCTCTCGATCGATGTGGTCGCCGAAGTCGCGCCGACCGCCGGTGTTAATTTAAAATTTTCGCTTTTCCCTATGTGGATTAATGGGGTAGTTTTAGATCTCAGTTGACTCGAGTAGTCGTCGACACACCCTATGATGATGAGGGCAGGGAACTTCAATAGGATCGGAATTGTGATGCTCTGGTCCACGGGGTTTCTTTTGTAATAGAGATATATGGTGAGAAGAATGGTTTCCATGGTGTTACTGCAGACGATTTTTTTCGAATGGAAACCTTTCAGTGTTGTAAAAATCAAATGCGAGTCCCGAGTTCCGACAGCCTAATTGTCGGCGTCTTTACATTTTCGGGCTCGATTTTCTCATTCCTCTCTCTGTTAAAGATGTTATAATGCTAGCACGGAATCCGAAGCGTTCGAGCACATCAATTGCATATATTCCTCAAAGAAAAAGAAACGAATGTAAGGCATTTAGCTCTTAATGAAGCCGATAACTCCTTCGCGCGATAATATTTTTGTAATTATTAAGATGATAAATAATCTCAGACTGCTTTGCATTTGTTAGATTTTTCCTAGGAATTCATGAAAAATAATGTTTTAAATATTCGAATTATAAGCAGATTGCTAAGTAAAAATGACGTTTATTACTAAATATACGACTTTAAGCCAACTCTTCCTCTTTTGGCGTGTAAATTGACAAAAATGTTCCTTAATCTGGCGAAATTTTTTCGTTCCTTTATCTTTCCCATCCATGAAAAAACAATTCAGAAATTTCCTTTTGACTTCAAAACCAAATGGTATTTTAAAAGTCAAAATGAACCGAGGGAATCGCTTCGCTAACTAAAAACAGAAATTCGGAGTAAAAAATAAAATTGAGCACTTAGAAGAATATTTAATTGCCTGATTTATTTAATGGCATTGTAAAGAAAATAGCGATATTTCACTCAGATTTTACTAAAATATTTAGTTCGGCTGCAACATCAGCCATCAGCAAAAAATGTTCACCGAACAATATTTATATAAAAGTAATAAGCACTTCGTAGTAAGTCGTCAAATATTTGAACGTACATTTGCTGTTAATATTTATGCTTTAAAAATTAGAGTTTTAAAATATAAACACCATTTGCCCTGGTGACTATTTGTAGTCTTAACGTATAGTAAATAATTTCTTTGTTATAGTTTACTGTGAAAGAAAGTAAGTACATAAGTTTTAAATATAATATTATTTTAGTGATTAATTACTCAGACTCTATTATTAAATAAATAATAAATTAGGAGTGACCTCACGCAAATTCTTTCGATAGATTTGCACAATGTAAATCACAGAAAAATATTCATCCGAGAAGAAAATTCGCTCATGTCCGAGGATTTAAAACTATCTTCATAATAGAATTGATATCTCCATCAATGAGATATTGTCAATGAAATAAATAATTGAACGGCTAGGACCATTTTTTTTACATTTAAGAGTCGCATCTCTAAGGATAATATTATTATGTACGTGATAGAAAAAGATTAATTTGTCGCCAATCAATTTCCAAGAAGATCCAAGAAACACTTCATCCTTCCTCATTCGTCCATCCAAATCAGAATATCAAATTAAATAAAATGAATGATTGTTATGCCTCATCACTAACAAGTCATGATAATTTGATACGAGCTTTGTGGTAATCGACGTGCAAATCTAAACCTTTGAAGACTAATTCTAAATAAATGAAATACCATCTAAGCTATAATTTAAAAGATGCATCGCAAAATAATCTTGTGCTTAGAATTCTATGGCAAATGTACGTATGTTCCTGATTAAGTTTCCTCATCTTTTAATCATTGTTTCAATACATCATCAATATTATTCGCGTTGAGTTTATTAAAAATTCGGTAAAAGGTAAATTTCTCGTCCGTAAAAAATAGAAGACGAAAGAGTAAACAAAAAGGCATTAAGGCTTAGGGAATGACCCATCGGCTGAAGGCGCTCAACCTTGAAAATAAGCGAAAGATTTTCGAAGAAAATTTACATATTATATCTCTTTATGGCCATTCTGTTGAAGTTAAGGAAATAAGCATTTAATTAATAAACATATTTCCGTAATTATGAGATAAAGGGAATCGCATAAATAAAATCGAATCATATAAACGTGGAGGGTCACAAAAGAAAAAAATGGCTTACGGCACCTGCCTTGGGACGGTCCTGTGATTACATGTATTCTTTTATCAATATATTTAAGGATCGTTTTGCAATTCGTGCGTATATAGCAGGGGTGTTCAACTCATCACCACTGCAGATCATTTACCAACAAATTCACGCGGATCGCACTGTATGTATGGAGTAATGATGTTACTCTTTCTGCCGCTGAATTTTTCCAATTTTTCAATATTAATTAAATAAAAGTTTAAACATGAAATCGATTCTTTATGTTAAATAATGGAAAAACAATAATTATGACGTATAAAATATATAGTCAACAAATAATCAAAATAAAATATGATATAGCAATGTGCTCCAAGTATTGATATAATATGTTGATTGATTGGCAATAAATATTTTAAATTCTATAAAAATAAACTTAACTAACTACTTAAGTTTAATCAATACCGATTTATTTATTTTTTATCAAAAAATTTCCCTCGTTAGCTAGCTTTTTAAGATTCGAAGGCAATTGTTAAAAAAACGTACTTCATGGCGGAAATATTTTCATTGTCCAGTCTTAATCTGTGAGCAGACTCATTAAATCTCCATCAGAAAAATAATTATTTGCAAAGTTATGTTAATTATATTTATATTTATTATACTTTTATATTTATATACTTCTTAAATAGCATAGAAATTTAAAAACAGTTTAATCACGGGGTATTTTTTTCCTAAATGAAGGTGAATGGAAAAAGTGATTATACGCTAAATAGGCGTTTCTTATTGGTTATACGATGAAAACGACACTCTCGTTGAAATCACGAGAAGAGTTTGACACTCATACAATAGAGGTTCGCAATCTACTTATAAATGCATATCTACGCTAAAATACGAAGTATGGAAAAGGGAATACTTATACGGAAGAGGGGTTGTCTAATTCAAGGGGTCCTTTCCACCTTTCAATAAACCTGTACTGAGGCCAATCAGCCAATTCAGTAGTGCAACCCTGGATTAGATGATATTATTATTTCTGTGTTTTTTTAATAAAGGAGCAGTTAAAAATAATGCAAAGTAGAGGATGATAGCGGAAGTGAATAGGCGTGGATTTTAGTTAATCTTACTAACGAATGTTAGCGTTTGCAGGGATTGCTACGAGTCTTGATAAAAATTTATTAATTCCTTCATAGATTCAGAAACCATGTAGTAAAATATTATTCACTCCCAGAATATTCGGAGGTTCATTACGTGAATGTTTTAAACAAAATATTTCCAATATTTAGCTCCTTTCAAGAATACGACTGTTACCAATGCTAAAAGAGAAATTCAAATTAATACTTAAACGTAAAATTTTAAATTATTCATAGAGGATCGTTTTTAATTTAAAAATTTTTATTCAAAATGGTAATTGAATAACTCAGATTTGCATTTTAAGTGCCTAGAATCTACTATCACTAGTGATAAAAATAAGACTTTATTGCTCAAGATTGATAACACACTTCGATTTCAGTTTATTAGATGGGTATTAAGTATCTATCATTTCTTGACGTGGATCTGACTCCAATGTTTTTAGGCTTTGATGTTTTAGAATGTTTTGGAACATGATAATGACCGTTGCCTGATGAGGAACATTATACATCCAAAGAAGAAGTTCAGTCGAGAAAATGTAAAGCATTTTTTTTTTGTGTTTTTCGAAATTTTCTTTTAAATGCATTTGATTTCTATCCAAAATCAAGATTTAAATTACGGCGAGTCGAAAAACACCTCGAATTAGAGAATGTCCCGAGTAAATAATGTGTGCATTTAATTGGAAACTATTCCACTTCGACTGGAAATCAAATTCTCTCCAATTCATAGACTTTAGAATCCCCATCCGATGCAGTCGAAGCTTCTGTAAAATGCCTCTTAACGTCTGAACACTGTTATATGGGTCACGAGTTCGAATACCGCTACGAGCAGTGACGCTTCCACACAAGAGACAATGACTCTAAATAACTGTATTCGAGATATATTAGCAGCAGCAACGCAAATATTTTAGATTTTTTTCGTTTGGTGAGTTCAGAATAAAGAAGCTATAAATCGCTTGTAAGAGCATACAAAAATTAACTTAAAACTATGTTTATTATTCGAGTAAGTACGTCACGTTTATTTAAAGCCATGCATTCATGAGGCTATCGAAATTTCGAAATTGAAGGTTTTAATCAAAGTGATTTTTCGGTTAATTTCATGTAGTTTTTTTATATCTTATTTAAATTAAGTTCATGCTTAAAGTGGAAAAAATTAATAATCCTTTTTTTTTTCTTTGAAGAGGCATTGCAAGGATCATTCTACAATTAGCACCATTGGACATGTTTTTCTTCTCTGTGGAAATTACGACCTGAGAGGTACTTTACCTGAAAGACTTCGCTTCTTATCACAGACAAAACAGCCGTTCAGAATTTTCAACTTCATTAATATAATAAGGAAATTCCGGTTCTTAAAAAAGTTCGTTAAGAAACGAATTGTAAGATAAGAGAGTTTTTGACTACTCAATAGGCATAAGTTTGAAGGCAGAGGAAATTCCCTTGACTCAAGTTTGAACAAGAAAATAAGTTAACTTCCGCCGAAATATTAAGTTACCTAATCAAATGTAATTGACTACCTCAGCCTCCACTCAAAGAAAACAGTATGAAACAAGAATGAAAAACCACCATTTCACCATAAAAGAAATTTTCAAAACTAATAAGCGCGTAAATTAAATTTATGTAATATAAACCCAAAATGTAGTAAAAATTGAAGTAAGTTTTGATGCAACAAAGATTCTACGAAAGTACGCGAAAATTTAAAAAAGATGTGAAACTGCACAGTAGATATATAAATAAAAAGGATTAATGTAAATCTAGAGAAAACCCACCAATATGGAGACATTTCAAGATGAAATAGTTTGTAACGTGACGACATCAATATGGTCAAAAGCAAAGAGTAAAATTTCAGTAAGATTATCGTTGAAACCAACAATTCAGCAAGAAAGAAACAGAGTGATAAAAAATCAATCAAAGCTCGTTAAAATGGGATTACTTCAATACATATTTCGGCAACATCGTTGATACCATCGTATTCGATAAAAAATGTCGCTTTCTGAAATCAATAAGTGAAGGCGAAATTTAGCAAAAAGCCATGGTACGAGTATTTCAGATAACACTTACATTCTTCAATTAATTACGGAGGAAAATTACGATGTTTTTCTATAATAAATGATTCTCTATCTTTATTTCAAAACAGCCGCATCCCCAACCTCATTTTACAGTAGCTTTAATAAACTGGTTATATTCTCGAAATTGTTGTTATTCTATTGGGCGGTATTAGCGAAGAAATTATTTGGATGACTTTCGAGGAATTTGTTACTTTAGAGCCGTAATCTCTTTTCCAATTGCTTAGAACACTTTTTGAACAGACATTAAAAAGAATCTATCAGTAGTTAACTAAAAAGAAAGGAAATGAATTTCTTATTGAACGGGCAAAGGCAAACCGAAAATTATTCCTTAGTGTATTATAGGCGTGCATTATTAAGGTCTACTTATCAATGGTGTTCTAGCACGACATAGTTCTCTTGGATAAAACAGGAAGCGTTGGCATTCTGATTATCCTGCAGAAGACCGAGAACTGAATGTGCTGAATGGGATGTAACTCTCTACAAATAGGTGTGGCTTCGAAAATGGGGGACAAATGTGCCCTTACTCATGGGATATTGGGAAACCGGATGACAGACGCATTCCCAGCACCGCTAAAGCAAAAATACCTCTAAATTTTAATCGCTGTTGCAATTAACAACAAGATAGCATAATGTGTAAGCGAATGTAATCTTTAAACACACAAACTGTACTAATCCACTTGTTCATCCACAAAAATTACGGAAAAATACAAATTTTGTGTTCTCCTTTGCGTCTAATATTCCACCAAATATCACGCGGATTATATCAATTCTCATTGTCTACTTTATTATACTCGAGCGGAAGAATTTGATATTTTACCCTAATGAACTCTTATAAATCCACACATGATACATGAAAATCGAACTAAACATAAAATAATAGTTAACCAAAAATAAATATTATAAATATATAAAACAGCCTACACCAGGATGGAAGAAACAATAAGGAGCTCTCACAGTAAAATGGGCAAACGTAGGATTCATAGTTTTCTCAGAATTCTCTTTGATAACAATCAGAAGCATATACTTTTGGTCAGTAAAACCCAGGCAAACATTCATGATCTCCTCCGATTGTATTGACCAGATTGTTTAATTAATACTAAATTTAAAAAGTGAAGAGGTGAAATGTATCAGTTTGAATTAAATTGCTGTTTAGGACACCGACTTTTAAAAGTAGGCGGCGGAAGAGCAACGACCTTCGGAAATGGATAAACAGACCGGAATACATTTGCAACAAAAAACAGAATTCAGAGCTTTAGATATGCAGAGAATTGCGCCAGTTAATTAATGCCTCGAAAATAACGGGAAACGAGATAATCGGAGGACAGAAGTTATTTCCAGCAATTGTCTCACTGCCGCAATCGCCTGATAATTTCGTCATGGCCTCTTTTTCATTCAGCCCCTCGGAAGGCGGCCTTTGAAACCAAGGAAAAAAATCGCGTTGATTCAGAAATGCAATGAGGATTCTCCATATGGAAACAGTTTGCTAGGAGAATCCATTTCGAAGCTAGTGGACTTATGCTTTCGAATGGATTTCCGCCATTGTCTTGCTACAATATTAACGAGACAGGCGATGGAGCGGAAATGCGTTTTGATGCGATTAACGACGTTAATGATTGCCTCGAGGCGACGATTGAAAAAAGCGGGTGGGAACTTCAGAGAGCGGAAATGCTTTCCTCGTAGGGCACACTGCCCGCCATTGATTTTTTCCATTGGATTGAAGCAGTTTTTCTTTTGATTTGAAGCCCCCTTTATGACCGATACAATCTGTTTGAGAGCAGGTGGTCCGTTCTGATCTGCTCCGGTGAAGAGCCCAAGGCGTTTCTCGAATCACACTCGCTTGGTAATCGCTTCCGTCGATCGAACGTTGCTTTTGTAACCTGCATTATGATTATGATTCAGTCCAGCGTGGGACTGTGCAAATTTATGCCCGTATTTGGCAAAGTATTGTACTGAATTCATGTTATTGGAATAAAATTGCATTTTAGGAATAGGAAGTTTCGTTTTTTTAGACCATTATAATATTATCTTATTTTCTGATCAATGACAATAGGGGCTTTTTTGCCTAAATCACTGAAAAAATATACTCTTTGAAAAAAAATATTTCAAAAGGCGGGCTTAAGGAGCAATGAAGAAAAAGTAACGTTATTTAATTTTATTACGCGGCAATGATTATAAATCTTAAATCGTCAATGCTTAAAGATCAATGAGTTACGGCGTTTCCGTCTAGGACACTTCCCAGAAGCTCCTTTCCTTACAAATGCTTTATATACAGGGAAGAAGACTTCCAATTTGTTTATAGATGCTTCTGAGCTGCTCATTCAGACAATTTACGAGATCAGCACTTAATTGCTCCATGTTTATATTGGTTAATAAATTATTGCTTGATATTGCTGAATTTCGAACTTGTGCGAGAACAGTTATTGATAAGGGTAATATTCCTTACATACATAAACTTCTTAAAAGACAAGTTCTGTCAACTCATTTTTAATTATTTCCTGTATAATTCCTGTTAAAACTCTGAAAAACTCTTGAAAAAATATTACTCCGTTTATTCATCGCTTATTTTTGATTGAATTTTAACAGTTTAAAATGATCATCGAACCAATTTTTATTAAATAATTGCGAATAGTTACTTGTTACCCAATTAAGTGGTTAGCGTGCTAGCGCTTTACCGCTCCAACCTCACGGTCTCTGGTTCGAATCCTGGCTAAACGGATTTTTCCTGTTCGGGAATAGTTGTCTGAGTATGTTGTGTGTATCTTGTGTTTATTAATAACGGAAAAATAAAAAAAAATGATAAAATAAAAAGGGGGTTAATTGGAAGAATGGTCTTCAAAGGCTAAAATTCTCCCATGAAAAAATATGGCTTTTTATTGTATGACTAGGAGTAAATTCAATTCGCTGCGTATGAAATTATTTTGAAAGGCATACATCCGCGCAATGATTTGATATAGTATATTGATATGATAATTTCATTTCTTCCTTATTGTTTCCACGGGTTTTTCCACCTTTTTCTTTTTGTGGGAGATTTCTCGCTGCGTGGATATTTCTCCATCAACCTATAGCTGTGAAGATTTCTCCAAAAATTAAATCTTTTCTTTAGTATTATTATTTATTTTTTAAATCTTTTTACACGCTATTAAGAACAAATAAAAGTAATAATAACTAAAATTACATTCGTGGTTAGCTAGAAAAGAATCCTATTCAGGTTAAACCGCTCTTAATATTGAGTCAATTAATAAAAACAGTAATAAATTCTTCTCCAGGATTCAGGATACCGTATCAGTAAAATATGAAATATTGCGGAAATAATTTCAAAGACGTATTTCTCATCTCTTTCAACGAGAAGGACAGAGGGGCGAATGAGGGTCGCCTCATTTAGAGAGAGGACGTACTCGGTGCACGCGGAGGTCGTTCATTTACTTTCGAGACGCGATGGCCACAGCCTTTTCAATTACAATCCGTAATCTTTAAACAAGGCGAAGACCTCCGCTTTGGCCTTTTTCGCGTGCCTCGAGTTCCCATTAGCTCTCAAAAGGGCAAAATGTAAACAAGAAATGAAGAAAGAAAAGAAGGCATAGGGGGAGACCCGTCTACTTTCGTCCATGACCTTCTCCTTTCCCGAAAAGGGGGGCCGAGGATACTGAAGGGGTCGCTTTTCCCAGTAAATGGTCGCGTAACATGTTAAACCCCTCCAATGGCGAGGGTTTGCTCTCGCGATGATCTGCTAAGATCGTTCCTTTCATTAATCCTCTCATCCGCCCCTCTCCCGCGGACGCCCTGTGACCTCTCCCCCTCTCGGCACATTACTAAAATATTCTCTCTTTGGCGACATGGAGAGAGTGGGAGGAAGGAAGTTGGAGAATTCAACGGGAGGGGGCGGAATGTATTGAGTTCGAAGAAGGAGATGAAGATAGCGGAGAAAGAATGCGAAGGAAGTGCAGAGAAGGAAATGAATTACCGAGGAGGGGGCGGAAGGGAGGTCACCATTAGCCCTGTGAACTCAGAAGAATTAATAACCGTAATCATGGGGTGATGATTCATTATTTTTAGGGGTCGGAGGTCGATATAACTGGTGCTCCAAAAGCAAGAGGTAGTGAACAACAAAAATAACATCGGAATTATTCCAGAAAATAATGTTAAATATCGATACATCTATACATAGGCCAAAATCGGAACCGTCTGAAAAACCTTTCGTTGTGTAGTTTTACCTTCAGCGATGCAGTGAACATTATCGTCTGGTAGCTAAGTCTGAAGTTTCGATGAGGGCCACAGCAAATAGCACTGTGATCAGGAAGTAGGAAAGCATAATATACAGCAGCTGGTCTTTTAAGCTCGTCCCCAAACTGCAGGCAATAAGCTTTTCGTCAGCTATGATAGTTTTAGTTTTCCTTCAAGCTTGAAGTCCATCCTCAAAAGAATAAAATTGGAGAATAAAATTTGGAGAGAGGAACAGTAAAGCATGTTCAACTCCATGCGGTTTACTTATATGTGGCGATTCATGAACAATATTGGCTGTATTCAATGTTATTTAAATTGTAAATAGTCCTCCAGTTGAGGAGTTATTATAAGGAGGCCCCTAAGTCGCCTTGTTCAAGGGTTTGCCCAATTTTCCAAATCCAAAAGGTTGAGTTGAGAAACTTTATAAAATGCGATACTAGAATAGATAAAATAGATTACTAGAATAACTACGATTCTAACTGTAATTAAATTGATAGATATTTCATAGACCATCATTCAATATTGTCTTATCCTCAGCCAATTAAAATTTATATGGTAGATTTGATTATGCATCTTAAAAAATGAAATTTTAATTTTATAATAAAAATAATCATCAATTGAGGCATCGATCTGATCTGACGCAACGTCTTTGATAGTATAAATCTGCAACTGTTCAACAGAATATTTTATTTAATATATTGTAGCAATCACTGTGCTTAAAGTGCTTTCTTTCTTGAATTATGAGTGGAAGGCAAGGTTATTCAGTCAAAAACTTTGCAAACCGTGATTTTAAATGGGCATAACCGAATGGTTCGACGTGAGGGAGATTTGGAAGAGGATAATTGTTAAGAACAGGAAAAAAGTTTCGAAAGGAGAGAAAATCATTTCTATAGTAAAAGAATGAGAGTGAAAGGGCGTCGTGCTCAAGGGGAAAAGAGCCTTATCTAAGTGAGGAGGATAAAGTGTCCGTTGCCTGCCAATCACTTCGGACTTCTCTTTCCATTCCTCGCTTTCCCTTCTTCGAGTGCCTTATCATATTTACGCTGTAAAATCATTGGAGTTTTCGTCCACTCTTTGTAAACTGATCATCTGAATTTTCCTTCCTTCTCAACTTTCATTCAAATGAAAACCTATCGCTTGAGAGAATAGATTATTCATAAAATATTAATAATGATAATAAAAGGAGACAATATTTTAAAACCTATTCCTAAAATTTTAAAGATGGAATAACAAAAGGAAGAGAGGCATCTGGATTTGGATTCATCTAGATCCTTGAACAAGATTATTTTACCAAAATAAATTAATATTCTGTACATTTGAGCTCTTAATTAGGGATATCGTCCATCAAAAATAAATGAATGTGTGAAATTCGGAGTTTTTCTTTCCAGTTTTATAGGTTCACTATTACTAAAGCTAAAAAAATCCTGTGTCACGGTTGATTTTCAAGGAGTTCTCGTCTTAATTCTCAATCATGTTTTCCAATATTCTATCCAGCAGAGCTATATGCCTGCAAAATTTGTTACTGATCATATACTTTGAGTATATGTACTTTGAACATACTCAAAGAATTTCTCTCCTTGATAATAGTAAAATAGTACGGAAAGAGGATCCAGATCCACGGGATCTCGAAGAGATTCAAACGTTAACAAGAGACCAGTTTAAAAGAAAGAAATATTATCCCCCTCCTCTGATTTCACAGTATTAGACTATAAATTACTCTTATTATATTTATGCAGCATTCATTTCCTTGTGAGTATTAACGTAATTCTGAAATCCAATTGACCTCTCCACCGTTAGTCTCAATTCGAAATTTTTAAATTACCAGATCTAATATTTTTCAAGAGCAGATATTTAAGATACGAATCTCGGAAGAGTGTGGTTATTGGCAATACTGAATTCTATCATAAAAGCTAAAATTATTCATTATAGGCATCTTTTACACCTGAAACGATTGTGTAATACATTTCCAATTAAGTACTCCCGTCCTTGTATTTCACAAGCCAAAATTTCACTTTTACTTTATACTCCGGAGGCCTTTACTCGTCCTCGTTATCATTAAGTAAGACGCACACATCTGAAACATACGGGATGTTTGCTTAAAAATCCCTCGGCGTAATAAGCGACGTCCTTCATGAATGGAGGACATGACTTCCGTAAATTGCGAGAGATCACATAAAGATTTTCATAATCGTTCTTCGGACACGTTAGTCGGCGACCACTCTAACTTCGACTCGGAGCTATTTTTATCCGAATTAAAAATGTGAGTCAGAACTCAAGCGGATCACATCGAAATCCTTGGCGTAGGAATCCGCGCCTGATTTTGGTTATTTCTTCTTCGATGGCCTAAAACAATTGCGAGCGCATGGTCTGTGTCGATTTTCTTCCTCTTGAGACTCTCGTATAGAAAGCAAAAGGCACCATGTGGAATATTTCAGTCTTCAGGCTCGCCAAATAAAGCCCCCCTTTATCTTTAGCTCGCTATCTCCCTTTCCAAATATCCTTCCACTTTTCCCAGATGCCTTTTTACGGTCGGCAAAGCCATTCTCTCCTCTCAAATACTAATAGGAAGTCGAACAGAGCGATTTCCCAAGATGCAGTAAAAGCCACAACCGCGTGTGTGCTCGACTCCCATTCTTCGGAATGGTTTTCTCGTGTGTCTCGAATAGTGTTGCCAACCGTTTTCACTCGGGTAATTCAGACGTCGGTCCGATCCTTGGACCGATGCCGATCCGGATGCTATAAGCTCATTAACAATTAAGAAAGGCAGCTTTTATAAGAAGGGGTTTTGAGGTTCTTCTTAAAGGAGATGTTGTACTATTGAGTGGCTGTTTCATTTAACATCGCAGAAAGAGTAAAATCCCACATAAGGACGCATTGATGCCGAAATTTGTTTTCGGTTTTTTGAGAGAAAACTTTTCAAACTAAATTATATAGATAATACGAATAAATTAAGTATTAATTTGTTGCAAAAATGAGACTAATTACACATTATACGAGGAAAGGAAGTGTTATAATCATAAAGGATGTGTTTCCATGCGTCCATTCGAATCTACAAGAAAAATTCAAGCCTTAATAAAAGTGATCTAATTGTTGAATCTATTAAATACGATTGGTATTTAAAATAATGTAACTTAACGTAACTCACGCTAAAAAAACAGCAATCGGCATTGAAGAAATTTCAAACTGAAGTTATTTTTACAATTATCAGTATCGTTATCTTTATCGTTACGATATCGTTTACGATATTTAAGTCCCTTAAGCCTTAAAATAAAACTTTAGGAAATCGATTCTGGAGGTCTAAATATTTTAACGTAAATCTTAATATATTTTATGTCCAATTCAACAACTAGATTATAGATTGATAAATTGGAACGTAGTAGGTTAATCTCTTCGAAGCGAAACCATCCTCCTGCGTTCCTTTATTTGGAAATGGTATGCTTTACTTTTTGTGAATTTGGGAATACTATTACAATTTATTATTTCTATGTCTGAAGAGAAATTTCTATTTTTCATAAAAATTTAAATTCAAGATCAAATGTGTTACATATATTGGGCTTTCTTTTAATATGTGATCTACCTCAGTTAATTTATTAATTACCCTAGAGTGATCAGCTATCATATTAAAAGTCTGGTTGAGTTTGGTCGTCTTGCTTCAAAAATTATTTTATTGAATGTAAGCATTATAATAACATGGAATAAGACAGAGTTGGATGTGAGATATATCACATATTGAAAGAAGCAGTTATTTTATCAATTCATTTTATGTAGATGTTTTGATATATAAAGATAGCAGTTTCCACTATGGTTCCTATGAAATTAAAATCCTGTTTGTATTTCAAGTGAGAGTACTTGTCACTGCAATTATATCTAAAAATTACAGAGGAAAATATTAATATACTGTGATTGGGTGACCTTCCCAAATAACAATGGGATATCAGATTAGTCCTCAATAAACTAGTAGTCAGCGTTCCTTTCCCGTATTAAGGTGAAGGGGTGAATTACTCTAATATACTTGGCGTTGGTGGGAGTCTTTCTGTCCATTGGGCATAGTTCTCATGATCCAAGCGTGGACACGTCCCAACCTCCGCGTTCCTCTACACCTCTCTCCGCTTAAACTATTAATTCTTCACGTCTCTCCTGGAATGCAGCCACCGTCTCCCATTCACTCCCGAGGCTTCTCTTTTAGGTCTTGGAAGGGTAAAGTGTCCCATGGCGTCCTTTTTCCGCGACGCCTCTGAACCGCCCAAAGAGGAAGCAGGAATAGGCGTCACCCTCTATGACTCCTATTATTTTAAGCTAACGTTACAGGGCTTCATCGAGTCGACACTTTCTCCGTGTCCTTCCGAGCTGTCCTCGCCATTCGCACGCCCATGCGGCGAGTTTTGGATGTGCCGCCCCCCGCGACCGCTGCAGACTAATGGGTCAGCCCGTTGGTGCAACGGGCGAGCACTCGAAATGGTTGAAATATTTCCCTTCCTTTTACACCCTGAGAAATGAGACGGTAAATCCGGCCACTTTGAATTCCACGCCTTGGATTAAATTTTTAGAAAGGAGAGGGATGTGTTTCCACCCGCGCGAGCTTAATTAGGGGAAAACGCCCGTTATAAAACTACCTCGGCATGGCACTAGCGGTAAATTCGTCACTATCAATGATAGGAACTTTCCTTGATCACATTGACTTGCAAGACGTAAATGATTGCTTCACTGTGTAGCAAGATGGTTTTACCCATAAGGATAGCAACAGAAGGCATTGAGGAGAAGAACGGTTCTTCAAGTGTCACTTCGAATTTAAAAAAGCCAGTCGACGCAAATGCACATAATATGATTCTATCCTTCCTCTCCAAACACATTTTATGTCATTTGCATAGTATTTTGATCCTCCTGAAAATCAATATAAAAGAATAATGCTAGAATCTATTTTCAGCTCTTTTACTCAGCTTAGTAGAACAAGAATTTTGTTTTTAATAGATTAGTATTCATATTTCCAATAAACCTTTCATGCACCTAGTGAAGAGTATACTTAAATACACTAATTGTAGGAGTGAGAGTAGTGCAAGGAAGGGAAATTCGTATCTCTTCATAAAGTCTTTCAAGAAGCGATTTGACAAAGTATGTAAAGGAGTTCGAACGACAAACACATGGCAAAGGATTTTCACGATCGATATGTCATGTTTGGATTCATTATATTGAAACAGTATATCTAATTGCCAATGGCGTAAAATTACAGTTATTGTAAAAAAGAAATCAAGGATATTGGCCTAAATTTGCAAGTCACTAGATTTATAGATTAATAGGAGTTCTTGAAATTTAAAAGAAACTTCTCATGATACATGGAATGTATGCTTTCTTTGCTTTTACTATTTATACATGAAGTACATTTTTCACTACGATTGGAGATCTTCAGAAAATGTAGAAATGCAACAACTTAAACAGAAATACTTCTGTAAATTTATTTTAATATTATATTATTTTTTAAGAGTAGAAAAGATATGAATATAAATGTATAATCGTGAGATTGCGTTGATACCACTCTATAATCAACCGAATATTTGCTGCAATTCTTTAGGAGATAAATTAATTTTTGGCTTGTAATTAAAATGACTTTTCCATAATGTTTTAGAGCAGGTTATCAAAGTCTCTAAAGGATACCAATCATTTCAATCCACTTACAAAGCAGATTATCTATATCATATTATCAATTACATATATTTTTGTTCTCTCTGTAATATCTAATGTTCAAAACATTTTACTTGTTCATATAAGCAAATATTTTGCTGATTGTAGTCTGGGATACATTCCTTTATGCATCTTCGCAACCAGGGATATTGAAGTGAACTCTGGATTCTTCTTCTTTTATTTATTTGTCCCAGGCATTCTCGTCAGCTGCAGCTGAAATAGGATAACGGAGGTCGTGGTTCGTTTCCAGTTCCAACGACTTCTGAATCACACACTCAATTTACTTCGTGTCTATGTCTATGTCTATGTAAGAACCCTGCAAGCCGCCTTTCGGCGTGTGGCAGGGGGTGCAAGCACCTTGACTCTATTTTCCTAAACGGTTGCTTTCGCGTATACTTCGCGGAAAAAATGAATTTTTGAAACGATTCGTTTTAGCATCTATTTCCCTAATCTTTCGGGCAGTATCAGCACGGCCCATATAACAGGGGGGTCGCATTATATCGGTTACATCATCTGAAAACGTAATTTCTCTGAACTTATTTAATAAATTTATCCTTTGAATTTTTCTTCTATCTTCTAATGATTCCCATCCCGCGTCCTGTAACATCTGAGTGACACTCGCTGTTTTATCGTAGCAATTCTTTACAAATCGTATCGCCTTTCGTTGTACTTTTTCTAAATCCCGAATATGACATTTCTCGGCGGGGTCCCATACACTACATGCATACTCAAGGTGAGGCCTAACTAACGCTAAGTAACATCGCTCGCGAACCTTTTCTTCGCTCCTACCGACTATTCTTTTAACGAAGCCGAGTTTCTTAAGTGCTTTTCCACATATATTTCGGATGTGGGCACTCCATGATAGATTATTCGTGAGAGTTACTCCAAGATACTTTACCGATTCTACTGTCATTAGGTTTACCCCTCGGAGACTATAAGAATAATTATTTATTATAGATTTACTTTCGAAGAAGTTAACTACCGAACACTTTTCTACATTAAGCTCTAATTGCCAATCATCGCACCAATTCATAATTCTATCTAAGTCGTTCGAAAGGGTTAATCTATCCTCTGAACTAACTATTTCCCTGTAAATGACTGTGTCGTCTGCGAATATCCTAACATTGCTTTCAATGTGATTGCTGAGGTCGTTGATGTATACTAAAAATAACAACGGTCCAATTACACTGCCCTGAGGGACGCCCGAGGTCACCTTAACCAAGTTGGAACTAATACCATCGAGTACTACTCGTTGCTCTCTATCGGTGAGAAAGTCTTTTATCCAATTAATAACTTGTGCATTGATACCCGCAACTTCTAATTTGTACAGCAATTTATGATGAGGTACCTTATCGAAAGCCTTCCGAAAATCTAAAAATATCGCATCGACTTGCTTATGTTTTTCAGCAGAGTTTAGAACATCGTGTACTAATAAAGCCAGCTGAGACTCGCAAGAACGAGTCTTACGAAAACCGTGTTGATTCCTAATTATGAAATTGGACGTTTCAAGAAAACCCATTAAAGAGCTAGCTATTATATGTTCCATAATTTTACCGCTCAGTGATGTTAAAGATATAGGCCTGTAATTAGCTGGATCGTCCTTAGAGCCACTTTTAAATATTGGCGTGACATTCGCAATTTTCCAATCTTTCGGGACCTTTCCTTCGCTCATACTCTTGTCAAATATAACTTTAAGAAAAGGTGCTACGCTCTCCGCAACTTCCTTGAACACTCGAGCCGGTATGTCTTCAGGACCCGGAGCTTTATTCGGTTTAATCTGTTGCAATAGTTTAATGATGCCGTCTTCTCTGAAGGTGATTTTCGACATTGATTCAGGTTTATCAACATTCGGGAGAGTATTTGATGTATCGTCAGACGTGAAAACGCTTCGAAAAAAATCATTCAAGATATTAGCTTTGCCTTTAGCATCGTTTACTATATTACCGCAAGTATCCTTTAATGAACCAACAGTTTGCTCTTTACCTTGGACCTCACGAACGTACGACCAAAACGCTTTTGGGTCCTCTTCCAAGTGTTCGCATAAAATCTTCTTTTTATATTGACGGAGGGCATCTCGCATAATTCGTTTAGTTTCCGACTTTGCTTCCTTATGTTCGCTCTCTACTCGATCTATGTTGATACTATTCGGTTGCCTCGCAGCGGCTTTTAATTTGGAATGCAAACGCCTCTGTTTCTTTAGTGCTCTCCTAGTCTCCTTATTATACCATCTAGGTTCATTAATTTGATTTGAAAGTTTTGAGGGTACAAATTTATCCATTAGGTCACGCATTGTTCTTACAAAGAGATTCCACGTGTCCTCGGTATTTAAACATATCGCGCGCGTTTTATACTCCAGAAATTCGTACATGAGTTTACTACGATATCCTTCGAAATCGGCTCGCGGGTAAAGATAAACTCTGCGCTTAGGTTTTCTGTGCTTTACCAAGTTAAGGTCGAAATCTATAATTATGGCTTTGTGATCGGATATTCCATCGCAAACAGATGTGTTAGATACTCGTTCGGGGGTGTTCGTAAGAAAAAGATCTAAAATGGTTAATTCCCTGGTAGGCTTTTTGACTAGCTGGTGTAATGAATTTTTTTGTATTATATTTAACAAGGTCCTACAAGAGTCATTGTCCCGAGCTCTTTTCTTGACTACGTGCTTTTGCCAATCGATGTCTGGAAGATTAAAATCTCCTCCAATTATCATTATGCTATTGTTGTTTTTACGCGAGTAAAAATTTATTTCATCGTTTAGGTTACGCAAAACATGACGCGAAGAGTTGGGCGGCCGGTAAAAAGCACATACATGTAGATTGGGTTTATTTGGCTGACTAATGGTACACCATACGCTCTCGATGCAACTGTTAGGATACGTATGTGAACTACTCCGCAAAGAACTTTTAACCGCTATAAATACTCCTCCACCCACTTTATCCTGACGGTCCTTACGATAAATCTTAAAATCTTTAGGAAATACTTCGTAGTCATTAATATCGTCTATTAGCCAGCTTTCGGTGCCTATAATTATGTCGGAGTCGTTACTTCGGATAAGATGTTCAAGATCGGCTACTTTGTTTTTGATGCTTCTACAATTAATAATGGCAATCGATAGTTCATTTACAATGGGTGAAGCCCGGGAAACGCGTTGTTGCTCATCTTCAACTTGTTCAGTACTTTTTAAGGTATTCGATTGTTTATTAACTTTATTTCCTATATCGGAGCCACTTAAATTAGAAGCATTAAAATAACGGACAAATCCAAGAGGTATTGCGGGTTTTTATTGCAGGATGAACTGCATAATGGAGATACCGTTACATACACAACCTTGGCCTTGCATTCGTAATCATAGATAACAAAAAACGGACTTCTGAAATAACTCATAATATTAAAGTATAAATATGTCCAGCCAATTTTTGTGAAGATAATGCATGTTCCACTTGTGATTAAGAGTCAATTAAACAACAAACAAAGTGAAGTACATTATATAATTTTAATCTTCTTTTCGATTTTAAAGCAGATTTTTCAGCTGAAATCCAATTTTTTTAAATTTGATAAATCTTTTCTGAAATTCATTCTCATTAACGAAGGAATACGATCAACTAGACAAGTTGTATATTTTACTGCGTATCGGTTTCCAGAATAATATTAAGATTATTCTGAAAAAATAAAGAAAACAATAAGAATCGATTAATAAGTTCGAGGCTCGAAAATAAATTAAATGAGACCAAGAAAAAATATATAAAAATATTTTCGGATATCCTAAAATAATTCTTTCATTCATTTCTGCCCTAATGAAGAACAAAATGTGCTGATTCTGAATAAAATCAAGTAATTCACCATGCATAAAAGCGCGAGCGGAGAGAATTTAATTACCTCTTTTCTTATAAAAATTTTCTTTCTCTTGTGTACAGGACAAGCACGGAGATATAACCCCATCCGATAGTTTGAAACAAAGGGAGAGAGAGAGAGAGCAAACTCAAACAAATCGCATTACATCTGAACGTCTTCAAACAAAAAATTCACTCCCAGGCGATTTTTCCAACTGAGCAACCAGAATTCTTGGAGAAGCTGTATTTTCACTGAATTAAAATTTTCTCTGAAACAAAAAATGCTCCGTAAACTCTATGACAAGGACATACCCTTAATTAACGGTCCAGAAGAGAGGATTTCTCCGACAAAGAAAGAGAGATGTCGCAAAAAAGGTTCTCATTTTCAGGGAAGCACAGGAGGGATTCGCTTTCATTGGAGTAGTCAAGGGATATTGGAAACTTCAAACGATGAGAACCTAACGAATTGAATGATTTGGATGAAGATTCCTTATTAAGGATTTGTACTCCATTTCAACGTTTAAATTTTTGAAAAGCATTATCGATAGATGAAGAATGAGTGATTAGCTGATGAATGAAATGAATGATTAATACTTTCTCTTTTGGAATCTAACGAATGAAATTTAACGCTAGATGGAAAACTCTGATTACAGAAACTGAGGGGCGATTTCCTATCCAAGGGACATGTAGGTAATCTGTAAGTAAGGGAACACATATGGTATAATTTTATAAGAGAAATAGTGTCCATCCCAGAATAGTTCTTAAAACTTCTCTTATTTTGATGTTGGCAATTTATTGCTATCCTTTTTTTCATTTTGCTTATGCTTAATTTCTTCAATTTGAACTATCTTGAGCTTTCATGAAACCTGCTTTTTACCAAATGATAGCAGTGCTTTACTTCCGTGTAATATCCTTGTAATCGATATTGTATACGGTATAAAACTGCAAAATAGCCGGTAAGAAAAAAGCTAGAAAATTTTGACAAAACCTCACATCCAGACCCAATACATAGAAATCGATTAAGCATTGTGAAATTTTTAAATATTACACCATCTTAAAATTTGTGAATCGCGATTCTATTCGTAATGGATAAAAAAATGAAATTCTCACAAATCTATGCAATATTAATGAATTGTTTGTCTAACTGCTAAAACTCATACAATACTTTAGTGTAATTAAATTTATTGACTTTGCTAATATTGAAAAAGTGATGTATATGATCTAATTCGGAACAAATAGATTTCTTTGGACTCGGTAACATCACTTGCGCGGAATTTTGCTAAATCTATCATTAATTGAAAAGAAACTCGTTTTCTTGCTCTTTGTATTTTTTATATAATTCTTCAGGACAACAGTATGGAACGAATCGCCGGCGAAAGCAATTTCACCAAAACATGCTAAAATACGTATTTTTTAATGGATATCACTTCGGTGATTACATTCAACCCACAGAATCATTTCTCAATCCTCGGAAGAGATTCGCTCTCGAATGTTTGTAGTCGCGCTGTCACTCACGTCGGGCGACGTGCCTCGGGAGAGAAAAAAGTTGAACCCTACTTCCGCGGAGTCTCTCCCAGAGATTTATCATCGGTCTCCGCCTTTAACACGTCGTCAATTTTAAGACGTAACGTTAACCCCTATCCGTCCATCAATCTTGATTGATGTTCGGCATTGTTTTCCATTGCTCCGGAGATCCACTCCTTCGCTCCCATATTCCACTCACTTTAACCCAGGGAACGGACGCGCGACGGGAATATTAAATTCCCTTCTCTCCTTTTTCTATGATGAAGAAAGAAAAAGGACAGGTTTTTATCCCTTAAAAAGAGATACGACAAAAATACTCGTGTGGTAGCGCACGCCCTCTGTTTCATGGGGAAGCACGGGACGGACGGGCCGAGGAGTGGAAATAAGTGGGCGAAAGGAGGATGGCGAACAAAAGAAAGCTACTCGATGGTAATAAATCGAGGGGCGGTAAGTGAGGAGGGAATAAGCAGGGTGGATGGAGACATACGTACAATGGGTGGGCGAGTGTGTGGGAGAGATTTAGAGAGGGCGAGTGAAGATGAGTGGAGAGACAATGAGATGGAGATAAGGGGATGAGAGGGTCTGGCGAGATGGTCGCTGGATGCGATAGGGAGAGGGAAAAGCAAGATCGATGGCCACTTCTTCCTTCCTCGATTGCTGTTTCGCCGATTTAGTCTGTCACATCCGATGGCTTTATTTTTTCCAAATAAAGGCTTTCCCGGTGTGCGAAATAAAGTCAAGCAAGCAAGGAAATCAATAAGAGAGAGGTGAAGCCAGGCAGGAAATAAAACGTCATCTATCTAACAAGTCGAAATAGCCACCAGTAACTGCTGAGTAAAGCAAATCAAAAAGCAGCAATTTTAGTTCAACGCTCCAATTTCAACGCTATATATACGTAAATTATGCCATAAATGGATACAATTGTACATATAAAAGAGAATACAAGAGTGAGGGTAAAAACAGTAGTAAAAGTTGCAGATATAGAATTTTAAAACGCTAAAAGAGTGACTCACGATCGGTTGGTAGGGTACTGCAGTAAAAAACCTAACAAATATCCTCGAACAATTTTGATGGAGGTCCAACCGTCTTTCTCAATGCAACATCATTAGATCTGAATAATAAATTATAGGTTCGATTCACAGCTCGCTTTCATCTTGGAATATTTTCCTTTGACATCCAGTTTACAATATAATACCAACGATTTAGCTTGAATTTATTGAATTCTCGCCCTAGAATTCGCATCCATGGAAGCGTACCATAGGGAAATTCGGTCTCTCTCTACCCGAAAAATTCAATAACAATTTTTCCGTATTAGATTAGAAAGGGGATCGCGTCTGGAGAGCACGTTTATAAGAAACGATGACGTTAAGCCCTTTCCTCAAAAGAAAACGTGCTAAAGATGAAGGCGAACACGAGGATAGTCGAGGGAAATGGAAAGGTGGGAACGAATGAAAAGTATTTTCGCTGTGACACTTGAGCATACAAGTCAGGCCTCTAATTTACTCCTTTTCCTTCCATCACCGCTGCGCCTCTTCCATGAATACGATTACCTCGGTGAGGGGGAGATAAAAAAACATGGATGTGGTGGGTGGAATAGAAGGTTCGCCGCCTCCCCAATAAACTCCCGACTGAGAGAAGTGCGAAAAAGAGCGGACAGATAATAAACTGTAGCCATCGCTTCACTAAACGAAATGAAAAGGAGAGATTGCTTCCCTCGAGAGAAAGAGGTGCGCTTCCATACTCCGCCCACTTACTTTCATCCTCCACGTCTTTCAGAAATATAAGCAAGTTTCGAGAGACGTAAATTTCACCTGATAAAAGACGAGTTCATCTCGTGGTGTGCCTAATTACGATAATGTATATTTCCTGCGACATATTCAGGGATACAGCCGCCTTGAAGGAAATATCTCTTTGATTTCTGTTTTTAGCATTAATGTCATTTTTAGGTAGGTATAACTAGTGTTTGTATATGTGTTCATTAATATATAATTTATTTTCTCTCTTCTTAGTCTTCTCCATTCATGCTATGGGCTGATGATGATAAAGATGCATATGCATATCGATAATATTAAGATAACTGGATATAGCAATATTTTTTGGGGGTTGGTGCTCTTTCAGCCATCACCCAGTTTTGGATCAATTCAAGTCGGAACATAATTGAGTTAGGGAACCCTATAATGCTGTACAACAGGATGTCTCTTCAGAACAAAATTTTTTCAGGATAGAATAATCGTTTAGGTTTCTTTTCTGCCAAGTTTGGCTACCTCTTAGTTAAATTGGAAACATGTTTGCTGGATATAAGTGTTCGTTTCTAATGAGATCAACATTTCAGGGATTCGAGATGGCGATAGGAGAGGATCGTAGTCCCAAATTAGCGCCAAAATTATAATCAATACTCATCTGATCATCATCAACACAACCTTCACTGGAAGCCGTAAAATATGAGACAAAATGCTTAGGAATCCCTTTCCTTATCCAATTTACATCGCTGGAAAAGTAAATTTCATAATTTGTGATAGTATGTGCACCTGTTTATTATATTACTTAAAACTAAAATTGTGTTTAAATTTATAGCTTAAAATCCAAAGAACTTCTTATAGTTAAAAATTAACAGTCTTAGGCGATGTCTTGTGGAAATACGTTACGATGAAAAATAACAAATTTGTACTTTTTCCACAGTATTTATTAGAAACAATAAATGGAAACAAAACACGACTAGTTTCAGAGATTGATCTCCATCATCAAGTTGACGATGGAGACTCGATGATGGATCAATCTCTGAAACTAGTCGTGTTTTGTTTCCATTTATTGTTTCTAATAAATACTGTGTAAAGTACCAATTTGTTATTTTTCATCAGCTTCTTATAGGTTTCGATAGTCTTTAAGATGTTAGAGGTTTAAAAATGTTTGCCTCATAATTAAAATCATAATTTTTGACGAGGAAATTTAAGAAAATGCTATTACTATTAGTCATCCTATCAAAATATTTACCAATTTTACTCCCTAATTAACACGCAATTACCGCTTAAGCTCACTGTCTGAAGAAGATCCTGAATGTCTCATGTTACATTTAAATGGGAAAGTAATGAGCCTTCTACAGTAAACGCTATATAATATAGTATGCTATGATAAAGCTTCACCTTCAACTTTATACTCTTTAAATCTATATAGAAAAATTCATGGATGACCGAAAATGAATAAAGTCTTACTGAACAAGGAGAAGAACAGGGAAGATTTGTGCAAACTCTGGCCCTACGAATGGATCTTTATGCACGTTTAGCACTTCAGAACCCGAATATACACACCCTAGATGTACATGCAGCTTTTATACGACTTTATTTAATTCCCAGCGGAATATTTTACCATAGCGAGGATTCGCGAACATCGTGGGGAATTAATTAACTCTGAGAAGTGAGCTTCACACACCTCCTGAGGATACTTTACAGTAAAAAGCGAGGAGTGCTATTGCACTAGACTACCACACCCCGAGGGAGCTTTTTTACTCTGTCGCCGGGGGAAAGAGAGAGAGGATTTTCCGCTTTTATTTTTAAAGCGAATCTCGAGTATTTTTGCTCGGAATGAGAGGCGAGCGGCTAAAGGGGAAGATGGCGGAGGAATTAAAACAGAAATTAGCGAGAGGGGTTGGGAAGACGTGATCGGACCCAGTTATCACGCACAAAAGAAGTATCTCCGAGAAAAAATGAACGAAATGAGGATAATGAGGGAAAGGGATGAAAGAGAAGGCAAAATAATGCGATCCACGGGCCTTCGTCCAGGGACGTCCAGCCTTAAATCAATCAATAACTCGGATTAAAATTCTATCGGAGATGAGTAAATAAGATGATTGTATGACAAAAGAATATTTTCTATAATGATATCTGTATAAGCATAAAGTTCATTTGCTATCTGCTCAAACATTCAATATAACTCTCAGTTCATGAAACAACACATTATGTATCCAACTACTTACTCTTCAATTAGGAATATCATAAACCGATCACGACTTTCATGTAAATTCAGATACCAACAGTATATATACAGGAAATTATGCGCTCTGAATTTATGGTGAAAAAATGTATACATTAGATTAATGAGGATATTTTCCAACTTATCATTTATTAGCATAAATCGATCATCTTTTCAATCATTCTGCGTTCAATACATGTAGATAATTAAGAGGTAAATGTTTGTTTCACCTCTTATATAAGTAAGTAAATAATGGATAGAATTACAGAGACAAATTACAAACGTGAAATGAGTAAATTGAAAACTGAGTTCAGCTGTTTTGAACAAAAGAGATGCAACTGCTCTGAATGGTTGGACATATTTTAATGAGGGGATTAAAAAATAAAGCAAGATAGAAAATTTCAGACATACTCGAACTCAGATCCGTCGGCTGTTCATGCTTTTGCTCATGTGTCATCACAGGTATTTTATTCTAAAATAATATTTCAACTGACAGTCCAAATTGTGAAATTAGTAATCATGGGATAGGTATGTACGAGTACCTATATATTGAGTTTGAAAACTAAGTGTTGTTTGTGACTTTCTTGGAAGTTAGCGGAGTTTGGAATTTTGTTGGGGAAATAATATTGGAAATTATTTGGCACTATTATGAGTCAATGACGGTTATATGAAAATTAAGATTAAAAATAAGGGTCACTAACTCGCGAATCACAGGCTTCAGACAGCTCTGAAACCCAGCGGCCCTGGATTTATTCTTTCCTGAGATTTTTTCAATATTTATAATTGTAAATATTTATATTTGAAGAGGTAAAAAAAGTAAACTTTGGCGAAATTCAATCCATGCATGAGAAGTACTTTTCTAAATTAAGAAGTTTAATTATGAAAATATTTAAGAAGATGATTTCGGAGAATTATTAAAGATCAAAAATACACCAAAATACACCAGGTAAAGACAAAAAGCCTTTAAGAGACACTCTGTTAACTGGATGGTAAATTTGGATGATTCTGGTTTAGACAGCATTGAATAACAAATGCACATAGAATGGAGGACAAACAAGGGAACCAAATGAATGTGTACGAGTAACAAAAGGAAGGAATTAATCTGCGTAATCGGTATAAGTAGGGATTCGCATTTTTTCACAATGTGGAACCCCTTGTTGCGAAAAGCGCGCGTGGAAGAGGATTAAACGCAAAAAGAGAAGGACGTCTTTTAAAGGGAGATGGGATAGACGGAGACTTTTCCACTCGAAGGAAGCGAAATGGGATGACAACCAAATCTCGGAGCGAAAATCCCATCTCCGAACCCTTCCCTGTTTCGTCTCACGCCGTCCAATTTCCTTCGTTTCGGCACACTTCCTAAACTTCCTCCTTATCTCGAATCCATTAAATCCCGTCCGATTTGGAATAATTAGTGGGAAATGGCAAATTCCGCAATGCACGCCCTCTGCATCCATCACCCTTATCATCTTCCGTTCAAACGGATCGGATTACTGCCGTTTGTCCAAATGATACCTGATACAAGAATGAGGTTTCCGTGCAAAATTTTTGTGATATTCGGAAAGAAATATGTATTTGTTACTTGAGCATCATAAACGTCAACTACGGAACTTTTTCTAGAACAACCACTTGAAACTTGTACTAGAAACTTCTCGAATAAATTATTTTTAGGCTGCCAACGAAAGGATAAGTAGTTTTATTTGTGATTTCAAATTTAATCTCGATAAATTTCAGCAAGATTCGGACGTAAGTTCAAATTTTCTTGAAAACAATTTCCCAGGATCGTTACGCTTTAAGTTTCAATGTTAATGATTACTTTAATTTATTTATGTGAGTAAATTTAGACGGCCAACATGATTACGAAAATTGAAAATATTGTCTTCTTTCGTACTTGGCCTCACGGACTATTAAGTTATAGAAATATAAATATAGAGGAGCCCGCAAAAACTTTCCTTACTGTTTCTTGCTCATTTATATAAATGAATCCTTCATAGAACATCAAATCTTCCAATTTTTTCGACTTTATGATAAAATAACTATTCTTCTTAATAACTTCTTCGTTAAACCTAATTTATGCAGGGAACTTTTCTACAGTATAATTTTTCGTTTTTATGTAGATATTAGGGCAAAAAAACTGAAATATTATTCTCTTTCTAATAATAACTTACCACCAGATAGAAATTTATGACAATGAACCAACATTTAATTTGGCAAAGTCAAAATATATTTTATAATTAATACGCATGTAACATAAATCTAGGTGCTTTTGCAGAAGAATTGCTACATTTAGCCTCATATTAATGATCCCCTATTTCCTTTTTCAGTACAATATTATGTAAGTAATAATAAAAGCAAATTTTCGAAATCAAATGTCAGAAATGTGCCAACTGTGACTTAATTTCCTCTGGTGACCTCTCTTTCTGCTGGCTTCTTGAAGGAGAAGCAAAATAACTTAAATAAGTCCGTGAGTGAAACCGATGGATTCCTTGCCTTGTCTTTTGAACTATGTTCGTTCGACCAGTGAATGCACCTCTTTGTTTGTTTGATGATGTAATGGTGCCAAAGAGTCAAATGCGTACTTCGTCTCCCCACTTGACGGCCCTCGACGTGCAGTGCGTCCCTCCATTGCTCTACATGGCAATTCCATTAGAACACTAACGTGCACTAAGTATTTCCACTTTAGTGCGTGACTATGCTGAGAATAACGCCGGACTAATCATCTTTTCCGTATGAGTTTGCATAGTTGGTGAAGTCGATTGAGGAAAATTAAAGCATAAGTCGTGTTGGGTTCACAAAAACTATAACAGTAAATGGAATGTCCTCGGGACTATGAAGACGGAGGAAATCACATAAACCAAATATTTAAAATGATACTTTGAAAATTCTGTTGAATGATTCTTCTGAAATTTTCGCGGTAATGATCTGAACACTATGATTATTACCAAATAGATCATTTAAGTTGCAAAAACAGTTTATATACGAGGTCATTTATAAAAACGTGGTCTCATTCCGGGATAATTATTGAGCTTCGATAAAAAGTGCATGATTTCGACAATCTGGTAACAAAATCCAGTTTCTATATGTAATTAAATAATTAATTGGTGATTTACAACTGTCTAAGTTAAATATAGAGCCAGCGCTCAGAAAGGTGAAGTTTATAGGGTAGCATTTTGTTGTCGTGTATCTTCCATTTAAGCAGGATAACATTTTTATACATCACTTATTACCTCTGCCGTAGCATCTGAGGGATTTTACTGGTATTTTACGGGATCAACAGTGGTATTTGTTTATTTGAGCATAGCAGTAACAGAGAAAATGCGAAACTACGCGAAACTACTTTTACGTATTTGGAAAATCATGATTTGTGTAAGGCGTGTTTAGACTGTGAAAAGACAATCCACAATATAAGACTATAGACAAGAAATATACCTTAGTATTGGGACACCCCATAAGCAGTGGTACGTTTCAAGCAGAGTGGTGCACGTGGACGAGGAAATATAGTATTCATGTAATTTAAATGCTGGATTAAAGTTTGCAGGACAGGTGTCCGTTGTTATTTTGGAGAGCTATTCGAAATAAAGGAAATTACTTTGGAAAATAATATTTCCTGCTCACTAAACTTAATTGTTTACAACACAAAAATTAACGAATCGATATCTAACTTTATGCGTTGGTGATTAATAGTTTAAATTATAATTAGCCTTCAGTAAATAAACTTCCTCGGGCTATAAATAGTTTTTTTCATTATTTCAAAACAGATTTTATACTGCTCACTTCATGGATCAATTATGAAAAAATAAAAATTATTACCACTATAAGTTTCTGACCAACTAGTAATTTCATCAATGAAATAACATTTCTCAGCACGAATTTACTTCAACAAATCGTCAATAACAAGTAACTTCTTATCTGTAAACGTATAACAGTCCGTAGAAAAGTGAAACATTAGACGATTCTTCTTTAATTTAATTCGCTGCATCATTAACAGAAACCCTGTGGTCCCTAAGCCATAAGGAGCATCTCTATGAACGGGATACATACGAGTATATTTCCGCCGAGTGCTTCAATTTTCAACGCTTAGCTCCTGTTCTTGACGTGGAGCGTGCTTGATCGTATCGTTTCCGGAGAAATGTTCGATTCTGAAATTGATTCATCCGAAAGGAAATGATGACTAACGACTCGGAGTGCCAATAAAAGGGCAGCCGATAAGGGTGCTATTGTTAACCTGAAACTCCCAATCGCGCCATGTATAGAGCCATCAGATGGCTGATTAGATTCGCCTGTGAGATCAAGGGCTGTTTCCCCTAATTCCGCTGTCTCCTTCACTCTCTTGAAGTCTCTTCTATGGAAGATGAGGGACGCCAATGAACTCAGCGCTTTTGCCAGAGATTCCATAAATCACTATCAGGAAACGGGGATGCGTCACCAAGAATTCGTTTCGCTCAGCGGTGAATGAGGAGAACCTTCTTATCAGCTCATTTGTTTGATTTCTCCAGCAAAATTTGGTGTCAGCGAACCCACAATCGGTCAAAGGCGCTGCTCTACGCATGCTTACGATGTGAATATTCCAGAAAGACATATTTGCTATGGAGAGCTCTGAAAGCAAATCATCGCGTTTCTATTTCAATCATAATTGCCAGAGAGATATTCAAAACACAAGATATCCCTTTTATATTTCATGGGGCGATTCGTTTCCTAAATTCATGAAATTCTGATGTCTACTCCAGGGGAAAGTAAGTTTGAATTAGAGAAAACCTGAAAGAGAAGTTATGGGGATCGCATTACTGGGGAGAACTTCAGGTGAGGATTTGTAATTAAGTGAATTAGGCGCAGACGGAGGGCCTTGTCTGGAGGGTCTCAATGAAGATTACGCTGTGGGATTTTACATAATATGTTATGTAACTCATGCGCAATTATGTAATATAAAAAGTACATTATTAAAAGACACGGGACAATTATTGATAACTTTTTATTATTCAATGTATTATTATCCTGGGCAAAATTCAGAGATATATTGAATTTATTTCTATGTACTACTTTATAGACTAGCTGATGATTTTCATTTTTTACTGCGATAATTTTTGACGGGAGTCTTGATCTGCTTTAGCACCTTGGGCCTCTGATAGACCAAATCGACTTGTTTTGCTCAGTTTTTTGACGCGTAACAATTCATCTGAGTATAGCGAAAGAAATATGGCGACATAATTTTCAATATCTTTAAATAATCTTCCTAACTCAATTCTCAGAACGAGTAGATCAACAAATATGAAATACCTAACAACACCGACCAATGGGTATCCAAGAAGCACGATGCTCATTTGACTTTCACTAACCTTATAAAATATGTATTAGCATAAGTTCTTACTAATTATTTTTTCATCAAGAGAAGACGAAAAGCGGGAAAGTAGCAAGGTGAAACTGTGGAATAGTACTTCATTAGTTATAATACATAGGCGTGTATCATAATTTGAATGGAAAAATTACTTCTTCTTACATCGTCGAAGCAAGTAAGCATTTTAATTATTGATTGAATTCGTTAAAACTTATAAAATATTAACAAAGCTACTTATAAAATATTAGCATCACATATGTCGCTTATCGTGTAATAGCGAAATGGACAAGTCTCATTTTCAGTGGAAGCATTGTTCAAAAGAAAAGGAAAAAAAACTGAAAGTAAAAAAAATATCAGCAATTATATATTCCATCAAATCCCTTTCTCATTTTCGGCCATGCACATGAACTAATCTGTATTCGTGCAGACGAGAAAAGTTGATCCCTTTAATCCTAATCCGAGGAACGTTCTCATTTTTTTCTGGATGACCTTTACTTGAGCAAAGAACGAGCGAAAGTTACCCTTTAAATTTTCGAACGATACCGTTTAAATGGAAAGTAGCTCTTAGTTAAAAGAGCAGTATTTTAACTGAGACGGATAGTGTTGCGCGATGGCGTGAGAGAGGCCAGCAAACTCATGGACACGCCCTGGGCTCGAATATCGGCTGGACGCGGCGGCGGTTATGTAAACAGCGGACTATCTGCTTGGGCGTGCGTTTCCTGTGTGTTTTGGAGCCCATTGTTGTCACAGTACACCGAGTTCCTCCATTGTTGGAATCACTCCTCTCCTTTGTAACGAACTCGCGGTGGACAAAGAGAAAGAGCCATTCGGAGCTTTGCTTTCTTTTTTTGGCAGCCATTTACTCGCATGCCTTTTCTTTTTGACCCGGAAACTGAAAATCTCTGAGAGAACTGTTTTTGTTCGCCTCGCGGATCTCTCGGTGCTTTTCATTGGTCCTTCACGCGAACTACGAAGAAATAAGCCCTCGAAAGGAGAAAGAAGAAGTAGGTATCGTGCAGGGGATCACGGGCATCCGTCAAGGATTAAGAAAAACAAAAGGTGTACCTTATCTGCGCACCTGAAATTGCGGTGAATTTCACGAAAGGGTCCGGAACAGCGTCTGAGGTAATGGGCTCGAAAGAAGGTTCTCATGTAGTATTTCTCTCGGTGAATGAATTACTTAATTTTAAAATCGATGGAGCCGTCACTTTGTGAAACTCCATAACAAGGATGAGAATTAAATAACTTAGAAGTTTTACTAATTTATTTTGTGAATGCGACTAGTTTTTACTCTTTTCCGGGTCATCATCGGGCATTGATGACTCGAAGATGAGTCGAAAATAGTCGCATTTACAAAATAATGTAGTGAAACTTTACTTTGATAGTTTCGGCCTTCACTTGGCGGAAGATCATTATAATAATAAAAAGAATAATACATCTAATATTTTAATTTATACAAAACCGAAACAATCTATTATTCTTTTAATTATTATAGTGAAAACATACTTACAATTGTAAGTTATTTAATTCTAATCTACTGATCTTCAAGGCTACATTCACACTTAAACTAAACAAGTCCGGATTGGTAGATTACTCGAATTGGAGATTAAAACCTGGCTTCCCATCGACCGTTTTGTATTCAACAGGTCACGGTTTCAAAAAATACAACCATTCTGAAATACGGAGTTCCCTGGAATAGGCAGACAGGAAACGGTCTGTTTTGGCCGTTTCGGATGGGTGTCGATGGAAGCGACAACTCATTTACACGAGGGATATTTTTAGTGGTCGATCGATGGATCTGTTTTTTCACGCGGCGACATTCGCCTCATCGTGGGATTCCCAAATCGGTCTGAATCGAGTGCGTGACTACAGGGAGGACCCCCACGCTCATGAAATTTCCGCATAAAACGTCAATTTTACTCCGTCATTTCCAAAAGGTGTTTTTCCGGCGGCGCGAGGGTGTCGATTGTATACGAATGACCTGTTGCTACGAGTTCTGAGGTCGATGAGAAAGAGTATCCTGGGGAAAGAAGACTTGACGTTGAACAAAATGGACGCCCAAAATGATTAAGCGCCTTCGTTTCTATTGTGTGGGAATGAAGCGCAGCACAATCTTTTGATTAATTTCACTCGGTACATAATTTCTCTCGCTCTCATCATTAAGGATGGACATCTTACATTCCCTAAATAGATTTATCAACTCTGCATTGCTAAGTAACATGACCTGTTTTGAATTTATGATGTTCATTGTTGGAGCAGTTCATTATTTGTTCTGAATCATTTATACTGACACCTGGCGCTTTCATTAGTTGATTTAACAGCGCTACCGATGCCGGAGGAAATGAAAAGGAATCATTTTTCACTCTAGAAATTAATTCTTATTTATTTAATAGAAAACTTTGTATGATAGCAATTTTCTTTCAATAAAATAGGAACTATATTCCATTTGAAATGCGGTTCTCTTGTAATTTTGCCCAAACTGATAATATTGCCCGTTGCCGGACAACGTTGCCGTTGCCACCTGGTATTAATACCAACTTGCAGCGTTTTAATAAATAAATAAATAAAAATATACCACAAAGTTACTCACAAATCTGTAGAGGTTATCTTTTGCTCTTCTAATAATCGACTGTGTAAGAGATGAAAAAAATCGGGATTATTTGATACCTCTGAGTTGTAAAATATATTTGAGTCATTGATGTGATATCTCCCACGTTTATAAATAGAAGTAGATCTTTAATATAGACAAAAACGATTTATCGAAAATCAATATGTAAGTTGACTGACTAGATCATTCTTATAGTTTGAAAACTCTATAAACTGTGCTTTATTGAATAACTTGAAAATAGAATCACTTGGTGAATCAAATGTATTTTATACACCGCGATTTACTTAATGTTGGTAAGCCTTTTCTTCGGAAAGAAATGAATCTAAAAATACTGAAACGTATATGCAAGTATCTTTAATAAGTATCTTTAATAAGATCGATTTACTTTATTTTTATAAGATTTCCCTATATTCAACATCTAGAAAATTTATCTGACATGCGCTAAAACAATTCTACGGATAAATTAAATTAATCTGGCGCAAAAATTCTGGTCCGAAAGAAACCTTACATTTATGTCTATTTATAGATATTTGTAACATTTTGTTGTCTCGTAAAATCGCGGAAAAATAATTATATTAAATTAAAATTAAAATATTCTAGTGGGACTAGCTTTTACAATCTTTGATGCTTCATTACATATTACTTGCTATTTGCATTCATTTGAGGGAGCAGATAACTCCAACGGATTCCAAGCCATAAATTCAGCATTATTTTGATCCTTAAAGTGCATTTTAATAAATTAAATCCATTGCATATGAGGGCGGAGGAACTCTGGACTCTCGCTCCTACATGTATGAGACTATTAAAATGATTGATGATATTTTTTACGAGGATCATTTTCAAATTAATACTTGGAGTTTTAAAGAGCGCATTCCCTGATTGTAACGGAGCGGAAATTCTGATGCATGGAAACATAAATGAGAAGAGATCTCTACGAATGTTAAACGCTTCAAAAATTTTAATTAGATTATAATGGGGTAGGAGCGGAAACTACGAGTGGGAAAGGTTCTCCATCCAACTATTTACTAAGAGAGAGGGGATAATTGAAATTGCGGAAAATTATGGAATTGTAGATGATAGTTTGTGGAAACATCTCGAATTCATCTCTAGAGAAGCCTATGATTGCGCTCCATAATGGAGGGGCTTATTGTAATAAAAAATATAAATATTACAAGCTTATAGTGTAGACTTTACAAGGGATATAATGAATATATAAAATGGAAAACTTCCGCTTATACATTACACATACGTATACATATAAATTACTGAGATTTATTTAAATAAATATATAATGAAGGAAGGGAGAGATATACTTTTTTGAAAGTATATAACTCTCTCCTTCATTTGAAGTTTAATTTCCACAACATCTCGGTCGTTTTCGCGGATTTTATAAATAAATAAATATAAATTTGCTGTTATAAATATTGTCATATAATTCTGACATAAAATACTAATTATACGAATAAACGGGATATTCGTGAAGATTGTGGATTGTAATATTCAACTTTATGAAGACAGTAACTTATAAAAGAAACACGCATTAGGATTCTTCAATCAAATCGGAGATAACCCTTTATCTCTCATACGTTCCTCTATTTGTTTGCTTCGAAATGAAATGATATTTCGTATACGTAAACCTCCAAGACAGCGATATCACCCCTTGGCGAAATATCTATCCAAATATTGTCCGAACCATTGGTCCTCAACGAGGGCCCCTCTCCTGTTGCTGAGAAATAATAGGAGTGGATAAAGAGGGAGGAGAAGAGGAAAATACGGGTCTTGGAGTGGACGGAGGGATGAAGTGGGAGGTTGGAACGGCTCACTTAAGAGAGGGAGAAATTAATAGGATGGAAAGAGGGGTGCTAAGAGAGGAAGATGGGATGATAGGGGCGGCGCTTAGGATTAAGGGAAAAAATGCGTCGAAGAAAATACAAGTTGAGATAGAGATCGTGATATTCGAGGGATCCCTTTAAAGCCCACGAGGCGGCGTTGTTATAGACTGTGGACAGAGGCTCGTAAAAATGGGAGTCGCGAGAATCCTCGCTCATGAATATTGAAAATATGCTAAAGAGCGATGATCGATTCACGCTTTGTTGTCACGGAGTAAACGTTCTTGGGCACTAAACGTGGAGAAACATTCTGAACAGGCCTAAAAATATAATCTCTAAACTCCGTCGCTGTTTTATCCGGAGTGATGTTTCTCAAACTTTTTCGTCTTTGATGCCCTTTAAACTTTCAAACATTATCCTAGCACTTTCAAAGAATTTTACTAAACCTTTTTGATTATACATTTAATATGCTGAAATTTTCAACACTATAATCCAGTATACCTCTTGAAATTCGATGAAAAAATCATGGTCACCTATCCGCTTTAAAATATGATTAATTGAACACATAAGATTCGAAAAACGACTGAAGAGCGATAATTAGTAAAAAATATACTTTAATGGCTATGAAAGGTGATAGCAAAACTCAAAACTGATTTTCATTCATTAAGGGTTGTTAGGGACCAAATTTTTTATATCTATTTGTAGATAAGCGTAAAAATTTTCTGCTTATAGATACAGTGTCATTTTCTCTGCAACCATGATATTTTTCTCCTCCTCTTATCTCTTTGACAACAATCTTTCTTTTTATTATACGTTTTTTAAAGTTGACATTTAAAAGTGAAAAGGAGAAGCACAAGACCAGAGAATTTAATTAAAAGTGAAATACCAAATGTTTTGATGATTTGGTTTTAACCTCAGGCACATTTGGAGCTTCCTCGTCCAGGAGACCCTTTAATTAGGAAGGCACTTAGTGCGGAACACCATTTAGGAAACCCTGATGTGGCAAAAAATTCAAACTGACGTTCTTGACAAAAAAGAAAAAGGAAGTGCTGTTTCTATACCATCACTATCTATGTTGGATTGTTTGATCATGGATGAGTGTATGTACACATGAGTTGATAGATTTATAGGCTATGGAATACCGTACTCATCTGCTTTTGTTCCTTACTCTGAATAGTGGATGTATATATCCTGTACATCTATCCGAATATAGTACGCCGCTGATCCTAACACTATTAATTTGAATTAGGATGACAGTTAATTTGAAACAATAGAGTTATCAGCGATAAAAGTGAAAGGTATAGGATGAATGGCCTATGCGGGAACAAATCTTGACTTACGGCTTCAAAGGGGTAATTATTTTAAGAATTTTCAAATTTATCTCTATAATATTAGTCTACATTTATTGAAATTTGTTGTGGAAACTGGGAGTATATTTAATTTAATACTGCGCGGATTTCGAAGTGATACGGAATTCCCATTATATCATCCCGAGAATTTTTCGGAATGGAATTATCAATCATCAAGAAAGGAGTCTTTAATTTACGCAGAGTATGCAAAACGCTCCTTTACACCTCTTTGTAACTGTGTTTTCACAACTCTTAACTAATTAAATTGTGGTTGCCGGTTTAATTCTGTTCGCGCAATGGATGCATCTGTTTATTCAGGAGCTGAAGATTGGGTCCGAAACAAGAGCAACCGCTGAGGCGCCTCTGAAATCCAGTTGCGGAGGGCGCAATGCAAGAGTAAGGGTATGTACGAGAGAAAAACGAGCGGAGAGAAACACAGAAATCGATCCGGCGAATGGGAGGGAAAAAACAGTCCAAAGGTTTATGGGATACAGTTACGAGAGAGAAAGTGGAGAGAAGGAAAAAAGAAAGGGAGAGAATGTTTAGAGAGAAAGAGGGAAAGTAGGCGGAGAGAGAGAAAAAAGGGTTTGTGTGTACGTGAGAAGGGGGTCGATGGAAGAAGGGAAGATAGGTGGTCTTAGCAATCACATCCCCCTGCCATTCCCTCCACCTGAGCCGGACTTCCACCATTTCCTCCTCTCACACATACGAACCTCGCGCGAAGTTCGCCGCCCATATAACGGAGATGAACCTCTCTTCTCTTCTCTTTTCCCATGGGCACCACGCCCCTCTCTCTCCTCCCCATCTCGCTTTTTATCTTCCACAAGTGCACGCGTACCCGGGACGCATGCGCCTTGAGGTCCTCTCGTTTCACGAAACGGATTGATTCAGCGGATAGAGATGGAGACAGAGAGAGAGAGAGCGAGATAGAGAGAGAGAAGGAGAGTGAGAGAAACAGAGAGAGAGAGGGAAGACAGCCTCGGAGAACCACCGCCACCGAGCGAGTCATTAAACGTGTTGATCTAACGTTAACAACCACATTTTTGAGTATAGATTGAAAAGACCTTGGGCGGATGATAGAGTCGTCGAATGATAGAGAGAAGCTGAGGAGAAAAAGGAGAGAGAGGAATTAAAGCAAAGAAGACGAGCTTCCCCTCGAATCCTGGATTATACCCACGAGAGGAGTAAACATGTATTAAATCCCCATTCATTTTATGTACGTACGAAGGATTGGGGAAAAAGCGTATTTAGTAGCTGTTAATGTTATTCGGTTTGTCGTGGAGGCGCTTGTCTCACTGGCGACAGCTCCTCAGGGAAGTGCTTTAACGCTCTAAATATTTTCAGCTAGTGAGAGAACATCGCTCGACAGGCGAAATCAATAATTATTCCCGTGTAATAAAGCGGCTACATTCGGTTTTCTGGAGGCAGACGTATCAATTTATCCACTTCGGAGAGTAGATAAGTGAGAGATAACGCCGCTATTTTTATTTAACGACGAGTTAAAAGGGATCGATATGGAATTCGGACGACCGAGAGAAACGTTTGCTCCACAGCGTGTTTTCGCCTCTTTCCAAAAGCACTGTTATTCCGACGGCTTAAATTATTGGGACGTGTCGAAAATTGAGTAATTAGAGATAACTACTGACGTTGAAATATTTTCGTGGCGGAGGAGAATGAAACGTTTCCGATCTCTCCGGTCCACTTTTAACGAACTCGGCAGACGCGACTCCAACGCGAGGTTATTTTCGTTTATTGCGGGGATTTAATTTCCGGGATTTGATTTCTTTCTCTCTTGAACCACAACCGTTCTTATCGCTCGCATTTTCGAATTTCAATACTTGATTGATATCTTGTTTGTCTTTAAGAAAACAACTCATCTCCCTCTAAAATGTACATCGTTTTATGAAGCTCGATAAGAAATAAAAAATTAGAGGTTATTCAAATTAAGTTGGATTTCAACCAGGATTGTTCTCGGGCAAACATGTGGTCCGCTTAATATTTCGAGCCAATCCACTCGAAAATAAAGATAAATATTAATAAAATATAAATGTTTATCTTGAAAATGTAACCCGTAGACTATAGACTCGTACATGCCTTGCTGTGTTCTCACTACTATAGCCGGCAACAATAATTTATCATTCAACAAAAAGGTACATATTTTTCTTGAGTGCGCTTGAAGATATCTGCTGGCATTAACAATCGGCATATACATAATACGTGAAAATACACAATACCTTTACGAGTTAGGGGTTGCCTAATGCAAGGGATATTTGCAATCCGTTGTAGTTAGTAGTCCCTTGAATTCAGAGTCAGCAAGACGCACAACTCTGGCCTAAATGCATCTTGAAAGCCAATAAGAGAAAATCATAGAATAAAAAAAGGTTAAGAGAATTCAGAGACAAATGATGAATACTTGGAAGGTTTTAGGTGAAAATTATCATTCGATAAACTAGGTCATCATATATTCTGTTTAAAGCTGTTTATAATTACTCAATAACTCTAAATTTCCTTTAAAATTTTATGAGAAAGTTGGGTGACAGATTTTCATGTCTATTTGGTGAATCATCATAGCTTTTGTTCAGTGTTTTTGAATATTCGAAACCTCTATAACGTCAAGAACGAAAAGAAAATAGAAATAACATGAACATAAATATAACGCAGAGAATGAGCTTGTAGGATCTTCGTTAACTCGTTTTAACCAGAAATCTCATCAGAAAGATCTTAGCGTATGGATACGAAAATTCTGAGCCAAAGTTGACAGCTGGATTAATCATTTCATCCCTGCTACAAATCATTTACTGACACATTTAATTCATGCAAGCCACCATAAAGATAATTATGATGCTACATATTTTGGTTCTATATTTTCAGTTATCTTGGTATTTTTTAAAGAAAATTCAAATTTAAAGAGAAGTTTAAAGATCGATCTGTTGTATAGAAATCGATTAGTTTTGTTCCACTTTCCAGAAACTTTAAATGAATAGTAATAAGTTGAGTAAATTTAAAAAATAATCTGGGGTATATGTTCCCAAATAAGAATGAATGTAAATAGAGGTTTTACGCAGAAAATTTGATTCTTATGGACTATACTTTGAAAACGACAAACGCAAATATATCATGGGCCGCCGCTATGGCATTCCTGATAAAAGGGAATGGAATTCTTTCCTGATTTAGCAATTGGATTAAAACGGGAGATGTAACAAATTAAGGGAACAATATAATGCAGCAAGTAAACTCCTTCCATTTGGCAATAACAGAAAATTATTCGCGAAAACGTAATGTACTTCATTGAAAAATTGCTACTAAAGCTCAGCCTCCTCATTGAGCTGTAAAGTCGTCGTTAGAGATTAGCATTCTCTTTAAACCATGTCTGTCAGTGAATTCAAGGAAAAGGATACGTTGCTGTATTTGGGGAATTAAGGGAAACCTGATCATCATTTTCCTAGTGTCTCGGGCTTGTTCTCCTCACAGGTCCTAAGAGGTCACGAATGCTTCATACGCCGCGCTGTGACATTTCCGCTCCGAGTTATCTCTCAGAGCGACTTCCTTGTGGAGCAGTTGACGATTGCATCATCCGGAAACAGTCATGATTTCCCCGTATCATCATCATAAGTTCAAGAGCTAATGACAGGATTTTAAATCTCCGCGCGGAAATCTGTCTTCTCTCACAAGAGTGTAAATAGAGTTACTCTATACACTAAATTCCAAAATTTTCCTCGAAAATATTAGTTCCAGGGCTTCGAGAAATTTTAAGAATACTCTTCAGAACAAACGCATCTTCAGTGATAAAGGATTGAGTAAAATTCCTGCCAAGTATACGCCAATTAATTACGTTAAAAGGAATGCTGAGTAAACTATCTTTGTTATCGTGGTAAAATCCTTCCTTTATTTAAATAGTTCATATTTACTTTCAAATTAAACTCGAATTAATACCATCCTTTAGCAATTATTGTTTGGAATTAATGGGAAAGCAGAAAGCTGGAAACTTTTGTTATATTAAAATAAAATAAAGATATCGTAGTCTGTATTCCTGCTACTACATATATCTCAATTAATGGAATATCCTCCATTCGTCTTCTGGCACCGAATAAATAAAAATGTATCTTTCACCTACTATTGTTACAGTCTGGCTCTTCCCTGCGAGCATATGAAAGTAATGTATGAATGAATAATTACCCTGATTTAAATATCTCCTAATGGAATGCCAATAAAAGTGTTTCTCGTAGAGCCATTATGCTTCACTTAGTTGGACACGTTCCGCCAATATAATTAAGGCTTGCTGAGAAAATCAAAGGAAAACTACCTCACTCCTCATCCTACCCAGAAAGCCTCATACCCTCTACTAACTCTTGATAGGTAACGCTACCTTCGGGCTGAGCACTTTACTGACAGACGTGTGATGTTTGAGCTTATACATATTGGATGGAAAAATTCAATCCTTTTTCTGAATGATGCATTTTGGAGATTTCTTAGACGCTCGTTGACTAATGGTGAGAAATTCAACACCATCTGGATTGGAGGAGACTAAGTCAGCGACTTAACGATGAAAAAGCTTACACTAGAGCTACTTACGGACGACAAATTACAGGAAAACTTTAAGCATACTAATGCACATTATAAATTGCTGATGAAAGGTTAGATCCACGAGTGAATGCATTCTTTAGTGGATAGTGTATATAGAAATATCTGGAATTTGCCCGATTCTGGAATAATTTGGAGTTATTAGTCAACATGCACTTAGCCAAGTCGAGTTATTTTTATTTATGATCTCAGGGCAAATTAGAATGGTTAGGCACTTAATTGCGTCACATCCCATTATCATAATATCCTTCCTCAATTGCGTCATTCACATCCGTTGCTGATGAATCCAGTCTTTCAACAACAAAATAGTGACGTTACCCTTCATTTAAAGATAGATAAGAGCGGCCGCATGCGACCAATAGCTTTATAACTAAAAAGCTAATTAAACTTTTAACTCAAATCATCGATCACGATGGTCTTTTGGATTAGAATGTCAAAAGTAGAATTTGGAGCTGTTTTCATGAGAAAAATATTATCTTTCCATGCGATTGGGCACTAATTCTAAAATATTCCTTGAAATAATCCTCAAAGATACACTCAGGGACCAGCTCTACACATGAACAAAAAGAGTAAAGACGAGTTTTAAGAAATCTGACTGTAAAGTCTACGTTGATTATTCAATTTTTTTTATCAAATTCTTTATCTTTCGGAATTGACATACGGTTGATGCTTTCATCGCTCCTTTGCTCGCGCGTTGTTTGCTCCACCATATAGATAAATATGTCTTCTATTTTATGTAATGTGATTCACGTAGCTCGAAACCAACAGCATGTATCTAAAAACCATGGCTATACTTATTCCATATTGATAATTATTATGAAATAGCCATCATCATTTTAAAGAATTTTCATGATGATGTAAGTAATTATGGTTCCCTTATATTCTTACTCATATTGAATAACATATTAAAAAATAATAAATTATTTATCAACTCCATAATGAATATCAACAATAATTTTCAGATAGAGGCTATCGTAGCAGTTGATCTTTTATATCGTTCAAATCTCTCTAAAAGGACTGTAATTTTATGATATTACATCAAGTTATTTATGATTTCAGTCCCTAATGCAGTAATATTATTCTGCAGAACAAACGATAGAGATTTCCCTCCGGAGTGGAAAGGAAAAAAAGGGGTCGAAACAAGGCCAACTTTCAGGAACATTCTTAAACCCTCCTCTTTTCTTCATGGAACGGGTACTTCCCTTTTCCCATACGAATGTCACACGATGCTTATGCACAAAAAACAGCACCATGTGTTCTTAAGGGGGGATAGGCGACACCATAAAAATGCCCGTTACGTGGAAGGCTAAATATAAAAGGCTCTCCAGTGGTGATTTTTACTCTTCTTTCCATGAATGCAAACACACAGCCACCATGCTCCTTGCTCGACAAATAGTTTGTTTTTCTCTCCAGAATGGCATCGTTCGATATAAACCATCGCGCGAAATATTTCTTCTGCTATTAGAAAGGAAAAAAAATGTTGGCGAAGAGATATGCAGAGAAAGGAATATCGCGGCGTGGAATCCTTTCTACGGAAACAAAAAATAAACATTAGGACTTTCGCGGTGGACTCTAATCAAAAAGAAATGCCATTTATTCCGGTAGACTAATTTCTCATTGTATAAAGTAGTAGCAGAGGAATTTTATTCATCTTCAAAAGCGCCTTTTACCCAGAGAAGAGATTATTGTGTAAGGGAAATATTTCCCTCAAACGAAGAGGGAATGATACTTACTTCAGATCATCCACTTCCCTTAAGATGGTGGAAATAAGAACAAGAAAGCTTTTTGGATCTGCTCGCATTATATGAATGCTTTCCATCAGAATATAAAATAGAAAATAATGAATTTAGGGATAGCTCAGAATGGTATGAAAGAAGAAAAGCAAGAACTTCCTTCTAGCTCCATCAAAAATTTTTAACTCTCTTTTTATCGTGGGATGATATTGTAAAAAGAAGGAACGCTAGATACGATGCATCAATAATATAATATCCTGCATCAAAAGAATTATATTTGGTAAAACTCAGCGCAATATTTTTTCAGAAAGAAAGTAAAAAAGTAGTACTAACAGAAAGCACTGCAAAAGTAAAACGTATTAAATAAGTAAATGTTTTATTGTAATCATATATATGCGCTCAGCTCTCGATCTAAATTATTTTAACTTTCACCACTATCTCGTCAGTGCAAGATAAAAATTATGATCATTCAAGACGATGAACCGTAATTTAATTTCATAAGGGGAAGGTAAAAGCTTGCTGCAAATAAAACCCTCAAATATCCTACAGAAAAATAAAGCTTAATTATGTCGTATATTAAAAGTATACTGAACGCCTGATATTTTCCCAATTCGCCATTTCGGTATTAAAAATATATTTATACACTTTGCAGCATATTATCTCTTCTTTGAACATTCCCCTGGATCGAATAGAGTAAAGTTAATAAACATTTAAACTTTTCTCAAGTCAAATTGAAACTACATAAAACCAAAAATGTTTGTAGATATTTGGACTCTAATGGTAAATATAAACAAATAGCAGAAAGTTAGATTTTTTCGAAGGTTTACTTGAGTATAATTTTCCCTAAAGATCAATACTATTTCGAATGTTTCAGATAAAAAAAGAAATTATTCATAAATCCCGACGCATCCATGCACGGCAATATCCTGAATGAACGATAAAACGATACAAACGAGCATTATCTTCTGAAATTTATCCCTCGTACTTTTAGAAATGAAGATGAAAATGTTCCAAAAAGTGCTCAACAAGGAAACATCAGCGGCATGGTGGTAAATACTTCCGATTGTGCGATTATCCTGTTCCGATTACATAAACACGCAGCTGGAGAGGCGGATTAAAGGGAGCCAAAAAACGCAACACGCGAAATGGTAATTAAGGGTCTCATTCTGACTAATGACCTTGAGGAAAATATCCACTTCATTGTTCATTTTACTTTTTCTCATCGATCTTTGTGGGGCTAAAAGGGCTCCTCGAGAATTCAATGAAGCTATCTTCTGTGGGTGCGTCATAATCCAAACAACTAATATAACCACAATACAGGGAGATGTGTGAATCAGACATCGTCACTTTATAGGTTTCCATTTTCATAACGGCATAGGGATGCATGGAAAATAATTCACAGTCCCTCATCCAAATAGAAAGGCTTCGCTCTTATTTCAACCTAAACTTTTAATTTTACGATCGTCTTTCTTGCTGTACGATGGTTTTTGGAAACAATTGTGAATAAAGATCAACGAATGATTGCTGTACACTTTCTCTTATAAATGGTTTTGAGAATATGAATAAAGGATATATTCCATGGTGGAGATCTGTTAAATTGTTCTTTTGCGAGCAACAGTTGTAAGTGATACTTGCCTTGGGTATGGGGAAAGGTTCCGATTATATTCTTTTACAAACATTTTCTGATGAATAAAGATCAAATAATCTAATATAATCCCTTATTTAAGAGTCGACGTAACTGATTACACTGATATAACAGACTATTTTTAGGCACCAGTACTATGTCCGAGGAAACTAGCGGGATATGAATCACGATATTTCTGACGCAACGCAACTGGTATGCGGTTCTCTTTCACACTCTGATATGCAAGACTTGATTCTGAATATCCTCATATTGGATCATCTTTAAGTATTCCGATGACAGTATTTCTTAATCTCTTTCATGCAAAGGATCGCTCTAAAACCATCTTTTGTCCTGAAAGCCACAATTCAGATTGCATATTTTTAATTTTAATCTCTGAAAATATCTTCTGAAATATTCAGTTCCTTATAAAAGGAAAATAAATATAAATCAGGAAAATAAGTTCCTGACTACTGGTTAGTTAATTAAACAGTTAAATTTTGTAAAATATTCCGTATTAATTTGGAAATTTTCCTAAGAACTTGCTACTTTTCCGGCAAAACTTTGTGGAATCACTGTTTTCAACGCTCAATCAATCACTTATTTCCCACGATGCATCAGAGAGCTTCACGTCTTATATAATGCATCTATCATTGCGAATTTTCAAAGTTCCATCAAAACTGTTCTGATTCCTTGAGAAGTTTCCCTTGAATAGAGGTAGAAGAACGCTAAAGATATTCAAAAAGTTCTCGATGAGATAAAATCCTATCTCGTTTTTTTCTTTTTCGTCATTAATATCCAGAGCAAAATAAGCGACGCTTATCGAGCGTGAAGCGGTAATTTCATGCCGATACTATCAAAGATAGATCTGTGAATTGGATTTCATTGGAAAAAATCAAATCCTCTAAGATACCTTAACCGCACGGAAGGAGATAGCATCAGTTATTTTCTAGTCGTTGGATTAAAAGAAATTGAATTGGTGCTGAATACTGGTTGTAAATAACCTCAAAGGTGACAAGGCAACAGTCCATAAAGTCAGTATTATATTTAACGCATGGATTTAAAATATTAACATTGTCTCTTATCATTGCCAATACATTGTACCAATGTGCAACTTCTTAAAATTGAGCTTGTAAGTTTTAGCCAGCCGAATTTAAAGCATTGATAATAATATTTCACTTCATATTCTACTGCTGTTGCAAAAGAAATTTCGTTCATACGAATCTCCGGACTTTGATGATATCTTTGTTTGTTGATGGTCTTTGCCGAAGACATCAGGTTATTTAACGGGAGGTAGATAGGTTAACAGCGGCCACCGATGGACATAGTAATCCTAATGGGATTATATTTCTGTGCACATTTCAGGCATCTGATAAGAAAATAGTTCAACCTAAAAGTTATTTTTGAGAGATATTAAAAGGTTGTAGTTAATCTTTAACATACTTCGCTGTCGAGCTGAAACAAATAAAATTACTTTCCAAACCCTCTTAATCCTCACAATATTAATAACATAGTAGCAATCAAGTAAGATAAAGTATTTTTATGTTATTTGGATTTTATTTTTGGCAAATACATAAATTTGGTATTAGTATTTAATTAAATCAAAGTACCAAAGTCATATATTTGAACAAAAAATATCTGTATATATTATGTCTTGCGTAATAAGATATACTGACTGTAATACGGATTTCTGAGTCTTGTCGTTTGTATTTCCTTCTAACCGGTCATGCGAGTCTAAAATTTGGTTTTTAAAGCAATATTTAAAACTTTTAGAATTTTTAAAATGTAGTTTTGTGTACTTTATAACTGTCTAACAAGCCAATTAATGTTATCTATAAATCTTTGATATTCTAAAGATTGAATTTCGGTTTGTCTTTGCTAGCGGGAGCATGCAGATGATATCTCGATTATACAATGAAGGTAATTAATAAATAGTAATAATAAAATAAGTATCTCTATTTTTGAGGAAGTAAGTGTAGAGAGATATTTGAAAGATTTTATCCAAAGTCAATATATATATTCTATGCAAGATAAAATAGGATCGTATCATGGAAATCATAAACATAAAATTGAATAAGATTAAGATAATACAAAATCAAACAATGTATGCGAAGAGACTGAATTGCTACGCTCTTTTGAAATCATAATTATACTCTTTATTCAAAGGAGAAGATTAATTTAGTACGTGAAGCCTCATTAACATCTTAATTGGGCAGAAGAAAAAACAATGTTCGCAAATACGAATTAAGAAAGTAAACTTAGCGCTGATTTTAATTCAGATGAACACTTATCGATTTAATGAAAACGATTACCTGATATTAGTACTTATCTGCCTTTATCATTTTACTCCAAAAATCTGGCTCATATGAGGCTAATAGCAAAGACCTTGGGTCATGTTAATTGATTATCGTACGCAAAACCTTTTCTTTAGCCAAAAACTGAATTCCACGGGAATGATACAGTGCATCATTATGCTGATAATCTTCATTCGGAGAGAACTAACAACGATGCCCTTTGTGCCCTATATCCAGTCCTCAATCTTTGGCCTAATTTAGCCTTTTGAGTTTTTTGCGGAACAAATATTCGGAATCCAAACATGCTTCCGGCCGTGTTTCAACGCCGTGTTCCGTTGCTAATGCAGGGAGACGAAGGAGAGCTACCCGTGTTCGGTGGCCCACTTATGAGCGAGGATCCCTTAATCTTTGCTCTCGCTTATCCCGCTCTCTATCACGTTCCATCTTGCGGGTCAGATATTTCCGGCAGGAAACATGCCATTGATGCTTGTGAAATGAATCGCCCGCTTCCGAGGAAAATATCCGTTACTACAAATAATTGGTAAATAACCCTCCTAATCCAATCGCATTATCTGTATTAAGTTAGGATCAGAAGAGTTTCTCATTCCTCTCACAGTAAAGATTGCATTTGGCAAATTTCATCGATTGAATATAAAAATCGATATTAACCATTTGCGAAAATGCAAAATATTCCTTTTCTTTCACGTAAGTATACCCAAGGAAGACGGGATATGTGAACGAGAAACTGATGGGTGGTAAAATAATTCACATTTTTTACTTCTTATTTTAAAAATATATGAAATGATAATACTTGCTAAATATCTGGGGTTTCGATAAAAATAATTCAGTGTGCAACAGAATAAATAGGTATCCTATATAAAAAACTAATTACGTAGTATTGTTGAAAAAAAAATTACAAACATTTGCCATTTAAATAATTGTGTCTAAAAATTTAGCTTTAAAATAATAAAAAATGAATTTATAGTTCTGAAATTGTTTTTTTTTGCACTAATACAGTGATGGCAATATTTCAGACCTTTTGCTAGCAAGTGCAATATTCTAACTCGTAATTACTTCTGAATTTCGGTAAGTATACTTTTCCAAAAAAGCAGCACACATTTTTTTATAATTAGCAATTTACTCTTGACGGCTATAGCTAATTAAAAGATTCATAAGTCACTTCTACATTATCTACCTCACATATTTAAAGGTTCAGGGGAATTAAAAATTTTAAAGATGTTCATGTTCTGAGAAATCAAAAAATAATTTTTATACACTTTTTAATATTCCCCTGAAGATATATTTTATAAATATAAGCATATAGCCCAGGGAATGGTATTATTAGTTAAATAATAGTCTGTATCACCGATGATATTTAATAAGTTAGTAATAATTATTAGTAATTAATAAAGTTAATTTAAATTTAGTAGTAATAGAAATCATAACAAAACCGATAACATTGTAGTCACGTAGTCTCTTTCAAATTTAAAGTTTCAACGGAAGAACTAGAGATCATAGAGATTTATCAGGAGTGACTTTCTTATAGGAGGCTAGATCAAGGAAGGGAAACCACTTTTTCCATCATAAAGATCTGAATACACAATCACCTAGTGTTCATAGGAACACTCGTCTTTGCCACATATGAAGAAGACAGTTTTTATTTCAATTTTCGTTTTCCTCCTCGGAAATTGGAGCAGCTACGACCGAGCGAGCTATCGCAGGAAGTGAATAGCTCCAGCAAATCGTTCCGTTTTTGCAAACTACCGTATTGCGAAAAAATACGATTTCCCATCCCATTTGCTCTGTCAGAAAACAATCCGGCAAAAGAACTTAACGTCCGCGAACTTAAATCGTTTCGAGAAGGTGTTTCTCCATCCTCATGGAGCACATATCAAGAAAGGAATTTGGAATGTTCTCTTTCCATTCTACATTAGGTAAAGATGAACGTTTATTCGTGAGTATTAAAAGATATGCATCGAATAAAGTGGCTGTAGCTGTGAACTGAAAACTTTTCATGAAGTGTCGGAGTCTTCATAGGTGGAAGATATCAACGCATTTTGATCTTCTTCGATGATTTTCTCATCTGATGATGAATAATGGACAGCATCAGGAATTTTATACCGTTGGAGGTGTTATAAAACCATCATAATTTGCTTCTGAGACGAGTGGGCTTCCAAATTTCAGTTCCGAAGAATTTTAATTAATTCATCTACATCTACATCAACATCTACATTAATACCCTGCAAGCCGCCTTTCGGCGTGTGGCAGGGGGTGTAAACACCAGTTGAATCTATACAACTTCCTTATTCGGTTATTGTCACGTATTGTTCGCGGAAAGAATGAATCTCTAAAACGATTCGTCCTAGCTTCTATTTCTCTTAACTTACGGTCATTATCGGATCGACCGAGGTAACAGGGGGGTTGCATGATACCGATTGTATCTTCCGAAAATGTAGTTTCCCTGAATTTATTAAGCAATCGCAGCCTAGCATCCAATCTCATTTCTTTCAAGGATTCCCAACCTAAATCTGAGAGCGTTTTTGTAACGCTTGCTTTTTTATCGTAGTTTAATTCGTTAGTCTCTCTTGAGATTGATTCAAGTCGTTTAATTGTTTAGTCTCTCTTGAGATTGATTCATGATAAGTTGTATAGTCAAGTCATATTTGGTCATGTGCTTGAGGCTCTGTTAACAATACTCTCACAATTACCTATGAACAATATATTCCTGAAATACTGACACGAGTAGGATAGTTTTGTATGGAGAATAATCAGAAATCCTGAACATCACGCAATACAGGGGCCCATGGTGGTTAAAGTCATGTAATGGAATGTTGTACCAAGTTGAGAACATCACCAACGGCTAACTTTGCAGGTCCAAAATAATTTTTAATAGCTTCTGACAACCGCGGTTTATATTAATTGAAGCATTTTCCAAGTAAAATTAGTTTCCAACTAGGTCAGCGCCTCGAAATTTGTGAAAGCCAAACTTCTCCAAATAAAATTGACGGTCATGAAACTACCCTATAATATGGCTCAGAGGAGCCTCGGTTGACTAACGCCTCTCGCCACCAAAAAACGGCTTCACCAACAAATTTTCGAACAAAAAGCTTCTCGGGTGACGAACGGTATAGTAATAAACGAGCAAGTCCGCAACAAAGGCAACTGCAAGTTCAGTGGTAGAGTCAATTGCTAAGTAATTTTTTTGAAATAAGAATACTTTAAAGGTCCACTTAGGGGTTTATAACACAATACGTACCAATTTTTGGACTTGCAGTGTTGTTAAATTTTTAATAAAGAAGTATCAAGGTTTTATGTATTATTTGCAGATGGAGGATTGGTCAGAAGGGGTATTTCTGTAGTGTAATGCAACATGTAGACAAATTCATACTGTGATAGTTTAAGTGAAACGAAATCAGTCGAACAACAGATTAATATATTTTATATCGTTTTCTATGTCAAAACAATATATTTACTAACACTTTGGACAATAATGAATGGCCTTCATGAATTAATTAAGTTCGTGAACCGAGGTTACTCTTTGCCTACACGAAACCAATAAACTCAAAATAATTACTTGAACCGCAAAAATTGACAATGTATTTTTTTATAATTAAAATTCAAAACCATAAATGTGCAATGTCAAGGGTTTCTTAACTCGATAAATTTCTCTAAATTAATCCTTAATAGCCATTTTTCCAATAGATTATTTCCTGCGACGAAACAATCATAGATTTACATAACGATTAAGAACCATCGAAATACTAAATTTTTCCTCAGAGCCATGAGAACTTTTAAATAAAAACCGATTCAGAATATCACACCCGACGCATCCTTTTAGATATTACAGATATTTATAATTTTTCGTATCATCTCCCTTTGACATGGCCGAAAAAAGCTGTGATTGATGACTTTAAAGTAATAAAGAGCATGTCCGAGAAGTTAACAAAGTAAATCGGCCACTATGAATCGTCGGTTTCTAATCAAATCATTGACTGAGAAATTCAATCCTTATTTTCGAGACCGTCTGCATGCATGCACCAATGCTAGCAGCCAGTGAGTTATTGAAACAGTGAAACCATTGTCTCAACAGAATGTCGAATTTCTTCAGACTAGGAAAAGTGGCTGATTTAGGAAATTCCGAAGTAGGAAAGATAAAGGATTTATTCTTATCAATATGGTATGCATTCAAATTTACGAAATATTCGAATATTTTATTTTATGTCACTGTTAAAAGTGTGACGCTAATTTTCTACTGAAAACATAATTAATGAATGTTTAGGGTGGTTTGTAATAAAGTAATCATTTAAAATCGCCACCTTTCGCGGTTCGTATTTTCCATATATTTTTTTCCTTAGTAGTACGCAGAATTGAATGTATTGATAAATATATATTTACTAAAAAAATTCCATTAAGAATAGTACTACGATTATGAAACTTTAAGGATATCTACGTACTATTCAAGATGGCAATCGATTTGGTATGGCAGAAATTGCTAAATTTATTAGCCCTCTATAATAATTTTCATGAAAGAGAGAAATCAGTTTTCGGGATTTGCGATTAGATAGCCTCGCCAGCCTGATGATAAAGAAACATAACTATGCTGCAACAAAAATGTGGACCTATTTGTATAAATCCTGAAAATTTCACAAAAGGGGCTCAATTCTTAGCGACAAGATTTTTCGTAACGAACTATCGGAAATCAAGACTCTGACTCTGTTTCTGTTATACGCCTGAGTAATAGCTTAGAGCTGAACTTTCCCTTGAGTTGCGACTGCATAGAGAGGATAATCAATTTATCCGGAAGAAAACCGTGGGGAGATGTCTGGGGTGCGTGGGGTTGATGCGGGCCCTGCCACAGTTAATTGCTGGCTAATTCAATCTACTTGAATTTTTTTGCAATTTATTACTATTATCATAGTGGTTTCTGAGATTGTAGAATAGGATATGTAATATGAAACCTCGAGGAAACAATCTACGTGCATTATAATTCCTTTCTTTCACGATTTGAAGCCATAGACCCATCCGGGCTTAGGAAGAAATGCGGGTTTGGGAACTATGAACCATCCTAGCTCCCCTTTGCAACCACCCTTGACCTGGATCTATTATTCGAAAGTAAATCAGCAACCTCCCCTTCCCTCCAAGGGAGGATCCACCATAGAAAGTCACTCCAAGACGCTCTTAATCGTACATAAAGTCCAATCAAAGACGCGCTACTCATCGCAGTGCGCGTGACGGAATCCAATCTCTCATTGACGAGGATTCATTTCCTCTGGCTAAGACGGTCGATCCCACGGCCATTCCTCCCCCACAATCCGTGTCGCAAACATCTCTCGGGGGGCACTAATAGAGACGCGACCGCGGGACGCACTCACTCCGAGCGTCCAAGAATGGCGTCGCATTATATTTTTGAGGTTGGTCGGTCAAGTGTTGGGCAAGGTTGGGAGAAAATATGCGACTCGTCTCGCTGCTTCGAATGCAAGCGTCAGGTGGCGGAGGAATGGGGTGTGGCCGGAGTGCATATGGAGGAAGAAGGACATCTCCGCTTATCTGCGATCTCGGACGAGCGCGGGTGGAGCCGATGTGCCGCGCGTACGCTCTGCTTTTGGCGAGCCGTTTCGAAAACAAAAAAATATGGATTTATGATCGTGCGTGTAGGAATGCAGCCGATGACGTGGGTGTGTATGTTAGGCTTGTTATTGCTGGCGAGTGCTTCTCCACGCGCGGTCGCCGCCAGGTTATGCGTTAAATGGGCCCCTTTTAAACGAACCGCGACTCGGGGAGGTGTGCCGGAATCCACCCTTTTTCTGCATCTTTTGTCTTCAGAGAAATATTCGAGCGTCGGAGTAAATCGAGGGGAGAAAGTTTTCTTGCGGAGAAATGCCGAGTTGCGGAGTGAAATCGCGAGAGAGGAATAATAAGGGTTTGCGTTGAGTTATCGAATCCATAGGTAATATTTTCTCGAGTCGATGGGCGACAGCTGAAGCGCAATGGAGCGACAGCAACGCTTTGCTACGCTCGACGACCGAAAGGGATGGTTTCCGCTAGAATGGACGCGAAATGCTGGGGGATCCCAATGCATTTAGGTAACCACAGTTTATTGGGGATTTTCAGAATTTTAATCGATGCATTGATTTCTACAATGAGAATTGTATTAATGGTTGAACTAATGTTAGGGAAAAATTACTCTCTAATAACACACTGGGAGTTCTAAACTTAAGCATTTAAAATTTTTATGGAACACATTAGAATGATGAAATGGATATCTAAGAAAATTTTAAAATGAACGAACTTTTATATTCAAGCGATTACGACTTCTTTCATAGTTGATAAACATACTCCTTTTATTAACGATTATTATGTCGATCATTCGATAAAAGCGCATACTGAGATAAACTCTGTAGAAGCTCAGCATTAACCATTTATTTTATGATTGCAAAATATGGATATTACCTGCAAAGTCACTCAACCAGGACTTCATACTCCACATATATATTTAAGTAGATCAATTCTGCATTTATTTTTATCGCACGTAATTGGTGATTTAGTGACTGCAATAAGGTATTTCTTGCTGATGTACGACAAGAAAAGGGTTACTGCGAAAACAAGAATGGCCTCCCACAAATGCTTGTATAAAACATGCATCTTGTAGGCACAGTTCTCTGAAAATGTTACATGTCTGTTACTTTAGCGGATTGGCTTGAAATTAATTTTGAAACTGAGTAATTAATGCTCATTTTTCATTTTTTGAATAGTTTGCTTATAATTGTAATTGGAGTAAAGTATAAAATTCACCATTCTCGTAAAATATCCTTAATACCAGTTATTATGTGATCATTACCGTATCTCGTTGTACGAAAATCGACGTATCATTCAACCAATGAAACGATAGGATGGAAACGGAGAGTCTGCAGCGGCAGTTGTCATTAAAATGAATAGAAAATCGTTGGTCATTTCGCTCAAAACGGCGTTCATTTACATAGCTCCGTATTGTGTTGGCCAAGGCTCAATCCCTCATTGTCTGCCACTGTATTCTATCCGAGAGTTAAAACTCCATTCCACAAATCCCAATGGGAATATCCGCATTGTCGCAAATGATATTCTATTTTGGAAAGAATACCTCGCATTCACTTTCAAAAGTGGAAGTTTCGGGCCGTTCGTCATTGTTATCCTGAAAGCGGGACTTTTCAATGAAATCGCGATTTTTTTTATGACGTAGCGTCTCATTTTTACAAATTTTAGTTTACTCAGTTATAATGCGATGGAAACGAATTTAAATTTTGTTTCTGAATACATTATCCTGGAGAATTATTTCGCTCGAAAAAAATTTTTGAGTAAATGGTGGAAAGCAAGGATCCGAAACCAGGACAACACGGCTTGGAAATAATCGCTATTGAGTGATATGCGATAGAGCGTGGATTGAAAGCAAAATGTTTACATTTCCTTATCACACGACTGGCGATGGAGTAAACAAACTTGTTTGGTTGGGGTGATTGACATTTATGGTGCTGTATCACCAGCCAATAATAGAATATGACTAACAGATACGTAAAAATATTTTGAAAAGATCACTTTTCCATAAAAGGAGTGTATGACTTCTTCGAAACTTGACAGCATAATTAAATGCCGCATTTTGTATTAATGGCAATACAAAGCGAATTCATACCATTGTGAACCATTGAATATCGCACCTAATATGATAAGGATACTTTTAATTAAGACGTAAGACTTACGAATTCAAAACTTTGAGTGCTATAGATATTAAATACAAATACTCAATTCGGATGGATATATTATTTTGAGAAGGAATAGACCCATCATCTTTTTTTAATCAAACAGGGAAATAAGGCTTAATCCCGTGAAGAGGTGTAAGTAATAATTTAACAAGATTTCTCCGAAATTAAAATATCATTTAATTCATAAGAGCTCAATTTATGAAATTTTACTATGTGTATTATTATACGTCATCTTTGTATTCATAATTTACCTTGAGTGAATTATCTTGAATGTCTGTTAATGGCGAGGAATTTTTCCTTCTTAAAGACAAAAAAGGTGTAGGAATTTAAAACGATATAAAGACACTAAATAAGGTGACATCGGTAACTATCAGATTCATGTAAGATTTGGCCTGCACAAATAACTAAACTTTTTACGCGAAATATTTTCAAATAAAATCTAATCACAATGTAAAAAGAGTTTGTCTCAGAGGAAAGGAAGGAAAATTACTGATCGACAGTGCTTTAAAGTGGAATCTGCTGACTACGAATGCATAAACGACTTGGGAAAGCGAAGAATTCCTTAGATCAAAACATTTGGATAAGGAGACATTGTCGGTATGTCAGGGCAAAATTGAAATGAAGTAATCAAATTTTATTTACTGAATTTATTTTTTTAACTCTATAATATTTCATCGGAGAGATGGTCTAAAAATGGAAACTTAGAAAATGCTGTTAAATTTTATGCCAGAATTCTACGGTCTGCGATGGTGAAACCTTATCGGAACTCTCGAATGGGTGTCTGTAAAAAAATTTCCATTCATAACAAGTTATCTTCCGACGATTTTTTTGTCGGAGGAACTTAAAATCAACCCTTTTAGAAGTATACGAGTCACGGTTCATTAAGCCTATCTTTCCCTCGAACCACGACAATTGCTTCAAAATCATTTGAATCGCCGCAATTTGAGTCGTCCTCTTTTTACCTGACTTTTTGAAAGAAAATCAGAAAATAATTACGTTAGTGTCATCCCCCTTTCCCCTCCGATGAATTATTGCCGAGAAAACATAAATCAGATTCAGGGTCTCTCATCCGTTCATTAAAGAGATATTTCATCAGAGGCGCGATTGGACGGAATAGAAATCCTCTTCATTTCGACTCTGTTCATTTTCACGCATGTCATCGTTACGCAATGCAGTGAGGGAGAGAAAGACGTTAAGGGAAAGAATTGCGGGTCATGTCATCGCATTCCTCCTTTTGACCCCGCCCTCCGGAGTAAATGTGCCTTTAAAGCCCCGTTTGTGTACGGGTGTTTGCGAGAGAAGAAGACAAAAAGAAATTTCGGAGAGAATAAGCACGGAGAGAAAGAAGGGTGAAAGTGAATAGAAGTGAAACGGAAGGATAAATGCGAGTAGACGATAAAAATACGTAAAGAAGCCGAGCTTAAAATAATAAATCTCGAGAGACAAACATTTTGTTATCATCCCATGTCCTTAGATCTATGAAATGTGAATTCCATCCCGGAAGAGTTTATGAGGATGCATCACGGATCAGCAACACCGAGGTCACTGGAAAAAATATGAGATTTACTTCCTGATGTATCTCAAAGAAATGCTTTCCCTTCTTTGATATAACTTTATCATAGTTCAGAAATGAATATCTACGACAAAGCTCGAATAATGTGTTTTAATATTTATACCTCTCCATATTAGGTTGGTTACAAAGCACAAGAAATTATTCAATATTTCTGTAATATTACAGGCAAAATTGCGAAAATCAAATAATATTAAAAAATATTAAAAATATTGAGATCTGACAAAAGTGAAATTTTAACCAAGAATAGAAAGGATGTACCCATTCCAACCTGGAAATGATTTTCAATTGGAATTTTTTTAATCTTTGTAAAATGGAATATAAATTCCGGTTTCACTTCCGCATCCATCTTTAACTATTTTTTGTAAAATTCGATTCGGTTAAGCGTTATCTCATTTAATTCATCCATCTTTCTCTCAATTATTAATCTAGATTAATTAAAGCGGAAGTATTATTAAATATGAACCGACAATGCGTCGCCTTTGCTATTATTAGTTTGTAAGATAATTGAAATACTAAACGTATGATTTAGATACTCATTAAGATAAAGTAATTTGAGGCATTTTCCGTAGCAACATATACTCACACGTTCTAAATTACTAATAGTAACACTTTTAGAAAAATTTCAAAATATTAACGAATGCCTTCAATTTCACAATGATGTGAAAACAGGAATCTAAGTATTCGTAATGGACCGCAAAATCTATTAAGATTCGCTTTGAGGAGATGGATAAGTAATATCAATAATAATAATGAAAGCACTAAATATTGGTGCTACTGAGAAAGCGAACTCATTTGTATCGAATCGGAGTTTTATTTTCAAATAGGAGTCAGTGAAACGGAAGGAAATGCAATTTAGAAGGAATGTGAAGAGAGGATTGGCCAAGGGGAGAAAGTATACGATGAGAAATGAAAGGAAGGAAAGTGAGCGATTCAATGGCGAGTCTAAGAAGCAAATCGAGTGCGCTGGAACTCACGGTCAAAGGAGCGCGCGATCACGATCAGGAAGTCACGTGGTTCAGTCACAGACGCAGTATGTAAGGCGCGTAGATGCACGGAGAGGTGAGGGAGACAATGAAATATGCGGAACAGAGAATCCGAAGGAGATAGAGATGAATAATCAAGACGGACAGATAAGCGCTGAAGGAGCAGGGGAGGTATGAGGTAATAAGATATGCGAAGTGAGAGGGAAAACGAAGAGAAGAATTGAAGATAGTTATTATGGGGGTACGCAGCAGCGAATAACGAAGTAAGAATCTCCTTAAAGTGACGCAATTGAGAGAAGTATCATCGAATAGGAATTCGAAGGATGCGACCATTAAGAAGCGACAATCGTCAACAAGGCAACCACTAACTTGGGACCGAATACTCTGGAGAATGTCCACCAAGAGACCTCTAGGGAGGCGTTATCTGCCCCTCGTAAAAAACGGGCGGTGATACCGAAAGAATGCATCAATAGAATGATAAAACTCTGTATAGGGCAGGGGGTGAGAGAGCGATGAATTATTAGGACATTGTGGGAAGGCTTTATTTTGTTCCTTGGGAAGGTCCTATGGCTGCTTTTAAAGAATGAGCTTGGGAATATCACGTTGATGTCTCATATAGTTGCTTTCAGTGATTGAAATCTATGACGATAAAAAACCAATATTTGAAGAGTAGAGAATCGTGGCTGTTTCTATAGATAAGCCTTTGATCTGGAAATTTGATATCCCAAATATCAAACCCAAAGCGATTGCATTGGGGTTGGGTTGGGTTAATATAAAATATCAAAATAATTGCGCTGATTGTGATTATGAATTAATAATTTACAGACATGAAAATGATCCTGGGGGAGGAAAATTAGTCCTTTTCATGATAACCTCCATCATAAGTCTGAACGAAGACAGCTACGGCTAAGGAGAACACTTCAAAAAATCAACACAACTTTTGTATTGGGCGAATTTTAGTATTAAAAAGTTATAAATGAGAATCAATAACGGTGAAAAGGTATATGTATTTAAAAACAAGTGGAATCACAGAGACTAGTGTTTGGAAGTGTAAAACGGTGGCCGATGTATCTCCCCGATGGCAATGTAAGTATATGTGATCATTAACTGCCAATGGAATTCAAGAAGAATTTCCTAACTATAAACGATATGTCCTAAATTGCATACGGTAAAATTACTTCTAGGCGAGCGTTGCTAATTTATTTAGGTAGTTCAAAGTCCTCTTTCCTGTAGGAAATCGGAGATGGTTTATTAGAGCAGTACGAATAGGTTATTTTTTATCTCGGTACCGCTCGACCTCTGCTGTCAAATTACTGAGAGATTGTCGAGGGAAGAAAAGAAGGAAGAGAAAAAGGAGAGAGATGATATAGGGGAGTCAAGGGTCATTCGTCACCTTGTCCTCCCCCCATTATTCAATATTTTGCCTCCCCTTTCTCCGCTGTATTTATTCACCCTTTTCTGTATCTTAATTCCCCTCCCTTGTTCTTTTAAGTCGCTAGAGAAGCAACCGTTCCACATTTCCGTTCTCCCCTCTGCTCGCTTTAGAAAGGGATTTTTTCCATCGCGGTTCGTCCTGCGACTACTATCTCGGTCCACTTAAGGATCGCGTGGGAAAAAGGGGGAGGAGGAGATGAGAAGGGTGTGGCGGATGGATTTAAGGAGGGTTTAGACAGGCGTTGTGAAGGGCACTCTGGGAGTGAGAATAAGGGATTTTTCCTGAAGGAGTCGAGGGATGGCTTCATATTAGCCGAGAGAGAGTCGAATCCGGAATGGAGGAGATATTTTGCAGAGAACAAGAGGAGGAGGCCCTGGGCTTCTTCCAACAACCACTTTTCTTCCCCAAACGACACGATTTATTGCGGAATGGAAAGGAGTTATTCGTATCGCAACTGCGTTTTTTATGCTTCGCGAAGTCCCAATTGGGTTTTGCCTTCCTCTCGCTCAGACTCGTATGCGAAGTTACGAAATGAAATTCCGGAAGTGGCACGTCCCTGTTGACAAATTACTTGCGTGAATTAAATCGATACATGAGATTACATCAGAGAAGTGTTAAATCTAATTCTGATAGAGATCAATTATCAATCACAAAATAAATATTAAGTATGAAATCAATATTGGCAGGCGTGATTTCGTGAAAAGCAATAGAAGAATAAAATACTTTGTAAAATCCACGCAGAACTTATTTGATATATATATACTTCGGGCTGAAGATGTAAGTTAACTTATAAAACCGGTCGCAAATAAATTATGTGTGATTTTTACTAATTGTAAGTATATCATTCTACTAAATATTAAGTATAATCGGTTACCTCAGACTTCGCTTCATGTAACTTAACCTTTTTCAATCACCGTGAAAGAAAAAGTATCACGGAATTAGAAAATTTATGGAACTGTAGTATTTTGTAAATTTTCTTTCAAGATGGATTACAATTAAAGCCTTTTCGGGTTATAGGGAATAATTTCATGCCAAATTCAATAGTATAAATTTATAGAATTAAGTGCATTCATTTCGAACAAAGATAGTTTCTTGATTTGTTTAAAGTTATTGTATTCAAACAAAGAAAACTGGAGAAACTTCTCCTGTACTCTTAGTTTGAAGTCATGGATTACCACAAAGTTACTCGCCAGTCAGTTGATTTTCAAGTTATTGTATTTGGAAAGGCCCTGTGAGTAATTTAATGGTTTAGGTACATATAAATATGAAAAATAAACTTGATGATGGTTCACATTAGAAAAAAGCTAATGAGTAGAGATTGTCATAGAAGTATCCTAAGTGGGTGAGAGCGAAAGTAATTGGAAGGTATGCGGCAAGGATAAACCTTCAATACTCAGAACAGCATATCATTGAGAGTAATGAGTTGATATGAGACTGTGGAACTGGAAGAGCCTGAACTGTTCTTGAAGAGCTATTTAAATGTAAATACTTTAAATACACGTGTGTATCATATCATATCATAACATAACATAAATATATATGTGCCGGTGGATACAAACGTTTCCTGACCTCTGTACCGGCACTGCTTTCACTGATATCGATATAACTGATACTTTCCAATACTTGTATTTTTAAGACTCAGCTTTACATAGCAGAAAGTCCACAACATAGAACTCACACTGCAAAAGAGGCTCCTTAATGGAACTAGAGCTACTTTTGAGTCCGATTGGGTATGGCGATACACAAGTAGCACTTAAAGTGGAATAGAAGGAGAAAGGTCTCAATCTCGCTTACTGACGATGAGATAAAACATTAATTAGCGACCTCAACATCCATCCGCACTAACGACGAGCAGCGGAGCAAAGGGCCCATTAAGGCCACGGTGGTCAAGCCATCAGGGTCGTTTGCTTCATTGATGCTTCTGATAATTGATGCTCCGGTAATCGACGTGATGCTTCGATCTTCGCAACGGGGAGCGTGCGTATAAGGTTACACGCAAGTAAATATGTCATCGATTGTATCTTCTAGGAAAATTAAGCAATGGTGTAGCGGATGCGTGAGAGAGGGTCTAGGACCGACGGGGAACCCCCACCGTCGTACATTATTTCCTGCTTGTCATCTGTTGAGGGAGTACCCGGCGACGCTTTGCTACGACTCAGATTCCAGAGTGAGTGTATAGGTATATGCTGTTTTTATTCCAGAAGAGAACAAATGAATTTGAATAATCTGAGAACCTGAGTGACGACGGTTGATGAGAGTAGACACCAAATAGCATCTGTAACACTGTGATGATCTGGAAGATTTCTGGGAGGAAATATTATTTACAACCTAAAATATCTACCGAGATATTAATTACAAATCATTGAAGCAAGTTAAAGTAGATTGACGCCAATTTCTTGAGCAGCCTCTTCATTAAAAGGTCTTCATCGTTGCACACAGGACAAACAAATCTGATGTGCATAAAAATTCAATTATATTCTCCATACTTCTTGATATACGTAAACCTGATCTATATGTGTCATACCTGGCTGAAAAAAAACAAGGAGTTTTAATTATCGTTTCGTTGGGGTTAAACACCTTGCATATGTAAAAATAGAGGTGTTAGCTGAGAATTATCCATTTTCCCATTTTTATCTTTGATTATTACATAGTAAGTCATTGCTCCCTAAAGAATCTCTCTTTGTCTCTAAATTATGTTTACTTTCTACTTACTTTCCTCTTTGAGTTACATCTAATATGAGAAGTACAGAAAAATTTCATTTGACATCCTTTATACTTCATAGACTTTTCAAATTTTCTTCCTACATGTGGCCATTCCTGACTTGTCAGTTACGCTCATACCTTTAAGAGAAGAGTTGATGAATGACAAACTGTATTACATATATCCCGTTCGTGGACATCTTCTCTTGTTTACTAAGAGTGAGGCATTGCAAATTTTAACTGACTTTTACTCTTAAATTACAGTTCTACTAAATGTTTGCGAATTTTGCGATGATCCATTAGATCTGCCATGTCTTGATTCATTGAATCTGAATTTTTAGAGCGACGTTTATATTCCGGGTTGTTAAGTTGGCATAGGAAATACTTTCGTCCTCGCCCGCAAGGAAACGATTCATTCACGTAAGCATAACTCAGTTTGCGGAAATACAAATGAATGTTTCTGAGAGTGTGTGCCCGCGAAATTTTCACCTCGACTTAATCTGAATAACGAGCTGTTAGAAAAGCAATTTCGTTCGAAAACTCCTCTGAAAGCGACTTGTTATCCGCACGTCAGCAGCTGGATCTCGTAAAACGTCGTTCTCGCTTGAAAATGAAATATAGGTGAGAACGCTTCTTGATGTTATGGCAAAAATAACGATTTGTTAGGAAGGAAAAGGAGTGGGACGCAATTCTCGCGCCCTAAAGTTAATTTTTTGATTGCATACGTAGGAGGGAGTTCCCAGCGGTGTCGAAATAAATAAACGCCGCGAAACCCCAGAAAGTTGAAAGAGTTCACAAATCAAGAATTCCGCATCTATGGGAGGTTGATGAGGAGGTTTTGAATAATGCATTCGCTAACTTTAAGTACATACATACGTTTAAAAAGCGTCGGTATTTTTAAGTCAAGCAAGTCGCTGTTTTTCTGGAATTGAATAACTTTATGCCATTTAATAGGATATGAAATTTGAAGCAAGAGGTTTTGTCGCCCTTTCTCAGAAATAATTATTTCTCAATGATTATTAATTTCTCGCTTCTGTCGCTTCTCTTTGATATTCTAAACCACATTAATTTCTCATTCAGGGGAAAGTTTATGTCATAAGAGACTCTTTACCTTATATATTCAAGAAAAATACCATACGTTAGTTTAAAAAGTAAATTTATGAAATTACAGCTAAGCTTTAAAATTATACTCATTTTATATATGGATCGAAAACTAGAGAAAACGAGAAATATAGTAGGAAATAGTTCAGAAACGGTAAACTTGCCGAAAGAAGAAAGGTAAAATTATTTCATATTTTTTTAATCAACTCTTAATTTGAAAAAAACTTAATATTTCTACGTAATAATTACTACTAACAAAGATATTGAGTAAAAATATTCTGTTCTATGTAGCGCTTTTACAAATTATGCAACCTAAAACTGTAAGCAACTGTCAAGTCTTCTGAAGAATGAGCAATTGCGTAAATTTCTGACTTTGCATATCAATAACGATCACCTAAAAAGTTTTATTTAGCACAGCTCGAGTCTCAGGGTTTTTGGAATATTCACCGCTATTCCGAAAACGTCCTCTTACTAACCCATGATATTGGTGAAGAATGTATGAGGGAAAAGATGCAGAAGGAATCGATAAAGAAATTAATTTCATCGCCTTTAAAAAGGAAGCTGTCTCCAGTATTATAAAAGTGTTATTTTTCATCCTTAGTGGAGGAGCAAAGAGAGAGTGGGCCACCATAAACTAAGAGGTGCAGCAACATGGTAAATGTGTGTCTTTACATATATGTATCTACGTGCGTGGAGTAAAATGTGGCGTGAAGAAAGAACTACCGTTGGATATCAGCAATTCTCTACTGAACACCAAGAGAATTGAAAAGACCAGAAAGAAGACTAAGGCACAGATAGAACAAAGGTATCTTTAAGAACCAAAGGCTCAATATAGATACAAGAGTTAGAGATATAGAGGGAAGTAGAAAACGCTTGAGAAAGCTTAAAACTGACGTTGGACTGATAATGGATGATATATACACTCACAAACATACACACAACAACAAAAATGCGTACAAAATTAATACTTTGCAAAAACAAAGTACGTTACTTACGTAACATTGTACATTATTCCAGTTAAACTCCATAGGATCATACCTGAGCAATCTTACCATAAAGAGTAATAACATACATTGATTCTTGGCCTAGCTGTCAAAGGAGACGGACGTGCCTTCTCTCTCTCCTGAGATCACCTGCTGAGACGCAGAGTACTACCTGCTCCAACCGTGTAGTTTTAAGCTACTCTTCTGAGTTATTTTAGTTTACTTCTTCAGTGCATATTATATTTTTACTTCTTATTTAGTGTTTCGTTCATAGTTTAGTAAATCTTTTCGTTGTGTTTGGCGCTCTTCTTCCAGTAGTGTTACATCGCACCTTCGAAGCTGCGATCCAAGACTGCGTGAGCGTTAAGTACCCTCTATCTTTTTATTTATTTTATTTTCTATCCTTTATTGACTAGGTTTATCGCCTAACTTTACTTGTGTGCTTTTAGGTCTTATTTATTTTGTCATAACTTCCGATAACCGCTAACTCTGCTATCTTAATTTATATATTTTACTTACGAGCCTACTTAGTGTATTTTACTCTAACACTTAATCTTCTGCGGCGCTTACTTCCATTTTTGCCGGTATAATCTAATTTATTTATTTTAAACTTTATACGAATCACTTGCACAGATAAATTCCTCTCACGGTAATCCTTTAGTTAGTGTATATATTTTGTCTCCGAAGTTAGAAACCTAGCCCCTCTACACAGGTTAGGTCAGCCAGGTAAAGCACAGCGGGTGGTAACTCATTGTTCATTGTTAGTTGTTTTCGTTTTAGTTCCCCATTTAGTGAGCCAGTGTAAATTCCATAGCAATAGGATGGCTTCCTACAGGTCTGTCCTGGCTCGCGAAAGGAAGGTGGACACCGACCCCCTGTGGGCACGGATCTGCCGCCTTGAGAGGGTTGTTGGAGAGCTTCGCTCGTTGGTTTTAGGAGGTGGGAATACCTCGATGAGGGGGAGGGTGGCTCCCAAAACTGCGTCAGTTCCCTCCACGTCGACCACTGGGGCTCGCCCTAGAGTAAACGCTGGTTGGTCTGTCGCGGAGGCGGTGATGCCTACTCCTAACCTCTCGGGCTCTGTTCTCCCCCTGAAGCCCGAGTGGATGGTGGCTACGAGGAGTGGAGGAGCAGCGCGGGCTGGCAAGGGCAATGGGGAGGTGACGACGAACCCTATCCCTATCCGCAATAAGTTCTCGGTGCTGGAAAGTGTCGATGAGCCTGTTCGGAAGGTCATGCCTGCCCCTCTTCCCTCCAAAGTAGCTGCGCCTAAAGGAAGTCGGGGTGGGGGGATTGTACTGATAGGGAGCTCTAATGTAAAGCGTATTGTGGCCCCTTTGCGGCGAAGGGCGGAGAGGGAGGGAGGTGACATTAGGGTTACATCTTGGTGTATTCCCTCTGGGCATGTGGCCCAAGTCACGGGTGCGGTAGGTGCGGCGGCCAGGGGCACGGGTTGCTCTCGGCTGCGGGTGGTGGCCCATGTTGGAGTCAACGATGCCTGTCACCGCGCTCCCGAGGATATTTTGCGTTCTTTTGAGGACCTGAATTCCGAGGTTGAGCGCGTGCAGGAGTCGCTTGGCATCGATGTGCGGCTGTCCATCTGCAGCATTGTCCCGCGGAGTGACTGCAGCCGAAGCGTTCGGACTAAAATAGATGGTCTGAATGCGCGGATGTGGGAGTTCTGTCGGGGCATGGGAGTTGACTTTGTGGACCTTCGGCCGACCCTCTTGTATATTATTTAACTATACTGCTGAAGCTGCGAGCGGGGTGGCTCATAGGATTTACGAGCATTGTAGGTTTTTTTTAGGCTAAAGGGAATTTGTGGGAATGCTTCTAATTTAAGTGGCTCCGATATAGGAAATAAAGTTAATAAACAATCGAATACCTTAAAAAGTACTGAACAAGTTGAAGATGAGCAACAACGCGTTTCCCGGGCTTCACCCATTGTAAATGAACTATCGATTGCCATTATTAATTGTAGAAGCATCAAAAACAAAGTAGCCGATCTTGAACATCTTATCCGAAGTAACGACTCCGACATAATTATAGGCACCGAAAGCTGGCTAACAGACGATATTAATGACTACGAAGTATTTCCTAAAGATTTTAAGATTTATCGTAAGGACCGTCAGGATAAAGTGGGTGGAGGAGTATTTATAGCGGTTAAAAGTTCTTTGCGGAGTAGTCCACATACGTATCCTAACAGTTGCATCGAGAGCGTATGGTGTACCATTAGTCAGCCAAATAAACCCAATCTACATGTATGTGCTTTTTACCGGCCGCCCAACTCTTCCCGTCATGTTTTGCGTAACCTAAACGATGAAATAAATTTTTACTCGCGTAAAAACAACAATAGCATAATGATAATTGGAGGAGATTTTAATCTTCCAGACATCGATTGGCAAAAGCACGTAGTCAAGAAAAGAGCTCGGGACAATGACTCTTGTAGGACCTTGTTAAATATAATACAAAAAAATTCATTACACCAGCTAGTCAAAAAGCCTACCAGGGGATTAACCATTTTAGATCTTTTTCTTACGAACACCCCCGAACGAGTATCTAACACATCTGTTTGCGATGGAATATCCGATCACAAAGCCATAATTATAGATTTCAACCTTAACTTGGTAAAGCACAGAAAACCTAAGCGCAGAGTTTATCTTTACCCGCGAGCCGATTTCGAAGGATATCGTAGTAAACTCATGTACGAATTTCTGGAGTATAAAACGCGCGCGATATGTTTAAATACCGAGGACACGTGGAATCTCTTTGTAAGAACAATGCGTGACCTAATGGATAAATTTGTACCCTCAAAACTTTCAAATCAAATTAATGAACCTAGATGGTATAATAAGGAGACTAGGAGAGCACTAAAGAAACAGAGGCGTTTGCATTCCAAATTAAAAGCCGCTGCGAGGCAACCGAATAGTATCAACATAGATCGAGTAGAGAGCGAACATAAGGAAGCAAAGTCGGAAACTAAACGAATTATGCGAGATGCCCTCCGTCAATATAAAAAGAAGATTTTATGCGAACACTTGGAAGAGGACCCAAAAGCGTTTTGGTCGTACGTTCGTGAGGTCCAAGGTAAAGAGCAAACTGTTGGTTCATTAAAGGATACTTGCGGTAATATAGTAAACGATGCTAAAGGCAAAGCTAATATCTTGAATGATTTTTTTCGAAGCGTTTTCACGTCTGACGATACATCAAATACTCTCCCGAATGTTGATAAACCTGAATCAATGTCGAAAATCACCTTCAGAGAAGACGGCATCATTAAACTATTGCAACAGATTAAACCGAATAAAGCTCCGGGTCCTGAAGACATACCGGCTCGAGTGTTCAAGGAAGTTGCGGAGAGCGTAGCACCTTTTCTTAAAGTTATATTTGACAAGAGTATGAGCGAAGGAAAGGTCCCGAAAGATTGGAAAATTGCGAATGTCACGCCAATATTTAAAAGTGGCTCTAAGGACGATCCAGCTAATTACAGGCCTATATCTTTAACATCACTGAGCGGTAAAATTATGGAACATATAATAGCTAGCTCTTTAATGGGTTTTCTTGAAACGTCCAATTTCATAATTAGGAATCAACACGGTTTTCGTAAGACTCGTTCTTGCGAGTCTCAGCTGGCTTTATTAGTACACGATGTTCTAAACTCTGCTGAAAAACATAAGCAAGTCGATGCGATATTTTTAGATTTTCGGAAGGCTTTCGATAAGGTACCTCATCATAAATTGCTGTACAAATTAGAAGTTGCGGGTATCAATGCACAAGTTATTAATTGGATAAAAGACTTTCTCACCGATAGAGAGCAACGAGTAGTACTCGATGGTATTAGTTCCAACTTGGTTAAGGTGACCTCGGGCGTCCCTCAGGGCAGTGTAATTGGACCGTTGTTATTTTTAGTATACATCAACGACCTCAGCAATCACATTGAAAGCAATGTTAGGATATTCGCAGACGACACAGTCATTTACAGGGAAATAGTTAGTTCAGAGGATAGATTAACCCTTTCGAACGACTTAGATAGAATTATGAACTGGTGCGATGATTGGCAATTAGAGCTTAATGTAGAAAAGTGTTCTGTAGTTAACTTCTTCGAAAGTAAATCTATAATAAATGATTATTCTTATAGCCTCCGAGGGGTAAACCTAATGACAGTAGAATCGGTAAAGTATCTTGGAGTAACTCTCACGAATAATCTATCATGGAGTGCCCACATCCGAAATATATGTGGAAAAGCACTTAAGAAACTCGGCTTCGTTAAAAGAATAGTCGGTAGGAGCGAAGAAAAGGTTCGCGAGCGATGTTACTTAGCGTTAGTTAGGCCTCACCTTGAGTATGCATGTAGTGTATGGGACCCCGCCGAGAAATGTCATATTCGGGATTTAGAAAAAGTACAACGAAAGGCGATACGATTTGTAAAGAATTGCTACGATAAAACAGCGAGTGTCACTCAGATGTTACAGGACGCGGGATGGGAATCATTAGAAGATAGAAGAAAAATTCAAAGGATAAATTTATTAAATAAGTTCAGAGAAATTACGTTTTCAGATGATGTAACCGATATAATGCGACCCCCCTGTTATATGGGCCGTGCTGATACTGCCCGAAAGATTAGGGAAATAGATGCTAAAACGAATCGTTTCAAAAATTCATTTTTTCCGCGAAGTATACGCGAAAGCAACCGTTAGGAAAATAGAGTCAAGGTGCTTGCACCCCCTGCCACACGCCGAAAGGCGGCTTGCAGGGTTCTTACATAGACATAGACATAGACATATATAAAAAGTGATTTTTAGTGTCTGACAGAGAGTAAATAATCGATATTTCCTAAATTGATATATCGTCTCGGAAGACGGTACACTTAGATTTTTCTCGATTAATGAACCGTAAAGCGACTAAATCACTCATTTTATTTGGTTGCGCACGAAAAAAGAAATATACGAAATGGCCCTTAAAAACTCGGAAGGAATAGATAAATCTGAAGGAGAGATTCACTTCCGTGGATAGATTCATTTTTCATAGGTCGATCACCATCACGTGGGGTCGGGCGAGGAGTTTAATAATCTGGAAGATACATTGTCTCAAGAGAAGGTTCATTCTTCGATTTTGCCGGTCCATTGCTCTCAATCTTCCCTTCCACTTCATGAGACCCAAATGATCGGGTATTTTAAGTATTTTGGAGATGATGAATTTGTCATGGCTGGCGGATGGAGTGAAAGAAAGGGAATCTCTTTCCCTCTGAAGACAACGAAGAAGAATAATTTGCCAAATAAAATCCTTGCATAGAAGAAACAGAAATGACGAGAAAAATGACGAGCAAAAGTTTTCTTTTTTTTCATCAACCAAATAATGATTAGCTCTCTCTTTAGCTATTTAAATTTTAAAATTTGATGCCCTTTCTTTCAAAATTGTTCAACGAAAATCCCTTAAATATGGATTCCCGTTCTGGGCTTCGCAAGAAAGCTATAAGTAGATGGGAATATTCTTGAGATGTTTGAATAAATTTCCCTCCATTGTTACAATGTTATAACAATTATTATTAATCTACGGAAAGCACAAGTTTCCTTCGTTTATGTCGAGTTAAGAAAAACCAATATAATTTGAATGCCATTCAGAAACATTTTAAATGTCCTATTGGTAACCAGATTTACTAATATATTTGAATTTTATAGATTTGTGATTATTTAATATTTATTTTCACATCCCCTGATTTCGCTGATTTTTCTGCGTCTGTTGACAGAACTTACTACCAGTATGATAGTATTATTTACTATTTCCAATTTTTCTTAATCTTGCGCCAGTTATTGGTATGTTTGTTTCTTTTCCTAATATATTTTGTGTAATCTTCGTTCAGCTTGAATAATTCTACACTTTGAGTCTGTTTTTGATTCATACCTATTATTATAACATCTGTTCAACTGTTCTGTCCCAAAATGGTTTTTGTGCTCTTTTTCAACGATGGTCCTTGGTGCAAGAAATAATATTAAGGGAGTATTATTTTAATTAAGAATGATATTTTAAATAAAGGAGTGTTGAGAAATCCTGGGTTGTAGATATAAATAGATTTGGCAAGAGCATATGGATGTTTAAAGGAAAGTCTCAACGATTCGGACATTAACAACACCCTCAAACGCTCTCATAAATATAAAAGAGCCACTTAAATTAACGAAACCCATTCTAAATCTCGAGTAACCTTACAAGACAAGCGAGTAGATTTGGGTTGTTTTAAAGGACAGAAATGTTTTTTTCTGTCAAGCATCGCAACGATAAATTAAAAGTCGAAGAAAGATAATTAACCTCGTCCGGACGCTTTCTATACCACAGAACGCAACAGCAATAAAAAATATTGTACGATAATCATGCGGCACGTCTTAAATTATCCGACGAGAAAGCCTTCCATCCATCTCTCCGAATTGGACGAATTCCTCGGATTCTAACGAAGGGAAGACTTTTTTTCTTCGGCTTCTTTTCCAATCTGCGATGGCATTCCGCATCACAACGTTGGAGGCCATCTTTTGCGAAGTTTTCTGCTCGAAACACAAAACAGGATAAAAAATGAGAGTGAGGAATGAGTGACATTTCCGCGGTCGAGTACGCAGAGGAACGAAGGGGAGGGGCAGACGGAGGGGCGTACGCACCATGTGAAAACGAGGAAAAAGAAGTTATCGTTACTCCTCTGGAATGCACTGGGCGGGGGTGTTTTCTTCGGAGGGGTCAGCCGAGGGGGGAGGGGTCGGAGGCTGCTGAGGTCAGGGGCTCCTCGAATGAAAGGAGCGCTTCATCTAGAGTCACCCCTAAAATATTTATTGGTATGGGGATAAGGAAATCTCCTCCCTTCCCTGAGATGATTGCCTCTCGTTCTATTACTGTGGTCCCCATGAGACGCGATCCCGGGAAGTATATCGATGATGTACGAACCGATGTCACAAAGACGAAGGGCCCGTGATATGTGTAACGTAGACAGCTGGGATTGAGTGCGCAATGGCGACGCCGAGGAATCTGTCCGGATGGACCATAAAACATTTGGTCTTATTGGGAGTCGTCTCCCTCTTACATAAACTACAGAAAGTCATGCGCAATTTTTACTGGTGATATGAGATTAGTGAGTGAATATCGACACAGTTCCCATGAGTGCGCGGTATGAAGTTAATGATTAAAGTAAAATACGTTAAAGTGCTTGAAAAACCATATAAACGGATTATGTGCAGCATCAACTATTATAAATGGTTTGAATGCTACTTAAATGATCTTTAACAACGTTTCAATCCGAATGAGGCTAGTATTTTTACTTATGAAGGCTATGATTTCCGAACTCAAATGTGGGGTGAACCCTCATAATCTAAATTTCCTACTTTTTTCTCTAATATAGTTATTTAAAATATTTTTTTTGATATTCGTTCATGTTGATTTTGTACACGTGCATAACATCATTGAGTTTTTCTAACTCGATTTCTCTCCAATCATTTATCAAAACCATCCAAAATGACCTTTAAGAATAGAGCATTAAGATGTACTGATATGAATCAAATGGGTGCCTAGTATAACATGATACCACCTTTCCTCGCCTTTTTCCCCTTATTTAGGACCACATAGTCTAAATCACTCCATAAAGGGGATGAAAGGAAAAATATAAAGATAAAGAAAAGAAAAATTCCAAAGATACTCTTCCTGAGTTATTGGTCTAAGTTGGATGGATTGCGAAACTAAAACAAACTTAATTTCCACTGGTGTTATAAGTATCCTTTCAAGTTAACTTAAAAGTTATTAATGTGTTTTATTTGTCGTAAACACTGGACAAAACGTAAGGAAACATAATATTTATTAATTTTTTATACAGTCGGTATTGTTTCCTAGGCGTACAAAATTACATTCCAAATATTTTTTCGATGGGATGAGTCATCATTTCAGTTGATTTCGAAACAGTTCAGATCATCCTCTAAACATAGACGTCGCACTGAGCAATTTCCTCCATACTATCCTGTTTTTTCTCTGTGATTAATCTCCGAGTTCCCAAACAATTTTAGCTATAGAATCGCAGTGATCATCACAAATACGCTGTATTATCATGCGGTGAATAACAATATTCGTTCCCTGTCCCTTTTGAAATAAGATATTATATAAAAATGTCTATCTCAACCTTAACATCACCAAATCTAGTAATATCATTCACCTTGAAAAGAATTACAGAGAATATTTACGTTTCCACAATTTCATAAACCACCGGTTTCGTCGCTCGAACGTCATTGTTTGATATGCAAGTGCTAAATTGAAGGGGAAAATTTAGTTGATTAGACGGAAGGTGATGCTGATTGGCCTTATCAGATCTTATGATGACGTTCTTGCATCGAAATCGGTTGTCTGTTAATTAATAAAATATATAAAAATTAAAACACACACTGCCATTCTTTTCACGATGAGTGTTACGAGAGCTATTTTTATGAATGATATCTGATTAAACATGTCGTAGAGAGAGATACAATTGGAAACTGTCCCTCACAAACAAGCATTCTTTATGGGATCAGAATCAACAAATGACCCAAATGACTTCCAACGAGTCACTTTCGCTCACTAGTGAACTCATCAGAGGAACGGTTTCAGATGATGCGAAAGTCATTCGGCCATTGCTCGTGAAAAATTTCGTCCAATAAACGATGAAAGATGGCTCAGGAAATCCTTGCGATTCCGGGAGCTCAGCACAAAATACGGCTTCAAGATAATGACGTCGGTGAAAGCGAACGACTAGCAGTTTGAATTACGACTACTTCCTGTTTTCCTACATGATTCACTGCGATGTGACAAAAAAACAGTGGGTACGCATCGTCTAAAATGGCCCATTTCAGCGTTCCTCAATAGATAGAGGCTAATGAAAACTGCCGATGCTTTCGATAATACGGCCAATTATGGCTAACGAATCGCTTCAAAATGAAGACCAACGGAGAGGAGGTTGATGCCAGTGGGAAACAAGAGATACAAATTACCGTGGCTATTGGTATGAAAGGAGATTTGGGTCAGCATTGCACGAGGGAGGAATGGGAGATATTTTAGACAGAGAAAACAAAGAACGAGTTGAATTATTTGAAGTACGCCCAGCAAAAAAGCCATTGTCATTTTTGGATGCCAGAGCAAAAAAAAGCGAAGTCGTGAATAATACTAAAGCTGGCACTTCGATCTAATATACATCTTAACCAACACTTCCTTATTTGCGTTTTTTGCGCTCTAAGTTAGTGTGAGCAAAAACCAGCTTTCTGTCTAAAGTCTATTGACTAGTACAAAAATACTCATAAATTTTTTCATTATTGTGATATCATCATTAGATCTTATTCCAAGATAAGAGATGTCGTAAACAGGGGTGATTTTCGAAGTGTGATCTGTTAAACGATCGATTAAAATCCATTATAAATCGGCCAAAATATTGAACGAATCCCCATGTTCATAGAAGAATATTCCAATTAGTAAAATATCGCATTAGTATTTTCTTCTGTGAAGGTTTTATTCATATGACGAATATTAGCCGAAAGGACATTCTTTCAACTGAGAATTTTTAAAATCGAATCTGAAAAAAACACATGGTAAAATCTAAAAAGAATTATCTTTTTTTTCAAATGAAGTACAAATACCACTTAAATACGTAAAATTACAGTCTATCTTTTATAATTCGAATAACGGATAGATTCTTTTTGAGAATGATGTGGTAAGAAAATTACTTATCTTGGTAAAAAATGAAAATTCTCATGCAAATATGGATACATTTTTTCCAGATTTTTATTTAGCGTCTCTAAAATGAGTTATCTGACACTTCGATATAATTTCATCTTTCATTCAAGCTAATTATTTACATAAGAACCATCAGAAAATACACAAATTCAAATCTAAAATCCTGATTGTTATCTTTGAGAAAACTAACAAAGCTAAGGAATCTGAAAGGCAGATGTGATAGAAAATGTCTACCGAAATTGATATTGTAAACAAGTTGCATTCGTGACACATGTCAGTTTGTTTCCTGATATTAACTGTTTAACAGATGTGGTAACGATTTCGTCTCCGTTCATCGCCAGATGTCAGAACGAATCAAATGAACGCAAACAAGAGACTGAATATTTGGTCTCGAGGCGACGTTGATAAATTGCGTGACCCGAATTAAGCCTCCAATTACTTGGGACGTGGGCTAATGGAATTGGCGAGACTAATCGAAAGAAATTTCTTCTTAAATTCATAAATTATTTACAAAAATAACAAGAGTTAATCTGGCTAAGTCACACCTATTTCTATACTCACAACTTCAAAGCGGATTTCGAATAGTTGACCGGAAATTTAAATGAGTATGAAAATGATAAAATAGAATTTCGCTTTGTAAATTCCTTCATATTATGCGTAGAGCTAATAGTTACGTCATTTATTAGAAATATTTTACCTGTTGTTGCTCTTACGAGAATGATTTAATATACCCTATTCACTTTTATTTAATATGATAGTGATTACTCTATCTGACACTGATCAAGGATGTTGATCTCATTCTTGTGTATCAGCGGGCAGTAAATTTCAGCGAAATTACGCAACGACGATGTATTACAATTAGTGGTAAACCAGTTTCTGTGACTAAAGAGAAGGTTTAATAGGAATTGAACGAATTAATTCGAAGTCTTATTTTCATAATTAAAATAAAGCATTTAGAGACTCTTTAGAAGGCTTTTAATCGTTTTAAAATTCAATGACCCGACAGTTCTTCAACACAAGAACAATCCTCATTAAATATCACGCTCGATCTCATTTGGTTTTCGTATTCGATTCTTATAAGATTAGATGTCCTGATGATATTCCCTCTTTCTACAATTAAAGAGAGAGATTAATTGGTCTAAGTATTACCATAGACTATGGATAGATAACGCAAAGACTAAAAAAAGGAAGATCGCTAACATTCATCATTGATTAGGCAAAACCTTTGGCTCATCATAGAGTAGAGCATGTAGCAGTAACAGATGATTACTTTAAATATTAATAATGAAATATATATTCATGAATAATTAGTTAGAAATGATTTACTGAATTAATAAATTTATTGATTACTTCTCATTTGCAGTTTAAAAGTAACGGAGCATCACTCTCCATCCCACTCTTGTTTATGGAGCAAAGGGAATATTTCGACCTTATTCCCAGTTTACTCTTCTACCATAATTCTTCTTCAGCACATTAAACAGTCACCATTTTTCTATTAAACCTTACACAGCGAAGTGACACATGGTTTTTACATTAACTTGCTTTTTAATATACCGTTATAATTTCGTACATCAGCGGTAACGATCCTTCACAAATCCGCATCCATTCCCGCTCAACAGCATATTACTATAGGTTTCAATCGACCCATCCTTAAGAAAATCATTGCCCTCGTAATGCAAATTTTATCCATATAACAATTCGAAGAGGGGGTCCAAAATTCGGTTTAGGTTGAGTCAGCGCTCGTAACCCTCGAAAGAGTGATTGGTAGCAGCGACTCATGCCAGAAAAACAAACCCGCATCATTATTTAATCGACCTTTTTATCCCCCTTTCTTTTCCCTTTCCTCTCTAGAAGAATAACGACACTGGAATCATTCAATGAAAAAATTGCACGCAAAAATCTCTCATGGTGGCAGGAGCGCATATTTCGCCTCGTCCCCAATCAAAAGGGGCGAAGCCGCGGCTCGTTTTGCCCGCGTATCCCAGTGGCCTCTGCGGTGCTGCATCCTGCCAACTCCCCCCTTCTGCATCTCCCCCCCTCTGGATCTGGTCCTTCCCCCGCTTATTCCCCAATCTCGCGCCACGGAGGAATGAGTAGGAGTAAGTAGCTGCCTCCGAGACGCTCCCCAACCACCCACCGAGCCTTCTGCCCCCCGGAGGCGGCGTTCTGGAGGCCTCACAGAGAGATTAGAGTGCCTTTATAAGGATGGTTATTTTTTCTGACGGATGACTCGTTGGATAGAAAAAAGACAAAGGGATTGGATGTGAGAAGCTCGGGAACGTGCAGAGAGGGTGAATCTCTGAGGACGTGAAAGTCCAAGGAGGAAAAAATCGAGGAATCGTGGATGTTGTCAAGTGGGGCAGGACAATGGAGAAACAGAACGGGTAGGTTCTTATGATTTGGTCTACTAGATGACCCTCGAAAGGTGGAGGGTTGCAGTCCTGCTCTCTCGATTGCTGATATAACAGCGCAAGATATTTCACGCTCAGTTTTTATCGGAACTTCATCCCGTAAAATTAATCAAATTATATCAATAATCCGATTCTCCTTCACGTAAAGGACTTTCATATTTTTATCGGCAATTATTGCTCTAATTTGTTAAACTAACTGAAAGATAAGTAAGAAATGAGAAACTTAAAAATGATGGGAGCAAAAGTTCATAAGAAATTTTATAATGTGGATAATACTCGTTTTGCCTATTTATTCAATACACAACCGATAAAATTCGAAATACATATGACAAGGCCAGAACATTTAGGTGTAATCATGTAACATTTCTGCAATTCTACCTCTGTTTTGGAGCAACGTGAAATTAAATCAGTGTCATCGAATGATTATCATTGCCATCGATTATCGATAGCTATTCATGAACTTGAATGAATATAGGTGAGTTTTATATTTGATTGGTTCTAGACAGAGGAGGAAGCATAAACCGCCCACTTCAGACAAGAAGAGAGCGAATCTAGCTTCGATTGAGTCAAGTGAATGTTCTCAGCCGCAGATGGGCACAACTGCCACGCCCACATTTCTCCATTACTTCATCTTTCGGACTCCTCTGAGTGCCTCCCAATCTTTTTTCCTCCGCGACACACTTCTCCACAAGAGAAAACTCTGGCGCACACTAAGCCATGCATCTCACAATTGCCAGTCTGAATTCATACCGATAAAGAAAAAAAATACATTTACATAGAACATATTCAAAACTTTGAACGTGAACTTCTTTAGACCAGGGGTTTCCAAACTACGGCTCTCGGAATTTAGCCTGGGATGATATTGGATTTTATAATCAGGATCCCCTTATGGTGAGACGTTTAATATTATAACCTAGTATCATTCCAGCATGACTATTGTATTATATATATTCTTACATGTATAACCTACTTAAATTAATCATTTTCAGACACGATGCATAATATATTCGAAGAAATAAAATGATCCGGTATTACTAGCTCTTTCTGTGACCTTACGCCTCTGAAAAGGTTTGAGAACCCTTTCTTGAAATGATAAAGCTTATAGCATGATAAAGCACAAATTTTATTTATGATTTAGTTTTGGGCATTAAATACAATACAATGAAAATGTATTAATTGGGCTGAATTGGTACTAGGAAATCCCGTCTTCTATTTAAACCTCGTCAATATACTTTAAAGTAAAAATAAACATAAAAACAATATATAACAGCTATGCCTTCAGATTTTCATCAATTAATATGGAAAAAGAAAGAAAAAATGTATCTGTAAAAATAGATCTGTGGAGAAAATAAAAAAAACTATGTAAATTTTAAATGGCAAAATAAAATCTATCTTGCCAATATATGTCAGTGTAAGACAGGTCACTGATTGGAAAGCAACTCTTCTCACTGAAAATTCGACTTGTAAAAGGAGATACGGAATGGTGCAAAATGTAAAGAAAACCAGTACTGGGCGGATTGAAAAATCTCTTCTTTTTTGTGCTCACGAGCAAACGTTCGTCTCCGCCAATTCGCCGCGCACACCCACTCGCAACGAGAGCGGGAAGAGGGCGTGCATTATCTCGCCCCATTTAACCGACACGCTCACACTTCTCCCCATTCGACCGCCCCTTCTCTCGCGTTAAGTCGGCGGTAAAAGAAGAAGCGAAAGGGCATCCGTATCACGATGGATGGCCGTCACTTGCATGATTCCCTTAATAAACACTCTTCCCGACACTTCCTCCTAACCTTTTGTGCGCCTCCCGACGGACCTCTATTTTTTCAATCAATCCTTTCTCCGCGCGCCAACTCATCGAATTCCTATCGCTTTTTCCTCTCCTACCAATCTCTCCCCGAGAGTTGTTCAGCGATTTCGACCGCTGTCCATTCACTCTCTCTAAGCGGCCTCTGTTACCACTTTAGGGAACACGTCCCTTCAGAAGAGGCGTGATACGATGCAATCTTCGCATATGCAGCAGTTTGGAACCACACGGTTCGCCCATTTGGCATTCATTCCTTTTAGGCATGTTGCGAAACTGTCTCCGAGGGAGGGACGATGGAATGCAAGCAAACACGGCGAAATAAGCCGTCATGGTCAAGGCTAAGGAAGCCACGATGGCGATTCTCCTGCCAAGACGAGATAATGGAATGTTTATCTCTCGTAAGAAATCTTACGTTCTGATGTTGTTTATTTCTATCACTTCGCATGCGATTACTAACTCAGCTCATTTACCCAAGGAAGCAGCGTCGGGTGCATACATTCAAGGATGTGATTCGTCGAGTTTACAAACAAGTTTTTCAAGGATCTCCTTCTGCTCTGAAGCGAAAGGTATTAATTTCAATCGTTGAGATAATAGTTTAAGTGGCATGGGTACTTCTTCAAGAGTTTAGATAAATTGTAGCAATATATTAAGACAGGATAAACTAATGTATCACTCCATTCTATACCCTACTCAAGGAATGGCTGATTTCGAATAAACGAAAACCTCTTATTAAGATAGTTAAATGTTGATATGAATTACTTTGCTGCCACTGATTAACAGATATTGAAAACCCTAGGAATTTTTCCAGAATTAAGAGAGAGGAGTTATAAAGAAGTGTTGCAAATTAGGGATTACATTTCCTTAATCGCAGCCACTTCTTCGTATTTTTCTTGATTTATTTTAGACTTATTGTTAGATATTTAACTAAGGAAATGAGACAGGTTGAAAACTGATAGTTGACATTTCTTAGAAGCTTGAAACTTAAACAACCAATACTCCCTCGGTCTGCTCTGCCTAGTTTTCATAAGCTCTCAGAAAACCTTAAAACTTTTACATTCATGAATGACCTCATTTTAGTTAGAGATGAATTATATCACTCGATCCATGAGCTGGTGCTCACAAAAGAAATAGGAGTCAAATTAATATTCTAAAGCACTGACTAACGGCAAAAAACTCGAGCATTCCTTACTATTGGAATAACAATATATCAAGGAATAGAAAGAACGATTATTCAAGTCTATTTTTCGGTGAAAAATATATTCAAAATTTTACTCTCGTAATGTTATCACAAATAGCGGAGGAAGACGGTGGTCGAATAAAATTTTTCGTTTCGACAACACGCATCGCATTCAGTCCGGATCTGTAATGGAAGAAAAGAACGCATATCCCGAAGTCGAAAACGGATTGCTTTTTCGCTGGTCGAGGAAGAGCCGATTGAGAGGAAACTGCATCAGAGAATTGGATTTAATCGCACTTGATTCGCAAATTGCGTACTCGCAAAGAGGGAACGAAGGAGATGCTTGGGCTTTAATAAACTAAATGCCATTCCGACCTTCAAAGTTCTTGAGAAAAATTGATCGTGAAAAGGAGAAGCCTTCTTTAATCACAGAATTCTGCCTCATATCTTATTCTTCTTACCTCATTTAACACAATTTAATGAGGAAATAAAATGATTTATCATGTGAAACATTGATAAAAAGAAGAGATTTGAATTTCCTCTAGGCACCAGTACATCTACGGTGGATTGTTAATTAGACATTCAAGATGAAGAGATTCTTTTCTTTACAAATTATTCGTATTCATCCAATCTAATATGTAATATTACTCTATTGAATACAAAATATGAAGCATCAAAAATTCTCTCCAACACTTAATAACATTCTTCTATTATAATTATAATCATAATACAGTCAATATTTATTCTCATTATTTTGAAACATTAATGAACGATTTACGTTGAGCAGAGGAATCAATCTGTGATTCCATTTCCTCCCAAGAAGATTTTTTACATTTTATTGAATGAATTGAAAAAAACAACACAAGACTTTCTCCATATTTATTGAAAAAAGAAGCCTATACAGGTAATATATAAATAACTCCAAAACGATAAGTGTTAAAGGAAAATGTTTCATACAACATTTGTAGTAAAATACATTATCTATAACTTTGGTACATAATTGTATATACGTACATTGCATTCTGACAGAGATATGTATGACAAACTTCCATTTCTGGATAAACAACAACTTTCGGTTAACCGTTATTCAAGTATAACTCCTACACAATCAGTGGTACGAAAATATTTTTCATACAAAAGTTGTAGTAAAGTACATTATCTATAACTTTTTTACGTAATTGTATATACCTAAATTGCATTCTGACAGAGATATTAAAGAAACAAACTTTTGTTCCGGTTAAACCGGAACTTCCGGTTAAGCGATACTCATCAAAAACTAATCAACTTTTGGTATTATTAAGAAAATACTAAATATGAAGTTTGGAAATGTTCGGATAATTACTTTTTAAGATAGAGAGCACACAAACTCTTTTACCACAGACAGACACACAGACTCACAGACAGACATGTTCGGGAAAATAGCGAAAACGAGCTCTATGGGCCCCAAAACATGTATTTCCGTCGAAATCCGGAGGTCGAATTTTTTTGCGAATACAATACTATGTATAGGGAGAAAGTAAAAATATCTTTACAACAAAGCATACGCAAGGACGCATAGTTACACATAGTATGGCGATGCACGATTTTAACCATTTCTTAAATTTTGGATACTGAACTGAACTGACGTATCATTTCTTTATCTTATTTTCAGAGTAATTGTAATTGTGGCTTATAAGCCTTCTTTTAGGATTACGCAAACACATTCTCAAGAACCAAACTCGTGATAGCCTTGACGATAAATTTATGGAAATTTACTGAAAAGGTGTCTTCTTTCTTTATAATCAAGAAATCGTATTCGTACTGAAATGGTAAAATGCTGCATTTATTGCCAGGGAAAATGCTTTAGCTGAACTACCCAAGAGCAAAAATGTTACCTTAAGAATGAGTTAAATATCCACCAGGCAATTATAAATTACTGATAATGATAATGGTTATCACCATGTGAAGAGTGTTTTAAAATTTCTCTCATCCTTGAAATATTCTTTATGGTAAATTCTTTTCGGCTCCCGAACTTTCTTTCACGAGGTATTGTGATGAGCCCTTTAAATTTTAATTGACAGGATAGTTAAAATCATATACCTGAGCATTGGAAGAGGAAATTCTCTTGCTAAATTGCTTTAGAGAAGTCTCAGATTTCCCAGGATCACAGACTTGATTAAGAAATAAAGATGAAAGTTTGAAGTTAATAGCAAATCAACTCTAATTTTCAATTCCCTTACTTGCGTTCTTTCGCCCTAGAAAAAGAAAGACGTTCTCAGATGAATATATATATATAGAATGAGATCAACCGCAGAATGCATTTCACCAGCCATGGACTGTAATTGAATAGACATATTCACGTTCTTAAAGAATTGCAAAGGGCGTTGAAAAATATCCAGAGATGTGACATAATAGATAAAAAACGCCCCATAAAAATAGAATAACCTCGATGCCAAATAACGTCAACATCTCAGGGCAGGATGTCATCTCCTCCGACCCGTGTATCTCATCGCCTTCTCTGTCAGTTCTCTCTCCAACGGATGCAGTTTCACTGAAACCGTCATTCCACCGCGTACCTTTTTCCACACCATTTGTACAGATGGCCGTCGTTGGGGACGAGCGACAGGAAGAAACATCGATTCGATTAAAATCGCGCGACCGAACACAGCAGTCCCTAACCTCACCACGTCCAGCATCCGTAATTCCTTTTATTTACAGCCACGTCGGCGCGGCGAGAAAACGCTAATTCCCAGCCATTTGAGACAACAATAAAAACGTCCGAGGCAACAAAAGACCCTTGGGGGTCGGGATAGGGTGAGACGCAACAATCACCGACTGGGATTCTGCCCTAATCCCATCCGATGGGCTCTCGAGCCTCCATCAAAAGCTCCGCTCCTTCCAGATGAGATAGAGGGTCGCCCTAGGGGAAGTATCATCGAGAGAAGAAGTCGCCTCTTTCCGTTCCATCGGTGGACATTTCCTCTGTGGCACCAAAGAGGGCATCGCACCACCGCTCCGCCGACCTAATCTGTGATTGTGGCCTAAGGGCGCGGTCAATCGCGCCGCTTTTATCTCTGCGGGGCGTTCGGTGTCCATGGCATCTCCTTACGCCTTCATCTCTCCACGTCTTCCTTTCTCTTCCTTCCATCTATCTCTCGTATAGTATTCGGAATGAAAACACTTTTCACAATTTCCTTCTATGCATAACATCTTCCTGTTTATATAAACGACCTTTATTTACTCGAGATATTTTATTATCAAATATCCTAAATACTAAATAATAAATTTAATATCTCATAGTTTTTAATTAGTGTATCAAATGCTAATTCTTACTAAATTTTCCTCGGAATTTTACGAAAAATATGAATCCAATTTCTAATGAATCTATTTTTCAATTGGCGAATTGAAATCTTTTCGAAGTTACGACTCCACAGATGTTTCTTCTTTGGTGTATTACTTTCTGTTCCGTTCTCTTGGTCTATGACAATATAAAAATATTTTTGGGCTTCATCGCTTCCCTTCTCAGCTCGAAAGAAAAGTTAATTTTTGACTTAATCCTTTTGATATTTTGAGTATGTTAAATTTTGTATTTACAACCAAATAAAGAGAAGGGTATGCGATGATGAGGAAGACAGATTGCAGAAAGTTTTTACAAGAAAGTGAAGAGGACTGCGAAAGAAAGTGAAGAAAACGAGTTGGTAAAATAGAAAGGGAAACCAAAAAAGGGTTACCCGACATCAAAAACGAAGTTTTGTTCCATGGCTAAAGTCCTGTTATTCCTGTCCTGTATTTGTCCTGCTTAGGAGGATAAAAGCCAACCAAGCTCAAGGCAGAATTCTGATTAATTTGGCAGAAGAGTCATTCCATCCTGATAATATCCTCAGATAGGATAAACTTTAAACTCATCACTTATGAACAAATTTTGGGTCTCCTCATTCGTTCGGATTGTCGCTATTTCAGCAGTCCTCTTACGCAGATTTAGGCTACTCGTAAAATAGTATTCCTTTAGATGTGATCATAATAAGTAATATTTAACGTCATTAATTACAGTAGTAACTCAAAAGACCTAAAAATGATAATCATGGACAGAGCATATTTCGTAGCTTAATTTTTACGTAGTTATTTTGTTTTCATTATTCATATTATAACCACTTATTATAGGTATTCCAATAGAGACCTGTCATGGAATTTAACATTAAAAATCAGTGTTTCGTTTAATTTTCATGATAAAACACTATACATATATATATCAACCAATATCTATCTTCAATGTGATACTTAATTTTAAATAATGCTCGTTTGAATTTTTTATGCTGCGCATACATTACTCTTATCTCAACTTCATTTTTCTCGCATATCTTTAAAATCCTTAAAATACATATTTAAACTACAACACATTTTATGATGCATATTATTACATTACATTCCAAATTTTTCCAGCATTAATAATATATTATTAACTTTATTCTCTACCTGTCTGTATCTTCCTCTCATTCCCAGAAGGGTAAACGAACCAATCCAGCTACCCTCTGCTTGCTTATCACTCTTCTGACCGTTCATGACCAAATTAATCTCTCCTCCTTCAACCCATCTTATCTCTTCTGCCTCTATCTAACCCCTTCTCTTATCTCTCCTACTCCTTTGATTACTCCTTTTGCTTGGCGAATGCGTTTTCTCAACCGCAATCTGTCTTTGTCATATTTCACGCTCCTTTGCATTGCCTTGATCCGATTTGTGCCGCCCTCCTTAGACTGATCTCAATTTACTTCTTTTACCCGTGTCTTAAGAGTGTCCGACTTTGGGTGCGCTCCTTAGGGTTAAGAAAGGGGTCAGAAGAAATGTTCAGCCCCAAGTTCGCCGTGTGGTAGAGAAATTTCATCGCGGCTAGCGGTCGTTGTGGCTTCGGCGTAGGGTTGCACAATGCGAAGCGTTCGCTCATGTTTTATTTTTTAATGAGCTGCACCCTTCGAAAGAAATTCAGCTTCTTTTGCCAACAGTTGAAAGTTTTCGGGAATCCATTAACAGCAGAGAGACTTCTCCAACTTTTCTCCAAGCTTTTTAAGTGCCACCGAGTTTGGAAAAGCTACTAAAGTTTGCTCTTAGTTTTTCTGGGAAATGTGCAGATTATTAAGTGAAATATAAGCGAAGCGTGCCGAAGACAGCTCTAGGCGTGTATGAGAAATTTCTTGCTCTGTGAATGTGTGTTAGTGGTGGTTGGATAGGAAATTTATATACAAGCGCACAAGAATGATTTTTTTGTCTACAGAGGGTAATTATGTACATTTTATTGCTAATCCGTCAATTAATTCATCTGGTTTATAAATTATAGCAATAATAAGGTATGGGAAATCAAAAAAAGAGTTAACAACTTTCATTGATGAGGATTAACGGAGTTTTCTTTGAAGAGGAGCTCCCAATAACACAATTTAATCTTCTTCCATCGCTCTTAATTTGCCCGGCACGATTTGACTCGTGGCCCCAAACGTGGCTGAAATCACGTAATTTTTTACGCAATATATATCACGAAACAACCATTAACACAGAAGCATACTGCACAACACATTAGCTCAATTAATTGCTAGTAAATCTTCGCCATACAGTTATTTCATTAGCCCCGTAAAGCCTGCTATCTCGTTTCGTGCTTCAGTCCATAAATCAATCATTTGGGCTCTTTTATGGTCATCTTTCATTGGATGAAGAGAGGCCGATCTAAGAATGGTATTCGAAACGAGATAATACGTTTTATGCGTGTCCAATGATTCATGCTTCCATTTTTCCATAATGAAAACTCCTGCTGAAATTGATGGGACCAATCCATTGCGGACTTTCATCGAATAGTTTTTCTCCCTCGGTTACCTCTCCACCAGATCATATTCTCCTTTCCTTCTTTCTTGACAAATCATTCCATTTTCAATGTCCGAGGCGAAAGGGAATCCAGCATTCCTTTCTGCCACTGGATATTCTTCACATTTTGCACTTGGATAGAATAATTCTTCTCCACTCACTTCAAACATCAGCGACGGTTGACGTTTCTGTCAAATATAAAAATTGTGCTTTCTTCGAAGAAAACGTGAAAATCAGATTTAAACAATATTTTCTCAAAGATGTTACCAAAAGGAGAACGCTATACACTTAAAAATCCCTCTTTTATTTGTCTTTCATTTGACTTGTTAGCTGAAACGCTATGAAATATAATTCTAGACATTTTAATGCTAATTCAATTAATATGAATTGCATATTTTGCTAATAATTTTCCTAATTTAGTTCAATGCATGATTTTGGTGTATATTTATCACTTGTTAATACTATAATGGTGCTAATTAATGCTTTACCTGACAATTGAAGGAAAATCTAGCTGTCTAATCTAAGTATCTCATATTTACAACTGTGGTATTACATTGCGTTTCTTTAAATTTGCATGGAATCATGTGAAAAATAATTTCACTGATATTCTAAAATCGATAAATCATATTATGAAGTTATAAACTTCCACTAAAATCGATTTTCTTTTCGTGAGATTTTCATTTAACTTCTTAACAATATGACTATTAATACTACAACTATTGTTAATACATCTTATCGTAAACCACAAAGAGAGTTGGTTCTATTGATAGCCACTTAAATAAGTGCAGTGCAATAAGTTCAGCTTAAATCCGAACTCAAATTTAAATTAATCATACCCGCTGAGATAACGATTATCACAATTTAATTCAAATAAAATGTTTTAAATCCTATAAGATATGTTAGCAATCCAATCCTTCTGCAAAGAATTCGTTTATATATTCATTCTAGCTTATATCTTCCTTCCGTTACCCTCATCCCAATTCCCTCCACTCCAACTCATTTTTCGTCTCCTTTCACTTCTGCTTAGCATCCAAACCCTCGGATGTCAGTCAATCTTATACGCTCCACTTCTCCCGGAATTCCTCAATCAGAGGCATCTCTATGAGGAGCGCAGGAGAGATAAGCCGATGTAGGACAGTATGGGAGTGACACGAGAGATGGGTGGCCCACGAGTTAGCCTCGCTCAAGGGTGGCTATCACAAAAAATGCGTCCATCCTGAACTGGATGACTTGTGCCGTGGAGAGCGTATTTTTTCTACTACGCCGCACCAAGTGTGTGCCCTATTTAAAAATCCGGCGATAAGAACTGTTATTTTATCCTCCGGGCAGTTAATTATTTTATGCACCATAATTGCTCCTCGACTCCGCACGAAATTTGAACTCCACTTCCGGCCTCGAGATAGCCATAAGGGATACACTTTATTTTCCGAGAGCTACATGTTTGTTTTTAATAACCTTCAAAGATATCTGAAAGACCGTTTGTTTCGAATAAATTTCTACGAACTCGCGACGCCGAGTTTGAAGGGTTAATTTATCCGCCTTTTAGAAGAGGGGATGAAAAGCTTTCGTTTCCGCGGATTCCTGTGTTTGCTTAACGAGATTGCAGGATTGTTTCCCTCCCCCAAGTCGAGATGGCGCTCGTACCAATTTAATTACCGTTGGGTTCGTTACTTTTCGATCCTGTTTCTCGTTTTAACTGCTGCCCTCGGTCTCATTAACGGGGATGCTGAAAAATACGAAAATTGTGCCCTTTCTCTTATTTTTGAGGTGCCAATCCTCGTGAGCCCTAAACTAAAGTCGGTTGGAGCCAATGGACCGGTTTTGATCAAATCCTGCGATAGTGTCCTCCGAATTGATAAATCTAACCTGTCAAAGGTAATTTTAATTTAAAGTAAGAGACAACAAATAGAAATTTTTAAGAGATATTGATTACGTTAATACATCACTATTTAGATAATAAAAGTTAACATTTTACGAAGTAATTATCAATTTCGGATTGCTATATTTAGAATTACAATTTTTGAGGGAAAGTTAGTTCAGTAAAGAAATAGAGGATACTTTAGAAATAGCCATATAAAAGAAACTTATTAAAGATTATAAATACTACAGCTCCAGCATGCATGTAATATTGTAGATGCATACCTATGAACGTTCTCGCGTCTTAGTTAGGTTATACAAATTTTTGAGCAATAATCCTGACTTCCAAGAAGTATTATTATTATTATTAGGGTCTTTATTAGGCGAGATTGAGACTAAAAAGTCTCCTCTTCCATCTAACCTGTAGTTAAGCTGTTACATTATTATAAGTATATTACATGTATCAATGAAACTTACCACTATGTGCACGCAATTGCTCATTTGTAAACCTTCTAAATCAGCCTCACTTCTCTCGCTGCAAATACTTAATTGTTTGGTAAATCATTCTTCATGAGGTTATATAAATATTGGCTGTGGTTCGGAACTATACTGGATGATTGGTAACTTGTTTAGTAAAGATTGATTGATTACGTTTGATTAAGAAAAGCGATAATAGTTTGATTAAGATAAGCGATTCTAATTTCCTTCTTCTGTTAAATCTATCTCGTCTTTCAAAGCTTTCATAAATAATGGGACATCATCAGCAGTCATTATTTTTCTTTCGTCATTTCTTAAGAATACAAAATGAGTCTGAAATCTCTCACATTATGTTCATTTAAAACTTACCCTAAGAGCTATGAAACAATTTGAGGACCTCAACAGTAATACGGACGAGATCGCTAATTCTGGCGTTCCAATAAGTATGAATAAAATTTCCATAATGGTTTTGAAAATATCTCGATAGAACTTCGCACTCTACCCATAGCTTTCATTATTGCATGAATAAGTATTTAATCTGTCTGTCTGTAAAGTATTCCGCCAGAAGGTGGGTTGGTGCCTCATTCCCTCAGGTATAAGCTACTAAGAGCGTGCAGAGAAGAATGAAGATTACTAGGCAGGATGAGGAGTGAAGCAGTTTGGTCTTGCTTTCCTCACTGGGCCAGAATGCTATAAACGGAACATGACCCTGCAAGTGAGCATAATGTCGCTAGGAATTTTATTTAATCGTAAATAAAACGAGCGAGAGGTTAACAAATTATTTAAGGGACGCAGAAACTTACTTTAGGTTTAGATGAAGAAATCATAGCAGCAGAAAATCATTCTCACATCTTGAATACAACCTCATAAGCCTCTTTAAATAAATATGCAAAATTTAACATGATAAAATGAGTTTATCGTGAATTTATCGATTAATCCCTCGAATACGAAATGAGCTCCATTGTAGACTATAAATTAGTTTAATTTAAATTCTTATTTCTTTCATATTCTGACACAAGTGATCGTCCAATCAAAGCCGAAGAGATTGGTTGTTGGAATAATTAAAGAGACTCCCACAAATGAAAACTCAAATATTCCTCCATCGAGAGGAGATTTTAAGACAGAAGAGGAAAAAGACGGAGGCTCCAAAAATATTCGAAATTTTTTAGAAGAAACCCGTAACAGCGTTCGGAGAGAAAATTCTCCGATTATTTTTTCTGCGATATCTTTTATCCTGCAGACAACAGAAGCAAAATTATTTCCATAAATATGCGAAAATATAAAATTGTGTGGAACGAGAAATTTAATACCTACGGTTCTTTGTCATTTTCAATATTTATTTTTAACTTGAAGGACGATAATACGAATAATTTTGGCGCAAAAAAACAACTCCCTGAATCTTCGTTTCTTCTGGTCCTTGATGCTTTATCTTCAGTTCTCAAAAATATTCTCTCAGTCTGTGACTCGCTAAGTGCTACTAGGAACTTCGCCCTAAATTTCAATATTTCGTTCTCGTCGCGAATAATCCGAAAGGCGGTGAATCAACCCGTCTCCCTCGCGCCAATGATCCTAATTAATCTTATTAACGGCGGCAGAGCGCATGCGCGTCCTAGTGCCGTCGCACTCATAAGGGCACGTCAGCGCCGTGACTGCATCTTCTCAGAAATAAACCCTTTCTCTCGTCCTCTTAAGAATTTTGGACACCGCTGAATTTCTCGGAACCAAGGAGTTCTTCCATTTAAATCGGCAGAATCTTTCATTGTCTGGCCAAGTCATCGAATTTCTTCCCAAAACATGAGTAATAATTCCAAAGAACGATTAGGACCTGTGTGTTTTACAAAACTTAAGCGCTTGTCGAGTGAATAGTATGTGAATGTAACAAACATTGAACTTAATATTGGTAATGGAACATATATTCTATTCCAATTTGGAAATGAAATAAATATTACAAACTTTGTTAAATCTTCCATGAAAGAAAGAAACTGTAGCTGTCACATGGATGAACTGTTACCTAACGATTACTCAGTGTTTGTACAGTAATTGCGATCGAAGATATATAATGCAGTGTATTATTAATGCATACTTGGAACATAGCTTACATGGTGCTGTGATCACATTCAATGTACCGTACCAGAATTTTATTGAAAAATTTCACGTCGAGAGTTTTAAATTACATCGATCAAAACTGTCAGTTAAGGGACAAGGCAGAACTGGCTCGTAATTCAGTAAATACGAGCAGTGCCTCTTTGTTAACATATAAAAGAGATATGAAATTGTAATCGGTGAACTAAGAGAGCCATCCGGCCTCGGTAACAACTTACGATAAATCGATATAATAGCTTAAATGCTCTTTAAGTGACATTGAATATTCGAGTAAACATCGGTTTTCGATCTATTATGAATAATGGTTCAATTTATTTAGTCGATGAATAATCGATATCGTCGATATGATGTAGTGTTAACTGACATAAAATCACACGCTGTGTACAATCGAACTCCGTTACGTATAGCAGCAAATACATTCATTGCACAACTCGTATCTGATTTTTTTGTTTCTATAGTGACTCCAATTCCGTATTAAACATCTTGAATAAAATCTCCAAATTTGCTCGTAAAATTAAATAATAGTTTTCATGGTTCTTCATTGCACTTAAGATATCCGTTTTCTGTTACGTGTGAAAGGCATCTCCTAGAGGCACAGATAGAAATTCTCTAATACTAATGGGTTTAAGAGTCATGGATACTAGAACTATGAAAATAGTAAAAGCACAAGCCGAGTAATCGATGACATGGTGTTGAAATCGCTAATCATAGATAGCAATGCAAGAATACGCTTGAGAATAATTTGCACATAATAGAGATTCCAATGCAAGACAATATCGCCATTTGCAAGATATCTAAAAGGCTAACAAACTCGGTTGTGTAGGAACATTTCAAAGCTAAAAAAATCCATTCTTTCCTCAAGAAGAAATAGTTTGCCTCCTTTTCCTATTTTAGTAGATACTGTAAAAGGAGTCATTTGATTATTTGTGTGCATAACTCGAATTCCACACTCTGCATAAAATCCTAATATTTTCGTCATCAAATAAAAATCCACATAAAACTCCATGGAATCGTGATGTGCTTATTTGAGCGATAGAAAAGGGACGTCCTGTCGAACGCAAGCAGATTCTTGGAACATCCATCGCCGCTTAACTCATTTCTGCTAATGAGTCCAATATTTCTCATTTCATTTTCTCTTAGCATCCTTCTGGGAGGTTATTAATAAATGTCTTCCGTTGCTCTCGCATTTCAATTAAAACCATCAGAGTAATTCTTTCCATTTTGGAGAGCATTCAGCCCAGCCCACGTCCGAAACCTCTCGGGCCACGCCCTTTTAATCCCTAAAGTAAAAGCGATGTCATTGGTGTCCAAACGAAGATTAACAGACGCTATTACTTCCGAAGTAATTTTGCCCTTTCTTTGGCAAGGAGAGTAGTGGTGTAGTCTTTCTTCCTTCCGTTCCCTCAAATAGATTTGCGGAGTGGATAAGGGTTTGCGAAATTGAGTAATATTTCCGGAAACACGGGTTAAATTCCTCAGGGTCAGACGTCGGGCGACGTCGGAGGACGCGTCTACGGCGCCGTCGACCCAAAGGCGTCTGCTGGGCCACGAGGCGAACGGTAGACGTTCCCAAAAACCACAAGAATGGGAGAAATGGGCAAATTCCGAAGTGACCGTCATCTGAGAGTTGGCGCCACCCACCACTCCCCCCGACTCAGGTGCGAAGAGCCTCCCAATTTTCTACGCTCCTGCCACCGTTATTGAAACTTTCCCTCGGGCGACGAAGATGCCCGTGCGTGAACCCTATGGAGTTTCTTTCTCACCGATGTTTGTTTTCGGTGTCCCTTTTGAGACCCAACATCCGGTAAGGTGGTCTATCGGAGTATTCTTTTGTGTTCGAGGCGATATTTGAAGAATGGAGGGGATGGGCCGAATGCACAGAGAAATCGATGGTAGCCACCAAAAAAGAAAGCAGTTCCCATCCTGCGTGGTGACGAGTTATTGATTTTATCCCATTTACTTATTTTATATCTTGCTACGGATTTGAAAACTGTCACTGAGTTTAAAGCGAGATAGCTGCTTCGGGGCCTTGAATAATGAATGGTACTCAATCTATAACTCGGCATTTTTTCGATTTCAACAGCTTTTGTGGGCACGCCTTCAATTTCACAATGCATTTCGCTATACGGTAGTATTAAAAGAAAAACCAAGATGTGTCCCAAAATGTGTGAAATCCATTTCTGTTACTCCTTGAACAAATATTAGTCAAAATAAGAAACGGAAGCTCTTAGAGAGAAGACAAATTCATTCATTCAAGAAATATTAGAGTTAGAAGTTACAACACAATAAATTTTTACGTTCATACCTTTATCTCATTGGTATAATTTAGCTTAATTTAACCTGATACAAAGAACTGTAAAGGTTGCTCGAGGAGGAATAACTTACTGCAATGCAACGGTAATTATCTACCACTGCTATAGTTACGGCGATAGGGAATCACAACGTGCAAAAATCAACATTTTTACGTAACAATTCAGAACAATCAAATACCTAGAAATAATTCTTCTATGGCTTATAGAGGAATTAAATACAGATATGTTTTATTTGAATGATGAATATCTTACAAAATAAAAATAGTCTGGTTATTAAGGACTCAGCACTTTATTGGTAGTGAAGTGCTGATTTTATATGCGATCAAACATTAATTGTAATGATTCCTACATAAAAACCGCGAAAATAACGGAATTTTTCGGTATTGAGAACAGAGGGAGAAGGAGAAAGGAATGTGTGGAAGATCGAACGCTAAATAAACATAAACAGCCAATATAAATATAGTCTAGTCACGTAGATGTGCGATGCGTAAGCCGAATACTTTTGGGAGAAGATGTTTCCAATCTGTTTATCGCATTTACAAGAGTAAATACATTCTTGGAGTTCCAAAGAAAAATCAAGGAACGTAGCGTCCGACCTTGCGTGCGTTCCAACTAATACATTTCTCATTTCACACTCTCATTTCACCGAAGTATTTCAACATCAATTAGCATTCCTGATTGCTCTTACTAATCTCACATACCAACAGCTTTCAAATTAAGATTTATCCACCTTGAGCAGGTAAGGCGATGGAAATAATTTTAATTGAAAATGTTTATTCCGCACCGTGTAGGTGATAAAGTGAATCTGTATCTGAACTCAGCTTTTTGGAAGATAATCTTATTAACGATTATATGTTTCGCTCGAAACTTTGGGTCATTAAGCCCATTCTCAGCAGTCAATTGCGGTTCACCCAAATGCAGCACGCCGTATGCTTAAAGCCAGCCATTGCACTTTTTGCAGCGGTATCTTAGCCGATTCTACCAATTTTATAATTACGAAATCAACCATCATACTTAGCTAGTCTTCGTTCATTATAGTCCTTTCATCATTTAAATTACCTTATATCCTCAAGGTTTATACAAGGCAATGTAAATGATTTTATAAAGTTGTTTATTCCTCATCGTGAAGGCAGAAGCTGATCATCAATGAAATACTTTATTTTTTCGTGAATTTTCTATTGACACTGTATTATCTCGATGTCATCACCCATCATAAACTGAAGCATATAGTAGTTACGATAGCCTTGATAGCCCATGAACTTTTTACGACACATCCCAGATGTGATATTTACATGTTAGATGCGATCCAAAGAAATAAAAAGAGACAAATAATACCGACAGGATCTTTCAGAAGAAAACACTCATCACATTACAATGAGATTAAAATTCTAATCAACGATAAATCGAATCGGAGGAACACCAATGTAGACAGATGGAAGGCGTGGACGGGGGATGATGTACGATACTATCCGAGGAGACAAAGGAAAGCAACGCAGACAATTTCTTTCGTCGCCTCACAATTGATTATCAGCGAGGAAGGATCTTCGGGTTAATGGGAGGAGTGACGTTAAATGGGCGCGTGGGTGGTTGCGATGGAAAAGCGATTCATGCGATGATTTACAGCCATTTTATCGTCGTCACCAACCGAGCGTAAACCCCGTCGAAATAGAATTCCTTTTTTAGTCGCTCAGGATGTCTCTCAGGTGCGCTGCACAGTCGAACGATTCCTTCGCTCTGCCGTGAATGATGTGCCCTTTCTTCCTTCGCTTTTTTTGGCCAAGAAATCTCTTTCCTTCCGTCTGTTTGTCTATCTGGAGTGCTGATAAAATTACTGATTCCGCAATTGGATCATTTCTCAATGATATGAACTTTCATCGAAAAATTTTATATTTTAAACCCGACGATGATTTATGTGAAATGTGTCCAAATAAATTTACATTGAATTCAGGTTATGTGTTTTTGTTTCTGCGATGTTAAGGATACTAAAAAATTTCCTTGGCTAATTTTGCTTATTTAAGTACTTATCAACGCGGAATTAAGTTTTGATAAACTGCCTTTTTTCTCCTTAATTCGGTATTTCCCGACCTCTTACCTCCGCGTCCCATCTATGACCTAACTCATGCAGAACACTGATCCATAAGCCAGCTTCAGAAACACATTAAATCGATAAATAAGAGAAGATTACGGGTAGGATTGAGGGATTAAAAAATATCTTATTTTCTTATTCTTATTATAGGATAAAATATGATTCAAATAAAATTTTAAATTAGAATCATTATTTTCGAATGCATATTATGCGGCCCACTAGGAGTTTAATGACATCCCATCTATGCGTCTTGGTGCAATGGAAAGAAAGCACAGTCCTAGATGTTCTCTTAAAATTTTTTTATGCCTTACAATTCAGAAATAATTTAATCTTTAAAATGGTTTGATTTGGTGGAAATCAATTAAAACTTTTTTATTATTCACTAAGGAAGGTGAGAGAATGAAGTAAAACTTTGTATCGGATGAATTCTATAAATATTTGTTTTAACAGATTTGTTTCCTGAAAATTTCCAATCGGAAATTTAGTAATAATTGATTCATAGGATAAAGAAGTAGAGTTTGCGTACAATGGAAATGGCTTGTCATATAATATAATGGATGTCATGTGTTTAATGAGTAAAAGCACTTCAGTATTGAAGTTTAAATCTGAACCGATAAGCAAATATACCTACGTACGAATTCGGTCAAATAAAATCAAGAATATGAAATGACGAATATATGTACAAGTTTGTAGATTAAAAATTAATAGATCTGTTGCGAATTGAATTTCTGTTATAAAAGTCAATGAATTGGTCAAGTCACGAGAAAATGAAATCCCTTCTGAATAAGACTAACTGTGGTGCAAATCTTAGCGAAATCAATTTTTAGTCAATCGATCTAACAATAAGAATTTCTAGTTAATTAATAAATATTGAGACGTCAGTTTCCGATAGTCTGTGATTTTGTCATCACCTCCCTTTCTATGAACTCACTGGTATCTGCCAAAAAAACACTAATCGCCCAATGCTTATTATTATATAATTTTTATTTCTCGTACTCAAAAGCGAAGAAAGAGACGGATTATAGATCGATGAATGCACTATAAATGTGAAGACGGCTGATATAAAAGGCGTCGTAAACAAAAAGTCCATCGTCCTCATGGAATTCCCATTAACGAGCGATGATCGGGACTCTATGGCTGACCTCATTTCGAGATATCTCTTCCTATTCATTCACATCCTTTTAAGATTCTTTTGAACTTCCACTTTTCCAAATGAATTTTCAATCGCTGAATTTCGATAATTCATCGCGGCAATCTCTGAGGGAGAAAGGTGGACATCCTTATTTTATTCCTTTGGATTGCATTCACTTAACGGCGATACGTTTGCTTATTCAAAGAGTTGGATTGGGTATGAATTTTCTCGTTTGAAAACCAATCAAAACGAAATCGAAAAGGAATGTGATTATTTCTCGTGAATATAACCTTTAAGAGGTAATTCCGAATTTTAGTCGATTACATATTTAGTCTTGACTTCATTATTGTGATGTAAAAAGAGCGTGTGTTATGCATGATTTCTGTACAAACAAGGGACTGAAATAATCTAGGGACATTATGGCGAACGGGATGGCGATATATTGCGGATGAAGGCAATGCTCGTTTAGCTTAAAAACCATAATAAATATTTTCATAAGGACTGAAAATCTAATGAAGAATTAGCTAGTGAAAAGAGGAATAAATGACTTGTACAGTATTTTTCGCATTTAGATTTAAGCTTACAAAATCAAATTATCTCAAAAATTAAATTAGATAGCTTTGCATTATAGTCACTGTCACCGTCACTTACATTTCTTTGAATTTCTCTCTCATTCATTCTTAGTGTAACAGGAACCAGAAGAGAAGAGTCTGTCCTAAACAAATCCGAGGTCGTTTCTTCACTTTTTTAAGATACTTTTCATCTTATAAATGCTTTAAAAAATACTAATTACCTTATATGTGACGAAATTTTTCACCCTCATTTTTATCGAAAGGTTTTTGATGAGTTTTTGCAAATCTAATTCAACAAAATGTTGGTAGTTACATCATGGGAAGCAGTTATATCTAATAATGAAGCTTTATTTATTTTGGACTCACTATATTCAAATTATGGGAGTACTCAATACATACATTTTTGTTTTCTAAATGTCTCTTAGTTCAGATTTTCTAGTGGAAGATAATATGTTGGCTAACGGTTTGAAGGACGCAAAACGTTTTGAATTTGTCATCTCGAAAGCATTGGTAACGGAGAAATCTAATGTTTGTATGCATAAGTAGACAAAGCAAGAGACTCATTTTAAGAAGTAAACATAACTTTCTACGAGGCGGCGGTTAATGCAGGTTATCTTGCATAATTCTACGACCAACCTCAATCTCTCTTCAACTTATCTAATGGAAAATGAAACAAAGGTGCCGATCAGCATACATTGTCTTTCAATGGGATAGAAGAAAAATACATTAGCTCCTAGAATGTTTTGCATTTGCTGAAGTAACGGGATATTGATGTAGGATAGGATTGAAAAGGAGAGCTTATTGCCTGCTAAGAATAACTTTGACTTTATTTATTTTAATGCGATCGACTATTGTTGAGAAAACAGTGCATTTTGCCAAATCGGAAATAAGTTAATAGCTTTTATTCGAGTTTCTGAGCCTTACATTTTATTTTATGAAACCTACGAAAATAAGTCGTCAATGTAATCACTTGTTGGAATTTCTCCTTTTAGATTTTGACACATTTTATTATAACTCTCTCATTAACAGGAAATTGATATTGGCTGAGATAACACCTTGAAAATAAATAGGCATCTTTAAAAGAAAGCAAGGAAAATTTTCCAAAATATTGATGTCACTGGTGGCTCATATATACTTCAAGATGCCTGTTATGCACGGGATTGATTTGATTACTTAGAAGTAAAGGTAATTTAACGTTAATACAGCCCTCCACTAAAATGTTAAGTACGGCAACCGTTCCCCGAGTACCGGAAACACGAGACTGATAAAATGCTTTGAAGTTCCCGAATAGATTTCGTTACGCAGAAATAACGGTACGGTAATTTTTCATTTTCAAATCAAAGAGGTAAGAATTTCTTTTGTCCAATAAAGTGTGGATTCGTTACTAATTTGCTTGATAGAGAAAATAATATAATTATTGGAAATAAAAATATTGGCTGCAGATGCATTTTTAAAATCCTTCAGCTGGATATCCGTTCGCTGTTTTAGTCCAACCAATAGTAGCCGTAATAGCAACACAGATTTCCAGATGCAGTTGTAGAACATTAAATTATTTGAAAGTTAAATTTCTAAGAGATTTCATAAGAATTTACTAATCTATCAGTGTGAGAATTTTACGAGAATAAGTAGGAAATGTACGTAGCTGTCGTAATTCAATTGTTAATTCAATTTTAGATCGTGAATTCGTAAAAAATGGTCTTCCGGCTATTCTAGCCCGTTTGAGAATATGATCCGACGACAAAAGACTGAAAAAGGTAACTTCTCTCTTTGTGACTATGTTTTCCTAAAATTTTTCGTTTGGTAATATCGAAATAAGAGAAATAATGTATCAGATATGACCAAAGAGATTGACTTAGTGAATAATTCACTCTTTATTGATTACTCGTCATGCTTTTTTTTTGAGCTTTTCTGAACAATTTTCAATTTTTTGCCTAATACCAACGATAGCAAAAGATGATCCGATTGATTTTACGGGAAAACTTCGTTAGCGCTTCCATATGAAAAACTAATTCTTCACTCACTCACACCAGTTGAATCTGAATTATCGAATCGATTTTTTGCAAAATTGTGTTTATATTAATCAGTGAATATAAACTATTTGCTCAAATAAACCTTTTTGGGAAATGCTTAAGATTCTTGGGAAGTTACTTTCGTTTTCATTCTGTGAGGGAGTTTTAGGAAGTGACGGCTTTAACACTTGATCATATGAATATTAAATGAAGATTACTCTGAAGGAAAGACTAATGAAAGTGAAATCAGGATAAATATCAACTGGCATTTAAAGTGTATTGTATTTTTTTTCCCAAGAAAATGGCTTTAAGGATATGACGTGAAGCATCATGATGTGATGCAAAACCAGTTTACCTACATTAAATTATTGCAAACGTTTAAATTATGATTATTCTTTATTCTTAAACAACGTCAATTAAATCGGAATCGTAGAAGAATATTTTATCGTGAATATTATAAATTAAATCTGGCGGTATCTGGTGGAACTTACCCATGAATAAGTCCTCAAAAAATATTCTTTCTATTGTCCTATTTGAACTAATTATCGAGAATATTATCTTCTCTTTCAGCTAGTTAAAAATAATCGATATTGAGGTATCTCTGTTCACTACTTAACAATCATCGTTGCTCGAACTCGCGTGTAACTTTAAATTTTGAAGGTTATGAACTATTTTAAAATTGATTACCAAGTTTTTGTTAGTTTTTTCTGTCATAACGATATTTCTGGCGCAATTAAAGCACCTTTTTTCTAGTATGCTTCTAACTTAATCACCTCACAACTATACAGGTCAAAATACGTTTCTTCGCCTCTCCTTAATGAACGCGTAATTACACCACAATGTCTTAGTTACCCGCCGTCGTTCTAATCCAACCGCTTCTTCGCCTCGTTTCTGTTATCCCACGCTCCGAAAGACGAGAGGGGGGAAGGCGGGGGAGTGGTCATAAGTGGGGGGAAGAATTGGCGGATGAAAGGGAAAGAATAGGAGAGACAGGCATAGCTTATTGGCAGCGCGAAATTGAGGCTACCGAGTCTTTTCTTACATCCAACCCTCAAGAAAGCAATGGAAAGAAAGAGGTACGAATTGGAGGGGAGGGAATGAGTCAGCCAGTGGATGCAGCGTCATCGTCGGACAGGTGTAAGGAGGCTGTGCGTGTTGTGGCCGAGGAAGTGATACATCTATGTTGCGAGTGGGAGACGTACACAAGGGGTTTTAATGGGAGAAAGTTGGAAAGACATGACGAAGAAGATAATAGAAGAGGAGATAAACAAGCGGAGGCGCGAGCACGTTTTGCGTTAGTTTCGAACGATTTAACATCTTTAACGAGCAGGAAAGACATGGCGAAGGAAATTGCTAAAAGGAGCTCTTTCTGTAAACCGAAGGTGGGATTATCTTGAAGAATTTAACAAAACACATCAGCCTGGTTACAAAGAAATTCTTGCCTGATGTTTTAATCTCATTTCTCATGAAAAAAGAGTAGCAAAAAGATAGTAGTATTTTTATCATATTATGCATGTATTATATGTATTATAGAAGTATTGAATTCTACAGATTTCGTTATTATAACACTTACGAGTCACCTTGATTCATACCTCTTCATTATTATTTTTAAAACGAAAAAAAGCCAATTACACACTCCGAATAATGCCTTACCATCTTCACTAAAAGAGTAAAGAGTGAAGAAAATAAGGTTGTTAGGTTCTTTATCATCCTAAGAATTGAGCTATATCTATGTAAACTGCTTCATTTAGTACTACAAGAGCTTACACGTTTTGTGACGATTATTAATGATATTGCTATTATTATTTTTAACTTTAAGACTCATAACGTAAAAATTGAGGATTTTTTTCTTTTTTAATATTATTTGAACAATAAAAAGAAATGATGGAGAAAAATTCGCGTTCATCTTCCCAAATAAAAGCTAGGAAAATAAAATTATCTTTTTGTCAGTGCAAGCAAGAGCAGCATGGTAAACATACTTTTCAGTGATTTTTTGTTCAGTTTTCTCCCACAGAAGAAATATTCCAAGTCGACGACCATAGTTAGTCAATGTGAAAGAAACTTATATTGGGAGGATATACCACGCCATTGTCTGCTTATATTTGCATCCCACATTCAGACTTTCTCGGGATAAATATGCGAGGAGAATTTGGAATTAACATGTGTTTTCAACGGAAGCTGTTTAGCTAAGAGTTCAAACATGAAGATTTCTGTAAACAGAAGTAATGCTCGTCGACTTCCTGGAATTAATTTACTCTTTGTCTACATGCGGTTCGGTCTCCGTCCGGTTGCCAGATTTTCATCTTTTCTTTTAAGTTTACATTCTCAATTCCTCTTTTTTCGACGTTCCTAATTCGCGTCTTGCCAATGAATAAAGGCAATGGAGTTCTGTAGGATATCCTCCTTCAATGGTATTATGGAAAATGAATGCACGAAAGACTTGAAACTCTCGTCGAATAACAAACAGGACCGACGAAAGTTTAGGATAACTGAATTTATGAACTCTGGCAACCAAAACGACGACTTCGTACATCCATTTTTAAATATTGGAGTACGTTTTCCTTTGAAATTTTCAAGTAGCGCAATTAATTCATGCAAAGCAATATACATAAGTCGTTTGGTTTATTTAATTAAAAAGAAAACAATCACATTTATATGGTTAGCTGGTTTCATTGAAGCCGTCTATCATTGTGACACTTAACCTCCCCGTTTACCACTGTGCTCTCTCAAAAGTCGCTTTTATGGAGACGAACTTGACCCAAAGGTTTTGGGTCGACCGAGGTCATATTGCCGTTAATTTTTTGTTTATACGGTAGCTCAAACCTCCTTAGTGATGCAAAAGAGTAGTTAAGCAAATCATAACTACTTTCATTAGAAAAATCCTATTATGAGATATCCACATATGCCAGATACATCTTTTTCCTTGAAGAAATATAAAACGCTATAGAATTACGTATAACGAATTAATTTTTGGGGCGTAATAATTCATACAGAGTGGTGCATCCGTAGCTAACACATTCAATTTTCATCCAGAGGCAAATTCTAAAATAAAACAACTTTTCCATAATCAAACGCAAATTTTGCAGAAACTGAACTTGGCAGAAAAGTCTGAAAACGCTTCTTTGCGATTAAAAGTAAACGTGAAGCGATACTTAATATACTCGAGCGCTCACTGATTGAAATCGGTGAAGCTAGCACTGCGTGTACGGGAAGCAAGTTTTCATTTAAACAACCCCAAAGAAATCGATGAGTAAGTAATCAAGTTTTATTGAAGACATGATATGCGGTTGATTCGGGGGTTAAATCAATATTGGGCGTATGCCATATGTGAAACGCATATGGACGAGAGAGGCAAGTAGAGAATGCTAATGCAATTACGACGATGCACTGCGAGGGAGGCGTATCTAAAAAATAAATTCCAATTCCCTTATTATACATGTCATGTCTCGCGACCACGAGAAGATTCAGGACAAACATCCCCCATCTCTCGCATACGGGTCCGTATTTACCAATTCCATATTGTAGAGGGAAGTAATGAGGAAGAATATGGTTCGACCACTCGCTCCCTTCATTATTTGGGCCGTTTTTCGAAGAGGGGACAGGATGCCGCCCCTCGGCAAACAATTTTCCTTCACTCTTCCCTCACATAATTCTATACCGTAATTCCCTTCCGTAATTTAAGCATCGAGGAAAAGTTAACGAGATATCTAGTAAGGAGTAAAAGCTCCACCATCTTTGAAGTAGGAATAGAAACAAAACTGCTTGATATTTAAATTTTATCCTAATGTACGCAGAAGCATGAGCGTGTACTCGTGTTAACTCGGAGATAACTAAATTGCCAGGAGATCTAAAGTAATATGAGAGTATGTAAACAAAATGAGTATGAGAGACAATATTCTGCTTTCTTAAAGAAAGATATGTAAATATTAAGGAAGATTAGTTATGTATTTAATATTAAATGCTTATAATTATTTTCATAATTTTTTTCCAAATTCACATTCTTCCAATATTTGAATATTCAATTATCTGAGGGCATTACTTTAATGATAAACTTGTGCTTGACATCAGAATTGCAGTATGGAGTAGCATTGTTTGATCAAGCTCTAATTCAATCAACATTATCAAATATATGTATGGATGATACTTCTTGTAAAAAATGGAATGTTTTTCACTTTATACAAGGAAATTATTCTTTGTAATATAAAAATATTATGTTCCTTTGTCAATCCTAACAATTGCAAATCAATGTAACGATTGCTCTATTCCCCGAGTTTAACTTAATCTGAATTTTAGAAAATCGAAGATTCTTTAATCCTATACCCTTTTTCCTGTACATTACAGAGAATTGTTGAATAACGCTTCCTTTTTAATCTACCTTTTTATTGATGTATTTAAAATTATAACGCTGTTCTATAAGCAAAATATCGAGAATTTCGTGATCTCGAAAATGGGATATGTTCGATTCCGTCAACAAAACTCTCTAAAAATATTATTTATATGAGCATATCTGTTGTCAGCAAAAAATGTCATCTCAAATTTAATGAAACAATTGAGGAGAAATCACATTGGTCCCTTTAAATTACGTTGTCAGATATGAGCAATCCAGCTGAGAGAAACCAAATCCAGTAAATGAGCCTGCTGACCACAGTGCCGCCGAAATCTGCGCTCATCTTCTTACCTAAACCTCTCACGTACCACCGCTTTCCTTCACTCATCTCATGCCCTCCTCTGCTGCAATCAAAAACCCCTCCTTATCTTCTCCCATAACCGAGTTTACGCACGCGCTAACCCTCTCTCTCCGGTCGAATGCAGGGAAGTATGCGGAGGGCGGAATGTTTGTCTTCAATGAACAGTATACTCCCTTGTGCCTGTTTACCATGAGATCCCCCGTTGGGATGCAAATGTTAGATGCTGCGATGGAAGAGAGTTGATTAGGGTGTGTCGTGGACGGCGGGTGTCACGCGAGGGTCAAGGATTGAGAGCAAGAGAGAGGGGCGTGGCAGAGATCCTCCGTGGTCCATCGCTGTCGTATGACCCTCTTACATTCCCTCTTTCCTCTACTGAAGCAGCGTAAGGGGAGAACGTAAAAACAAGCGACTCATAAACGACTGACTATATAAATAACGAGCAAAAGGATAACATAAACACTTGGATTCTTGTTATGTTGTTAGGAGTAAAGAGATACTAGAAACAAAATGTATACTAGTGAAAGTAGTTATATACAATGCGAGAAATCCTTAAAATATTTTATGGGGAAGGATAAGAAGAGGAAACTTCGTACGTTTCATGCGATGGCTTCTAAGAAACTCATGAGATTGTGTCCTGTAGAAATACATGCCACCAAATACCCCGAATACGTTGATTGCCCAAAGGTAGGTAATAGAAACGTTTAAATCACTAGCGTAATTTTATTCTACACGAGAAGAATTCAACTCGAAATATTTCTTGCTGGTGACTGAATCTGTAGCGATATAAAAATAACGGATTATACATAAACGGAGATAATGTAAGTTATTCAATAATTAGATAATAGTCGTAAAACTTACGATTACTAAACTTAACGAAATTAGGCGTACCATATTAATTTCTTACTGTAAATACTATCAAGAATTAGGAATTATGAAAAACAGTTAAGTAAGTAAAACGTATTCGTATGAAATTGCTGGTGTTGAAAGTTTTGAAATAAATAGTTCTTTTGCAAAAGTAAAGACAAAACGATGACATGAACATTTCATTGCTTCTGTAAAAGTTTTCTCCTTCTTTCTGGAATAGCGGATGACCGGAATTGGACTGAAGATCAGTAAAATCGTTACAAATCTAAAAAGAAAAAAATCGGAATCAAATTCATAAAATAATAACTCAGTTAAGTCGAACTCCGTCGAGTCTCCCTCTCATAATCCCAGCTAATTGAAATTTTGTCTCCAGACAGACGGTACAATATGATTTCCTCTCCTCTTAAGTTGGCCACAAAATCTTTTCTAATATCCTGCGTCCAGCAAACAAATAAAAATTATAAATTTGCCCCAGAAGGATGAAATCGTTAGAAATGGAAAACAGAAAATCCGAGAACGGATATGCGAGAGGAGATCAATGAAAAATGGATGCGACTGAAAGATAGGCGCATATTGCGGGAAGTGGGAGAAATATGGGACGCTTAGGAGCCCAACCAGAGGATTTAGTCTGGATAAAATTGCCGCAACAGGAAAGAGAAAAGAACCACGTGCACGGGTATTTTTGGAGAGCGATAGGAAGAAGGGTTAGTATAGGAAGAGGGAGAAGTAATCGTGCGTAAAAGGCGCGGCCGAGGGAAGAGTAAACGGATGGGGATATAAATTCCTCAAGCCCTCATCCCCTTTATCCCAGTTTATCCCGTCGTTGTGCAAGAAGTGTATTTTATTCTGTTTATTTTTTTGGCGCCCATCGCAGCGTCCTATAGGGCTCTCCAACCACTGCGGAGGAACCGGCAGAAGAGGAGAGAAACAAAAAGGAGAAAAAAAAAGGGATTGATGGAGATCCTGAGGACACAGTGACCTGCATTCATCTTTCCTCAAGCACGTGCAGTATTCGCTGACGAGGAGTGAATCAACGAGGAAAAAATGTGGAAAAGCTCATCGACTAAATATCGATATTGGTTTTTCCGGCGCGAGAAACGGTGCAACGGTGCTCCGGAGGGAAGGAGGAGAGAAAAAGAGAGGGAAACGGTAAGAGAAAAGAAATACCAAAGAGGATTGGAATGAGGAAGAGAGACAAAAGATTATGAGTGCGAGGTGGTAAAATTAAAAATATCGCTAATTAATTTGTATTCCGGGTGCCTTTCTTTGTTTCTCTCGTAATTGCCCTTTCGTTCAATTTATTCAAAAAATTCAGTTTGATTAGCGGCTACGATTCCTTTAAGCCGTAATTTTATTCGGCGCAATCGTCTCCGACTCTTTGTAGGAATTACAAATTAAGGAATAAATACGCGAGTCTTTGAGGTTAAGAGGAAAGTTGGAAGGAGAAAAGAATCAAGAAGATAAAAGGCAGAATTGAAAAAGATGAACTTATTCCATTAATTCCTATTTTTCAAAATTCTTTGCCATGCATTTGAAAGCAATTGCGCAGATCTCATCGCAGTATAGTTTTATACATGAAATGAACACAAGGATTAAAATTGATACCTATGGTTAAGGCAGCATTTGGAGTTAAAGAACTTGCAGCACCAAAATATACTTTAAAAGGGGTAAAAGATGAATTCAAGAACAATAAGGATTTTTCTCAAGGGATTTGAAAAACTCTTTGTATTATCAAAGATTTAATGCGCTAATTATATTCATAAATTCATGTAAGAGTATACAAAAATATGTTACATTTTATATTTTGAAAATATTTTCAAACTTTTTCTTAATTATTTCGAAGGTAATATAAGATCAAAGTTACATTTGATCGTGGAACTCGAAATTAATTCTAGGAAATTGTTCGTCATATCTATGCTGTGAAATGCTGTGTTTATTTTTAAAGGGAAGAATAACACAATAAGATTCCGTATTATTTAAAGAATAATTAGTCCATGAAATGGAGCCAAAAATTTCACTTAATAAACATTTGCCTTCAGAGCTATATCATTACAATTTATTTTTAATTACATTTAAAAAGAGACAATTCTCAATCACGGCCCATTATATAGATTTTAAAATTACTTTTTTAGTATTGTAATCTATTTCTCTATTTTGTAGATTCGATTTCGGTAACATGGTAATATTATATAATAAATATTCAAAAGTAATTTGAAAAAAGTCTACATTAAACAAATTTTTATCTTAAAAGATTTACACTACATATTATTACAATTTAAGCATTGCAATGAATGAAAATACAGATTAATTCATATTTTTTTGTGAAATTCTCTGTAGGATTAATATTAATTATTTTTAAATACGTGGAACAAATGATCAATAAAGGCAAAATATTTTTCAACCTTTCTTCTTTCCCTACTCCACGGCTGTAATTTTTTATTATTTAATTAAACAATCCTATAAAACAGAGTTCATCGTTGTCTAAAGGCTATGAATTGTCTCTGCAAAACAGAGTTGCGTAAACCTATTCAAAACATGTAACTAATAAGGTGATTTTGATTTGAGAATTAACAGCAATGAATTTCCTTAAAATAATCCTTAAGTTGGGAATTGTATTTTCTGAACTAATGAGCTGTAAAATGTCACATAAAAGTAGTTTAGATAACCATAATTATAAATGATTCAGAACGAACTAAATATCTACGACTAATTGGAATCATTGCATTTTTATCCCGTTTCATTTTTTATTCATACATATACAAGTGCAAATTCAATCGTGAAATTAAAACAAAATGTACTGAACATGGCATATTGATCGAAATCGAAAATGATGAGCACTAAGTAATTCGAATACAACCGAAGGTATTCCGTATTTGAAATATCGCTATTTTCACTGCTAGACAATGACAGAAGAGGTACCGAAGAATCTAAATGAGAAACCAGAGTTGCGCATTGGTGAAGTCTAGATGTGTATACACATGAATATCGAACCTGGTGGCGCTTTCATCGCTGTAAAAGTGAGTATTTGGAATTCTAAAACAAAGACACAAACGCATGGAGTGGAGAGAGAGAAATGAAACATTCCATCGAACGTAACTTCCTCTCTTTCCCGATCCGTCTTTCGATCTGTGGCGGAAATACCTTTGTCCGATACTCGCATATTTATTCATTTGTTTATTTTCCCTTTCACTCTCCCGAGATTCTTCCGCTTCGAAACATCTTCTCAGCTCGAAACCAATGATTCGCCGACTGAGAGGAGACTGATTGAAAACACCGTCTGATTGCGGACGGAAACAACTCGAGTTATTCGAGCGAGATTCGCGGAAAAGACGCATTATTGAAGTCTTGTCAGACTCTGAGAAGGAAAAATCGCATTCTGCACCTTAAATACAACAATTTTCTCGCGAAATACCCAAAAGACGTACGGATTTAATTAAAGAAGGAGGAAAGACTTTTTCTTTTAAAATAAAACTTTGATTAATCCCCGGAAAAAATATCTAAACCGAATGAGGAGCTCCAGTAATTAAAATATTGTAATTATTCGTGGCACTCTAACTTCGAGACGTTATAATATAGGCGATGTATTATAGGCAATATATATAATAGGCAAAATATATAATAAGCAATAATATATAAAAAATAAAAAAATAACAATAAGAATCCCTACAATAAGAAAGGGAGATTTTCGTGACAAATCGAGGATTTCGTTGCTGAGGAGCGTTCTGTAAGGACAAGGAATAGAATATTTACTTGAATTTAATGCAAACCGGTTAAATCCATGAATTTTATGGAAAATTAAGCACATATAAATACATAGCGAGTACAGATCGCTGACTAATAATTAAATTTGCCTCTAGATATTTCTGTCGTCGTTGGGCTGAAGGTCCGCTGAAAAACCCAACCAATCGGATTAGCCTCGCTGACACTGCAAGTTGTTTATAAGGATGCCTTTTCAGGCTCATAATTGCTAACACGCCCCCTCGTATACGGGATCAGGATTTGCTGGTGATTTCTGATGACTGGCAGAAAGGATTTCGTACCCTACATTATAAATAATTTGTTGTGATATAAAAACCGCAACTTCTCTCCTTCCATTCTCATCGAATCAATAACGCCGAGCTAACTATAAAATGTTGCTACACATATTTTCGGTTGACGGTCTAATAATGAAATATGAAATTATATCTATCATTTTCCTTTCATTAGGTTCGAAGATAATATTAAGCTTCATACAAAAATATATACCTGTCTGAATATCTAAATTAAAGCTTTAAAAAGAAGCAGCAGCATGCTGCAGCTGCTAAATTAACACTCCATTAACATTTAAAAAGTTAAATAGTTGTATAATTGGCTCATAGATAGAGATAATGCGAATAAATTTTGCCAGTATAATGATTGTGATTTCTTACCTCGAATTAAAATACTCAATCTGGCAAAAAGTCCTTTCGGTTGTATCATTTATAGAAAAAGAATATCAGTAAGAGTTTCTGAAGTTTTTTGCTAACTTTCAATTAATACCGGGCCGTGCAAAAGTTTCGATTGGAATAAAAAAATTCAGAAAAAATATAATATAGGTGCAGATTCGAAGAATGAATAATGAGAGAATCGGTCTTTCTATTATTTTCAATCTCGTTCAGATTTTAAATTGAATTTTTTATTGGGGAATATCTGGAGACCTTAACTAGAAACTGAAGAGTGAGAATCCTTTGGATAATGAGTTTAGTCCGCCCGTGAAAAATAAAATCTTTTTGAGAACGGCCAATTTTTAAAAGGTAAAATTTGATAATTAAACAGTCTAAAAAATAAAGCGCTTGATAATTTACGTCACAATAGAATATTTGGTTTCTATGGCTTCCCATTGAAAGTCTTCTTGGAATATGAATAATGACAATTGTTTAAAGTTATGCTAAATTTAGAAATATATTGACGTTCTACATAATGAGGTAACGTATGTTTCTCTAAAGTACACTCTCAAAAACAATTGTTTACTTCTTTACCTGTGGTAAATCAATTGGTACGTTTTAAAAAAGTCTTCGAAAACTTTTATTAATTAAGAGGCGAGTGCAGTTTTTTGCTCTGCGAAACCAGTGGAATGATAAATTTGAAGTGTTTCTCAGCGGGTTTCCCCAGTACTACAGAATTTCAATAGAATTCCCTCTGCGAGAAAGTTTAAGCTCACGAACTGTAAATTTCATTTTTCTCTCTTCTCCAAGTACACTAGAGATTAAAAATGTTATGCTAAACTACCGACACAAGGTAATTTCTCAAAAACTGTAATATAATGCGGTTTGAAACGTTAAAATCTTATAAATATTTGGTGAATGTTTCCCCCTAAGTGAAAATGAACAGCAGACTTTGTATTTTCCACAAGAAATATTTTATTACACGACCAGTTTCGGCCTTACAGCCATTCATGGCTGTAAGGCCGAAACCGGTAGCGTAATAAAAACTTTTTTGTGGAAAATACAAAGTCTGCTTTTCATTTTCATAAATGGCGTTCCACCAAGTACGGTCAGTTCATATCGTTTTTTTCCTCCTAAGGATTGCCAAATAGCAAATTTAGTGTCTTCCTCCGGTCCCTTCTCAGAAAGATAATAACTTTTAAATGAGAAACATCCGCGGTAATGAAGTTAAATTTCCAACATTTAATACAAAAAATTCAAAGAATAGGTGACGAAATACTAATTATTATACAAAAAATTAATTTAATTAATTTATCTCATAATGGAAAAATTGACTGAACCTGGTAAAATTATCCGTTGCACCCTAAGTATTTCAACCTTATAGAGAATCATAATTTCCCACGATGATTCATCAGTTTCTAAACTTTTACAGCCTTTTGACAAACAACATGCATCTAGTGAAACAGCAAAATTAAGAGAATTAAACGTACCAAAAAATTTATTGAGCCATAAAAATGAGAGACTTCACTTCCTGGGAGTTTTTTCGCCGCTTCTTAATATTAGAGGAATTTTTACTGCCATTTCTTTATATCCTCTCCATCCATTCTCGCAAATTCGAGCTTCTCCAACGTCAGCTCGTCGCTGCAATACGACCCACGTTCCAATTCCGTGCTTTGCTCCCGAAGCTTAATTTACGGACCAGGAGCAAATAACGCTGCAAAAATCTCCGAAAAATTCTCTTTTTTCGTTTTCGCAGGTCATTGAACCGACCTCCTTTCCCCGTAATACCTCCCTCGCACCACCTTAACCTACCGCAATTCCCTCACATCCCCTTATCCAACCGCTGTTCAATACTTGCGCACGGGCGGAAAAATGAATACGCGAGGAGGAACGATTCTCGCTGCTAATTGCCTCGCGAGCTACGTCCGCGAACGGTCGCTAAGTGGGGAACAAGGCGTGACTCTCATCACCAGGGAGACGTTGCTTGCGCTGTTTTGCCGTTTCGAGAGGCGTCTCTATGTGACGGACTGTTCCTCAGCGCTTCGAGGTCAAGTATCGGAACAGCAATGCAAAAGAGAGAGAGAAATATATGTGACTGAAGTGATAATGGATGGAGAACTCTAAGAAGGTGCGCAGTAAAGGCAGAAGGTATATTTTCTTTCCTTGTGTACAGAATGAAAACCAATTTCCACCGACTTCCGGGAATCCTGCTCCGACTCAGGTCGTTAAAATCCACACTCCTTCGATGCGAATTCGAGGAAAGGAAAATTTCGGGAAGAGTGTTCCTGAAATGCGATTCCGAGTTTGCTTTGAATTTGCCGGAGAACCGAACTGAAATCATGGAACATTTCTCAATGCACATTCAAACAGTTTACGAAGTCTATTTTCCTTCTGCAGTCAGTCTTTGCAAATTTTAAAATGTTTTATTTGGGAGTTCTTACTAGTTTAAACCTTTTCGTAGGAACCCATTGTAGTTTTGCGACTCAATTGAATCCATCGTTTGAGTTTTTTTATTAGCATGTTCTATGCCTCAAGGCAGAAGAAATTGCTGTGATTAAAAATATTCTATTCCTTTAAAAACTTGTGTACGAAAATTTATGTTTTCCGCTTGTACAGATTGAAATAAAAATCAGAAAAACTAAAGTTTCGTTATTGGAAAAAACGATGAGTTATTAATTGGGGAAATGAAAAGAAAAAACTAGAATAAGAAGACCGATATCCAATATGTATCCTCACCAATTGAATCTTTCTTGGAATGGAAGAGTCAAAATCAGAATGGAAGACTGTAGCTGTAGACAAAGAAACTCATTTGAAGCGAAGGAAACTGATAAAAATTGTCCTTTATAAGGGAAACGGGAGAGGACCAGTGAAATCCTTAGTCTGGGGAGCTTTGATGCGTGGAAGTGAAATATGAACCCCAAAAAGGAGGACATCAAAAGCTTGGAAGCCTTCGAGATGAGGAAATGTCGTAGAAGAAATAAAGGAATTTGGAGTTACAGGGAAACAAACGCAGATGTACTATATACGGAGGCTTTTCAAAAATAAATAAAGCGAAGGATAGGATATGAATGAGTAAAATAATGCTAGAAAAGATATTGTTGACGTGAGCACTTAAAGGTGGAGGGGAAGACAAAAGCAAAAGATGTTGGATAACAAGAAGGGCGGAAGGATTTATAAAGAAAAGGGCGCTAAGTCGAGGATTTTTAGTCATGTGAAGCAAAAGTAAGACTCGTAAATGGCTGTATTGCATACTATAATTAATGCTCGTCAAATTAAATGGTCGCTATCAACAACTTTTAAATAGCTAACATATTCAATAAAAAATCTTAAAGCATTTATAGCTTGAGAAATGCTAGAAATTCTATCTTCCATAATCTTATTTTAGCATTTTCATAAATATACGCACATATGCCATTATGTTATTTTCGAAACATTAAGATAAACTGATGAATGGAATTCATAAGAAATGAAAAATCTTCATCGCGATGGAACTTTTCTGAAGAATACAATTATTTCAATCACGCATATAGGTCTTCATAATAGACCTCTTACACGATATATTAGCATCTTCCTTTTTGTCCCTTCCTGAAATAATTTTCTCTTTCAAAACCTACCCAAATCGTTATGTATTCATCTTCATCTATGGTGCCTATAAATTTTTCATCTTATTCTCAATTTACAACTCTACAATGAATGACCTGGGTCCCTATCATATTAAAGTTACGCAATCTTTATTTAGACTGATGTTAATATAACTTGACGTCCAAAAATCTGGCATTAAGGAGAAAATAATTGAGGAAAGGGTTGAGGTGACTTTGCACCCAGGAAAATTCCCAAGGAAAAACGGACTTGAAAAATATGTGAAAATTTTGTGTGTAAATTTTGTTTTGTAAAAATGTGTAAAAATATATGTACATTTTTCAAGTCCGTTTTTCCTTGGAAATAATTGAGAAAACGACAAAGATGCGAGAGTAGCTGATGCAAAATCTGATTGAAACAGCAACTGAAGGAATACTCTATCAATCATGCTACAATTTGGCGCTTACTAATTGCCTCTTGTTATTGACTTCAAAGTATTTTCAGTGGATTTTTAAATCTAGGAAAATTTCTCAATTGATATGATGATAATTAGCTTCTCCTTCAGGGCAGATACATTATAATTGATTCTAGGTAGTAATTATCGTTTCGGATGTAGTAGACGTGCTTCCTTTAAGGATATACACTTAGGAGTGATGAAGACTCTTGAAAGTTTTTCGACAAAATTTCTTTGATGATGAGATCTTTGATGAAAGACTCTGTGAAGACAAAGGGATTCTTCACAAAAGAAATTAATTTGCCTCCTTAGTTTAATGAGATCAACAGTTGTTCCATAAAATTCATTGATCCGGGCAAGGGCAAGAAAAGATCCCAAAAGATGACTCAACCCTTAAATACTCCTTCATGTGAAAAGTGTTTATCGACTTTTAAATGAGTTTCAGAAAACTCTCAACAGATTCATAGGTGTGAGGTGGATAATCATCTCGTAAATTTCATACTCGACGTTTGACTAAACCACAAATTTTACAAGATTACTACTCATTTCGTAGAAAAACTACATAGCCACGTGAAAGAAGTTAGTAGAATAAATTAACAAATATATATGTAGTTCTTCACTTCACTGCTAATTGTTTCCTCGCGTTATGATGAGGTTTAAGCATGATATGGGTTCTATTTATGTAAATTCTACATTCAAATGAAAGTGATAAATCGTTAGATCTTCTTTAAATAATGAACATACCCCTGAGGCTTAAAACGATTAGGAATTAAGAAAAAGATATATTCCGTAAATTGTTATTATATTACGACCTAAGTTATACCAAATGTTTCGACGTATCTAATTGAAATACATTTCAAAAATTAGAAAAGGCCCAAATAGCTCCAAGAGTGGAATCGTTCCGTGAGGCGGATAAATATATTTTTCGGAACTCTTTGATTCATCCTGTAAATTATCAATTAAAATTTAGTAACAAAGGATCGAGATTAACAGATTAATCTTTTATACAGTTTCAACGATCTGTATGTTGTTATTGGAAATAAAACTATTGTTTCATCATGTGTCTCCATTGTCTTTCTGACGACTTGAAGGACAAAACTTGGATGTGGTTTTAAATTACTTTATTTTTACGTAAATGTCTGAAAAAATACTAACAAGAGACAGTCTAGATATAAGAGTATAGATAGAACATGTATTTATATGCTATATATATATAATTATTGACAATATAAATATATTTATAGAGGGTATAAGTAGAACATGTATTTATATGCTCGTAAAAAATTAGATAGGTAGAGTGTGTCATCGCTGAATAAATTAAGGGGTAGAAGCCAATTTACAGCCTGAATTGAATACACCTATAAGTTTCTGAAAAATAATTAATTCGATGATCGATGAGAAAATGTATTTTTATTTTTATGTAGAGTGGAAATGAAATAGAATTATAAATGTATTTTCTCTGCGTCGAGTCAACTTTAGTCATGAGCCGAAAAGCTTTATGGATCCTTGATTAACCCACTGTTGCCTACACTTCTATAAACTTTATTTTTACAGGACATATTTGAGTTGAGGAAATGTTCGGGGGAAAAGTATTCGCTTAAATGGTGGGTGCGATGAAATGAGAAAAGAGGGAATATGAAAACCAGCTGACGAAATTAAAGAGAAGGTTTCATCCAAATTAGGAAGTCCCTTGAAATAATTTCCCTGATATCAAGAAATCGATGGAAAACAATAACAAAAGGAGAATTCATACCTCATAAAGGGGAACTGCAGGCGCCACTCAAATTAATTCTGGAAGAATATCTGGATTGAATGGGACCAACGCAAATGAGAGCAGGAATATCGGTTGCAGACTTGAGAGATAAACATTCAAGAGTTAAGGGCAAGTTGGAGATTCTATGGAAGAAATATTAAGAAAACTCTTAAAACCATCGAAGTTTCCTTCATAAATCTAGTCTTTGTGGAATATCTTATAAGCCCTCCACCACAAATTCATTATATCATTTTTAAAGAATGGTAATATACTCGTACCTATTAAAAAAAAGTGGCATAAATGAAATACGACCTATCGTTAGAATGTATAAATACGGTATTCTTACTATAATTTATGGTAATCTTTGAGAATATCATTTTCCAATAGAAAATACTGCATTAATTTAACTATTACAAAAGAAATGCCGCTGCCATATTGCAGGTGGTGAATACGATTGCGAACTCTCCGATTCCAATCGGACGATAATAATTCGCTCTTGTAAAATTGATTCATTAATCATTCATAAGTCTATTCGATCCAAAAAGAAATCACATTAATAGGTTGATTATAAAGAATAACTTCTACTTATGGTTCAACAATGTAGATCACTCTATTATGAAAAGTGTTTTGCTGGAGGGTGTGTCAACACCAATAAAAATGTTAATATTCTGACTCTAATATCGTAGACGCGTGTTTACGAAGCTTCGCAACTTTTCCCTAAATTCTGCAATCTACTTTCTCCTATTCGACCCATGTCCTCGGAGGCAAGTTTGTATTACTCTCATCGAAGGTGAGTCTGCAAGAAAGTGGATAAAAAGGAGAAGATGATCAATGACTGGCAGCGTGTGTGATAATTTAGAAAGAGTGAGAGGAGTAAATAACGCTGTAGGAGTCAGCCTGAGTTAATGAGTCTCCCACCACGCCCCCTTCATGTCCTTCCCTCATTTTTAGCTCATCCTCCACGCGTCATCTGTTTCCAAGAGGAGAATCCTCTCATTTTGGGAGCGGTTTCATTTACTGGCCACCGCCGACCAAAGGGCGCACGTGCTCGGAATCAAGCCGTACACTATCGAAGAGAGTTCCCTCTCATCCTTCCCTGTATACCTCCTCCTCTTTTCTACCATCCAATCCCTTGGTCGAAAAAGTAAGCGGTAAAAGATCGCGAGAAAACGAAGAGCCTATAAATACAATAATTACGCTATCTTAGTTTATTGTGGGTACGATAAGAAGATGCCTAATTTTAATTTTACTCGAAGATTAAAACAACGAAATAAATCAAAATGGATTAAGAAGAAGATTGTTCATTAAAAATGACCCTATCATTTAATTCCAATTCCACATGCCGAATGGCGGCTTTTAGGGTATTAATGTACGTCTAGTCCTTTCTTGAAGGGAAGAAATCAAAACATAGAGAGGAAGGATATTGCATGTGTAAAAGGTAAGGAGTAAAAATCCGGTTAAAGGTAAATTAAATTAATAAATATCATTTAAAGGATTTAACTGCCATGAATTTGGAAGCAATCCTCGTAAATTCAAATAAAGCAAGTCTTCTGCAGGAGCCTAGAGTTATAGATAGATGGTTTATACTAAAGGAGATCAAATATTTATATGCTATTTAACTTGGGTAGCCAATTACAGTTTGCAGTCTTTCTTACGATGAACCAATGAGACCTACACTTTATATTTGTTCAAGCCCAGAGAATACGAATAAAACCTACCTTATTGACCGTTAATGAGTAAACATAAGAGCGGTAATTTATTCGTACTTCTTGCTCAGTCTTCCCTCCCTGAGTAAATACGTATCGCAGACTTTACCGGAACGAGAAATGTTCCTTTAACAGTATAAATTCGTAGTGAATTTATTAATAATGATACGAGGATAGAAAACGAAGGCCGAAAACTTTCGTTAACTATTAATGGCCACTAGAAGAATCATATTGTGAATATTTTATTCCTTTAATCTGGTATTAAGCTACAGTCTCTGGAATACCTCTTCCATCAAATATAAAGCCAAACTTAGAAGACAAGGAAGGAAGGACATCAACGCATCACTTTTACTAGTGATAAAACGAAACAGAAATCTAATCGGAAGTTTCTCTCCCCACGTATCCATCCTAGCATCGATTTGAGATTTCAAGCCATTGGAACAATAAAGGGATATTATAATCGTCACTATTGATTCAGAAATTCAACTGAAATGTTTTTAAATACATTAATTAGTCAGCTACTTAGAAGAAAATCTTCCAAATAATTTCCAGCACATGAAATATAATATGACGCAAAATTGAATCATAAAACTACCCGAGGTTATCAAAGAGAGGGAAATGAAGTATTTCTCATCTCAAAATAGATAAATCAGGAATGAAAAAGTCATGAAAAAAATAATTTCGCACTCAAAGTCAGGAGAGGTAATGATTGGTTAAGGAAAAGGGTATAAAGGAGAAGAGAGTGAAGATGGATGAGCATATAAAGTTCCCTCCCATTTTGAGCTAAATAAGAGGTTTGTAACGAAGAGTATATCGGCGCGTTTTGATGATGATCTCCTCGGTCCAATTCGAGAGGCCACACAGAGAGGAACGATGAGGAATTTTAGATGGTCTCGCGTTGGAAGTCGCGGCGAAGAAATTGAAAAGGGGCGCTGGTTCTGGATTCAACGGGAAGGTGATGATATCTCTTCTGGGGGATTGGGGGACTTTTACGACTCGGACGAAGAGGGAAAGATGAAGAGTGTAGGAAGAAATTTGTTGTTGTAAGATTTCCCAGGTCCATTTTATCGCTCCCCTTTCTATTTGGATGGATCTGGGCTATGAGGGAGGAACGATGAAGGAATCCTTTCGATGACCTCTTTCCAGATTACCCAACATTTTTGACGCACAAACTATTTCGTCACACGTGCTGCCAATACGCTGGATATAAACCCCCGCGCGAGCGCTCTATTTACACTCGCCTCTTTTTTCTGCGGGGGTTTCGTTGAGTAAATCTCGGCGCTGCAAGTACGTCGTCGAGGCCGTTATGACTATGAATACCCGGGGGCTTGTTTGTTGATAAAATTCCGCGAAATAACATGAGAGTGGAAGAAAAAACGGTCGAAAAAACACGGGAATTGAGATGGAATTCCATTCGCTTTGTTAACAGGGGAACCCGAAATATATGGTATGAGATATAACTTTAATATAAGTCTGAGATAAAACCTTCAATTGCAAAGAGATCTTGCTCTCCATGTTTTTGAAAATCAACGTATTGTGTGTGTGTGTAATTGCGGAGCTTTCGTATATTCTCAATATAAGCTTTTTGTTTTGGTTTATGATGGGAAACTTTCCTCAAATTTTGAAATTGAAGTAACGGAACGCCTCGTTAAGTGAGGCGAGTATATCTCGAAGATGAAGATGTATCAGAGGAAAAAGATTTCAGGGGATGATGAGGAACGAGGAGATTCCACGATTTTAGAGAGTGAGATGCAAGACTAAAAATATAGGAATAATAAAAACAAGAAATTGAAAAGAAGATGAGGGGCATTCAATTGGGTTCTACTTTTCCCGGAAGAAACACGAAGTCCAGGCAATTCCCTTTTTCGGCTAGTAAAATGGATGTTTCACTTGCCAATGAAGGAAGATGGAAAATATGGTAGGATACAAAAAGTGAGAGGAAATTGAAATAGATCGTGGAGAGGCTTTCCTGAAGAACGGAAGAGGCAATCACAGAGATGACAATGATACCTCAGATGACGATAACCCAGAAACGAATATTTCGACCAAAAAAATGTTACTGCCGTTGTTTTACTTTCTTGAGCAACGAATACGATTTAAGCTAACGACTTGAAAGGTGGATACCCGTGTATCCATGTACTACAAATGCACTGATAATACAAATAATAATCAAAGAAAAGTATAGATGCCTTCCAATCTTGTTTGCGTAAAATTATTAGATGAGCTATACGGAATGTATATACGAAAATGCGGCATAGTAAAAACAATAACATAACAATAACAATTATATTTATGATTATATAGATATTGGATTATAATTTATGCCCAAATTTAAGCCGTTCCACCATGACAAGTTTGTATTCAAGAGAAAGGGATAATTCTGTGACAGATAAAAATCACATTTGCTCTGAAAATGCTAGATTAAATATATGCAAAAGTAGAAGGACAAATCCCTGGAATGGAACATTGACAAACAAAATCACGTTTCATATAAATATAATTTAAATGAACACCTGACTAACAGTATTCATCCTACAAGGGTTACAGAAAAAGAGGAATATTAAGCTTGTCCATAGAATGCCTAAATTAAATTAAAATATATGAAATAGCGGAATAATTCTAATAATTAATTTAACGTAGTAATATAATCCTGGGAGATAATAAAATTTACGTAGATATACAACTCATTCATATGTTTATCAATTCATATGTGATGAACAACACGATTGCTATGTAAGATCAAATCTTCAAGAGGAAAATCATGAAAACATCACTCGTACAAACAGGGACGAAAGTGCAGTGTATTAAACGAAAGAGAAACGAAAAAATAATGTAAAAGAAAAGAGAGGAAGAAATATACACGAGAAGAGAGCGTGGAGGAGAAATTTTAGATCGAAAGTGAGAGAGGAAAATGTAGCCGTAGAAAATATGGGAGAAGGAAAGTTAGCATTGTATGAATGTTTCAGTGAAAATAGGCTGTGAAGAAGGGAACAGGTTGGAGGAAGTAGACTTGGGAGGGATTCGTAATGGAGAAAAATGGGTCGCGCGAATGAAACTTGGGCTGGAGTCGGAATAAGAAAAGTTAGAGGAGAGAATGATAGAAACAGGTGGAGGGAAGGAAAAAGAGTGCAAGAGGGGAGAGAGCGGGAAATGGAAAATATCTTGTTTTCATTTTCGATCCTATATTTACCTCCCTTACTCACAGTTATTCCGGCACTGGGATACCCGAGATACACTGCCAAATTTCTTATCGCGAGAAAAGATCTTTCCGCAGGAATTTTTTTATTAATTTACGAATGTGCTGAGAGGACGTACCGAAAGAACCTCATCGCTGTTGACCGCAAAAACTATCATGAGGTCGATATTTTTACCGATTCGATCTGATTCTTCCAATTCTATCCTCTTTAGGGCCTAAACAGTAGTTTTCCGCGCGGTTCGGGTCCTCGTAAATACGTCAATTCGGAATTGCGATCGTTTTTCAGTGGGCTGGAGTTCGAACCCTCCGTAAGACGAAGAAGAGAGGGGAAGGGATAATCTTTAAAGGGAAGGTGCGCGTTGGGTTTGAGTGAAAAATTGTACTCAAGACTTAACGTGAGACTGATAGAAAGAAATGAGGCGCGGTGGTAAGGCGATGAGGTTGGTTAGGCAGGAAGTAATGGGTAAGATAAGAGGAACAAAAGAAGGGGCCAAAAAGAATGGGAGGATTTTGCAAGGAGAGGGAACCAAAGAGATTGATGTAGAGGAAAATATGAAGGCGAAAGTGAAGGTGGTGCGAAGAATAATGGTGGGAAGTGAAACACGAACTAGGATTAGGAGGCAAGAAAAATTGGATAATCTGATACGTAAATTAAATGTAGGAAAACTATAATTTTCAATCGCGAGATGGTTTGTATGTTTGAAAGTAAAGAATATTTGTCAAGAATAGGTTTTATAATGAAGGATTCATTTAAATTCCCCTTCAGATCACTTGTTATCTAAATATTTACATTTACATTTACATTTAAACCCTGCAATCCGCCAGTGGCGCGTGGCAGGGGGTGTAAGACACCAAAATACCTATCTAATCTGGAGAGCTATTTGCTTCTCTAATACTACGCGGAAAAAATGACCAAAAGTAGCTATCCGTCCTGGCTACTACTTCCTATATTAAGCAGACATAATCAGTTCTTCCTCTATTTTATGTTATATGTATAATATGTTCCTATTTTGAATATTGTATTGAAAGATACCGTCCTAATTTTGCAAAGCAAAGAAACTATTGCGTTATTCTCATTCAAAAACGAACCAGAGATGTTAAATATAAAGAAGTAAAATCAAGAACCTGAGCATCTCTATTTATTAGCATCTGACTCAGTCCCCCACCTGCGCGTAATTAGCTGATTCATTGACAGAAATAATGATTTCGGTATAATAATGCTGCAAATTATATGAAAATTTGGACAGTTTAAAGCAATAGCAATTTTTTCTCATAGCAATATTCCAATGAGCCACTTTCCCTTTCTCTTAATTCTATCGCATTTTATAATTTATTTTTTATTTATAATATTTCTTTTTGTAATTCTAATCTATAACCTTAGATAATTCAAGAAATACGAAAACAAGGGCGATTTTTTCTCATCTGTTATTAAAAAATTTTTTAAACAAATATAAATGATCTTCAATAGCATTACTATTATTTTATGAAAGTTTCTATTGGTAACATGGGAGAGGAAAAGTAACGTTAAAAAGGCGATTAAATAAAGAGCAATTACAAACAAATTTTAAAATGTAATTCCAAATTATGCTCCATTCAGTTAATAAGTGGTCAAAGTCATATTACTGTTTCCAATTAATTCTGAATTTCACAACTAGATATACAATATATTTTTGAGCTACCAAATATTTCGGACAAAATAAATATTTTATTAAGTCTTTCATTTCTTTTTCTTGGAGACGTGGTTTTGAGTTCTGTAGATTTGTTTTATTTATAGGGTTATAAAACGTATTCAGCAGAAAAATACATGTTGGGAGTAAAAATTAACATAAAAATCAAAACGCTCTGAAAGATGTCCAAAATGGAAAGCTAAACACTCCTTCCGAAATTTGATGTTTATCTTATGCTCCATCGGTGCATTCGTTAAATTCTCCATTTACGCAATGCCTGCATTTCTCTGAGCGTTCTGTATGTTTATTTGATATTTTAATTTTAATTAGCGTTTGATAGAAATGCGTGAAGCATTTCTTTTCTACGGTATCATCAAAAAACTTTAACGATGGAGAGGAAGTACCGATAGTTCGGTTCACTCTTTCTCTAATGCAGAGGAATACATTATCTCGGAGGGCTTTACGATGAGATAGAATTTTCAACGCAGAAGAGAGTAATTTGCGTAAAAGCATTTCCTTCACAGAAAACACTGTATCTTCTCTTTCGAAGCTTTCCGGCGGCGATAAGAGAACTAGCAAGATGAAAAGCAAATCTAATTCTCAGGGTTAAAACACAATTTCCACTAGTCACTAACGGCGTGTCGAGGTCCCAAATTCACCAACAAATCTAGTTAGAAGGGAAAGGAGTTCCTTCAGTATTTTACTTGATTATTTCCTTACATTAAGCTGACTGAATTTTTATCGAATTCAGGAAGCATTTCAAAGAGTACAAATTCATGAACGCGCTTTCAGGAAATATTTTCTATGAATTCCATTCGTAATTCTAATTAATTGCCCTCACCCATTCTAGTCCGATAAGCATGGAGATATAATGCCCACCAATAAATAAAGTAACCACAATATTCCTATAAATCTTTCAATACCTCTCAATACCTCATAATACTGAACCATTTTTCTGATTTATTTTCAAGACTTTCAAGATATTTCACTATTAATAACAAGTAAAAAAAATCCCGATTTCAATCTAAAAAATAAACACGTTACATCCTCTAAATCTTACTAAATAGAGGGGAAAATATTTCAATAGAGTCAATTCTGATTCTTAAATACCTCAATAACAGGCAGCGTTGAAACACTTACTACAAAATTTTACATAATCGACCTCATAGCAGAGAAAGCAATCATGTTCTCTAACAAAAAAATGTCATATAATATGAAAAAAAAGCTTCAAACTAATGCTACGACAATGCTTCTATTAAAAAATATATTATTCTTTCATTCATGGCTTTGAAAGTCGATTCTATGTTTTACTCAAAAATCTGATAATATATTGACTTCTCCTAATTTCCTTTCTGAGATTAAAATTTATGTATTTGTAAGGATCTATCACTGAAATATAAATTATTCTCTTCCTTAGAATCACTCTTTCGAATGAATTAATGTTCAACAACTGAGAACACGTGAAAGCCTGAATTTTAAAGCTTAATTAATGAACAACGAAACTTCATTTTAAGCAGAGATTTTACCTACACGTAAAATCTATTAATCATCATCATAGAACCCTCTCGAAAAAAATTGAAACTTTCTTTAATCGGGTGTATTCAAATCAAACATTTAAAGTCAATTATATTCCTTGAATTTACTCTGCATATTCAAGGACTCGATGGAACTATGCACCCATTTCTTCCAAGAGTGCACTGATCTAGTTTCATTAAAGGAAAAGAACTCTATACGATACTATTAGTATGTGATAAATATCGTCCAAACTGCTGTATTCAAAGTCACAATAAAATCTATTGGCGTGAAAATTGGAAATCCGAAAATCCAACATTTCATTTGGATAACTGTCTGAAAAGATAGTAATATCTCTCCAAAATTTTATCTGACTTCACCTTAAAGTAAGAGTATTAACTAAGAAGTTTCTCTTTTTCTTTTTTCTCTAAATCTGCTTGAAACCCAAGGCATTCCCGATGATTAAATGGTAGGGATTTCTATTTCATCACGATATACTTTCCGTAGTCGGCTCCATGAAATACGAGATAATTCTTTGTTTACCATAAAAGACGCACTTAAAGATGGAGAGAGGCGCGGTTATAAATGCTTAACCGAAAAATTGAAAGTTTTATTGTAGCATAGTTATAAAAAGTATAAAAAAGTCACTGACAGAATGAAACATGGCCTTTGAAGAAAAGCCTTCCCCGAGTAGAAGACTTAAAAAAAAGCTTTTCTACAAGCTCGGAAGGCGGTGCGTATTTGGGAAAAGAAATTGTGCATATTGACATGGCGCTCAGAAAATCGTGTTTACTCCTCAAGGGAGGAATCGGAATAAATACGACTCGATTTAATAATCGAGACTTAGCTCTGGCCAAAGAAGGGATTTTGAGTGGATATGGGATGGGAAGAGAGGTTTCGGAAGATGGCGAATGCAAGAAGGAGATATGGGTGGAGTTATGGAAATTGGGGTAAGCAGGAAGGATGGAGGAAATATGATAGAAAGAAAGGAGAGAGAGATTTTGGAGGGGTCTGGGGAATCTGAGACGGATGGAATTATGAGCTATTTTTTCGGCGCTTCTTTCTTCAAACGAAAGAGATAACCGACGCCTTTGCCTTTGATATATATTGAGTTCCTCCATCCTGCCTTTATTCGCAATCTTTTCTCCTCCGAGCTCTTTCTTACTCATTTGCTTCTCGGGGTCAAGTAGTTACGCAGAGAGACGATTTGAACTCATTGACACAGGTTCATAAAGAGATTTTTGCTGAAATTCGTTTCAAACAATTTTCGTTCGTTTAAAAAATAACCAGTTGATCTCTGTTTTGACTTAAGAACAATCATAGGAAATTTCTGAAAAACAAGGTCCTTTCTTAAATGGAAGATTGTTTAAAAGTTTTAAACTGTCTGTCACGCCACAGAATATCATTAGATTTAGTCAATCTCCCTTTAAGGGGGCGTGGCCACCTTAATAAAGTAAGAAATGTGATCTCTTTTTCAAAAATTTCTAATATACTTATATTTAAAATACAAAATATATTCTAGAACGAAGTAAGTTGTTAGAAATACATTTAAAGAGATATCTCTGAAGCATAAATGGTGGTGAAAAAATCTAACTAGCCCCGGTATCGATCCACGAGGTTTCCACTATCTGGGAGGTAGCTATCGCCGATTAGGCAAACTCTCAGAACTGCCTCAATTAGTTTTTAGTAAAAACGGTGCATATGCAAAGTTAATTTTTCCTTATAGGAATCTTCTAGATTCTACTTAAAGGTGCATTCGAAACGTATTTGCTTAATTGCTGGCACCGAAAAATAAACAGATGGAATGTTACAAGAGCGTCAAATAAACATTCTACTAAACTGTTACGCTAAACTAGTGATGTAGGTAATTCCAGAAGACCGTACGAGTTAGTTTTACACTAACCCTCTCATACAGGAATAGGGAAATATTTCCAAGTGCATTAATTGATAATAAAAAACCTCGTGAAAAGTGTATGGTTATGCAAGGAAATAATTATAAACAAGCATAATTTTTCGTCAGAATTCTGCATTGACATAAAAAAGGGTGAAAAAGATTATGCTTCATTTGCGAAAGACTTTTTCAGCTATAATACAATAAAATCAGGCTATCCGATGGAAAATTGTAATTTCTTCACTTGAATATTTTATTGCTTATTAATCAATACTAAATTTTTTCTGCAACTCTCAGAATTTCATATGTAAAAGAGGATCAACAATAAAGCAAACCGGAGTTGAAGCAACGTTTACATTTCAGCATAAATAAACCAATGCGTTCCAAAATCATACATTCTGTAACATCAAAACAATTCAAAAATATAAAAACTAAAAATCAAATGAATTTAAATATACCGATAGCAAACGAATCGTTTGATTGGTCCATTCAATAATTAAATCACTGTGCTTTGGTTCCAATCGATCCCTGTGCGATTCTGAGAGGTAAAATGAAGGGGAAAGTAAACAGGGTTATTCTTGTATTTATATTCACGATGAAAATTCATGGATTTTAATAAAAAGTTTGTATTAAAAATAAGCAGAGGCTGTATTTAGCAAAAACTGACATATTTATCTGTGCAAATTGTGGCAGAGCATGGATTTAAAATCACTGAAAAACTCGGCTATTAGTATATTAGTACTAATACTAATACTAATACTAGTACTAACACGATTCTGAGCCGCAAAGTATATTCATTGATCCTTATAGCATCCTCCTATGTATTCTCAATCTTCTGATACAATTTCAAGGTCAATTTCTTAAGTTTCTTATTTGAAAACAATAATAAAGGAGTCGAGAGTAAAGAGAAGACTTAAGTTTAAATTCCATGTTTTAGTACCCACTACATCCCTTGAAACTCGCAGTAAACCACTGGTACTTAAGGTGTTTCTCCATCGCTAACAGGATAAAAATTACTTGAAAAATTTAATCAAAAATTTAAATTGCTCTTAAAAAGAAAATTGCTCTTAAAAAGAATGACAAACAAGGAGCTGGCTTAATTTTGTTTGAATTTATGATAATTTAACGGCGGTTCTACGAGAATTATTAATTTAAATAGTGATATCTTAAAGTCATTTATTTCTGTTAAATAATTGAGTCAATAAGTAAATTCCATTGTTCTTTATGCCTAGCATGCTAAAAAACTAGCCCTTTATTTTAATATTAAAAAATATGTTACATCGGTATTTACTAGATATTTTCGATAAATAGTAAGTATAAGGTTTTCGTCAAATTATTTCTTAATGTATCATATGAAATAACTTGCGTTATAAGTTCAATGTAAAAACAGTTGCTTAACAGGTGCTAACAGTATCCAGAAGAATACGAGATGTATACTCAAACGATTTCATCGAAGCCAAAGAGCATTTGAGTGATAATTCCCTCATCATTATTGATTAAATTGCAGTGTATCGAAAGCGGTTCCGAGATCGATTCCCGGAGGGAGCTTATGTGCGAAACGACCTAAAAGGTCCAAGCACTTTTAATAACATTACTCCAATTACCATAGTACGAGATATCGATTAATATATCTATTAACAGAACAAAAAATTCCTTAGAAGCTATTCAAATTATGAATAATGATATCTCCCTCCTACATTCATGGCTTTACTCTTTGGCACTCAAAATTAATCCCAGCAAATCTCAAGCCATAATTTTTGGTTATCCCAAGAAACTTAGTAACATCAGCATAACCACGCTACCTAGAATAAAAATTGAAAATACTGAAATCGATTACAGCTCATCTGTAAATAACCTAGGTGTAAAACTTGATCAATCCTTTACTTGGATTCCTCAAGCAACAGCTGTCTGCAAGAAGTCTTACTCAACTATCCATAGTATGAAACGATTGAGACATATACTATCACTTCAGCTAAAGAAATTACTCGTTCAAGCATTAGTTTTTCCTATCTTTGACTATTCTGACACACTTATAAATGAAGCAAACAAAGCAGTAACCTCTAAGTTAGACAGAGCATTTAATCATGCTATCAAGTTCATCTTCAATGCCAAAAAATCGGATCATGTGACCCCACTATTCAAAGAATTGAAATGGCTACGTCTTCACTCAAGAAGAAAACTTCATACCCTCAACCTCGTTCACAAAGTTCTTAATAAAAGTTGTCCCAGTTACTTTATTAACTATTTTACTAATCTTAACAATTCAAAACTACTAGGAACTCGTCCCTCCGGCAAACTCTCGATACCAGTTCATAACACAGATTTATGCAGTAAAACGTTTCTAGTACTTGGTGTAAAATACTGGAATGCACATACCCATTCTAAATCAGCGCAATCATCTTTCCCCACTTTCAAGCATGATATCACTGATAGACTATTCAATTCTGAACATCAACTATCCTTTTAGCACTTGCCATCATTCCAACACCTACCGGTAAACTTCTTACACTAGAGCATGGATGTTACTTGATTCACTTATTGCTTTGTTAATCTTTGAATACTTCTCATCTACCGTATCTTCTTTCCTTTTCTTTTTTACAGGCACCTCCATTTAACAGGAATTACCTATATAATGACAAGGACTTCAAGACAGTCCATGAAAACATCTATTGACAAATGCCTCCGGCTGAAGAAATTTTATAAAATTGTTAATATACTATATTGTTGCTTATAGAATATTAGATTATTTAGTTTATTATAGCTTTTAACTTTTATTATAACTAAATCAATTAGGTCTTCTATACATTTTGTTAAAATTACTTTCTAAAATAATTGTTCATATCTAATCTTTTTCACTTTTCATATAGCTATGTTTGTATATTATTTTATTTATTTCTATTACTGTATTTTCGCGGGTTTTTTTCACCCCCCTTCTTTGTGGGTGTTTTCCCGCAACGTGGTTTTTTTCTTAGTCAACCTTCAGTTGCAAAGATTTTTTCCCACACCCTACTCTTTTTTTTGTATTTTTTTAATAAGTTGAGTTTTTAATAAGTTTAAATGTAATCGACATACTAGGTTAGGTGGAAGAGGTGGCGAGGTTAGGCCCACCTGGGCCTAACCTCGCCAATAAAGGGTCAAACTAACTAACTAACAGTACATCTGTAACTTAGCTATAACATAGAGAAGTTACATAATTAATATGCCGTCGTTTTTATTCATTTCGCAAACTATAACGCTACGAATTAAATGACTGTCAACGTTGAAACTCGTGCAGATTATTTAGCACAAGTGATCTAACTGAATAAATAACTATGTTCATGCAAGGTCCCTAAAAGCTACCTTTCGACGTGTGGCAGGGGGTGCAAGCAGCTTGACTCTATTTCTTCTTCGTAATCGATTGCTTTCGCGTATCGTTCGCGGAAAAAACGAATTCTTGAAATGATTTGTTCTAGTATTTAATTCCCTGATCTTCCTCGCAGTATCAGAACGACCTAGGAGGAGGATTACAAGGAGGTTGCATTATATCGGTTACATCTTCTGAGAACGTGAATTCTCTTAACTTATTCAAAATTCTTCTCGGACATCAGGAGTGTACGATATGATATCCACCAAGCCTTTGTTGATTTGAATAATGAAATGCAGAGGAAATACTATAACATGACGGAATTTATATAATGGGAGATATAAATATAAGGCCTGCTTACCTTAATTTCGAAGTTTGGAGGACATCGTTCCCGGCACCTCTTTCGTGACGTTGTCCTTTCTTCATTGAAACGAGTGACTCATATGACAGAGTCTTATCTACGATACACGAGAGGAAATTCACTATTTCGAAAACTGTAAGGAAAGAAACACAAAATTAAAAAATATATTTTTTTTGATCAGACAAGTAAAATGTAAAAGGTGAAGAAAGAAATACAAAACTAATGAAATGTCAATATTTTTTAATCAGTCAGCCTTTTTATTCTAAGGCCATGAACAGATATTAACATTCTGAGGTGTTTTGAAACCATTGTAATCGTACCCCGTATAATGTTAGATACTTGGCAAAAGACACAAAATACTAACAGAGGGATAATTTTAGAGATACGACTCCCCTTGAGATAACAAAAGAATGAAGTTAAAAAAATTAATTTCCTAAAATGTTCTCCTTCAAATATAACAAACAAATTTGGACAACTGATGTTTACTGAATCATAAAATTACGTATTGGAAGATGAACAGTTTCCACAACGTTGTTTAGTAGCGAATAATTAGTTATAGAATGTGATGTATATTAGTGCCCAAACGTTTTATCTAGTCTACGAAGGATCACTAAATTCATGTCTCCGAAGACAGTGGAAATCGGTTAACATGAGAACGGATAATAAAAAGCTCAGCAATTCCGTCTCCCATGACTTTCAATGTAAATAAATTCGTTAAACGCGAAACGGTTAATGCGGTACAACTGTTAACCCATTTGATGGTTCGGAGGGATTATTGCAAAATTCTTCGATTGACGTAAAACAGCATTTATGGTGGTATTTCCACCAAAAAAGTATTCTCTATTCTACATAGCGTTTAAGTTTTGTACAAAATTTCGGAATTATACTATAAGCAGCGTAATTACGAAAATGAATATATTGAGTTCAATGGCTCCAAGTTAAAAAATATAAATGCATGATGCTATTAAATATACAGTAGGTAAATACTAGAAAAACATGGTATATGTATAAGATATAGGATTTATACCATAATGCCATATAGTATATATGAGACCTCAAAGTGGTGGGTTACGTTAAAAATGAATTTTATTTACACGAAATTTGGTTTGCGAGTAATGAATAGGTTGGTCCCCAACAATTCCATTACATTAACTACATCCCCGTCCGTGTAATGTTTGTATAGTTTGCTCCATATACAACTTATTCGTAAAGTAGTTATTCAAGCCTTGTGATTCACTTTAGATTCATCTCCGAATTGTCAGCGGAATCCTCCATCGAACTGACCTTTTATACGCGAGGAACTTCGCAGCAGAGCAGAAACTGGAAAGGTAACTACGACAAGAGTGACTTGAATGCGCATGCGTGGTTTTTTTCACGACGGCCTAATAGGGAGTACCGAGGGATTTTTTTTCCTATGCTTCAGACTGATGCATCTCATGGAAATTTCTCGGAATAGAGAGACAAAGGTGTGGGCAGTTATAAAACCAGTTTCTCACGGTTCAGTAACCTCTGCAGTTGCTTTCATAATCGCGGAAGGAATACCGAATCACTCTATTAATCCAGATTGCTTCCAAAGCTTCCAAAATGAAATCAAATATTTGCGATCGTGCATTTAGACGCATAGTCACAAATGAAGAAATTTTCGATTGGTACAGAACTATCGGAATGAAAGATAGTTTAAAACAAGTCTCAGGTTGATTTCCAGTTCATTTACTGTCAATCAACATGCTGTCTATCGATCAAAATGTTGTCTTCGAAACATCCTATTTAAGTTAAATTCGAAAGAATATATAAATAATTCCCTATTAAGATTAATTCTCTTAAGACTTCTCTAAAGATAACTGATGATTCCTCTAGCAGAGCAGTTAACATCACAGGCGGGTAGTTATTGTGGGTCCACGATCAATTAAATTACTTTTACAATCGTACAATAAAATTATCAGCATATCAATGAAGTTTTTTTTGCTAAAATAATTGAACAGCCTACCAAAATTATGAACATTGTTTCAAAAACGAATGTTTTTACTAATAAACTAGTATTAGATATGCGTGTATTTATAAATGGCGCTAAAAATAGGTATACCGAAGAAAACTCCCTAAAGGATTACTTTCAGATGAATTGTACTTCCTGATTCTATTGATTTATAAATCATACTGTGAAAATTAGTTATTAGGTATCTCGACCAAAGCGACCGATAAGATTGGCTAAAAATCCCATCTTCCTATAGCTTGTGTGCTAAGTTTTAATAGTCTATCTTTCTAAAATCTATTTTAACTTCTTCTCAAGACGGATGTATGGTTTTCTTTTAGTTGAAAGAAGTTGGTTCGCTATTTTTGTAAAATATTCGTACGATTATTATCTGAATAAAGGTGTTTAAGTATCACAATTTTTGTTATTTTTTATGCCTATTCACTATCTAGATGCAATTTTGCCAATTACGGGGCTCGAACGCCGAAATTTGGTCAGCTATTCCTGACTAAAAATCCAAAATTGAACACACAGTCAAAATTTAATAAAAAGTTAAAATATTTATATAATATTAGCTTAACTAACTTATTTATGAAGGAATGAGAGAGGATTTTACTTTCCCACAAACTTCATTTAAAAGACTAGGTGTCGTGAAGTTGTTGAGAACATTATCATAATCCAGTATCATTGGTATCATCACAGCTGAAGAGTCGAAGATAAAAATTCAACCCCTAAACCGATAATCTTCTAAATAAACAACGTAGAAAAATGAAAATCTTTGTCTTTCTTTGAAAATGAAAACCAACTTTCACGTCATCGCGGCCACTTCAGTGGACTGTAATTAAAATTATACTTCTTAGACTGCGTTCGGCTTATTGAGACTCAGGTTCTAATTCATCAGAAAGTAAATATACTCAGATATTTTCAGAACTAATGGAATTTTAATTCTTACTTCCGTTGAAGAAACCCTTTCCATATGTAAATCTACTTTAACTGTTATAAGCATTAGATATTTCAATTTCAAAAATACGGCAGTTTAACTTTTATTTCTATCAAATAATGTATTCTTTACCTGCTTTTCTTTTAATAAAATCCTAGGATAGGCGTTCATAGCTACTAGTAAGACGATCTTAAGGAATGATCTCATTTAAATCGCTAAGAACCGTGTGAATGGGCAACGGGTGGACAATAGGTCGATCAAAATCGACTGGTCGAGGGATGTTCTGGGCGTAACGACTGGGTATCGTAATGATATTTAAAATTCATAAATTTTCAACCACTTCAGGTATTTAACTCTATAATTTATTAGTGTATGACTGAGTTAATAATGATAACATATTTTTACTAATACAGCTCTGTGGATCAGATAAAAGTAAAAAATAAGACTATTAAACTCGGAGGTAGGACAGAAGTATTCCGGTCCACTAAAATTTATAATTTTGTTTTCTTTTAAGTCAGTTGCAGTCAAACAAATTAATGTCGCAGTCGATATTAAGAAGTTAGAATAAGTTTACCACAGCCATATACTATAACGCTTCTATTCAAATGAAACGTAAGTTTAATTCTTCGAATGTATAATTATTGATTAAAAAACTATACTGTCGAGTATCGGCCACTTTTAATTTCTTTTTTAATACATTTCTTCCTCAAGACTTCTTCAAGGCAATGCCATAAATATTATTATTACTATTAGGGATATTTATTACAGGCGAGATTGAGACTAAAATGTCTCCTCTTCCTTCTAACCTGTGTAAATACGGTATACCTTTGATAAAATTTATCTTACGCATGTACCTGCGGAAGATTTATTGATACTAATGAATGATCATTTTTATAACTATTTGGGAAATCGGTTACCCTGGCTAACCGTTTAACAATGTCAAAGAAGATGTCAACCCGTTGACGAAACTATTCGTTCAATAAACCTGCTGCGGAAATTACTAAGTATTTCTCTTTCAACATGTAAATTACCAATGTAAAGTTAAACGACTTAATGCTTAGAAAGAGGGTCATTCGTTCAAAAAGTCTTCCTATTATTAGGTATATTTACTTAGTATGAAGTACGGCATAAACTTATATCCCTTCGAGAAAATTTAATTTCCAATTAATGGTATCCACTGATGCTTGGAAGCGATTAAATTAAAGAATTTACATCACTTCGCATAAAAACGTTTTATTCTCGAGCCAGCGGCAAATAAATCTCAAACAACAATCACTTATTTATCAACAACGACATGACAATGACAACAATTAAAAACCAACGAACAAATTCAAAATATAAAGTTTTGTGTGTTTTTAAATAAAATGAAATACGTCCGCTATACACCATCTCTAATATTTAAATATTTATTTAAAGATTGTAGGATTTAAACTATCTTTTTATTAAGATTAGCATCTTTTATTTGTTTTCCCCAAAATAATTAACGAGATATTCGTATTCCATTTTCTCAGATGTGGAAATAACTTTGTATATATGCTCGGGAAAAAATCGCAGAAATATGAAGCGCCAGTCACAGACTTATAGAATCTGTGGCGCATCCAAGGATGCAATGTCTATGCGACCCAATTGCTCGCTGAGGCTTATCTCTGCTTTAAAATCGTCTCCAAACGAATTTTATTCCCTCCCCGAAATTAATTCCCTTTCGCAGTTGCCTAAACACGTGATGAATATTTATGAAAGATTTGCATCTGGTTCGAAGGAAGGAATGCGCAAGATGAGACCGGATGCGAACGAACGTAGTCAAAGACGGATAACGGAAATTGAAATAGCTGAACGAGTTTGAAAAGATGGGAGGCAAAACAAACAGTTATACGATGGAATATTACTTTTATGTTCCCTCGAAATTAAATCCGAGCAAAGAAACTTGTTAGTTCTGATTCTCTAAAGACGAGCCTTTCCCAAGAAAACAAGAATTTTTCGGGAAAAATGAGTGAGATTTTCCCTTTTAGTCATGAATTTCACGAGGAAACTAATTGAGTAAATTATTCAGTGGCTCTCTGAAGGCAAAACAAAAGGCGATCTCAGATCTCAACGCTGATTGAAATGGTCTCGAATTCCATCCCTAAAATCATCTGCTTACGTCATTACTAAACAATTCAATCACAAGTAAATAAAAAAATCATATACGTTTAGTATTTTCATAGAATATATACTTTTTTCTCGTATCGATGAGTGTTTTGCAAAATACAAACGGAAATTATTAAACAACTACCGAGAGTTAATTCATCCTATAAATGTCATCAAATTATACGAAAATAATTTCTAACAATTCTAACAATTAGCTAATTATTTCTAACCACACTTGAGGAACTCTACCAATGAATCCATACAAAACTTAAGAGAATCTTGAGGATACCGAAATTGATTGTGAAATCCCTCGCGAAATTGTTCTCGATCTGAAATACTAATAATCTTCCCATTTATCAAATTTCTGTAGAAATAAATAAGCTCAAGATGCAAAATATTTCAGAACTCTATTTAAAGTTATCGTTTATAAAAAAACTTAAGTTAAATATACTTTAATAAATAATAACAGATGATTAAGCTCGATAAAAAACAGATTCTATTCTTGCTTTGCAACTTCCAGTTCTCATTTATTAGCATTGCTTAAAACTTTAAAATGAATAATTAGCAGCCTAATTTATCCTTTCAAATTCAAAAATCCATGTCAACGTAAAATTTCACTAATGTTAACTAACAGAAATAATTTCAGATTGTTTTGATTTGAGTCGATATCGTCATCATACAAGATTTCAAATCAGTATATTAACAGCAATATTTGGAATTTCACCCAGATGTTACATTCAAACAATTTTTGAAACCTTCCTGTATTTATTTGTATTTGGAATGCTTTAAAAAAAGAAAGAAATTGCATTTTTTGAGATACCGATATCTAATCTCTTTGTTTGATGGCGATTTTGAGAAAAAAATAATTAAATTTTAATAACTCTGACTTCAGGGAGTTGATAAAATAAAAAATCTAGATGGGAACTCTTTAATGGGTTCAAATGTTTGTGAGAAAAGAAAATTAGGTATTTCCGGTTATAATTATCCCTCTTTTTAATGAGTTAAACCTTTTCTTCTGGTTTCATAACGAAGCGTCTGCAACCCTATCTTTGGGATAGTGTAAAAGTTCATCTTCCATTCCTTTAACTTAACGGTAATTGTAAACAATAAAAAAATAAAAACGAATCAAAAACCATAAAATACACCAAGACTTTTTCGTTTAGAATAATGGTTTGGCCTGAAGAACACACAGAAAATATTATTTTCAATGTTCATCTGGGGAAAATAAGATAAATTAAATGGGCAAAACGTTTCTTAATTATATAAATTATATTAATTATATTATCGGAAATCTTAGAATACTTAGAGTAATTCATATTTGAGAAGATTTCTATCAGCGAGAGAATAGAGTGAGCCTAAAATGTTCTTCCCCGTTCCTTATCCCCACTGTCCCGGACGAATTTTCATATTCTCTCCTATTATCTCTGCCATATTAATCCCAGACGCAGCCGGGCAAAAGGGAGTCTGCGAAGAGTTATTTTTTAGGGGACGCAGACGAAAAAACCGCAAAGAAGTTTGAGACAAATTTCGTCTTCCCCTCCCACTTGAATCTCCTCCTAAAGACGTTGAAGGGCAATGCAAACGCTCTGTAAAACGTCCCAGGGGAGAGAGGATGTCTGAAAGAATAATGGCACTAGTGTGGCATTGAGGGTGGGTAGAAACTGTGGGAGAGCGATGGAATAAGAGAGATAGAGAGAGGGATTCATTGTCAGAAGAGGAGACACCAACCGCTACTTCAGAGAGTTTTAGAAGGATAGCGCTCGAGAAAATCATATGCATACATGCAAGAAAAGACTCGAGCGAAAGGGAAGGAAAAAAGATCGCATTCATGTATTGGAATGTCGAATGCCTTAGATCCCAAAAAGAAAAATAGGAATTCAGACGGAGAAGTTCGTATATTTCCCTTGATTAGACCATTCCTCTCCCACGCGAGGGTTGGCTGGGTCAAAATTGAAGAGATGCTCAATGAGAGGAAAGTACGGAGGAGGAAGGGGAGATAGCGAAGAATAAGGAATTGAGAATGATAAGGGGCAGATTAAAGGAATCGATACGGTAAGAGGAGAGATATTTGAGGAAGGCGATGATGAAGAGGAGAAAGATACAAGAAAAAGAGAAAATGCCTCGCGAAGGAAATTCGACGAAAAAAGACTCGAATTAAGAGGTAGAGGAAGGAACGTCTATAAGGGAGAAAGGAGGTCGACGGTACGTCAAAAGGTCTGAAAGAAGGAAATGGGAGGAAGAAGAGATATAATGGATGAGATAAAAGAGGGAGGTATTTATAGGCGGAAATATAGGGTAGAAGAGATGGTAAAGGAAAGAGTGATATAGGGCGCGAATGAGAGGGTGATAAGGATTTTGGAGAGGTAACAGGGAGATGCAAATAGAGAAGAGGGGTAACTGTTGATTGCTAGGAGGTCAAGACGGCCATCTTCTCCGCCCTCTAGCGAGGAAACCTCTTTTCACTCACCGGAAGTCTGCCCTTCGTTATGTTTACCCTCCCTTCTCTCCCCCGACTTCTCTCGCGCGTGTTTTGCGTGTCCGGCGCTGTTTTGATCGCCTTCGTCCGATATCTTGTTGCAACTTCGAAGAGAGTGACTAATGCCCAATGATGGAGAAGGAGCGAACATCGGACTGTTGAATCCTTCTCCTGAGATAATGCTTATTCTTAGATTGGTAAGAATGAGAAATGACGCTCGCCGGAAGATGAAAGATATTTGTATCAACGATTGTCTGATTGGAAGCTTCGATTACCATTTAATATTGCGTAAATGACGAATAAGAAGATGAGTTACTGAGGATGAAGCTCGAAGAAATGTGCGCAAACGTTCCCTTTTTCCGAAGTAAAATAGAGGAAATATAAAACAAAATAACTATATATCTCCTTAAATGCATCAATGGGACAGCTATAAATTAATTCGTTTAATTGTATCGCTGCAATTTGGTAAGAGTAGGTGACGACGTTTAACCAATTGAAATTAATTCTCCGAATGTATACTTGAGAATGCATTGCATTGCATGATCGGACGAATCTTTACATAAATCGCAGCTGATTTTACTTATCTAAACTGCTCTGATTTTTCGATTATAAAATAAATCCCAAAAAAGAAGTATAAAAAAAATGATTTAAATTATTTTGAAAATGTTAATTTAAGTCGTCAAATTTCACCTTCACCGTATAAGAACAAATACCAAATTTATATAAATCACAGTAGCCATCTAATTCTAAGAGAAAATATTGCTTACTATTATGAACAAAATAATTTCAATTTAACGGTCACGGTTGTTCCCAACAAGATGTACGCTGAAGGTTTTTTCAGGTATAATTTTTAGTTCCTCAGCTAGACGACTCGTCAAAATTGCTTAGAGGAATTGAAGGGGCCAGCATATTTCAATTCTTCGAGCACCGTTTCTTGTGTACATGCCGTTGATCACTACGACAATAATCACATTTGCTCTTTGTATCCACGCTTCATGTCAATCGATCGAAGCTCACAATTTGAGTCAAATTCGATTTCATTTGTATTCCGACTTGCACCTTAATGGTGGCGAAAACAGCATCTCTTCTCCGACATCCAAATGTATCCAGAGAGAGAGAGTGAAAGTCCATCATTCAGAAGGAAGAGAGAAGAGCCGAATCCGACTGTCTGAGTTCGTTGGCGATTGGGACAATTAGGCAAATGGACGGCATTTCATATGGCGAAGTGCCTCCACGAGGGGGCTCGTCCTAGGGCGCGGTTGCCAATGGATCCCTCGAAGCGTGTAACCAAGGAAATTTCCCACGCAAAGACTACAAAACTAAGGCTATTAAACTTAGGTGGTTTGGGAAATAAAGAAAAGCTAACTCAGGTTAAGAGAATACGCCCACCAGAAGTTCTCGGCAACGCCTGCGAAACGAAGGAGGAAGCTCGTTAGAAACTAGCGAATGCTTCCGTTGATATTTGCCGAGTAATTTGCAGACGATAGAGCGACTTGCGCGTATCGATTCATGCAATTATAAATATCATACGGTTGATGTTACGATGTTAAAGTATCCATAAAGAAACTCCAAAGAGGAACTTGAATATACGTATCTCAGAGAAGCGATTGAGATATTTACAATGATTGTAAATTATGAGAAAAATGTTTCAATTACATTTTTCATAGATAAAATGCATTAAATTTAAAATAATATCTTTAAAACAGAAATGCATTCCCATCTTAATACCAAATGAGAGAAACGTTTACCATGGTTGATTTTTACTCGGTATACTACATTCTCTCTCCATATATTTCCAACTTTGGTGAGCATAATAGGAAGGAATTTATAACCATTGTATTTCACCTCTTACATTTTATTAGATGCTCGCAGCTTTAAATTAAGCAACTTTTTGGATAACTCATTACATTCGAAAATAGGATAATGTTGATGTTTTATAAAAATGTATTACTTCAGAATTCATTGCAGTTATGATTCCGTCTCAATTGACAATGAATAACTATATTTTATTATCATTGCTCAATAAATATTACTTGTATACAGAAGTAGAATAATCGAAAGAAAGAATAATGGTCTTTGAAAATCAGTAACAGCATGAACGCTTTACCAAACTCAGAAGCAATAGAAGAAAATATCTTTTCGGTTAGACGAGTAGTTGTGAACACATTGGATAGAAAAGTGATGACAAGCAGATACATCTTCGAAGAAAATAAATGGAATACCAATTCAATATTACATTCCTAAATCTAAATCAAATTTTCCAAATTAATTATAAAACGCTCTCTTGTCTATTCTAGAGTTTCAAATTCATCCTCCGTATGATAACCGACAAGTATCGTGGGAAAACTTGATCCAGAAGCATTCTTGCGAGAAATCACATTAGGTAATTAATTACCGAGCATCATTGAAGACAGATCTTCTGATGCCACCTTCATTGTGATCGACATGCGTTAATTTTAATTTTCAACGCTAGGACTTCCTGTTCGTCGCTCAAGCCACGTGATAAAGCTTGGGAAAGTAAAACGGAAAAGATTAAGGACGCTAATTTGTCGTAATTGCAGCGAGGTCGTAATGGGGGAACTTGGTCATCTCCCAAGTTTTAATTCAGAGTCCTGTCGAGAGAAGGAGTGAGTGAACGGAGTAAGGAATGCGGCCGCGGGGGGGACACTGCCTGTTGATGGCCAGTCACGTAATAATCTCTCTCTAGTCCACCACTTCCGGTCCTCATCCTAAAGAGAGACTACTCCCCGAATTCCTGAACGACGACATACATATTCCATTTTTTCCTTCCTCTTATAAAAGGACCCTCGTGACGTGAATTGCTGAATTGTTCGAATCCGAATTGAATTGCTTCGCTGGTTTTTCGTGAGAATCGGCTTTCGCGGAAAAATCCAATTCCGGATAAGGAATAAATTCTCCACGGACCGCTATTACGACTGTTGAAAACAAAAACCTGCCACTGATGGTAGTTATTTCAGAAAAATAAAACGGTACCTGAATAACGGCAATTCGCTACTTGGATGTAATACTTCAGGAATGCACGTTGAACTGAAATTCTGGAAATCTGCTTAAGAGGAGTATTATGGAATTTTCAAGTATTAGAATCGAACAGGTTCATTTATGATTTATGTTTTTGAAGAAAACCTTTCTCATAAAAATATTTGAGGAATATAGGAATAGTAAAAATAAACCTATCAATCATTTCCGCAATTTCCTGGCATGAATTGCCACACGGATAAGCCTACCGCAATTGATTTCAGTTATACATAGTTTCAAGTATTACATGTACTGATTTCAACAATTTAAATAAACCGAGATACATTTCATATTTTATATTGAAAAACGTTTTATTTGTACTAAAAGAGACTCATAGCGTTTTGGTTTGGATTTCAAAATAAAAAGCATTCACCTTGATTTCTCAAATGTAAACATTGATTGAAGACTTTTATTTAGAGTCAAATCACCAAAACCGAATGATATTGAACCTTATGTCAACTCCGATAAATGTATTGACATTTATTTATGAGATATTTACCTGATAGAACTGGGGATTTCTCTTATAACTTTGGAAACCTAGACAATTTATAAATAGTATGGCTTTGAGCATTCAAAATATAACTTAAAAGATATGTTTATCAGAATAATAATTTTCGTTAATTCATAAATCTTCAATCAGCACAAAGAAAATCGTCAAATTACAGGCTTGGTAAACACTGAAGTAAATTTAAATCTAAATTCCGAGTCAAATCAAACATTTGAAGCACTAAATATTAAATCTTACAATCACTGATGCTTGTAGACTTATACGTTTGTAATTTAATTCCTATCACAATTATTATGACAAAACTTGAGACTTGATGTAAATTATTTATTGACGACTTAATTGGGCGAAATTTTGTAGTTGTACAATTGATAATTGGTAAATTAAATTAAAGCACAGAAGGAAGTGTGATTGATGTCATCAGCAGTTTCATCGGCTTTTGAAATTTTTTCACCATTACTATGCAGATTAACTTGTGTAAGCGAGAGAGAAGGAGACAAAAAACCCACAATATCGAGCTAAATTCCATGAAAGTGCACTTTTAAAGCAAAAGACGTGAATAAACCGAATCAGCAATTCGATACAATCTCGAACACTTGTTTGTTTGTTTGTGGCTTTTACTAAAAAAAAACTCATGAAAACCAAATTTTTACAAATACCTAAATATGGGCGAGGACAACAAGCTTCGCTCGAACTAAATTCATCCCGTGCCACATTTTTCAGAATCACCAATACAACTCGATAACATTCTCCAGTAATAATAATAATCCTAAGTGCTAAAGTTGGAGATATCTGTATTTTAAGATAGAAACGCAAATGGTGAGAGAACTAATATTTTTAGTTTATACCGGAAACTTCAAAATTGTCGTAAAGGCTTGGGGGATATATCGTTCCATCAATAAATTCCGACATAATTCTAAAAATCTTTTTTAAACATGTTAAAAATTTAATATAATCACTAAATATTCTATACATTGACTTCAAGCCATACTAAATTAAGAATTCAGGGCCTCCGATCTTTTTTTCCTATATTTATAACTGAAATCCTTCATAATTCGGCTGTATATATTTTGAAATATAGATTTTGATTCCAAGTTTATTTTGCTAGAAGAGATACCAAAAATTCAATTTTCAGGTTAATCGACTCTAGGACCAAACAGTTATGCTTTGAAAAACACAATATTCCGTGAATCAGCAATGAAAACGATCTGAATAAAATAAACTGGAGCGATATAGCCTATATCATACCATAATATACAGGTATTAATAACCTTTGCTTTCTTAATTTGCATGTTTCGTTAAATTTTCTTTAGGCGATGATGATTTCAGTTTTATTCAATCATTTAAGATCAAGATTTAAAAGACGATGATCCTCATCTATTATCTCAAAAAATTCGTTCGAGGTTTTTTGAAGGTGTCAAGCATAGTTGCCAAAGCTGGTTTTATTCAGTTGTTTTATTTTAATCGTTTGTGACCCAAACAACCTGCAGCAAAAACTGTCTGAAGGGAATATTTTTTTTACAAGTATTTCTAAAAATCGATTCACGAATAAGAACTTGGCGTGCTCATTAAGCTCCTTACACAATTTCCAGAATTGATGCTGAGACGTACAATGATTTCTACGTCACTGTATTTCGACTCTTATCCACGTAGTTGGCCCGTTATCGAATTCCCGGATCCCGGCTGAAAATTGTCCAACAGAGGAAGGCCATTTTGTTTCATTGACAGGCCCTTGGATAAAAAGTGGTCGTCTGTCGGTCTTTGTGACATAGTGACGGGAAACCCGGTCTTGAATCCCATTGTGATGGAGGTGTGAGTCACTACGAGGGCCAGACGGGTTGATGAGCAAACCTCTCCCATTGGATGGTGTAGATGCCCAAGCCACGAAAGAATGGAATTCTTCTTTAATTCCAAAGCAGCGTGGCGGACCCTATTGGTATTCGCTCCACACTACACCTAGTTTTTCTTGTGAATCATTTGTGACGTTTTATTTATCTAAGAATGAATTTCGCTCTCAAATAAAGACGTATTATCTCTATTAAATCAGAGATGAAACAGCAATCGCATGAAATAAGCGATATAAGCAAAAAAGCTACTACCAAATGTCACCATACGAAAAAGTAGTCAGTTTTGTGAATTTAAGGCAAAAATTACCGAGAAAAGATGACCGATTAAATATTCTCAAAGACATTTCACTCATAGCATAATGATGACTTCCTGGGTTTTTGAGATATAAAGGATCCATTAATTACGAAAAAGTAGCGACTTTGCCTTTTATAACAAATCCAAAGGTAATGATAACAACAAAAATAATAAAATGGTTTTATTCGGGCGAGATTAAGACTAAAAGTCTCCTCTTTCATCTAATCCATCGTCATACAATATATATTTAATCAATTCAAAGAGATGGTATGAAAAAGATAAAAGAATTGTGGATTTAAAAACCTAAGAAATTCTTAGAAAAAAATTATCCACTGCAGGAAAACACCCACTAAGAAGGGGGGTGTGAAAAACCTGCGCAAACCTACTGATAGTCATAACTAAAACGATGGTACGAAACATGATTATATTTTATAAATACACTATCAATAGGTGCATACGTATATGGGATACATCAATAAGCATAGTCACGTTGACATTTAAATAAATGTTAACCATTAACCCGCTCAGCCAACAAAGTTCCCTAATTCCGAAAATTTTAATTTTGTCATGTACTTCGCGAGCCACCAGTAACGTATGGCAGGGGGTGTAGGAATATACGGCCTTCTTAATAGCCTGGGGAGAGAATGACCAAAAGTAGTTATCAGTATTTATCTGATTACACCCTTGTAAAGTATTTTCGTTGCCTCTGAAAGATCTCGTTAGTTTTTTAATGGAACTTAAATTTCATTTACATTTTCTAAACGTTCTGAACCGATGCATTTATCAAAAAGCTTCCCTTCTGAAAAAATTTGAGTTCCTGAGATATTTTGAGCTATCAGTGAACCTTATGTAATGTATGATAATCTTATGGATACCTGGGAATGCACATGATTGGGATAGTTTTGAAGACAAATTTTAAATAAGGAAGGAGAATGAAGCTTTCTTCTCTACGACGAGTTTCTGCAAGTTTCTACTTTGAGTATAACAGGCTTATTTTAATCTTGCGATATGTAGATTACTCCACTGTAGATTGTATCACATTTACGACTGCAAAAGATTTATTTCCACCGTTACCGTTAAACTAGCGCGTCTTTTTCAATTGGAGCTATATAGGGTATTTTTGTGTGAAAATGAAATGTTAATAACATCGAAAAAATGAATTAATAGCAGATAATTCGGATTTTGCGTTCTCGATGGCAATCTATGGATAGAAATTTTCAAGTTACGAGGAGTACTTTAAATATGGAGGTCTATCTATATGCTCTTTTCGGTCATATCAGATGTCTCCAACGTCTTACACTCGGTACTTGCCGACGAAATATTCCGCATCGATCATAAGTGTGATTTATCTGCTTTATTCGAAAGAATGAAAAAACTTTTTTTCGAAATCCGTCAACGGCTAGTGCTTAAAGTTTGTGGTTGGTGGTCCTTTCAACCCATAAAAAATTTCAACTCGATCGGATTATAATAATAATGTAAGAATAATGATAACCAAGCAATTAATTTATTATTTTGTCATTAAATCACTTCGGAGCCATTGAGAAACCATCGGGAAAAAATGCAAAAATTTGACATTTTTCACAAAAATTTAAGATTTTGACTAAAACTCGCAGCCTCAGGACATAATCCGATCGAATTGAAATTTTATATATGTTATAAGGACCACCAACCACAAACTTTAAGCACTACCCGTAGACGAATTTCGAAAAAAAAAGAAGTTTTTTCGATCCACCCATTTCGGAATCCCTTTCGAGGTTATGGTCCAGTAAGGCGGCATTCACCCTGGGTGACAAGTAATGAGCGCATCGATTTCCACGCCTACGTATTTGGCTTTTCTATTTCGGACCCACTACCCGTTAATTCAGATGGCTTTCCATTTTTCTCACGATGCTGGCTTAACATCATGGTATCATCATCTTGAAATCGAACCCGGGTTCCCCAAAAGCGAACGCGCTATCAACTTAGCTGATCGGAGACAATTATTACGATACATTGACCGTCAAGGAATTCTTTACTTACCAAGAGGTAAGTCGTTTAGACATTAGACAAAGCGAAATAAGCCCGAAAAGCTTAAACAGTTTCAGCTTCCAGTACTTCCAGCTTTAAGCTGTTAAATATGGCAGCGCAATTAATAAAGGTACCTAATCAGGAAGACCAGAGCGTTTATAGAAAAAGATAGGAACCCTAGAGAATGAGACAAAATTTTAATCGTTTTGAAACGCGAGGTATGAAGTAATGACTGACGGGACAGTTCTTTTCATTCTTATTGGTGAATTCCTTCGGTATTTCATTCAACTTGAATATTATTATTTACCAGAGAAATATTAGGCTATCAAACAATAAAGGCGGTCATCGGATAAATAGAATAACAATCGACCCCTGAGGGGATTCCTCGTTAGCGTGGTCGAACAATATTTCCTAAAAGCTCGGTCGGTAAGTATAAAAGACATTGAAAGATGGAGTGGAATTCCATGTCGTACTTGTGGCAAAAGAGAAAAGAACCAGTAGGTGGCAGATGGTTTTGACCTTAGAAATTGGATATTTTTAAAGACTCTTCTCGCCAAAGAGAAGATGTAGCTCTCAGGCGGAAAATTTGAAAGAGAATCGCGCTGCAAGACAAAATAAGAGAAATGAGGCCGAAAATCAACCACTGAATGGTCTGAATTATTTAAGGAAGTTGAAACATTTACTATGAAAACATATATGAAGGATGTATGGGTATGAACTAATCTAATCGAAAATTCATCTTATTTCCCTTTCTGAAAGAATATTGAGGTTGTTTTTTCTCCCTTAAATTTGCTGCTTTCATAGTTGTAACCAAATTCTTCCCCTACAATAAAATGGATAAAAACGAAAAGATAAAAAGCATAGCTACGTTCCATATTCATTGTCGAATTAAATAATTTATTTGAATGGCAGGCACTCTGGCATTTATCAAGTGTTCGTGATATATGTGTGATAAAATTATGATGAAGCTTTAGTTTTGCAATAAAAATGAGGCTAAACTCACCTAAATTAATATTACATATGCGAGCTTTTAAGAATGAATTGACCTTAATTAAACTAAGGATAATGGCAGAAGAGGTAAATATAAATGAAAATGTCTACATCCCTTTTGACACTCAGACTACCTTCACTATCATTCAGTGATGCTGTCTTATTATGCAGCGAAATGGATTTTTTTTAAATAGTGCTATAATGTATTTATTAAGGTTTAATTGATATCTTTGCCATCTTAGACATTTAATACAGTCTTCGGTTTATTTTTGGTAATTCGTGGTATCATTTCAAGTAAAGTTTTAATTTTTCTGCATTTATACAGCTTGCATGTATCTTGTCATATGAGTACAATATTGTTTCTCATCACATATTGGAGGAAAATACAAGAAATTGATCTTTTTTATATCCTGTCACATATTCACCTGTAAACCGAGTTGTAAAAGTGGACTCAAGATTGAATGGTTCATGCAAAGCATCGTCAAATTCCTTCCATTAAATTATTAATGTATTTAACTTCATTGCATTCTACTCTAGATTCCATCATCAGAGAAATAAATTTCTACTTCATTACTGACTCAGAAAATAGGGAAATCATTCAATATCATAACTTCCAGAGAATAAATGCATAGAGTAAATTGATTTGGAGAAGTTTTTTTTCTGTTCTGTTGGCTTAAAACTCCCTTTTTATGACTTTCAGGAGTTATTAACACAAAATAAGAGTACTTGACTGCCAGAAAAATGCCTAGTTCTCATTGAAGAGTGAAAATATGCATGCGATTGGTTACATATCTCAAAGATAAAAATGCTTGCATTATCTTACTCTAATGCCCCCAACTAGAAGAACCGATTACTGCACTCAATCTTTTGATATGAGATTCTGTTGGCATTTTGGCACTACTTTTCTGAAAGTATTATACTAGTGAAAAATTTTCCAATAATCTAATCTCTGATCCCAAGTAATAGTATTGTTTAAATTTTCCCATTGCATACATATCTTCTCAAATATAGATTAGAAACAACTATATGTGGGCACATATAAAAGTATAGTAAAATACAAAAAGAAATCACATCTGTAGATCAGATAATCAGTAAACATCCACATCTACATTAATACCCTACAAGCCGCCTTTCGGGGTGTGGCAGGGGGTGTAAACTTTAGATACATTGAATAACATTCAGTGAAATTATTAATTGATCATGCCATTGATCACCTACAGTACAACCCCGGTAATCCGGACATTCGCTAATCCGGAACCCTCGGTAATCCGGACAGTCCATTGGGAGTTATGCAAACCCGCGACTTCTTCTTGTGAACATATAAATACGCATATTAGTAACAAGAAACGAGAGGTGGACAGACTATTTAAAAAATTTCTCCATTGGCTGCAATGAAATGATGGGGAGCGAAGTATTTCGTTTGTTGTGATAACACATCTAAGTTGTAATACTTTTCTGAGACAGTATTTTTCAATTAGAGGAATGCTTAATATGTGCGATACTAAATAATTTCGAAAGACAATAAATTTTCAGTTGCAGCAGGGCATGCATGCATTATCTATACAATATAATTTTTGGGTAAAAATGTTTTTTAGGTTATTTTTTAAAACCTCGCTAATCCGGAAACCCCGCTAATCCGGACGCCTATGCGCCTGAATTCGTCCGGATTACCGGGGTTCTACTGTATTCACTAACTGAATAAGACGTTGATTTCAATTAGCATTACAATATCATTTTGGGTTCAATCAATGGTATTGTTGTTCTTTTCTTTAGGTCAATTGAACGTTTAAGTGGAGAATATACTAAATTCTCTTCACTAAATTGACTACCATAGCAGTAGTGAAAAGTCAAATATCATGAAGAGCAAATCAATACCTTTACTTGTCTCTATCTGAATTTCAACATCATTAAATAAGGCAGAAAAACATTAAGATAATTATTCATACTCAGACATAAAATGAAAGCATTTGAAGGTACTTCAAAAGAAAAGCAAACTAAACATTCAACCATTAAGAGTGCATACATATAATCACAATTTTATTAAATATGAGGCCAAATATAAATATTGGTTGTCAAAATATGGGCCCTGTAAAGTATTCATCCATTCAACTGAATGCAAAATAGTTCTTGAAAATCATTAAATGAGAAAAATTCAATAATAAAAATTTTTAGGTCCTCACTTTGTTTCATACCTGTATAATTTCATTGTTCCTTTGTGTAAAGCAATAAATTATATTCAATGGACATCTACAAGATAATTCCTCCAGGTAATGTCTTCAATAGACTAGATGCTATCTTTCCCTTTGCTCACATTTAAAAGACAGGTGATAGGTCACAGAGTATTCTTGAGTCTAATTCTTCTAAAACCTAAAACATTTGTAACTCTTTGAAATTATATATGAAATTATTCCCCATTGTTTGTAAGGATCACAAGAGTTGTATTACATTTAATGAAATAGTCTAAGTTCTGCACATAGAATAAAATAATGAAATCTTTTCTATGATACAGAATAATTACAAGACATTTACTTTCAAGGAAAAATTAATGAGCAATTAAGAACAAAATCAATAGAATCATTTTCAGCTCCCAAGGGTGAATGCCTAATCTAAGATCAGAATATTATCCATTATTATTTAACGTTTAATTATTATAGAATGAGAATGGTAAACTGTTATGTAACCAGTGAAGTGGGTGCAGTTTTAAAAATATTGTTTAAATATTTTCGCAAGGAAATATGAAAAATATTAAAGAGAATTACAGCCATATGTAAATTAAAGTGACAATAAATCAGTCAAGGCTTAAACAAATTGGTACTAAATAGATGAAAAAAATGCAAGATGAAATGAGCCTGCACTGGCATTTACACTATCATCCAATTTAAATAAATTAAGTACTCCACTGCCATTCCTTCAGAAATTATGAGTTATTACATAGATTGTTGTTTTATTATTTGGAGTAAAGAAAGAAATATTGGAACACGGCTGTTAATGAATTAGAGGTTTAAAATCTTCAAAAGCCGTCTTTGTCGGTGTTCCTCCTCTTACTTCCCAGTAGTCGGATAAAGCAAGAAAGGAATTTATTGGGACTGAGAATAGGAAGAAGAATTTGAAAATGGGTACAATTATAAGTATTCCTTTCTTGCTTTATCTGACTACTGGGATGCAAGTGGAGGGACACAGACAAAGACGGCTTTTGGAGATTTTAAACCTCTAATAATTATCATTTGGAGCTGAAATAATGTATAGGAATTGAAACACTTGTGATATCATAAAATCAGATGAAGATAAAATACTGTTTTAATAAATTCAGTTGGAGAAAAAATATTCCCAATTCCAGTTTTTTGAAAGCTATCCTCAAAAGTTTTATAGATAATTAAATAACAGATGATAAATTAATACGAAATTAAAATAATTACTTCTTCTTGTCAAAGTTTGTATAATGAAGGCCAATTAATGGCCATGTTTCAGAGGTTTCAGTCTCACCCACAGCTGCCTTGAGGAAGATGTAGCAAATGCCCTAGGAATTTTGTTTCAGTGAATCATAGCCAATTATTATTACAGCTGATATATCAGTTCCTAAACTAAACAAAAATTTCTGTTCCAAAATTGCCCTAAATGAAATGTTTCCGTTTTTAACATTTCCAGACATAAAAATACAATACGTTAAGACCAATGTTTATTTGTAATCAACAATATTGAAAGTAAATTACACGGAAACATTTTCATTGGTCTTAGATGGAACTAAATAGCTTTCAAGTAATGGATGAGTAAATATTTCAACCGAATGAGCTTTAGAGGCGAATTTTCATTCGCAGTGCTTCACTTCACACGGTGATAGGCTTTAGGACTCATTTTTCTTATTAATAAAATTTCATTTTATGATCGCAACTGCGTGCAATAATTGTTTGAGTGAAAATAAGATCGGCCGAAATCATTGGGCCAAGAACATTGTGTCTTGCTCACGATTGCTACTGTAAAATTTGATGTTTCTATCCATTAAGGGCACGTTCCTCCATAGAGCAAATATGTTTATTAATATGGCTTTACCTTCTCAAGCACGCATTACGGTCTTGAAGCCTTGAGGGACTCTGAGAAAGGATGCCATTAGATAGCATATTCTTCAAAAGTGATCGCCATGGTTGATATGATGCGTGCTGGAATTGCATCTACTTAACACAGCACTTCATTCTGTGGTCCGTTACAGGTATTGGTTCGCGAAGTTATGCGATTGAAAATTTTTCCATAATTGTGTGTCACCGGAAATCCAGTTTTGACAAAGTCAATCAATATAGGAAAATATTTAGAGTTGAAAATATTTTTATATAGATGGATTATTCCAAAAAAATCAAAGAACGCGTAATGTATAGCTCATCAACCTACTAATCAAATTTGAAGGTAAATTTCTAGTTTCACACAGTCAGCCTTTTTTTTTTCCTCAACTAGAAATTTACCAATTTGAATTTTGTAGTATTCGTAGCTGCTATTTAATAGCACGCAAGTTCGATTTAAAAATATTTACCAAGTTTAAATTACTCGGTTCGAAAACTCGCTTGATATAAATGCGATCACTTCCTTTGACGGAAATGAGAAAAATCTGTGTACAATAACTTTAATTTTATCTTTAAACAATATAAATAGCCAATATAACTAAATAAAACGTCTTGTCACTTGATAAATCAAATTCATTTCTAATTATCGAATTTGAGGTTTTTCAAGTTGCAAGGGTACAATTCGTTCAACTTTTCTCTCTTTTAAACAAACAATCGAAACAATCTTCACATCCTTCATAGGATGTACGAAACTACAAAAATACGTCTGTAACTAACTTGGATATTTAAATAAGACCTAATTGCACGTTACGACAGATAGGCTATGTTAAGGGCTCAGAGACTCGCAGTGAGTTCTTAATTTAAGGTGAGAAAGGTAAAAAGCCACATTCTGATTTTTAAGAGAAGAAATATTACCAGAGAAAGAAGTTTCAATATCTAACGGTTGACATGTATTAGAGGCGTGAAGGATAATCTCTAAATTTCAGGAATGAGGATCTACCAATGGCTTGGAAAACTGAAGGCGACCGAACTCATTATTGAATAAATTATCAACGGAACCTTGATCTGACTTCCTCATAACTGTTCACAGAATCACTGCTAAGATGGCGACCAACTCAATAACCTGAAAGCCAGAAATTACTAGCTCTTGGATTTGTATTTAGTCTTTACAAACAATTTGCTTTAATGAAAAATCAATCATTAATACGAATATAATTTGCTATAATCGATTGCAGCTGACTTTGAAGTAGATATAATACTATATGCCCGATATAATTTTCATACTGCCCATTAAGAGTTAGTTTTTTGTTTTACCTATGAACGAATAGATTGATCTTAAAGGTGGAGGAGAACATATTACAATTTTAAAATGTACTTAGATTAAAGAGCCGTGTTTTAAGCACGTTTATAATGCACTAGGCGTATGTATATAAATCCAAATACAGGGTGTTTTTTTTAATCTCAAAAGGTAAGTTTCTTCAACTTTTTATACCTTGAGTAGTAGTTAGCAAAAGCGATCCCTGCTGTTATCTCACGATAAAAAATTGTTTTGTTAATGTTAAATGAAAGAAAAATCCATAGAATTAAAATTGTTTTTGCTCGTAAGCCTCTATATTCCATGTTTCATTCTTTTCGTCCTTTGTTTTTAAAATTTAAACCTCGAATTTACTAGTACTTTGTTGTTTCCATTGTAGATTTTAACTTCTTTCTTATTGCTTGCATGGATCTTCGTAGACGAAAGTTAATTTTTTAATTGCATGGTTGTTTCGTTATTTTTATGTTTTTCAGGAGTAGAAGCATGGGATTTGATTTGAATAGATTCCAGGGTGATGTTGATGAGGAACTAGTATGTCCAATTTGTTCTGGAGTGCTTGAGGATCCCTTGCAAGTGAGTTTTAAGGATTTTTAATGAGATCATCCAAAGGTATCGTAAGGGAACTATGAAGTTGCTGTTTTCTATTTAGGCTCCTGAGTGTGAGCATGCATTTTGTCAAGCATGCATACAGGAATGGGTATCACGCCAGCCAACATGTCCAGTTGATAGACAGCCTATCACCTTTGCTCAGTTGAGACCAGTTCCACGTATATTAAGAAATCTCCTATCCAGGTTTGCATTTTCATTTAGTTTTTTATTGTGCCTTAAGAATAATAGAAAGACAATATTTTCTTCGCAGCATCCATTTTCTCTCTTAAGTAGACATTCTGAAGAATGGTTTATACATTTTACGTGGAGAATAGCATGGTTGAGCCTGTGCTCTTGACTGTTTTTGATGAGTGTTTGCCTTAATACTATGTGATTAAATGTCACCTCATGTAGTATTACCTGATGTTTTGCTATTGAAGTTGTACCATCTGAAGTTTATTCACTGTTCTGTTATGTACTGATTCCTACGTTATTTCTTATTTTAGATTATGTATTTCTTGTGATAACAAATCTTTTGGGTGTACATCAGTGATGAAGTTGGATTTATTAGCTGCACACCTAGAGGAATGTCTGCACAACCCTAAGAGGCCTATTAGGTGTGAACAAGGTTGTGGGCTTGTGATTCCAAAGGATGAATTGAAGGTAAGATGATGATTTTTTGTCATTGTTTGTAGCACTAAATTATGCATGTTAGCTTTACTTTTTCTGATTCTTCTGCTGTAATTTTCATTATTTTCTTTGAAAATTTATTTTTTGAGGAAAACAATGCATTCATGTCGTGTTAAGTTTCAGGAAAATATTATTTTGATAAGGAAATTTTAATTTATATCCTTGTGTTGTGTTTGCAGGACCATAACTGTGTCCGTGAGCTGCGATCTCTAATACATACACAACAGCAAAAGCTTGGAGATTTCCAGCAAGGGATGGCAGAGTTACGTTTTCAAATTAGTGAGCAAAAGAGGGAGCTGCAGCTGCTGAAAGTTAGTTGGTTTTAGCAAGTTGAATAGTGAATTTATATCCTTCTTTTTCCAACTATGTCTTGAGATAGATCTCTTTTGTCTTTTTATTTTCTTCATTAACCTCCTCTTAATGAGTGGGTAGATTTCATCTCTGTTTTCATACTTTTAGTACAGTGAAACTTGGATAATACCAACCTCTTTAATTCAAAATCAACTTAAAGTCGATAGGAAAACCTTCGACTTTTCGACATTTTCCTTTGGTTTGTTGCCCTTTGTATTCAAGCAGTTTTAAAATTATGATTTTTTCAAGTTTTTATGCGAAAACACAAACGTGATAATTTGTAGTTGACACTAAAATCCTGTTGAAAGTCATAATGATGTTAGTAATTCCATTTTCCAGTTATCAAATCAACTAAAATCTAATATTATTGCTGAGAAACTGTTAATGTAGCTTTAGTGGAAATTCACCTAATTAACAATGCATTAGGTGTATATTACTTTATTGTTTAATTTTTATCCTTAACAATAGTTTGTATTTTTAATAAGTATAATTAGAATATTTTAACTGATCTCTTTAGCTTAAAGTTATTCAAGTTCCACTAAATATTTAAAAATCTTAATCTATGAAAATTTTAAATTATTATCCATTTTTTGTGAGGTAAATCTGATTCTATGATGCATGTACCAATGTCATAATTGCCCTTTTGGAAGTTAACTACACTAGAGAAATTTTAGGGAAACCAGATATATTACTGAAGGAAGATGAATCAATTATGGCTCGATGGAATGAGTTTATGGAGGATTTTCCTCCGATAAAATATTTATTTATAGTTATAAAACATTTGTTAAGATAATTTTCCTATGAAGTGCTTAATAGCCGTATGGAAGGTGGGAAGCTACCAGATTTGATGGATTGCTCATATATCTGATAGCAAATGGAAAATAGTTGTAAGGAGCATGAGAGAATCATAATTGGTAAATCTTAGAAAATAAGTTTGTTTTATAGACTAAGAAAAGCCTTTTGATTCTCTTCAGTGGAAGACCTTGATGTGCATATTGAAAAAGGATAGATGGGAAAAACAGTAGTATTTTTAACAACCATTAGGAGGTGGATAAGGAAATAAAGTGGTTCTGTGCAGGAAAGAGAATGAGTTTGGATCGTCACTCTTTTTACGATGCCAAGAAATGATATAGCTCCAAAATGTTTCAAAGTGAGAATTTGAGGAAGGAGGGCACAGTATGAGATTTGTAGATGATATACATTGCTGGCAAAATGTTCAGAAGAACTGAAAAAAGTGAATATCTTATTGAGGAATTTAGTAGGTATGGTTTGAGACTAACCCAGACAAAGACAAGTGAGTCCAGTAATATAGTGAAAATTAAAATAAACTTTGTAACTTCCAATATTAATTGACATTGCACTACCCAGAAATAGTGGAAGTTAAAAAGTTTGTTTTATTTTTCCCTTTTACTTTTCTACCTTTCCCTTTCACGAAGTGAAAAGTTCAACTTTTTATTTTACAGTAGTATAGAATGAAGTTATGGATTTGTGTGTTTGATGGCTAAGCCTAGAACAGGGGAAAGATTTAAATATCTATGCACAAGGGGTGATGCAGAACTGAAGAAGTGAGGAGGATGAGAAAGCAAGATGAGGGATGTTAAAGGGAAAGTAATGGAAAAAGCATAAATAATTGGCTCTAAAAATTTTGTCTGCCATAGAATTAGGATGGCAAAAAGCTTGGTATGAAGAGTTATTATATGGTTGTGATTCATGGGTTTACCTAAAAAATAAACACTGAAGGATACTTTTGATAGGTGTGCATGGAGAAGATTGCTTAGAGACAGATAAAGGTGGTAATGATGGGAGGGATGAAGAAAATTTGATAATTAAAATTATATATTAAAAGAAAAGAAATCAGATTTACCAGAAAACAGAAAAATTGAAGAAGATATGCTTAATGAATCAAATCAGTGCTGGAGAAATGTAGTTTATATGGATTATAATTTGTGGAACTAGCTGGATAAAGAAAAAGCACACTGTAATAAGGGTAAAGCTTAAGACTTATGGAGATGAGAGAGAATAGTAAATAGTAATTTCAGGTAGTTATGCTATAAAACAAAGCAATGAAGAGCAAATCGCTAAAAGGGTGCTTGAACTAAGAGTAGAAGTCCAAGTCTAAGATGGTTGAATTAGGACAAAAAGGATGTTTAGGGAAAGAGCGTTCAATGAGCTACTACTCTAGAGAGCAGCTAAGGAAGAATCACGATTATTTTGGAAGTGAACCCCTATATTTACAGCATTGGAAGGAAGTCATGGATATTATTTTACTTATTAAAGGGGGTGTTAGAGGAAAAAGTAAAGGGAAGAATAAATAGAGGAAGGAGAAGATTTAAGATGATTGATAGATTGAATAGCAGAATAACATGCAGAGATGAAATGAAGTTAGAGGATCAAGAAAAATGGAAGGGCATACGCAAGTAGGTTGTCAGTGATGATCAAGTTAATAATTGCTTTTTAGGTTGTAGATAATTCATATTTTGCATCTGTTAACTTAAGCCTGCTTATTATTCTTATCCATACCAGGATGAACTTAGCTAACTATAAAGCTAAATTAAGGGAAGGGCACCAATACAGCACAAGAAACGCCCTTTAAAGTTGACTCGCTGACTTATAGATTAGATAGGATGATGTAACATCACCATACGATGGGCATAAAGATGTTCAAGAAATAACCAAAGAAGATGCAAAATCAACCTAGCAAGAATTTTAAGCTACTTTATTATCATGGCTGGTGATAGATCCTTTTTAATCCATAAATGAAATTTGTGAGGTAAATATGACATTGTAAATTGCGGCACATCCAGCCTTTTTGACTTATAAAGATTATCATTATTTCACTAAGACCATGGAAAAAATTGTTTCTTTGGAGAGTTACTTAGAACTAAAAAAAATCTTTCTTTCAAGAGTATATATTTCAAAATCAGCTAATTTGAATTCCAGGATTTCATGCGTGCTATGAGGATCTCAAATCCAGCCATGAGAGCAATTGCTGACAGAATGGAGCGTGATGAAGTGATAAGATGGTCTAACACACTTGTCAGAGCCAGGGTTACGAGATGGGGAGGAATGATATCTACACCTGAGGTTGCGTTAAGGGTAAGCAATAATGAATAATGTGTTCCATTTAATTTTTGACTTGTTAATTCTATTGGAGATTACTAAATATGCACAAGTATGTTATTAGCATCATTTTTTTCTGCCTCACCCAAACTTACTTTTCTATGCTTGAGTAATTCTCTAGCATTTGTTTAATACAAGCATACTTTTGTGGATTACCTTTTATTCTTATCAACTTTCTCGTCCTTTCTTGTCTGGACCCCCTCTACAATATTTAACCTGAGTTTTTTTGGGACCATTGCCAATTAGCTTCTTTTTCTTTCTTATCATATCTATTTTTGCTAAGCATCATCTATCATCTCTGCTAGTCAAAACCAATCTGCCTCATAATTGTAACTTGTCACATGTTTCTCTTCTGGTGCTTTTAGGCATTACTCAATCTTAACTGATTCAGTTTTTCATCACTTACAAATCACGAAATATCTTCCTTCTTCATAATGTTTTATCAAGATAACAACATTTGGTAATTTGCTGACTTATTATGAATAGTTGTCATTGTAAGAAGCATCATTCTTAGTTTGTATAAACATTAAATTTGACATTTAGGTAACACTTGAAAACAGATTTTTGTGGTGGTCATCATAGATAGAGACTTAATCAGCAAGGTTGGGCCCTTGTGAGCCTCGCTCCCAATTTAATTTACATATCATTACAATATTTTTAGAAATTAATTAGGTTTTTTGCTGCATGTTAATGCTGCGATAATGCACATCAAACACAAATATGCTGTGGACCCCCTTATTAATGAAGAATAAATTCACAGTGCTACTCAAAATAACTTCAGAGAAGGGCAGGAAAAATATGTAGAAAAGCAATAATAAAATTGAAAATAAAAGCAAAATACTCAGTTTTCTGTAAGCTGCTTTGCTGCACCATCAAATATAAATATCTTCATAGTGAAAGGAAACTAAATTTTGAAGATTGTTAGAAAGCTAAGACCCTATTCTAGCTGTTGTAATGAAGTCATAAACAGAGATACCAAAGAAGTTGCACTGTAAAAGAACCACTGCAATGTTAACAGTGTCTTGCTGGAGCAAGGGAGCAGTTGTCAAGGCTTGTATAAAAATATTGAGAACACTTGTGGTAGAGATGAAGGAAGTTGAATGAAACTAGGTGTGGTCCACATTTCACTATTGGAGTATTAGACAGGTGAGGTCACACTCCTTATGCTAGTTTAATAACCAATTTATTTCATATGCCAAATTGGTATGTAATTAATTACTTCTGAGGAGTTCTGCTATAACTGAAAATGTTTACTTTTGTTTTGTGACAGAACAGCAGATTTACCAAGCAAACTAAATTGTTGTGGTTTGCCTTTTATTTTTTGAAATAGTCAGTAATCATTTTTAATGTTTTTCCTGACATTGGGAGTCTTTTTAAATACAAAGGAATGCCCTATACCTTAAAGAATACGAAAGCGTATAAGACAACTATGGTTTTCTTTGCAGTCACAGACAGCATATTTTTTAGCTTGGTTATTCATATCATTATCAAGATCAACAGATGATAAATCACACAATCCCAAGATGGTTGGCAGTTTCATCATTGATTCTCTTTTAGTCTCGACAATGATCTATTTTGGTTCATTTACACTAGCTGCAAGCTACCGTATTTGACGGCATATAAGACGCACCTTTTTTCTTAAATTGTGTCTCGAAAAATTTCCCTGCCTCTTATATGTGAAGGTTCAACCTCCACAGGTTAACTTTCAATACTGAATGCTATTTTTCGCCCAAATGGTCTATACTACCTATTTCATGATTGCATTCAATGATTGTGTTAATATTTGGCTTTTACAAAACGTGACAACTAAGAGAAACTACATTTTAAGTTATTGTGGTACCGCGCTTTGTATGGACTATTAAAACTCTTTTTCCTTGTGAGTGGCCAACTTAATGAGGGTGTGTCTTATATGCCGGTGCGTCTTATATGCCATCAAATACGGTACTTGTATTATTTCTTTATTTCTATTTGCATAAATTTCATTTTAATTTTCTTTATCCACTCTCTTTAGTGCATTACAGAGACTAACATCTTATTTTTGGTAACATGGATGATAATAGCTGCTATTAACAAATATTAGATTACCGATTCCAGAAATGAGCTCAGAAAATCCCAAAAATATAAGATTTTTATTTGTAATGTTGACTCTTACTTTTTTCCTCATCCATAATACTATACTTGTTTGCTTTCAATTATTTCAATTATCGTTTTATAGTAAATTTTCTCATTTCTTCAATATTATGCAGAGTAAAAAGAGACCATGACTATATAGTTAAGGAAGATATTATTGATTTTTCTCTCCCCATTGTAGGCCTTCCTTAGTTCATTGACTTAAAATTTACAATTTTAATATAGTGGTTGATGCTTTTTGCCAGTTCTTTTTGCTCTCTTGTAGGAATACCCTCCGTTGGTTTAATACACTTGATTTTTTAAGCAAGATTTTAACAATTATATCTTTGGTAAAACTTATTATTGATATTAACTCTGGTGTAATAACCTTAAGGATGGTATTTTTGCTACTATCAATGTGAATACCCTTTGACGTAAGTCGTTAAGGATGTTTGCTTTCCTCTATGAATAGTATATCTATTATATATAGTATTAATATATGATTACTATTCCTTAACAGGCACACCATTTGTCTCTTTTCCTGTACCTCTCTAATATAAGGCTAGAAATCTTATGATTCCTCCGAACAACCCCCAAGAAATTTCTGCTTGGAGTTGTGGCAAGCATAATGCGTAGCACCCTTGATAACAGATTTCAGGTTCTTGTGCTACTCTAGCTATAATGATCTTGCAGGACTTGAACTAGGCTGATCTTTTCCTGTAAAAGTCTTAACCTTTTCCATGCAGAGCTGTGTTTCATTAAAGCCTTTGGAATTCTTTTTGGAATCTAGATGGATAGAGCATTTAGGTTTCTTATTAAGCCAAGTAGGTGTCTTTTTAATTGATTTTCCTGAGTGTATTATAAGCATTTAAAATGCAAAAATGCTTGGAGACCACAAATGCTTATCCATAGAGATCAATAAAAAATTAAACAAACATAAGAATGTGTTTTCTGAAGCATATTTATAATTTTTTATAAGAATTCGTTTCCCTGGCCATTGTTAATGCTGTAATTTTTCCTACTTGATAAAATAAAATCATCCCCAATGATTGTTGTACTTTAATTGTTCTTACTATTATTGAAAATTCTTCATTAAGATTTGGGATACTAGGCTAGAGGAGTTGTGGTGGTCAGTACAATGCACAAGCGTACTTTAATGTTTGGCTTATTGTGCTCAAGATGCTTTCTATGTTACTATTTATTTTCCTAATCGAGGTCTCTGCTCTATTCTGGAGAGAAGATTTAGTCATGATAAGGACTGTACCACTCATTTTTTAGATCTTGTTGATTTACTGATTTTGACAAGGTGTTAGATTCTGTACTCCATAGTTAACTTGTAGATAAGGAAAAGATTTTCAACATTAGCCAAAGAATAGTCATCTAGGTAAGAAATAATCATTTCACTTGGAGTTATGGGTAATCCTTCAGGTGTTTTGAAGTTAAAAATGATTTTTCCAAAGGAATATCAATGTGCCTTTGCTTTTTCATGTATGTGTCAATATTCTACCTTTGATTATAATATCATGTGTTTGTTTAATTATAGTCATGTATTTTATGTAGAAGGATTATTATTAGAAAATATAGGGTATTACAGAGACTTAATTTATTTAGAAAAATAGCCATTAAAAGCTCAAAATGAATGCATATGGAATGATAGCTTAAATATTCATCTGGCCTTTGTTTATGAAATATTAGCAATTAAAAATCGGAGTTAGGCAACCCCACCATACACTTGCATTACCATGTAGATCTCGATATTTTCCACTTAGGAAATAATGTTCTTCCATTTTTTGCTGATAACTTACCTTATTGCTATTAAATTTCATCTTCTTACCTTCCCAGCATTCTTTACCTTTTATTTAGCATTTATTCTAATACAAACAATAACATACAGTAGACTAGAATTGGAAAAGCCAGACAAACACACACAATCCCTGATCAGAAAAATCCCAATCAGCCAGGATTCGAACCCGGAGCCTTCGGGTTAGAGCAATAGCGCTTTGCACGCTAACCACTCGGCCTCCAAGGTCGGTGTATGTTATGCTATGGTAACATAGGATATTTTTATAATAGCAATGACATCTTTATTGGTGAATTATAGTCTTGAGAGACCACTCTTACTATTAACCAAAGTCAGAAGTTCACAAACAACTATGCCCTAATGAGAATTTGAACCCAGGACCCCGATATTGCAAGGCTAGTGTGTTAACCACTATTACACCAAGGTAGACTATACATACATATCACGTTACCATTTCTGCCAATTCCATATGATTTATGTAATCTTAACTGCTTTTAATTGGCAATATCTCAAACATTCAGATGTGTACTTCTTAAAACAGAACCTCTATCTGGGAATCATACTATGCCACTGTATTAATTCTATGCCACTATTCATTTATGAAATTTTAAAACTCATCCTTCTGTGTATATTTATGATATTCCATAAATCCTAAAGAAATGAAAGATATCATATGTTGTTTAAGCCAACCATCCCCAACTGGTTGTAGGTGGACCCCTGATGATTGATGATAATATTATTTTGGCTCACAAAGAATTTTGGGCATTATTAGAAATTTGCTGTTTATTATACACTTAGCTATTTCCTGAATCCTCTTCATGTCATCAACTTTAGGTATATGAGTAACAAGAACTATATTGCTACAGTCGTAGATTATGAAAGAATTATAAGTATTTTTTATTTTTCAATTATATTTGATGTTAGTGCTCCGTGGGATTCAAAATAATGAATGTAGTGGTCGGTGAAATCTTACAGGATGGCTACTTCAGGTGTTAGCTATAGCATCTGTAGGGAAGTGTCTCATGCATATGCAAAGAAACCCCTTTGATGGTTATATACCACCCTCTGTCTATGATTACCTGCCTGATCCTAAAAAAACAGGCTGTAGATTGCTTTTTATTTTGTAGATTGAGTAGGAACTTGGGAAATTCCTTGTATTCCTGCTTCTTTTTGTAGTAACACAAAAATGATTGTTTTAGTTAAACTTGATTTCTCCAGTTGGTGCATGTTAAAAGATTTTAGACTCCATTCTTGCATAATTTTAACTTAGTTACATTTAAATATAATGTTACTTGGCTTCAAATGATGGATAGCATTATTTATTTGCATTTGGTAACTTACCTGCAGTAAAATCATTCATGAAGGTTTAGCTTATTTTCTCAAATCCATGTTCATAATCACATTCTTGTACTCATTTGGTAATACTTACTCCTAGTATAGAATTCATTTTTACCTGTATTGCACTTAGATTCTTCTAATCTTATCGCATGAAAAAGATATTAGTCATGATAAGATGAAGGCAGATTTATGAAGTAGTTTATCATGTTACTGGGGTCTTTTTATGATTTAGTGTCTGGTTTGTAAGCAACTCACTTAAACAAATACTTCATATTATAATTTTTGTAGACATTGGTGAAGAGAGCCCTATCGGAATGCAACTGTCCTCCCCACATAGTAGATGACTTGATGGAAAGAGCTCATGAAAGCAGGTGGCCTCCTGGTTTAAGTTCCTTGGAGACTAGGCAGGCCAACAGACGGCAGTATGAGAACTTTGTTTGTAAAAGGATTCCGGGGAGGCAAGCAGTTGTGGTATTACAGTGTGACAACGGCCATATGTCAGAAGACATGATGGTTGAACCTGGTCTCGTCATGATCTTTGCCCACGGTATTATTGAATAAATGTTTATTAGCTTGTTTTGGAGAGGGTAATTTACACTTCCTTTGTGCTTTCTTTTTAAAGACATAATATGTAAAACTGCATCAGTTTGTTGCTACAAAGGTACCTTTCAGCTTCCCTGCTCCTTTTCCAGATTTTTGTTGCATGAATACCAAAATTGCTTTCATTTATTTTTAATCAGTTTTGTGTCCTTTTTTGAGTGGTGTATGCAATTTTTTCACAGAATTGTAAGTTGAATTTACAATATTAGGTTTCATCATTTACTTTCATACTCTAACCTCTCATATGCCAATTTGACTTGTAGTGCTTCAAGAGAATTTTTTTGCTTTAGTTTTTGAAGCAATTGAAATCTGGTAAACCTTAATGCTGGATGGCACAACTTTTTATAAAGTGATCTGGTAATATATGAATAACAGGTCTTTTTTTATTTTCAATTTTGTATTTTTATTTTTTATGCAAGTCAGATTGGCACGCAAGACTATCATTCATTGTGATAATGTTTTTCCTAAGAAGAACCATTTGTAGCATTGTCCATAATTGCAGGAGTTTTTACATTGATAGGATGTGTTGCTGTCCAAGTCTAAGTTTTATCTTTCGATTCCCTTTTTGGTGTAAATGAAAATTAGCATTTTACATTGCTCAAGTTTAAGTTGTATTTAAACTTAATAGATATCTTGCCAAATATGTGATAAATATTAATGTTTTGCTAATTCATGCTCTGCGATGGCAGATATGAGAAATGAAATGAATTGTGTGGATGTATAAATTAATCAGTTATTATAACAATTGTCTGCTATCAAATACTCATGTAAGTTAACGTAGTTAACTTAATATTGTTATTTTTGGATACATTAAGACCACTTTTTATTGGTTGTTGTATCCTTATTTTATACCTTTTTATTTGAATGTTCTCCTAAGGTGAACATATTTTATAATGGAAAAATCAGATCTCCGAAGTCAAATCCATTACCATACTATATGAATGAATTTAAATAAAACTTTAATTCTGTTAATGAAATGAATGGTGGAATAATAACGGATTTATTTTACATATCATTGTGTTTTATTTGAATACTAAAGTTAACATCTCGATTACCTAGTTTTTGATTTCTAAGTGCTTGTTTTTCTAATTGGAAAAGTATGGAAGAATTTGTTTTGATTCACCTATTAACAAAGAAACTATGATGCTATAATTTACTTTTTAGTTACTCAATATTTATTTTAACGCCAACAATTCCAAAATCAATATTGAATTATTGAATTTTCTTTGGGGCACAGATAAAAAATATCAAAGATATAAATAAATATAGTAAGGTAGCTTATATATATATATGAATGAAATGAATGTAACATGAATTTGTTTTACAGATTGATATCATATTGTACATATGTTTCATGAATTTCACTCTACTGATTGGCTTCCATATAGCTCCAAGTTTTATTTTAATTTCATTCAAAAAGAGCCATAATGAAAAATTTGAATGAAAACAAATCAAAATAAATATCCATCAGTAGCATTTAAAAGTAGTTGCATTGAAAACCCTCTGGCTGGATTTATACTTTATTTAGAATGAAATTGATACTGTGATACGTCAATGCATACTCCTTAGTAGCCTTCTAGTTTTTCATTTGTGTTGGGGAAATGAATTTGTTTTAATTGATATTTAGTTTAAATCAGTTCATAGCTCTCAATATTAAAAAAAGAACTATTGCTTTCAGGAAATTTTCAAAATTATCAATTTTTAGTTACATATCATTTGATATCTAATGATGTACCAAATATCTCAATGAATCATTTCAGCTTTGCAAATCACCCATAAACTGTAATTGAATTTCATCTACTTTGGAGCTCAAATTATTTTCTTGGGGAGTATTTTAGGGTTTTAATAGATGAGTACCATTTGTTTTATCTGGAGGATATAAGAAAGCTGTTTTGCTAATTACAGCTTGCCATACTTTGGTTTCCATCATCTTCAATGACTAGTTTTTTTTAAGCTAGTAATCATGGATAGAATTCTATTTCATATTGTAATAAGGAAATTTAAGCATTATCAACAGCATTTAATCTATGGGGTATTAATTTCATTATCATATAAACACACACTGGGATGCATTTGGGAGGAAATTAATTTTTTATGATTTGATACTTTTGCAAAGAATCAATGTTGTTTTAAATCAAACAATTCCTTAAATCGAAATACTGAACTTTTTCTCTTAATCTACTTTTATTAAAACATTATTGTAATCTTTAATGTACATTTCTCAAATCATTTTGGTTTATCATGATATAGTTTTGGTACTCAGAAGGCAAGGAAAGAAGATAAAAAGAGTGTAGTAAAACAATTCTACAATATAAGATGAATTCTAAGCTTTTACCATGAACTTAGGTCTTTGAATGAAGCAGTTAAGAAGAAAAAAATTGCGATGCTCTGAAATTTATTGTGAAGAACAGTCAGAGAAGTTTGATTGTGGAAGCTTTGTGAAGAGGAAAGCAGGGAATGATGAAGAGCTTTGTTTCTTTATGGTCTCAAGCTCCACTTTCCATGTCTTCAAAACCAAGCTCCACCAATCTGCAAAGAGATCATTTTACTTATTTATATAATTAAATATTTTACAAAGACTTAGGTTTTTGATTAATATCAGTGAAAGTGTTAAATGATTTGTTTGCAATGAAATAAAATATTAAATAAATGAGACAAAAATTTCTTCTAGTGGAACAAGTTTCCCAGAAGTTGCAAAACACTGATGTAGTTGATAATGATAGATACAAGCAATATTTTTAGAGATTTTAAAGACTTGTTAAATCTTCATTTACATTGACATTTACCATTGTTGTTTATATGCCATGAATTTAATTTAGTTTCAACTTGTGAATTTAGAATTCCAACATTTTTACAGATTCTTACACTATTCTTGATACTTCAAATTCCGATATGATTCCTGATTCCAGTTCTATTATTGTCATTTAAATTCATAATTTCTTGTAAATTTGGCTCAAAAACATATTTAATGAACAAAATAGTATTCTTAATAAGATATTTAGAATAATTAATGGAAAAGCTTATGGAATGGACCAGGATATTCTCATTGTTGAATAACTTTGATGAAAGCTGGAACTATAGAGGGCACAATTTCTTTATTGAAATTATTTAGCTATCATATCTAAGTTATAAAAATTAAAGCAATTTAAGTTAATATTATTTTCATATATTATTTTTATGAAAATAATGAAATGTTAAAGGAGTTAAGTATCCTATTTTTAATAGATATATATTAAAAATTATTACTTTCTAAATTTTAAATATGTTCCTCTTTAGCTTCTGTAGCGGATTATTAAACTGAAGCTCTCAGTCCTCTCTTAATTTTTATGGTGATTTGTTTCACCTTCATATGAGAAATTCTTATTTTTGATTGAGAGATTAAATTTCATCAAATTTTGCCTAGGATTTTTTTTACATCATAGTGAATTAAAGTAATAGCAAAAATTATTCTATGTAATTGATTTCTCTTTTTGAATTTTAGTCCATATTCTTAATACATCATTATTACCCTTTCCAAAGCTCCTTTCACATCTTTTTATTCTCATTAAATGCAGTTTATTGTGCATGATAAGTATTATCATTTTTAATAATAATTAGTTAATAAATAATATTCCATAATTGTAGTGGTGTTTTGTACATTCAGGCTTCTTGTCTCGAGACTTCTATTTTCAACAACTTGTGGAATTTCCAGGAAATTGATCCTTCTTTTGTCAGCATTAGTGTCTGTTTTTACTTACTTGATGTTATTGTGTGTTTATAATTTATAAATTGTCTTAGTTAATTTAAGCATAAGAATTGTTTCCTATATTTAACAAGTATTTTTAGATGCTTATTTGGGAGTACAAATTTGAAAGAAAAATTATTGTAGCAATTTTCTGTTTGTTAATTTACTGTCATGAGTTGAGATATTTTTCTGAATTTTTACTCCTGAATAAATAAGCATTTCTTTCCGAATCCATTTAATTAGATACAACTGATGTAGATACAACAAAAATCCTACATGTTGTTACATAGTCTGCTCCTGAAATAGAGACCAACACTCTTTTGGTGGCCTACTACTTAGGTGGGCCTAGTCCAATTGAGATAATAGGAGAGACTGCGCTTACAGAGAGGGGGAGCCATACATATAGATGGTATTGCTCTAGATCAATATCGGTTACTGTGCATAACACTTGACAGTTACATCTTGGAAGTTCCCCATCTCGTCCACTTTATCCCCTCTCATATGCTATCATTGGGCTCTATTTCACAAATGGACTATCCTTACATTACCATTAATGATTTTCTAATTTTTTCTCTTGTGTTTCATCTTTCAATATTTTCTTGATTATCATATCATTTGCGACTTACATTTTGTGATCAATGTGTACCATGATTAATCTAATTCTGTGGAAAAGTGACCATACTAATCATATTTTAAAGATTAAAAAAATCTGAAATTTCCTAATAACTTTTTTTAAATCCACTTCAGTTCTACTTTTAGGATTTGAAGAATTTATGTATTGTAGCTTTGAAAGTGACATGCATTCAAAGTTTGTGGCACATAAATGATTCTCAATATACATAAAATGCATGCTGCACTAAAAAAATTGAACTCTTTTCTTTATTTGTTTTGCTTCTTAATGTGATTTCTTGCTTGAAGACTATAACCTAATTTTAGCCTTCCTATTAGAATGCTGATAGTTCATATTAAACATAACCTGATGGAATTAGATTTGCTCTTTGGATATTGATTGCTAAAACTGCTTTCATGCATTATTATTTTACTTCTTAGTTATCAACAATTTATATATTATTTAGCTCAGTATAAAGAACAATTATATTTGTCTTGGAGTGATGTCATTGGTATCATGTCTTAAGGAAATAAGGTTAAAATGTATCCAAGTACCATATCTCATTGCCTGTAAGATGCATTGTTTAATCTGGTGAGATATTTGAAGATTTGAATATTGATATTGATATTTGAAGTTCAATATGAAAAATTAAAGATTCAGTATTAAGTAAAAGAATCTGATTTCTTTCATTCCAAAGTTTACTATTTTGTCAGATTGCTAATTGTAGAATTTAATAAATTTATCTCTACTTTGATGTTCACATTGTTTCAGGTATTAAGAAATGCCTAGACTCAGGATAGTGAGCAGTTTCAGGTTAATCATTTCTTGATGAGAACTGCAACTTATAGGCTAATAGATATGGTAGCAAAATTTAGATTATTTAGCTATTTTAGTTGATTAGATATGTCAATAATTAGATTTAGTAATTTCTGCTAGTTGTTATTCCATTAAACTGTAGAGTTATCTTAGACAGGCCTTTAGGGTAGTCCAATAATGAGTACTCTTCAATGTGATTAAGGAGACATTAGGATAATTAAAACCAATTGAGTGATTTTTTGATTTCTTGAAACATTTGAAATTACTTTATTACCTTTAAGGTTCAAACTTCACTCGTGGAGTCCTGGAAGATGTGGCGGACTAAGCCTGTACAGCCAACTATTTTTTGCAACTAGCAACTAGAAGATGATATTTTACTTGCCAATTTGTGAACAATATCATGAGAAGTATTCCTTGATGTGGATATTTGTATTTGCTTATGGGATGATTGATTGTTTACATGTAAAAGCTTTTGTGTTTTACGCTATAATTGTCATGCATCATTTAGTGTCGCAAGAGATAAATACAAATGGTGCTTGGAAAATGGTTCTGTGAAATGCCATGAAGTTGAGATAGGGATAGACTATTTATTTATTATAAGTATTTTGTGTCGGATTTCCTATTAGTTGTGGAATGACAGTGCATATCCAGGCATCAGTTATGTTGTGAGGGGACCATGATCTTGAGAAATGAATATTATATTTTTATTAAGCGATTCCTCCCATTATTGAAATTATTTTTGTATCCAAAGTTTTTGTTATATTGAAAAGTTATGTGATATTTCCAAAGTAATGTGTTATTTAAAAGTTAAACAGATATAAAATTTGCAGTGGTGTAGAATGGGTTTGATAAATTAATTCAAGCTATTTTCTTGAAGTTACTGGAGTATAAGTTTGCTAACAGCTTTAATCATAAATTATTTTATTCCCCTAATTCTCTTATAACATTAGCATTAGCAATTATACAAATTCTCATCATAAAATACTCAATCAAATGTCAGAAAAAATAGTTATTTACGCTAAGGTTTGGGATGTTATTTTCAATGCTTTTAAATTTCAAGTATCATTTTGCCAGAGAAAAATTGTTGTAGGTTACATAGTGGAAGTCTTCCTTACTTATCATTTACCAGTTGTGGAGTTTGTACATTAATTTTGCTTGATCTCAAATGCCTGTAACCTATTTCATATCCTCACTGGTGGCTGTTGTTTAAGGAGTGCTTAAAAGTGTTCTCTCTGCAAGTTTTAATCTAAAGTCTATTCACATTGAAAATTATCTTGTACTCTTGTATATTGTTAAATGAAATATCAAAAAATGTTTCAATAAATTTAATGATGTTTACTATTTTTGAGTTTTCTTTGAATTTAAGAAAATATAAAGAGTATGTTCTTATGACTCTGCATATATCAGTTGTTTAACTTTTATACTGTAGTAATGGCACTTAAGTTTACTAACTTCATTGAAGTTTGCTTGCTTGTTAATCTGAAGATTCAGCTGAAATTTTTGTGGAGATTGTTTGATAAAAAGATTTTGGGTGTTGTTGGTAAATGACTTTAATTGATAAGGCATTTACTTGAATGGCAGTATCTGTCATAACACAAACTGCCATAACTGGTAAGAAAAATCTCAATTTTATCAACAAACATTCTTTTCATCTCAATCTGTTAATGACTTCAATCAGAATGATTATATATGCCACCAATATAAGTAATAGAGATCAAATCAAAACGAGTTCAAGGCATTCCACACTAGGTAGAGAAGCAAGTGCCTTGATGGCAAGGCATGAGATCTATTGTTTGCTGGATAATTGTGGAGTCTTGCTTTGCTGGCTAGATTTTCTTTTTTGTTCAATACCTCATGGTTTTGGAAGCATTGAAAGTAGTTTTTTCGTGGTCCTGTGTTTTCAAATCATTGGAATGTAAAAACATGGATTCTGAAGATAAAAGTGGTAAGCTTTTAATGGATTAATTATTATCAATGACCTATTAAGCTATATTTCATACTTTTTAATAATATTATATTATCAAGTAATCACATTATTCTTTGTATATTAACGTTCTCTTGTCATGTGAGTGTAAGTGAATATTTGTATGAATGTGCATTAGGATATCTTTGCAATATTTTTATATTTATTTAGTAATATTTTTTATCCTCTTTCTATTGAACATTGTTGATATTTTTTTGCTTTTATTATTCTGAGCAAAATGTTTGAACAATAGTAATACGATTAAATCTTTGTGTTATATAATTTATATAACTAAACTGCTATATAGTGCATCATACACATTTCATATTTACATATACTATTTTAAGAATTACACACTGTCATTATTTCTGAATAATGTGCAACTCTGTGGCAGTTCCTGAAAATTTACATTAAGTGCATTCGAAAGGGGCAATAGCCAGCCCATTTGGATTTTCATCTGGTTAGTTTCATATCCTTCATTTACTTCGAGAAGTATTTTGAAATAGGGTCTATTCACAATACATTTAGTATTATTTTTATGTAGAAGGATTTCACAAGATGAAAGGAAAAAATCTGCCAAGGAAGTAACTTCAATTTCCTTTTTTATCTTCTAATATACTTCCAATACATTGGTACATACATTTATTTTATGTATTTTGATTATTATCAAATTATATTTAGGATATTCCTCTAATAAATAACAATGCTGGAATAAGACAAGTATATGAACATATTGAGTCTAAAATCAAAAAGGTTCTTTCAGCATTATCTTTGAATGAAAAATTTAGTGAAAAAGGAAATGATTCGGAAGGGGAGGAAGAAGGGTTACAGGCCACTGGATAAGGTCTCATTAGGTGCATTTTGATCCTTTGACTCTGATCCCCTGGATATGGCAATTGCTGTTTCCTCCTCTACTGTTTAAAAAAAAAAACAATTGTTTGGAATATGGCACCTTCTTCCATTCCAAATATCTCTTTCAGTGGCACTCCTCTAGTCTGAGAAATCCTTTCTTCTTAAAATCCTTGTATAAAAATAAAATATTTCAACCTATTTTCCATTTAATTTTATGAAATGGTATTAAGAGAAACAGATTTTCTCTACAGCCATATCTTGATAGCCCTTTTTAAATGTTTCATTTTGCTAGGTGGGAGGCATTGGATAAATTAGAATTTCAAGTTTGGCTGGGTCTGGTTTTCTATATGCAGCATATCCAAATTAACCAAGTGATGAGCTATTGAAGAATAGATCCACTATGCACTTTCTTGGAAAAAATGAGCAGCAATTGCTTCCTCCTAATAAGGCAAACTTTGCATTTTCTAAAAATCCTGATGAGAATCAGCTCTGATGGTCTATATGAAATTTTTGCTCTCATAATTAGTTTTCGTAAAAATATGAAGAATGTTGAATATATAAAAATAAATTGATCTTTGAATGACTCCATGGTGCTGTGATATAGAAGTCTTATATTTCGTCCAATACGTTCAGAGGAAAAAACAAATTGGCATTGAAATATGTGCGCTATCATAACCCTCAGATTTTGCGCACTCTTCTTTGGATATTTTTTTTATCCACTCCCATCCCTCTACCTCGCCCACTCCCATACCCCCCTCTACCCTACCCACTCCCATCCCTACCTGTACCCCACCAAACCGCATCCTAACCTCTACTACACCCATGACCATCCCACTCACTGCCAACCCTCCCTCTTCCAAACCCACTACAATACCATCTCACCCTCTACCCCAACCACTGCCATACCTTCCTCCCTATACCACACCCAATCCCATCCCTCCCTCTACCCCACCCAATCCCATCCCACCCAATCCCATCCCACCCTCTATCCCACCCACTACCATCCCTCCCTCTTCCCCACCCACCCACTCCCATCCCACCCTATACCCTACTCACTCCCATTCCTCCCTCTACCCCACCCAATCCCATCCCACCCTCTATCCCCCCACTACCATCCCTCCCTCTTCCCCGCCTACTTCCATCCCTTTCTCTACTCCACCCACCATATCCCTACCTTTACCCCAACCACTTCGACACTTCCCGACCACTGCTCCACCTAGACCCTTACCACCCGTTCCCAACCCTATGTCCCACCCACTCCGAACTCTCTGACCTACCCAATACCTTCCCTTTCTCTATTACGCCCAACAGTGACTCCATTCCAACATTCTCTCAATCAATCCTTCCTCATCTTCCTCTCTCATAACCATTTCCCATCTACTACCTTCTCTCTTTATTCCCAATTAGACATTAGGAAAGTACAAGCAATCCAATGAATGAAAAGGTACTGATTATATAAATTATACATAGCCCCGCCTTACACATCATAATAAATCTATACATCCAGCAATAGTTAGTTTGGCTAAGGGCGCAAAGTTTCTTTATATCCATATTATATACATTTCAAATCATGGTACACTATACGAATTCCGGCCTCACAATTTTTTATACTATACATAATTGAAAATATATTTTGGCTCGGAAAAAAGGATGCATTTCACTTCTTAAATATCTTCCAGGGTAGAGTGATGCTTAACTGGCTAGCGCTAGGGTTCTCGATCCGCTTCGCAACCTGGGTTTGTTGTCTGGTAGTGTAGTACTCTGGTGATGTGCTCAATGTAAATGTCCTACTTTTGGACGCCCGGATATTTCTGCAATTATATCTGAAAAGGTTTACATGAAGTCAGAATAATATTTTAAGAAGAAGAAGAAACGATTTTAAGTTAACGGTTAACCTATAATAGACTATTCATCTACAGAAGGTGATATAAAATCTACGCTTATGTAAAAGTATCCTAATTCCATAAGAGTAGGATAAATGCCAGCAAAAAATTCCAACAGGGGCTGTAAAGATTGATAAGAAAGTCTATTAAAAATGTAATCTGATAAAATTATAACGATGACGAGTTGCACATACACCGTAAGTTTACGCCGATGGACATTCCAGATGTAGGGGAAAGAAGGCTCCACATTTAAATTACACATTATTCGCAGAGGGAAGAGCATTCGAGTAAGAATTCCTTCATCATTTCGCTTTAAATTGTAATGCCTCTTAGCATTTTATTACTTTAAAAAGAAAAGTTACTTGATTGAAACTTACTTTCACATCCCTAACAGTAAGGTTGGAATTTTAGGCACACTTTACGCTTCAAATACTACCGATTATTCACCAAAACACCTTAAATCAAATAAATTGTACACGGTTCTTCTCAGTTGTTCTAAACGAGAAATTAAACCAAAAATACTTTCACTTGAACGGCGAACTGCAAAATATTTTGAACTGCCATTACATAACGAAGAATAAATAACGAAAGGCAAGAGATTTAAGTGCACTTACCCAAATTGATCAAATGTCGTTCCTCGCGTCTCTTCAGGAGTGTCATCCCGTGACCATCCCCTTTCGAAACGAAGTATAACAGAGACCTATTGATGTGAAAGTTAAAAGTTCAGATTTGAAACCTGGAAAAATAGAACTACCAAATTGGTGGTTATCAATTAATTTCATTCGGACTGTACTTAACGCCCATGAACAGGTATATTTCATAGCCAATAATTTTCAAATTGAGATGTCCATTATATGAAACAATTATTTCCGCGCCCATTATGGTGTTATATGTCACGCAAAGGATAGGTGGAATGCTTACAAACGGATAAATAAAATAATATATATCCAGGGACAGAGGTAAATATTGAAAAAATCATAAATTCTATATCCTTAAATTAGATAGCTGCGATCCATTTTGGGATTGAAACACGAAATTTATTTATCAATGCAATATTAAAGAAGGGTAAACTTTAATCAGAGGCTCAAAGAATAGAAAAAAAGCCTGGTTTTTATGTAAGAGAAAAATAAACGAAATATAGAGAAATAGAGGAAAAAAACACCGTTAAATCTCCACGATGGCATTACAAGTATTTGAAACAGAAAAGCAAAATAATAAAAACACAATGAAACATATTTGAGCATGAATGTAGACGATTAAAATAATTCGATCAGAAATATGAATAATTGTTACTGCTAATGAAATCCAATGCCTAAAGTTTGGGAATTTTAAGGATGGATGGTTATCATTATCGCGGATGTCCTACGTTGCAGTCGTTTTAAACCGTTTTAAAGACATATTAACGATCTAAATCTCCATCGTTTTTGTTCATTAAAATATTTTAGTTAGAAAATGGTTATGGCTGCAATCGTAAAATAACAAGGAGTCTAAAGCTGCATAAAATGAAGGAAACTCGATTCATGCTAAGGGTGTTCCCTTAGTAGGAAAGGAAGTAGGAAGATAAATAAAAAAACAAGGATAAATCCTACCTCATATATTTCTCATTGTTCATCTGTTTCAAATTAAGTTAAAATCTTCTATTGCTACGAAGAGTAGTATTAAATACTAATAACACGCTCACTTTCACTACAGACTCGTGAAAGAGTGACGCTAGCAAACTGAAGATGTTTACGATGTCAGAGATTGTTTAGGAAAACAAGACCTTGAACCTGATAAAAGACCCTATGGTGAAAATGGAACGAGCCAGTGGCTACCACTGCTGAAGAATTCTTTAGGATGAAAGTATTTGAAATTTGGTGTAGAATCGACCTTGAGGTGATTCTTTTACTTAATATACTTGAGCTCAGCTGACATAAAAGGAGAACGTAGAGTAAAAGAGATGACATTAGATCTTAAACAGAAGGAATGAAAGGATAAATACCGTGTACTAATGACATCCGCTTTCGCAACGCCAATATTATTTCAAGGGTTTGAAAAATCTAAGTTCAGGATGCTCAAACAATAATGAATCATTCATTGCAGTAATCTTTGTCGTCTATGCATTTATTATCAAGTATATGAACCAAGTATCATCAACTTAAATGAGATCCTTTCCTCTAACGTTATTTAAGAATATGATACGACATTATTGGAATATAAGAGAACCTTTAAAATATAATCCTAATTTATCATCCAATTTAGTCATCTAATTGAAATTACGAAATTAACACTACAAAAAAGATAAACTGACGATTGATTATCAAATAGAAATCTTTAACCAACCAAAAACGCTAATTAATTTGAATTCTTTCCCAAAATTATGCACTATAGTTCATACTTAAATAGCAATATTAATAACATAAGATTCCATTGTACTCACAGTATTCTGCGTTCCCACCATAGACCGAAAAACTTTCCTCAGAATCTCTGCGCTCCTTTTCTTGCTCCAACAAGATGTACAAAAGGTTCCGACTCTGTTTCTGATAAAATAAAAGAAACAGAAAATAATTACTATTTCGGAAACCAAATACACTATCTTAATAAAAAAGGCACTATCTATCTTACTTAAATAGCAAAATAAATAACATCAGATCCAAATTATACTCATTGAATTCCGTGCTCCTTCCATGAAAAAAATGTAAAAGCGCTGAATTAACAATAGCGTTGTTTGGCTAGCTTTTAAATTACTTTCTAATCATGAAATCTTATAATATTTTTCAATAGTTAGCACAATATTCTAAAAACATCAAATGGAAAGTAAAATTAAACGTCAAATAATGGGAGATTGATATAAATTTTTCATCCTTTTAAGCACCCTCAATTTCGCATAACCTTGTGAACTTAGTAATTTATTTAAAAAATAAGAAAGCATTTAAAATTAATAACTATTCATTAATATCTTATGGTAAAGTTTCGCCAATACTTTATAGGCAAATCAATACTATAGAGGCAAATCACTATGCGAATAAAAAGTATCCCTTAATCTTGGCAAGAGAGATATTAAATAATCTTTACAGCTCCAAAAATAGGCAAACTTTTCCCCTCGCATTTTTGTCTACAATTTGAGGTTGATTTCTTTGGACGTTTAATGAAGCAATTTTAATAACTATTTAAGATTTTATCCATTGAATTTTGGTTTCTACAACAGTTGTTTCGGCACTATTTCTTTCCAGAGTATATACACATCGAGAAAATCAGTAGTTACGGAGAACACTGAGAAGTAATCGTAACGTTTATGTTTAATTTAGAAGTACTCTATGCATAGGAAAATGTAAAATATTAGCGCAGTTTCATCCTGAAACTGAGGCAATATGTCACAACAAAGAGTAATTTAATTCGAAAGTAAATCAATGGTGACGGACATACGCTAACATTGAAGATCTAAACAAAAGTAAAATTGAAGAAAAGAGGAACTTTTTGCCAAAAATATTCACTATTGATCATAATTAAATAGCAAAATTAACAACCTTAGATTCCACTGTTCTTACTGTATTCTGTGTTCTATCCATAGACCAAATAACTTCCCTCAGCATCTCTGCGCTCCTACTTCGACTCTTCCATGATAGTGAAAGATTCCCCGCCTGTGTTTCTGATGAATGAAAAAAGTAAATAAAATGACATTTCTAAGACGATAAACTTTATTTCATCCAATAAAGTCACAATAAATCATGGAACCATACTTGAACTGGAATATTAATAACAATAGATCAAAATTACCTCATTATACACAGTTTTCCATCCGTGGACCAAATATCTTTTCGTCAGTAACTCTGCAATCCTTCTCTTCTATGATGAAGAAATGGTTACGTAACATGTAAGCCCGTTGATAAATTTAAAAACATATTATTTCTGATCTTTGCAAGTAAAGTCAATATTCATTAAAGTGTGTACCAAACCTCATGGAAAATTTGTCTTTTGAATCTAATAATATTATTTTAAAAACTAAACTTTATGGGACATGCGGAAGACTTCGCTTGATAATCCTTGGTTGAACGCCTTATCGGTAACACATCAAAGACACCGAGAAGAATTATCCAAAAGCAAAGGAATTCACTTTCTCGGGACTGGAGATAACAAAGAAGCATAGATTAAATTAGTATTAGCAGAAATTATTGTACGATGCAAGTTGAAGAGCGAAGAGATGTTTTACCGATCACTCAATCTAGGATTTACTATTCGACGCCGTATACTGATACCAAATCGATTCTGTTTGGGAACTATCGCTTTTGGCTGCAATACAATTAATTCAATGTATCTCAAACACAGAGATATGTTAGATGAAATACATCCAATGATAACACTACAGCCTGCTAAATTAATTCAAATTTATTAACTCAATTTGAATAGGATAATAATATTCAAATGAGACGGAAATTTACTAGTAAATGAAAGAGCAAGATGCTTAAAACTATAAAAATTCATAATTTCAAATATGAATCTTTTTCAGAACCTCCGCTACAAGAATAGAAGAAAGTATTTGCTGGAGTAATTAGAATGTATTCCTGATGATCATTTACGAAATTCAGCTCCAGTTTTTTAGTTTCAGTCAAAAAACTGTGATAGCAAACACGTTAGGCTGATGTTCATTTTAATATTGAGAATTCTTAATTGTTACAAATTCATGATTCGAGGATGTAAAATAAAAATTTTCCTATTCAGATGGAATCAGTATGAACCTATTTTTCAAAAATTGTATGCAAGGTAAATTTCCATCTAATATTGATAGCAGGATTACACAAAGAAATTATTTCAAAGATAACTGATCGGAAAAAAAACAAGTTACGATTCAAATTTAAACCTCGTTGATATGACATCGGTTGCTGATATCTGATAATAGACCAGGAATAATTTCCAAATATCTAAATCTTAATATGATTTCCCAAAGCAAACTCGCATAAACAATGAATAAAACGATCACTGCTCGTCAAGTATACTTCAAACGTTTATCCAGAATGTTCCACTGAAAGACCGTTGAAAGTATCGGATAAAATAATCTGGTATCATCACCATTAATTATTTCTAATACTCATTTCAGGTAGCACCAAGAATGGAAAGTAAAAAGCACTATATTGATCAATGAAAACGAACCATCTATCCTACTTATTTAGCAATATATTAGCATAAGATTGCTTTGTACTCATTCCATTCTGTGTTCCATCCCAAGAAAGAATATCTATCCTCACATTCTCAGGACTCACAGAAGTCTTATTCCAGGATGTTGAAAGGTGCCGATTGTGTTTCTGATAATTAAATGAAAGAAACAGTAAATACAATTCTATTTCGAAAACAAAAAACACTATATTAACAAAAGAACACGCATTATCTATCCTACATATATAGAAATATTAATAATATTATATTCTAGAGTACTCATTCTATTACGCGTTCCATCTCAAGAAAGAATATCTCTCCTCAACATCTCAGGGCTCCTATTCTTTCTCCACCATGATGCAGAAAGTTTCCGAGTTTGTGTCTGATGAATGAATAAAAAATTAAAATTAAAATATTATTTCGAAAACAACATACAATATTTAACAACTGTATTTTATAAAAATATAAGCACAATCAATTATATTTGAGCTGGAATTTTAAGAACAATAGATCCAAATATTTTGTTTCATACAACTTTTATCTATGGAGCTATAGAATTTCAGCAATATCTCTGTGATCTTTCATCGCTCTTGTATGATGTAGAAATAGATTAGTAACATGTAAGACTTTTGAGGGATACCGGAAATATATTATTACTGATCACCGCAAGTAATGCAATCTTCAGGGAAGTACCAGTTTCCACGGAAGAGTTTCCTTTTGAATTACAAGCTTCTCGGTGTTTTAATTAATATTCTTATTTAAAAAATTAAGGTTTATGGGGAATGCGGATGACTTTGCTTGATAATCCTTGGATGAACGCCCTATCGGTATCACACCGGTGACACCGACAAGAATTATTCAAAAGCGGAGAAATTCACTTTCTCAGAACTTGAGAAGACAATAGAGTACAAATTGATTTAGTATTTGCAGAAAGTATTGTACGTTGCAATTATAAATATGATCAGTTGTTTTACCGATCGTTCAAACTATGATTTCCCATTCGACGTCGTAAGGCTGATACCAAATCGAAGGTGTTTGCGAACTCGCTTTGTGATGCAATCGATTTAATTAATTGTAACTCAAACACAGAGATATGATTACAGAAATATATCTAATTATAACACTGCGGCCTGCTTAATTAATTCAAACAGATTTTATTTAAAATTTAATAACTCAATTTGAATCAAATAAAAATAATCCTGCGACTCGGAAATTTAATAGTTGATGAAAAAGCAAGATGCATTAAGCGATAGCTATTCGTAATCACAAATTTGAATCTTTTTCAGAACCTCCGCTACAAGAATAGAAGAAGGTATTTGCTGAAGTAATTAGAATATATTCCTGATGATCACTCCCAAAAATCAAGTATAGTAATTCAGTTGTAGACAAAAGACTGTGAAAGCGAACATTTTAGGGTAACGTTAATTTTAATATTTAAAATTCTTAACTGTTAGAAATTCATGATTCGAGGGTGTAAAAAAACATGCCTATACAAATGCAATCAGTATGTACTTTCCTGGCCAAAATTAACGCAGCACCTCCCTAGCGATCCTTACGGCTAATGCTGCATTAATTTTGGCCAGGACTGTACCTATTCTTCAATAATTGTATGCAAATTAAATTTCAATCTAAAAGATTTATACAAAAAGTCTTGTAAAAAAAACAAATCGAAAAAAAACAAGCTATGATTCCTCATATCTTCCAAATGTAAACCTTCTTGATATAACATTGATTGGTGATAATCTGATCTGTTACCCCCGAAATAATATCCAAAAATTTTAATTAACGTATTCGGTTCCGCTATTAATATTAATTATAAATTATCGGCAAAATCTAAATATTAATACGATTTCCAAAAGCAAATTCGTATGAACAATGCATAAAACGATCACTGCTCGTAAAATATACTTCAAACGTTTATCCAGAATGTTCCACTGAATGACCGTTGAAAGTATCGGATAAAATAATCTGGTTTAATTACGGTTAATTATTTCTAATACTCATCTCCGGTTGCACCAAGAAGAGGAACGTCACGAAACATAGCCTTCAATTGTAGTTTAAGATACTGCAAACTGAGCAAACTTCCTTATATTTAAAACTCGAAACGAGAATAAATACACAATTTCAGCCAAAATGAATTTCTGCCCATAATTCAAGATATTATGTATGGAAATTATGAATCGCATTATGAAAGAATGAAAAGAAAATGGAAATCCTTCTTTTAAGGAATGGATACTAAAATCCATTGGATTTGATTTCAGTAGACATTGCCCGTAACTGCCCTTAAGTAATTAGAAAATAAATGCTTGAGGAATAGAGTCCGGCTGTAATGTATTTGATAAGATATTAAAAAAAGAATCCAAAAATTACAACTCTCAATGCGATTTCTGGTGAGGAAATCTTTTACCCCAAAGACGATAGAATCAGTTATTAAATACTTTGAGCAAATAGAATCTGAATTATAAAAGTTAACTGTAATTCAATGTCAAAAAAAAAACAAAAATAGCATCGACACGGGAAATGGCTGACTAAACTGTCAATTTCAGTGCTACAAACGCTTTATCTGCTAACTCATAATATATGTTTATCAAAATAATCGAAATAATATATTTCGTACTCAACACCATTAGTACATCTTTAGAACTTAATCTAGAGTAATTCATGATGACTCACGTACTTACCAAGTATTGAGATCCCCGACGAATTCCACGAAATTTTCGACCTCAGGTAAAATCTCCTAATTCAATGAATCTTTTCTCTCTCGAACACAATTAATCAAATAATTATTAAGATAAACTTCGAAATTTGTTCGTATGTACTCGGTTTCGAACCATTTCTACTTCAAAATTCAAACGTTAAAGGCTTTTCGAAAAAAGAAGACAGGCAGCACCTCCTCACTGGATGACATCTCCGAAGTAAATGAATTTTAAACCTTTAGAATAACCGTTGAACAAAATACTGTGCTGTGATTGGTTGGCGCTTAAAATTTCTGTTGATCCTAGTCTTTTCCTCCAAGTGAAAATAGTTATCATAAATTATAATCACCATCAAGATAAAATTTAATTATGCACAAAACAATATACTTTTAATTTTAAATTATCGGAAAATTAATATTAATCTGAATATCCTCGATCCTCGATCAGCGTAGATTTCCCATCTCCCCCGGGTTACGTTATGACTAATAGTTAAATAACTTCTCCCTGATGTATGACTTTACAAAATATTTTTTCAAATATTCGAATTAAAATAAATTAAATATTATATGCCAATATCGTATTAAATTTGTTAAGGTTCGGCAATAATGAAACAGGAGAAAGCGAGAGAAAAGTGAGTATCGATCTGCGAATTTCAATCTGAACATAAACCTTTAAAATATAACTAAAGCAATGATGCAATTATGGTAATAACGTAAAAATGAATCGAAATACCGAGTAATTAGACCAATAATAATTCATTACATTTACTTTTGAACTTGGAATATTCTTTCAAGGTATGGAAATGCGATTTTATGAATATAGCAGTAATCTTTACTCTTACGAGAGAAATCATGCAAAAGTATTATACCTATTTATATCTTCTTTAGGATAACAACACAATAGAGTGCTTAAAGTACTCACGTTACGTATAATAATGTTCTGATAAATTACTTATCTCATGGGCAACAATAACCTACGAAATATAGATTACTGATAATGGAGATTACGTATAGCTATTATGTACAAAAGTATTTCTGGTATTATTTCTAGAGGAATTCTTAAATTCCTCTATTTAGAATTCTAGCCGAGGAATGCGTCTCCTCAGCTCACGAATTCTTTCGGTTACCTCAGGTCTGATTTTCTCATTTCTATTGAGGCTGATAAGAAACCCAGAAACCCTTTGCTTTACAAAAAATGGCAAAATTTACATGTCTAAAATTTCGTACAATTTTATAGTCATTTTTTGTTGAAATGGATTAGAATGAAGATTACGTACTTAATGTATTAGAACACAACGAAATGTAGGTATTTTTTAAATTCACTCTCACTTAGTCATGGAGACATGTCAATGAAAATTACATGCTATCGTCAACGTGTTATAATCAAAATGACAAGGAATCCGAATCTTCGTAGTGTAATTTATGTATCGCATTAAAATAGATAACCAAGAACATAGCTCTGCAATTACGAGTAAAATTTCCTCTATTCGCACAAAGTCTCAGCGATTAAAGCTTACACCCTGAAACAGTTTGCAGGGAATACGTGTAAAATGTAGTAATTCAACGCATTTTCATGTCTAGCGATCAAAAAATCACTCTACACGTGTATCTTATTTTTGCACTTACCTTTGTATTCTTGTAATGCTATGACAGTTGTCATTAATCATGTAATGAAATCACGCAGGTATTAACCTCCAACACGAGATTCGTCCATCCAGTTGCTCTGGTACATACGTAAGCCACTATTGCGAGATAGATAGTGGTTTTGGCAGAAGGAAAAAAATTGTCCTCTTTACTTTTAAAGCTCTATTATACTCGGAAACACCGTTTCAATAGAAGCACTGCTCAGCATGGTTCCCACCGGAAGACATCTTCACTCCTTTTAAAAATGGCACTGGTCGTAAAGCTGAGTTTCAAACTAGTGCACGCTCATCACAAATATTCATAGACACTTAACGTAACAACTTTAAGATACCAACCTTGGTGTTGCTATTCATAGAAAACCCTATCCTAAGCACTCTTTAGCTACATTTTTCACTCCGATAACAAAAAATTGACTTTTCGCACATATCAAACTAACTTTTGAGTGTTATGAAGGCCATTCCACGCATTTTTGGCGCGATTTGGAAGAAGCGTGGTAAAGAAATTTCTGAATAACGAAAAGGTTTTCTTCGTCATCTGATTACGTGACTTCCGCTATCCTCAAGTCAGTCTGAAAAACATGTGCTCGAGTTGTGGAGGTGACTTTCATATTTTCCTTTAGGAGTAAAATTGTATTGCAAGTGGAACAAAATACGTTGACATAAGAAGTATTTATTAACTAAGGCGATATATTTTCTTGTGAAAATTGTGTCCGTGTTAAATGTGCGTAAATATCTGTGGTTCATGGATTCAAAAGTATGATTCGTGATGAAAGCCATACGAAAAATAGAATACGAAGGGATAATAATTAGAATTATAGCATCTGGAGGTGATATTCCGAATATAATTTACATACGGAAGAAACGTAAGTTGTTCCTCAGTGACGTATGACTGTAGAGATGTTAAGTAGCAAGATGAGGGAATGGGATGTTAGCTTTCGGTAAGTAGAAATTTTACTCGTAATTGAAGGTTTTGATGCCTTCCCATTTTGATTAGGAAAAAAACATCGAAAATAGCTTGTAATATTCATTTGCATGTCTCCCTCTGTTTGTGATAGTGACTTAAAGGATAGTTAAACACATTTCCTTGTGTTTTTCCATATTTATCTACATTTTATGGTCATTTTTTTATCTACGATGACTTCAAACTTTCGTATTTAATGTGCCATTTAGTGTTAAGTTAGGGCTGTGGCTATAGAAGATTTTGTGAGCATCCTGGATATATATTTAATGACCGATATACCATAGTATAGATAGCCACTGTATATTAAATTAGAAGCAGTTTTAAGCCAATTTTACCATTTTTATATAAAAGAAAGGAATTTTTGGGTTTTTTATCAGCATGAATAGAAATGGCAAGACCGAACCTGAGGTAACCGAAGGAATTCGGGAGTTTAACAGACCGACAGTCATCGGCTAGAATTCTTAAAGAGAAGAATTTTAAAATTCTTCTGAAATAGAACAGAAGTGAACAAATACAAGGAATAATTTTGGATGTAATAGCAATACGTAATCTTACTGGCAAGTAATCCATATTTCTTAGGTTATTGTTGCCCATGAGAGAAGTAATTTATCAGAACGTTATTATTCGTAACGTGAGTACTTTAATAGCTTTATTGTGTTGTTATCCTAAAGAAGATATTAGAAGGTATGATACTTTTGCATGATTTCTCTCTTAAGAGTAAATATTACTGCTAGGTTCTTAACATCGCATTTCCATACCTTGAAAGGATATTCCAAGTTCAAAAGTAAATGTAATGAGTTATTATTGGTCTAATTACACAGTATTTCGATGCATTTTTACGTTATTACCATAATCGTATCATTGCTTTAGCTATATTTTAAAGGTTTATGCTCAGATTGAAATTCGCAGATCGATACTCACTTTTCTCTCGCTTCTTTTCTCGCTTTCTCCAGTTTCATTATTGCCGAACCTTAAAATAATATATTATGATATTTGCATGTAATATTTAATTTATTTTTACTGAAATATTTCAAAAAATGATTTGTAAATCATATATCAAGGTAAAGTTATTTAACTATGAGTCATACCGTAACGCGGGGGAGATGGGAAATCTACGCTGATTATAATCGAGGAGATTCAGATTAATATTAATTTTCTAATAATTTCAAATTTAAATTAAATTGTTTTGCGCATGATTTAATTTTGTTTTGATGGTGATTAAAATTTTAAGATACCTATTTATACTTGGGGGAAAAGATGACGATCAACAGAAATTTTAATCACCAACCAATCACAGCACAGTATTTTGTTCAACGGTTATTCTAAACGTTCAAACTTCAGTTACTTCGGAGATGTCATCCAGTGAGGAGGTGCTGCTTGTCTTCCTTTCCTCGAAAAGCCTTTAACGTTTGAATTTTGAAGTAGAAATGGTTCGAAACCGAGTATATGCGAACAAATTTCGAAGTTTATCTTAATAATTGTTTGATTAATTGTGTTCCAGAAAGAAAATATTCATTGAATTAGGAGATTTTACCTGACGTCGAAAATTTCGTGGAATTTGTCGGGGATCTCAATGACTTGGTAAGTACGTGCGTCATCATGAATTACTCTAGATTAAGTTCTAAAGATTTACTAATGGTGTTGAGTACGAAATGTATTATTTCGATTCTTATGCTAAACATATTTTATGAGTTAGAAGATAAAGCGTTTGTAGCACTGAAATTGACAGTTTAGTCAGCCATTTCCCGTGTCGAAGTAAACTTTGTTTTTATTTAACATTGAATTATAGTTAACTTATGTAATTCAGATTCTACGTGCACTTAATATTTAATGACTGATTCCATCGTCTTTGGGGTTAAAGATTTTCTCAACAGAAATCGAAATGAGAGTTTTAATTTTTGGATGAATAGAATGAGTACAATGAGAATAAAATGAGTACAATGCAATCTAAAGTTGTCAATATTGCTGTATAAGTAGAAAAGATAATAGGTATTCTTCGATTTTATAGTTATTTTTGATTTTTATATATCTTAGTATTTAATGTTTCTTATATTTAATCATCAGAATTTGAATCGATTCCTTTCTACGTCCTGGAGGGAGACGCCTGTGAGCCCTGAGTTTTTGAGGAGAGAGAATCTTTCTTCGGATGGAAATCAGAATAGAATGAGAACAATGCAATATAATCTTGTTAATTTTACCGTAAAGCATTGTGCGCATTCTAAGATTTTGTAGTGCTTTTTGATTTTGAATTTGAATTGTATTTTCTGTTTCAGTTGTTTTATCATCAGATATAGAGTCGATACTTTTCTAAGTCCTGGAGGACGACGCCTGTGATCCATGAGTTGCTGACTCAGAGAGAATTTTCTTGGGATGGAACGAAGAATAGAATGAGTACAATTCATATTAATGTTGCAAATATTGGAACAAAACAGGGCCAATGGTGCGTATTCTTAGATTTTATTGCGGGTTTTGCAATCGAAATAAAATTCTTTTTAGTTTTTCTGTTGTTTGATCATCAAAAACAGAGACGATACCTTTCTACGTCCTGGAGGAAGACCCCTGTGAGCCCTGAGTTGCTGAGGAGAGAGAATCTTTCTTGGAATGTAACGCGGAATAGAATGAGTACAGTCCTTTCATAAGTTGTTAATATTGCTATATAAATAGGTTAGATAGTGCAAATTCCTTGATTTTATAAACCATCGTGGTTTCGATGTATAATTGTATTAACAGCTTCTGTTATTTAATCATTAGAAACAGACTCGATACCTATCTACGTCCTGGAGGATAACGCCTTTCAGCTCTGAGCTGCTGAAGAGAGAGAATTTTTCTTGGGATGGAACGCAGAATAGAATGAGTACAATCCTAACTTAAGTTGTTAATATTTCTATATAAGTAGGATAGATAGTACATTTTGTTTGATTTTATAGTGCTTTTTTGTATCGAAATATAATTGTATTTAATATTTTTTTATTTATTCATCAGAATTGTAATGGATACCTTTCTACTTCTTGGAGGAAGACGCCAGTAACCCTAAGTTGCTGAGGTGAAAGAATAATTCTTGGGAAGGATCGTAGAAAAAAATGAGTAGAATGGAATCTAAATTTGTAAATATTGATATATAAGTAGGATAGAGAGAGTTTATTCTTTGATTATATAGCGTTTTTTCTTTTCGAAAAGTAATTGTTTTTAATGTTTCCTTCATTTAATAATAAGAAACGGAGTTGCTGCCTTTCTACGACCTGGAGGAAGACACCTATGAACCATGTCTAGCCGAGGAGAGAGAAACATTCTTGGGATTGAAAGAAAAATAGAGTGAGTACAATCCAATATAATGCTGTTAATGTTGTTACATAAGTTGGATAGATACTACGTATAATTGGATCTTATAGTGCTTTTTGATTTTAAAATATAATTGTATTTGGTTTCTTTATTTTATTAAATTATCTGAAACAGAGTCGATGCCTTTGTACGTCCTATTGGAAGAAGCCTGTGAGCCCTGAGTTGCTGAGGGGAGAGATTCTTATCGGATGGAACGCAGAAAAGAATACGTACGATGCAATCTAATGTTGTCAATATTTCTATATAAGTAGGATAGGTAGTACGTATTCTTTGATTTAATAATACTTTTTGCTTTCGAAAAATATTTGTATTTAATGTTTCTTTGTTATAATCATCATAAAAAACTCCATACATTTCTACGACCTGGAGGAAGACGACTGTGACCCGATCTTGCTGAGGAGAGAGAATCTTTCTTGGGATGGAACGCAGTATAGAATAAGTACAATGCATTTTAATGTTGTCAACATTTCTATATAAGTAGGATAGTTAGTACGTATTCTTTGATTTAATAATACTTTTTGCTTTCGAAATATAATAGTATTTAATGCTTCTTGTATTTCATCATCAGAAACATGCTCGATATCTTTCTACGTCATGGAGGAAGAAGCCTGTGAGCCATTAATTTCTGAGGAAACAGAACCTTTATTGGGATGGAACGCAGAATAGAATGATTACAATGGAATCTAAATTTGTCAATATTGCTATAAATGTAGGAATGACGGTACGTATTCTTTGATTTTATAGTATTTCGAAATATAATAGTTTTTAATGTTTCTTTTATTTAATCATCAGTAACATATTCGATGCCTTTTTACGTCCTGGAGGAAGACGCCAGTAACCCTAAGTTGCTGAGGAGAAAGAATATTTCTTTGGATGTAGCACAGAAAAGAGTTAGTACAATGTGATCTGTGGTTGTCAATATTGCTACATAAATATTGTAGATAGTGCATATTCTTTGATTATATTGTGCTTCCCCTTCGAAATATAATTGTATGCACTGCTTCTATTATTTAATCATCAGAAACAGAGTCGACACCTTTCTACGTCCTTTCAACCCTGAGCTGCCGAGGAAGAGAATCTTTCTTGGGATAGAACGCAGAATTGAATGAGTACAATCTAATGTTGTTAATATTGCTGAATAAGTAGGAATGATAGTGTGTTTTCTTTAATTTTATAGTTCATTTTCTATCGAAGTATTATTGTATTTACTGTTTTAGTTGTTTAATCATCAGAAAGAAGTCGAAACCTTTCTATGTCCTGGAGGAAGACGCCCTTGTGATTCCTTGTTGCTGAGGAGTGAGAATATTTCTTTTGATGGAACGCAGAATAGAATGAGTATATTCCATTCTAATGTTGTTAATATTGCCATTTAATTAAGATAGATAGTGCGTATTCCTTTTTATAATGCTTTTAGTTTTCGAAATAGTATTTTATTTTCCGTTTTATTTATTCATTCCTCAGAAACAGTGTTATGTTGATTGAGTTTGACGAATCGGACCACTGAGATACTGAATATAGTCATAGTGTCTATTGATCGATCTCAGAAAACAATTAGTTTATTGTTATCAAATGTTATTTATATTGCTTTATATGTGTAACCGAGAGTTCTTATTTTCGCTATTAATTTTAAATATATTACCGTCTCGGTATGTAATGGATTTCTTGAGGATAATTAATAGTCAGTTCAGCAGTTTTCTGAGTGCAATTTTCGTAGTTTCCTTGAGAGGTTAAATTATTTGATAAAATAGGCTTTCATTTTGAACGTTTTCTTTCATTCCATGCTCGTTGTTACGAATTTTTCAATGCACTTAAAGAGAGACGAATAACGATTTAGATTTTTGATACTTTGTTGATATATTAAATAGTGAAAGCAATGACGGCAAAGATAACGGCAATTGACATATGATTCTTTATGGATCCTGAACCTAGATTCTTCAAAGTCTTGGAACAATGTTGGCGGATTCCTTTCATTACTGTCGCTTTAGCTCTAATATCACCTTTAAATTTGTTTTATAATTACTTAGATTAGTTTTCCTTCATCTTTTTCTTTTTTTTTCGTAGATTTCAAGTCCTTGGCATTACATGCCAGTACGAACATGCATTTTAACATTAGGGTATTTTCACAATTTCATGGTCCATTTTTCATAAACAATCTCTGATATTGTAAACATCTCTAATTTAGTTTATATGTGTTACCCTTCCACGAATCTGTAGTGAAATTAGAGCGTTTTATTAGTCCTGAATACTACTCTTCGTTTCAAACAAAACGGAAGATTTTAAGTTAATTGGGTACTGATGAATACTGAGAAATATATGAGGTAGGATGTTTATCGTTGTTTCTTATCAATCACCCTACTGACTGTTCGCTTAAGATGGTTCCTATTTCTTTCAGTTAACGCGTATGCAGCCATAACCATTTGCTAACTTAAACGTGTAAATGAGAAGAAATGATGAATGTGATTTAGGTCGTAAATATGTCTTTAAAACCATTACAAATGACTGCAACGTAGGACATCCGCGATGATGATAAACATCCAACATTAAAATTCTCAACCTTTAGGTATTTGTAGATATATTCATTGGATTTCATCTGCAGTAACAATTATGCATATTTATGAACAAATATTTTTAATTGTGTACATTCATACTCAAATATATTTCATTATGTTTTATTCTTTTCCTTTTTTGATTCAAATACTTGTAATGCCATTGTGGATATTTAACTTTGTCCCTTCTCTATTTCTCTATATTTCGTTTATTTTTCTCTTAGATAAGAACCATTCTTTTTGAATTCCTTGAGCCTCTGATTAAAGTTTACCGTTCTTTAATATTGCATTGATAAATACATTTCGTGTTTCAATCCCAAAATGGATCCCAGCTATCTTATTTGAGGATATAGAATTTATGATTTTTTCAATATTTACCTCTGTCCCTGGTTATATATTATCTTATTTATCTGTTTATTAGCAATCCACCTGTCCTTTGCGTGTCATATAACACCATAGAAGGCGGGGAAATAGTTGTTTCATATAACGGACATCTCAATTTGAAAATTATTGACTATGAAATATACCTGTTCATGGGCGTTGAGTACAGTCTGAATGAAATTAATTGATATTTTACTAATTTGGTGTTTATTTATTTCCAGGTTTCCAAACCGAACGTTCAGCTTTTATGTGGATGGGTCTCTGTTATACTTCATTTCAAAAGGGAATGGCTGCGGGATGACCTTCCGGAAGAAACAAGGGGGAACGACATTTGATCAATTTGGGTAGGCACAGTTAAATCTCTTACCTTTCATTATGTATTCTTCGTCATGTAATGACACTTGTAAGTATTTTTCAATTCGCCGTTCAAGTGAAAGAATGCTTTTTTGAAATTGTTTCATCTTGAACCTTTTAGAAGAACTGCGATAAATTGATTGGTTTTAATGTGTTTTGGTAAATAATAAGTAGTAGTTGAAGCGTAGGGAGTGCATGAAATTCCAATATTACTGTTACGAATGTGAACGTAAGTTTTAATCAAGTAATTTCTTTTTTAATTAATACAATGCTAAGAGGCATTCCAATTTAAAGCGAAATGCTTAAGCTAATTTTTCGTTTCTATATTCGTTTTCTAGAATCAAAATAAAGGAGTAATTTGTTACATCGTGAGGTAACAGTATTACGAACATGTTTATTTACTGGCCTTTTCCCTATTTTTTAACGTTAGAGGATAATCATAGTCATTTATTGACGCTGATTGTAATTTTTCAAACGTGAGGTAGACATGGCCTACGGATGGTTCTACATTGCTGGAAGTTGCAGAATTAGAGTTTATAGCATCGAAGTCCCTGATTAAGTACAATTATATCCGAAAGAAATACAGTTCCTTCTTTTCCCCTTCATCTTGACTGTTCATCAGATTAAACTTACAGTGTATGTGTAATTCGTCATCGTTATAATTAAATCAGACAAAATTTTTAATAGACTTTCTTAACAATTATCACTACCCCTGTTGAAATTGGTTGCTGGCTTCATTTACCCTACTCTTATATAATAAGGATGCTTTTATATAAGCGTAGATTTCATATAACCTTCTGTAGATGAATAGTCTATCACAGGTTTATTGTTAACTTAAAATTGTTTCAAATGGTTTCACCGTAGAACCTTCCGTTTGCCTTCTCTGTGATGTAATTTTCAAGATATCGAAAGTAGTTTCCCAAATATTTCCGTAAGAGCCGTAATAGGGTTCCTGCGACCTTGAATATTTTGGTCATGTTTTAACAGCTCAAGGGAGGTCTTTTACTTTCCCTATCACGCAAAGAGCTTAAAGAAAAATTTTCTGTCTCTTCACTGCATTATGTAGGCGATAACATGCAGTAAGAGCATAGGTTGGTTTGATATCGTTTTTTTATTACAGTTGTAATTTCGTGCTTCATAACTCAAAACTACTAGCTACTCACATATAAGTATAAGGTATATTTTGGTTTTTACTGGAAATAATGGCTCTTCGTATCCTCATTTGCAAAGGAAATATATGGATTAAGTTTAGAATTGTAAATATATTAATGATTTCACTTTTTAACAGCAAGGATATTTAAATTTCCGGACGCGCAACTTCGATCCGCTTTCGTGTAGCCCCGTTCAATAAGTAATTTCGTCTCAAACCATGTCTTCTTTTGTGAGGTACTCTAATCTGTTAAAATCATTGCCTTTTATGAACCAACTGAGACCGATCATCAAGAGTAGACCACATGAAATTGAGTCACTTCTAAATATCATCTCTCTCTAGTAAACCTTACCTCCAGATATCCATACGGCAGACTCTGATAACTCGGATTAGCCACTGGATTTAGGTGTTTAATATTAGGATTCAATGATTGCGTACATGATAAATAAAGTAGATATATGATTTAGTATGTAGTCAATATCTAGCTAGATAAGAGTTTCACCATTGGTACCAAAAAATTGCCAGAAAATTTAATTCTGTTAGGTTATTTTGGCTGTCTATCAGAACAGGCACAGGATTAATCCGTATTTTTTTGTTTTTAGAATATTCACAAAGATAAATAATAATACATTGAAAGCCATGAGCTAGGATACTTATTCAGCCAAATCTACCATAAAGATAAAAATTTCAGGCATATTTGCAAACGTGTAGATTAGATTATTACTCAGAAAAAGTTGATAACCTAATTGTAGAGTCCCCGGTTTTTGAAAAAAATTATTCTTCCCAGAATCAGGCGAGATATTGTGGAATAAATCTCAGTAAAATATATTTTTTCCCTCAAATTAAATTTTATCTACTAGTATCAGAAACACGATCAAATGATGACAATCATCCGTCGAAACTGTTCCTGCTTTTGATGTTGCTAGCCAAAAATACAACTTGTGGAATAAAAGCAATTTCCTTTGATTCTTTGATAATTCTGTTTGTAAGTTGCATCTACGCATTCTTTACTCCTGGAATTGAGATGAAATTGGATATTCCATATGACATGTTAGTTTAATGGAAATGTATATAGTTCTTGCAATCTACTTCTGTTTATATATAATGATACAGTCAAGGTATTAATAGTATTGCTTTTCTTCGATGTATGCTTATGTTTACTTCCTTATTCGTACATAATAATTAGAAAGGATCTAAAATTTTAATATTCATTTGTCAATCTTCCTTAGCCTTCGTCGGCCAAGCAAAAGAAAAGCGAAGAAGCTGCATATTGCCAACGGGTGCGGGAAGGAGCTGAGGTTCTTGCATTCGGCATCTGCGGCACGGTCTAAAAAGCCCTCCTCATTTAGCGTTTCCGCATTCCTACCCGAAAAATCCTGGCGCCTCAAAGTAGGAGGATGTAGGACTTCTACATTGAGCACATCACCAGCACACTACCAGACAACGACCCCAGGTTGCGAAGCGGATCGAGAATCCGAGGGAGAACCCCTTAAGCAATACTTATAAGCATCACTCTACCCTGGAAGATGAAAAAGAAGTGAAATACATTCTTTTCCTTCCGAGCCAAAATATATTTTCAATTATGTATAGTATAAAAAATTGTAAGGCCGGAACTTGTATAGTGTACCATGACTTGAAATTTATATAATACGGATATAAAAAACTTTGCGCCCTTAGCCAAAGCGACTATTGCAAAATGTATAGATTTATTACGATGTGTGAGGCGGGGCTATGTAAAATGTTTTATATTATGTACCTTTTAATTGGATTGCTCGTATTTTTCCTAATGTCTAATAATGCATGCAGATAAGAGTTATATGGAAAAGGAATAAAATGAATCGATTGATTGGGAGAGGGTTGGAATGGAGCGAGTGTTGTGCGATATAGTAGAAGGGAAGGTAATGGGTAGGACAGAGGGTTGGGAATAGTTGGCAAGTGTCTAGGTGGAGCAGCGGGTGGGAAGTGTCAAAGTAGTTTGGATAAAGGGAGGGATGTGGTAGGTAGGGTATAGGGTGGGAAAGGAGTAGGTTGAGTAGAGGAAGGGATTGGATGGGTGTGGTAGAGGGATGGATGGGAGTGGTTTGGTGGGGAAGAGGGAGGGATGGATGGTAGTGTGTGGGTGGGGCAGAGGTAGGGATAGGAGTGGGTGGGGTAGAGGGAGGGATATGAGTGGGCGCCTAGGGAAGATTGAAGGATGGGAATGGGGTGGTAGAGGGAGGGATAGGAGTGGGCGGGGTAGAGGGAGGGATGGGAGTGGGTGCCTAGGGAAGATTGAGGTATGGTAGTGGGTAGAGGTAGGGATGGATGGTAGTGGGTTGGTGGGGCAGAGGCAGGGATGGGAATGGGGGTGGTAGAGGGATGGATAGTAGTGGGTGGGTAGGGAAGACGGAGGATGGTAGTGGGTAGGGTAGAGGGAGGGATGGGGGTGGCTGGCTGGGGAAGAGGTAGGGATAGGATTGGGTTTGTTAGAGGGAGGGGTGGGAGTGGCTGGGTAGGGTAGAGGTAGGTTAGGAATGGGTGAGCGGGTTTGGTATAGGGATGGTTGGGAGTGGGTGGGTGGGGAAGGAGGAGGGATGGGGGTGGCTGGGTGGGGAAGGAGGAGGGATGGGGGTGGCTGGGTGCGGATGAGGGAGGGATGGGAATGAGTGTTATAGAAGGAGGGATGGGAGTGGGTTTGAAAGAGGTAGATGCTAGTGGGTTATTGGGGAATAGGGAGGGATGGGAGTAGGTGGGTTAGAGAGAGTATGGTATTGGATGTGTTAGAGGGAATGATGGTAGTGGGTGGGGTAGCGTTATGGATGGGAGAGAATTGGGTGGAGGGTGTCATTGTATAGGGTGTGGTAGAACGTGGGATAGGGTGGTGGTGGTGGTGTAGGGATGGATTGTTTGGGCCAGGTATAGGGTGGGAAATGCATGGGGTAGAGCTAGGGATGGGAAAAACAATTTTTTTATATTCTTAAATATTTTTTAAGTTTTTTGGAGTAAAAATGATAAAAATACAGAAAATTTATTTCTCTCCATTAGTAACAATATTTATAAATTATTGCGTGAATTACGGGATTAGGCGTACGGGAGGGTGTCCGTGGAGGGTAGGTCGTGCTGGGAGTGGGTGAGCGTCCGGGTAGGGCAGGGTTACTGAACCTCTTTTGGGGCCCGGGCACCTAAGGGCGCTTCCGAAAGCGAATCGGGTACCACATAACATTTATGTACATCGTGACATTCAGGCCATCCCTTGGCACTATTATCACTTTACCAGTTAACCGTTGGCCGTTTGAAAAAAAATGTTCCATGGTAAATAAAATCCAAAATATTACAACGTATATAATTTCATCACTACCTCACATCTCTCATCTGTGTCTTTATCTCCGAAGAAGATTTGATAACGGGGAATACATCTGGTATGAAGGTTTTCGCTGCATGTGCGCCGCTGCGTTCCGAAAAGCAGCAGTCCTTGTTTACGAGGAGTTTGATACATTGATAAGCTGAGCCGAGCTGAATCTTCGCATTCGCATAAGGAACTAAATATGACATAGATATGCGTCTTGTTAATCTGGACATAGGCGATAAGAGGGGTAAAATGTTTACGAAACCAAAGACCAGACCAGCCAAATTTCTGACCCCTTCCCCGGCAAACCTCCACTCTCTCCCCGCTAGTGCAATCCCAAGAAATAATGTTGTAGCAAATAAAAAAATCTTTTTACCGAAGCTTGGCAGGCACTGTACTAGGTCGCTTCGGGCACCAGGTTGAGTATCCCTGGGGTAGGGTATCCTGTTTAAAGTTTTAAGGTTTACTCTTTCTCTTAAAATAAATACCAAAAAATATGAAATCAAGCCAGAAATATAATTAATAACAATATTAATATTAAGGATAATTTTCAAAAACTAAAAACCAACATTGGTAAGCTCAGGAAACGGAATTGAAAATTTCATACCGAATTCCGACGCTATACACGACAAGGGAAGCTCACTAATATAAAATCACTATTGGGGATTTCAACGCACGAGTAGATCAGGAAGAAGAGGATGATATTGTGGGACGATACGGACTGGTTCAGAGAAATGAAGGAAAAATTCATTCTTCACGAAGACTACTAAAAAGAGATGGACATGGAAGGGGCCTAATGAAATGAAAAATATAAACTATGTATTGATTGATCTAAGAGTTTTGTTTCAAGCCGGAAAGATAATATAAACGCCTGAAAACCAAAAGGAAATAAGAAAGACTTCTAGCTAGAACTAAGAAATAAATTCATAGCACTTCAAGAAAAAAATATGTAAGTAGTGAGGGAAGAGGCAGAAGTAGTGGAAATTACACCAAAATGACCGAGGGACGGAGAGTTCAGTGCTAATTCCAGGAATGTAATGGAAAGAGGAAAGGAACTTTGGAACTTGGATTACCAGAGATAGACATCAAGAAAATATACGAAACTTAGCAAGTCAGAAGGGCAATTAAAGAAGACGTCAGGAATGTCAAAAATAGGGTTGTGCAAATGGCTATTAACACTAAAATTTCCTATAAAGTAAGGAGATGTCCCGGCAACTTGCAACAGTAACAGGGCAACAGTATGCAAATCTTATAAGAAGACGGAAAATTGAAGAGGAGAACCGAGAGGAAAGCCAAAACACACAAAATTCTCTCTCAGATCTCCTAGAGGAAGTAATAGAGGAATTCGGATGGATGAGGATTGGAAAAGTAGGAGGAGCAAAATTCTGTTTTATAGAATAGATTATGCAGGGAACCAAAATAGTTAATTAACTAAAACTATAATAATAGGTAGCACTTAGTCTTCAATGGTGATTGTCGAATAATTCACTAGCTCTACTTTGCCCTCGGATAAGTAGTCACGTTTGAAAATGCTAAACGATAAATGCCTAATTATTATATTTAAGACTATTTTATGTGATTATTGAGACTGATAACAAAATCCAAAATTTGCCGAGTTTAACTGTATAATTTTGTTATAAGAGTAATTATTAATAATGTGTTATTATCATATCGGAGCAATTAATATAGTAACGGCAAATTTTGTATATGACATAAAAAATGGTATAATTGTGTATTAAATGAAGCAATTAATAATTAGGGCGAAACTTGGAATTGAACTAAATTCTAATTTGATTTATCAGAAATTTTGTTCCGTAGAGATAAGAGAAATTGCATTTAAAATCATTCACTAGCGTTTACCTCCTTACGAAATAAAAAAGTTGCATGCATTCGTTGCATAGATGCATTAATTAAAGGGCTAGATGTAAGAAGAGACTTCCTAGTCTCAATCTCGCCATAATAATGTCCTTTTATTATTATTATAATTATTAATTTTATGCAGAGGATACGACGAGTTTTTAATACCGTTAGTATCTTCGAAAAAATTTAACTGTTTGCATTTACGGAGCTCTTGCTTAGTTAATGCTGAACTGTCTGTTATGCAACGATATTTGCATTATTTCGTATTATTCGTAATTGAATGCCTAATAAATATTAAATGTTTTTCTGTATAGATATCGCAATCGGTTTGGAACTGTCCGCAACACTTGGCATAAAAAAGAAGGCGGAGTTTGGCTGCATTTCTGTATCACTATTCCGTATGAAGTGCCCACGTTGGCATTCACATCGACGAATGCTATACTTCGTACATTTTACTAGAAAAACATAAATATTGATATCAGTATGTTTAGAATTAATGTTTACTCTTTATTCTTTGGAAAACTCGTATTGTCTTAAAAATTTCATTTCAATTATAAGAAATCAATGCTTTGCGTGTTTTCATGAATTTTGTGCGGCCTCTTTTAATTAATTTTGAATTTTTTCAGCATTTTCCTTCCCCAACTGCAATTAAATGGCTTATTAAGAAGTATTCGTGCAGCGAGAAATGTTTGCTTGTGGTATTGTCATTCGGAATTTCTTCATATAATAAAATAGCTTACAGCAGTGAGCTTATGTATAATGTAACACTAAAATGTTACGGATATTCAGATAGGAAGGGGTACACTCATTGGTTCAAAAGCTCTTCATTATTCATTACATTCATAAATTCATGGGAAATTCTTTACTGTTTAGAGGAACAATGTACAGTCCTGGCCAAAATTAACGCAGCACCGGCCGTAAGGATCGCTAGGGAGGTGCTGCGTTAATTTTGGCCAGGAGTGTATTTAAATTTCGTAATAGCAGTGCAAAATGATGACAATTTTCCTCTTGCAGAAAATTCCTTAGAATTGAAAACTGATGTTCAGGATAGTAAATTAAAATTCTTAAGAACAAAGTAATCGATATACAAATTTAATTTCCCTAGTTTATCGAATACGCTGTTTTGACCTTCCAACGAATAGCCTTCGATTAGAAGCCTTCGCTATGCCATCGTCTACGTTATGCTGTTCTATGGAGAGCTGCCAATATGATCAATACTGTGTCTCAAAAATCAGTAACCAAACCGCAGTATCTTGGAATTGGCATTTTCTAATCAGCAAAAAAATCAGTATTGAAGAATATATTCAATGTCAGAATTAAATAGAATAGTTATTTAACTTTCTACTTACTGGAAAATTTTATCAATTTATTTTTTCAAATGTTTAAATTTTTAAAGATTCTACCCATGGCCTGCTTAAGAGTGGCTTCATCTCTTCAGTGAGCTTGAATTGGGTTTATGAGGCTTACTAAAGCAATAACTTCGTAGAAGAGTTGTACGTAATTGAGAAAAAAATTAGAAAGATTAATTTTATAGTAGTGCGTAAATAATGAGATAATGCTCAAAGCAAAGTGAAGAAGAGCAATCAATAGATTTAAAGTAAATCTCTTATCCCTTTTGAAAACTAGAAAATCATCCCTTATTTTGATTGATCCGTTTAGACAGCTTGATCCTTCTCTACAATATACTAATTTATTTTTCCGTATGTTTATACATATCTTAAAACAAAATTTTTCACTTAGTGTGAAATTCTCAAAACATTTTAGTGTAATTTAGGTCAAGAAATAACTATAACAAAATTAAATGTAAATAAGTTTTGTGGAACAAGCTAAATAATCGGCGGCAGTTATTAAACTACACTTATAACGTTTAAAATTGGTAACAGTTTTACAGCGGAAAAGTCTCCCAATTGAGATGATATTTTTAACTGTATCTGTAAGTGCGATAAAACAGTTTGAAACTAATAATAAGAACAGTTTTGTTAAAAATAATTAGAATCCACAATAAAATACATTACTTTTTGTGTGTAGTTCACACGATGAATTACAAAAGATATTTTTCATGGTTACTGTAAAAATTTTGATTTTCTCTAAGATAAGAGATGTTCTTTCAAGGCCTCATCTATTTCTTCAAGTTATTTGACTCCCTAGAGTACTTCATTATAGTTACTTTTGCGGAGTTAAACAGAAGGGTGTATGTAGAAAAATCTATTATTATTTAATCCTTTTGGCTAGGTTGATTTTGAAACAAAGTTGAATTCTCATGGAATATTTTGAACACATATAACCTAGCGAACTGCTAAACATCGAAAATGAACATTATTTTGTTAACGAATGGTAAAGTTTGCTGAATAGTGTGTTTAAAATCTGTGATACGAAGAAGGAGCCCAAAGTATTTGAGATAGTTGGCCGTTAGAGAGCAACAAAGAAGCCTTGAAGTCTTTTGAACTTGGAAACCAGGCTTCATTAGTCTTTTTACTCCACTTGTTCCTTCATTTCCTCGGTGGAGATAGCTTTAGGCTACAATTCAACCAGTTTTATCCACGAAAAAAAACGAAGGCTGTCTAGTGACGCTCATGCAGTGGTATAGAAAAGCCAAACCGGAATTAAGGGCAGGGATATGAGGCGCCTAGGGAGAACTGTAGACATCTTGATTTAGTTCTTTAGGAGGAGATCGTTTCCCCAGCAACTGACTTAAACGCAGATTGCGTCAGAGTCAAAAATCGTGCGCAATGTGCGTTCCAGTGTTTGCGGGGGTGTCGGGGACGAGGAATGCATAAACGGCGATCCGCTGAGGGTGGGGACGATTGTTTGCAAAGAGATTTGTCGAGAGGTGCGCGATATACAGAAGGAGAGAACGTTCTGGATAGTTCTTTCGAGAAAGGAATCTCTCAAGGACTGGAAGGAGGCTGGATACGCCCAGTATGCCACACGACTAAGACGCGGAAAATGAAGCCAAGCTGCGATTTTTAATGATCCGCGATAGAGGACGAAAAGAAATGTATCGAGGCGCTGCAAGCCTTGCGATTTTTGACCTTCATCTGTTCGGATCGGAACATTAATCCAGGTGCTGCAATGAAACTTGAGGATACCCATTCTAACAGATCTGTTTATCATTTACGAGTGAAGGGATCTCATTTGTTGAATACCGAGGGAAAGATGCATTATCCCAGTGCTTCTCAATTAATGAGTCGCAGCTCACTAGTGTTCCGTACGTCCGTCGGCTTTACACGATTATAGTTTTTGTCGCATTCTAATTGTTAGTTGCAAGTAGTAGTTGGATACCGAGAATGTTCTATTGAGAAATCTTAACTTTCCTTTTAAAGGCTCAATCTTTTTGGATATGCAAATTCAAATTTAAACACAATAAAATCGATGTGAACTGACTTTACTTGGTGGAACGCCATTATGAAAATAAACCACAGACTTTGTATTTTCCACAAATTAAACACAATATATATTAGTCCAATTTGCTTTGCAGTTTCTTTAAGACTGCTAGTGTTTTTCGGTGAAAAAAGTTCGAGAATCTTTGATATTACCGATAATTATTTAATTAAGAAGTCAAAAAGTTCTTTTAGCTATATATACTCATATTGGTATCCATAATTGTGAGATTCAGTAAGTCTTAGATCTTAGATGACAAAACAAACTGTCGCAGCCTTGAATTGCCGGTAGTTCTCTATATAAAAGAAATTAAAGCACAAAATTTACCCGTTACCACAATTTTAATCACACAGACCTAGGAGTCGACTCTTAGCGTTTTCATCAGATTTGCTAGAGGATGTTTATTCTTTGATTTTGAGATGATTCAAGGTGGAACATCTACGTTTGTTAGGGAAGATATCGAGTTCGAGATAAGTGTTTTTGCTATGATTAAGTCCCTATGGTGGGTTTCGCTTCATGTGAGTGGAATTGATTGCCGACGGAACATCTCCAAAAGTTCATCACTATCGGACTTGTTGAGGATGTAGATGAAATTTAAATTGCAGTTAGCTGAAAGCTCCAAACCCTCTAAAAATCGACGTGTATGGGGAGAAATGGTTAGTAAAATACATACAATAGTAGTAGATATATTTCAGGTTTGATCGTTATAAAGTATAGTTTAATAAATGGTGTTTTTTCCAAAAAATTGGGTTCTTTTCAAAAGAACCCAGTTTAAATGCAAGAAATTTATAGCCATTATTGCCATACTATTCAGTTAATCTCTTAATACCTATTTAAATTATTGTTGCATTTTACCAAGACATTTTTATTTCGCTGTATTGAGATAATCCTTATAAAAATTAAACATATCATACGAACATTCGGTCGTGTAAAGTTCCGCTAATGTTCACTCGAGATTTTTTTATATCTTACAATAACATCTAGAATTAAATCAGAAATTTATCCTTCGACTATCCTGAATTCTTAAGGCCTGAGTTAGATTCTATTTCTTTTGTTAGCAACTTACCCACTTTGAACCACGGAATTCCTCGTTTTTCAGCGCGTCGGTCTTTGTAATGTATGATTCAACCTTGAAATACTTGACGTCGACTATAATGGAATTGCCGAACGCATTTCGAATCTAGGTCGTCCGTATGTTTCCCCGTTTTTCTCAGGAGCTCAATTAGCTTTATCCCTCCCTCAACACGCGCACAAGGACGGGAACACTCAAAACGGCGAGGTTCGTTTTTGTCGGGATTTGGCTCATAACACTTGCAGCTCTCTTTTATTTTCTGCGGAATTATTTCAATTCAACTTCTGACATCCAATTTCTCGCAGGATCTCCAATTCAACATTATAAACACTTTGTTTACTTGGTTTCTGTTAATAATCCCTATGTTGTTAATATTTCTGAAAGAAATGAAGTCTGATATTCTTTTCCTTATTGGCTGGTTTAACGTTGTTCTCTACAAATAAGAATTCCTTAGGAGGATATTAATTAGATATTGGAGATTTTTGACAGTTTTAAATAATTGTGTTCTCTGCGAGTCTAACCATTCATGATAATCTTCTCTCAGAAAATTATACGAAGAGCCTCGCAATCCCGAGTTGATTAAGGAAAACATGTCGGAAGATATTTTTCTATGGGATTTGAAGTAACCTAGAGATTCCTCGGCACTTATAGTTCTTCTATTCCCTAGAGACGTATGCAGGAATTTCCTCACGTATTATCACACATGAAGGATTAGTAAAAAAGCGAAAAGGTCTTTCATGGATCAGTCCTTTCCATCTCAATCTTCAACAAGAGGATCAGAAAGGGCTGGTAAGAAGAGATTACTTTTACTGAGAAATTCACCATTTTAGATACTATCGAATAGTGATTGACAGTCACTTTCGGCGCCAATTCAGATGGTCATCGCGATTCAATTCCGTTATCCAAATCGCGCAGAGGTCAAAGACGCCTCCGAGAGATCCCGAAACAATGTCAGCGGGCGAAGTCACTTTTAATCCGACACTTCCAAATTGTCCGTCGTGACAATACTCCGGGACAGAAAGGAATCAAATTAACGGAACCGAATGACGCGTCGTTTCATGATTCCGTGGCGTATTGCCAGTTAAGATGTTGGGAACATTGCCAGAATCGAGAGGCGGAATGTCTGTAGTTCCCTCTCTTTTTCAAAGCACCGTGTTCAGGAGGAAAAGGTAGGCTTTATCGATCGGTGCGATATCTTTGTCTCACCGTTAAGTCACCTGTTAAGGGGGGGGGGGACATCGAATTCCTTCCAAATTTTTAACATGGATGTAAAAATAAGATTTTCAACCCCAAATCTTCAAAAATGATACAGCTATTTCTTATAGGAATCGCGATCCAAAAGACTGAATAGATGATATATTTAATTATTTTTCTACTTCTCCATTAACTTTTGAAAATAGAGTTATGGTTTCGTTTTCTAGCAACCAGAAATAAATGTAATAACGTTAGGCATTATTTTTAGCTTTCAATGGGAGTAATAGTGCAGAAATAAAATACGAAATACCTATGTAAATAAATCACTGATATTTACATGGTAAGCTGTATTTATTTGAAGGTACTGAGATGGGATGAGCTGAGATTATTTCGTGCATGTGGCCCCCACCGAAATTCAAACCAGGGTCCACCTTCACAAAAGACAAAAGTACTACATGGCTAACCAGGATCCATCTTATCTGCGAAACATTCTTAATATTCCTGATTTTAATGTTTAGAACATTATCGGAAGGAGTCGTGATTCTGATCTACACCACGGAATAAATTACTAATATCAATATCCGGTTTAAAAAAATTTTTGACATTCCTGAAGTGACAACACTAAGATCGGTTTCAAATTCAAGGCTTTTGTTTTCGGACCTTTTCCAAACTTGGTATACAGTAGGACAGCGGTGGATATCTCCGCCGTTAGACTTATATTAGAGTTTATTAATTAATTCATTATTTTCTTCCTTTTGTCTTTTAAATTGTTTAGACTGTTTGTGATTAATTGTTTATATACAAGTATATTCATCAGTGTATTTTTTACCTATTTGCATGTAAATGTGTAATTATTTGTTATTTTTGTATTTGTATGATATAATTGTTTCGTCTTCTTGTCTTTATATTTCATTTGATCTTATTTCATCACTAAATTTAGTTTCCTCTATCTATATTTCGTATGTTTTTCACACCCCCCTTCTTGAGGGTGTTTTCCTGCAGTGGAATTTTTTTCTAAGCTCTTAACTTAGGTTTTTAAATCCACAAAGTAGTCTTCGTCTGCTTACTTATTTCAAGCTATCTCTTTCTTTAAATTTATGTGACGAAGGCCTGGATATAAGAGGAGACTTTATTGTCTCAATCTCGCCCTAAATAAAGTCCTTTATTATTGTTACATTACTTCTGGACCCCCTCTCCCCACGGGGGTATTTCGGGGGTGTCCTCAAGACTGTTGCTTCAAGGTGTTCAGGATATATACCATCGTCGGAAGGAAACTTTTTGTCGAAAAATACCATGATTCTATGAGGAAATGCACAGCTTACGTAATGACTCTTTTAATGAAAAAATAAATTAAGCTTAAACGATCGAGAATAATTTTTCCTATGCACCGCTGTGGCGTAAGATTTCAACCGTTTCAATATTGCGGCAGATTCAATTCATAAGAGCTGTCAGTCATACCATTACTCATGCTGCAGACAATCTCTGGAGGTGAGTGGAGGGCAATGACGAATTCTATAATCAGGAATTCCTGGAAGAAACCTTTTAAAATCACGTGTACTTTTCTTTAGGTTTCAGTGCGTTCGTAACTTTGACCGCTGAGAGTGGAGATGAACGGAGAATGAGAGAATTCTTAACCACGGTAATATGAGGGTATCTGGATAGTAGTATTAGAAATAATCATTAGAATAGAAATTGTCTAATGCGCTTGCTTAGGTAGAGAGAAATTTAAAACTAACTAACATTTCTAGTTTTGTGATGTCATTTTTATTTCAACGAAAGAGTAAAGGTTTAAATGATTCGAGAGCACATTGTAATAAAGTATGGAGATATTTATAGAATGAGATGTAAAGAGAAGATTATTTTCGATTGAAGCACAACCTGCTGTATATAATGAATTTAGTTTTTAAAACGGTACAATTGTCATCAAATTTAGTTTAAATTCGTTACAATTTTACCGTGTTTAATGCTTCGACGCTTAATTTTCATTAATATTTCTGCATCTTCAGAGAAATCGTATGAATTGAATATTCATGCAAAAAAGAAAAAAGGAAAGCACTCGTCTCTCTTAAATGCCAAATGGTGACACAATATCATGTGTTCGTGGTTATCGCAGTCATAAAGTCTTGATGATCCGTAATAATACGCAGTTTTTCCCAGGAATTCTTTTTTCATAGCGGCTCATGGTATTTCAAATTGTTAGTCAACGCTCAGTACACCGAATGTGCTTGTAAACTATGGAGTAGTCTGTCAGTGTACTGATTTAACAGCAATTTACAATATCATACGGTAAAGACGATTAAACTTAATTGTCGAGATCTCTCTTTTCTTAGGTCTTGCCTGCATGACATTAGCATTTTAAGGCACTTACCATCACTCATTATTGACTCAGTTAAACTAAAATTTAGATAATTTTGATTTCGAGATGTGTCAATAAATTTGGGAAATTTTTCATAAAAACCTTTGTTGATTATATGATCCGCAAGTTTATATTTTTATAAAACAAAAAATTTCAAATTAAATTTTCCTGAAGGATCATATTTTTAGGCTCGCTTCAGCTAATTAGTAGCCAGGAAGCTAAATTATAATTACTATATCTAATTTAAGAAAAAACTGTAAGCAAAATTTAATTCATCAAAGAGTCAACAAAAGCTAATACTTCACTGGCTTCCTTCTGAAGGGGCTCTGCACATTTTCCTTTCTTAAGAAATGGAAGCATAATAATTTTACCCGTACCACCGAATTAATTAATTCTGCTACTTAGGTTTCGACGCGTCGCATCATCATCAGGCATTTTCCTTTCCTATGGGCAAAAATCTTGTTGAGTTTGGTATCTTTTTCACCGATAATTATTTGCTCTTTTATACTTAATTTTTCCATCGAATGAAAGAAATGCCTAAAATATTTGGTCGTAGGATATAAAGCATGAAATTATAACCACATTCGTGATTTTAATTTTTTCCGTATAATTAATAATGAAAGTTGAAAATAATTCAAAATATCTCCCACGAGGAGCAACGTAAACTTTATCGTAACGTTTATGTTTCTGTAAATGATACAACAATACCTCTCATCTCTGCTCCTCATAGAAAATTTCAGGAAACATCAAAATCACTTCCATTATGATCCCTTGGTTAGAAATCGCGGAATTTTCAGCAAATTGAGTGCTTGTTATCCAGAATATAACAAAGAATCGAAGTGAAAGATAATAAATGCCTCGTCCTCGATTCGCCTCATCGATTTTGGAACGGGGGAGGGAAGCAACGGTGCGATCGCAACGTGGGCTCGATGGCGGAGTCATCCGAAGTGGGTGAGGACGGCAGCATTGGTCGCATCAAAGGTCGTCCGCCCCTGGCACCAACAGTGCCGCGTACGCCCTTCTCTGGTGCGCCCACACCTTCCGAGTCTGCGGTCATCGTCCCAGAGGGCAAGGGAACAGTTGTCGGGCCCACGGCCAACAAATCCCGAGGGGTGGGCGTCCAGTGGAAAAAAATATATATATTACTTGGTGAAGAGGATATCGAGGGGTTGGGAAGGACGTTGAAAGAGACGGGGATGTGTTAGTAGGTGTCACCAGCGAATGGTCGAAGACCGTGAACCCCCTTTGAAGAGGGCATCTGAAGATAGCAATACACCAAGAGCCTGTTTGCCATTAGTGCGAATTTGCAAGTCTGGAAAAAGTGGCTCAAACTCATCGGAATATTCAGGACAGTTCTATTTTAGTGCATGACGTATCTAGTCGTTGTTGAATTCAGTTACACACTAGGAAAAAGGTTCGTTCGGCTCTTCAACGAAACTTATCAATTGCGTATACGTGGTTTGCCATCCTATTCTCGAATACAGTTTAATAGATTTGGGAGAATAGCACTCGGCTATTGCGATGCAATGTCATCGTTTTTGATGTTAAAATACTTCTATATATAGTTACTCCATTTTTAGAAACATTCGTAATAAATCCATTAAAAATTTGGAAAACTTTTCAATTATTTCTAGGTATTATTACCTGATTTGATAAGTAGGCTTAGTAATTGCCCGCAATAAGACATTGTCGCGAGTCATACACGAATAAAATTCGAGTAACTTGCAATTTCATATTTATAGTATTTTCTTTCCTGATCTAAAACATTTTAAAGGATTTTTTTATAGATTGAGTTAAAATGTGGCCTCAAATGTAGGTACTCCATAATTCGCAGCCACAAATTAAAAATGCTGCTTCCGGTAAAACTGTTAGGCAGGATACGTAAGCATTACTTGGGATTTAATTGTAAGATCGTCGTTAATAAAATATTATATGTTTGAATGCAAAAAATATTACGATATTTTTGGAATATTCACTAGGTAATAAGAGTAAAATAGATATCCATGCAAGCAGCTAAAATACGTAAAACTATCTTGAAATCAGTTGATTTTGCGGCCGTAGAAGGTAAATGGGCGTCCTATTTTTCTATTATCGCTTATTAATTCCTCATGTCATTCTATGTAATATTTAAGTAAAACTTTACTAATGTAAATTGACCCAATTTATGAAGCTAAAATTAAATATTCCAAAAATTAAAGTCGCGTCTTATCTTTCAGGCATGACAAAACGCTCTTATATTCTTCTAGAATTTCCTTCGTGAAGATATTTCGGGCTGTATTTTTTGTTTGCCGCCATTTTCATGCAGTTCCGTGATGTTATGACATCGCTAATTCGTATATTTCTGAAAGCAGTAAAATTTAACCTTGAAGGCTTTGACCTAAACTTCGTTGGATTCCCAAGAGATTTCATGAAAAGTTAGCCCTTAAAAAAGAGGGTCAACGAAAGAGTAGCTCTGGTGAATTTTGCTGGGTTTCATTGAATATAAGTTATTGAATCTTTTAGCAGTTCTGCTGCTTCTTTTAGTCCAACATATGAAATCAAATTATTTGAATTTCTGTTGTGAAAAGAAGAAAGTAGATAATATCCGATCAGGCGTTTTTGCCAAAGATATTAATTTTATTAATTTAAACCATTACATAGCGAAGTATATGGCTTATTTGTCTTACTTGTTGATTTTTAATTAAGATATGTATTGTTACTCTTAATATTAATGAGCATATAAATATTCATAGTAGGATTCTTATTCTTATAGACTAAAGAAGGCATATACGAATTTAAGTAGAGTTGGATCGAGCTACCCTATAATTTGACTTGCTGAATTCACTGACAGGTTCATTTCATTTCCTTTGATTTAAGGGTGGAATGAAAGGCTGTAATTATCGCAGAATAGCCGCAGATTGTTTGGATATTTAGCGTTTTATCTTCCAAAAGTGCTTGAGATTGTGAATGACTTGTTTTCTCCGAAAGCATGTACTTCTTACTGTTAAGGGATTTGTTATGAACCGCCACGTAATGCCTTTCTGAGGAATAGGTTCATATTTCTCAATGAAAACTAAGAATTACCCGTTACGTAAGTTAAAGTATCATGTACTGGAGGCTATCGGCTAAAGAAACCTGAAAGTTAGTCTCAAAAAACTGATATAACCTAAAGGATATTTACGGGAGATTGGTTATTAATTTATTCGGATTTATGGAAGGTTTTTGCGGCTTTCACAATGTAAAATTCAACTAAATTTGCACTTAAGATTTTAATATTGATTAATATGATTTAAGCACTTTTAATATGAATTTAAATGAAGAAAAAGATTTCCTTTGCTCTTACCACTATAAAGTTATTTCTTTTAGCTATGCTTATCCCATTCAAGTATCGATTCTCGACAGAGTTAACGTATTATCGAGGATAAATATCACGCGCTACGAAGAAAATGTACTATGATTTCCAGCCTCGGGTTTCTTTCGCTATGCGGAATTTTGAAATCGGTTGGCAAGGCCGGGGGAAAACATAAAAATCACCATTGTTTTTGTGGCCGTCAATAAAAGTAGGTTCGAAAGATTAAGACGTAAAAGAGTCCTCGAATGTAATTCGGAGATATGAAAAATTCTCCTAGTGCATTGCTAAGTCAAACGAAAGACGACAATTATTCCACCGGAGAATCTTCTCAGTTGGCAGAATAGCATTTTTTTCGCACGGCTCTTCCTCCAACCCACACCTCCGCCCCCTCAGTTTCTTCATCTCTGAGAGAGGGCGTCGCCATACCCTCGACACCCACCGAAAAGGGACGCCGTTCACTTCCGCGCGCCTTCCACCGTCATTCTTCGCGAAACCCCTCAACTCTACCCCACTCCCCGCCGTCCCTGACGTAACTCGGGCACCAAGCTGCTTTAGACTCTCCTTCCCCATATACTACTCGCCCCTCCGGGCTTCCCCAGTCCGCGTTCTGTTTGCGACCTTTCTCTGATGATGTCTCTCTTCCATTCCTCCGCACCTTTAGTTCACCTCACCCGCTCTCCGTCGACGCCCGCTGCGGGATTGCTGTGACGCCCTGGAGTCGATCCGATGACCCTCGAGTTGATCAGGATGTGTACCAGGAGGTTTATCAGCGCCGTGAGATGGGTGTTCACATACCCGGGACACAACAGCTACACGTACGAGGTGAGTTCTGTGTTTTTATGCACCGGTTTCACTTGTCCACGGTTAGCGCCAAGTGTCCATTGATTCCTCTGGAGTCTTTCAAGCCCAGCGTGTTGTTGAAGTGCTGCGAATGCTATTCCCCTTTGGGTGCTCCGATATCCTCCGAGTTTTCCGTGCATCGAAATGTTTACTCGACTTGCTGGGAGATATATCTGTTTACGATGGTCTTTTTCGACAGTGCATCCCAGTACTACAGTATTTTCAATAAATCTGGCAAAGTTCGAGGAGATTACTGCCAAGAAAGTCGCGGCTAGATCAACTGGATTATCGCTTTGGAAGACCAGTGTTTGTGTTGTGCTCTCTCGACGCAGAAAATCTTTCTTTCATTGATGGATACATCCGCGGTGTGCAATTTTACCCATTAGTGCAATGGATACCCTTCCCAGCTGCTCGCAACGGTGGTCGGAAGCCCTTGGATATTCACATTGGAAAACCAATTACACGTAGCTTATTCGGTTTGCCCGCTTTGTGCGATAGTCGTCTGCAGTGACGTGTACGAGTGGCGTGCACCTCGAGGACTTCTTTATTTGATCGAGTTTCGGAAGGGTTCCGCATACGAGAAACCTGGATTTCCGTGTGGATTATGTTTCACCGCATCTTTTTATGGACTGTGGATCCTTGTGGTGCTTACTCTGGTTGAAGTCATGCGAAAAGTTTTTAATTGAAATGGTGGGAGTGGTCTAAATGTTATTTTACTGTTTAGAGTTGTAGATTTAATAAATTAATTAATTATTCATATGATCAGCAAGTCTTAATGCTATACTTAAATTGTTTTAAAATTAAAATTATTATATTGAAGTTTTTAGAATAAGTGATTAGCTATAACCTGTTTAATAACATTGCAAAATTAAATTTTTAATATTTGATGATATGTTACATTGCCGTAGTAAATAATAAGAGGATGATACTGTCGCTCAAAATTTCTTATCTAATTGTTAACTTTTTTGCGATACTCAAGGGAAACATTTTATTGAATAATAATGAAACTGGTAACGGTACTGTATGAATGATATATGAGATATGAATACGAATCTTCTCTTCCAAATTCTTTTTTGCATTGACATAGTGACATTTCTAATCGCAATTTTTTAATTTTTTTCAATGAAGTAGACAGTATCTCACCGCTATGTACGAGTGCTTGCTCAAAATTAGGAAAGTACAGAGGTTTGAAAATAATGGCAACTTCACAATGATATGCCGAAAAGGATACTTTTGTGATTAAAATTCAAGGCGATAGCTCACAAATTTCATAAATATATACGTAAGCGGTCATTGAGGACACAAAACGTGCGGTCCCACGGGTGAGAAAATTTCTCAGAAACCGGGTCGTTAAGATGGGAATATCTTGATGGGCTTTGCATAGCTGAGACATGCTTTTCGAGTAGTAATAAGCTTCTTACCGAAGGTTCTTACTTCAATTGCTATTATTTCTGGGCAATAAAGGCCGACGATGATAAGTCTCTTATTCGGGGAATATTTTGTGGGGTATTTCAATGAATGAAATTCGCGTTTTTACTTGATTTGGGGTGTGAAGACAGTTTTCGAGTTCAACCTTGACCGGCTTGTAAAAGCTTAATCTTATTTTTATTTTCTTTTTAACGTAAATAACGAAATATCTCTACCACGTTTACACTTCGGGCAAAAACAGTGGATAGAAATTTTGTACGCGTTTATTAAAAATGGTTAACCTATTATCGTATCTGCGTATTAATTTTTCTGAAATATATAACAGCAAAATCTTCCCATTCCTGTTTAAGAAAGCGATATATATGCACTAAATTAGATTGAAATGATAATTTATTGTTATATAAGTCTTTTATCTATGAGGTTCGAATATTATATGATTAAAGACGATAAAGGCAAGGGAAGACAATTTTTGGAAATTTTATCGCTCAACTCATTTCACGTTATAAAGCAAAGTTGTTTAATTTCAGAAGTTCCGAAATCAGTTATGTTATTTTTGCACAACTATTTAATTTCTACATCACAAAATTACGGTGAAGTATGGAAGTCTGAATAAAAGGATCAGAACTTGTTACTGTATGCGTTGATTCAATGGGAAATGATCACGAAATAAAACGGAAGAATATAGGAAAGATTTATCAGTAATTTATTTGGAATAGATTTGTAACTTAAAAGTTAAGCTTTTCATTCATAACCTATTCTTATATATTTTTTCAAAACTGCATTAATAATCATCCACGTAAAAAAGGAAACAGTAAAACCTAGATACCTAAAATCTAGGAAGAGACATTCGAAAAACTCCTAGTTGTCGAGATTTCGACTTAATTAGGTTTCGAGTATCGAGGTTTTTACTCGAGAAGTTAGATTTATCGAAGTTTTCTATTACTGTGCCCTTGCATGTGTCGCAATGTAGTAGATTAAAAAAGGGCAATTGAAAAATCAAATACTCTGTCTGTAGACGGCCTGGTATATTTTTACTTCTTAAAATATAGTTTACGATAACTATGGTACGAAAAATAACAAGATTTCTGAGAGAACTCGAGCTATGTGCGGTAGATAACCGATTAACGTTATGAAAACAAAATATTCACTTTTTATAACCGGTAATCGTTATTTTTTATTATAATAGAAAAACAGAAGGAAAAATATTTTATCTCTTGTATACTTATAATAAGAATACTGTGCTAAAGAAGGCAGAATAAAAAAATGATATCTACCAATTTTGTGGTTTTGCTTGTCACAGAATTCGGGATATAGAAGTTGGGCTACACATCGACGTACAGAAGTTTTCCTGACTTGAGAAGGTCGGCTAAGAATTATAGCTATTAAATAAAAATTGTGTTGGTAAATTCTTCAACTAACAAGTTTTCCCTAAGATAGAGATTTTATTCTTTTGAAAATATATGTATGATATTTTTTAAATGTCTACGTTACTACCTCGAATACCTCTATCTCCGGAGAGAAGGTTTCGAGGTATGTTCGACTTTATTGAAAGTTTGCCATAGATAACAGGCTGCGGAAGCCTCGCGCAGAATGTGAAATGTGTTTACCATTTGTTCCTCATTGGAATTCTCTTCCAAATTTGAGATAAGAAAGAAATATAGTAAATCCAAATAATTTTTAAGGAATTAGTTTTTGAGTTATTGCATTCGTATTGAGATTAAATATGCAAATATCTCTTCTAATGAACAAAATCTTATCGTTTGAGAAATATAAACAAGTTATTATCAGTATTTTATCTATTTAGTAGTATAAGATACTATTTTAATTTTTACCCCCCTAAGTAATACAGAAGAATTATATTGCAAACAAATAAGGTAAATAATAATCTAACGGTATAGGGAGTAGCTGCCAGCTTCAGTTCGAAATTAACTAGGAAATTAATTCAGCACAGGCTCTGTCCTGAAAGTTTCACATATTAATATGGAATGCATGTATGTATGTTAAATAAAAACACCGTATCACGCCTCCTCTAACTTCCTCCTACCTTATACTCGTACAATGGCATTGTTTCCTACGCTTTTTCAACTCATGTTGGTAGAATATGACGATACCGGTTGTGCATTACCTCTTCAATTACTGGAAACGCAATTGTTCTACGTAGTTTTTGTACTTCAAGGAATAATTTTTTTATGAAACTAAAGAATATCTTTATTTAAAGGACATAGCATGGAGTAGTTTTTACATTTATGTTTTCACATAAAAATAAGAGATATCGTATCGCGGATTCGTTGCGCATCTTACGACTTCGATTAGATAACACCATCGAGATATTTACCATCTTATGCAATTCTTGGATGTTCAAATAGGAAGTGAAAGGTGAACGGTTATTCTAATAAATATCCTTGTAAGCGATAGCTTACATTAAGTTCCATCAGGGGCTCGCGTGAAAGTAAATCGAGAAAAGAACATTTTTTTAAGAAAAATCTAAGATAAGAGTCGTGAGAACTGCATACTTACGAGCATTGGCAGACGTGAAGCAATGAAATACTTTCTCTCAAACTACTAAAATTTTAAATGTTCAAGTGGCGTATGCACATGAAACTGCTCGCTTTACAGCAGAGGGATCGCTCTGCTAGTAAGATATTTCTTAAAGGACTTGCGTTAAGAAAGACGGATATTCTTTATCCCAAGAAAATAAGAGAAATTCCTCACCTATATCACCTAGTCCGTGAATCACTGAACGCTTTACGATTCCGCCAAAGGTGGATTATCTGATAATAAATTCACGAGATCTAAATCTTAACGATTTTCTTCATCATTAAACTTCCCAGTTACGTGCTGATTTCATTTAAACTTGAATTGATGAATTATACGTGACTTTTCTTCGGATACAATAGAAAGAAAATCCCCGGAACGAAATCTCCCTTCAGACAGGTAAATAGAAAGGCATGTCAAGGCAGAAATTCATACCCATGTATCCGGCCATTCTTTGCAAAAAACTTTTCTGTGAATCGATTTCCAATGCACAATCTTAAGAAGCGAGTGTGACATTAAATTTATGATGCACGCAACTCGAGTCTTCAAGCAATCCGGAAGAACGTTTGGGGAATTCGTCCCATGAGTTGCCAACTCGACCCTTCTATTCTTTTTCCCCTTCCCTCCGCTACTTATCAATTCTGTTAACTCTCTGCCTGGTCACGTTCTCAAACTATCCGACGAAAAAGAGAATTATCATGTCCAGCGCATCACGCGGGTCATTCGATAGAATAGACGCGACGCCTGTTTACATGATGGAATTTCGCTCCTCGGAAAAGACGTGACGATAGCGACAGTTTCCGGGACGTTCGGTCGCTAGTGACATCTCACGGCAGCTATTACGAACTCGCAAGGCTCTACTGAAGCGCTAAAGTATGAAAGTTTCTTAAATTCGACTCCTTGTCAGATTCAAGTTATTATCCATTTATGGTTAAAATAGTAAGTTATTTGTTTCGCTAATGACACCTATCAACAAAAAAACCTTGAAAGTAGCATCGATCGATCATTAAAACTACATTTTATTCATTGCTTCTATTTTTCTGGAAATTCGTAGTAGTTTCTATTAATTTTGATTAATCTCTCGAAATAATTTTCCAAACTCATTTAACGATCCCAAAATCATTCAAATGAAACCTTTAAAATGGTAACAGGTAAACTTTATTCGCAGCAGTGAGAAAATAGTTTAAGCTTTCGCTAACAAGAAATACAAACAAGCAATGAAATAATTATAAAGATATTGTGAATGTAAATACTTGGTTTAAACTTAAATGAGTAACGTTTTTCAGCAATATTAACTCAATAAACGAGTCTTCCTTCCTAATATCTTCGTCTTTGGGTTACATTAAATAAGAGTACGATCATATTAATTCAGTTATTCCTTTTTCGCAGTTATTCATTTATTTATCAAAATTTGCTTCTCTACAATGTTAATCACCTTCATAAGCATACTTATTTATTCATTCGAGGACAGCAGTCTTTTAAATGGCATAAATTGTGACATGATTAGTAAATCTGTGAAAAGGATTCTCTTATGTGTCATGAATCATGTATTCGGGTATGAAAAAAGGGCAATGTCGAAATTACTGTAGAGGAATCTGGAGTTCGATGTGAGGCTACTCGAAAAACCTAGAGAAATAGATTTTAGATAGATTCTTTTCCTCTTATTTTTTTCTAACAAACGTGAACTCAAAATAATTGTATGGAATATTGATATGTATGTATGTAACAACATTGGGTATGGGTTTCTTGCTTTTTAGATATATTTGTTTTCATCAACACAGATTTTACTTCTGTCATCATGGACTATTTTTTCCAATTCTAAATCGCGAAAATATTATCATTTATTGATTTTTTCGTTACTTCGTGCGTTGGTAGACAGTATCGAGGATGTATTATATTTACATATTGTTAAAAGTTTTGAAATTTGCCTGAAGTATTAATAATGATTTTAACTTCTGCCAATAGAATCTACTAATCTGGCCTCGACTCTCAGGTAGTCCTCCATTATAAAGAATAAAGAAGAAGGCACTTATTCCTTTACCACACTGTAAGTTTTTCCACGACCATGTTTTCGACCCTTAAGGTCATCGTAGGAGAATTTTATTTGTAATTTTTTTACTTATATTAAAATCCCTGAAGAATTAATACTAATAAAGGATTTCGTGCTAAAAGAATTTCTTCCTGTATTAATTGTTTGTTTGGAATAAGATTTAAATTTTTTTACTCGAGGTAGGCGTTCGAAGGCAAACACATCAAAGTATTCCTTTAATCCACAATCTCCAGAATTGTTCTTTTTTCATTTAGATTAATAAATCATTTAACCAGTAAAGTTAATTAATTCATAAAAATTATTCATTAACAATTTTTTAGTAATATTCAATAAGTTAAATTTGTTATTTCTTATTTCGACGTTCTAACGTTTTTCGTCGTTGTATACTCAAACCAGGGTAAGTTTCTGGACCATAAAATTATTTCTTCTCGTATATACGATATCTCGGAGAAAGGTCTACATCCTGTTTTCAAGATAAGGTTAATAATATGGCAACAACTTAACAAGTAATTAATTTGAGATACAACAGGTTTAAACCCTCATCTTTAATGCAAATCAATTCAATGGGATACTCTTACATTGTTTTCTAAAAAGCTCATTATTTAATTTTCTCTCACGTTATGATATTTTAAGACAAATGACGTCTATTCTAATATCCATCTTAAGCGTGAGTAACGTTTCAGTAGGCCACAGTTTTCTCTTTCTTCTATAATCTGGGCTGTGAAAATTACTGTGGAATCTCCAACAATAGTAGACTATTCCATACTCGATTTATAAAGAAATAGAAAGCTATTCTTTGCCTCTCCTTTTCGATATATTAATGGGAAAGTAATACCTCTGCCAGTAGATCGCTTAATTGCACTTTTGTTCAAGGAATGCCATTCTTTTATCTGTAACAGGAATTCATTTCCGTTGATTTATAACTGCAGTTCCCATACCCAAAGAAAAGAGAAGATTCTAAATGGCATCAATTTTCCTTTAAATTAAGAGTAACGTAGCATTCTTAATTAATAATATTTTTAAGACTGAAAATTGAAGTCTCGAATATAAATTCGTTTGAAAATCAGGACATTTGCATTATTTATTTATTTATTAGCAAAAATCAGCATACAGCCCGAAGCCAATTACTGCTGACGATTAAAAATAATACGTTCGTATTATTTAGTTGCAGGTTCTGACAATACTTGAAATCGTCTTTGCTCTGCAAAAATATGGCAATAATTCTATCCTGGATTTAATTTTTTGCTTATTTATGCTTATTAGAATTTGGAATATTCTTCTTTTGTCAATTCAAGATGGTATTGTTTATAAAACCTACTTATGTATGCGAGAGGTCAAAGAAAGTGATTCTACATTATTAAAATTTAGGGAATATTAGACGTCAAGTAAACATTTCTCTCGATTTGAAATATTATTATTCTTTGATAATGACGTCAAGATAATTAATTACAATTTACGGTGTTTGTAAAAAAAATTGTGGTAATAAACGTGGTCAATTAGTATTTTTGGAGAGCAGCACTACGAGTATTAAGTGGTATCAGTAATGAGCGCATGAGATGAAAACATCGAGATCTCGAGAAAATATTCAATAATTAGTCGAAAGTACGGTAACTCAAATTACATCGACCTTATATGTCGCTCATGTGTAACAGATATCTCATAAAATACATTCATAAAATGTTGCTTTCATGCGGAGAAATTGAGGTATGATTTACATTTATGGAAGTAGTGAAAAGTCAGGATGAAGTCAGGTCTTGAAATAATACTTGTGAGTAGAAAACACGCGGAAAACGGCACCTTTCTCATTCTACGATTGGAGTTGTGGAATTGATCATATGTTCACGTATGTCGATGGCGTGCCTTTGAGAGAACAATAGCGCTTTCCTTAGATAGCAGTCTCACGGTGACCCGGATTATGTGTCATTTGCACAAGAGAATCATGAGCACCTTCAGTTCGTGCCCACAATCACTCACGTGCTTGAACTTGAAGTCCTCGTTTCCTTATTATATCTTCGCGCATATCAATACGTCCTTGGTGGTCGGGAAGAGTCTTTCTGTTAATATGATTTATTGTTTATGAAAATCACCTCTTTATTACTTCTTTTCAAGAGACGCTTTCTAACGAAAAGCTTGAAATTCAAACTATTGATTGATCTTTAAATCGCTTATTTACATTACATTACTTTTAATATAAAAAACCGAATTATTTTCTCATACTTTAGCTCTTGGATGCTATTTTACGGGGCATTAACGGACATGGGTATTGTTAAGATCAATAACTGCCCGCATCGTCAAAAATGACGCTAACATTTTATGAATCAATTAACTTGGTTTTTGTTTTATCATAGCAAGTTTGAGTTTTTACATGGTGAGAATTACCAATTTTCTTATATTTATAATAATCGAATACATATTTAAAATATGCTTTCTAACCAATTAAACCTTTGATCATAGTCAAGTAGAGCTAAGTAGTCAAACAAAAATCGTAAATATGATATCCTGAAGTACTTAAAGTTACCTAGCAGCTAACATAAAACATTTGAATGATTTAATTTTACTCACACAATTTAAATTTTTTATCTCTTGATTACTGTAAAGATTATTTTTTATTTGAGTCAGTAAGATAACTTTATGAAGTTTTATCGGTCACTATACAAGATCTTTCTTTTGTACACCTCATTTATGATTAAAATACCCCAATCTCTAACTATAATATTTTTCTTTTCTACCCTGCAGTATTGAATAACTAGTTCCTCACCTCCTTATAACGACAAACAATTATATAAATATACTATTGAAAAACCCGCTGATTAAATAATCCTTCTTCCTGTTCATATGTGTGTCGCTGCGTTTTGTCCTCATAATTTTAAATGCTAAAATCATAATTGATTGCTTTTATAAAATCGAAGATAATTTTCCTACCATTCATTTTATATGGACCATCATTCCTCGTGTATTCTTATGGAAAGATTCATGCCGCAATAATATCACTTGTCGTCACGCAAGCGGGTTGTTTACAACTGTAAAGTTTCATAAAGTTTTCGCATTTTTTCCTAATTATTCACTATTTCGAATCAAAAACGATATTCCACACCAAATTCATAATCTTTATTCAATTCCTGTATTTTGATACTTGTATCGAATTCATTGGACCATAATTTATGATTTAATTCTGCGAGGGAAAGAAGGACTGTACACGGCAAAAGTAACTCTATCTGCATTTCTTAAGAGAATATTTTCCAATCGTCCAGTCTTTCGGTGATCAATGTCGGTATGTCCAGATCAGATCTCTAACGAAACCTAAAAATTTATATTCTGATCTTATCGGATATTGCTTGACTTCAATCTTTAATAATTACTCCTATGTAGTTATTGGGGTATATAATTATTAATAAATATATTCACGAGAATTTCAGTAGATTACTGAATGCGGAACGATATTGCGGTGGCTAATAATTTAACCCGTTCTGAAAAGGGATATACTGGACCAATAGCAAGAGAAAACTTTGTTAGCTGGGAAATTCTTTAGTTACATTTCAACTTGAGTTATGGGAGGTATTTGGTTGCTTTTCTATAGAAATTAAGAACAAACTGTTGCCATCAAATACCAAAGCAAATTGCAACGTATAGATTAAATAATAAATAAATAAATGATTATATTTTTATAGAGCTTTTGAGGTAGCAGCGGTGTATTATGTCCAACTCATATTTATATTGCCAAAATTGGCATTGTATAGGTTTTTAAAATCCCTTCGTTACTCCACTTTCATTTTCCCATGTCAAAGAAGAATTTATCTTGTAAATCTAGTAAGATAATTAAAGGAGATGATATTCTCATTTTTCGTCGACTATCGATGGATATTTTAAACTTTTTATTCTCAAGTTAATACTTAACTGAGGCTCTTTAGCATTTTATCGGCAAATATCTAGCATCATCACACATTGATATACTCATTATATGAATTAATTAATTATTTTTGAGCATTCATTAAGGGAAAAATAGAAACAATGAATGTACTAATTGATTTCAAAATATTTGTTTAGATGGAACTGCATCTAATACTTTCACCATTCATAATTGGCATGCTGGAGCAGCTCAAACTGAGTTCAAGTGAACTCTTGCCATACGACATGCGAATCCCAAAGGCACTGGTTTCAGCCCATTCCTGGTAGACACTCAGTCATTTCCGCTCTCTTTAAACCCGAACTAATTATGAAGATTCGTTTCGTACGTTCTCTCTCCAACTACACCATGTTTGAATTTTGTATCACACGTCACAGCGATATTTCTCTTTCGTTTGCTTGGATGAATATATCCAGTTGGAATAATCATAGCCAAAATATTCTTAGTTTTATCTGAACGATTAGCTTTATTTTTTGTTATTAGAATAGTGGTGTATTCAAATAGGCCCTTTTTATCTTTCTGCAAACAATATTTGGTCCTCCTTTATTTAGTTCCGTTAAAAACCCAGGCATTTGCTGAAAAAGTGTGTATTCTGACTCCTTTGTCTTACAATGGGGACCTCTTTCTCATGCGCATGACCTATTCCGCGACCCCTTCGACCTCTTTCTTAGCCCTCACTCTCACTCGGAGCCTTTCTCACGTGCACTCTCTTCTCCAATAATAAATTCGTTCTTCTCCGTTTAGCGCTCTGCAAACCTTGGGCATTTTCCAATATTTTCTCTTTCCCTTCTTTTCGTGGGCCAAGTTCCTTTTTTTTACTTTCCTCTCATCTGTTGTTGCGACATTTCGTTGTGTCTTCTAGTGGTCGTTTCGATTTTGGTATTATCGATAAGTATAAAGAGAGATAATTACGTTAAATGTCTCATTATGTACATTTATTTAAAACATGAACATTTCAAGTAAATGCCCGTGAAGATTGGATTGGATTAATATTTAAATTTACAAGGATATCAATAAAATTGAATTTGAAATCAAAAAAGTTACGCAGTAAATCTAATTATAGATGATTAAATTACTACGGAAAATTATTAAGTGCATATATTCCATATATCTATTAAAATAGATAACATGATTTTTGGCTATGATACTAATTTCAATGAACTTGATTTTTCTTACTCGATTTTTTCAGATCATTGGTTGGAATATTAAGTTAAAATAAATTGATGTACACAAAATTAATAAATAGCTTAAATAGATGATATAATAACGACAACTAATACATTTCATCGAAGCACATGTATTCTTTACTTAAATTGTTCTATTTATTTTTATCATAAAAGAATCAAATTCAAATTTTACTCTTATCAAGAATGTAACACCATGAGTATTGGTTACAATTAATGAAAAATGGAGTCCAATTAATTCGAGGTCGTTGCTGACGCAATGAACGAGGTCTGAGCAATTAGTCAGTTATTCCGCTTGTCAATCAGCTGCTATTTTCCAATGTGAGGTCGGGATATCACCTTATTTGTAATTACGAATTACTTTCGCTACCTCCTGCAGTAGTTATGGAAGGAATAATGTAATAATAAGATATCACGAACATTATAAAATCCTTTCATTTCAGTTTTAAAATTGATTACCAATTAATATTTAATGTTTTTTCTATTTCAAAACTACAATTAAAACAAATGCTTTATTTCATAAAAGGAAAAAATGTCTTCCTTCACAAGCATACGTCCAGTTTGGGAGAGGTATTCTGTAAAGTCAATAAATTTCCTTGATCTCTGAATAAAAATCAATATATAATAATAAAATATTAATATAAAAGCTTACATTAAAAATCACTTAACTTCAAATGCTGGGGCCATTGTTATGTTCTTTTCACTCGAAAGAACCTGAAGCCTTTTTAAAGTGTATGTCATTCTTTAGTGAGGAGAGTTGAACCTATTTTGAGAAGTTGGTGTACCGATTGGAAGTCTTACAGTTCTTGAATGGCATTTCCTCCTAAGATCGCTTCTACTACGAGTAATATCTTTTGCTTTTCTTACCATCAATGGGTGATAGTTTTCACTATTCGAAATCTGAGCACTGTTATTAAATCCTTAAAGAAAACTTGAAAAAATTATAAATGAATAGCTAAAAAGGAATCTAATTCATTTTTTACCGTTACTATACAGCTATTTTGTTTAGCATTACTTCTAATCAAACAAGAGCGAGAGTTGCTGCCAAATAAAGACATTTTAAAATTGCATCATTGGAATAACTTACATCTCAATGCAAAAGAAAATATATGCCATTAGTTGTTGTAGATGATTGTATGTAAGTAGATAAATAAACCGTATCTTATACTTTTTAATGATTTTATCGTAAATTTTCGAGAGCTAGGAGTGGTTTAGAAATCTGCGTTCAATGGAGTCCCACCTATGCAAATAATCCGCTATTAAGATAAAGTTTCGCAGTCTTCTTCCCCTCTCATGAATACTTATTTTAATTGTTTGAGCTGGTGGAGGAAAAATTATACGCCCATAATTATCTTTGAAGCCCAAATACAAATAAAAATGTAAATAGTTACTCTTCTACTGTTAAAATCTATACGAATGAGAAGAAATTGAAAATTCCAAGTCGTCCAATCAAAACTGTGTAATCATTATCTTATATTCCATCATCAAGATAGAGTTATTGGCCTGAATGTTGATGTTCACAGAATTCCCTTTAACGGATGAGAAAAAGGGAGGTAACTTATATCTACGTAATTTATGACGTTGAATATCAGAGATGTGTCCGTACCTTTTGATCAATTGACAATTTTAAAGTTTTCCGACTTTAATTTGAATTTTATACCTACTGTTATTTTGTGAATTTCTGTGTCCATGGTCCTCGAAAACTTTGTCTTTTATTCTACTAATTTATTTAATTTCAATAATTCTTCTTCTGTTATACGCTGCTCATAAGTATATACATACATACCTACATAAATTATGTATGTACTTGCGAATCATTAATATTTATTTTGTTGTTTCCTTATCTTTTATTGAGTTCTTCTCAGTTCCAAGAACTCATTATAATTGTATGTGATATATGAAAAATGAATAAAACGTGAATGAATAATGAAGTCGCTTAAAATGGATTGAGCGCCGACATACTTTTCTCGTGAAATCCAATAATAGATTAGGTACCGAGAGATTCACTTGCCGAGCGATTCAATTGCAATAGTTCGCTAACCGTGAGTTTATTGAACTGAGAGACCTTAGAAGAGCTCCAGTTTTCTGATAGATATTTTTTATTTTTTCCGATCATTGGTGTATTCAGAAGGGATGGGGAAGACTCCCCTGTATTGACTTTTGTTAACGAAATCGATGGTAGATGGCGTCACTTGGTGAAAAGATGTTATTAAAGGGAAATACTTTGTATATTTCCACAGAGAATTTTATTATAAGACCGGTTTCACTAGTGGAATTGCATCTTCAGGATTGATTCAAGTATTTCTCTTTAATAATTTTGTAAACGAGCAATTCGTCTAGGTTATGACGAGTGGCTTAGATTAAAAACTCCGTTATATACATATTAAAAATGCCTTCCTTTACTTCGCATATGTAAAATTTTTCATCGTAAAACAACTCCATAATTTGATGAGAGAATTAAGAAATTAAAATGATTGTTACTTTAGGATGAATATATATGAGATGTAACTTAACTACTATGAGTTTCTCAAAGAGGTACACCAGTATAGAGAGTTTAAATTTAAAAATGGCGTCAATTTCTGTTCGATTTTTAGTGGAATTGCTCATGTATTAATTGAAATTATTGAAAAAATTAAAGGAAACTTTCAAGATCATCCGCAGTTACCAATTCCTTTTACATCGACTACCAAATAAAAGATTTCACATTCTTTTTCCCTCGTAGAACGTAGTGGACTTTCAACTTCGACAGTCAACGTTCGCGCTTCGTTGCGTCATCTAAAGCGGAGATTTAGTTAACAAATAAACTTCCCCGTCACTTTTGGAATGACAAGTGCCGCAATTATCCCTGCTGATGAAAACTGTGAAATGTGTTGTTTGAGTAGGGCGTGCCTGTGCGCACGAAATTTCGCCGCCCGACCAAATTACGGATGCTAAACGGTCTAATTTGGCTCCGGCTGGAGAAATGCACGTGTGAGGCCCTTTGTCGTGGAGGTTAATGCAGAGACTATCCCCACCGATGGAGGCCGATGACCTCTCGGAGAGGCCTCCTGTAGGACCCCGTATGCCACTTCTTTCCTATCGATTGTCCTCCGCCTACGACGTGATGCTCGTTGCATTGCGTTTCGTACAGAATCGAATTGCAGGTGTACGTCGTACGTATTGCTTCGATAGGGGAGGAAAAGGTGTCCGATAGAGGAATATGTGGTCACTTACTTATTTATATATTTTTCGATTTGTATTTCCTGGTACATGCGTATCCGAGGAGCTTCCTAACCGGTGTACCGCGGTACAATTATGTGCCATGAGAAAGCTTGGTATGTCGCTTACAATCTGATCTGATATGGCCCTTGAGAATTCATACAAATCCTTCATTGCTCTTGAATTAGATTCTCTGAGTTTTTTAGCCTTTAAATCGGAGCTAAAAATAAAATTACTTTTAAGGAGCGAATTCCAAATTTGGAGTCTTATTTTTTTAAAATTAAGTTTCAGAAAAAAAACATCCAACGCTTGATTTGAGTCGCAAAGTTTGAGTCAGTATGTTATCTGTGAAAGATCTAATATATGGTGCTCTAAGGAACTTAAATAAGCATGTTTAGTCGATAGATTTTCTCTAATTCTCGGTTCTTTTGAAATCGAATGACTCAACATTAAATATATTTAGCGCGTGATGAAAAATGAATGAAGTTTTTGACGTTGATGGAGTTCGTTTAAGATATTTCAACTTAATTATTACAGCATAATATTTGCAAGTGAGGCAAAGAAAGTGTAACTTCGATATTATACTTTAATGACTGTCTGCTAACTTTTATAATTCTATTTAATAAATTTTTAAATTAGAGAAAACATGATTAGATTTACCAATCAGTGGTATAGTTTAGCGCATTTATGATATTGTTAAGATATTCACATTTATATGGAATGATGTTAATAATCGTATTTTATAAGAGATGTTTTCTATAAGTACAGATTCACCAATGCCTTACCGAAATAAGATACTTTGTTTGGAACCGACAGGCAATTTAGCTTTTAGCAGTATATATTTCTTATCAACTGATGAGCTTCTGTAAACGAAATTTCTCATTTTATGAGTGCCTTGCGTAGATTAAAAAAAATAATTCCAGTCATCCTAGCGTATTTAACCACATTGTGATGAAAATATCTTTTGTTATTGTAGCGTCTCGAACTTCTATTTAATGGTTTCTCCTTCCAGATGTTTCTTACTCTTTCTAAGTTTGCTAAGAAAGAGAATGGGCTAATAGCTGACATTTACATGAATAGTCCTTTTTATGAATGGAAGGAAAGAGGCGTTTGATCGACATGGCGACTTCTTAGTCGTCTTGTTTTCGCTCTTTGATGCTAAACAGCTCAAAAAGCGACACAAAGAGGCTCGTTATTGCTCTTTAAGCGACGGCTTCTCTTTTTATCCGATACGATTCCTCATGCGATTATGATTTCTTAGAATTCGCATCATGCTATGACCCTAAAAGAACATTTCTGCAAAATGCTACTTCATTTTATGCGAACATCAGGTCTAAAATTTGCATCTCAAGGAAAGCTGTCTGGTTTGCGCATTGCACATGGTGCCGTCAAGGTTGAAGATTCCTCATTCATCCAGAGAGGAGATGTATTTCATGCAACTTTAACGGAAGTGGAATATTCCGTTAAAGATTCACCCTAGAGAAAGGATGAGCTCTCCTTAATATGCATGTGAATGCTAAACTCTAAGCACCCTTTTCCTCTGGGTCATTACTGCAGGCGAGGGAAAGCGAAAACAAAAGTGAATATAAACAGCAATTTAAATCTTATATTCTTCATAGTTGAGATTTCTCATCGATAAATATCTTCTTAAGATTTTGAAAATTAGAGCCATTCTATTCATGCAGAGAAATGATTACAGATTAAAGAAAACAGATTTCTGCTTTTAGCGATTATTTGTACGTTACCTTGGTAAATGGAAAGTTTTTGCTCGAATGATTATTAATCTCGCATAAAAATATCTGAGGTGCGTGACATCCACCATACTTGATTACAATTTATGAGATCAGAGCGGGAGTAAGTAGGCCAAGTTACTGCTACTTTCTCCTGTTGGTTTATGTTTTATGGGATCAGTATTTAGAATAAATCTAGATATTTTTAAACTCGTAATTAAATTCTCAATAAAGTTATGTTTTTACACTACATAGTCGAAGTGCTAAGTATTACATTATTCTCGTTAATATTTTCCTTATTCATGATATAATAAATTTATCCGTCGAATTTCAACATAAAATAATCATCACTTGTAATTTCATAAATCCTATCTTAAATATTTAACTATAAATAACTATTTCTAAACTAATTATAAAAATAAATTAATTTTGTATGACGATAATTTAATAAGATAAATTACTTATAAAGTGAATCAGTAATAAGATGAAATTACTTTCCTGAAGCATTCGGAGAAGATAACTACAGACTTACGTATCAACTTTAAAATTACCTCAAGATTTGTTTTATTAAAATAATGCATGAAATATAAAGAAAATAACCAAGTATTATTATTTTACGTTAAACTTTGAAATTTTAAGAAAGATCAATTGCCTGAAATGTTATTAATTTTTACCGATTTTTTATTTTAATATTATTTGCAGAGAGATTAGTGTCATTAGAAGATCTTACGTATGAGTGAATGCATAATTATATCTAATCAACTATTATTTTCCCAATAGTATTCCACGTCCCATCGAGGAGAACCTTCTGCCGTTGGAGCATTTCCTGTGGGAAAGGTTAAGTTCTCTAAGTTTTATCCAAATTTTCCTTTAGAGAATAGTTGGTCAGTATATTGCAACCCTTACGTTTTAATCCCCATACTAGGATAGAAATTTGTAGGTTTGAATAGTTTACAGAGATTTCTATGAATCATCCCTTTAGCAGAAAAAGGAATCTTTCGTAGTTAATGAAGAGAAAATATGTTTTTTTTATATAACTAAGAATGAGAAAATTTCCTAAATGAGTTATCTACCTAGTCCTCTTCAACTAAGAAAACGAGCATATTGATTTTTATTAGGAAAAAGTCTTTCAGAATCCGATTGATTTTGAAAATAAAGGAGGAAAAAAATACGGAAAATTCATATTTTTTGATTGAAGTAAAAATAGTATGCATTTATCCACAAAATGTCTTTCGAATGCATTAAAAAATATCACAAGTAAATATATTTGATGTCTTATTCGATGGAGGCATTTCTAACAAACAACGGTCTGCAAATGAGATAATGGTAATTACTTATATTTTCCCTTCATTATTTTGGTAGGTAAAATATCGCTTTTAATTAGAAAAATTTAAAGGCGATACTAATGATTTATTTGATAGTGTTGATGAAATAGTTAAAATCCTTTTTATAGAAAATTTAGATTATTATGTATATGAAAAACTAAGTTTTCGCGATACAAATAATCACATCAGTATTGTTCGGTTTCTACATGTACGCCATCTCTGGGAAATAGTGTCTTCAAATTTTTTTTTAAATATGAAAGGTGCTTGCTATTCCAGTTGAAAAATTTTTCATAGCGTAGTAATTCACGAAAAGTTTTGATGGAGTCATTTTCTTATCTCATAAAATAAGTAAGAATTTCAGTTCGCTCCTTGACTATGGGTAGGTAGGAGTTCATTGGGGAGAACATTTTTCCAAAGACATGAAGAATCTGGAGCACAGCTGCTGTGCATTCCAAGGCGTGGTGTCAGCAGAATATATGTTCATAATATATCTCGTATGTTACACCGCTGTAATTGGGAAGGGAAGAAATAACAACTTAAACGGTAAAATGTGACTAAGCGATTCTTCTGTTGGTTTATGAGCTATACTTCGTTTTGTTCGAATTTCAATATCATGTTTTTATGGGAAAAGCTATTTTGAGTTTTAAAGGAGTACAATTTATATCCATCAAGAGGTAGATTAGATGAGTATTGGTATTATCTTATTTTTCGTTACTTTTTCATTAGTCGTCTAATCCGTTTAGTCAGTAGGCTGTTGTTGTCGATTGATATTGTATCGAGATTGTTGTATAAAAACTATGCATTAAATGTTGTATACATAGATATTCCTCAATTTTCAATTAAAAGCGGTCGCCATTTAAACGTTTCTCATAGTTAATGTTATTGCCATCCTTCCAATGACTTAGAACAGATAACATCTCCGCCTTCGCTTCTCTGTGTGAGAGCTATAATTTGTTATAGAATCCAGTAGCATTGATCCTTATACTTAAATAATATAATATTACTTATATTATAAATTACCTACATATATTAATACATATTGCCAATTTAGTATTGTTTAGGTTAGATACTACACCCTATCCGACTAACCATAGTTAATTTTAGGCGTGAGCTGAAGAAATAATTGTTAACATTAAATTAAATATGATTCTTGTTTGGTTCATTCGTAAATTTGGCATTTTTTTAATGTAAATCCGATCGAGATGAAAGGAATATCTAGTTTTACAAAGCAACTTGATTGAAATTCCTACTTTTAAAGTCTTCTAGGTCTTTTGTTCTCTTAAGGGTCTTGTATTCTTTTCAAGGAAGTTTACTTTACAAGCTAAGTAAATTTCTCCTCTCTTCCATCCCTTTTATCCATCACAGTAGTCACCCTGAGTAAGAGGGTGTGGTCCGCCCTAAATGCTATCAATTTTCTTCACCCTCATATTTACTCTCCTTCCCAGTCGCTTCCTCTTATTTCATTACACGCATATCCTCTTCCGCTATTCTTATCATTTAAGATCCTCCATTCCATCATTTAACTCGCTTTATAAACGAGCGATCAATCACCTTATTTCTTGAGCGCCAACTTGGCGGTATTCTGTCCGATGCTCTGTTGACTTAATCAATAATTGCCCGCTGCTTTGCCTTGCTCATACTTTGTAGACGAGGTACCTTCATATAAATATTCAAGATGAAGTTTTCAAAACAGGTTTCGTGACTCTAATATACACATGTTTTGATACACAATATTAACTAAACTTGCTAAATGTAACTACATTTAATAAACACGTTATAAGTAAGAGAAAATTGGATAGCAATTTTTAGTTTCGTCCATTAGTTTATTGGAATTAGAAATTAATATTTAGAATGAGAAAGGAAAACCAAAACTTATCGCAAAGAAGTTAAAGACAGTCAGATTAAATGATCGACTTGTTCGACGTGTTAAGATTATCATCTCCTTATTTTCGTACTCATACTTTGTCATCAATTCTGATTGAATTTACCCGAATTCAAGCAAATTGGGCTCACAAATTTAAAATTTCGACCAAAATGCAATTTTTTCGCCGATATTTAGTAAACATCTAGAGAAAATATAATTTTATTGTAGAAAAACGGTTAGATCTCCCCGAAAGCTTCAAAATGAGATCAACTCTGATTGGGTTTACCCGAATATTAAGCAAATTGTTCCAAAATTAAGTTCTCATACTCAATTAAGTACTAATACTTTAATATTTACCCTCATAGCTCTCTATTATAATTTATTTTGTTTCGAAAACCTCTCAAATCTAAAGTATCTATACGGAAAAAGTCAGAAAATATGGAATTCCATTATTTTTCGACGAATTTAAACTTTAATAGAAAAATATTTACTTTCCCATACATAAATTGGAAATAATTAATAATAGAAAATTAATGGAATGGTGATAGTTAAGTGAAAAGTAACGCAGTATGTAAGCAAAGCTACCTATAATACTGTAATGAACGATTACGTTTCAGCTTGCACATACATCCATACCTGTATTATCCTCTTATACATTTACCAGTTGGCACACCAATATTGGTGTACAAATATTTATATTTTACGATTTATTATAAAAAGACCATTTGCATGATTTATGTAATATTGCATAAACTAGTCATTTGAATTTATTTCCTATATTCATTTTTGATTCATGTTCATTTTGATATGTTTATTTATAGCAATATTCATTTAAGAGTAATTAAACAAAGTTGATCGTAAAATTTTCTTCCAAATACTACAGCAAAGAAGGTTATCAGATTACTGTACCACCTAAACTGCACACCATGTTGGGAGCAATTCGGGTTTGATAACCCAAGTAAAGGGTCCTAAATTCGATTCCCAGTGGGGCCCACTTGTGCTAAAAGAATTTAGCTGTCGAAGTACCATCATACTCGTAACGTAGTAGTGGCCACTATAATAAACTAATTCTTTTTGAAAATGTGTTCCAATACTGCTTCCCTGCTAATTATTCCCCTTAATCTCAATCTTTGGACACCTCCCCCTTTAAAAAAGGACTCATTTTAACCCCTGGCCTTTCTCATTCTTCAACATTTACCTGAGGAGTGGAACCAAGAATCAATGCCTCTCGTTCACCTCTACAATGCCTCTACTCCTTCAGACGCTTCCTTTTTATTTTTTCCTTTCTTCTTCCTGTCCTTTCTTCTTACCACCTTTTCTTCTCACTCTCACTTTCTCTTCTTCGCTCTCCACTTTGGAGTCGTTTGCTGTTGCGACAGGTCACGTGATCCGAGCGAATCGAATGCCGCTTTCGATGGAATCCAATGTGACTGAAGAGGGATTTTGCGAAATTGGTTTGGCTCAACTGGACTTACACGTGCGTCGGTGGAAAATAGAGGCGGAAGAAATGCGATTCATCACCGGGACAAAGAGTTCCATGAATGCTCCTTCTTCTCCCTCATAAAATATACACGTTTACCATCAGTTTGATTTTTTCCAGCATAATAATACTAACAATAATAATAATAATAAATGGCCTTTATTCGGGCGAGATTGAGACTAGAAAGTCTCTTCTTACACCTAACCCATCGTCATATGCGAAACAGAAAGAAAGAAATAGTTTGCAAAAGTACACGAAGAAAACTAGTATGTGGATTTTAAAAAACCTAAGGGTTCAGTAAAAATTTCCACTACAGTACCACTACCAGTACCAATACAGCGTCAACAAAAAAGGTGTTAGAGTAACATATTTTTTATAATTTCTACTTTCTCTTTAGGATCCATGAAAAGAAGTATAAGTATTTTCTGTAATATTCCACTTATGTGTAACCAGATTCAAATTCTAATAAGTTTACCACAAATAAAATCTATAACTCAAGTTTCTACACAACCAATTTATTTTATTTGTGTTCACGCAAACATATTCCCTTAAAATATAGTTTATTATATCGTGCGTCATACCTTCTAAATCCAACTATAACATTAAAATATCATACTTTAATAATATTTCCCTCAATTATATCTCAAATACTAATGAAGTTTTAATCATGTTAAGAATAATAAAAACAACATATCAAAAACTGAGAGAAAATTCTTCAGAAATTATTTATTTTATCAATGAGAAGAATGTATTAATTAAAATGTTAAATTAATTTAAAATTAAACCATTGTGTGTATTTGTGTGTACAGTTATTTCTGGAGACTTACAAATCATAATATCCTTTTGGCATAAAATTGAAAATCCCTTCCACTGAAGAAATTAAGAGGAAATAAAACCTGTCAAAATTTTTATTCTGTAAGACATTCTCTCATTTTTTAAACTAAGAAATGAGTAAAATAATGTCGAATTTTATATGCAATGAAAATAAAATGTAATATAGTAGGTTAAAAAAATTTGGAATAAAAATTTGGAATACTGTCTCAACTATTTGGCATAAAATTCCACAAATGCTTTGAGGAGCTTACATTACTTTCTCTGGTATTTTAATTTAGATTTCATCAGGTTTTAAGTCCGCTGGAGGGGGAACCCTTTCAATCAACTTTTTTCGGTCAGGATTGCCTTCTCCATCTCGTTCAATGAAATCTAGATTTGAAGTGTGAGCCATAAAAATCAGGTGGTAAATGGGTCTTGAGATTGGAACTAGATGCCTTCTGGACCAATGACTCTCATCTCGGAGCGTTTAAGAGCAGCATTTTTCAGTAAAGGGATTTCGCCCATGCTCTCGTGTTCTGCCTCCAACTACGCAGGTGCTCCATAAAAGCACTCGGGGCCAAAGCACGAAAGAGAAATTATTCCCCACGAGGACTTTCATTTGCCCTCTGTTGCTGCCGCTGAGAATAATATTCATCTGACTCGAAGTTATTGGAACACCGCTTGCTCTGAACACCTTTATCCCAGTTGCTCCCGAGCGATATACAATGAGGAACTTTCAGTCATACCCGAAGATCGCTTTTGTCAGAATTGTATTTTTTCTCATGAACAGGGCGATAAAAGAGGGAGGGAGAGAGACAGATGCTTCCCAAACTAAGGCGCACTTTCCAAAATCAGAAAATATTTGGAAATAGTTCCTTAATTAGGTGATTCTCAATTGTAATAATACACTCTCGTCTCATCATAAAAGATCGTCCTCTCATATATATCTGCGTTCATTCATACATTAGAAATTTATATAGGTGTACTTTTTCCTCTTATATTTATGCTTGTGCTATGAAACCCATGTTGTTTTTTATAATATATTTTTATTTCATTTCATTTTACGGTGAAAATGGTAAATACGACTTTTAGATAAGGTCAGAAATTATATGTGTAATGTCATAGACTGCCTAATGACATTATTTTCAAGAATGCGACTTAATTTTCCCAAAATTCATAAATGGCAGTAATGGTGTAGAATATAAAGAATTTCCAGGTGAATGTCATTGAAAAATACTCTTTACATTGACACTATCGTAAAAAATAACCTTTAACATTATATATAGATTCAACTTAATCCTTTTCATGAAGATAAATAGTTTATTTTAGTCTTATAGTTCATTGCAAAAGAATGAGGCTCCTTAAATTTAGAGAATTGTTTTTGATAGCATGTCATTCTTAATGCTTAAGTGGAGCAAAATCTCCAAAAGGCAGCCTGTGATTGAATGGGATGCGACTATTAGTAGAAATTTAATCATCTTTTAAAAATACCTCAGAACATGGTTTATTCCGAAGGTAATTAGTAGCTAAAAGGGGGATATCCTATGCACTTAATTGCTTAATGAAATCTTAAAAACCTTTCCACCTAAGAATTACGTCTATCTGCGACGATATATCACTCTTGTTTTGCTCTTAACGAGGCTATTAATTCTCCGGTAGACTTTTTCCCCATTCGATGGTCTCATGAGGAAGCTGCCGCCATATCACGCCAACTCCTCCGCTGCCAGGCAATTGGGTTGAGTTGGGAGGGGCCATTCTCTGGTGGGCAGATGAGGGAGATATGAGAGGGGTGTCTGAAGAATGGGAGTGGAAACATTGGACACCCAAGGCTGGTAGAGGGAACCCCATGGTTGCAATACGTGCGATAACATGCGGGTTTATCCCGTATCTCGGTGTCTCTTTTCGATGTATTTCCTGATAAAAAGGAGCTTCCGTGCTTGCAGCTGATGAACCAAAAAGCATTGCACGTTTTGCTTGGAAAAATTTAGCCATCCGCACATTTTTAATTCTTGTTATTGTTTTCTGCGTGTTTTCAGTGTTATTTATATGAATTCAGATGTATTTGCGTTGAATGATAAAGTTATTTGCGTTGAAGATCGCGTACTGGATAGGTACATACCTCTTTGCTCTAACTTATACGGATTTTTAACAATAAGTATAGCTTATTCAAAATCAATGGATATGCTTGTCTACTATCAATTCTATGATTTGGTTTATATCTTTCTCGACTGTTATCAACACCCAAATGTGAAATATTCAATGATCCTATTTGCAGAATAAATCAATCGATAACTGGATCAAAAATATTTGTAGACATTTGGTGGTTGAATGTGAAGGTAGAAAATAAATTAATTGTTAACAACATACTTCATTTATATAAAAATTCATTGGTGTACTTAACATAGTGGCTATTAAATCGTACCTTCTTCATGCGTCGTGTATTTACTTGAACTTGAAATAACAAATTCGTATTAGTTACATGGACTTCCAATATTGAATGCGAATTTGAGAAACTTGTAAATAAATGAAAGATAACAAAACACAAGATGAACTGAACATAGATACATACCCCAGGGCAAGCCAGGCTATTTATTTCGTTAAGTTCATTCCTCAATTGGAAGTAGTTTTATTAAAAAAAGACCATTTAAGGCGTGTATAATAATATAATGTGTTCAGGTTACGTCGGGCTGCTAAAGTTACCACCTGCACTTATTCTGGGGGAACGTGTTCCGGAGTGGTAGAAGAAGTAAATCGAAAAATAGTTCCCATTTGGTGGGTGGCTCTACCGGATCCGTTTTCTTTCCCATTCACCAACGAAACTGCCGAACAAATGACGGTGTGCCTCCTATGGTTTGGATGCGGGCGTAGAGTGGATGTCTGAGGGTGGGAAATTGCTCCTTCATAAGAGGGATGAGGGAAGAGATAAATATCTTCTCGGTGGCATACTTCACTCCCCGTGTGCTTGGGCGTTGGCTGCTAAAAGTTCTCCGACCATCAGTCTGTGGGGTCCCCTCTTCCTTCCTTCCCTTTTTCAGAAACGCATCCTGCCCCTCCGTCTGCATGGGGGCGGTCGGGGGTGAAAAGGTGCAATTTGCATGTGCACTTTGCGAGCGACGTGCGGCTTGCTTGTTCAGTGCCACCGCGTTTTTACGAGGCTAAAAATCATCCTCCGTGGATGACGTTGCGGAAGATTAATTAGACCAGGGCTGTCCAAGCTGTTACCTTCAAAGTGTCGTATTATCTCCAATAAAAACTTTCCGGATTATGCGCTTCCCTACGTTTCTTTACGTTTCTATTCCCTGTGAACGACTTAGCTTGATTGTTCAATTATAATGAATTGAAAATAATTGTAGCCTTTCGCTTTGTATTGTAAACTGCCACCAGGATGTTCACCCCTATGATTCCACAACTGTTACCGAGTTTAAGGATTGATTCTCTATGACACTCTTTCGACGCAATCGATTATTCAACGGAACAATTGTGACCTTATTCCAATTATTCAGCCCAATTGCTATTATTAAGGAACTTTTAAAGAGAAAAATGATCTTGGGGTTGAGGTTAAACCCCCCCCCCCTTAATAATAACAACATGAAACAAATTTAGAAATAATTTAATGTTAAATTTATCAATAATTATTTATTTTTCATTGAAAAACGTTATTATAGATTCGATTTAAACTTTCTTTCTTACTAAGCTTAGCAAAACTGTCAATTTAGTAAACATTAAATTTGAGAAGTAGAGGATATATGGGAACGGATACGTTTTCCTGTTGCAAACCCAGGAATGCAACCAAGCAGACTTACATTCGAATGCATGAGGAGTGTCAAGAAGGAAGGAGAAACTTAACAGTGGAAGAGGGTGTAATATAACTTACTAATGTAAGAATGCAGTAAGCGGGTTGGAAGGATGTATGATCTTCGGTATTCCGAAATTCCAAAGATTGTACTCGCACTGGAGCATGATTTACTCAGAGAATGTACAAAAAAGCTTGCAAATGTATGTTCCTGAAAATAATATCTAGAAATTTAAGTATGACTTTGTAATTTAAGAAGGCCATCAAAATTGCGTCACAAGAATATATCAGGAACATTAATATGAGAAAGGTAAATCCCGTATATGGTAGTGGAGATGAAAATGCAATGGAGAATTGAGTATAAAACCAAGGAAAATGTTTATTTCAGATGATAGATCATTGGGAGTAGGAAAAATGAGTGAAGAAAAAAACAAAAAATAAATGGTACTGAAGAGAGTCAAGAGAACGTATGTTTCCCTGACTTCCATGTGGTTCAATATGTAGGAAGAGCTTCACCTTGTGTATAAGTAGGGAGGGAGACTAGCGCCACTTATGGGCGAACCTCGAGTGTTAGTGCACCGTAGTATGAAAGGAAAGAGGGCAAGGAAAAACAGAGGAAAGTGAGGAAGGGAGACAAATGAGATGAAAAATAACATATGGGGTGAAATTTCCAAGTAGCTGAGCATCCTCATGAATGACATAGGGTTCACCTTCAGCATATTGTCGTAAGGAAACTTATTAAAATCACGCTGTTTATTCAGTCTCATGGAAAAAGTTTGGTTCTAATATTCCGAACTTTTAGTAATGGTTGAAGTATATAACCCTTCGATTTTATTTTCTTACTTATTATTTAAGAATATTAGTAACATTTTTAATAAAAATGTATTTCATTCCCTAAATGACAATCACGTAAATTTGTGGTCACAAATATTTCACTATTGTATATTTCGTAGGTAGACACAATACTTCAAGACTACACCATAGAGTTACTCTCTGACTACACTATCGGTTATAAAACTGTTTATTAAAGGTTATTGAGAGCTTGATGCCCTGAATATCTTTTTTTCTCAAAATTAAACCAAATTAATATTTAAGTGATAAATTAATACAATATTGTTAAAATTCTCTGATTTTAACATTTATTAGATATGCGTAAGAGATCTTTAAAAGAAAACACAATGGCTATCAAAATTAAAGTCCCAACGGTTATCTTTCGAAGACTGCAAGGACCCCAAACTTTCCGGTACGCAAGAAGGTAGGTCAGGTTTCCATTGCGTAGGTATGTGTTCTTCTCAAAGTCTGGTAGAGCGCCAACAATCTTCATTACTCTTGGCATTTTTCTTATGGAAATAAATTATATTCTTGACATTACCAAGGAAGTAAAAAAGTGAATATTTTTAATAATGGTACCAAATCTAATGCAAGTAAGCGGAAGGTGATTATATTAATCTATACTACTGATATAGAATTGAAATCTCAGATTTATTTTGTTTGGATGGAAAAATTTGCAAGGGTTCCATAGTCATTACTAAAGGAGTGTTCTATTTCGTTATCAATTTCAGATCTATAGTTTTGGTTTTAGGAGGTAATAACTTAATGATATGTCTCTACATAAAGATGAATTAAAAATTCCAAGCTTTAATAGGTTTCATTTGGATATCAATTAATTTTGACTATATATTTTTAGAAATTTCAGTTAGATCATGACTTCAAAGACCTTCAGGTCATATAACGAATTGTTCAGGGTGATAATAATCACGGGAATCGAATGTAAACAAATTCGGCTGACTTCATACCCATATAAAATTACCGATATCTACATTCTTATTCGAGCTTATTTTTTGCAGCTGTAACTTGAGATAAATCACAGTATGCGTAGCATTATGGTATGCGTTAATATCACCAAGTAAATGGATGATGTAACCGGGGGTTTAAAAAAAATGTTTCGTCCCATTGTGTGATAATCATTATTTTCGAGTTAGAAAAATGTGCTAGAATACGGAAAGAGTCCTAAATAAAAAATTCACTCATTTCCTTAATAGGTACATAGAAGACATTCATTCAATTTCTGCTAAATTTCATTAATATTGTCAATTTTTATTCCTAATTCCGTTTGAGTTTCCAAAGATGTCCGTAATGTAAAAGGATTCTCGAAGGAACACTGAGAAGAATACAGCGAATTATGGTGAGGCGAAGATCTACTAAGAATCTAGACGTACACTGAAATATGTTCTTATATACTCTCTATGTCACCACTTCTTCGCCCATCTTAATCAATTTTCCATATGGGTATTTAGAAAGACCGCGAAAACTGTTTGCGAAGGAAACAGCAAACAGCTGAGAGTTTTTTTCGCGTGGACATAGGGTTTGGAAGTGGCGTCAGGCATTGGGATGACTCAGGCGGATGAGTAGGTGTCGGTGTGTGTGGAGGATTGAGACAGGAGGAAAGGGAGGAGATGAAGTGGGCGGAATTACACGGATCGATTGAATGAGGAAGTGGGAGTGTAGATACGGTGAATGGTATAACTGGTTTTTTGCCTCTGGTTATATATGCATCTGCCTTTTTTCTATCCGTCGGTTATACGAATTCAAAGGCGAGGTCCTCCGTCATCATTAAGATGCACCTGGACGCGTATTCCAAATTATCATTTCTCGGAGAGGGGTAATTGAAAACGATTCCCAGCAGACGCATTTGAAAAACAAGAGAGCGCTTGATTGCGGCCCCTGTCATCATCTGCTTCGGTTCCCATGGGAAATTTAGATTTCTGGAGCATTCTGATCGGTGATAATTGAGATGATTGAGGGGTGCTGTGGACTTTTTTTTTAATGCAAACTTATATTTCGTTCGTGTCGGTGCGGTCACTATTTTAGGCGTTATCGATTACTTACCGCAATATTTGTCATGAGGTTTCATAAGTGTGTGGTCACTCCGTCAACTCCATTCATCTCCTTTGCCGGAACCAGCTTGAATATTTAGAAGTTTGCCTAGTCTTGGTGGGCTGACTTTCACGAATGAATTATGCTATGATAGCTTTCTCTTTTTGTGGCATAAGATATACCAGTATATAACTATTTCTCGAATTTCAATGATGAAAGAACTCAGTTTCTATCTTGTGACTAATTCCATAGTCCCAAGTCAAGTTTTTTATTGGTAAGAATTTTCTGAATTATTGCGTTTGGAATTGAATTTCGAGTTAATGAGACTCGATTTATCCATTCCTGTCTTTCAAAACATTTTTAATGCGAAAAATGTAAAGAATTTAGGATTTAAGATGCTTTCGGATGATTTAAATCCCTAAGCCTTCCAACATGCTTTTCGCTTTTTCATGGACAAACGACATTCTTCATTAATTTGGAGCCATTTAAATATCTTACGACAGCCGAATTCCTTCATTAGCATCTCCCATATGGTGCTTTATCCACATTCTTAGTAATATTCAAGAAAATATTCCCTTATCCACGAATAATCAAAACACGCAATTTCTTCCCAAGGTTAAGCGGTTGTGTTGTCAAGCATTCCAAGCATTTGTCCTGAAATCGCCGAGGAAAGAGGGCCAGTCATTCATTAAAGCAATTGCGAGGACCGGTGTGACATCAATACGACAGAGGAACCGACCATGGCCCATTTAGAGAGAGTATCAGTATCCACACATTTGTATTTGCGAGCGAAGAAAATGCTGGACGGTACGGAGCCAGAGATATCATTAGGAAACGCCTCTGTGACAATCCCTTTAAATTCGGAGGGTGACTAATCGACGCTGTCTCCGAATCACATTACGCTGAACACAAAAGAAACAGTATAACTGAGTCGTGAATAACGTTCCCAGTTTTGAGGAGTGGCTGCTTATTCATTTCTTCAGTCGAAATTCACTTGCATTTCATTAAAATTAAATTAATTTCATTCATTCACTTTCATTTCATTAAAAATACTTAATAGGTAGTTATTATCGATGTATTCGGAATTACACTTTATTTTTTCATTCTTTTCTATGAGTAAAATATGGCGTCGAAATCACGACGGTTTAATGATTAATCGATGCACTGAGCAGAATTTTTGAGTTTATTACTGCATTTTTTATTTGGATTACTTCTAGATCCTTTTAGGCTCAGTAAGAAGCTTTTAAATACATTTAAAGCCTTCTTAGCCCGATTAATTTCTTAATCCTAAAAACCAATCTAAGGTTAGAATCTGAGAGAGCTGTGAGAGTAATGAATGGTAACTGAATTAAAGGGTAAGCTGATATTAAATGATGTAAATGTTGATTTTGTCAGCTGTACATGAAGACATTTTTTTGCGTCAAATCTTTGCAAATTCAAAAATTCAATTCCTTAGAAGTTCTTCCTTGAATTCCTTTTCCTTGACTCACTGGAATTAAAATAAATAATAGCGTGCTAACCGTTCGCTGAGTTTTCCTTTTCCGAAATACCTCTTATAAAATGATGATGAAGTAGAGTTTGTAATTAAAAAGTCATATAATATTCATGCATATAATCAAGCAACTAACTTATTCATAACGTAACAGTTAGCAAAATAACATAAAAGGATTATAACTTAAATAAAATATGAGCATTTTTAATTCTAAATTATAAAATCTCAAGGCTTTAGACTACCATATCTTGATGAATGGAATGACTTTGTCATCTCTTGGTATAGGTTACAAAAAAGGTATGTACCTTTAATTTTCTCCTGTCTCATTCTTGCTCATGATTGAGAGGGCATGAAATGGTATGGAGGGTACGATACTTAGGTATCAGTAATGCTGAATAAAGGCATTGATTATGGTTTCTTTTTTATGAAATGCTACGGAAAGTATTACCAGTCAAAGTGGACGTCTACTTGGACTTGTTCCGTTTATAGCACTGTCGCTCTGACAGGATAACATTATCGAACTACCTCATTCCTCACCTTTATTAGCAAGCTTCAATCCCCTCTCTTAGCTCTTGGTCACTAATGGTACAGAAGTAGAAGGATTCCAACAGACCTTCGGGCTGGATACTTGACAGAAAGACTTGTCCTAAAAAAATGATTACCTTATTATCTTAGATGCTTCTCCGTGAATAGGTATATCGGAAAATAGGATGGTAAAATGACGCTTGTAGAGAGAAAAGAAAATTTCTCGTTCTCCTTTATGGACGGAAAACGAAGTGAGCTTCTTAACCACTTCACCGCATGTTGCAGACATTTGTATGCAACTTTTTTGTCGACGTCATTTGTCTACAACATTTTGTTGCAGACAAAATACTAATGCGCTCTATTTTTCTGCGACTTTTGTGGTCGACAAAAAGAAGCTTTCTTAGTTCAGATGGCGAGTGTGGAGGATGGTAGGTAGCAGCCACGTGGTTTTGATGAGTGGAGGGGGTAGGGGCGGAAACAGCCACATAGTTCTGATTGGTTCTGATGGACGAGAGGGGTAGCGGGGAAATATCTGCAACACCGAATGAGCGCTGCAACTTTTGTAGACGACAAATGTGTCTGCAACCGAAATTTTGTTTTCCACCAAACAAAATTTCGGTTGCAGACACGGAAAATCTGTCGTCGACACGATTTGTTGACGACAAAATAAGTACTGTTTTGTGAAATGTCGTCGACATCTGTCGTCAACACATGTCGTCAACTCCGGTGTAAACCCGGCTTTATCCTACTACTCACATGGTGTAATTCTTGCGAATAGATAACAGAAATAGAGGAGAGAAGTTCCTCAATTCTCTTGCATTATATACGAAAAGAAGCATTGCCAGGTGAAATCCTGAAATGTTTGCGTAGGCGCCGTTAAATTGGCGTTTTCGAAGGGCATCACTTGTGTGGAAAAGTGGTCGAAGGGCAAGGGAAGAGGGCAGCGACACAATGACGGGCGGCGGCGGGACACAATCGCCAAGGAGGAGAGAGGTCAATCCATCCGATACTCCCACTCTCTCTTGAAAGAGGAGGACCGACAAAAAATTACGAGACCGAAATACGTTATTGTCATTGCCCTCTTGGGTCAATAAAATTCTCTCCTTCGCTCCTTCTCCGGTGTTTTGCTTCGATATCTCTCCGAATTAAACATCTGCTCCATAAATCATTCGGAAAGTGTCCCTTGTTGAGAGGGAAACATCTACGCCTTATTGCATTTTGGGCAACGCTTCGTGTTTCTGCTATCTGGAGTAAAAACTTTCATTGCACTCCGTCAGTACATACATATCAGAGATCATATGGTTCCTTTCTACCTTTGCGCATTCACGGGTCGATCATGATCGAAGTATCGATTGCTGGACGATGTTCAGTCGATCGCGGATGGTCATTGATATGCTTACAAACTAACCCAAGAGATTTGTTACTTCGACTAAATTTGACTATACCGCGCATATTATTAAAAATTATTAAAATTTTATAGGATAGTTACTTCAACTCGATGAATATATTCCTCGACTCGAAAATTCGATTGTAAATAATTTTTGTTTCAGTAAATCCCAAAATTTGTCGATAGTCACTGAGCGATCAATAGCAAAACTGGCCCTAGTGGAAAGTATGTTGGATCTGCGATTATGCGATGTACCAACGGTTTAATTTAAATGGCATGGTTGATATAAAAAATTGTTGACCAAGCAGAGAAAATCTTGCTTCGAATCACTTATCTCAGTATCTCGTTTATCTTAACTCTCTATCACTTTCTCTCCAAGGATTTAAAAGGGTGAATTCGTGGTAAAAATAAATCGCATTTTATATTCCATTTTTTAAGAGTATTTATGTCTGTGGAAGCTAATTTACCACATTTCTCTCTACGTAACGAACTCAAATATAGTTTTATGAGAAATACAACTTCTGAACGATGCAATTTATGAATTTAAAATACCAATGAAAAAAATTGAAAAGATAAGCAAATCTGTGCAATAACGAATTGAGTTGGAAGGAAGACAATGTAAGTGAATTATGCACAACCAGGAACGCTAGAACGAGTTGTGTCATTAAATTAGACATTCGTAAAAGTTTTGATTAATAATGAAAGATTTAAAAAAAATCGTCGTTTTCATGGCAACTTAGTAAGGGTGCAATCAATGTAATTTTTGAGCCAGTTTTATTTTAGAAAGGCAATCAATTGTTACCATGGAGAAGGGTTTCCCCATTTGTCAAAAGCTGGGAAACGGAGGAATTATTCAGAGCGAAAGCATCAAACGAAATGCATTTGTTTGAGGTTGTTTGTTTCGCAGAGTTCAGGGACATGCGATCGATATCAGAGTAGACTTTTCCGGACACGTAAACACACCAAGGCCAGTTGAATTACGGCCTTCACATAGGTTTTGAGCCAAATTCATTTATACCGGTTTCTTTCATAGTTAATGCGGATATTGCGGTATCTATCCGGTAAAAATTGCAGTATTTCTGCGAATAAGTTCGTATAGATGAATATTTTAACAATACAATTCTGTAAAGGAAAGGTATTTTATGGTCATTGTTAGAAACAGATATCCGAAATAAGGTATGCACCTTATTATAATTCAGGAAGTATGAATTAATGCTTAAAAGATTATGATTTCTTCCATAGGTTTCCAAGCAACTGACTATTTCTCTTATTCAGTAATATTCGAAACGTCTGGAAATGAAAGAATATTTTTGACAAGAAGATATTTCTCCTTTCTCTTTTTATGACTGATTGTGATGAATTAGAACTTGCTTTTCCTTCGTCTCATGATAAAATTTTATTCGGCTTTCGCCTCAGTTAATTTTCTACTCAGAGAGAATTTATTTCTCAAAAGTTTTCACGTTCAAAGGCAAACGCCAATTATTTTTTACAGATCGCGAGTTAATGAGGGTCATCTCAGGTTCTTACAAACTTAGGAGGAAAACAAGTCTATTCTCTCTTATATAAGTCATATTATCTCTTCTGAAGATGCTACACGTAGTAGCGAAACGTACATCAAGACTTCTTCTCAGTTTTTTGACAGCTTAAGGTATATTTGTGACTCTTATTATTAAACTTTGGAGGGGTTTGAACTTTTATTCGGAAAGAAATAATTTATATGCGAAAGATAATTTACCTCAATTTTATAAAAGACCGTATCAATTTTCAAAACGACTTTAGCTCAAGATTTGATTACTTATATTGATCTTAGGCACGCCTCTCTCTGCTCCTAAATTTTCTCATAAAATTTGTGGCATAAAATGATTATGAGTAAATCAAGAAGAGACACGGGTTGTATTTTCGAAGATTGATTGCAAAGGTTTCAATTTTGGAAGTGCGCCAAGTCATCTGAAGTTTTCGAGCGGCATTTATTTTTTGCCGAAATTCAGGGTGTTCAGAGACAGATAGAGCGGAACCGGAACTCACAACATGGAGGACGAAAAATCTGAGATGAAATGAGAACAAATGCATGATTGCATAAAATTGAATTTAGAGCTGAAATTGATTATGGCTCTTTAGAGATTTACTATTGCTAGATAGTTTTAATTAAAAATTATGAAATTAGTAGTAGTAGTATTCTTAAAAGTGCTTCGACAGCTTAGGTCATTTCGCACATTGGCTCCCACCGGGAATCGAACCCGGGACCGCTTTCACCAAAGGCAAACGCGCTGTCCACATGACTATCCGGGAGCCATTATGAAATTATTTATCCATTTTTGTAACATACATATTTAGGTATTAATAAATAATGTATGCTAAAAAGAGTTCTGAAAATCGTAGTATAAATATATCGAGGGCTAATAGAAGGTGGAATTGGCAAGCGGAACGTTGAAAGAGCTCCGACTCTTTGTTCCCTGACATATATGATCTGAAGGATAGGAACGATCGGAAAAATTAACGAATTCCTTATTCATTCAAACAGAAGTAATAGTTTGCGTTTTGTAGGGATAGCTGGGGTAAAGAGTTGATATAATTAGAAGCTCTATGCAGTTTTCATATACCTGATCTATGATTTACTATATATGATTTATTAAGTTTGTTGCAATTCTCCCTTTAACATTTTTATTTATATACTCCTAGCGATCCATCTTTCGGCATGTTACAGAGGGAGATATATTAAAATCTCCTGCCTAAATGTGGCTCCGATACAAACGGTAAATAATATCGGAAACCGTTCGTAATATGGAATTTCCTCGCAGAATTCCAATACTCCGCGACGCGTTGATTAAGTAGCTATGGCGCACGAAGAAGAAATGCTTCTCTTTTGGTATATTGGTGAAAAATACGGGTTTTAGAATATTTTCGCTGTTTCGGTGTTTCATTATAGTATGTGTTCATATTATACTATATTCATAAAATCGTAAAAATTCTGTAAATAATGGTACTCAATGTCAGCTTTACCTGCTATGGAGAACAAATAGTAGTTGAAATAATTTTAGGTAAGTTATTTATCTTTACATATGAATTAAATTAAGAACAACTTAGTATTTTCTACTGGCGAAGATCAAACCTGGTCGTTCCGATAAATTTTAGCGGAAATACTATGTTTTGTCGTGCTTAATTTAAATGCTGTTCCGTTAAGTTAGGTCAGAACACCCTTTTATGAATAGTAAATAATACATCTTTCGCGATGTTTCGAACGCCGTTTTCCAACCAGTTTCTTTTCATAGCCGAGCTGCATAGTAGAATTTCAAATTCGATTCATTTTTCGCCTCATTAGCATCTTCGCGTTTAAATTTCGAGGAAAGTTGCATTCAACGTAAATTAGACGCATCAGCTCTCGACAGAAGTGGTCGCTCATAGAAGTGGTGAATAATACGAGTCGTGCAATGGACTGGTATAGCTTCCTTTCTGCAGAAAGAGAAGGTGATGCATATCCATTTCACTTATTGTTGCGCTTGACTTTCCCCTCGGGCGTAATTAGCTTTACCTTGAAAACGGACGAGACCTCACACGAACGGAATGCGACTTATCGGGGTCCTCGACCTTCCTCGGAATACGAACCCCAGACCATTCGAGAGGTGGCATATAAAGTGAGGAGGAATCTTTTTCTCCGCGGATTGCTCTGAAGGGGGATGGCGTGAGAATGAGTCCACAAAGGGGATGGGGCAACACCCCTTTCTTCCCACTCTCTCCTTTCTTCTTTCCGTGACAACTTTTTCCCACATTGCGCGCAATAAGTGACTCTAGGAGCGCATCTCCTAGTAAACTTTCATTCGCCAAGGTCTCCCGATGGCACTTTCCCTGTTGTTTCAAGACCGAAAGGAAAAATAATCGTCCCGAAAAGTCCTGGTATCATTTTACGGCGTCAAGTTCACACAAAGGAGAAGAGGCATGAGTGACCCCGCAGCGACCTCTTGTTATTCCCATTCCAATTCGTTCTCTTTTGTCTTTCGGTCCAACGTGCGTTTCCCTGCGATGGGATGCAGTCGTCGAGTGCACTTCCTGGTGAGCGATTTTTCAATGAAAATGAAATTGTAACGAGAGAATGCTTAAGCTGAGACGCGATTTTATTGCAGTAATGAAAGTAAAGTGCACTCATAAAATTTCTCCGAGGGTAATAATGCGATCCAAGATGAGTGACCCGAATCAAGAATGCTGAAGCATGATCTGAATACTATTCCCAACCTTTCAGACATTTAATAAGTCATATAAATGAAAACAGTATTATTCCATACATTATACAATAAAATGGCCATGCCATAATAGCAAATAATATAATTTGTGAAAGAAGTATAACTTATGTTATCATACTTTTCTAGATATCAAGTGATTCAAAGTGAATTGCTTTGCTAATAGCGGACACATTTAAATTTGTATGCAAAAAACGGAGGTACAACTTTGGCTAATCTTTTCTATTGCAGTAGATTAATGGTTTTTATAATAAATTACTAATTATACCTTCTGCTATCTCAGGTTGTTTGCCATTTGAGGGAAAGATAAGCGGAATTTATTAAAAATTTGTAAGTCCCTCAATGGCCTCTATGGTCATTATTGACCACAAAAGCCGATCCGAAGTGGTCGATTGCTAGCTCCATATCGGAGGAGAGCATTTGATTAAATATATAAATCTACGGAACTTTCCTCGTTATATTAATTGATTGAACAATTACCTAGGAAAAATAAATGCCGATTTATCCCTAAACAATCTGATGTGGCCAACACGTGACTTTCTCCGTACCTATTTATTGAAAACAGAAGCCTATGCCGGTAATATATAAATAACTCCAAAACAATGAGTGTTACAGGAAAATGTTTCATACAACATTTGTAGTAAAATATATTATCTATAACTTTTGTACAAAATTGCATATACCTACAATGCATTCTGACAGAGATATGTATGAAAAACTTCCATTTCTGGGTAAACAACAACTTCCGGTTAACCATTATTGAAGAATAACTCCTAAACAATCAGTGTTACGAGGAAATGTTTCTTACAAAATTATCTATAACTTTTCTATGTAATTGTATATACCTGTATTGCATTCTGACGGAGATATTCAAGAAACGAAATTTTGTTCCGGATAAACCGCAACTTCCGGTTAAGCGATATTCACCAAAAAACTAATCAACTCTTGGCATTGTTAGGAAAATACTAAATATGAATTTTGAAAAGGATCGAATAAATATTTTTTAAGATAGAGCGCCCACAAACGTTTTTACCACAGACACACAGACATGTTCGGAAAAATAGCGAAAACGAGCTCTATGAGCCCCAAAACATCTATTTCCGTCGAAATCTGGAGGTCGAATTTTTTTGCGAATACAATGATTTCTCTATACTACGTATAGGGAGAAATTAAAAATGTTCCTATATAAACGCAACGCTAATGTTAATTGCGGGCATATTCATCACTAGGCAAATACTGTCTTCGAATTAAATTTATTTTTGTGCAATACTAGGTCGCCTTGATAAGGATTGCTAGATGATTATTGAGTTTGAAGTGGGTATGCAAGAAATTTTCCGATCGTTTCTCAAAAGGTCAACTCCATCAATCGTACCATATTGAAAATAAAATCGCTCAATAATTTTTGGAACTCGATTAGGAAGCGAGTCAAGCTGGAATCAATAATTCTCTTTTATAGACTTTCCTCCTCATTCCGATTCAACTCCTGTTTTCCTCATAATTCCCTGCCCATCACATTCCACTTACATTCCCATATTTGCTCAAATTTGGCCCATTCGTATAAATCCTAAACCATTTTCTCTGTCGAGAATATATATTGGGACGATGTTTTGAGAAAATGTTCCGTGTTCACCCACCGATTCGCTGTTTTCTGCTTCGATCGATGTTATTTTTTTGACGTTTAATGTGAATAGCTATGATGACTTTCCGTGACCGATTTTCTAAATTTTCCTTCCTTTCTTTCCCATCGTAAGAAAGGTATTTCAATAGTGCTGAATTTTCCCTTAGAGGCTCAAGATTTATTGAAAGAAAATCTGTTTGCGTTCGAAATTATTTTAGCGAAAGCTTTGACTACTAAGTAAAACCAATTTCTCTCAGATAGCTTGTTTTACTGCGCTTGCAATACAATACAAACAAAATTGAATAATGGCTGTATTATTCCATGTGTATGCACTTTTCCGATTCACGCTATTGTCCTAACATCGGTTTCTCCCCATATTCAATAAATCTCTTCACATTGATTTGATCTTGGTGAAAGTGGATATTTGAAAACATTGGTTTCCCTTGAGTTACAAGAATTACATATTCTATGTAAAAGAAGAAAAACATTCCTCTTTCTTAAGAGTAAAATACCAAAAGTATTGTAGCTAGAAAGCACAGTGGATTATGTCAACATTTTTTATAGATATCTTTCTTTTCTTCTTAGATCGAAATATTTTATGCTCAAGCGGTAAAATAGATGAACCAGGTTGATTTATTGTTAAGAAAATCGAATAGTCTAATTGCATAGGATGAGCAGTTGTTATGAGATGAGAATGTTGCTGTTTGAGTGAGTTACATTCCAAAGAATGGATTGTGTCAAAGAGCATAGATATTCTCGGATCGTATTGGTTGAATAAAATATATCGAGGAGAACAGAATCAAGATCTCACTCCAGGAAGAATCTGTAACTGCGAATAGTATAGGGATGCTCTTCAAGGAAATGCTATTCGTTAAAGCTGATATGATAAAAATGTCAAGCATTTCAAAAATCCTCTGTCGAGGGATGGAAATTCGTGAAAGAAAGAACTTTAGAAACTGCGATTAAATTTACAATGACGAAAATTCAGCAATATTACAGAAAATATCATAGGAATTATGGTAACTCCCAACTATATCCGGCTGATTTGACAAATAACATGAAAAATAGACATAATGGCAAATCAATTTTCAAAATTTTACTTTCCTTGCCTAAGAAAACTGATTTTGAAATCGAAATGGTGTATTTATGATATTTTATGCTCTGTTATCCAGAGATGACGACCGTTACGGAAACATTTTGCAGCATCCTCGATGATTCTATCTATGCATATACCCTTATTGTCATCCAAAAATGGAACTTTTAATTATTATGTCATTATATTTTATTGTGTATGCTTAGACGGCTAAGGCAGAAGGATTTTTAATACTTTTTTAAGAATAGCGCTATTGCAAGAGCCCCTCTTCTGTTGTATGCTTTTCTCCTATCGTGCAATTCAGCATATATTTCATCAAAACTTTTTTTCTGTAATAGATAATCAATATACCTTAGTCCTCCAGGGTGTTTGGCCTTATAACTTATATAAAAAACCATTAAAGTTTTCACATAATTTTAATGTCACTCTGTAATTCAGCATTAATTAACTCTTTATATTCTGTTTCTGCTATGCTAATACAACTCAATGTTCATTATTCATAGGGCAGGTACAATTTATTACATTAAATCTTCAAGATAGGTAACTGAAGAAGTCTATAATTCCATAATTCGAGAAATCGAGTTTTTGCAGAATTATTCTTAGGAATTTAGCTCTTGAATATGAGTAAAATGTTGACTTATTTTTCATAGTTTGCATGCCGATTCATTTTCTTTAAAGAATTTTACACATTTTTTCTTTAGTGAGTTTTTATTCTGATCATTTTTATAAATAAATAATCCTTGATAAAATTGTTGATAGCTACTAGAAGGACAAATTTCAGCATAAAAATAAGTAAGTCGACTTTATAATAAACGTTACAAAGTAAAATAATTGGTTCATGAACATAATTGTGAGAGCCAAGATATATATGGTTTGTTGCAGAATATTAATAGTCTTTTGTAAATTATATCACTTTTCCTTTATTAAAATCTACCAACGAGAATCGAAAATATTCCTATGAGAAGTTGAAACTTATTCCAAATGTTATTCTATTCTGTTTCAACGGTGCTCATTGATGATAGTTTATGAAAAAATCTAAGAATTTTGCAGTTATGCTGCTGTAAACTACTACTAAATTTCCATTAAATATGCGAAGTAATTTTTTTCTTTTCGTCCGAATTTGCGAAGAATTTTCAATGCTGGTATCAGGAAAGGCTTCAAGTTCAGTTTTACTTTTAAACTTGATAGGTATTTACAAGTAATAAACATGAACAATTTTCAAATCAACGCAGTGCTGATTATTTAGCCTTTTCATGACTCAAAATTCAAGGATACTTTGCTTAATTCCCAAGGAAAAACGGACTTGAAAAATTCTGACAGGGCCGGGAATCCCTTTTGATTCTTTTCTAGTAAAAGAGCGCATTGTCTCCTTTGATCGATCACCGCCTCAATTAGCGTTATAAATTGACCCTGAATTCCGTAGATTGAATCGATCCCTCCCACACAAAGCATTCTATAATCAACTCATTTATGCAGCGGCCTCGTATTCAACCCGCCCACGTTCGCGAAATGGAAAAGAAAATGATCAATAATCTTTGATTACTAACATTCCGAGATGGCGCCTTCTCTAATTGACTCATACCTCCTTTTAGATGAAGCAATGCGTTTTGTCCTCCAGTTAATGAAAACATTAAGCATCGATTCATTAATTATATTATAGTATGCGAAGAAGATCGGTTTGACGTTGATTACCTTTTACCATGATTGCTTATTACGTGTAAGACGAGGTATGCTATTATATCTTCACCATTACTTTTTAAGTTAGAATTAGGTTTTTCCGTTAATTATAAGCTTATTCTCGAAGCCAGTGGTTATTTTATTCGATTCCTTAGCACCAATCACTCTTAATCATTTTGAAAATAAAAGAAGGCGAACAGAAAACCATTGTTGCGAAATATTCATTTATCAATTGACGTATGAGAGAATGGAATGATTCACCTGGAGAACTTCTCATTCCAATGCCGAAAAAACTGTCAGATTTCCAAAAATATACTTACAAATTAAAAATTTTCTATCGTATGAGTATATGTTCTTTTATTGGATATATTTAATTTTTTCAAGTAAATTTTGTTATTATTTACATATCTCTGACTACATGGTTGTATATCCCTATCTATGGCTATTATTTATAATCTAAGCACACTATATGTAATCTTTTCTATTTAAGCTGTGTTGCGTGTTGTGCAAGTTTGTAGAATTGAAAAGTTGTGTTCTATCCACGGGAGGGTTTTAAAAGGTTTCCAACCCGTCTTTTAGCAAATACCGAACAAATGACTCTCCCATTGATCCTTGCCACCTGATCCAACGACCAAATTGCCACGTATTGCTGAATAAATATGTAAATAATCGAATTTATAAGAGAAGCTGCGATTAATTGAACCTCAATTTAATTAGATCTAGATGCAATTCTCCAACTCTTTTGACATTTGAGACCCGCTTTATACGATTGCACTGTTATTTCACTTCACTCCCATGAAGCAGTATGAAGAAATTGCATCTTAGCTGCCTGTAGTAGAACCAAGTAATTCTTCTCAGTTATTTTAGTTAAACAGCATAAGAATTACATATTGAAATGAACGGAGCGGATTTAGTGATACAAGGTTAGAAGTTTCGTTATCCAGTTACCTGACATGATCATGTTATCTCAGCTCACAAATACCTGTAATCAAACACTAATATTATTTATATTACGTCATTAATTGTTTCTCCATTTTCAGACAATTTTGAATGTATGAGAATCAAATTCATTTTAATAGAGAAGCTCCGTTGTAACTGACAGTGCTGCTCTGTCTCCATTTACAAAGAATACGACTTACTACTTACTCCTTCTTTCTTTACTGAGAAATTGAGATCTTTCAATTTTCTTTCAGTTCAGGATAGTCTGAAATATATCCTCCATTCACTTTTATGTCAGTGAAAGGTGTATGAATGAAGTTTGGTAACAACATTCATCTCAGTCAATCCTTATTAAATGCTGTGGAGAGTGATATTCATAAAAATTCATTTATGCACGTTAATGAAATTTTTCTTAATGTAATATTCAGACTCACTGAGGGAAGAAAGGCAAAAAAATTCGTACCTCATCTTACTTTTCAAGCCCAATTCCTTATTCAGAACCTTTGGTTGCAAATGGTGGAGGGGTTGAGGATTTAGCTATCCTTCGAGTTAACTTAAATGACAAACAGAACATTTTCTAACACGAAACCTATGTTTCTCATCATTTTGATGGGATCGTTTTCTAACATACAAAGACTGAAATCATCATTTTTGCTTATTTTAAATGCTCTAAGCATTTTTACTAATTTTCATTAAGGTGCGTAGAAGGTATTGAATGAAATATGGAATATGAATTCTTCTTGCTTTCGGAAAAAGGAATTCGGAATATACACTTTCATATTTTGATCGCTGAACTCATTTCGAAAAACAAGGAATTCGCAATAACCCACTGTCTGTCTTTATTCGTATTTAGCTGTAGCAATTCAGCTCTTAATTCCAACATTGATCCTAACTAATTAATGTGCGTAAAGATAAAAACCCCCGAAGCAACGCTTATTTATGTTGAAAATGTGTTTTGTGCAATGAAAGTGCGCACGTTAAGCATTTCTCCGAAAAGGTTAATATTTATCAAGGATGATTCGCTTTTATACCTACAAATACGTTCTTAGGGGTACGTTTTGTGGCAAACGATAAATTATCCTTGTCGATAAAGTTCGTTAATATTTCAGCTCTCTCGAAGCAAACGGCCGCCTAGTCATTATTCTCCGTCCGTGTCAAAGGATCGTAAATTGTGCAATTTTCGCCGTTTATTTTTCTCCTTGGGGAACGTTTATTGTACGTGGCAGGGACTACAATAGGACGCTAAGCATCAAGAAGTTGCATAGAGGAATAGGTGTTATGGGCGTAGGTGAGGGGGTCGTGGGAGTATGAATGAGGCGCGCGAGGGGAAAGGGGGGGCCTAGGGAGGGGAGGATCCCACGACTCGGCTGTTGCCTTCGGCGGTGAACAGTGGCCTGAGCGGCGTGTAAGGGGACAGTGTGTCGTGCGGCGAGTGAGAGTGTGATCGGCGAGGAATCACGAAGGATAAAGGTCCGCCGTGTAATACTTTTCTTTCTTCGGCATTCACTCTCTTGCGTCCCCCGAGGCGCCGGTCTTTCTCTCTCTCTTGAGGGGGAGGGCCCCCGGAACTCCGGATCTGCATCCAGAAGGAAGTGGATTGTGCTCTGCCGTACGGAATGCAACAAAACTTGTTTTGAATGTGTTCCTTTTTTGTGGTGGATGTGATTGAATACAGTGATATTTGATTCTCGTAATTCTTTATGCATCTGAGTTTCTTGTGCATCTCAATAGAGGAAGCCGACTTTAACACTTGGATTTAGATTAATTTTTCGAGAAATTTGTTCACGGACTGTACGCTTTTGTTGGCATCGTTGGATTTGAAAATAAAATTAGTCTTTTCCGAAGACGCCGATCTTGGAAGGTCCTGCCTCCCTTTGCCTCAACGGAGGATCAAGTTTTATGCCCATTCTTGTGTTACAAAAGCCATTTTTTGGACGTTGGTTCTGCAAGCGACCAAATCTCACGAAGATAATAAAGCTCTCGCGGAGAGGTAGGCGTGGGCGTGATTCGGACCTTTCCTTGGCCGGCGAGACGTGAGTCATTTGCACGGCTGCAGTCGAAGCAGATTGAAGTTCTCTCTCGACATCCAAACCACCGAAGAACCCAGTGTTGTGCACATCTCCCGAGGATATTATTATTGGTGCCCCGTCTTCGGCAAGAGAGGATCCGGTCGTAAAAAAAAAGTTTGGCTGTTGAAATATCCTCTCGATACCATCTACAGCTCCATGCTGTTGGATCTGGAGAGGTCTTCGGAGGAGGGAAGTTGAAGGATCGCGCGGAGGATTGCCCTCCGATTCCCTTGAGTTGTTCGTTCTCAGTCCAAAGTGTCGCTTTCAAAGAGAAGGGGCGAGGGAGGTACGGCCGGAGCCATGGCGTACGTCCTCTGGAGGGTTATCATGAAAAAGTACTCCAAGATAAGGATCGGCCTGCACCGGAATTTTTCGGTGAGTCAGTAGTTCTATATTGAATAGCGATTGAAAACTCTTTGAGGTCCTGTTCCTTTGCACGTCTGCTTTTGGCTTTGCTGGACCCGGTGTCGGGTTGGTTGTCGTCGACACCCACCAGCGGCCTCTGCAGACGAAAGTGAAAGCAGTGCAGCACCTGCGTTTTGTCATCGGTGCTTTTTTCTGCCTACGTGACTAATAAGTTCCCGATAAATAATTCGAGCGACTTTTTTATTGAGCTCCTTTTCAACTGCACAATCAAAATTTTAATGCTGATAGATTCAGCGGTTTGAACTTGAAAGTAGCTCTTGCTCCTCTTGAGATGAGTGTTGCTCTTCCTTCTCTCTTCGTGTCTTAATGAAATTAAAGCGCTTATGAGGTATCGCAGAGTGGGAAAGCTTTTAGCCTCAAACTCAGTTTGCCTTGAATCAGTCTCTGCCATTTGTGGATTCAATGGGGGAGAGGGATTAACCTCTATTGATGACTTTGCGAAACGAGAAACAACAAACATAGAATGTGTTAAAAGCTGAAGCTAAAACTGTTTTTATATAATCACTTTACTGCTTGAATCTTTACAAAAAATGTAATTTTCGCAGTTAATATACGGGAATTTAGGCAGTATTTTATTTTTACTTAAAGATTGTTATCAGGATATCATTAGTTATCTCATACTCTTCATTGCAGTTTCCAGTTCAGTTCTCGACTGATTTAGTACGTATCCAGCACAGATTCCATTCGGTGAAATTTCATCATTATCTTGGTAATTGGCCACAACTCCCATTAAGACGACCTTCCAATTACATTGTATTTTCACAAATTATTCGTAAAATGCAAAGTATACTCATTATTTCCTTTCATATTGCAGTGCAAACTAAGATTCATTAAAGAGCAGGGAGCCGTAATAAACCGTAGATATATGTATTTAATTATTACAAATTCAATTTTCATTCAGCTTACGGCTAGTAACTGCCTCATCCTATTTACAATCAAATTATCTACCAATGAGTTTATGTGTCTCATCAAAGTACCCCGAGCTAGGATATCCGAGTGCAGATATCGTAATATCTTTTGAGAATCGTATGCACTTTTCTAAGCAGACTTTTCTTCTGATTGCGCACAATACAGATAAACAATCTAATCGATTTAGAGATTGATTCACTTTCTGTTTCGCAACCCTCTCGTGGAGCAGAGTGAGAAACAAAAGAAGGTTGAGATGCCGATGTATCTTTGCAAGATATTTTCCTCGCGCTCTGATTCTCTCTCGGATTCGTGACCACCTTGATACTTCTTCCCTTCACGCCTCGCTTTGCCGATCGCATGTTTTTTTATTTGCCATCAATCTCTTCTTCACTTTTTGGCGATTCCGTTGAGAGTACTCCCTCCATGCTCGTTAGCTCTCTTTATAGATGAGATGAAATTAGATAATCGTGTACGGCGTTGCACGGGTGCTCAGAGAGATTTGCGGCGAGACAAATAGGATCAGAGAACATTAAATAACTGTTTGCTGTGCATTGTGGGTAAACAACCAAGGACGGAAAGCACGATACGTTCGATTTATACGAATTCATTCTTCGTGTGCAATTTCTTTCCTCGTGTCTGAGCTTATTCCCTAGAGATTTGCAAAGGGAACCCTTAAGCTAAATGATTATGATTTTGCGTGTTGCCTCGTTATGTAATACTTGCGTAATGGATGGTAAAATTATCGACCTTTCGTTCATTTTGTGATTGCTTTCTTAGAAAGTAAGACTTTTGATAACTCTTGAAGTAACTGCACGCCTAAGTTATTTCCAGTCAGGTTATCAGTCATGTATTCACTTAGATTTAGTCACTCAGCCAATTTTCACTTCTAGTATTGTTAATGCATGATTTTTCTTTCGATCAGGATTGAGATTGTTTTGTTGAAAGAATTTTTCTACAAATTAAACCAGCTTGCACACTCATGACAGAAATTCGACTTTAGCTGAAGCACTGCAAAAAACTGAAACTTAAACAAATAACTTTTTAATCGTATTTGGCTACATATCACTTGATTTGACTTAATTTGGATTTTATTTACAGATGTTCTTCATTATTTGAGCCCTAATATATGAAGTGTATATGTGATGTTATATTGAATGTTGATCATTATACGCTCTTGTATTTTTCAGTACCAATCCAAAAATTCCACCCAAGTAAATTTCCATATTATAATAAAATATTTCCAGAATATTTTAATAAAACATTTCACTGAGAACTAGTTACACTATGATTATCTAGCTTCATTTCATAATCTACTGCTTTGATAGCTTCAAAGATAAAAGATTCCATTATTCGATTCTATATTCCAAATGTACCAGTTCTGAATCGCAATAAGAATTTTTCCTGTATTTTTAATTACAATTAGTAATATCAGGCTATTTACTTGTACAGCTATTAACGATTGTCGTTCTCTCTAAACTCGATAAATTTTCCCATCGCTCTATTCGGAAAGTGCAACGCCAAAGTAACTCGAGCGTGAAGCCAGTTCACCAAATCATTATTAGAAATCGGAAAAAAAGTTTATCTCTCAATTACTCTCCCATTGTTTTCCAATTCGTACTAGAAGTTTTCTTTCGCGACAATGGAGCAGGGAGAAATTTTCGACGCATTTTTTTATCGAAAAGTAAAAGCTTCGACTTTCAGCCTAAGTTGGGTATCGCTTCCTTATTCCTTGCTGAAAAAATGTCTTCGGTAACAAATCCGGAGCGACCTCGCCATCCACTGTGACGACCAAATAAACAATCGGTCAGACGGCACCTCGTGCGTAACCTTTATTTTTGCAGAAGGGAAAAAATATACAAAAAACACTTCCTTAGCCCGTTTTGCAGCAATCGCCACCCTTCACTATCCGCACATAATTGCGCACATCCGCTTCTGATGGACGCTAAGCAGCTGATCGAGCAGAAAAGGGCTAAGCGTTCTGCACCTGACCGCTGCTTGCACCTTCATCCTCCTCCACTCCTTCCTTTTCTCATCCCTTCATCAGCGCACATCTTTCTGTTCTCCTTTGGTGGTCCCCACAATCAGCTCTGATTGACACCGAGGCCATTTTCTGATCGTTGACTCCCTTAATGAACCAGAAGATGCTTTATATTATTTCTGCAGGAGAAAGATGTCTGCATCAATGAAAGCGTTGCAATTTATTATGCGAGATAACGAGGGCGAGTATTAAATTATCATGCGCTGGTTCCTCAGCAATTGCCTCCGCATAATTTTACTCTTCATACGATTTTTTCCCCACGATTTTAATGGATTAGAGATGTCATCTCTTGCCCCGGTTCAATTGCTAATGCTGGCCATCGAGGTGTTTTAGGTCCTTAGAGACTGTATTTATAACTTTAAATTATAGGGTGTACATCCTTCTTTTCATACTTAACACGTTAAAATTTTATTTATTAAAGCGTGGCAGAAATTATGGCCAAAATTTGAATTTGGTTGATATCCAAAGCGTAAATGAAGAATGCAATTCAGACGCTCTTTTGTATTAGTTAAATTAATTATATAAAATCGGCTCAAAACTAACGGGACTATTCTGAATCAAAATTTACTATCTAGTTTTTTACTGGATACTCTTATAACTTAATTTTACCGATTATTCTTGTATTTATCCATTCAAATTCTGTGAATACAAAATTTCAACATTACATATTATACTAGGGAATCTCGCTCTTAGCAGCATTTTCATAATCTCATATCTTTATATACTCTCCTAAAAAGACTAATAGCATTATACTTTTCACCTACTCCGTGAACACGCTTAAAGTTTGAAGTGTCACGAATGTATTATAAGGTATTGTTTAGAGAAATCAGTGGAGCTTTTTTAGTTGTGAGATTAAATACAACGATCTGAAATCTTCAGATTTACTCCCATGGTTTAAGCTTTCTCCCTTAAACTTGATGTAGATTAATCGAAACACACTGGGGTTCTATTCAGTAGTTTCAACAAGAGTATTATTTCATAATTGGCTCTATATTTTGTCTTAAGTCAAAACTCCTTTGCATTCTATGGTCAGCTTTCTTATTCAGGTAACCACGCACAGTGCTCCAATATTTCCGTAACCCGACGACTCTTGCAGACCATAGCAGTAGAGAAAGTTGATTGATCAGTCTCGAAGTCTATTACTTCAACCCTTTGAGCATCCGTGAATCATATGATACTCTGGCTGCAAAATCGCAAATTCACTCCCTCAATTGCTTTTACCCTCACACTAACATAGAGGGGTTGCGATATATGAGTTATGTAAGAGGATTTACATTTACATTTATTAAATTACATTTATAAGACGTTTTTATTCATTAAGATATATCATTTAGTCAATGAGGAAAATAATTAATGCAATTAATGACGAAAATTGGAAAATTAAATTATGGTAATACCCGATAAAACATTATAAAGAATAACGGAAGGTATTATTGAATACCGTTGCTGGAAGAGATTATATATGGAAAGCATAATTCAGTATATTTATCCTCTCCATTTCTAAAGTAATCTTTTTCGAAGAATTAAAATAGATTGGAAAAGTCAGGATTATAAAACCTAATGGTTTGAAGCAATGTAGTGATTCTGCCGAAAGATCTGGCGCCTCTTTCCTTCCTGCACAGTAAGGTTGCCAGCTCTCCCGGAATTGATAATCTGCTGATCTGTGTCTTATCATCTGAAATTTGTCAATTTAGTCAGCCTGGAACATGTAACCCAACGCATGAGAAAATTTCCAATGTAACATTACATTAGGTGACAGGTCCTTCCTTATACTTAAGTTTCTACTCTCATGTTATCGCTTTAATTCAGCAAAAATATAAACTGAAGTACAGCACAACCAAAATTAAGTTGGAATACAAATTCTTAGCTTAGAAATGACAAACAATTGCGGACGATGCATCTTTTTCTGACTGAGTGAAAGTCTCCTGAAACTATGGGCAACTAAATATAAAATCTCCTGGAATCTTCCGGAATTTTTAGAACAAAAAATCACCTGGAATGAACTTCTTTATCTTAAAATCTAAATAACATGGCGATTATTAGGTGAAAGATTTGAAATTTATATTGAATGAAATATATTATGATTACGGAATTCATATTCTATTGAAGAGTACGAATTTAAGTTATTTTATTCTTTAGCGACATTTTCGAAAATTAATGGAGATTCCTGGTTAGAAGTTACTTACAATGTTTACCTCTTCTACTGGGGTTCGTGTCTATTCTTCAACGCTCTTTCTTTTTGATGACTGGAATAGGTGTCTAAAATCCCGGCTGGTAAAAATTTTCCCTTTCAGCCATCATTTATCACAATGAACTCGTGGGCGCTTGAATTATTTTTTACTTATGACTTGCAAAACATTAAATTAGCTTTTTGCCATTTCTATTCTTTGCTCGAGTGACTTACCCACTGCCTATTTTCTCCACTACCCTATTGTCCTCTTTATTTTTCCACCTCAGTTCTTGTTGCTATCAAGTCGCTCGCTGTATTGCAATCCGTCCAATTACTCAGAGTTTACGGGTATCTATAGGAGAGGAATTTTCATCTCCTAAGATGCATTTGATCTTCGATTGGTTCCCGGAAAATTTAAATTTTGAAAAAATGAAATCAAAGCCTAGAAGCATGATTCCTATATGGATTTCCACATCATCTCTGCCGACTCCGTAGATTTTATTGGAACACAGATGTTAATGAATCAAAGGTTTAAAAATCTCCAATATCCATCTTTTTTAGGTCGTTGCCACCGATTTTCGGAAAAAACAGAAAGGCCCGCATTACTAATCTTCTAGGAAACATATACATTTATTGTACATTTTAATACCGATGCTAACATCTTCAAGGGTTAGTGCACATAGTAATCTCAAATAAGTTTTTTCACCTCTTATCAAGTTGCAAAATCAACTAATGAAAGGAGATTGAAATTACCAAGATCCACGAGGATTTATTTGGGGTGGAGGTGGGGTTTCATTTTCTCCTAATCATCCATTTCATCTGTCTTATTGGCAGTAATTGGCTTCTGCATCACGACGTCCTAGCATTCTCCAAAGGTCAAGCGTCATGAGATAATGAGCCAACTACAATTACCTTTTATTTCCGATCGGTAATTCGGTGAGAGACAGTTAACCGTGCGTTGCGTGACCGTACCTGGTGGTCGCGTGTCGTCTAGAAAGTGCCGCCGACTAACGGTCCCACCCCCGCTTCTATTGGCGGGCAGGGTCAGTACTTGTCAAGGCCGCGGCGATGGCGAAATATTCTTTGTCACCGCTGTTACCCAATACAATGGATCTTCGCGAAACGCCTCGCTCCAATGGACAGGGTGTCCGTTTACTCCTCATTGTGCTGTCAGGTGCACTTTGTGGACTCCAACGAGAATCTGAACGGAGTTTTAATTAGGAAGATTATGGCGGCCGTGAGATCGTGCTTGGATGTGCCTCTTCTAAATAGGAGTCGTCGTGATGACCATTCATGGGTAGAGTGGTTAGTTAATTTTGAGGGATCCAATTACGAGACATGCATAATTTATGATCGTATGTGTGCAAATTAATCGATCGCAAAGTGATGTATTGATTTTCAATTAACGACCGGCAACATTTTCGGTGATCTCCAAACTTCAAAAGCATTTAACGAAAATATAATTCTTAATCCAATATTTTCATTCATCTTTAGAACATATTATTGATGTAATACATTTATATACTCGATTTATTCTAGGAAATATATATTCCTTGGAGGAAGTTCGATGAATGTTGTAACGTCGTTTTCCTTAGAATTCTTTCAGAGGTTAAGTGTTTTTTACAAAGTGGTACGATTTCATCAATGATAGTGTGGTTTTTTATTGTGTTTAAATATGTTTAGGTTTAAGCCAAAGCTGATTTCTTAATAATTAAATTACTCTTTTAAGATCAAATCATCCAATAAAAAGTTAATTGTTCAGATTTACGAAAGGATACCTATGACGTTACTAATGCATTAAGATAAGGATAAAGGATAATTTTAATAGAACTGGTGCAAATCATAATTCTCGTTAGAGTCAATCTATTTTGATTTTACTCCTTGCTTATAGTATGGCCGATTTCGGTATAATAGTGAATGAGGATCCATTCCTTGTCATTATTGCGCAGTGCGCACGTATATAGTATGGAATCTTTCTTGCGGCAGCATAATGAAATGTGAATCTCAGTCACACAATCATTTGTTTACGTATGAATAATAGTTAAATTGAAATTAAGTTTTTCTGATTGGAGAGATTTGATTTTTTATTTTCCAAATTCTTCACAAACATCCCTTTATAGGACAGTTACAGTGGAAGATATATACAGCAACAAGGGACGAACAAACACACCCATTCTCAAGCTAATACAGTCTGATTATCCTGTTTTGTTGATGTGATTAGAACTGTTCTGTAGAATGCGGGAGAATTAGCGAAGCGGTGGAGATTTATTTCAACGATCCCTTAATCAAACGTATCCCACACATTACGGCTCGTATTGTTCCCTGAAGTTTCCAACCCACCCGGTGGTCCACTTTTTCCGAACGAAACATATTCTCGTTCTATTTACATTCCCCCCAACGCTCTCCTTATAGATATTGCGGTCATCTTCATCTCCCGCACCTTGGCCGTTTTTCGGTACCGTCTCAAGAGGTCGGAAAATGATTCTTCCACTTCGTGATCGTGGAGACCTTGGCTCTTGCAAAATCCGCCCCCTCCATTATCCATCTCGCCCCTGTGGCGGTGTCGAACATTCCATTATTGACTCCTCTTTTTGGATACGCCGTGGAGGTGTGGCCGTGAGTTGACATTGGGAGTGCCGAGAGAGTAAGTGCAGCATCGCGGGTCGGGTGGGAGGAGGTTCTGCTGCTGCGAAGTGATTTGTAACTCTCATTGTCGGGGATGCGGAGGTGGCGGTGAAGAAATGAAAGTGCACTCCCTTTTTCATAGCGAGTTGATCGTGGGAGCGGCCTAGTAAAGCGCTAACAATTCTAGGAAGCATTCGGATACTTTGGATTTCCTATTTAGCCCATTCCCTAATACATTATTTTTAGAACCAATATTTCGACTTGTCAACAGAATTACGAATACTAACAGCTAAATTTTAATTTTTTATGGTATTACGATATAGTTTTTAGCAAACTTTCTCTTACGTACTATACCTGGTTTATGATAGATCTGTGTACTACTGTTTCTCAGATCATCAGTTTTCGAACGCTTTTAAGCTGTTTTCTATATATTTGGTTCGACCATAGTTCGGTAATTTATCAAATTTATTAAAAATGACCTTACTTCTACTTAAATGCGACTGCTTCCTATTAATTACTGGAATTAAAATTGATTATATCTGTTTATTTTATTGATGCAGAATTATTAAAGAGAAATAAATTCATATGAGGAAGTGTCATACCTTGTTCCAAATCAGCCTGACGTCAGTTAGAAGCATGGAAGCGAACTGAATGCATTCATAATGGTTTATATGAGGTGTATTAACGAAATGAGAGGGACGAAGTTAGAAATAAGTGGGTAATGAGTGAAAGAATGTATACTTAACCAATACGGAAGGAGTTTGTGTCGTCAGTTCGGATATAAAAGATTAGGGAAGCAATGCAGATGGTTTCTTTTGCGTTTAGTAGCGAAGGGGTGGAAGACCACGGAAAATTTATTGTATGAGACTGCAAAGAGCAGAAACATGAATAGTTTTTAGAATGAAAGTAGATGAAAGGAATTATGCCTGGATGTCTGGAGCGAAAGAAATATACCGTGGACGTTTGGAGGAATATTGTTACTGGATGAGATAATTAGTTTTTTTACCTCTAAAGGGAATTAAATAAAATCCATAAGCATGTATATAATTTATTATACTAGCATTCTAAGTATAACTAGGAAGTAGAAGAAATAATTTAAGTAATTATCACCATATATAAAAACGTATATAGTTTAGAAGCGTCATCAAGAATATTTGCTGAAGCTTTTCATGATTGCTTGCAGAAACAATATAATATCGGATGATGTTTAGGTATCCTGACAAAGTTTTCCTGCATATAATGGTTCGTTTCAATGTCTTGAATTTCTGCCTAAGAGGTATCCGATTAACTTATTTCGGACGCTATGGTTTTTGGGTCTTCGAAACTAGGTTATTCTCCTTTTGTGGCCTTTCTGGTGCGTGAAGGGTGAAAGCTTTTTTTGTGTCTCCTTCCTTTTCTTTCCCGAAAAGGGCTGGTTTCTTTGGGTGATTTTCCCATCAAAATGCTAAGCGACTATTAAAGCCTTGTTGAATATTAATTTGAGGAGGCTCCGTGTATTCCCAGATAGCTTTCTTGCTGGCCGTGATGCACCAGTGTTTTTAGAAATATTTTTAGGAAGAATCAGAATATTCACATTATGAAAGTAACATTATCGTAACCTATGGCACCAAACTCTCATAAAAATAAAGAATTTATTGTTTTCTACTTTTTTTTTCTCAAGTTTTCTTATAACTAAAGGGAAATTAGAAGTTTATTGTCTTTGAATTGTATAAAATTTACTTAGACGATTCCGAAAGAAAGGACTCGACTGGGACTCGAACTGGATCTTCGGAGGACTTAAGCGGTAGACGATGCCACTTAGTCGTATAAAGCAGCCGTCCTTGTCAATAAAATATATCATAATGTTCTGGTAATGTAACTCAATTGATTAGAGCTGCCCCTATACAAGGGTAGTCCGATCTTCTGATCTGAGTCACAGTCCTACCAGACACGTTTATCAGCTCTCTTTTTTCTATTATCTTTGGGAAATATCATAGGTACATGCCCATAAATATAACTTGAGCTACCGAGAATTTCATACGTCAATTAGAATTGGTAGAATACTTGGTCATTCATTCGCTAAGTTTCATTTTAACAAAAATCTGTATTTGGGTCAATTCGAAAGAACTAATTTAAGAAAAATCAACGAATTCAGTCTTTTTCTTTCCTTCTTCTTTTTCAGAGATATTTTTTTCACCAAATATAAGGTTTACTCCCATTTCAATAAAGCTTTTAATAAACCTTATTTTTGCATGCTCAATGCTCAATTCTTAAACGCAGTGAATTTCCAACGGCCAACTCTCGAGACACTCTTCCGACTCGTTAATAATCTCGAGCCATATATCTTCCAATAAGGATCTCTCTCTCGCGTGTCACCGCTTATTTTAGGAATAGGCGTTAGTCTAGTTTCGCCTTGTTGCACTTGGATCCCGTTTCTCCAGTGAGAATGTCACCTGGGTGTGTGTAGTCACCCGGAGAAAATATACTCCGCACCGAATATCTCCTTCATCTTGCCTCTCTACCACTTACCAGAGTAGAGTTTGTAAGCCACGTTAATGTTCCTTGAAAATGAGCATGGTACATTTACTACCCTGATACGTTTACCACCCTGATACGTTTCGTCTATTGCTTTAAAGTAACTAAGGCATTTAATGACACAATTACCGACCACTTTTGAATGATATAAGGGCAGCAGCAAGTATCTAATTACAAATAATACAATCTGTGAAATATATATTTGAAGATGTGAAAATTATATTTATTTGTAGATATATTCTCTCCTCCTGTATTTAGATGTATCAGATGTAAAATCATTTTTTCATATCTTACAGAAGATCATAAATCGTATCTATTTATTTAGATTTGAATTTTTTCCTATTACGATCAGATATTATTATGAAATTAACTCTGATGTATTCCTATTTTAATATTTTTAGGCATTATTCCTTTTTACATCTTGGCATATGGGGTCGTCATTTACTAGTGCTGATGACTATTGATATTCCATACTAGCACAGGATGGTCAATAAATTTGTATTTACATATTGATACATGTCTTGTCCATTTATGTCCTTGCTCCTTTCACCTATAGACTTTTACGAGTGACGTCTTAAAGGAATATTTTTCCATAGAATAAATACACCCATACATTGATTTCAGTCGTATGTTTGTATTTTGAATGTCAGAAATATTGAATTCTCTTATTATTAGGCCTATCTCGGTTCAAAATGTTGATCAAACCTTGTCTATTATACATACTTTCGCTATTGTGGTCTCAGTGCCTCTTTCGATTGTTCGTTTCTACCTTTCTGTCTGCCGTCCTCTTCCTTCTCATTTCTTTCCCACATTTTTTTATTTTTTCTCTACCCTCTCCCAATCGATTACCAGCATCAGCTCACCCCATCTCCGATAATGCAGCCAATCTTCATACATCTCGTCCACCTAATACTCTCCCATCGCCATTCCCGTTCATCTCCGAGCCATCTGCCGGTGGACTTTATCGCACTCCCTTCGTCTCCTTCCACTATTTATTTCTCCTGACCTTGACTCCAATGAGACTCACACGGACTGGCTCCAAAATAATGATCATTATTTATTTCGTTGACATCACCGAGAGATGGGGTTCACTGATGGGTGCGGCCCATATAAGGAGCACTTGGAGAAGTAATTTACGAAATTCTATGGAATTGAAATGAAAAATTTTATCGCTCGGAGTTCCTGTCGGTCTCATTCGAATTTTGGGCCCTGCAATTTTTTATCTTTATCGGAAGAAGTTATCTTTCAGCTTGAATCGCACCCTCTCAAGAATTCACCATAAATGGCAACAAATTAAATTTTAGATTAAAAGGATTAATGAGATAATTATGACTCATATGATAGCTTCATCTCTCAGCATCGGTGGAAGGAATTCAGCTCTTTGCTGGAAGAATCCGAATTATTCTTTGACAGTGAGATTTGGTGGATCTCTATTATCTAATCCTAAACTAATATTTTTTGGAATTCCCTCAAATCTATCTCTTAAGAATATGGTTTCGACCGTCAAGTGAAGTACACCAAAAGTGACAGTAAGCATAGAATGAGGGGAGAAAAAGTACGCAACAATAGAAAAGAAATAAAATACAGTTTCAATGTTTGATTCTCAAGTAAATTTAAACGATGAATGAATTTATTAGATGCAAGTACAATCACAGAGCTAACTATTTTAAGAGTAATATTGTAATAGTAATAGGAGTTTTACTTTTTCTCGTTATTAGAAGCCAAGAATTTATCATAAGTATCAACTTTTAAATTTCTTACCGATTGTATTTCCTAAATTTTAATGAAAATTAATGACTACGTGTACGAAAGCTTACAAAACTTACTCACTAACATTAACTAACTAATTTAACTCTAATTTCCATTTTCCTCTCATTTTAAATTAGGGGATTGGATATTTTATTTCTTAAAACATTGCTTTACAAAAATATTAGAAACTAGCTATTTGAACTCTAAATTCCTGAAATTACCTTTTATAAATGAAGACGAAACATGACGAATATAAAAATGAATTTTTATGGATGCATTTACATGTAGGTATGCACAGATTCAAACAAAATCGGGCATATCTAAGCATCGGACACTTTTTATACGCAGAAGGCGTATGTGGTCATAACCAGGTCAACGGTGCCCACGCAATATTTATGTTAAGAGGAACCGTTGAATCTCAGTTTCCTCCTCAAAAAATGATCTCAATGCAGACCGATCAAACACAAGCGAGACGCTGTCTTCTCTAATCCGGAGGCATAAAATTGGGGCGCATGGAAAAAAGAATGGAAGAGACGTCCCCCGAAATATGTTGCCATAACGAACCGCTTGTTGGAATATCCGCTCCAATTTTCTAACACCGAATGAAATTCGACTTGGCTCTTCTGCTGTTCAATTGAATCATCAACGGTCTCTGGGGATCATACGGAGGTGGGCTCAACTTTTCTCAGCGGGAAACCGCATATTTACATGCTCCTCCTGCTCCATTTCCAGGAGTGATTTCCCTCAAGATTCTCTCATTCACTTTACTCGTGTCTCGTTCTTCTATTGAACAATATTTGTCTCTTCTTTTTTATTTCTGTTCTGATGCTAAATGGAATCGAAATTTCGTATCAGTGTATGCTTATATTCATATCAAACCTCATTTCAAAATCTTAGTATGAACATTAACATCTGCAAATATTCCTTATGCAAGAAAAAGTTGCCACATTCCATCCAGATGAAGCGGCGGAGTGACTTCACATCCAGCAGATGTGTACTCTCTTTTATTTTTATTGCATTGAAGATAGATCTAAACCAATTAGATCGTGAAAACTTCCATCAAATGCCATAATATCCTCATCTCTCTGCATGTTTCATTCCATGCAGTGCAAAGGAAATCTATAATTACAGAGTACAATCCGATTAGTGGGTATTGGGGAATACATTTTGATATCCATCATAATTTTTATTCTTTAATTTAGAAGTTAGTTTCTCTGTGCTTCCTGGAAAGTGCGAAACGCAATTTATTTTAGACTTATACCCATAGTAAATGTATTTTGGGTGATAATATATGGCAATATTTGGAATATTTCACTCGAGAGCAAACTTACTCTCGGGAATGCCACAGAAAGTGAGAATCTCACTATAAATCTGTTCTTAGTAAAGATACACCCTCAACCTAAAGACAGATATAGGTACTTAATAAGTAAATATTGGTTCAGTCTGTATTTGTATGATATTAATTTCAGTTAATATTACCACACGTTCTTAAATGGAATCATACTCGGCGATTAAATTAATCCCTTAAGACATCGTAATGTTGGTTGTAGTTAGAGAGTATGTTCCAATCAAGGAAGTGTTTTGCGAGAGGAAATAACTTAGTCTTTTAGAAACATACAAAATCGATACGAGTGTTGTAAGGTCTCAATTTTTTTAATCCATCTATTTCGTCCTTTTTAACCCTGCAATTACTTCCCTAGAGTTGGTTGGGCAATACCAGTGTCTCCCCAGAGACAGCCAAGTACACGCACTGTTTGTTAGCGCCGATGCATCTTCTCCCTCCCTCGTCGATTCCACTGTGATAATTGCCGGAAAGCGGTCGAATGAGATGACTCGAATGATGTAAGCGTGCTCCGAGCACACACAGTTGCACGCTGTTACGAGCACGACATCTAATCGGAGAAAATAAAATTACGGAAAGGCACTCGCCGTTTCCCTCATCTGCAGTGTTTTTCACGTCTTTCGCATTCAGATTGATGCCAGTCGCGTAATTATGTCGACACGAAGAAGCGCGCGGAAAACTTATAAGGATGGTCACCGCGAGATATGAGATAGCAATGGGACGTATGGGAGAGAGCATGTGTGAAATACGAGATTAGCTAGAGCGTATCGTTGTATTTGCCCCTCGGTATGTAGTACAAGTAATCTGGAAGGAGAAATATGTCAAGGGTATACTCAAAGCGGGAATAAAAGAGACTGGGTTAGGCCCATCCCTATGTTGAAAAAACTAGGCACTATGGCAGAATTTTCAACAAAATACGCTTATTAATTGAACTACTCCATCTTTCTAACTGTTGTTCATAACTTAATATGTATGTTACACCCCAAACGTGTTAATGCCCATTTCATGAATTGGGCAAAAAGTTGCCCATTTCATGCAATGGGCAATTAAACGAACCCTACCTACCCCACTCAACCCATCGGCGCCGCGCATATTTCACGATTTGTAGCGGAGATGAATTAATTAATTAAATATGCGCGGCGCCGATGGGTTGAGTTTGGTAGGTAGGGTTCCTTTCACCCCAAAACGTGTGATATACACTATCATATACTGCTAGGAATAAAAAAAGAATAAAAAGATATTTTATTGGTATTGTATAACCAATACTGTTAAAAATACATGATCCGGAATAGTCATTAAAATTCTTTTTCTTGGCGATCTTTCATAAATTCTTCAACTCCGAACTATATCATTACTTGGACTGAAATTTTTGAGAGATAAGGAAGCTGAGAAAAATTTAGCGAGAAAGCGGTAGCGGATGACTGAAAGAAGGAAGGCTGTATATTTTTGATTGAGATTCTTTGAGGATTTCATAATATACAGGAGAGCCCTGTTTTTCCAGGGCCCGCAAGGTCTGAGTCGTAAAACTTTATGGGCAGTCCTCACTAGATTAATTTTGACTTTTGGGAGACTTTATAATACGCAAATAGACTGAGTTTCTGACTACTCCCTCCTTTGAGGATGTCGAAATTTCTAAACGTTGGATGAACATAGTCATGGATGCGTTTATTTTGTAAGTTGTGTATGTTTTAATTTCTTTTCATTGTTTGAATGTAACTGTAGATACTTCTCGACAAATTTTGGAAGCCGAACCAACGTTTATTCTCTAGGTTGGGCTTGTAGAATGAATGTTTCCTTTCTTGGGTACGTATTTTTCTGGACGCCTTTTGTGTATCGGTTTTCTTAAATTTTCCTGTTGTTCATTGCGTCTTACAAGACTCCATTCGCCTTGTTCTTGTACCTCTGTAAAAAAATTCAAACCCATTTTTGGGTTTCTTATTATATTTATTTCAAACGTATTTCATTCCAGAATATCAAATTATATTGAATAATTATTCAGAGACAAAAATAGACTAATTATTTTTATTATAAAATAATTTCGTTGCCTTTAACGGTTATCAAATTCGGTTAAATGTCGAGGGCCTCTCTGCATTCCGGGTGTATCGGGGCCTATCAGCACGCCCATTACTTCCGATTCTTCGACCTTACTTTTCCCATAATTCCAATTTAGCCTTCCCGTCATCCCGTTTCCTAGAATCTCGTAACCCACACTGTTTTCTCTCTCTTCGTTCTTTGCGACACGTCCGCATCGTACATTTCGCCCACGCGAACTCTTTCAATCGCCTTTACCACTCCCCGCGTGTCGTAAAAAGCGTGCACTTACTTCCTTCAAGAGCCTTCGTAATATTACCCACGAGGAGTCTTTTGTTTCTACCATGTCCTTGGTCCTGTCGATTTAAACATTTGAAGTTAAGAGTTGTATCATCTCCGAAAATATCGGTTGATCATCTTTTGGGATATTTCATTATACGAAGTCATGAGTGAATGAGTGAATGAATGTAAATGGATTCAGTTAATTTGAATCGTAACTTATACTAAATTTTATTCTATTAAATATTATTAGTAAATAGAAGGTCCTAAGAAATAATGCATTAAAATCTGACGATTTCTTATGATTTAGGTTCTTGAGTATATGCGTAATCCTCAAGCAATTATGCAATGAATGATCTTCTTTCTTCAAAGTTTGCAGTCACAAGAAGTAAGAATTTAAACAAAAATATTTGGAGTGAATGATTTTATCTCTTGGTAAGAGAATGGCAAGGTATCTGCAATGAGCTGGTGACGACAATGAGATCATCATAATGAATTCGTTCTTTTATTAAAATTTATGGCATTTAAAAGTTACTATAAATCAATAGAAGTTATAAATTCTGAGATCCAATTGCTTGAAATAAGTTTCTAGGAAATGTAGGGTAAGGAGAATACTGACATGCAAATATACTATAGAGAAATAAACAGGGCGGAAAGCGCTCCAATGCAAAAGTTGTGCATTGACTATAAAAATGTTCCTAAATTATTTCTGTTACTGGAAACCTAAGTTAGCAGAGATTCAATTTCCCATACATTGCAAAACATGAAAAATATTAAAAAGAAATCATTTTCTTTCACTGAAGTTAATTAACAATAACAATTTTCCTTTGGACATCACCAATGTTTTTCTTGAACGCCTAATTGCGCGGGATTGCTCCAAAACAATTCTTTCCTAAATATGTATTATTTATCAGAATCAGAAAAATGGTGAAAAATATAATTACTCGAAGAATTTTTAAACAGGGTATCTCCTAGTCTAGGTTTTGTAGTAGTGCTTTTGATATGAAATAAGCGTTCCTGTGTTAGATTCGCAGTGGGAGTGTGGAACGACCTTAACTGTCGAGGCACAAATACAACTCTGCCAAGAAGTGTGAGCATTCTATCTTCATCTTCCATAGGAAAATGATGCAATGAGCACTTCTCAGAATTCGGCTTCTTTCAAGTCTGCTGTCAAGCCATTGTCCCAATTAATCAAGAGGCATTTCCAACTATTGTCAGAGCCAATTCACCTCTGCGAACTGTGTATGGCTTTTAACCTTCTTTGTATTGTTCTCCAATCATCGTGTCCAAGTTTCGCATTAACTTTTCGACATGTTGCTCATTATGCATTCTGGTAAATCTAACTTGGAATAATCTATGAAATCGCTTATTTTTTGCTTCAAACCAATTCGTTGGGCCATGATTAGCTTTCTTTACAGTTTACAGATTTCTTATCTAAGTATTCCTCTATAGCCTCATAAGAGTTCTGTTCATCACTTGCCTCTTTATTCACTGGCTTTGTGCCAATCATTTCCAAACATTTGATGCCAATAACATAACAAGATTTGTGGGGAATCGTCTATTTCGTTGTTTGCATTATTTATCAATATATTATCAATATTTGTATGCATAAAATCGATACGTATTTTAAGGCATAATATGCTAGTATAACCAAGGGGTGGATCTAAAAATTTGCTTAGAAGGCTGTCTAAAATTAATCAGAGGCTTAGATTAGGTGTTTTCTCTATCTTTCCGATTGACGAAGTACTTTATAAATAAGACAGTTTACCGCAGCAGCTATGAGAATTCGTTTTCTATTTTTTGTTGCTTTCCAACAAAAACAACTGCTTGATGTAATATCAGATAACTTTCGTGTTTTGTTTGGAAAATTCTGATTCTGTTGGAGATTCTAATGGTTTATTGTGTATCGCGTGTATGGAAAAACAATGAAAATATTTTTCTGGAGACAATTGAAGTTAAATCACTGCGATAAAATACCTGATATTGTCATTTAATTAATGGAGACGGGGTGAACTTAGCTTTACTCTCGGAAGTCAATGCATTGGATTGGTTGTTAAAATATTCCTTATATTTTTTATAGAAAATATAAGGAATTAAGGTTGTTATAATTCCTATACTTATTATTAATATATTAGTAGAAATTAACTGAGAAACTCCGTTTCTTGCAATCCATCTATCGCTTCACTTATTTCAATGGCTTTATTTACGAGCATGAAGTATTAATCGATGGCACTCCCTTAGTTCCATTGCCTTTAACTCGCATAAATCTCATTCTTCCATTCCTTCTCCGATACCGCTTCCCCTCTGTTCATAACTCCCTATTATTCCATTATCCTTTCTTCCACTTCCCTCTGTAATTTCAATCCACTTCTCTCGGCCATTCATTTCCCACGGCGACCGGTTAATCCTGCGACTCCGCCATATGGAAGCCCTCTTTGCCATACGTCTCGGTTCATCTCTCAGAACTTCTCTTTCGCGAGTCTTCTCGCTTTTTCATCTCTCTCGTTCTAATCGTCGCTTTTCGTTAATATTCTCTTTTTGGCCACGAACTATATTTTTTGTATTTGCATATTGTTTACTTTCCTTTTTCTATAGGTTAATGAACTTTTATATTGCATCGAATTCAAAAGTCTGGAAGGCTTCTCCTTGAGGGGTGAATGGGAACAAAGCTTTTTCGGGCTGGCTCCTGTGGAGAATATAAGATGCTGTCTTCCTGACTTACGAGAATATTAAACGTTCGGCCGAAGAACGCGAAGAAGCAGGAAATGCCTTTTTTGCAATCGAATTAATCAAGTTATAATTAGTTTTTGCATGAAAAGGATGGAATCCAATTGTATGAATTCGAATGAATTTTTTGTACTTCTTTTGCAAGATTTCGTTTACCAATTGAATCCATGTAATTATACCGCCTTCTGTTCAATACTTCATGATTGACTTTCATTCTTCTGTAATACGTACTTTACTTTTTTGTAAACTTTCTGTGAGATTCTTGTGTTAGACTGAGAGTTACAGTAATCGATTGTAACGCTCTCTTTGATCAAGTTACTACCTTCTAAAGCCGAGCACGGAATGTCTTCTTGCCTTAGCTTAACAAGCGGATTCCAAGCGGCTTGGGCTGAATACAATTTTAGTTTTAATAGCTCTACTTTCTTTGTAAATTTTGTATTCTTAATATTTCCCCTATTATTATCTTTAGCTACCAAGATATATATCTAGCTTCTTGCAAAAGTAATAAGTCTTTAAAATGGAATAATAATACTTCAAATAAGCCATAATATGGGTCTCCTCAATTTTCCATCGAAGAAATATCATTTCTTCCTTATTTTGCAGCTGCAAATGATTCCTTTGGAAGGAAATAGTTCAGATTTGGCTCTCTCCACTCAGTTTTATGCTATGTTTCTTATTTCATCTTTATCTATAAAATATAGCCCAGATGTTTCTTCTGAGCTTCTCTTTAATTCGATTCCTGAGATATAGTCAGGGCCTACTTATGCAATACTGATAGCATTATTCTGTTAAATATTGATAATTGCCTTGTGTCTTGATAATAATTAATAAGGAAAACAGCTCTAATTAATAAACATTGATTCGACCACAACCTATATTTTCGGAGTTTATTTTGTTCTATATATCCAGTCATAAGCTTTATGGTTGCTTTTAATGACTCGATCCGATTTAATAGTTTCGCTCAAATTTGGTATCTCGAGAAAAAGGCTTTTGAAGACCTCTTCTGAGATACTGAGAAACTATATGAATTTCATAACTCAAGGAGTGTCTCTTATCTACGGAATTGTGTTTGAAAAGTCGAGAAAGATATCTGGCTTTGGAGTGATAAAGCAAGCAAAGATTTCAAGAAATCGATTCGTGATAGACGTTTATGTTATTCAGTGTTTTGCTCCTCTTCCTTTCCATCACGGCCCGAATTATTTGTTTTGGGATCACTGGAAGTATTAGACGATCCAAATTAAAAACGATGCGGTAAGTAAAATTATTATTCTTCCTTCGTAAAGCAAATTCATACCTTGTCTTCTTAATTCTTCTACTCATCGTAGATCGATAATTATCAAGCACACTATGTCAGCAAAGACCTCATGTCTTGATTATGTACGGAAAATTCAGATAGGTATTAACGTAAGAAATTTTGGGATCATTTGGGACACCACTCTAATGATTTACTAGATGCAATAGACGTTTGATCCTTCAGAGAACAAAGATTCTAATGCCAAATAGGAAACCGCACTGCTGCATTGTAGAAATATACTTAAGCTCTTATGGCTTCTATTTTACCTACATTCGTACGTTATTGACATTGAGAAATTTTGTCTCTTCTTCGACGTCATTTACTGAATTCTTCTTTAGGGATCCACCGCAATATAGAACATTTCCTGGATATTATTGTTTTCCATATTTTCTGTAATTTCTATGTTAAATTTATTTATATACTTATTGGAGTTGTATTACCAAGTTTCGGTCTTACTTTGAAGAAAATGATTACGGCAGTTTTATGCATAAGGTTTCGTAAAGTAGTTTGTAAGAGTAGTTAGTAAGAAGTAGTTTGTGAAATAGAAATATAGAATTCTTGAACTACAGAAAATTAATTAATTGGATTAATCTCTTCGTTTCTGATTTTAAGAGTCGTTTCATAATTCAACATCTCTCTTGTATCTTCAATATTCGCTTTCGCAAACCGGCGATGGATGAAAAGAAGTCGGCGTGCATGTTTTCGCCATTCCTCGCGAAACTCATCATCGGCAGGAATTTGGCTGTGGACGGCATGCTTCCGCAAAACCCGTTTGAGATCACCGTGTAGACCTCTAAATGGAATTAATTTGGTGGAATCTCCACCTCCCTCTTTATTCCCACGCCCCGCACACCACTGTTTCCACTCCGAAAGGCCCTTGCCCGTGTTCTTCCTTTACTTAGAAAGCCCGGCCAAAATCTTCCCTCGCCATCGAAAATAAAAGGGGATGTACCGTTACCAAAAGAAATCATTTAATGAGCCTTCTTCCCGTGAATAATTTGGTGTTGGAGGTTCCTGGTTACTCAAATGATCTCTTCCGCTTTGGCGACTTCCTAGATCTACTGCTGGAGGCGTATCTTAAGAACCGCGAGATTAAACTCAATTACGAGTGGATAAATTACGCTTTGTAGTCATAAGCACGTTAGAACCGTTAAAGAGATCCCAGTCGGTCTCAAAAATAAATTGACTTCTTATCTCCGCAGTTCATCATTAATCCGTATGCTTTAATTAATACGTTTGCCGAGCGTCGTCGGGCGGGAGTTAATCATGGGAATAACCGGTACATTTGCAAGAGCAAAGTGTTTCCTGCGATGTTCTTTCGTTCTCTGCAATGAGCGAGCGATTAGCACTGAGGTCAGGACTCCTGGTTTCCACTGTTCGCTACTCCTTTCTTCTTCGCAATAAACCATACGGGCACTCCGTCCACGTATCCATTTGAAGCAGTATTTAGCAGAAGTTTGCTCCCTAAATGGAGTCTCGAATTCAGTCACCTATGAGTGATACCCAACTATAAAATTTGAAATAAAGCGCAACCCTTCTAATTTTAAGCGATATATTTTGTTAAGTTTTGAAGATATCCTAAATTACACTTAAAATACCTTTTAATGATGTCATGCGTGTAAGGCGTAATGCATCCTTAAAATTCATTTGTTTTTAAGATGAGAAAATATGTATTGACATTGATAGTATAACACTTACAGTATAGTATTGATAGTTAAAACATCGGCATTAGATTTAGCTGTATTTGGCATGCAAATATATATTATGTGTGGTATTTTTATGTGGAAAAGCACTTAAGAAACTCGGCTTCGTTAAAAGAATAGTCGGTAGGAGCGAAGAAAAAGTTCGCGAGCGATGTTACTTAGCGTTAGTTAGGCCTCACCTTGAGTATGCATGTAGTGTATGGGACTCCGCCGAGAAATGTCATATTCGGGATTTAGAAAAAGTACAACGAAAGGCGATACGATTTGTAAATAATTGCTACGATAAAACAGCGAGTGTCACTCAGATGTTACAAGACGCGGGATGGGAATCATTAGAAGATAGAAGAAAAACTCAAAGGATAAATTCATTAAATAAGTTCAGAGAAATTACGTTCTCAGATGATGTGACCGATATAATGCGACCCCCCTGTTGTATGGGCCGTTCTGATACTGCCAGAAAGATTAGGGAAATGGATGCTAGAACGAATCGTTTCAAAAATGCATTTTTTCCGCGAAGTATAGTACGCGAAAGCAACCGTTCAGGAAAATAGAGTCAAGGTGCTTGCACCCCCTGCCACACGCCGAAAGGCGGCTGGCAGGCTTCTTACATAGACATAGACATTATATTAACTGAGCTCCATCTCCCTGTTAATTTTTAAGTTATTGCTATCTATAGTATATTTAAGCTTCCATTGATTCTCTACGCTTCGGTCAATAATACTCTTTCTTCATTTGAATATATATTACATTTTATTCATACAGTTGTTATATCAAATAAATAGTCTAAATGCAATTTGCAGCTAAAATTTCGTTAGTAAATTAAAATTTATGAGAATTATTTGCACTTTTCCAAATTTTAGGTGAATTTTGAAGACATTATGGGGACTAGATGGTTTATTCGAACGTAAGAAATAGATATTCAAAAATATGCTTCTGATTCATCCGGAACGTTGAGAACATTCACGAGAAAGAGGGCTAGCCTTGCTGTTCCCACGTAGTCCACGCATTAGCTTCACCTGAAAAACCTCTGAAGAATCACTTAAACAGGTTACCGTAACGGACAAATATGGAAATAGAATCTCGTAGTTCACGATTAATTAGACTTTCTCCGGTAGCGATGGTCCCCGGAGTCGGAAAACCGAGTTGGGGTCACAAAATGCATCATCATTCACATCTCCACGATGAACAAAACAAACGCCTTTTCCACGTCTGCTATTCACCTCCGTTTTGTCAAATTTCTTTTTTCTCCCACCGCTCGGACTCACTTTCAAGGGAGTGCCGCTCTTCTTCATCCTTCCAACTCTCTTTCGTAAAAGGAGAAGTCTCCGTTAACCTGCCATCCGCCGCCAATTGTCCACACACTTCTCTTTTTGACAGTTTTACTCATCTCATTCCCCTTGAATCTTTCGCTGGGTGCAGACACTTATACCCTATGAACTCGGATGGGCGTGCTCAAACGTGCCTCTGTTCACTGTCGTAATTTCGGGATGTTGTGAAACGGTTTTTCCATTCAGGCATCGTGGGTGTGTGTGTAGGTTTTCCTCGAGATGAGGGCGCCGTTTCTTCGGCGGGTTTTTTAGTTCAGCGCCCGCGAAAGAAATGCTTTTCGGTATTTTTAGAACTCGTCATTCATTCTTCCGGAAGGGCATTTTATAATCCCCTGAAGAGATGGAAAACTAGGAGTCATCGCTGTGATACTCGTCACCTTGTCCTGTCCCATTGATCCCCGGTGCCGGAAATTCGGTCTTCCTTAAGCGGATTTTCTGATGAAAAAGAGTTGAACCTATTATACTAAGTCTGCCATGAGTCATATAGTCTGCGACAGTTGTTTCCCAACTCGCAGATTGGAAGATTCGGAAGATTCGGAAGAGTGAAATCACTGTGTTACAATTGGTCGAGCCCAAAATGTTTAGTTACAAATATAATTTCCGTTTCATTTAAGAGGTTGAATCATTAAATTTAGCGGTATAGTTTTAGTCCTATTCAGTTCGAAATGAAAACTGTTCTCACGGAATCCAACAGTTTTGAATATCACCGTATTTTATCACTTTGTAACTACTCTATTTTTCAGTAAGCCTGATTTAACAGCTGATTCCGCTCTATAATTTGTTAAAACCACATAAATTTGTAATCATAAAGCGAGAATTTTACTTCATATTGATAATGGTATGTATTACGATTGGGAATTTTTCTGATGAATATAAATGGATATGATGGAAGATTTCACCTCAGTGACAGTCACATTAGGTACCATAAGCTACATACGTGATCGAGATAATGAAATAAACAAATCTTGCTATTGTAGACTGGAATGAATGTTTAAACATTGAATTAACCTCCTCTTTGAAGAAGAGGAATGACATTCAATGCGTAGAGATAATTAATTCGCCAATGCTAAAGGGAATTTTCCTGCTAATGACGTCTTCATTATCTTTCAAGCCGTTGAATAAACATTGGTCCTACCAAATTAGCAGGTGTCAAACTAGTAACTTAAGAATGGTTGATAATTAGGATAAGGATCTTCTTCATTTGTAATTTTTTTATTTGGGTACTCTTATATGCACTCTTATAATTTATTAATCCGCAGATCGCTATAAAGGGAGAGAAGAAGAAATGGCAAACAAAATTCCTAAATAAAATCGGCGCGCGGCGATTTCTTTTTATTTCGCCTAACGGCATTCAGCGTTATCGCAGCCTATGCATCACCCAAATGCGATTACTCCTGTCTGAGTGCGTGCTCCGCTCTCTCCCCCTTCCAGGCTTTCCATTCGCGCGCTTCTATTGAAAAAAGAACTCTCGCTAAGATAGCATTCTCACGAGTTCCTTTTTTATAAAAGCACGGTAGTTATCTGTGGATCTGATGAAAGGGGTTCTCCCATGCCGTGCTAATTAACCGCCTCCCCTGCTTTCCTCCATCTCCTCCACGTCATTCTTTTCGCACCCACTCTCTTTGTTGCTCACGAGGACGAAAGTTTTCATTTTTCCCCTAATTAAGTAAAGTAGAAAGGCCGTAGAATAAGATGCGACCGTCAGCATGACTCTGGGCTGACCATTTGTTTTCTTAATCACTGTGACAAGATGATGAGTATGCTACTTTACTTGATTCTGAAGTTGACTCTCTGTACCTTTCTTTTACGAAAGAAAGTTCTGGAGCAACGGTAAAAAATCGGACACACGCGAGAGAGTTAGTTCTCCATTGATACGAGCTCGTGTAATGCAATCTAGATTTTCCATTTCTTACCTTGGGTAAGTACAGCCTTTTATTACGCTAGGAATTCAAGAGTACCCAAATAAATTATTTTAATGTAATTTAATAATTACCGTGTTAGCGTGCTCGCACGGTATCGCTCCAACCCCACGGTCCCGGGTTCGAATCCCGGCTAGTCGGATTTTTCCAATTAGAGAATGGTCTTGTATGATTGTTGTTGTTGATACCTACCACTGTAAAAGTACAGAAAATGGATGTTTGTGGGGTATATGAAATAAATAAAAAAATAAGGAATTGCTAGAAATCGGGTGGTTGTTATTATATAACACGGCAATTAATTGGTAACCTGAAGCGTTTCTCTTATTTAAAAGTAAAAATCCAATGTATTAAGACAAATGCGTACTTTTATATCTTTATGGAGTAAATTTAAGAGAATGTCGTCCGATATCAGGCTGTTAAGAGGTATGCACATTCAAAATGGTTGGGAAACGCCTACACATAAAATTGTATATTTAAAGCCACCTTATGGACCAATTGGAATTTTTGGATACTGAGAGAAATTGGTACCTCCTTCAAAATAATTCGTATTATCTCTTCCGTATCCAAAACAATATATTTCCAACTTTATCTGATATGTAAGATAAATGATTGATTATCACTTTACCCTTATTATAAGCGACATATTCTACAAATTCTACAAATAGCTGCCTATTTTATTCTAAAACGAAGAATAATGGTGAAAATTACTCCAGCACTTCCACAGATTTTATTGTAGCGACATGATTCGCTAGCAAACTGATGAAAGAGATTTCATATCTCTGTGTAGAGGAACATAAACACCGAAGCGCACACATATTCTGTTGGTTTCGTCAACTTATAGTCATGCGATGATGAGGGGAAAGGGGCAAGAAGCCATTGGTTTTTTCTCTCCCGCAAATCACCCCTCACTCTACGGTCTTCCTTCGCGAAGGGATTAGCGTCCCTCCCTCATTCTTACACACTCCCTCAGCACTGCGACGCCCACGCCTCCCCCACGATGACCTCCTCCAACCTATCTGCTGACCTCCGCCGCCTTTTTCTGGTCATTTTCCGCGACCGAAGCACGCTAACTACGTCGATTGACACGTCTCGACCAACGATTTCAATTGGAGCGGAAGTTTAGCTTCGATTAATCGCCAACTATTTGCTCGAATTTGCTGAGGGAGAAAGTTTTCTAGGGTGGAAATAAAAATGGGGTTTTGCTCGTAGAAAATAAATCCTCTCGTTCTCGGAGGTGTCAATAGGTTGGGAGAAACCAAAGCGAAGGTATGGTTGCCAGGAGCAATAAGCCATCATTTATTAAATTATCGCCGTATGCGATGCCGGTGCAGGAAACTGCGTCGGAAGTTGTTGCTATGAAGTAAATGGCAGTTTATCTCGGGGCGTCAAGGGCTTAAGGCTTACGAATGGCTAGGGTAAATGTCATTCATTTACAAGTATACTGTAATAGATAAATTGCTGTTCTTATCACGGGACGTGTAAAAACGTGACCGATCAATGATGTTTCTTGTTAGTTGAATAAATTTGCAATAAATGAGTTCTGAAATATAATTATCACGATGGTAACCTCTAACTCCTCATCTTGGAGATGCCAAATAGATCACTAACGAAGTTTATCAGGCATAATTTCTTGTTAGATACTTGGAAACGAATTATAACCTGGGAGCATATGCGTACCTTAGTAAATAACTTGGTCATATTTGAGAATTAGGAGGCAAAGAAAATGAAATTTGAACGATGTTTTGGGAATTGGCATTAACTAAGCTTGAGTCAATTGTGATATAGGTTTTCATTTTGTTTTTATAAACCCATTCATTTCATTCCATTCTGAATTTTGAATGTTAATAATCTAATTTATAAAAGTTAAACTATACACGACAAAAATTGTATATAAAGTACTTTAATGCTATTTTTTGTATTATATTCTTGATGATATCGATCATTCGTAAATAATTAAGTTATCTAATAATTTTTGGTAAAGGTGATTTCTTTGCGTAGTAACTGAAAGAATTAAATGAAAGCGCTGTCATAAAATATCTATCATTCTAATTTAGGTTTTTTTCAATTTATTTCTCGTAAAATATACGCATGTTTTCATTAGCTTTAGATATTTAGCTGTAATTTTTGGAGTAACAAGCAAATGGAATGTCGATGTTCACACATTTTGATTTCGTGATGCTTACGTAAATCTTTTTGAGTAGTGGACACATTTAAAATCCAATCTATGTTTACTTATTTCTCCAATTGCTGAATGCTTGATTGTTTGATGAAAAACGGAAACGATAAATTTAATTTGGAGCAGTAATTATTCATCAGCATAAGCTTTGTCACATTCAAGTATCTCTGATTTTAAAAGCATTAAATGCTTTATGGCATTCATTAGCATTTAAATGTATACATGAATTGAAAGAATTTCTCAAACTTGTACGGTAATCGTTAGCCGTATCGAAACCCATGTCCTCGTTGGGATTTAAACTGTCGACCTCAAAGGTATGAAAGAGGCGCTAACCGCTTAACCACCGAGGCCACCTTAGGTGTACGCACTTGTTATCCAGGCACCGGAAGAGTTCTTTGATCCAATTGGTAAGGCGTCAGTTACAGCTAAACGATTCATATTCATAAGAAGGTGAACCAGATGGAGGCAATACAATCCGAACCTCTTCCGTGAGCATTTTCCGTAGTAACTACATACGGTCTGGAGCCAGCCGTCATGTGCCCTTCGTTGGCTGCACGGTGGCCCTTTGGCATTTGCGGAGAGCGAAGCAAAGAACGCGCTAATTTATTTGGCGCTAATCTGTGCGGAGGAGTGAGCAACACGAGTTGCGTCGTGTTGTCGCGACATATTCAACACGAGCCCTCTCTCGCTGGAAGTCGAAAATGCTGTTTCTATGGCCGAAGTTGTCCACTGTATCCCAGCAACAGATAATGGAAAGGTAGCTGTGCTCTTCGGCCGTCGATGCACTTAGACATCTCAATCGAAAATCACGTTTATCGAAACGGCATTCCTCTGGCCCTTTTTTCTGTCTAGAGGATTATATGGCTAAATTTACCATTGGGAAAGATTTACCATCATTATTGATCCGTGTATCTTTGCATAGTCTAATACGACAAAGCCATTGGTTAAACTTGGGTTCTATCTAATACTCAAATACTGATAGTAAGTTAATCTTCACATTTATCTCAGAAATAGACCACTATTTCATCATCTTATCTGTGTATTTGGGTATGGTTCCCACAGGTTTAATATTTTTACCAAGAATGAAAGTTTTCCATAAGAGTGAGTTATTGGATTCAGGTATCAGATACGTTGATTCTAGATTATGTCGCTGTAGAAAGAATTTGACGTTTCTACCTAGAATTTTTCTTTCCTATGTCGTAGACGCTTAATATATATGCTAGACGAGAATTTTTAACAATGTAGCTTAGCTTATTATCATTGAAAAGTAAACTAGAAGTTTAAAAATTTTAATGATTAATTAGAATAGAATGATTATTATTATTTATCTCTCTTTAAGTATCACAATTTAATCCTGGTATAAAACAGGCAAGATTTATCAAATACTGATTTATGGAAACTAAATATTTAAAAATGTATTAAATTGCCGATGTTCAGCTTTTAAATATTTAAAGATTTTATCAATTATTCTCTCTTAAATAAGTCAACTCTTGTATAAGCATGACTTAGAAGTTAAAATTTTAGGAATATAATTTAATCCCACAACACTAAAATTCATGATATTAAATCGATTTACAGCCTTAAATCTTCGAAATCGTCGCAAATACAAGCTGCTTTGATCTTATTCAAATCACGTTTTCAAATAATAACCAAAATTTCAAATTCTTCCTACAGCACTCATCCCTCTCGGTTTTTATGATACAATCTTTTGTATTAATTTTTCCTGTTTCTGCCCAATGGGTAATCTTTAATACATCAAGATTAATCATTCTGCCCACGCCATTCATTTTACACACTGAATGAAGCTGGTTATGTTTGGCCGAAGAATACTGATCTGAAGCTATTCGCCAGCACTTGACTCGAGGCGAGCGAGGTAATAGATGACCGGGAGAGAGCTGCGCAGACAGCGATTTTAAATTCTTTCGTTTTCACCTCACTGCCCGTTTGTCTCTCCTTCCTGCCGCTGTGATGCAGAGATAAATTGTGCAGTCGCTGCAACCCGGATGTAGATGTGGATTGTCATACAGACACCTGTTATATATCATCTTTAATTGCCTTCGCGAATGGAAAGTGAGGCTTTTAAACTCTTATTTCAAAGAAATGAGAACTCATTCCCCTAAAGGAGACGAGTATGTACGCTCTAAATAATTTTATTATGTTTTACGAGGTGATGGAAATATGCGGACATGATATGATTCTCTCACTTGAGTTTGAAAATACCATAGGCTAGCGAGTAAGTTCCTCAAATTACAGTTTTTGAATGGAGACAAGTTGGCCGGGAAAAAGGTCACATTTGCTGATTTATGGAGCAATTTCTTCGAAGAATACTAATGAAACAGCCAGTTCTTTCATACACGATTTATTTGCTCCTGCTGTACCGCATAAATGACAAAATCTTCTTTTAATCAGCATCAGAAATCCTTGCTGAAAAATCAGCCTGAGAGTTATTTTCTTTACTAATTTGTTTGTTTTGTTTATTAGGTTTACGCGATGCACCCAAAATAGCAGTTATAGCAAAATTTTCAATTCTTATGAAAAAATGTAATGTCTGATGAAAAATCAGTTCAGATCGCTTAGAAATGAAATCGAAAATTCTTTAATGAAGATGGAGGGAGGTGTAAGAGTGATTAATTCTGAGAAGTGTATTGCAAATTTCACCCTACACCAGTAATTTTTAATAGCCATAATGTAAAATAGAAGTTGTAAACGAATTTTATTCGTAAGACCCATGTCACTTGTTAATTTCTACTTTTAACTTATTTGTAGATTAGGGTGCTCAATTCTTTTTACGTTAATGAATTTGAAGTAGAGCAATTTCTCTTCTTAAAACCTTAGTTATATCTTCTTCCCCTGTATCTTCTTGATTACGGTAATAATTTCTATGGAAAAAAGCTTTCTTTTACATCTGTCTATTTCTCAAGAATTTCAGGATCGTCTCTAATCTACATGTTACTCCAACCATCGTTCTTTGTAACTGTTAGTCCATCGAGATTCGTTCATTTGCCGTCTCAATAGCCAGTTAAGCTTACTTTTTCTTGCTTTGATTGAATTCAAAGGCGACACATTGGTGCCAGCCGTAATTTCAAGGCAACTGACTGGCTTAAAGTGGGTGAGATGTAGAGTCTTATCTGTAATTGCCATCTAGGAAACATTAAGTCATTGATGGATCTTGGGATTCTTTTTGTAAATTACGTCATCTGATGCCAATGCTCCTTGGGAAGCGATGTCTAGACTTAATGAAGATTCACTGCTAGATCTGTGATCGTAATGAGGCCATTAACAAAGTTCTATTTCCATAGAAGTAGGTTTCAATTAATTTAAAAGACAATCTTTTGTTAATGCTTATTCGTGCAGTCTATTTAAACTTAGCAAAAGTAGAATCTATTAAATATCTTGTTATAAGTATCGCGAATAAGTTAACATATGGTACCCATATCCGTAATATTTGCAAGCATGCACTAAAGAGAAACTCGGTTTCAACAAGAGAATAGTAGCTTATGAGCATATTTATGGTCCATAATAATTAGAGTTATCCAGAACTCGGTTTGAGTATGCAAATAGTGTATGGCAGCCGAAAAGTGCTATAGTCGTTAATTAGAAAAAGCATGTACGACAACTTTGGGAAAAGAATAGCTTTGACAAATTAGAGTGCGTAGCTCACAATCAGGTGCTTATTTACGTATTTAAAAGATAAAAGATAGCTAAAATAAAAGTCTGATCAAGAATTCATTTGTCCGCAAGCAATACGAGGACTAGGCAGGTAGAGGCATGGCAAATATAAGCAACCCCTGTCACACGCAAAAAGACTACTTTTAGTGAATAAATGCAGATATATTCATCACAATATATCGGTTATTATTCCATTAGATAAAACTGTAATAGATCATGGATGAAGTTTACGTATTCATGGTGCTAAATTTAATATCAGAAGGTATTAAGCTGATCAAGAGGAATTGTTGGAATTAAAATAAGCTACGCTCATAATTATGCCTCCAAATACGCTTTTAAAATTGAGATTTTTTTCTTTTTTTTGCTTTCTCTTTTTAACAGCTAATTAGGCTTCAAATTAGGCCGTTTGTAATTGGCCTTCTAGTTTATGGCGACGAGTAAAATTTTCCATTTGTGAGACTGTTATGAATAAGTTGAGATACTAGAATTCCCTTTTATTGTAGAGGGAAAAGTTGAAGTAAAATTCTTATCACTTTTACTGGGAGTAAGAATACTGGTGCGAATTTTGACATCGTGGGAATGCAGAAGCAATGTATGAAGATTCAATGAAATAAAATATAAAAATCATTTAGACATACAAACACTTGAGACAATTGTAATAATTGTTGGGAGATATCATGATCTCGTGAGAGCATGCCAATTAAGAAGCTAATCATCTTTTGTCAAAAAATCTTTCAAACGTATTTATTTTTGATTTTTTATTTCTCTTTGGAAGGAGAAAATCAGTAAAAAATCAATGATGGTAGCCATAGGAAGGTTCTTGGGGAGAATCTATTGAAAAATTATTGGTATCCTAAGCAATTGATCTCAAGCCTAGATTTCAGACGAAATCCTTGAAAAGTTTCTTTTTAAAATTATTGAGTTTAGCTGAGTTACTTCCGTAGAACACTAGAAAAATAATCGTTGAATATCTCTAATCATATGTTGATATTTATCGATGTACATAGGAACTGAATTTCAATCGCAGTTGTTTTATAAGGAGCATATTACATTTTAATTCATGTTTAATTTCCGTAAACCTTTAATAACTATTAAATAATAGGTGGGGGTTTAAGAAAATCCTGGCATATGCAAGTTTGCACACAAGTACACAAATATTAGTAAGATTAAAATTTCCAAAATTCTTGCCATTTACTATTTAAAAATTACACTATTAAAAAAAATCACGTGCTGATTTAGTATTTGAAATGCTAAGAATATTTAAGCAGTAACTAAATTATCTACAAGATATCACTCGAGTTGATATCAAACAAACATTTCTTTTCCTTATTTTTTGTATCTTGACATATTTGATATTTCAGATTTGAATTGCTTTCTATAAGCCAGTAATAGCTGTTTATTTTTAGTACTTAAGTTTTGTCATAATGTAAGATAATCAAATTTAACCATTAGTGCGGCAAAACTACTTCATATTAAATGTGGAAATATCACCTCGGAATGCAGAGATGGTACAATGCATCAATCCTTATACATAACCCGATCAGGTACTCTAATATAATTCACTGTTTGATGTTAGGACTAGACAATTAACATTCATTTTTTCCGCGAACGATATATGGCAAGAACATTTTCTGAAAATATAATTTAGGGTGAAAGCATTCCCCCTACGCCACGAAAGCCGGCTTGTAGTATACACATGTAGACGTAGAAGAGAATGTCCTGTTACACGGGTATCTAGCCTTTCCTGCCATCTCTCATGCATCTCAGAAAACCTGCATTCCTTAAGTGAAATATGACTCTAGATGTCGCTCTTTTCAGTCCATTCAAACGCACCCTTCCTTGAGACCACTTGGGATTCGCCACGAGCGGCGACCGGAGATTCGGAGTGATTCATTGACGTTCGCTGAAAAGAAACACTCGGCGCGCTCACAGAGATAACTGCACGACCCGGAAGTATTTGGCACCAAATCGAATTTCAAAAGGTGCGCGGAATCCGAAACTAGATTTGAGAACCGGTGTATTTTTAAGGTAACCGTTATCCGTCCGCGAAATTCTTCGGAAAGCGAAGATTGCTGCGGAAAAAAGCGGTATTCGGAAGATGGATGTTTATCTCACCTTTGGTTGTGACTTTTTGTCTCGAATGCACCGAGATCGATCTCCGTGTTTCGTTTTCACCCGTGTTATTGGAAGGCTGCCGTCACGGTGGATGAGCTTCATGGGAAGCCTTCTTTAATCCCCGGAGCGTGTGCGGTCTGCGATGTATGGGACGGACGGAGAGAGAAAAGTTAACCCGGAAAGATTTGAGGCGGTGTATCGGATAAGAGGACTGCCGCTTCTTCACTCCGACGAATTAATTACATGGGTTGCAGAAACACAGCGACAGGAAAGAACTAATTTGTTACAAAAGGAGTTCGCCATACAGCTAATATCTGATCTTAACTTGTTGATTAATGATGCAGAAGGAAAAATCTGAGCTCCAAATTTATACTGCTTACTCATCGTACTCAGAGGCCCTCAAGATGATTTTCGATGATGTTATAGATTTTGTTGATTAACTTAAAAGATAGGCGATGAAGCCGTTTAAATACTTCATTTTAATCACCGGGGATATAATTTAAACATATGTAACGAAATTGAATATTTAAAGGCATTAATTTTGGTCCCGATGCATAACACAGATATCGGATGAAAGAAATTTTACATATTTAATTTGAGTACCTGAATGATAACTAAGTTCTCCAACTATCTAATTAAGGAAAATTTTTACTTTCATTTTATCATAATGTTGTATTTATCTATTATACTTCTTAAGCTTCTTATTTATCAGGTAAGGAATTTAATAATAATTGTATTACCTAAAAGTTAGTTGTGGAGTTGTATAAAACTTTTTATAAAAACCTATTATAACCGGTAAGTCGTTATAAATAACCAGAGCCTATTTTCATCTTCAGGAAAGTTAAGTTGTGATTGCAAATAAGTTACTACTCTTTAACTATATCGGCTTTGGTGGGGGATTGAGCCTCACTTGGCAAGATAAGGAGTGAGGTAGTTAGCCCTTGCTCTCCTCACTGAGCCAGAATACTGTAAGAGGAATAGGTCCTCAATATTGTAGCACAAGGACCCATGAACTACACTTTTCGTATTATTCAATGAGAAATGTCCGACATGAATGTCATAGTTCTAAATCTCTTATAACTCGCAATATAATGTTCATAAACAAGATTGTGACAAAATAGAGACATATATTTTTCCCCTTACTGAACTGCAAGGGTTTTAAGAAATTGCTTTCATGAAGATTTAGTGTCAGGAAACGATTTTTAAACTGTAAATAAAAGACAGACGTGAAGAAGAAGTCGTAGAAGGAGGTATCGCCTGAGGTCCTAATTTTCACCGACTCTCAGTCCAGATGCGAGGCGTTCCTTTGCTTACTAAAAGTAGTCTCTCCGAATTCGGAAAATACAAATAAACATTCGAATGAAACTCCAGAATAGCGAGTATTTACGTTCGTGTCTGTTTGATTTACTTAATGAAAACGATCGTAGCTCTTACTGATGTTAGGAAGGAACTTTTACATCGTGTTCTAAATTTCCTACCCTCTTATGTCATACTTTAAGCGCTCTTCTTAGAAACAGCTTATCTTCTCGCTCTAATGGAGCTGCAGCTCCTGAGAATGCAAAGCTCCTTCTGCTTAAACCGTTCGTTTGTTCATTCTTCCAATGGAATATGACGTTAATTTTTATCTCAATTTTAATGAACTATACCGATTATCTTTTCATAAAGTTAAAGCTGTGATCTCCATTGATGGGAGTCGATCGATTTACATTTCGTTTATAAAATTAGTCATTTAAGCTAATCCCTTTTATTTAAAATGTGAGATACTCTACTTAAATGCTAGTTAATTGATTAAGTGCTTAATGAGACTTAATATTTAGACTGCAGCAGAATGGCTGAATTTTTATTGCCACTATGAAGGCCAAAATATGCAATCGCATATGGTTTTAACAGTCAATTGAGAGCTTGCTTTGAAATTTATCAATCGGACAACAGAACTGACTAATTGTATTTTATCGACACTTTTTGAAAGTAAGCTGCAAATTTACCATCAAAAAATGTTAAAATGGAAGCTACAGTTTTCTTTCAATCGCTACTATTGAGTTTTCTGAGACCAACGAGCTGTTTGTAATCGAATATCTTAAATTCGTAATATTTTCCGTAAGAAACTTCTTTTCATCCATCAGGATGATGGAATCGTTAAGTTATTACTTTACTAGGTTAAGTATTCTAATGTTATAATTTGGTTGTAACGAAACACTTTCAAAAGTTTTAGGATAACTTCGAATGTGCATACGTTTTTCGCACATAAATGCTTTTTATCAGAATAGACAATCTTCTCCTCCATTGTGAGAAAGCTGCCTCATGCTGCGGTCATAATTTTTTGCGATTACGTCACATTTCCTTAATATTTTACTGCTTTGGCCACAGTAAAAGGAATCTTTCTTTTGATTCTCAGCGATTATACTTTGTTTGTTCACATGGGTGTATATTGCGTTTATGGCTTAGTGGATACTTCAAACGGCTCACGAGTCATATAATGTCATGCTCTTCGGGCTCACAGAGTTGAAATTAATAATGAAAATAAATTAATAGGCGCGTATAATTCATTTTTCTAAAACTTACTACTGTATATCGATTTAAATACAAAATCCAAATATCTCATCTTCTTTTAATTGTAATTCAAAGACAACGCTCGAAAGAAACTGTACAGAAATGCCACCGTTTTAATCCATTGATATTAAATATTTGCCTAGTTTTTACAATTTTAAACTTCCTTTAATAAATATATACGTAACTCTGAAGCGTGTTTTCTTATTAATTTAATTTTTCATAACTTAAAACTATTTTGAGCGAATGTTTTGACTCTTCCGTGTCAAAGGTTAGCCGTCTCTAATTTTGTGTACTCCTAACTAGTCAAAACAGATCCCAAATTACTTAATACGCCTTTGTTTAGGATATCTGTCTTAGGGAACCTCTTCAATGGCTATAATTAACTCCTAAAGTTCGATCGTATCGGATATCAGTCTGTCGATACCGTTCGTTAGTAGGGTCTGCGGAGCGTGACAGAAGAACGGAACTGACCATCGATATGAACCACTCTCCCTGTTGTGGCGGCTTCCTTTAAGGGGGGTCTCATCCGTGCGAAAGAAGTTCCGTACAAGAGCAGGTTGTTCCCCCTCGAGACACGGGGACGCGCTTTTCTCCCGGTAGTGAGCGGGGATCGATCCTCCGGTAAATAGAGTGTGAAGCGCCCAGACGGACTTGCGTTACCGAGAATCCACAGCGGGAAAAAAGAAACGTTTTGAGGTTGCATTATGTGCGGTCATCGTGCGGTTTTTGTCTCTTTTTTTCTATGCGGCAGGGTTATGGAGAAACTCGAGATGCAAAAGCTAATTTGCGCGATGCGCATTTTTCCTCATATCTCTGCTGGATGATTATGTAGAATCGGTTAGAAATAAATTGAATGTAAAAAATTCAAATGAAAAATATTTCAAAGATTAGCAACATAAAATTAATCTTCAAATAGAAACTTTGTTTCTAAGACTTATTGTCGAAACAGGTGAACAATTACCTAGAATGGGCATTTGTCCCTTATTAATATGATAAATAATTCCGTATTCGCAGGAGTTTCCCTACTTCCCTAATTGTGTACGCGAAATAAGAAATGCCAGTCGGTAATTAACCTAATTAAGGAATATTCGAGTTAAATAGATGATAACTGAAGAAACGAAAAACAATTCATTATGAATTGGACGGATGGGATCTACTCTTGAAACAAGCTGTTAAGAAATAAAAAATATCTTATGATTGTATGGATCTTCGAAAATAAAATATTTAGAGATTAGAATGAAAGTGACCGCCAAATGAATTCTATGTTCGATCAATAAAATCACTGCTTTAATTTCAAGGCGAGTTCCTTCCTTGCAATATTTTCTATAAATATCTAAGTGAGAAATGCCCAAGAAAGCTGGCTTATTATCCAAATGAAGCAAGATTCAAGTTAACGAGTAAGGATATTTACCTTAATAGGTCCGAAATGATTGTCACCAAACCAATAATGCAGATAATACTGGTGATTCCATCCACATCTTTTAACCCTACACTAAACCAATTATAAATTACATCAGAAAAATAAATAAACCTGAAATTGAATAACCTGCAAGATCAGTTTGTCTGATCGTACAACTGCGACTTCTAATTTAACCGCTACAACTCGAAGATCGTATGTATCTCCCCATAGATAAGCCTCGGGCAAATTCTACTGAGATTGCAGGGAAATGTTCCGTATTCCGAACCACTTTCGATGCGTGAAAGTGTCGCTAAGGGACACGCCCATACATTAAAGTACTCCATATTTTTATCGCTCCAGGTTCTTCTCTATTACAGTTGGCGCGAGGAAATGCATGCATTAAGTACTTCACAATGCAGATCATAGTACAAGATATGTTCGCCCTATGACTTTCTCTTTAAGTACTTGTTTCATTCGTAAATCATCTTTTCAGCTCAAATTCGCTTGCAGTTAACAGGACAATGGCAAGATTAAAAACGGGTAGGAAATTCTCACTTAGTTCGGAGTGCCGGGATACTTAGTTTTCGAACTACAATGGCAAAGTTGATACCTGTGATGGTGAAGATATCGATACCATAAACTATGTGAACCCAATTATCATTTGCTATACTTCCCAGTGAAATACGCAATTACTATTGCAATAAATATATTTTGCGAGCTCACGAGCGGCGGATTGCGCCATTGCGGCAAAGCCCAAATAGCCCTCCTCCTTATATGGAGAGTATTATTTGAAAAACAAAAATTTTACCTTTAAGGCACTGTACAGTAACAGCCAAACAATAAGTTGAATATTCACACCATATATTTTTATTTTATTCAGTGAATTTGTTTTTTTTTTTTGGTTGGGTAGCGAACGCAAAATTTTATCCCGCCGCAAACGTAACTATTCTAAGCAGAAAATAAGGGAGTACTTCAAAAGAATTCATGAGCTAGAAAACGTAGGGGCGTATTATCTTATGTTTTATGAATAAACTACTCACATTTATTCCTGACTAATTAAATTGAATTAAAGGATCCATGCGCACTCATTTTAGAAGCGGTATAGGATGATTTAGCAGGAATATGAATGCTCTATAAATCCAAGATCATCGCTAAAATTTTCATTAATATTACAGTTTTTATTTTGAATTATTATTTTCGTTTAAGGAATGTCTGTAAAGCACTGTCTTTAAGCTCCATTCGTTTTTTAAGTGCTCAGGTATTTCCGCTAAGTATTTCATGCTCGTTACTTAGTACTTTTTCGGTTCTTATAGAAATTCTTCTTGTGGAGATGGTTTTCAAAGATTATGAATCATCAAGAGTGGCCATAAAGATGTTTCCAATTTGTCGAGGCTCTTCATTTAAAAATTTTATGAAAAGTGCTTGAATGCGCCATTCCTATAGTCCCATTTTTATCCTCTAGGTTTCGCTAGAGTGGAGAACCGCAGAGAATCACTTTCGCTTCATCGACTTTCGGAAAACCTTCCCGTTACGTGGGTGTGTCCCGGTTGAATGAGTACCACCTACGGATATTGCAGTCTCCTTTTTTAATGTGCCATATCTCGTTTCCACATCGAATCGTGGCACCCTTGGGAGTCTCGGATGACAATGAATCGTAATGTTCGGTCTGCTGAGCGAGAGGACCTCTTTCCTTCTTCCTTCCTTTCCCTTATTCCACCTCCTGCCGGCAAATTTTTCATTTACACTTTTCGTTTTACTAGTCCTCCAATGCGGTTATTGGGGACGAGTATTTGTAGATCCTACCGCAGAGAATTCCGGGAGGAAGTTGTCTGAGTGAATTATTCGGAAGCCTTCGTAATCTTTATCGAGGTTGTGATGTTTATAGTTAGAGGAAAAGTAGAAATATCGTCATCTCATTTCTCTAAGCACCTATCGTATCATATCTGAATGATTTCTCTCCTGAATAAAATATTTTTATAAACGTTAACTACTTCCTATTTTCTAATGACCGTTACCCTTATCACTTCAACGCTTACTTGAATATTTAAAATAATATTGCAGATAATCGATAGGTAAAATTTATGAGTCATTTACAGTTTCAAGAAAAATAATTTTTAATCTACCGAATCCCATTCCTATGTTTTGTTTGAGATCCCTTTCGGCTCTGAAATGAGACGCATTTTAGTTGATATGTAATATTTAACAACTTTTCCGAATAGATAACACTCATCATTGCTAAAAACAATTAATTTTATTAAGGAAATTTCGCACTTATTTTTTATACATTTTAAAATTCCTAGCGATAGTATGATGACGTTTAGAGTTTCATTAAAAGCCATTATTAGAATAGATAATTTTATTAAAAAATTTAAATACAGAGGAGTGATAAATGCAGACGTTTATAAATCTGAGCGTTGAATTAAGACCCATGGACAGCAGTCGTTCCGCAGCGTAGCTGGAGACTTGAACGCGCGATACATCATCGGAAACGGAAGAATGAAAGTTCGCAGCACGCCGCCTCTAAAATTGAAAGATGCTGAAAAGGATACAGTTTGCATATCCAACCCCCATTCCCTTTTCATTCCCTTACTCGGCTGAAGATGTGTGACATGGAGGGCGTTGGTTGCACATCACGCTCCCGTCTTTTGTCACGACGGCAAGGGGTGTGTATCATTCGAGGTCTTGATACCGAGCGACCACCTACGGGGATAAAGCAGACTGAAGGGGGAGGCTTTATCGTGATGGTGGAAGAGCCCGCTGTGTGGGAGGATTATGTGATGCAAGGATGTGTGCAGAAGTCACGCGAAAAATTGCTGTTTGGAGCTATGAAGCACGTTATGCCCTCGTAAAACCCTGAAACAATGCGCAAAGCCTTAAATTGCGTTACGTTGGAAACGTGAAGAGTTGTACGTCACGTCAGAGATAATGTTGTAAGCGAACCTACCTCGACGGGGATAAAGCACTTTATGACCTCATATCAAATTGATTTTGCCATTGATATTCCCGTTGGAGGGTTTCCTGCCAAGGAAAGCTTGAGCCTATTTTTCCGCAGCAGTGCTGAGAATGCAGATTGTACTAACAGCAAATTAATGATACCGAGGCAAAAAAAAGTTCTTTGAAAATTTCTTGCTGACCATGTTGAGGCATTTTCTGATGGATTTTAAAATTCATCTTATGTAACGAAGACCGAAAAAATATTTTCTTCCAACTCGTTAGCTCTTTCATTTTCTTCTTACATTTCAAAATTTCAATTCTTCTTTGCTAATTGTATTTCGATTTCTTATATGTAAACTTTGGTAATGACAGATTTTTACTCCTATTGAGGGACCATCATGTGGATTAACACTAGAAAAAATGAATATTAAGTATAAATGAACAAAATGATTTATACCTCCAAGATTAGTTAACCCACAATATTATGTGGGCATTTACAAGTGTTTGAATGTAATTTTACCTGCGTTCTTGGTGCAATAAATAATTTTATGAGATAGAATTTAAGTTGAAGTTCAAATGATTTGAGTTCAAAGGATGTATTCCTCACCTCTGTTGATAATTTTTATTTAGCTATGAAAATCTCACGGTAATCCCTTTTACTATAAAGATATGCTCATAGTTTTTACTAGAAAATTTTCAATTTAAAACCTGAATAACTCTATTCCCTTCAAAAATCTGGAAGGTTTCACATTTAATACATGACGAAGGCTGGCGGTAAGGAGGAAAACAATGCCTAAGAAAAATTAAAACAGCTATAATAAATTCAAGTTACGATATTACTTCCTGAGAAACTCGTTTTATGGATGATTTTCCAGGTAGTTGTTCTTTAACCATATTGCTGCAATAGAATCCCTAATTTGAATACGCTCCATATTTTATTATTTGGCACTTGGAAATAGAAATCCTGAAAGCTCTTTCATTTCAAGAGTCAATAAATAATTATAAGTTAACACATAGGTGTGCTTCCGGATATCTAAGTGAGCAGCGCGTTCGGTCTTATTGAAAACTATTCCAGATTCAATTCCTGGTGGGATCCCATGAGCGAAATGATATAAGCTTTCTAAATACTTTTAGAGAATAATAGCATGAAATTTAGGTCAGTAAATAATGAATCTGTGGATGTAAAAATTGGATAACGATTTCTGAGAGAGGAAAAATATTTAGCGAAGAAACCGCAGGACTGCTAAAGTAGCACTTGGTGTAACATTATCTAAGAGGGAGGAATAGGTGTGACTAAGTGATTCGATGTGAAGGTGGACATGATTTCAAGTAGGCTGAGATAGAAAAGCACTCCAATTGGTGTTACATTACATGAATACCATGGTTGAACGAACTCCTTAACCATTCCCCGGTGATCTCTAATGCGTGAGTTCTCCAGGGACTATCCATTTTTAACATCCGTCTCCTCTTTCCTCCTCTCTATTTGCCGTCTCTCTGCCTCTCTTGGTCATCCTCAGAAGGGATGACGTGGGCGTCCTAATGCATTTCTAACGCAGTATTTTATTCTCTCTTCCTGTTTCTCCCTCCCTCTCATATCCCGATGTTACCGAGAACCGTTTGATAGGGATTCTCCATATTTGGCACGTGAATGCCTCTGTCGCAGGTAGGGCAGGGTTAGATCCATTAGCGAGATTAGTGAGTTAATATTCATCCTTGTTACAAGTGGTGCAACAATGATAAAACTTGTTTGTAATGTGTGATATACGTGTTTCTTAGTAATTCTTGTCGTTAATATCTGTGTTAGGTTATATAAGAATTTACAGGGATTACACCAAAATCGTGTAGGGCCTGTGAGGAGAAATTCTAGCACCGAGTTTTTCCAGAAAACTCAAACCTATTCTCACTTGTTTTAAATATTTAAAATTATTAGAATGATTTCGTGCTTTCCTGCTGGATACATTGCATTACACATTAGGTGATGGTTGGCTGGTCCGCCAACCAACACCTGCGATTTAAAAGTATTATCTTCATCTTCTGTTTGTTGAATTTACTCAGATCTAAATTTTTCTCTCTTAATAAGAATGCTGTAGAGTGGTGTTTTTGCGCCCTATATAATTCTAGTAACATAGAATTTCATTCCTCGTTAATCGCTGAAATTGATGGGCAAAGAAAACGTGCTGATTTGTATGAAATTACCACTATTCTTTAATTTTTCTCTCTTGTACAACTACTTTATGAATTTTTACGTCACGTTTGAAAGGGAGTACGAAGGTCTCAAAAGGAAAATATGAAGAGTTAACGTAGATGTTAGGTAAATATGCCCGTACCATACCAGATTCTACATAACGTTCGTAACTATTGGCTTAAAACTTGAATGAAATATTCTGAACCCTCCTGTTTGCAATTCCTATTTTGTCAGTGCTCTGTTTTCTTTTCCTCCTTAAGCTTCAGAGCAAATTGTTTGTATTCTGAAAGTCATCATTCTGCTCCACAGACGAGTAAATGACTCTCTTTTTTGCGTTGGTGTTGCTGCATCTTCCATCCCTTCCCATACTTGGACTTCTTCGCTCAGCTTAAATACCATTGGGACTAAAATAAGAATAAAAGAAGAGATGGGAAATTAAAGGAGTATCACATCTCACAAGGGTTATCACTTTAAGTATTATCGAAATAATTTATAAATCACTTTTCTGTTATTTTATCTTGAGGATTTCATCTATTTTGTCAAGGTTATTATAGGTTAATATCCTAGGATACAGCCAGATGGACGCACGATAGAATGAACCATTGGTAAATAGTATTGAAACCATGGATCCATTATCGTATGATTCACGAAATCTCTTTAAAGGGTAATACTACTATAAATTCAGTGATTCTTTTATTTATTTACGTTGGGTTGGCAATCGTTTATTCCTCTTCAACACTCGGATAATCGACCATTAGGTGGAGAGGTAGACCATAGGAAAAAAATATGACGTAGAATTTTTGCTTTCATTTATATCTCAGTTTATTCCGAAATCATCTCTTAAATCGACCACGGTATTGTTTCTTTTCTTTTGTATTGAAACGAGGTAATTTGAAGCCACTCATAAAATATTTTTTCTTCATGAATAATATAAAGTTATGAAAATAGTCATTATTCACGTTTTACTTCAAAAAGCTAAGGGAATAAAGAAGTTTGCTAAAGTTTTGGATGAAATTATTCAAGTTAACATAAATGTCCTCTTTCGGAAAAAAACCTGTGCAGTCGGTAAGTTTTTGTGGAAACATCAAAATAAAACATTCCTGATGGTTCAAGCGGTGATTGATGTGAAAGATCACTTAAGAACTGTTCTGAAGGTAAAAAGAATGTTAGTTATGGGTAAGAGAGTGAAAGTAATGAGCAAGCATGGTGAAGCTTCCTTGAGGACGAAAGGAAAATCGGCAAGTCAGTGAGAATGGCGTCCAGAGACTTCCTGCCGTGTTGGTGAAAAAGTAAACAGCGATAGCACAAGATCTATCAAAATGCACTCATCACGTCTCTTATTAAACTTTCTCCATGCCAATGCGCGATGGCAGACGCGAGTTTGATTCGGATAACAATGAGGCGACTTTGTTCGGAGTGGGCGCCCCGGAGTCGGAATGCTTTCGCTGCAAATGGAAGAAGCAGAGGCCGAATCTGTTTCGCCAGTCATTAAGACCCACGCCACTCTCCATCCTTCGCTATACCCCTGTTTCGGACATGCACTCAGTAATGCGCTGGCAGCCATATGCGAAAAAAATCATCATTCTGATGGTAAGAGATGAACGCGAGGAATCGAAAAAATGAGCCATGAATTCACGATGAATGTTTTCCTTCACATTCAAGCGGAACCGTCTTACGAGGAATTGTTTGCGGATGCGTAGGTAAAATGAAGGATGGGACGAATTTAATGACTGTTTATTTAAGGCTTCTCATTAAAGTTGAATCGGGAGTCGGATCATCGCTAAATTAAAGATCCATGAGGAGGTTCGCCTTATTTTAAAGTCATTAGTGAGGTGAAGGTCGACGTTTCATTTACAGTCCTCTATTGAAGAATATACTCCTTTAGGCGTAACGATCAACTTATGCTCTTGCAGTATTTCGAACGTTCTCTTGGATTTTCTGTCTTAGTTCTCAAGCTTCTTTAACTTACAATTAGAGACACCGATAACTTTTCACCCACAACGCACCGAGTGTATCGTAATGACTTACTCAACGTATCTACGTTTTGCGACGGGATAAGTTACATTCGCTTCAAGTAACTTTTATAATTTATTAGGAAGTAATGCAACTTTTACGATGTAAATAGGACTCGCAGATTTCACAATGCAAAAAGGCTTCCAAGATGTATGGGTTATGAGCCCCTCTCATTACACGTCCAATTCTTCCAAATCATTAGCCGCGGATCAAAACACTATTCATTTAACCTACTGGTTGTTTTCTCTCCGTTAAGGTTGCAGAGTAAATTACTCCCAGTACATGTTACTTATGAATACTTGCATTTATATACAGTTCGACCTAATGGGAGTCCTAAAAAAATTATTTTACCAGCCATTCCGCTCATGCACTTGGTATCCTTCACCTTTAGACACGGAATTTATTAACTACCAATCACAGGATGCACAGCAGGTTAACTTTCTTAGCGGATTTACGGTGTATTACGATCACATAAGTCATGGTATTATTCGCATTGAAGCAGAACCGATTCGAGGTCAATTATTGAACGGCATGCGTAATGTTCACGTCATCAATCGATAAATGGATTCCTTAAAAAATCAATACGAACTCTTTTTGAAAGGTAGTATCCGAAAAGTAACTTCTGCAAAATACATCTCTCGTATTCCTTTCCTTAAGTTACCCCATGGTTCATCATTTTCTTTTCGTTCAGCAGTCAATAATGGCTTCATAAAAGTATAACAATCTAACAAAGGTAAATTCAAATTTGCATAGCTATGGAATTTTATGAATGGATGCATAACTGACTACTATTATAGCACAAAACATAACTCACACCAGTGAAGTAGTAAAGATAATACCATTTTTTGTTTTCTCATTCCCTCTTTTAATTTTAAATTTATAGCAGAATTGCACATTGATGTAATTCAGGTAGTTTCAAAATACGTGAATACATCTACCGATATAATTGGATTTAACGTGTACGCAGATCCGAAGTAGAATCGAATCTCAATGGTTTCCCAGCATCTACCTAAGTAAATTTGAGGCATAAGTTTTATGTTATACCTCCCAGTATATATTTGAATCAGTATGCAATCTGTATGCAGAGAACCGCTTAAGCTAAAGCGGATGGAATTGGTTACTGTACTATGAACAATTTATGGAAAACACAGCGTAATTTCTCGCACCACAAATGAAATTATAAATTTACCATAAAATGATAGCAGCCAAAATGTTTAGATTACGAAATTAAAGGAGTTTGTAGGAATATTTTATTATTTCATGTTGTCTCAACTGTTCCTGAATAGATTACTATAAATACTGTAGATATATTTATATTATTATAAGAATGTTAATGGTGCATCTCTGAAGCTGATGTTGGTATGACTGGCACCATGAAACTCTCCAACCCCTATCGCCTTTTAGGCATTCTTTATCTTGCTTCATTTGCAGTTTAGCTTAGCAGCTTTCTGTTACTCAGCTACTGGAGAGACAATACTTCTCTATGGGATGGGCCTCGGTCTGCTACACCCACGGAAATAAAGCGTTTCCGACGGGTTGCCATCCCATGCAGACTGGCGAGGCCCCCCAATGAGGTCATCAGGGCCTGCTTCCTTCCGCGAAAAGGTCTGCGTGATTTAAGGATGTGTCGAATAGGGTGTAAAGGAAATAACCCGAGTTGAGGCCCTGGTTTCTGAAGAGATAAATTGATGCTTGTTTGTTTGCTCATATCCTTTAGGAAAGGTCATTTATTTTTTGAGAGCATAACGTATCTCTAACGATTTTTGATGACCCTGAATCTTTTCGTGTCTTATGTTTACGTTTTGCCATTATGTCGAACGTCTCCGTTGATTAATTTGGTATTTCGTTGGTAAATTATGGCGGCAGTAAATCCTTATCAATTCACAGTTGGTGGCATTTGTGGCTTATTATTTAGAATGAAGGATTTATAGCTCTCTCGCTTTTCTAACACGCGTTGTGTTTCAGACTCACAACGATTTTGGAAGACAAGAGGAAAGTGATTATGATTACAGCGAAATCCTAATCTAACTTGCTTGTTCCTATCCTTTATCCAATTCTAAGGTTGAAGTTTTGAGGTCCCAACTATAGCAAAGACACCTTTTGTTTTCAAATATTACATTTTTCTGCATCTCTGTATTTGGTTCTCACTAAACGTACAGTGGCGGAAAAAATTATCGCAACACTTTGCGCGCGCACCAGTGGCTTTCACAGAAACTATTTGGAATTCTGCTTTCTGTGACTGACTGGCAACACCGAGGAAAGCCTCGAAAAGCGGTAATATTTGAGTCGGAGCCTAGAACTTAAACAAATTTCCTCTCTTTCGAACTCTTCTTAGAGCCTTCGCGCGATCTCTCCCCGAGTTCGTCATGTTTATTTCGGCGTTTCTCTTTCACATATAGTTATCGTATTTATAGAACGATAGGTTAAATATATATTTATTCTAATTTCAATCTTAAATGCAATAAAATACATGGAAAATAATTGAAATTTAATTCTTAATAATTTGAAGAATGCTATTCGGTTTTAATAATGCGTTGCAATAAGGAATAAGTGGGATTGGAGTAGAAATACGCGATGTGGCGATTCTCACCTTTAGAAAACGAGAATTTTGGAGTCTAGAGGAAAATGATGTTTTGCGAGATTATAGCGAGAACAGATGGCCTATAATGGTCTCTTTTTCTGGATAATTTGTGCGCTAATAAGGCGTTATTTTGGTAGTTTGGTTTCTCACTCGAACATACGTCTTACGGCTGCCTGCTGGATATTAATGTAAATGTAATTCTTCAAACTTCCAGTTCAAACATAGGATATTCATTATTTGTGATAAACATTCCGAGGAGGATTTTTGATTACAAGTCTTATGTTTTTAATTCAGCAATTAGAATTCGAGAAGTCGTTAGAGCGATTACTGAGTTACTATGACACATCGTAAAATTTGTATTTTGTCTACGGAATATAATTTTTCACCAACTTAATCATGCAGACGAAGGAAATTCGTAATATAAATTTATATACACCATTTGTCAACTAGAATACATGAAATCATTGTCCGTCCGGAGTTAAAAGGAAAAATACCAATTCCAAAGTTAAAAAAAACATGATTTCATAAAAACCGAACAATTTCTGCGCATATATCGGACTTGTCTTACATTTTGTAACAGGGAGCTCGGTGACCTTGGTCATTAGTCAATTGTGTTGCCTTCGCGCGGAGAAATTCACGTAGAAATGCATTAAGGCTTTGATAATTCGCGAGGAGAGTCTTTAACCACAAGTTGATCCCTTCAAAGTATTGCAGGCACCAATACAAAACAAATGTTGAAATGATATTTTCATCATTACCTCGCGTGGAAAAGCTTTAACCATATGTCAAGCTCTTTCAAAGCAAGTATTGCAGATGCCAGGTATATTTTTCCTTTTCGTGCCTATATCAGCTAGACTCAGGACCCTCATTTTACAGTCGCCCAGTAGAAACTATCCTCTGGCTAATTCAAAGCTCCTTCCTCACCATGGTGCTAAGGAAATTAGATGTTATTGCAATCGTAAAAATATTCCCAAATAATATTATTATATTAGCGTATTTTAGTAAACAAAGACTTCCTAATAAACAACCCAAGTTTTTAGTACTGATACGTATTTTATGAACGTCTGACTTTATAAAGTTAATTAATTAACCAGGATTATGCTGCCATAATAATATTATTAATAAGCTGCTAAAATGGACTTCTCAGTTTGTTGGGAAGTGTCATAACTATAACTAGTTGCTAATTAAGAGGTGATTTTGCAGCTGTCTGACACATGTTATTGGCATAGGAAGGGCACGAGCTCGAATTCCGCTTAAGTTAAATGAGTTTTTTATCTTAAACTTCTCTTGTTCGGGAAATGAACGAATGTAAGATATGGTTTCCACATATATTTATACGCCCCTGTGATTAATATATATATTTACCTGAGAGATACAATTCATTATGGAAAAATAACCATTGGATATGAAGGATTCGGAACAGATTCATCACCAATTGTCGGTCAAGAACATGTTTCGTGTGTCAGTGGACATTCCTCTTCTACCAAGGATTCGAGGTCGTTCACTGAAAGACAATGTCCTTTGACTCATTTCCCACACTTATTAGAGGTATTTGACAGGGCCTCCTGATTTCTCGAAGCACGATGAACCTTTCGCTTTCAGTGCAGCCGATTTTCGAAAGCCTATGCGTCACTCGCAACAACAAACCGGTCGTAAGGCAAGGAGCTCAGGCTTACTTACTCAGGCTTATTGGTGACTATTTCTTCATTGAGGTCTTCTACTTCTATAGACGGACAACTAGCGGACCGCGCAAGCGAATATTTTTCATTTTTAGTCTGTAAACAAAAGCCTTGAGAACTATTGACATTCTTATGCATATTATTATTCATTGTTCGTCTACAACCAGGAAAATTCGCGGGTTCACACTTTCCAATTTTCTCGGCGGTAGTTCCAAACCAATTATATAGATTTAGATTTAGATATATACCCCGCGAGCCGCCAAATGGGTATGGCAGGGGTTGTAATAACACCATCATCACGTAATCTACTCCATCAACCTCTCTAATTGCCCGGGGAAATAAACGACCAAAAGTAATAAGTTTTGTGATTACCTCCCTGTAACGTTTTTTCGATGCTTCTCGGAGATCGCGTTAGGTCTTTACTTGCACTTAAATTTCATTTACTTCGTCTTTAGGTTCTGAACCGATAAAGCTTTCTAAGAGCTTCCGTCAGTTATTAGATCTTCTCACCTGGAGCGAATTCCAATAAAGAAGTGGTTAACTCTATGTCTCGGAGGCTGAATCATATGGAGGAGAATGGATATATTATTAATCATCCTATATTTTTCTTGATTCCAAAGTAATTCTCGTAGATTAATCATAATGCATATGTGCACACTGTTACCGAGTCTGAGAGAAAAACGATTACATATAACTATTTTCCACATGCTTTAAATTATGTTAAATAGTCTCCTTCTCGTAAAAACATGAAAATTTAGTAACATTACGGGGATGGAGGTCTATGTCGGAGCTGATTTTTTTTTCATAATCATCCAGGTGTAAGAATCTACGGATTCTATCGGATGTGGACATGAATATACAGATGATAATTAATGATTGCTTTGTCGCAGGGGCGCAGCCAGGATTTGTCTATGGGGGAGAGGGTCATAGGCAGTAGAAAGAGCGAAAAAATTTCTACATTTCAGGGGCCGGTATCGCTATATGATATGTTAAATTCTTAGAAAAAACTAAAATGCATAGAAAACTAGGATATGTTCACGGTTATGTGACAAAATTAAAACTTTTTTGAGATTTTAGTTTGTAAAATGAATAATTGAATAATAATGATGAATAATAATACTCAGTGATATTTGGATTTCCTGTTTTGATAGGGCCAATTTCTCTTACATTGTCATTATTTCTCTAGGTGTAAGGTTTTTATCATTGTAAATATTGATTTCGAGTGCCTTTGAGAGTTTTTTGAAATCAAAAGAAGGTTAATTAAACTTTCCTTCAACTGTTAGTGAATGTAAGAAGAAATAAATTAGTAGCAGTGATTTAGGAGATGATATTGAAACGTTAGTATTTTGGAGGTAGCACTACAATTTGGACAACCCAGTTACTTTGAAGGAAACCGAAGACCAATCGTAGCGGTGACGGATGAATTTTTCCTCTTAAATTATATTGTTTTATAAATACGGCATATTCTGATTATTGAGTTTAAATGTCGACAGCAAAAAAACACCATAAAAATATGTCCATGTCTACGTAAGAACCATCCAATCCGACTTTCGGCGTGTGGCAGGGGGTGCATACGCCTTAACCCTATTTTCCTAATCGATTTCTTTCGCGTATCATCCGCGGAAAAAATGAATGCATGATGCGATTCCTTCTAGCATTTATTTCTCTAATCTTCCTCGCAGTATCAGAGCGGCCCACATCAACAGGGAGGTCGCATTATATCGATTGCATCATTTGAGAACCTAATTTTTCTGAACTTACTTAGTAAATTTATCCTTAGAATTAGTCTTCTATCTCTTACTATGATTACGCGTACTGATTCATCTGAGTAACACTCACCGTTTTATCATAGCAATTCTGTAAATATAGTATCGTTTACAACCAATCAAACAAATGCCGTACACGAACTGTAATATAAAAGTTATAATCAGTGTAATCGCGAAACAGTATTTTCTCGTTTGGCTAGGTTGAATAAGAGGTTATATGACTTTTTTCTTTGAAACACGATTAGCATCCCCTCAACGATCTAATAGTTAATCTTTGCATTCTATTCAATTTCCTATCGCATCTCCAATATGTTCTTTCAAAGATAAACTACAGCTAAACGTGACTCTTCGGTATTTTGTGTGACGCACTAACACTAAGGGTTGTCGCGAAATTTGTTGCTGCGTGGAAATAACGTTTTTGAATGATATCTAACATCCTTACGCTTTATATACATCATTCACAAAAAACTCTAGGTGCGTCTTACAAGATTTAACTTTATGGAATCCGTGTTGGATCCAAATGATTCCTATCTTTATGGTAAGAAACTGAATAATAGAGCTTGTTATAATATGCTCCATTATTTTGCATTAATTCGAAGTTAACGAAAATTACCCATAATAATCTGATCATTCTTAGGCCCCGGAGTGACGTTTAATTTTTTACACGGCATTGGGACAGTACCCTCATTAATTGATTTATGATAGAATTTACTATCAATCTGTTGCAGTGAATTTCCACTCGCATCAACTTTTATCTCTATGGAAATCATCTCCGAATCAATGCGAGAGGTAAAATCGTTAACTCGACCATCATTTAATGAGAAACATTTCTGGAAGTACGGGTTAAGTAAGTTAGCTATTTCTGCCGATTTATTTAAGGCAATTCCCTCTTCGCTTATAATGCTAGGAATAGAAAACTGACCACCACGAGTGTCACGCACTTATGACCAAAATTCTTTCTAATCGCCAACATATTAACAGGGTTCGAGATCTATATTCCTGGTATTCTTTTCGTGATCCTTCCTCAAATAGCTTTTGCACTTCTCTATAGTTTTGATCACCAAGCTCATGGATCTCACCGCACGGTTTAAGTTTTCTCAATCGCGAGTGAATGACTCCTATGCAACGATTCAAACTTCTTCCTCGTCTCACCTACTGTTTAGACAAAACATATTTAACTAAATCTACTTTGATTATCCGTAGAAACTCTACCCAACTATCTTTTACTGTATTTTCTCCCGAAAAGCGTAAAAAATTATCCAAGCCTTCGTTCAAATAAAACCTTAAACTCAGAAATAATTGCTTTGCGAATTACATACACTTGCCTCACAGGCTTAATAGATCTAACCGCTACTACTTTCATCCCTACCATTATGACATTATGGTCTGACTGTACCGTCAACTACAGAGAAGCTAGTTATTATTTGTGGTTGGGAAGTGGCTAGTAAATCTAAATTGATACCTTGCCTAGCACGATTCGTTCGAGTTTTCGTCATATTTACCTGATCTAAAGCATGCAACGAAAAAGTAAGATGTATTTCGTGAATTTTTTCTCCCACTGCTAGTGCTGAAGAATTTTAGATTATTCCAATTAATATGCGGTAGGTAAAAATCTCTTCCTACGGCGATGATTGGATCTTTTATTTTCTCACCATTTTTCTGTAGGGCCTCGGATAATACAACAATACATCCTATTTTTTCATCGGGAAGACGACACAAAGAACAAACATTAATTTTACTTCCGTTTTGTCTTTGAATCGAGCACCAAATGATTTCGCTCCTGCTATTTTCTACTAATTCATGGCGCTTACTAATTAAATGAGTCCATACTGCTATAAAAACTCTACCGCTAGATCTACATAATCATATTTTCGGTATATCATATAATCGGGGGAAATATCTCGCTTTGAGTAATATCCTCGCTTAACCAAATCTTTCTAGTATGATATCCGCGCAAGTTCTCGTCGTAACGTTAAAGAATTCCGCCTGTTTATTACGTAAGCTCTTGCAATTTACTGTTATTATTTTTAGATCTCTCAGTTCGCACATTAAAACATGGTTTCCTTTTTCGAATAACCTTTATCTTTTTTAAGGGAATTTTTCTTTTTCGCCATTGCAATTTTTCTATTTTTTTGGGCTAAGCTCATGCTTACCCTTTTGCCTATTTAAGTGGGTATTAGTAACTATTTCTACTGCTGAATAAAAGAATAACTTTGTCTGCATATATTTGCTCTATTCTCTAATCTATTCGTAACTAAACCGCAAAACTACGTAGTAAACGACATTAAAACTACGGTATTCATGGAGGGAGAGGGGGGCGGGAATGTTTTGAAAGAGTCCGTAAAGCGCACAGAAAGTTAAGTAAAGTCAGCGAATGATAGCAGAGTATGGCGCCTAATACATGGATCTAAGTAGCCTTGGGAAGTATTTTTGCATACGGAAATCAAGATGATCAAATTGGAAGCGGAAAATTTTATTCATCGCTACGGAGAAAGTAGAGAAGTGAATACCCGCCTCTTGGAAACTTACTGAAAGAAAAATCATACTTCAGAAAATATTTTCTGAAGGTCGTTCAGTTTCACAGCGTTAAACCCGAAGCTCGCATGTAATACAGAGCAAGAGCGTTGATAAGCTTTCTCCAAGAGGCGAGAACGGTATATCTAATGCTTGTAAAAGGACAATCGGTTTTAATTTGCGATTCAGATTCCAACTGCTAGAATATTATGAATTGCATTCAAGCTCATTAATCAATTACATTATAACTCTGGACATATTAGATTGAAATTATCTGTTGTAGAGTAATACACTCACTGTAGATGAGATTCGTATGAGTTGTGCGATGAATGAATGAAACATCTATATAGATGTGATACCGTTGCAATTTATAATATTTTTTCAGTCAGTATGGTTAAAGTGCATTAATGTCTCATGAGAAACACCATTTGTTATTACATAAATATTACTCCCTATTACATATAGCCTGATAGAGCTGAAAATTGTTGATTACCGATTCCACTATTTAAAAGCTAATAATAGTGATGACAATTCCTGTCTAAACGTTAATTGCTAAAAAGCTCTTGGAAAAATTAACTCCTTTAACTCACGGATAAGATTGGATTTATCGAAAGGATATTTTTAATACCTTATGCAGTGCAAAACTACACTGCTCGAGTGAAAATAGAAAGTTAAGAATAGGACACATCTTAGTGGTTTCTGAATTCGAATTTTTAAGTGTTGAATTCTCTTTGCAAGAATTCTATTCCATCACAATTCTAGCATTTAGACCTTTAATTCGCGAAATAATACCTCAAAATGTTCATTTTAACGTCTGATATTCCGCTATCAAACAATCTTGTTCGTAACTATCTCCCATTGTATTATATTGACATTCTACACAATTATTTTTATCATGGCTAACTTTGAATAATAAATGGCAAAAAATGACGATATTGAGGCTAAGGCACTACTTGGAAATCTCGCGAAGGTGAGTCTTAAAAGTCTGCATATATATACGATACTAAAAGTCTATTTCCCATTCGTAAGGATTTTGAATATTGCCGGTTTTACTGCCTCTATACAGAGTTGCCGAATTGTCGGAGTTAGAGTGATTTCAGTTAGTTTCCACGTAATCCGCGCTCTCACGCCAACTGGTGTTGCGATAATTGTTTCCCCCACTGTACATGTATATGGAATAATAATCATATTACAAAATATAGTTCCCGCTCTAGTTATATGATTTAACGACGAATCTAATCTTCACCTTATTTCTTGCTAAGAGTATACGAATAGGTTTTTGATACCTTAGTTTGATTACACAATATTAGATGTGATTGAAATTGTATGATTTCGGAGAGGAAAGAGGAATCTTAACTGCTTAGCTTATATTGCTATTAGATTTAACAGAAACCAGAAATGTATTCTAAAAGATCGTCTTCCCACGTTTGCTTGACATACTGCAATCGGTAACCTACCGTTCGCACTTAATTAACGCTGATATGAAAGACATTCCGTGGCTCCTTAGAAATGTTTTACCGGTGTACATTATTGACGTCTCATTTTTGTAAGAGGGAGGGGAAACTAACGGCGTAGCTGAATAAATACTGGAGTGTCCCAAAAAAGCCTTCTCTTCTAATTTACGCGCTTATTTGGATAGAAAATCCCTCTTTTTGCTGATGAACCGATCCTTTTCATGCGTGCATCTGCCGATTTATTTTTATCTTTCTCGACATTTAATAGCACCTAGGCAAAACTGGTGGAGATTCTTTAAAAGTTCGTGAGTTATTACGCTAAGAGATTTACATAAGTTATTTCCATGACTAGAAATTTTAAATTTTTGTATTTTTTAATATTTGGTATCCGTATATTTTTGACGTTTTTACATTTGAGCGTTTCTGTACGTATTGCTAAAGTGTGCGACGCTTGAGAATTGATATGTACAGGTCCAACTATTAGTTTGGATACTCTTAGTCATTATCAGGTGCATTGTATCAGAAAGCATTTTCCAGCAAATGTTCACATTTACCATATAATTATTTGTTCCAAATGAAACATTGTTCCAAGTACTTTTCCCATTTACTGATGACTGATCTTCAAAATTAGATTTTTAAAACACTTTCATAAGAGCTTTCATTGGATTTAGATTTTTTTAATAAAAAACACTCATTAGAACTCTCATAGATAGAAATTGAAAAAAAAACACTCATTGGAACTTTCATTAGAAACGTGATTTGTCTTCTTAAATTTTATTTATTGAATTTATGTAAAAATCTCATGTGGAAGTTAAAAAATTCTTGTTCAGACTTATGCCATATCTTGACACAAAGTTACGTTGGTTCAAGAATATTCACTTATTGAGTTTGAAGTATAATTCGTAGCTTTAAAGTAATGTATTTTCAAAAAAACGTAAATAAAGAAACACGTATAGATTTTATGAAAATAATTAAACTAGTACTTTATTACCTATTAATACATCCGAACAAATAAATGCGATTGAATTCGAAAGCAAGACTCAGAAAATAAAATCATGGATAAGAGACATTCCTGTGGAATTTTGGGGTCACAAATGATAACCTCTCTTTCATAAACATTCTCAGCTGATTTATGTATGACCTCATGATAACCACTGAACCGTCCATTTGATAATTTGTATTGAAAAAACTACATACTTATTTTAATATATTCAGCGGAACATGTTTCCAAGCAGTCTGGTTGGCTATTTACCTCCTCCGTCTTGATATTTTACAAGCATCCATTAAGTGAATGGAATTTTGTATAGCTATCAATATGAACGATACCTTTGAAAATTGTGAATAGCTAGTAGACTTTCGAAGAAACTCCAATTCCATAATAAGACGTGTTCCAATCGTTTAACTGTTAATGTTAACAAAACTAATTTTGTGTTGAGGAGAAAATGCTACTGAGTGCAAATTCCAATAGAAGTGGCTTCATTCAGATGATATTTGTTTTAATCAATATACATTGTGAAATTTCCCAGGAATGAGGCCATATAATAAACATCATTGAAGTTCGAAAGTGAGAATTTTTTCTGAATGGATCTTGATTTATTTGAGATAAGCTACGAATTACTTTTTATTCTCCATTAGGTTTATTTCTGATTCAATCCATTCCGTACCCTTTCTCTTTTACAGCCTCTTTTTGCATTTAATTAAAGCAGATTCTGGCCGAAGTCAGCATTTAACTTTCTGGATTCTGATAAAATGTTCAGCAATTATATCATTCAATTTTATTATCCCCCAATCCACGAAAATTTAAATATTTTTCTACTAATTTTCACCTAAAGATTTTCTAACGGAACGGAATCTGTATTTGAACTCAAACGTTTCTCATTCGGATGACTTTCTCTTCATCTGACTGATGCGACTCATTCGCGATTGTTATCTTCATCGAACTTCACATCGTGTCAGCTCACCGGAATGAGAGCTTTGAGGTGAGAGCATCGTGGCATATCTTTTTCTATAAAACAAGAAATCGCGTGCAGAGAAAGCGTGCGAATCCTGTCAAAAATAGTCAGATGAAACGAAAGGTGAGAGTATCATGTGTGAAAAATATGGCTCACATTCTCTTTCGTTTGTCACTAGGTAGATTAGTAAAAGTACTCTCCTATGCCTTGTTTCCTATCAAAATTGAAAATAGGCAAAATACGTAAGTTATATAGCATATTAATGTTAAATTCAGTTTATCTTCAGTTTGGCATTCCCTCTTCCCTTAGAACAATGCATTTTAAATTTTCTCCCTCCTTCTTTACCTGCATTGCGATGGAATTTAATCGTTTCGTTAAGAATAATGTTAGCGTGAATGAAATTACATAATTTGGCGAGTCTGACAATGAGAGACAAACTTGACGAGGCTAAATGAAAAAATAGCACTTGCTGGTCTCATGCGACTGGGTTACTCTCTCAGCTACGGGTTGTAAGACGGTCAAAAATGAACTATCAAACTATAATATATGTACACAAATACCTGGTTCTCCATTTACAGGTTTTATAAAAGAAACCGATGAAATTGAGAATTGGGTATACGAAGAATCCTTTCAGCTAATTAGCCTGTCTATGGATTGAATTACTTTCGTTTGGTATCACTGATATTGATATTGATTCAAAGTCAGTTAGACTGAAATAATTCAAGTCCTTTTACACCAGACTTGTTGTCTCCTTCCAATGCCTTTCCAAAACGAAAGTTATATCAAAATTGTAATTGTTTATATACCTATGGTTTTCTTTAACTTCTAAAAGTTGTATAAACTTAGCTGTTCATAACTTAGCTAACTTATCTTTTTTCATGTTCAATTTGCAAGATTTATAGGACTGGGGGTTGGACTTCACTAATGAGGTAGTAATTTCCCCAGTGTCTTTATGAAAGAGAGCTAGTAGGATATATATGTATGCAGATGAGAAAAAGTAAGATACATCATGTTATCCCGTTCCCATCGCTGCACGAAAATCAATTGATCCCTCGAGATAGGAAATTTCTCTGGTTTTGATTTCGCGGAAACTCAGTTCAGACTCCCACAGCAAACTCTCATTTTGCCTCGAAGCGGTTGGGGCAAAAAAGCACTTGACTACTGTGTTTGAGCAGCGAGGTTTAATTTACCAGTGAATCATTGGGGCGCAGTGCTCCCGAGTAACGGCACTGGATGTGGGAATTGAATGAGAAGCGAAAGGAAATCGTCTCGAATTTTCGCTTAAGGTTACCTTGATGTTTCCGGTGCTGTATCATTCAAGAGAATAATCACATCATCATGAGTAGAAATGTTTGCAAACACGTATGCACTTGAGCTTAAGAGTCACGATAGAAATTTCAATCAATATCCTTCTATATTGCCACAGTGTATGCCTGTAGGTCGAATAAATGCTTCACAGAAAATCACAAATTAAATTTAGATCGTGTTAAATGTGACTTTATAATTTACACACGATTTTAATTATAAAAGTTAGTGGGGAACACCGCAAACACTGCCCTGGTATAAAAAAGAATGTCTACATATAGGAACATTACGAACTTAGAAGTTGTGTTTGGGTGAATGATAAGATGGGACTGAGTGTCCTTGATAAGGATTTGGTCTGCTGCCTTGCGTAAGACTTGCTAACAGGAAGCACGTGACAAACTGAAAGGTATTCAGGTGATCAGAGAGGGCTTCGAAAGGAAGTGTATATATGTCGCATGAACGCTCGTGCATACAAATTAACTCCCTAATGTTTTGGATGCTTTGCTACCCAAATAGCCTGTAAATTTTAGCCTTGAATATGTCTATTTATATATATTTTTATTCATTAATAAGGCCTCTAATTATTTTTATTAACAAGCTGATTCACCAAGTTTAATCTTAGGTGTCCCAATAATATAAGTTTTGATTTATTTTATATTCTCACGCATTGCTTCTTTTTTATTTTATATTGGCTGCATTTTTACGCAGCCAATTTAAGCACATAACTGATCGCTGGTTCATAAATGAGAATCTGAACGTGCTGATCACTCATACGCAAATCATTCAATACTGCGGTTCGTATACGGCATTGAATACTTAATGGTAAGAATGTAAGTAAGAGTTTGATTGCGTATGCGAGCATACGATACACGAGTGGGACTTTATAATTGAGTTATATTTAGGTTAATATTCTGGAAACGCCTGAAAAGATAATTATGTATTACAACTCATTGGGTTAGTAAATATCTTCATCGTAACGGTATTTCTCATCTTCCCACCAACGCATCTCTTGAATTTACACCCTCTCAAAGAGTTGATTCATCGCGCTTTCACTCGCTTTTACGATTTTTTTGATTTACGACCTTTTAGGATTTCAATGACCCTCCGATGCAATAATTAAAGTTTTAAAATAAAATTTATATCTTCTAATGTTATCGTTTGAAGATAAAAATGTAAAGTTTTACGATTTTCCTGACTCTCACTTGAATGTGATCCTTCGAGAAAAATTACATTTTGATCTCTAACGTTGTATATTTCATTAATGGGACCCATATTGAACAGTGAGTATACATATTACTTTGAATCAAGAAAGCATATTTTCAAACAGGAGAACGGTTTGCTTACATCAATAGATAGTAAATGAAACTTAGGTGAATTCTAGACTTGTAATTTGTATCTATAGGTAGAAACACAATGTATAGTCAATCATAAGGAAATATTTACCAACATCTTTGCCTCATCATGTCCTCATCCTGTGAATGTGTGTGGAAGATATGCCTAGCAGGATGAAACTAACCCTTAATATGCCTTGGACCTCCGACGCAATTTAACTTGCTAATTTATTTGTTTTTTTGTAAATTGAAACTAGAGGATAGTGAACTTCATGACTGGTGGTTGAGAATTTTGCTTTGAGCAGATTGCTTGCATAAGAGGGCCATCATGAAAATAATCAAGTCACTATTATTGATAACGATTGATTTATTTTACGCTATTCCATATTATTTCAGATTAATTCCCTAGGTAACATGAAAGGTGCGGCATTTTCTCATTTTTTATTGTGGACTATTGTTTTTGGCTGCTCGCTGATGGCCAATATTTCATACGTGAACTTTGGAATCCTTTTGAGGATTATAAAAGCTCTTAAATAGACCATTTTAATGTTTAACGTGATATATTATTTTATCTAAGACTTATATATCAAGCGCTCAAGTTCAGTGAAGATGAAGCATTTTTAATAACCATATCGATATCTCTTTTAAAATAAAAATTCTATTCTTTGCTGTTTGCGCAGGGGGAGGCGTGGGAAAGTCGGCAATTCGAAGATGGGCGTTTCTTAACGGCACCCGTATCCAATACAACTGTTACACCGTACATCTTCTTTTCTTATCCCTCTATTGTTTTCCGATGGGTTGGACCTTGCAGAGACGCCTTTACGCTGGGAAGTAATTAATTGGGTGCAGATACGGGAGATGTGACAAAATGGAGTTGGATGGCGATGAGGTTGGGAGGAGGCCTCAACGGAATCGAGTGACCTCTGCCCTCACTTCCAAGCCATTCTCGTCTTCCTATTCTCATCGCCCCACCTTTGCCATACCCATAGCACCTTCTAAACGATTGCTTTGCCATCTGAACTTCCGAGTCCTCTACTTCTTTGTGTTTCCGCATTGCATTGGACGCCTACGTTGTCGTTATTTAAGTTGCAGCGATTGTCTTCGCTCACGTACTAAGCTGAGAGTGTTTGTTTTTCTGACACCCTTTCTGGCGATCGCAGTCACAATGATTTTAGCCTTGAGAAAGTATTTTAATGTAATACATGTAATCTGTTGAAATATTTTCGGTATATATGCATTAATTCTCGGAAAATTATTTACAATCCTAGTAATTAGTAATCCATAGGAATCATAAAAATAAAAAAAGGAATGAATAGAATGCTATCAACAGCTTTTCTTGCATATTAAATTAACCTCCTTAAAACTAACTTTCGTACCTTCTTTACTAGTTATTTAAGTAATACTTATGATTTCTTTCCGAAAGAGTATTTTTTCCCAGAAAATTTCCACCTTCTTTATTTCGTCTTCTTAAGAGTTACCTGGTGAAATTTTCTCTTTTGGTGATTAGTGAAGAGAAGGCTTTGTAAGCTGAATAGTTCCTGGTCATAAAGATGTTTTATCTCTATTTTCTTATGATATTCCATGAAACCAACTCATGTTCCCCATTACATGTAACTAAAATAATGTGCTTGAAAATAATTCACTCTGTAGCTAATTTCAAACTTTCGAAAATTTACTTGTAAAATGGAATGTAGGAATATTGTAATATTTTAGGGTATTCTTTCTTTCCGTCAAAATTAATGTATCTACGAATTTTTACTTATCTGTATGTATTTACTGCATACTTTCATAGAATGATCATTTGATTGATCCATAACTACTTTCAGAAATAAATGATTTGTAATTCGTTTTCTTCTGATAAACTTTATTGGAAGAATTGCTGAATCCCTAAAGTTCATGAAGACCATGAAAAACTCATATATTTATATTATTTTTAAAATAAGCTTTTGATACTGAAAGCCTAAGTAACTTGTAAGATTTTATTTTTGATACTCAGAAGTGAAAATCCATAAGGTTTCCATTATGGATATGGATTTGGTATCTAGTTGTATGTATGTGGACATGTATTTGGTATCTATTTTGAATTTTGTTAGATGCGAAATGATGCTCTAATCATATGTTCTTTCTGTTTTGCAGGTGAGTACCTTCAATGTCCCTTTCACTCAGTGAATGTCTGAAGCCAGCCTTGTGGTATGTATGTTAAGAAACTGATTGTTGCAGACCGGGAATACTTTTACTCACAATTTACATCTAGATATACATGTAAAGTACACAGCAAGACATCAAGTTACATCCAATGTTTCTTTTGTATTATCCTCAAGAAGGTAATATTAATCAAACATTAATTTTATTTTCATAAATTAAATTTATTCAAATTACTTCAATGCACGGGCCATACACTGTTAGAATATTCACAGGCCTTATGGTATTTAAAGAATTACACTTGGTATTGGTTATTATTTGCTTAGATTTAGAGAAAAATTGGTATACAGGGAAAAATTAAATCTAATTGTAATTTTATCAAAATAATAATGGTAATTAATTATAACCGAATGCTAAATCCACCATATGATTCACTATAAGGTCACTATTTGGTAAAGTTTAATATCTAGTTTGGTTTATGAAATATAACAGTGGAAGCGAAGGGTATCTATCATGAAAATCTTGCAACGTCAGAGAAAGAAAGGAGGAGGACATTTGCCTCGTCATTTCCCATTAGTGCATTCAACTTCTTGGACACAAACAAGGACTAATCGTTCATTTCCCTTTCTTACCCTTGCTGGAAACATATTCAAAATGTGAGTTTTAGTATCAAACATAGTATATTGAATGAGATGTGGAATTGCTAGGCTATTTGCTTTGATAATTTTATTCATAAATTTCTCGATTTTTTCCTATAATGCTATCTTGGATTATTGATCGCAATATTTTTTTCTTTCCATAACTTTTTCATTTTTTACGCAGATTTATAGCGAAAAGTTCTTTTCTAATCGTAATTTAAGTCTAATTTGTTATCTACTATGAAATTATATAGCCAAAACATTTTCTTACCTAAATTGATGCAAATGTAGATACTCTTTGATTTCACTTTTACTCTTGACTCTCATTTCTCTTCCGATTACCGTAGAAGTTTTAAGTAGCTGTCGACGAATAAGAGGCATTTATCTGTTTCTGTGTCTCTGTCTTTCCAACTCTATTCCAAAACCTTCAAACGTAGCCCTGGCGCTCAACATAAACAGGATGCCAGCGGAGGAGGACTTCTTTGGGGAGACAAACAAACCGAACGATGAGAAGCTCGTTTATGGCCTCTCATTCCTATCCCTCTCTTGAAATCCGGTGGATGCGCGTGTTTATAATGTCTAAGTAACACGGGCTGAAGAATTGGAAACATCGATGTATTGAACGAGAAGAGAGTGAAGTGAGTGAAGGAGGGGTTTGAGACTTAGGAACACCCCTGAAACAATTTGTGAAGTAAATGTTCATAGTTGTTCTCGAGACTATCTTCGCGATAGATACTGCAGTTATCTACCTATTTCCATTTTGTAATGGAGAAATGCAACTGCAGGAAGTATCTCATGAGGTGTTTTCGTTCAAAATATGGTAGGCTTCCCTGTCTCTGTAGATCACCGGAAAATTTAAAAATATGAGAAACAATTCTGGCCTGAAATTTGAAAATATATCTTTTTATATTCCAAAATTTGCAGAAACTTATCATCTCACAATAATTTATCCATTCGTAGAGGTTTCATTATAAACCTATTTCCAGCAATTTAACTGTTTTTCCTAACAATTTAAAAGAAAATGAAACGTGATTATTATTTTCATTATTTATGAAATATTTTCATTTACTTTGTTCTAATTTATGTTTCCTGGATGCTTCATGTTGTAATAGTGGATTGTATAAATTAGTTTTCAGTCCAGAAACTTTTCAATCCTCAGGGAAATTACTTCGGAAACAAAGTAAAAGTTATCCGTTATTCAAGGAAGATTGGGAGAGGAAACAAGCAGCTGAGTTCACTGAAAGTTTTGATAGCTCTTATACACAAGTTTACAACGCTACTTACTTACTACAACGAATCCCAAGAAAAATATTTCTTACACTTTCATATTTACATTTCATGACTTGCTTCTTTCGGCAAAAATTAACGTATTTTTTTCCAATTACAAAAGTAAAAAACGAGGTTTTTTACCTTTACTTATTCACCCTTGTTTGAAAAACTACAACCGCAGCGATTAACACGATTTATAAAGGGCATTTCCTTACTTCAGGAGAGTTTTTGATGACGCATTTAATTTTACTTCAAAGTAACACTCCAATCTAAGGAGGCAAGGAATAGTGGAAGGATTGATATCTATTTAACTAACTCGCTCCTAAGGAGATGAGCGAATCTCTTGAGACCAAGAACCGAAGAGGAGTCGGAAAAAAAGAACAGAAACTTCTGTGTTCAAGAGGCCAAAGTGGCGATTGAATTTATGAACGACTGTGGCCGCAGCAGTCAGTTTTCGCCCTGAGTGCGAAATAGCTTTATTTATTTCTTGAGATTTTCTGCTTTTTCTCAACTCTTTCTTTGGCGGACACGTTTCAGTTCGGATTCAGTTAACTTTTCTATTACCAGTTCTTCTGGAAACTAGCATTTACTTTCCCTTTTACTCAACTGTTGTGTAAAGTAAATAAACCAAAGAATGTTTTGATGGGTTAAGAAACTGTTCTTAAATAAGAAATTTCAAAATAAGCTTCAGTTGATACCTCTATACTCCCTAAAGAAGTATCTAGGAATCTAGAAATTATTTATTATTATTATTATATTATTATTATTATTATATATATTATATACATATATATTACGAGTAAAATGTAGCTTGCATACTGCAAGCAGATCAACAACACCAATTTCATTTCAACACCACCTTCATATCGGCATCATATCGGGACAGTTCTCAAAAGAAAAAAAAGCATTGAAAATATTCTTAAAATTCACTGCAATTTAATCGTCTGGCATCGAACCCAAGCCTTCCTGGTGAACTTACTATGCAGTACTACAGAAGATCACAATCTCTAACTATGTGTGAAAATTCAAGCAGAAATATTGACTGCAACTGCCTCAAATGACGTCCTACTTTTCATATACATACCTTATGTGAGAAATTGTAATGTGCTCGGGCAACGAACCCAGGAACAGCATGGTCTTATCTATTTTTTTTTCTTAAACCAAGTCTTAATAAACATCTTCTATCTAAGCATGAACCTCCTATCATTTCGATAAGTGCATCAAAATAAATAATGAAACCTCTACAATGTATTTTAAATGGGGGATATATTTACCGCCTGGCTTCGAACCCGGGTCTTTCTGGTAATATTTTATATGCAGCACAACAGAAGATCAACACCTCTAACTATGTGTGAAATTTCAAGCAGAAATATTGGGTGCAACTGCCTCAAACGACGTCCTACTTTTCCCATGTATTCCTTATGAGAGAAAATTTAATGTGCTCTGGCATCGAACCAAGGAATTGTACGGGCTTATGAAAATTTTTTTCTAAAACCAATTCTTTTTATACATCTTCCAGCCGAGCACGAACTTCCTATCATTTTGATAAGTGCATCAAAAAATAATGAAATACTAACCCAATGTATTTTAAACGGGAGACATATTTGCCGCCCGGCATCGAACCCGGGTCTTTCTGGTAATACTTTCTATGCAGCACTAAAGAAGATCACATTCTTTAACCATATGCGAAAATTCAAGCAGAAATATTGGCTGCAACTGCCTCAAACGACGACTTACTTTTCCCTTATATTCCTTATGAGAGAAATGTTAATGTGCTCTGGCATCGAACCCAGGAATATAACTGGCTCATGAAATTTTTTTTCTTAAACAAATTCTTAATATATATCTTCTAGGTGAGCGAAAAGTTCCTTACATACCGATAAGTGCATCAAAAAAATTAATAAAAACTATCCCCATGCATTTTAAACGGCCGATTTTTGCCTCGACCTAGCATCGAACCCAGGATATTTTCCGTAAAACTCATTTATGTTTTCGATAGATAATGACCATATATATAGGCTCCCTGAGTTTCGATTTTCTACCTATCCGGTAAGTATATTGTTTTAATTCCCGAAAATCAAAGCAATGTATTTAAACGGGAAAAATCGGGACTTTGGGGCCCTCTGGAATCGAACCCATGACACTGAGGTTCAAATTCGCAATTTTCTGGCGGTTACACGTAATGGCCAATACGTTGTAAAAATTTCATGCTAATGACGCTTGTAGTTTAGCCTGTGAATTTGTATCCTCTCTATCTATCTATCTATATACATGAATGAATCCGGAGAAGCATCTATATATAATAGATTACATATTATCTAAGAAATTTTCAAAGAGAGTGGAGAACATATTCTAATACTTCATCCGAACCTAATACTTGTGAAATCTATATATGAATATTATGCCTACATATGCTTCATGGATTGTGACACATTTCTCTTAGATTTATATTATTACGAGTAAAATGTAGCTTGCATACTGCAAGCAGATCGGCAATACTAATTTCATATCGGCATCACATCGGGACGGTCCTCATAAGAAAAAAATGGATTTATTTTTTTCTTAAAATTCGCTGAAATTTCATCGTCTGGCATCGAACCCGGGTCTTACTGGTATACCTACTATGAAACATAATAGAAGATCACTATCTCTAACTAAGTGTGAACATTCAAGCAGAAATATTGGCTACAACTGCCTCAAAAGACGCTCTAATGTTCACGAATGTAAATGGCTCTCGGGACTCGAACCAAGGACGATCTTGGAAATTAAAAAAATGTTTCTGAAATTTATTAATGATTTCAATCTATATGCCAAATTTCAAGTTTCTATATTATTGGGAAAGGTTTCAAAATAATTCCTAAAAAAAGGATCAACTTCTGATTGCAGAGACACCTGGTGTCGAACCCAGGACACATTGATAGCTGTGAATGCATAGTTTGATTTGTTAAGACTTGCTCTTTTATCATGAAAAGTTTGAAGTCGATAGTATGCCGGGAAGTACCTAAAATTTGTTTCCGTTATCTCCGTAAGAAATGCATTGAGGAATTTATATGTCGCTCTGGGATCGAACCAAGGACCATTAGCGAATATATAAAATTCGATTATGATATATTTTTATGGTATCTAACCTCATACCGAATTTCAAGTTTCCATGCCATTGGAAAGGGGTCCAAAAAAAATCTTAAAAATCGCCACAATGCATTTTAAATGGCCGATTTTTGCCTTAACCTAGCATCGAACCCAGGTTATTTTTCATAAAACTCATTTATGTTTTCGATAGATCATGACCATATATAAAGGCTCCTAGAGTTTCGATTCTCTACCTATCCGGAAAGTATTTTTTTTAAATTCCCGAAAATCTAAGCAATGCATTTAAACGGGAAAAATCGGGACTTTGGGGCCCTCTGGAATCGAACCCATGACACTGAGGATCAAAATCACAATTTTTCTGGCGGTTAATTTTTATGGCCAATACGCAGTAAAAATTTGAACTCAATCACGCTTGTGGTTTTGGCTGTGAATTTGTATCCTATCTATCAATATACCTATCTATATACCTATCTATATATACGAGTAAAATGTAGCTTGCATACTGCACGCAGATCGACAACACTAATTTTATGTTGGCATCATATCGAGTGAGTCCTCAAAAGAAAAAAAAAATGGATTGAAAATATTCTGATTATTCGCTGCAATTTATTCGTCCGGCATCGAACCCGAATCTTCCTGGTGATACTTACTATGCAGCACAATATAAGTTCACCATCTCTAACTATCTGTGAAAATTCAAGCAGAAATATTATCTGCAACTGCCTCAAACGACGTCCAACTTTTCTCTTATATTTCTTATGAGAGATATGTTAATGTGCTCTGGTATCGAACCCAGGAATAGTACGGTCTTATGAAAATTTTTTTCTTAAAGTAAATTTAACATACATCTTCCAGCCAAGCACGAACTTCCTATCATTTCGATAAGTGCATCAAAAAAATAATGAAATACTAACCCAATGTATTTTAAACGGGAGACATATTTACCACCCGGCATCGAACCCGTTTCCTTCTGGTAAAACTTCCTATGCAACATAATAGAAGATATTAATCTCTAACTATGTGCTAAAATTCAAGCAGAAATATTGGCTGCAACTGCCTCAAACGAAGGCTTACTTTTCCCTTATATTCCTTATGAGAGAAATGTAAATGTTCTCTGGAATCGAACCCAGGAATAGTACGGGCTTATGAAATTTTTTTCTTAAACCAATTCTTACCGTACACATTCCAGCTAAGCACGAACTTCCTTTTATTTCGAGAAATGCATCAAAAAAGATAATGAAAAACTACTCCCATGTATTTTAAAGGGCAGATCTTTGCATCATCCTAGCATCGAACCCAGGATATTTTTTGTAAAAGTCATTGATGCTTTCGAAAGACCAAGACCATAAATATAGGCTCCTTGAGTTTTATTTCTCTACCTATCCGGGAAGTATTTTTAAAAAATTCCCGAAAATCACGGCAATGCATTTAAACGGGAAAAATCGGGACTTTGGGGCCTTCTGGAATCGAACCTATGACACTGAGGATCAAAGTCGCTTTTTTCCTGGGGGTTTCACGTTATGGCCAATACGTCATAAAAATTTCAAGGCAATGACACTTGTAGTTTAGCCTGTGAATTAGTATCCTATCTATATAGCTATATGGCTATATATATGAATGAATCCGGAGAAGCATCTATATATAATAGATGAATGAATCCGGAGAAGCATCTATATATAATAGATATTTTACTATACCTATGGACGAAAACTTACTTTATGGCCATTTTTATTTTATTTAACATGCTTTTATTATTTTAAGCGAAGGTAAAACCTTTGTTTAAGTTAGGTTTTAGGTAGAATAGATCGGTTGGAAGGGGATAAAATGGCTGGGAAAACTGCAACATACCAGTCTTCGGATTCATGACTCTTAATCATGAATGATTCTATTATAAATGATTAGAATTAAAAATTGATTAATTTTAGAACACTTAGATGGTTCTGTATCTGACCTTTCCGTTGTTTCTTTCGATCATGAAGCATATGTACCATGCGCCACTCATCACTTGCTAGATTAAACTCGCTTACTGAAACAATATGATGACGGGCGTACATTTATTTTCCATCAAAATAATTTACTGCTGAAGATACCCTACGGATGACTCCCGAGGTGACTGTGATTGGCTTGTATGAGAGACCCATTCCATCGAGCGTGAATGTATTTCTCGGAAATGTATCTGCAGCATGCTATTAATAATTTGCATGTACGAGTAATGAATGCCATTTCAAGGACGCTGTCTTTTGGTCCGCGCCGCGTCACTTTCCTCCGATTCGCGACTATTTTTATGCAGCACACAGCACAGACTATCGGTGAAATGTACATGGCAAAAATGTCATGCATCTCCCAACCACTTCCCATTGGAGCCCCTTCATGCATTTGGAATGACTTCCAAGCGTTATTTCATTTGTTTGCTGCCGCAGTGCATCGACCCTCTGATATTGAGAAATTCCTGATCCCATCACTTCCCTCCTTCGCCATTGATATTTTAACGAGACGCTTTCATATTTATCACTTTCTATTACTGCTCCTAATGAGCCAGAGTTGTATCAAAGTCAAGCTTGACACCTGATGGTACCGATGAAAGCGACTGCTTAAAAAAATCCAAACAGGTATTTACAAAAACTATCACTTATCAGAATATTTTCTAATTCATGAAAATTTCAACTGCCCTACAGTATTTTAGCTCGATTCCATAGACTACTTCATTTTGATTAGTTGTGTCCGAAAAATATTAAATATAATTTAAATTTACTTATGTTACTGAAATTATTTATAATGAAACTATTGCATAGAATATCAGTGTAGGGATGATTAGTCTTAGTGCTGTATAGTTTCAGTGCAATTTACTACTTGACGGTTGGGAGAGTATATCAAGGGATATTACCATAATATTGAATGATTCATAAATTTTGAACCTGTGTTTATTCTTTATAAATATCTGATAATGCAAGACCATAGCCTTACATTTTGTCAGTATTTATTTTTTTAACTCTGAGACGTCTTAAGTTACTCAATATTAAGGGTTTCAGCTGTGAAGCTGATGATATTTATAAACAGAATGCTAATAATCAGAAAGGTGATGTACGCGTTATTTCGACTTATAACCTTACATGCAATTAATAATTTTTACAATAAATTTACTACCACGACAACAATGTGAGGATAATTGGAGTGACTGTTTTTTGTCGGCATAGAACATAAAAAATAAGATAGTCATGTTTTTTCATAATAATAACAACTCAGTTTTGTAAAACTGGAAGAGGGAAGGAAAACGCTTTGAACTTAGTGAATGATATGGAATTTCTTTAAAGTTAGAAAAATCAAAACATTTTCAATGCATGATATAAGTAAAAGTAGATTTTTTTATCTCTAATTGAGAGATCTTTCTTTTTGCGGGAAATGGATTCTCACTCTCTTCATAAATTTAGCCTACTAGTGCCGTCATGCGCTTATATGATTTCTTGGGTTTTTCTCATGTGTCTATGAATATTTCGCTTAGGGAGCACATTTCTTCTATATTCGTCATATCCTTCCTTCGCGTTGCTGTGCCATTTTTCTTTATTTATGCACCAGCAATTCACTCAGTGGAAGACATTTCCGAGTAGCTTAAGACCGTGCAAATTTCAACTGACGCACGCATGTTATAAGTACGCGAGCATCGTCCAAGGATGGTTTCCCAGGAGCATAAGGGAAGATGATGCCCATGCACAGTATCTGTTGACAAATAAACAGAAGCGATCAACTTGCGCAATTTAGAAAAACATTCCAATCATATTGCGCGTTACATTCAAAGTACAAACAAAACGAAATCAATACTGTTCGTGGTCTATTTTTGATTAATTTAAAGGAATTTGAAAGTTTTCATCCCTCACTGCCGTCTTATTTCCCTCGTTTCTGAAGCACTTCTTTACTTTTAGATACCCATCTTTTCCTTTTGTATTTTTAATGCATTCTTATATCAAGTTACCACTGAGTGAATTTACTTAAACATATTTTGTTTTATCTTCTTTGTTTGTCTTCATTATTCCCTCTTAATTGATGCATTAGTCAGTACTGGTTACTTTGATACGCCTCTTCCGAATAAATTTTAACTTTCTTATTTCATTAATCATTTTTGTATATACTGCACACCAGTCCTTTTTCCCTGCAATCCAGTCCCATTTATCTGTTTCTTTTCCCGATATAGCATCAGCTGTCACTAGTATGTTCTGAGTCATTTTTTCCATTTTTATTGATCTACTCTCCTCCTCCATTAACCTCTTGCGTCATTCTATTTCGTTCATAGAATTCGGAAGATTTTCACCTTATCAGTTAGCCATATTTTCTGCTTTTCATTTGTTTTAAATTTTAAAGAACATTAATCCATTATCTAACAGAGATCACTAACTACATTCAGTCCCAGGATATTTTCTATTACCTCCAGATCGATTTCTAAATTTGCATTTCATTACTAAATTTTTGATTTGGAAATCTTCTTTACCACTTGGTATTATCTTCTGACATGATAGTGGTAAAGATATTAGCTAGAAATATTCTATTTCTCTAAAAAAAAACTCAATCATCTCATCCCCTCTGTCATTTCTGTTTTTTTATGCCTTTAAGCCCCAGCTACAGTCACCTCACATTTGCCCACAAGACCATTTATATGTATGTACTGTTATTATTATTTTTATTCATCTTAACACCATTTATCACATCTATTTCTTCACAAAATCTTTCCTTTTAATCATCTTCATGAAGAGATTTCATAAATATTGTAGTCGCTAATTTGACTAAGTGATTCATTCATTGCCCTACTCATACTATTTGACTCGTTTTCTAACTTCCTTCCTCTTGATAATCACTGTTACTAAATTACCTGAAGAATTTTATTATGTTCCGGATAAATATTTTACTAAATAGTAATCCATCCTCGAACCGCTGATCCCATGAATTAATTTACGATCTTTAATGAAGTGCCTATCCCATCCTACATCGTTTATCATTCGGTTCTTCCTCCTATGGAGTTGGTTTTCCACCTCGAGGGCTACAGAATATCCTAATCATATAGTCGAGGGCATTGGCACTTGGTATAAGAGAATCATTTTATCTTGAGAAATATTTGGTCTCTTCCTCCGCTATCCATATGAGTTACGCCCTCTCTACCTCAGAGAGATGAACTTCAGCGTTTCCCTTCATCAAGTCTATAACCATATGGCATATCCTATACTTCCCATTAGAGATGAACACAAAAGGGGAAAAGGGATGCAAAAGTAAAAAGAGCAGCTTAGGTAATACGGCGCCGTCGTTATTGAACTGGGAATATAGCGGAAACGGTCGATGTTAGGATTGGTGCCGGAGTATTAAGAACGTTTATGTCTCCAGGGATTATGGGAAAGGGGAAGATGTACCTCACTTATGAATATTAACTCCCATGGCGATTCCTCCTCCACAGAGCCGAAATTCTGTGCTTAAGATTACGTGATCCGGGGATATTAGCTTTGAGAGCGAATATGCAATAGGAATGATGGGAGAGAGATGAGGGAATGGATTATATTATATGATTGCGTGAAGTGGGTTTCCATAAAATTTCACGGCCGCTTATACTGTCGGCGGTTTAAGAGGAACTTTCATCGTTTATAATTCTTCATATTCATCCTTCTGCCGTCATGCCACTATTTACTCGCAATCGATCGGCGCAGAAATTCTCAAGTGCTTCTCGAGAGTAAGCCATAAGGAAAGCAAGCAAATGCATCCTCAAGTGATGATTCAAGGCTTATGCTCTGTCATCAATTGCAAAGTCACCTGCGAAAATATTAATTTTATTTTATATAATTTATAACTCAGGCCGTATTCCTTTAGAAAATTAGAAGACTGCACAATCGGTCCTTTTAGAAATTAATGCTATGATTTGTACCAAAGACGCTGATTTAAATAAGTCGGGTTAACTATTGATTCTCAAACGGTAGTTCGAGAGCCACCAAAAGAAAATCTCTTTCTGTTTGCAAATAGAATATAACATTAGTTGTTAAGAATTTTCATATATATTTCTGTCAATAACAAATAAATAGAAGAGAGAGTGTTCGGCAATTGAAGAAACATGCGATTCAAGATGCTAAAGAGGCGGAGATGCATTAGGATAAGCTAACAATGATTAAATTAACTTCTTAGCTATTTGTGCCATGTCTTTCGGAGTTAATGAATCAATAAGTTTGATTTTATATCAATATATCAATGTTTTATCAATTATTATAATTATAGCTATTAAATCTAGGGCTATAAATGTGTAGCTACAGGCCCATCTTAAGTTGTCCCTCCAGTCTAAGTTGGAGGAAATACTTTTTTTAACAAAACTGGTCTTGATAAAATTTTAAATCAAGCCCCTAGTTCTGGCATAATCATCAAATTTGGAAATTGGATTTCCTTAGAAATGAACTCCAACCGTTACCCTCCGATTTTCAGCTTCTCGCTTCCGGGAATTCCTCATTCAGCCAAAACCCGATATCTTTCGACGATTGTCATTCCCAGGATTTGGTGATGAACGCGGCCACTTTTTTCAGTATTCCCCGTCAACATCGAATATGCATGATCGTCATGCTCTGGAAACGTCCTCCCTTCGACATCCTTGGCTCGCGTGGGCTAACTGGATCAAATCCCCTCGTGATGCTCTTATGGATGACGCTGTGGACAGAAGAATCGAGAGAGACGGATTATCCTCTTTCCGCGCCACCTTTTTTCATTTATTTTGTTTCTTTCCTTTGTATGCGATCGCGAGCTGGTTATATATCTTTCCTTCCCTCTCTCTACAGTAATTTTTATTATTCATCACTTCCTCCTTATGCCCTTCTTCTCCTCCTCCTTCCACTACCGATAGGGTGCGTTCGTACTCCTCTTTCCTTCAGCGTAAGCAGCTTAAGCTTACATCCCTTCTTTCTCGCATCATAAGCCCTTTTTCCCCCTCTTCCATGTTCACTTTCTCCAGTTCAACTTCACGATCTGCAATCTGTTCCCCCGTACATATGTTAGGCTTTTTTCTGTGCATCGTGGGGCTGCTGACCCGTGTTTTTCTGCACCAATTACCAATTCGTTGATAAAAAGTTAACATGAGCTACGCTTCTAGTTTTTCCGTCTTCGGGCTTGTTTTCTCCTAAGGCTGCCTTTGCGTTATTTTGCTTTCGGAAGTGAAAAAATGACGCTTCATTCGTTCTCAACGCTCTGGTTGGTTCTCGGAGCACAATTTATGCGCGCACTCTTTTTCTTTCAACTTGAGTGTACCGATAACGCTTCTTGCAAATGATCGGTCAGATGTTGAATTTTAATTTTACTAGTCTGAGTTAAGCTAGAATTACTCAAAGGTTTTTGCCTGCTTAGCATATTTCTCTTATCGGAAACATTATTTTGATGTCATTTTCGTAACTTTCTTGTTGCTCTTCGTGTGAAGCCTTCGAATTCTTAACAAAATATTTTCATTATCAATTAATGCGAAGTCTTTAGATCAAATCAAAATAATTGAGATTAATATTAGATATCATAAGTGTAGACTAGGACTACTAATTTATAGAACAATTCAGTCTTTATCAGGACGAAATTTCTTTTTATCCTCCATCATGAAATATTTAAGATAAACGTAGTAACTAAAGTTAAAATCCTAAATGTTGAAATCATTCGAAAATTCAGAAGAAACTTTGATATCGAAAGGGTGAATGATTACGTTAGACTATTTAATGAGTTTTTGTTTTACTTATTGAATATTGCAAATTATTTGTAAATAGTATTTCCTAGAATTTAAAAATATTCAACGCAGTCGCTTCGCTCTACTTCGGGATTGAGCTCTATTCGGATTTAAGATTCTTGCCTCTAAATTGATTATTCGTTAGCGAAGGCTTGCATTTGAGACTACACCCAACAAACTTATTAGTTTATAATATTAACTTAGTTTCATCTTTGTGGGCAGGATACAATCTAACGAAATCTTTATTCGATTTAAAAGCTGAAAATTCAGGGCGGGTGAAAATATCGTGCTGGGAATGTAGAAACTCATATTATTTCGATGATGCTCAGCATTATATATAACTCCGAATTATTCATCCACCCATTCGCGTGTGCTCACGTTCGAAACACGGGCGCTGCATCAGTTCAGTGACTTCAATGACATCTCAGCGTTCGTTTACCTTCGAGTAGCAGTGTACGTAGTCAAAGGGCGTGCGACTAACCGAAATGACACTCACTCATCTTTTGTTCTCGTCTGTGCATGTCGCCCATCGCTCCTACGTGCATCCAGCGATCGAATGAGGAATATAGAAAACCCTTCCTCAGGAGCAAATTACCCTTCGCTTTCTGAGATGATCTCCGATTCCATTCCGATAACGTCCGCGAAAGGGAAAGGACTGCGTACAACACTTGGTGCTGTGTATGTGCGTGGATGGGCATGAATCAGTCGGCGTCTACATCATGGTCAAGGACGCCGCACCTTGCCCTCTCCGACTCTAGCCTTTGTCCTCTCATTCCTCTCATAATTTCATTTCTTTCTCCTTCCGCCATGTTACAGGAAACGCGCACACTTAATCGTAATTGGCAGGCTGGTGAGGAAGCCGAGATATGAGGCTTTTTTTCAGGATCGGCCTCTTCTTCATCTATATTAGTTATGATGAACTCTCTTTCAGCGCGCTATTAGCATCGTTTTCAGCTTCTTCCCATAATTCTAGCTTCCCAAAATACATCCACCCTATGTTTATGTGAATTTCACTTCCTCGCCTCACTTCTGGTCAAAATTTTCCTTCTTCAGGATTGATTTCTTTCATTATACATTCATTTTATTGATAGTACATTTTAATTCAATCCTAATACCTTGACAATCATAATAAGATAACCTTGAGAGGAAATAACTAGGATTTTTTAAGTATATCTACGAATACTGTAAAACGATGCCCCTTTGTCCCAGCCAGAGTCATCTTTTACGATGGACTGAATGCTAACTTATTATCATCACATAGAATTTCGAACTCCGTGGAATAGACAATAAGTTTTCTCAGATTCAGTTTTTACAAAAGATACAAGAACTACAATTCAGCATCAGCAATTTTAATCCGGTAGGGAAGATATATGTTTCTAGCAATTTTCAGTTTTAATCAAGATGATTGTTCATTTCTCATGTTTCCCTAGCTACACGGACAAACTCGTTGTTTCGAGGCAGTGTTTCGCCCTTCTTCACCGTGTTACGAAAGTTGAGAAGTTCGTCCTCCAATCCTTCTCTCCTGAGACAACTCGCAAGTGCAGCTTTATCATAATCATTTCGTCTTCTTTTCCCCCTTTTCTCTCCACGTCTCCCCTTCCCTTCCTCGTCGCCCATCCCTTCATCCTCCGCCATGTACACATTCACCAGAATCGCCTTCTTTACTTTCTTCGTTATGTATTTCATGCACGTGCTTGCTTTAATACTCGCATTCTTAAATAACCAACTACTCTTCATTAATACAAACATAATTGCATTAAAATATGGCGAGCTCCTACAATTCTTAGAAAGGCTAAATTAAGTAGTATACATACATATCCATGTAGATACATTAATTACCTAGATAATTTTTCATTGTCTCTCCCTGTTGACCACGGAATGTTCATAAATATGCTTTTTAATGCACTTAAGTTAAGAAATGACAAAAAGCTATTACTACTCATTCTTGTTCACTGTTATAATAAAAATGAAGTTTTTTGGTAGTATTTACGCGTATTTTAGCATTCAACCACAATATTCACACACACAAATCCAAAGAAATCTGATGTGGCCAACACATGACTTTCTCCATATTTATTGAAAACAGAAGCCTATGCCGGTAATATATATATGACTCCAAAACAATGAGTGTTACAGAAAAATGTTTCAATCAAAAGTTGAAATAAAATACATTATCTATAACTTTTGTATGTAATTGTATATACCTTCATTGCATTCTGACAGAGATATGTATGAAAATCTTCCATTTCTGGATAAACAATAACTTCCGGTTAACCATTATTGAAGAATAACTCCTAAAAAATCAGTGTAGCGAAAAATTGTTTCTTACAAAAGTTGTAGTAAAGTACATCATCTATAACTTTTGTGCTTAAATGTATATACCTTTTTTGCATTCTGACAGAGATATTTAAGAAACGAAATTTTGTTCCGGTTAAGCGATATTCACCAAAAACTAATCAACTCTTGGCATTGTTAGGAAAATACTAAATGTGAATTTTGGAAATGATCGGATAATAAATTTTTAAGATAGAGCGCCCACAAACTTTTTTACCAAAGACAGACAGACACACAGATACACAGACACACAGATGCACAGACACACAGACAGGCATGTTCGGGAAAATAGCGAAAACGAGCTCTATGGGCCCCAAAACATCTATTTCCGTCGAAATCTGGAGGTTGAATTTTTTTGCGAACGCAATACTTTCTCTATACTACGTATAGGGAGAAAGTAAAAAGTTAGATTGTACTTATAAAGAATATTTGACTGCGTTATTGGATAAGGAATCCTTCTTAATACCACCTAATTGAGTAAACCCTTTTATTACAAAAAATAACAAACAGAACACCTTTAAATCCTCTCCAGAAAGTCAATAATATCTTTATTAACTCATTCAATTTGAAATTAAACCTTCATATATTTAATTTGCTGTCTAAGATAGTTAATTATAGCAAATTATTCGTTTTATTTATTTGTAATTTGATATCTTTATCCTTATTTCTTTGCCCGTTCTGCATTACCTGCTTTTCTCCTTTGCATTTTCTCATCAGCCGAGGATTTCCATTCTTCTGCTTATCCCTTTATCCTATTCTCCGTCGTCATGAATCACGCCGTAGGAACACGTGAGGAACGCACACGCTTTCGCGATCGTAAAATGCAATCGAAGTCCCTCGCATATGAACTTGCTTCTCGGAGGAACGCTTTTAGTGGCCGTTTAAATCAGAGAGAGGCGTCGTTAAGTTCAAAGGACGGCCGTTTTTTTCACCGAGGGAATTCCTCCCCGCGAGACTGAATTACGACCCGTTTATTTCTCGCGGAAAAAATGAGCTCTTCTCCGCGGCGTTTTACCACGAGCTACCATTACTCTGCGGTGAAAAAAGAGCGCGGTGCGGTTAGTTACTCCTGGCGCCATCTCGTTGTTAATTGTCTGGACAAATACAAATTATCCGCCATTAAAAGAAGGTTCAATACGGTATGCAGCTTCTAACGGTGTATGCAAATAAATCGGTAAACACTCGGTTAACGCTGTGGAATTTATTTCTGCGAAATACTCCAGACGAGGGTGAACTTTTGGCCGCAGTTCAGTAAAGTGGACTGGTGAGATATTCTAGAGGGCAAACTCACGAGGGATTCATAGGTCATTCGCAAAAACTAGTGCGCACAGACCAGAGTACTACTTCGCAGCAAAACATATTTTGTAGAAGTAGAATCAAAGTAGCAATTTCTGAGTGCAGACTTAAACTAATTAATTGAGAGAACTTGAGAAGCTAAAGTTTGAATATCACAAAATTTACGCACAGAAAAACTGAAAAAATTACATGGGCAATGAAAAAAAACAGGGCCTTGAAAAATCATAACCATAATTTTTTGTGTAGACCAAGAATTAAATAAATAGTTGGACGTATATGTATGGGAGAGTGTTGCAGACTGCAGACTGATGAATATAATTTAAATGTACGTTACCCATATGATAATTTTATATGAATATCACAACCTTAATATTTATCACTATACCTTCTCCATGGTGTACGTATTTTTATAAATTATTAAACTATATCAGTATTAATTTTTAGAAAATGAATTTTTACACAGAACGTGAAATAAAGAGCAACTCTAAAAATTCAAACCTGTCTTTTTCGTCATTGGCTTTCAAAATACAAAATTATACGATAATGACGATAATATTTCCCTTTTAATCGGATTTATCCTTTATCAATATCAGTTTAAGTATAAATCTACTTTACTAGGACATATTCAAGGACATTAATTAGAAAATCTCGGCACGTCATATAGCATCGCTACGTCCGACTGTGGATAATTTAATTTCCAAGTGTATTCAAAGGGCCATCTGAGCTCACAGAGTATAAAAGAAAACGCCGCACAGACATGGGTCTTAAAAATCCTCCACAGAATTAATGCACGTCTGCTCTTTGCGTCTCGTGTGTGCTTATATTGCGGGTACTATTTCCCAGATCCTATCTCCTCCCACTCCTGCCAAAAACAGTCCTCTGCAACACTGCATTCGTAGGACAGTGCACTTCTCGAATGCGAAAGGAGAGCCGTGAGTCACCTTTTCCCTCTCCAATAGACCCTCTTCCACCTCGCCATTGTTGCACAAGAAATGGAGGAGAAAAAAACCTGCGGAGATAATTTTGCAAATCCTTTTCGGCTCCTTCCTCAGCAGTTGTAAATCATCCGGGAGATGTGCGGAGCGGAAGAGGTGCGAAGCGGAGGTGTGATTCCGTTTAGCCACCTGTAAAACACTCCTCCGAGAGTTGAACGCACCAGGATTCGACTCAGATAACAAAGCGTTTTACGATCTTATCGCCATTCAATGGAGCATGAATTGTGTGCACTTTCGTAGGCTTTTTTTCGATTTAGTTACGCGCAAATGTATTGCATTTTTACCGCCGCTTCTTCGTTGCGTAAAGCGCTATTTTCTTGGGGGAGAAAGGCTTTGGGAGATGATGTCACCTCGGAGCATGTCTGGGGCGTTAAACTGGAAGGAAATAGTAATTGGAACGAGAACATTGTATCACAATGTAAACTCATATTCTCGATCGATATCTGGGGAAAATATTTCTAGGCGTTACAATAAATGCTAGAGGAACGGAAATGCATTCCGCAAGGGAAGCGGTTTGTAACACTGTCTTAAGTGGACGGCTATTATAGATTACCTGATTGCCGCAGCAACTTATGTCCTCCATTGAGGAATGTCGCTATCGTTAATTTTTTCCTCTCTTTGTAGCTTTTCGAGGATGCATTTTCCGTCCCCATTCCACGAATCTTTATGTAGCCCCCAGAGTGGATAGTAAAATTCACTTGTTTTTAAAGAAAAATTTCTGAATGAAAAGGAAACTGATGGTTTTGAAATCCCTCTGTCACAGAATCACGGAATATCATTGGGAAAAAGTTCGAAGTTTCTTCTCGTCGTTTGGAGTTCGTCCATCATCAGGGAAGTTGACGATTAGTGCATAAATATCGAGAAAGTTGTGATGTAAGAGGCATTGGAATCACATTATGTTGTCAGTTGATGTATAATGAATAATTTACGAAATATGAGAGCGAATGGTGATTCCCACGTATCAGCCGCGTCTTCTCCGGTGTTACGTAAAAATGACGAAAAACCCACAGAATTCCGAAGTCAATCTTATGGATTGGTTGGAGCTTTCACGAATAAATAATGTGAGATCTTTAATATTCACAAAATTAAACATTAATTGTAGTTTAAAGAATCGTAGATTGTTTAGTTCTAAGTAAGAAAAAATTTGATCCTTTTCATAGGAAGGAGAATTTCCTAACTTATCACATCACAGAAAAATTAGCTTGGAAAAACAGACACCGAGACGAAGTGAAAGAGAAATTAAATATCATTCCTGTAAGTCTATTTTCAATACATTGAATCATCCTCTTAATTTTCCTCCAAATAACATCTTGATTTTATTGTGAAGGTAAATGTGAAATAAATTGAGTGTAAGATCTGAATTGATGTCAGTGAGACTACCTGTGGGTCATCCAAAGAAAGTTCATGGATCTAATTCCATTTCGTCCCGGAAACTGTTAGATTTCTCTTAGGTTTGACCGGATGAAGTGACCGGATGCAAGGGATCCTCATTTTCTCATGAAACATACGATAGTAACGAAAATCCAATTCCTCGGAGTCGATTTACATAAGTGTTTATCTGATACAGTAATTTCAGTTATTCTTTCCTTTGACGCCTCATTAATATATCCGAGGATGATGAATGTGTGCTACGAAAGAGAAGTTTCCCATTTCCGTTTTGGTGGCATCCATACAGTGTGGGAGATAGATGCAATTGTTTATTGCTCGGAGCTTTCGTAAGGACGCGGTATGTGCTGAAAACCTTTCTGTGAAATTGAACGTGGGATGTATGACAGAGAATCCGAGCGTAAAGATTCCATTTGGAAGAAACCGTACACTTTAGATAAAAGATCAATCAGAAATTGCTATAATTTCATTACCGAGAAAACCTTTACACTAAGGATCTTAGATCTTTGTTAAACAACGGTAAATTATTTTGATATTTAGATATTCTTTATAAAGCTAATGAAATACATTTTGATAGCAACTATAAAGACCGATTAATCCTTGCTTTGAATTTCAGAAAATCACGATTACATAGGAAGAGGAATTTGCCCAACTGTGCTTCTAGTTTTCAGTCTCCCATTGTTTACTTGAAAGGAGTACACTCCAAATTACTTTATGACTACTGTAAGCGATGAAAATACGCATGATACACATGCTTGAATTTTGAGAAGAAATGAAGGAGAAAATATAGAAATATATTGATGTAGAAATATTTTCATCGCACACTTAATCCAGAATTTGATTACAATGATTTCAAATGTCGGTTTTACTATTGTGATTTCCACGTTATTGTCTAAGTATTTTATTTTTATGAATCAAGCATTTTTTTAAATTCAAGTTCATTATGAATGGCTATTTACGATGCAAAGCATTTCAAGTGATCTCTGCATACGAGTTTACAGAAAATAATCTTAGTCTAAAGTACAGTTATTGTGGCCTAAACGAGTAAACAGAAATTTATATATATAATATTACATATATCATTAGATAAAGCAAACGTCTGTGTTGATTACGTACTTTTTTAGCTTGGTAATCATTTATAATAATTCGATACCATCGCTGGCTTTTTATCGGCTTCGAATCAATCAGGAGTTTTAATAAGGACGAGGTAATTTCCGTAACCGGGAGGCCTTTTCTTGACCTTCACGTGAGGAATGTTTAATGCCGTGTGAAATATTTCAGCTTCCGCATTTCATACTTTCCCAGAGGCAAGCAGGGAGAATCAGTACTTGCGATATCACACGGGCATGTGATTACCAATTCCAAAAGCTAAGGCGTTGAGGTGAGATTTAAATATCTTCACTATCGCAGTATGGCGTTAATGAAATTGCACGTTATGAGACAATATCAGGAACTTATAAAATGAATAATGGTGCTATTATTTAAATATCAGATAAATATCAAATAAAGGTATCGCTGTAAGTTTCAAATACCTTTTTACGCTAGTTTTTTACCCTTTTCTCTCTCTCTTTATTATCAGGTTATTTTGTAGGCTCTTACAAGAGTCTTTTTGTCTCATTTTCCCTCGTTTAAAATTAATTCTTTCTTTTTCGAACTCTTTCTTTTATTTCTCTATGTCCTTCATTGCGAGAGTTAGAAAATTACTGAAATAAATCTATAATATTTTAAAGACGTTAAGTTTATTTCAGAAACCCCGAAATCTCCGCATTAGGAATGGATTAGGAGCAAAATGTAAATTAAGCATCGTAATAGTAGTCTCTCTAAGAGAATGGAGAGCCATATTAGTTTCTCTCAACAATATAAACTTTCACCCGAATTTGAAAAATACACGATGGATTTCCACTCTCAAAATGGCCCATTCCAATGCCAAAGATCCCTGGCTATCGGAATCTTCTCTGACATTCCTACCCCGATTTGATCGACTTCATTCTCAAATGGACTTGTTCCTTCACGGTCCGTGATTTTCACTTCGGTGGATTCGGAATTGAACTTCAAATTCCTTTTAACTCCCAAATCACCCAGCAGAGGGAGAGTGTGACCTGCAGGGATCGAGTTGAATAAACGACAGATGCAGTAAAATCAAAGCGAAGAGTGAAGCCGAGAATTTGATTTAATGAGAATGCTTGGCCGATAGCGCACTTATTTTATAAGTTTACTGAGAGTGTACGTGTTAATGCATAATTTCTCGAAAGTGCATGAGAGTAGAATTTTACAATGAATCAGAAATAAGGAAAAACTGCTGGTATTCCTCTCACGAGAATCATTTCTTTACATCCCGATTATGTCCAGTAATAATCAACGATATTTAAATGTAAAGCTACCTCTGGAGTTTCTTACTAAAAGGGATTCAAAATTATGCTTATGTAATCTTCGATAGTAAAATAACTAAAAAATAAAAGAAAAAATCATATCAAATTTTCAAATTAATCAATCATAAATAAAATTCAAAAATCTAAATTTCTAAATGTTTTATTACTATTACAAAAGATTTTGCTTTAACTACTCTATGAAGATATAGGAATAAAAATGACGAATCTTTTCATGATTTCTTTGAAGAGCTTTTGGTCAATACATAGATTATTTTTTTCCAGTAGAATCTCATTTTTTATTAAATTTACCTCATATTTATCCTTTATATGGTTCTCACAGCAACTTATATATTTGTAAATCATTCCCAGTGATACAGTGTTTTGTTACCCAATTAGCAAAAATTATAATATATGCGATTGAATATTATGTTATCTTGAGCAGGTAAATTCGTACTTCATTGTAAATGTTGGAAGATAGATTTTCAAAGCGGATTATGTGCTGATTCCTCTTAATTTATTTTTCCAATCATATGGAACCTCACTTATTACATTACAAAACCTCCATGGACAATCATTCCATCTTTTCCACGACCCCTAAATGCACCTGAAATGACCTCAAAACTTCTGCTATCTTACGTACTGCTCTCATCACGACGAGATTCTCTTTTCTCGCTCTCCATTGTTCTGATGGATTTTTCGTCTTCGATGAAGAGAGCGTAAGGAGGACATGTATTTTTTATGGCCGCGAATGAGGGCCCAAGATGAGAGAGAAGGGGAGGAACTTGTGAATGGGCTCGTTTAAGGTAATATGCTCCAACGATGAGTTTCTTCTGCGGTGTAGAGATTGTGTTGGAGGGCATTTTGAGGTTGAGCGCGTGACGTATTGTTTTCTGCGAAAGAAAATCCTTCGCGTTTTACTCGTGGGGGAGCCGATGTAGGTGGCTTATATCTAACCCCGTCTCGAAAGAGGTTATCAATAAGTGTTAGTTAAGTGTTAAGTTAAGTTAAGTTAAGTGTTAAGTTTTAAGTGTTAAGTGTTAAGTGTTAGTTAAGAGTTATCAATAAGTGATTTTTGATAACGAATCCATAGCTGATTAGAATTCTCTACTTTAAAATAATTTTGTGGTAAAATTAAAGTTATTTGAATGGATGTAGATTAACTTGTGATTTTTTTCCAAAATTATGAATCTGTTACGATATCGCGAATGATTTCAAGTTATTATTATTTTACCAGATTACCACACTCTAAAGCTCTTTTTCAAGAAAATTGGAATTTCTCTGTCTTAAATTGAAAGTTTTGTATTCCCTAACTGTTTTACAGAAATATAAGAAAATTCGAGTTCAAGTTAATAAAGTAGTAATGAAGAGTAGAATGTAATTTTTAAGTAATATTTGATAAGAAAAATCAAAGCGGCTGCCCCAGAAATAGCATCAACTATTAGGTTAAGAAAACTGTCTAAGTACAGAGAGAGAGTGTGACATGTATTTTAGCGAATAGCATACTTCAGCTATAAGAAAGTAACCTAACGTTATCATAAATGCTGAGAGAGAGAGAGAGAGAGAGAGAGAGAGAGAGAGAGAGAGAGAGAGAGAGAGAGAGCATGATTGTTTATAACATGTCTAAGAAAAATCTTCTTTTAACTCTGACCTATGATATAGATATTTTCCTCTCTAAACCTCCTGAAAACTACATCATTAAAGTTTATATTAGTTCCATATTCTAACTTCTTCTTCAACAATTATTTACATATTTTATATTGGCTGGAGAGCATTAAAGAAGCCTGCTATAAGTTTGCCTATAATGAAACGGATGAGTAAATAAGAGTTGTGAACGGAGAGGAAAGTTGTGCAAGAAAATTCTTTGAAGTGGGAACCTTTGGGAAATCGGTCTCTCACTTGCTAATTCGAATAAGGACAATGAGAACGATTCGTTTTCACTGGGATGCGGAAAAATTTCTAGTTCTCTAATTATGGAAACAAGTTGATTACTTCTTTCTCTGAACGCGAGGAATGCTATTTGCCCCCGTTTCCAAAAACATGCGCATGAGGTTATTCATTCCTCTGCAACTCCATGACCGTTGAAATGCGTTTCAGTTATATAGTAGTGAATGAGGAGAAGCTCAAATCAATTTCATGGCTAAGTTATTAAAATTACATTACCGGCAGAATTAAGAGCTACCATAGATACCATAGAAGGGTTTATAGTTTTTTCTTGTTAATTTTTTACTATAAGAGATAATATTGAAAAGCTCATAGTTTGAGGCTAAAGCAGAGAGAGTTACAATAACAATATTTTTGTTTCCGAAAGCTGATTAAGAATAATATAATTTTTTAGTGGTAGGTAATTATTGCTATACCGCAGTATAATCTTGTTTTCGCATACTTTCGGTCAAGATATTATTCAAGAAGGTTAGAAAACTTTAGAATCCGAAGACGGATCATAATTTATTTACTGTTGGTTTCTTTTGAGGATATTAATTTTTCAAGATCAAATGCAAGGATAGATTACTCGGTTTCAAAATTTGTTCCCTATAATTCCGCTGTCATCAGTCGAATGAGACTTCTTACTAAGCAATAATTCTTAATCGGAACTGTTTACATTATTTCCGTTGAAGGTTGCAAATAGGCCAAACAATCATCTTCTTTTGGTTGTTTATATTCTAAAATATCCAAACCATCAGCTTCTCTATAATTTTGTTATCAAAAACATGTCTGACGCCCTTTTTTTGGAGTTATACGAACCGACAGCGATCATGAAGGTGATTCTCGCCTCAGCATTCCTGTTACCCCGGAAGTTATGACGTTTTAATTAGGAATGAAAAGTTCTTTCACGGAAACAGCTCGTTTCTTGTCGCATTCTTTTGCGAAGGATTATCTTCCCAAAGAAAACATTTTTTTTAACTGTGCGCTGGTAGTTCATCTTCCCACGCACAGAGTGCTCTGGGGAGCGTTTCAAGAGGGAGAACCCAGTGCTGCCATCACAATACGAGTGAACCTTAAGCTCACCGCTTGCGGGCGCGCGCTGTTTTCCATCCTGCGATCCGTTATTAATCGTAAGTGGATAAAGAGGATTTGAAACATCAAAAGAGAAGCATTAAAACAGACTTTGCTATCCTCGCGAAAGCAATTTCGTTCATTAGTGTCACCTCCCACATCCCATTAAGTCCCTTCCGGTGAAAAGATTTTAATTTAGCTGAATAATTGGATCTTAAGACCTTTGAACATGTTATTATTCGCGGATTACTTCCGAAAGTGAAAAATATTACAGGTGATTTTTTCCATTTAAATAAATTTTTATTCTAATAGAAAATAACCGATATTCTTGAACCGGAATCGAGTCCGGAATACGTTTTCGGAATTGGATTCGTAAAGGCAAAAGTTTTTTAATTAAAAATGGTTTTGAAAAATAGATGTCTCTATTATGTTGAGAAGGATTTATATTTGAATTCTATTCCATGATGATCGAAATTATTAGGCTTTTCAACCAGATCGTCATTATTCTAACACTTTTCTAGGTCTCCCTTTAATGAATTAGTTATTAGCAGTTGAGAACATCTCTTACCAGTATAAAATAAAGAACAACTTTGTAGAGCCTAAGGCCTTTTAAGGCCTTTCACTTCAAGATGTTACTCTGTAACGAAACCTAGGTCGTGCTTGAGAATAGTAAAAATTGTGGACTCTACAAAGTTGTTCTTTATTTTATATTATGAAGGAGTTCCACAGAATTACACCACAAACCGTCTCATCTCTTACCAGGTTCTATAGCTGCTAAATGTTTAGTTATTTTTCATGTTTTGATCAAATCTCTTGTAGGATCATATTTCTGGATTCTAACAATAAAATACTAACATATCGGACTCCCTATTCTAGCCGAGAAAAGGTTTCATCTTGCATGCCAATTCGTTCTCCTTTTCCATTTTTCATCGATAAAAGAATTTCATCAAAATTAATAGTTCAGCACAACAAATGTGGATTGTCGGATGCCTATTCATTTAGGAACCAAAGTAAACTCTCTTCCATGCATCATCCTATGGGAGTGTAAAAACTAAACAGCAACGTATTCCTCCTTGCATACCCTGTGTTTCGTTACCCTTGCGATGAATCTTATGCTTACATTTCGTTTTTAAAGGGAACTCCTGTCGTCTGCATTCCGACCGAGACGTGACATTCCAAACACCTGCGACAACAAATGAATCCCCATCTGATCCCTTTTCTCCTTTCCCGCTTGAGGAGCAAAAAATTCGTTTATAGAAAACATCGGCTCCTCCGTCGCTTCTTTTCCCGGTCAACGCGGTGTTTATCCTCTTTTCGTCACCGCTCGCGCCGGATCTCCTTAATCCCTCTCTCTTTCAACCCCGTTTTCTTTTCTTCTCCTCCTTCCGAGCGTTCCTTTTATCCACTCTTAGAAAACGAAACATTTTCTTTCGCCTCTGACTGTAAGTCGGAATGATTTAGAACGTATATGCATTTCATGCCGATGTAATTCTGGCCGAGAGACGAGAGGCTTGTTGAGGAAATACTCGTTCTTGTTTCAACAACACATCTGTAGTAACAGCAGTAACTGTGAGTTGTAAAATTCAACACGCATATGGTCACGATTTCATCTTTATTTTTTTTTCAACAAGCCTACTGTTTACATGGACTCAGGTAAAGTAATAGGGGCAAATATGAGAATAAATGTGTGTAGAGGTTCGTATAGTGAAAAGGGTTCGCCTAGCCTAACTTAACTGCCGTTGGCTTATCTTTCTATGGATTAAAATGTGCGATTTTTGCTTACCTCTTACTCTTTGCCTTACAATATGAAAAGACTTAAAAATTAATTTAAATACTTGTGTAACAAAATCTTAGCTCTAACCAAAGAAACATAGGCGATGTATAAGTTAGAAATGATTACGCACTTTAAGAATGTCTGAGTTCAGTTGCGCTCTCCTCCATATTTCATATGTATAGTGAATATGCACCTTATTGAATTCCAATTTAAAACCTATAATATAAAAATTTGCTCTGTAATTGATGTAATGGGATTGTGATTATGACGAGATGCCAACTTCCAGCAAATTCTCCCTAGTACTGTGAGTGATGCAAGTGATTATGTATCAATAAACTATTTTATTCCATACGAACAAACGCGATGAAAATTTCGAGATTTTCTTAAACGAAATTGGACGCCTTGATAGCATTTACGCTTCAACCAACGTGAATGTAAAGAATTTTCATCATTATTATCCATAGAAAGGAATAGTTTTAAGGAATTTCTTAGCACGATTACTGTAAGATCAAGCGTACTTGCGAGGTAATCCCAGAGTTTCTATTTATTGACCATCGTATACTTACGATCATTTGTTCTACGTTTCGAGGAATCTATTACCCCCATTTCAAGAAAAAGAAAAGGGGATGCAAGATGCAGCCTTCTCTTTGTTGACTGTCTATTTCCGATCTGACATAATTATGAGGGCGGCGTTCACTCCGGAGTAAAAATAAAGCAGAGTTCATCGAAACGAATAGAAAGCGAGAAATTGTTTGAGAGGGAAGACGGAGCTAAACGTCTCATCCCCTGCATTCCGTCATCAAATACTAATCCGAGCCATTAGTGTAGCGGGGGAGTGAAATAAAAGTGATGTCACGACAAACAGACGGAAAAGCTCCCAATTTCCGTCGTCAGTCTCTCCTCAGTGGCACCGACGTTTACGGAGTCTCATCTCCTTTAAGTAAAGTCTCCGTAAACAACGGAAGTGGCGAAGGGAACAGAAATCAGGGAGTCCATTGCTTTCGAAACTTTTTAAAGAGCATACTCATAGTTATTTACATTTTCGAATTGAGAAGGAATGGAGGATGGAGAAGGCCTCACATCTCTTGACATCTTCTAGTATTATTTAAGTTATTCTGTAGTACAGTAAAGTACAACTAAACAAATAGAGCTAAGCACAGCAAAATTTTGTATCTAAGATTTCTAATTCATAATCTTACATCTGAATATCCTAGAATTTTCATATTACTATCGAAAACCCTAACATATATATATATGGGCATATTTTTCTTGCGTAGTTTATTATTAAAAAATATGATATGTATATCGGTTATACAGTAAAATCGTCCACATCAGTGATTCCCAAAGTGGACAATAGTGCCCCCCTAGGGGCGCTTTTAGCTAAGGTATATTATTATTATTCGATCATATTTCCATTTCTACTCAATTTTAGCGGGATCTAGGCAGCTGTTAAACATCAGATATAATGATTTGGTGTACGTTTTAAACATTGTAGCTTTTATTTTACATTTTATTTATTCATTGGATTTGGTATCACAGAAATATTTTTTTAGATAGCGATTGGGGGCGGTGGTATGGGAATTAGGAGGCGGTCACTTGAAAAAGCTTAAGAGCACTGCTCTGCATCAACGGTACAAAACCTATGGTCTGCGGGCCAGATCCAACTTATGAAAAGTAGTTAGGAGTCTGGAACGAATAGACATTTCACTTCAAGAGCTTACATCCTCATAGTAGTGTGTTTGTTTGCGCATCCACACATGTATTAGTGTTACATTGTTCCACATGTGGCGGAACGGGACATCTACCAGAATTGAACCTAGAACCATCTAGGTTCGATTCTGGTGGATGTCCAGTTTTCTTGAAAGAGTTCGGTGGCAGAAAGAAATAGAATCGGAAAAGGAATAAGTCGTCATCATGTTCCCCATGAACATAGATAACTGTCACATTTACAAGAATAATTAGGCCCAAAAGAAACAAAGGAGCTTAGGACGGGAAGATCTTTATTATTCCTATTTAGTATTATCTAGGATATTTGTCGTTCTTAAATCTCATATAATCTTGACAGGAGAAACCAGTCCTCGTTTTCCTTTTAAAGCACGAAGAAAATGATCTGAAAAACTGTGAATCAATGCTCCGACATAATCCAAGCACTTCCATTGCACTCAGAGACCCGATTTCCAAAGAGCTTCTCTCATCTAACTCTATCTCTGAAATTGTTCCGCTTGCATGGCAACAGGGCGAAGCTTTTTGAGATGAACATCCTGAATAAGAATTCTAGATACGTTAATGTCCCTATTTAAAACTACACTCGAAGGTTTTTAGATTCTACAGCTAATTTCAGAAGAAAACCGTAGAAATTAATTTTCCATCAACGCTTCTGCTTTAAGTTTTTAAGCTCAATTTAAACGTTCTCAATCTCGCAGGAACGTAATTCCGGAAATTCTCACCCTTATGCAGATGGCGTGAATAGGGATTTTTGAATGCATATGAACCTACCGAAAGGTAGAACACTCATAAAATCCTAGTTTCCCCACATCTCTCATACTGTGAACATTTTAGAATATTTCGCGTTTGAATTTCATCTTACAATATTGTTAGTTAATGAAAAATTTTCAGCCACTAGTATTTTTTGAGGGTCCGTTAATTGTTACCATTTCTTTAATTGGTTCGTTAGGGTGTTCAGGTGTCCCAAGTCGCTGCCCACCTTCTCTCTTTAAAATATCCCTATCATCCTTATTGCACAATCGCTCTTACATTCCATCGCCACATCGCTCCCGAGGGAATCGGGAATGTCCTCCATCTGCAAACCCGTAAAGTCAGAACTGAACTCTCCCAGAGAGAGTAAGCAGCCGTGTTTCTTCATCCCCCGCCTTCGATTCTCAACCCTCAACCCCTCAACTCAACGGAAGGAGACTCACTCATTTACCCTTTCGTCTTCGTCGAACCCCAAGAGAGGGACATTCTCTATTTTCGGCAACTACTGTTCCATCTCCCCTCGTCACATCCACAATGCCCTCCCCCTACGCGTCCCCAGAAGCCTTCTCAGTCCCTCCGTTGTTTGTGCAAGCTCTGCAAGGGGACGGGGAGGATGGGGCGGTATTAGGATGAATATGAATTGAAGCGGAGAGGGGGAAAGGGAGGGTGACTTCGAGAAGAAAAGGAGGAAGATAAAAAGGGAGGTGAAGATGTTGTTGGGGGAACTGGGGGAATAAGGAAAGGTTATGTAAGGAGGAAATGGACGAGGGGTACGGAAGGCAATTGGGAGAGGAAGGTGGAGTCTTGAGAGAAAATGCCAATTAATGTGTCGCGGGATGAAAAGAAAGTAATTGGGTTGTTATCGAAGGTGGCGAGAATTGCGTGGGGTTGAGAAATTAACGCATCGGCAGGTCGGTGATATTTCGTAACGCGGATTGATCTTTAAGGAAGCCCCTGTTTCATTATTCTACGGAAGATATTGATTGATATTTTCAATTTATAAGGAAATCCCCCCGAGTAGATAAAATCGTAAGGGGTGTTTTGTATTTTTGAAAGTTAATCTTCATCCCAGTAATAGCTTCCACTCAGGTCTCCAATGTTCTTAAGCAGTACGAAGAATGCTATTTTATCGGATTATGAAAAAAACGTTTGGGAAAATGAGGATGTAAAAGTCGAATAATAATAATCATTTAAAAATATTTTATTCGAAAGTAAACTTGGATAACCCCCCAAATGGTACCTAAAAGACTACTTTGGGATAAAAAATTACTTGGAGTCGAGCATGGTAACTTACGGTGATAATGACTGAATTTATAGGATAATTTATGCGTAAATGAGGCGGAAAATGATTTCAATCTTCATTCTATTGATCTCATGAATATTCTCAATTTCTCGCGCATAATGAATCTCCCCTTACTCGTTACTGCAGTTGCCATTCCAGGAAAACGTAAAGGAAGGATTGTACTGCCTCAACATTTTTTGTTACCTGATGATGGTGGTTTTTCGATGAAACCGGTGGTGGACAATAAAACTGTGGAAAAAGTACAAGTCTGTCTCTATTCTTTCGTTGTCTCAGAAATGTTGTCCTCATATCTTTTGAATTGTTTTTCTTAGTTAAAATTTGTTTCTGAGTCTTAAATGAAGAAAATTTAATTGAAATATACTAACCTATGGAAAAGAATTTACCTGCTGAAGGAGTTTTGTAAGACAAAATATCGTGACGACTCCTCACATCCATACTTCCGTTACTCCATGAAATACGTGCTTAGATATTCTATACGAAAAATTTCAAACGGTTTTCTTCGCCAAATTCTTCGTCTAGCGGGTCCTCCAAAGAAGTCGATAGCTAATAAACCGTGAATATGCGTATATGCGGAATTTTGGTCGGGCGACCTCCGAGGAAGGATTAAAGGTCGCAGATAACGAGGACTGCTGTAGGCCGTTTTTCTGAGATGATTACCGTCTTTGGAGAGGAGGGAAGGCGAGGTGTATTGACGGAGGTTGTTATTTCAGGGAAGTCTGGGCGCCTCTAACGGAATTAAGCTTTGGAACTCCCAAATTAAACACGTTATGACACCGAATTGCGTTGGGGTTTACCTTGCGAAGTTTGTTGGACCGCAGAAGCGCCATTGCGCATCAAATCCTTTGTTTTATCAACTCCCATTAGACGGAATGTTTGCGTTGTCTCCTTGCGAACGGCCGCCATTAATCGTCGAAACGTTTGCTCAAAACCTTACTGTTGCTATTTACAGTGCTGCAAGTATACGAACTAACGTAACTAGGGAGAAATGTTTGTTGATGTTTACGTTTACATCGAGCGATATGATTTATACTTCTCTCGTCGTGGATTGCAAATGAAATATGTCACGGTATCTATTTATGAATTCTTCTGCTTGCTTCAGTTGTAATCCGAAGGTGACTAACAATCATCTGTAATATGAGGATCATTTAAGTTAATATGCATTCGTAAAATGTAGAGAAATAAAATAATCTGAGTGATATTTAAAAGCAGAATAAATCTCTATCTTGTCATAGGTTCTGACACGTGATTCTGGAAGTATAAATTTTTCGCATAAAAACTTATTTACAAAAAAGGATCTTGCTTCAAAAAAATCTGTTATTATCCTTGCGGTTTCCTGTACATGCATAATTACTAATATCAATATGCTTGGATAAATCCCCCAGGAATGGGTTTCTATCTCTCTGCTAGCTTCTCTATAGATTTCTCTTTACATTTAGAGAGAAAGTAATGGCAGTAGAATTCTGCCTCTATTTTCCACGAGCTTTATTAATTTTTCCAAAGATTTCCTTATTTCGCATTGATATTAACTCCGGATTTTGATAAATTTTCCTCGTAAAACAAATTATGCTCTGAGTCGAAGAGACCATTTTACAATCTACAATAACCGTGGCTTACAGAACGATTTAAAAAAAGCCCGTTCTAGTATACAAATAAAAGATGTGATGAGAAATTTTCAAGTGAGAGTGTCATTCGTAAGTAGCTCTTTCTAGACATAAATCTTACCGCTTTCGCCCGCCACTAAAACACTACATGGAATGAAGAGAAATTCTCAAAGAGGGGAACAATCAATTAAGTATTTTATTGGTTAAGTGGCTAAATTATCTAATTTCCCTACACCTCGACTAATTTAATGTCTTTTACTAGCTGAGCTAGAAACCTCATGAGCGGGACCTTTTTGTAAGCTTATTTGGAAGCTTTTATCCATTTCACGCCTTGTGGAAGATAAATTTGCTATACATCAAAAAGTTCTGCATATGGAAATAGGGTTTAAAAGTATGCTTCGCTAAGTAACAAAATATTATGATTGTGCACGAGCACGTAAACAGCTCTACCGTAGTGTTAAATGAGAAGCTCAATCTCTTAACGTGTTTATGACGGAAATATTTGCATTTTAAGTACTAAACACCAACTATGTCAATAGGTACTCTTAAGCGATGTATTTTACACATGATCGTCATGTAGTTTAAATCTGCAATTATTTTGCTGTAGAAACAGATCTAGAAGTTCCTCGCAGGGAGCAATTATAGATATTTTTCTAATTGATTCCATTTTAATTACAATAAGATATTTGCCATTTCCTACCCTTCTAGATTCGTCTACTTTATGCTATGATATATATCTATTATGATAACAATACTTATAAATAAAGTATTGTTATCAAACTAAAAGCCTTTTATTAAGCACGCAGACTACTTAGAATTGTTCGATAAATTAATGCTTGCAACCCGAAAAACAAATATCAGCGGCTTTATTCTAATCCAATCTTCTTTCCTTGCGCTCAAATATTTTGTCGTGGCACACTCACTCACAAAGAGTCCTTTATAATTTTTTATAAAATATTTTCTTGAAATACCAACAGTTTCGAGGAATCTCAATTCCTCGTAGTTTGTGTCTGCAAACTTCCATTTGAATGCAGAACTCTGATAACTAAATCTGTTGAAGAGGAGAATGAAGGATGCAAGACGATTTTTTCATAGAGATTTCTCCTAATTTTTCTTTATGTATAAATTATTATCAAATACAATTCCTTAAAAAATAAATACTCCACTTTTAGTTCGCTAGACCTGTTGACCAAGCACATAAAATAATACGCCAGTGATTGCAATTGTTAAAATGTATATGAGGTAAAGGTGAGCCTAGGGGTACAATGGAAATCTTGATTGAGCATATACTTCAGGAGGATGGATCGCAGGAGCCCTCATCCAGCAACGTAGTTTTTTTAATACTTAAGATATGAATCAAGTACTCTCAGAATCAGGAAAATTCTTCGTTGGCTTAGGGTAGAAAAATCATCCCTTTTGTCACTCCGTAGAAGACTAATAGAGTTCGGATGTGTGAGAAATGGGCCAGCAGGTCCAGAGTGGAAAGGTTCCGCGTGGGAGTCGAAGATGGGACAGAATGAGTGTGTCAGGAGGATTTGCCCTTTGTTTACGTGACATGCTGCCTTATCGATGCATTTGCCTCAAACACGGTGCGTCTTCTGCCAGGAGAGCGATTTTTCAAGTGCGTGATTTATTTTTACAAGATAAGGGACTGAAATTTGCTTGCAATGAAACTTTTCCTTATGGTAAAAGAAGTTGTCATATATGTTTTATCTGATTATTTATTATTGTGTAGGAATTGATTGAGGAAAAGCGTATATACCCACCTGTTTCCATTTTTGGAAAGATAAATAGGGAATTTACGTCAAACAGCCTATTGTTGCCATGATAGGACGAATTCATCCATGAATCATTTACAGCTGGTATTACAGAGTTACGCTTGCGTGAATCTACTATCTTTTGCAGATATCGTATGTTGACGTCATGCCCACCGTATAGCGAACTCTAGCCTTCCGCCTGTTGAGGTTATGCTCTTCCCTTCTCGTTGCAAGGGCAAAAGATAAGAGAGACGCGCCGTGAGGCACGAGGAGGCAACCGTGGGACTCGTGGCCTCTTTTAATTCATTCGCAGAGGGAGACGAAGAGATAGGAGATGAAGAAAGACACAAACGGTGGGTCCAAGTGTTTGTAATTGGATGATGTACCCTCTGAGAGTGGAGCTTGCCCTTACCCGACCCTCTCGTTGCAATCGCTGCCTCGTGGCCGTGAATGTAGGCTCTCGACGTATGTGATCTTAAAGTTTATAGCAAAGCTCATTTCCTTAAAGAGGTAGAATCGGATGCGGTAATTGGGATTCCGATGTCTTGCCGTGATATATAACGAGGTTTAGCTAAGGGATGCGAAATTTAACGGGTTTCTGGAACTGGTAAGTTTAGTTAATCTTTGAGTAGTGAGCTTGTTATTCAACGCAAGGAAATGCTAATTCGAAAATTAGCTCTTTAAATGCATCTGATCGAATTGAAATTCTTGAAATTTCAGGAGGTTTTAATTCTTGGAATTTTCTTCAAATTTAGCAGCTATCATACGATTTTCACGGAAATCTTTATTTTGATTCTACAGCTTATGTAGATACTTAACATTTTTAATTGAGTCGGTAGCTTATTCCCTGAAATAATGATCCCTGCAAAATTTGATTATTAAGTAGCAGTAATGCTAAACGGTGTCTACTGGTAGTTTTCAAAAGGAATGATGGGTTTTTGCCTCATTGTCAGTCTTATCGTAATTGTTTTTATCTGAAGGATGAATGATACCTTATATTATAATTATACGTAGTAGACAATTTCTAATAAAGTGTTCTTCCGTGATGACATCACATTTACTTGTTCTTCAAAAACTTTAAGGGCCCAATGTCTGTAATTTTCCATCCATCCTCACTTTTATTTTTGAATGGAAGGATATTAGAATCTATTTTTTTCGTATTTGAAACTGAAAATTTTATTTTTGAGAAAATCGAATTAATTCGAAAACTTATGGTCTTTAAACCCTTTGAAGAAATTGTAAATCAGTCATTGGAATATCTTTTCAAGCATACTTTTTTCTTCTGCAACGAACAGTCAAACCAAATTTGAATGTGTTGAATTAGTGCAAAAAGGAGTAAATAATTTATTCAGAGAGATCATTCCAAAGCATGGCCTGGAAATTTATTAAAAGTTTGCTCCTAACAATAGAATCGTCTAGAGCTCAAGATGGAGAGGAACTATCAAAAGACGGTAGCATAGTCACCGGAGTAAATTGACCATTCGCCTTGGACGAGAAAAAAATAAGGAATGGCCGAATGGGCAACCTCGAGATGAAAATCACATCTCTTTAAGCCATCCGCTTAGCTTTCTCCGTCACTCATTCAGAGACGGGACGGGTACGTAAAAATTAAACCCGGGGATATACGTGGGAAACGAAGCCGCGACGATACACTTCGCACAGTTATTGATGAGTATCCGGGTACCCTTGGCACCGGCTTCTTCAACCCCTCTTCACCTCCGAGGGGGCGATGGACTCGGTTCGACCCCCGCCACGCCCCCGGCATAACCTCCCTCGGGGCCCTTACGTAGCCCCTGATCCGACCTACTCCCCACCTCCCGATTGACTTTTGCTTCTCTAAAACTGGGACGACCAACGTACCGCCGACTTTGCATCGTCACGTTCAGACAAGAGTCACGATTCCTTCTCCTCCGCCGCGTGCACCGTGTGTTTGGTTTTCATTATAGCCGTTTCCCATCGCGAGAGGGACGGGGCGTGATCACCCCGGGTCACAAAGTTGACCGCCCACGCCTACGAAGAGGAGAGAAACAGAAGGAGTGAACAGAGAGAGTGGGAGAGTCAGTTGGAATAAGGAAGGAAGTGGAATTGGAGATCGCTGACGGCAGGAAATGGCATATGACAGAAGTTGGTCCATTTACGCCTCTCAAAATTGGATTTTGTCTTATTATATTTTCGTACTTCTATTGTTTGGCATTAAAGAATAGATTATTTAATGTGCCATTTGTTGAGCTGATTTATAACATTGTAGGAAATTAGGGAGAGTCGAAAGCTGTTTTAAATACAAGTCATTTCATATGATATTATAGTGTAGGATGCTTTTTTGGTATACCATCAGTAATGGACATAATAACGTGAAGTAATAGGTTCACATTTTTGATAACTTTGAATTACTTAAATGTTTAATTCAATGATTTTTAATGTATTTTGGAAAATCTCCTTTAAGTCCAAATTTCTCATGATTTACAAATTCACCGCATTCCAAGGCTTCCCCAGGATTTTTACGGTTCCCTTCGTTAAATTTTTTCAGGAAAGTTTGTTTGATTACGTATTTGTTTTATTAAAATAATTCAAATCTGGAATGAAGCTCAGGATACGATGGAACGTCTTAACTCTTCCGGTAAAGGAATGATCTTTAATTATCTCCTTTTTGTCAGAAGCTAATTCATTTGCCCACTTCAAGAGAGAAATCGGGTCTTCGGGAATCCTAAACGGAAGCCTCAAGAAAACGAATTTGTAACTTTTACTTCAAACGAGGAAAATCTTCTCTATTTCTAATGGTACGAAAGCCATTTCATATCTCCATCTCGGTAGATTCTGCGCGAGATAAGTCAGATGAAAACCCTCCCACAATTTCATCACTCTCTTTCCATCGCCCGTCGTTGCAGATAACAAGGATCACATCAATTGCGATAAGGGATCGATGAATCTATCAGTCGCACGATCCACCTTAAGGGTGATCCTTTCTTGTCTCCCTCTTCGTCATCCTTCTTCCCTCGGGGGTCTTCCTTCGTGTGGGAAAACCGCAAAGGTGAGGATATGTCGGTCATCTCGGACACGATGAGATAGATGGGATTTCGCTTCTTTTCCCTCATCCTGACGGTAACAATCGCCTGACTTGACCGTTAACTTCGGAGAAGCCGGAAATTCTCCGCTTTACCTCCCTTCCTTTCCTGTCCGTCTTCTTTTTTGAGGGTCTGTTACCTCCTGTTACGGAAGTTCCTCCTACCATTAAGCAACCTTGAAGGTGCCGAATAAATCACGCGGAGTCGCGAGATTGCCGAAAGAGAGATCAACGCCCGCGTGCAACGGTCCATTGAGGAGGCCCACGCGTCGTGACGCCTGCGTTTTATTTGTTTTCTTCGGAACGCTGAGAAATTTGAAGTACGGAAGAAGGCGGCGCCAAGCGGTTTTGTTCAAAGGGCGGTTTATGCCGCCTCTCTTCCTCATTGCCCGTTATCCTTTTCCTTGACTTTTATACGACTCGAAGTTTGGTGGTGGAAGAATGGTTTGGGGAATGACCGGTGCTGAGAATCATTCGGCTGTGCCCGGATGTTGGTGATGGGTGATGCACGTCACTTTACATACGTTAAACCATATCCTCCACGAGTAGCTGGGAGAGGAATAGTTTCGGCATCTCATACGTAATTTCCGTCAAATGCTGTCATTCACCCAAAATCCAAAGCGATTTAAGCCTTTGATTGATGAACTGATGCAAAAAAGCTTCAAAACTAATATTCTCAAAAGCAAAGTGTCTTTTTTTGTACAATTAAATGCTTTAAATTGATCGTTGTTTTCCTCTTCATTTTTTTGGCATAGCACAATGATATTGTTTCATACATAAGCTAAAATAAATTTCTAAAAATATGTATTATCCCATTAAGTTAATTCTGTTTATTGAAACCCAAACACATTACAAAACCAGTTACATCAAAATATCCGATTATTACGACCAAAGCAATGTTTCAAATCGAAGAAATACCCATAGATTTATCTCATGGTTATTGCTGCGAAATACATGCATCGCTCTTTGAATGATTAGCAGGTTGCTGCCTAACGATCAAACAGATCATTTGTACGTATTATCGTAAACAATATGACATTTGACACTCAAACGGAAACTTCATATCCAAAATTGCCAATTATAACTAATTTCAAACGCGTACTCATCTTAGAAGTTAGTTTTACTAGCATATTTTTCTTCGTTGAGAGGAAAAATTCCTCGCAAAATGCTAACTTACGACGTATTAGAAGCATAAAACCGGTTCGTTAAATCCCTCCCTAAATGAACTTCTGCTTAATTGAAAACTCCTTGAGGGATTTATCGCCCACTAAACCCGAGAACGGATTGTATAAATAACGAACTGGTCTCGTGAGATTATGGGAGCGAGGAAATGGGATTTGCGCGCCAAAAGGGACGGGGAATAAGGACACAGATATGAAGGTAAATTGTAAGGGTCGTGGGAAAAGGAATCCCTGTTTATCTCGCATCCCGGTAGACGGCACTGACCGAGTTCCCAGGCCCTCTCCTCGCATTCTCCTTTATCCTACCATTCGTCTATCCCTTACTCCATCCTTCGGTGGAATGAGGGGTAAAATGACGAACAAAGAATGAACATAAATAGGAAGTTAAAGGAGAAGATGGAATCTCCGTAAAATACTCGGAATTGAGAGGCAAAGCGAGTTTTGAGACGAGAGGGGTATTTGAATAATTGCCTGCAGAGAGAGAAAGAGAGAGAGAGAGAGATGCATAATGAGAGAAAATGAAGACGTCTCCCATGGAAGGCCTTCGAAAGAGATCCATCCTTCAAAGAAGCGACCGTTTCCAATGATAGCGGCGAAATTACGGTCAATTTCGTTTCCTCGTTTGAGGAATACTCTGTGTATTTATCTTTCCTTCGCTTGAATTTGACCTCAAAGGAGATAAATCTGAGGGTACGATTAACTGTTTACTGTTGACGTCGCTCGCAACATGTTTATGTTACCTGTCTTCTTCCACATCTGGGATTATTTAACTGCTATTAGCTGAATTTGAGGTGAAAATAATTTTTGGCGATTATTTTGGCTGGCAAACTCGAGATACATGTTTGTAAACATTAAATACGGATAAATGCGTTTCTATAAACACATTAACGTAAGTATTTAATAGCTAACTAATATTAAAATTTATTTTTAGTCGTGATTACATTAAAAAATGTAATCAGTTTATTTTTATGAAATTTATGAGACTAGTGTGGTCTTAATTATCGTGGAGATTTTTTAATATAAAAAAATTCCCATTCAACTTCATGAAATACTATCAAGTGGCTGCTTGTGTCTGAGAATTCTAGTTTCCTAATTGTTAATTAGAATGCTTTACGAAAGGTCGATTCCTTTGATTTAATTGCCTGGAAAACCCCTCGTAATTAATAACTTCCACATAGCTTATTCATCGAGCTTCATGAGAAATATGCTCCACATTGACTCTATGCATTAACATAAATTCTTATTTCAAAGGTCGGCTGCATTCACGTAGAGTATTCCCTCTGCAAGATGTCTTCAATCCATTCAGGAATCTATCCTCCGATCCATTTTATCGGCTTATAATTATCCTTGCGTATCGCCCATGTCATTGAGATTTGTAACGGGAACATTTTCTCTTAATGTTGGGTCTTCTTAAAATCGACGATTTGATTCTACTAGACCATGACCACTTCCGTTAGTTTTCTGTTTCCCCACGATCACAAATAGATTAGGGTAATGGGAGGTAATTTTCCATATTTGTGCCTATTTCATGTCATTAATATCTAATGATTTTGAATTTCGGCTGCATACCTGTGGGTAGTGTGCAAGTAGCTGCTCATTAAAGCTACAATCCATCATGAAAAATACATTACGATCTGGAAACCCGCACAATATCGTTTGTTATTGATATTAATCGAAAAGTATTTATTCAGTTCCTTCGAGATTATCACGATTGATTTAATATTGATTAAGATTACGAAAGAAGCTCGCAATTTTTCTTTTAATATCACATTTTATATTTTATCACAACGTGAAATATTCACATGGAGTGTATCAAAGTTATTAACTTTATAAAAATATCTAACTCATTTACAACGAAGTAATTTTAGCAAAACTCGAGAGTAGAACTTAAAGTTCACTTTAATAGTTCATGGATTCAGTTTTTAGTTGTATATTTTGATAACAGTATATAACAAGATCCTTCGTGACGTTAAGAAGTGAAGGAACTTTTGCTGCTAATGCCAGCATTAAAATGTTTTTGTCGTTCCGTTTCTTATGCAAATCACGCTCCTTTAAATGCCTATTTAAAATTTAATCCCTTCCCATTGCATTTCTTTCCCTTTCAACGCCTCCTTTCCACACCATATGACTAGTTCAATCTAATCCTGGTGTCTTTTTTTTTCATCTTCCTTGACGCATTGCGTGTATTCCCGCACCCACTGGACCAGAGAAAAACTTCACGGGAGCACGTTTTCTCAGGACTGAATCACTTTGATTCACACTCCTCTTTTTCAAAGTCTCTCGGTAAGCCGCGATGAATACTAAAAAGTAGTCGTTTGAATGAGTTTTAATTCTTCGTTTTTAAGCCGATTTCCGGTTGCATCAGACACGGAAAAAACTATTACCGCTAGCCTATTCTTTTTGGCGTTCCTCTAAAGACCTACATTCAGAGACGTTTATATTTTTCGTTGAGTAATTCAGAGTTGTAATAGAGGGATCCTACGGAAAGTCACATTCTTCTTTTCTTTTGGGATCGTGTTTCTGTATAGTCCCTTATCACGCGATGAGGTCATTTGAGAACATTTTTTTAGTTTAGACCATACTCTTTTTACACGAATGACTTATTTAAGGCAGTGAATCGTATTCAATCAGCTTCGTTTAATCTATATCCTCTTCATAAAAATTGAAATACTTTTTTACTGTTGTAAATCTTAAATCTTAAATTTAATAATTATATTTTTTAATAGAATCGAAAACTTATATAATGTAGTCATTTGCTTGGAAATAGTTAGTTAGACTCTTCATTGAAGAGACTAGGCCCACGTAGGCCTCTCTTCCACCTAACCTCGTATGTCAATAATATTTTAAGTTAACTAATTTATACAAACAAACACAAAAAGAAAGAGTAGTGTGTGGGAAAAAAATCTTTGCAACTGAAGGTTGACAAAGAAAAAACTCACGTTGCGGGAAAACAACCACAGAGAAGGGGAGTGAAACAAACCCGCGAAAAAATTAAAAAATAACAAGGAAGTAAAGACAATTATAAAATTTTGTGAATTACATTATATCCATAATATTCATAAAATCGATTTATTTGGTTAGTTGAAATTAAATTCTAAAAAAACAATCTTTCTTCTTACATGGAAAAAGTCTTAAATAATCCAGGTGACCTGATGATGGAAACTTAGCTGAGATCAATCGTATTTGTGTTTCCTCCATAAAATCTTGTGGAATTTACAGTCTCTACCTTCACCATGTTTGCTTTTCTTCCTTGTACCGTGTCACGATGACTCCATACCGACACATGCAATTATAGAGGCGCAAAATCACGATTCGACTTCTTTTATCATTGGGTTCAGATTAGGCGAATTCATGAACCGCTAAATAAGTACAAGATTTTTCTTTATTGTTTAATGGTGGGCTTCTTGGGGGCTTTTAAGAATAGAAACACCAAGAAATAGTTACCAGACAGCAAACTTTATCGCATTCATGTACTGAGAGCTCATGAGTTATAAATCATCTTGAAGGAGCAAAGATTTTTTCTTTCTTGACACTTTTCGTCAGGGATTCCAATGGGACTAACTTGAGAGGGGAACTTTTCTTGGGCTGCGGAAAATTTCTTCGCGCACTATCAATTTTCCTCCGCGCTCCTCTTCATTTACTATTAGAATATAGCACCCTTCTATACTTCTCCTTACTGCACAAAAGTCGACCACCTTTATCTCAACACGAGAATCTCGACAGTTGATTAGGGTAACCTCCAAAATAACTCCTACATCAAATAAGAGAGGATACAAATTTGTAGTATCCGCAAGTTTTGTGTGTTTATATGTTTGAGATGAAAACCTGTGGAAACTTAAGTTGTATACTCTCATGTTCTTCATGAATTCAAGCCTCGTTATACTGATTTTATTTTTAATATCTGTATCTTTCATTCTTCGCGTCTGTATTTAAAATAGTACTTATTCAGGTGACGATAATTTTATTCTTTTTCACATAACATATCATGTTTTGCATATGAGGATGGGTTAGGTGTAAGAAAAGACTTTCTAGTCTCAATCTCAACCGAATTAAGGCCATTTATTATTATTATTATTATAAGAAGCATTTTTTCATTTCTATTCTGGCACAAAGGATTGTGAAATTTTTCTTTAATTTGATTCTTTTTCTCTTTTTTTTGGCTGGAATAATCTGAAAGCTACTATGGGTATGCATCTAGCGATTTAATCTCATTTTTTAATAATTCCTAAATGCATGCTATGAAAAGTTATACTTTCAGGGTCAGTTACTCCATTTTCATGGACATTTTCTCTTATATCGTTCTTAATAAGGAAAGCAAGGGGAAAATACCCTCATCTTGCTTAACCGCCTCATTCCTGACTACGCTGACGCTGACGCTGACTACGAATGGAATGAGGAGCCGACCATCCTCCAGGAAAATTACTTTGAATATACGCCTCCTAAAAATTTCTTCTAAAAATTTCCTAGAAATTACATTTTACGAAACTTTGGTCCTATCTAAAAATTTAGAAATTCTCAAAATAGAAAGCGAATATGAGGGCTTAATTTCGTCGAGCAAATTTAATGGCTCTTCAACACCTGAGGAGTAATAACTCTTTATTAACAAGTCATAAATTAACATCCAGCGCCTAGCTGCATCGGATAAAATGGAAATTTCTACATATTAAGATTCCCTTCGCCTGCGTCTATTACACAGTGTTTCCTTCTCTAGAGTGACTCGTCAGAAAATATCCCCTCCTCTCCATAGATTTACTCGTTATGCTGCTTTGAGGTGTCGGACGCTTGATTAGTACACGGGAAAGGGTTCTTGGTTTATTTCTTCTTGTTCGTCCTTGCGGTGTGGAGGGGGCGTGGGTTATTGATTCCATGACAACAATGAATACTTGTTTGCCGCTGCGGACCGACCGTAGACCCACACCGCCGACAATTGTTGTTCCTTAAATGGTATGTCAAACAGCTAATTTTTGCCCGCGTCATCCTAGGTGCGCAGTAAGTAGACTCGGGCGACCTCTAATTTGCCTCGTAACTTTACTTGTTTGTTTTTCTTGACTTGAGGGATGTTTGCCTGCCATTCATTCGGAAAATCTTAATGGACTTCTCTCGGAGACGTGGGGACATCTCAGTTTGTACGTTTAATATTTTCTGAATATTTTAGGTGTTATTGATGGCTTATCGAGGACTTACCTGCTCCATGGCCACCGGTTTATGTTCGATAATTTTCTTTCAAGGTTACCAGCGAAATTTAATTAACAATTTTGAATGGAGAATGTCTTGGAGTAGGCGAAATAAAAATTTATCGACTTCGAATAACAAAACATTCAGTATTTGATGTCCGAATTGGAAAGGTAAATATGAACAGATGTGTGATACTTACAAAAAATATGTAAATGTTTACAGAGTTTGAAACGAATTTTTTTTCGATAATTATTTCCTGTTCCATAACGTGTTTTTTTAACTCACGCAAAGATATTTTCATTGGTTGTATTCTCAGAGATGTCCGTAATATACGGTTGAATCAAATATAGGTAAGAAAGATATTTGTAATTAATTTCTCGAATAATTTTATATCTAAATCCAAATCATTATTAACTTGAATCACTATGTGGGAAGCATTTAGCATATTCCGATTACATCAATAATCAATATTGCTCAAATAAAGACGATTTATTATTATTATTACATCGATCTTGAAGAGAATCGATTTTAAATTCAATAAAATTGTCGTACGAGGAGAAATTTTACCATCGCCTATCTTTATCGTCGGATGCATGCGTTACTTATCTCTTGCTCATGAGAGAAATTAAAGGCATGATTTCTCAAGCGGTTGAACAAGGGTTCCAGAGTTAAACCTCTGCAGCGAGGATTTAGTAGCGTCGTAGTCGTGGGCGGCGACCAGTCTGAGGTCGGGTCACGGTTGGATAATGAGGAGCCTCACAGTCGACTCATATTGGTATCCGCCTAAGCAGATTCCTTTTTACGTGGCCAAGGAGGGCGTGGTCGATTGAAAGATGGGATATTGGATGTCTGAGCACACAGCTGTCTCCCCATGAGGAATGGAGCCGAAAGAGCTCGAGGCTCTCGGTGGGTGTCCTGTAAATTGCCACGGAATGTGCGATCGGTAGAGCTCCTCCAAGATGTATCTGAAGACGTTTTAAAAGCAAGACTGTTCTCGTTGCGTCGAACGAAAGTGATATGAATGGGTTGGGAGGGTCAGATGGAAACGGACACTCTGACCGACTCATTCTTCGTGACTCTCCTTTGAAAGCGTTATGGTTCTGGAGTTTTCGATTAACTCTATTTTAGGCGCCTATTATACGTTACCAGGTCTGTTAGCAGTTTCTCAGAAGGGAAGTCGTGATCATAAATTGATTCGGTTCCGAGGCGTTAGCCTACCGAAAGGTGGAAAGAAGAAAAGGTGGTGGGATTTATTATAACTTGACTTGGTTGGAAATTCTAAGATTGAAATATCAAGTTCTTTTTTAAATATTATAACAGCAGTTATGAGAAACGGAAAATATTTTTGGCCAAGTAGTAAATAAGACTCAGATTTTGCAATAATTAAATTCAGTGATCTTTGATAGACTAATTCATTCAGGATATTTTGACATTTTTCCGGAATTTCGGTGGCGAAGGACGTAGAAGAGAAAATGAAAGAAAATATATAACATGAAAGAATTGAACTATTGAATTATTATTGAACGTAGCTTTGTCTAGCAAATATTTAGATTTATATCCCGGGAGAGACCAGTGTCGTATGGCCGGGAGTGTTTTACACTTACTTAATTCTTTAATCCTTAATCCTAGTCCGTACTTAATCTACCGTGCTATATTCTCTTACGTTTGGCGGAATGAACAACAAGTAACTATCTATATTAAGCGATTACTTTTTTACTCTCTGTCAATGCTTCTTGGAGATCACGTGCATCCTTTGATTAAATAAGTCATCTACTTCGGTTAAATGCTCTGAACCGATGAATTTTTCAGAAAGCTTCCATCGGTAATCAGATCTTCTCAACTGAAGCGAATTCCAACTGACGGATTCTATCATAGCTGTAACGCCACTGTCGGGTTAGAAATATCCATTATCGATAACAGCTGTTTTACGTTGGACCAGCTGTAAATATGAGACTAAAGGTACTCCAAGTGAAACCTTAAGCGCCCAGTAAGAGAATAATAAGAAATTTATTTTTATTCTCGATGGGAATTTCCTCAGGGCTTTACTTGCTAGTCTTTCCATTATATTTGAATTTCCTATTGAACCTAGACTAAGTTTTTTTAACGATAAACTACTGCTTATTGTATCTCTTTGTGACGCACCATCTATAAGTGATATCCTGAAATTTGGTATGATGCGGGAATAACGTTTTTGGAACGCATCAACGCAAATAATAGCAACGCTCTACTTTACATTCATATCAAGTGGCCAATTATTACACCAATTTGATATAATTCTTTCCTAACTAAGATAATTTCATACGTTTCAAACTATGGAAAACCATGCGCATTGTTCACCTTATTCAAATATTTAAGAATCAAGGATTGTATAAGGTAACTTTATTGGTTTAATAATACGTTCAGTTGTCAAAAGAGTTTATGGTCTCCATATAATACTCCTAATCTACTTTATTCTGTGTATACACTTTCTCCTCATTAACGATAAATTTATCTTGCTGTCCCTTATGTGCTCAGACAGCCAAACAGCTCTACAATACGATAAGCCGAACGAAAGAAAATTTTGGAATATAGACATCCCGTCTATGGTGTACAGTCGTCTCTGTTTTATAATTGATTGCACCCGAAACAACCTGCCTTTCTCTTCTTGTGTTCCGTGAAAACGTTCCTTCCTCGTATAGATTTTCTTTTTCCAATTGGAATAAAACTCGCACCCTTTGACGATGAAGATGACAACGTGCCATAGACTGAACAAACAGCCTCCGGCCAAATACAAATGAGAGAAAATGGATATTCGGCCGGCTTTCGCCCCCACGAATAATTTTTCATTTTCGAATCGAGTGACACCTGCGATGACACCCAAAGGAGCCGTATAACAGCCACGCATGGAAAAGAATGCCGCTGTAAGAACAGGTGAAAAGTGAGAATGAAAAGTTTGAACATGGACCGGGAGGTGTAAAATGTTAGAGAAAAGGACAGCGGAAGGGTTGGACAAGAAGAGTCGTCGGTGGGCGGAGTAAGTTAGGATGAAAGAGGAAGAGCGATGCTGGTCCAGAGTAATCTGTTTTTGTGAGAAAGATGCCGAGAGGGATGCATGGAGTGTGGGTGCAGGGAGTATGGGTGCAGAAGGGGGCCAAGCGATGGCCGGGCGATTTTTATTCCGGTCAGTGTGTGAGAAGAGGATGGACACAAGAGGAGAAAGAATGAATACAATGACAGATGAGGAGTACGTCTATCCAAACAGAGTTTTGGGGTATGAGAAGAGAGAGTTTTCTGCCTCAAAAACATTCAAAATTGTTTTCTCTCGCTGGAAGGGGTCTTTCGTAAGAGTCCTTGCTGCAACGCTGAATTTCTCCGTATTTTTTGTTTTAATTTCCTCTCGGAATGACACGTCACGCGATCTTGTCAATAAAAATATTATTCCTTTTCAGTTTTTCCCATTCTCACATTTCCCATCTTTTTGCCTTCCGATCGTTTTTCTTTAAGAAAATACCAACCGATCTGTTTTCAGATGACTATATATATATATTCGATTTCATAATCGTTCTGCATTAAACAAGGAACTTATTATGCTTTATTTTACACGGTACCTAATATTTATTCTTTCTAATCCACAACTTTTTCAAAAGATGGCTACTTATTATTTCAATACACTATATTATTATGTGAGATGATTTAACGAAGAACAGGATACATATAAATCGTAAAATAGCCGTATATTTCTTAGTTGTAATCATTGCCTGCAGAGATTATTGGTAAACATGAAATAAGCCACAATTGAATATTAATTGATCACGAAATAAAATAGACCAAGAAGTTAACATCGGTTTTATATTTGATTAGAAGAATTCTAAGCTGCACTTAAAGTTATTGTGGGAACTATCAGCCCTCAATAGTAAGCCATTCATTTTTGATGATTTTGCGTTTCTCAGCATCAACATGGTCTTAGTAACTTACGGCATCTATTTAAAAAGAGCGTCGTCATTTTCCATAACTTTTCGTCTTTCTGCAGTTAACATCTTTCTATCTTTGCAACTTAATGCTTTTTTCTTACGAAGTAAATTTTGAAGGTATTCAAAGATAGAGAATTATAAAGTTTCGTTTCTCCAAAAATGAGTTCATTTTTTATAGAGAATATTCGAGCAATACTAATTTCATGGTCAAAAATTAACTTGTAAATACAAATAAAATATTTTCATAAATAAAGCTAACTAGTAAGTGTTTTCTTGTGGAAAGCATTCTTTGGTATTCTCTTTTTCTCGCAGTTGGGTTAAGAACAGCTCAGGTAGGCTACGAGGAGCGGATGGTTGAAAGGGGATAGATTGAGCCAAGCGAGAAAGGGAAGGGCTGGGATTACTTGGGCAATACAGAGAATATATTTTTTGTAGTATCTCTTTCATAAAAGATTTATATTTATTAGATAGGAAAATTAGATTCATTCAGAGAGCTGAAAAAGAATTCGAGGAGTTTAAAGTGACGGGAGGAAGGATATTGGAATTCGAGAAAGTGATTTGGTTTTCTTGGTTGTTTCTCGTTTAAGTTACATAACAACTTCAAGGCCATGGTATTAAAATTACGTGTTTATTGGTCAGAGAAAAAGAAAGGATACCCATGAATTTCCATAAATGATAAAGTACTGCGACTTGATAAATACGTGAACTCAGATGATCTTCGAATCGATGTGTTTTGTGACTTGGAAATGCTACACCAATCATTCACTTCGGCGATTATATTTTTTCCTGTTTGAAAGATTGTCACAAGATCGACTATTTCATACGAAAGTGCTTACCGTGGAAAATTTTAGAAGAGAAAGTTGTATTTTAGCCTTTCATCCAAATATAGTAATATGTATGAACTGAGATGAATTCCAGAGGGTAATCTGCTTAATAAAAAAATATCGATTTATTGTTCTGTTATACTTGCATCTTTCAAATATAAACAACACTGATAAGACTATAAAAGTGCTACTCTTGTTAAAAACAAGAATTTATGTCCATCTAATGTATTATGCATTGACTTCATGTTTTCGTTTTCCTAATTGCAAGTTTGACAATGTAATGATGACCTCTAACTGTTAGATAGTATTTTCTATATAAATTCTTTCTAAGAAACATTTCTAGCTATAAGAAAACATGAAATCCGAAACAAAAAATTGAATTCAATACTAAATAGGCTCTGATTCTGAGTCAGAGGGGGCAACCTGATACATTAATAAATACTCATGATATCAAAACCTTAAGGACCACTGTCACATAAAATATAATACAAATTAAATGATGATATCATATTATACGACATTAATGAGAGTAATGAGCATCGAAGAATCGGAATCAGATGACATTGATCCATAAATACAGTAGAACCCCGATCTATAGTTTTTGAAGGAACCGAGAGAAAAAGACGATGAATGCGGGAAAACGATCAAAACGGGAAATGTAGACTCAGCTCACACAATTGAAATGAATACATAACGAAAGTTTATACAAAGAAAACCCCTAAATTTTCGAAAAAGAACGTACTGAACTCCTAGAGTCGGTCCAAACAGGGTGAAATATGCCAGTAAACTGAGATGGACAAACAGGGCTCGTACGCGCACCCATGTAAAGCTCTCTAATAGGATACAATGTATTAAAACAGCCCCGGATTTTTTTAAAAAATCTGCGGTTTTGAGCAAGTGCTACGACAGCCTTAAAAAAAGTTCATGTCAAGCTCTCAAAGAAAATTTTTGTCGCAATTACTAATACTTTGTCTTTCTTCCTCGATTGGGCCAAAAATCTGAACGATGGATGCGGGAAAATAATATTTCGATGAACGATGAATGCGGTATTACTTTACATGTCTCCTTATGGGCCTAAGTCGGGACTATAGAAAATAAACGACAAATGCGGGAACGATGGATCTGGGTTCTACTGTACTATGAAAGTAATTTTCAATTAGATAACTTACATAAAAATAAATTTGAATTTTAGTTTTCTCAAGAGTATGAAAGAGTCGTCAATATTCATTATTTGAATATTGGGATCAGAAAATAAAAATGTCACTTTTTTATTCATTCCGGTTGTTTACGTTTAGATCGTTGAGGTACAGTATTTTTTAAAGGAATATTTATCTAGGTAAAGTTTTATAGGGTGCCAGCATTTTTCCACAGTGAATTACCATTTGAATACGCTTCGGACCGTAACCACATCGTTATCCCGTACATTATGGGAGGGAATCGGCCGTCACTTTGGTTGTGACATGCATTCGCTCGGACATTAGAACAAAATGAGCGCCGCTTTCTCGGGTGTGGGCGGAGGATAAGATAATTAAACTGTGAGAAGGCGTCCATGTGCATCGGGTGGGGCGTGAGTTTGTTCTAATATCTCACTCTTGAGCGCCCTTTTACCGTCGGCAACTTTCACGAATGAAGACGTCGTTTTTTACTTGGGACGTCTTGTTGACCGCTTTGTCTTCCTTGGCTTACGCATGCGTGCGTACTCGAGGTCAGGACGGGGCGTGGTGCGCCCATCGCTCTTCGCCCACGCCTTCAGTGAGAGTGCATCGGGGCGCCCATGGGCACCCTAGAAAGGGGGCACCCAGAAGGAAAGCCTCCTAATCATCGCGGGGGATGAGGCCGACCTAGAATACTGCTCATTTCCTCCGCGGGCTCCCCAAAAACATTCGTCCAAATAAATTATTCATTCGAAGATTTTTATCTACATCTCTGATGTCTTCCTATACAGTGAACAGAAACTCGTTTAAGGAACATGGTTTCATTCTTATCGGGAAATATGCGTTTTCTCCGATGAAGAATCTTTGAAAAATTACGAGGTTAGGAATTAAGTTCTCACCTTTTATTATGTTCAGTGACTCGTATACTGCATATTTAGAAACGACCCCTACCACCAGCTGAATAATTCAAGAATGATTCTATTACAATTGATGGAAAAATAGAAATAATACGTAGTTTATCATTTACTTCGTCGTTATTTTAAACTTTTTTCCCCATATTAAAACTATCCCGTTACAAATTCATGGAGTAACACATTGAAAATTTGATAATAAGAAATTAAACAAATAAGCGAATAAAGTGATAAGAAATGTAATTCCATAGAAGTATAAAATAATTCCAAAAACACCATTTAAAAAATTTGAAAAAATATGAAAGTTTAAACGAGGAAGAAAATAAGAAAGAAAACGTATTTTACATTAAAAATGGGAAGTAGAGGAGGGAAAAGGAGACGGAATAGCAAAATCAAAATATTTGTTAAATATTCTGTAGGTAATGAATACAGCTGAATCAACTTATTCATGAAGTCAGAATATTGCATTATGCAAAATAAATCAATTAAAAATAAGAGTTACAAATGCAATAATCATGCTGATATTTAAAACAACAAGTAAATCTAAATTAAGTAAGTTTTTGTTTCAAGCAAAAGTTTTATTAAATGAGTAAATCAAAGTAAAAAATTATAATAGGATTTGAAATGAGAATAACAAATATAACTATAAGTAAGTCAAAATGAATTCAAATGCTAAATATAAAAATTGAAAATATTTTAAAATTATAAATTTCACCAAGTATGTGGACCTTTATAAAATTAAATGAGTATATGTAAGGAAATTATGTAATTTATATTCAGATGATACTTTTCCATAATTTATAGGTATGTATTCTTAGCATACTTAGTTGAATTTTGGAACTTTTTTCCTTAGCTTCCACTTTTTTACTCTCACTTATTATTATTAATTTCAGTCCCTATTACAATTTCATTCGTTTAACGGGAATAATTATCAGCGAATGTTACACTCTACACACGTTTTTATTACCTGATCTATTTTTATGCGTCTTACTTTCTATCTACTGTGAAAATCGATTCAGGTTAAAAAATTACACGGTTATAAAATATTTAATTATATATTATACTAAATAAGGTACATACAGGAATGGTACTCAAAACCAATTTTCCTTTTTTCCAGGTAAGACATTTTAATGACCTACTTCTGGGCTTCCAGTGATGTTATGCTTGTATGTGTGAGTAATTATGATTAAGTTAATTTGCATTCTAATGACACTCAGACAAACTGCTTTCTAGTCGCTTTAACTTTTCTCATAACTTAATTATTAATGGTGTCACTGAAGCTCACTTCAGTGATTTAGAAAATCATGTCGTATGTAGTATGTTTGCGGGCATTGTTTTCCACGGATTCTGTTGTCATTGTTAATACTCTGTAATGTGCTTAGCGTTATTCTTCATGGAGACTCATCTGTACGATTATTCCTCCCCGTTGACAAGGTCAGAAGCAAGAGATATTGACGTCTTTAGGGAGAAAGTTTTTATTGCGTCTATTCACCACTCCTCCCCAAAGTCAAAAATGGTCTCTAATGTCCTCCAGCTTAGATAGATGGATGAGGGTTTTGACTGTAGAGCACGGTATCATTCCAACTCATCTGAGATTTCCAGAACTATAAATTGTCCGGAGAAAGCTGCCCTTACTTTTACTGATGTCTGTCCTTAAGACAGGTTTTGAGCTATGCAGAAATGGACGGATTAAATTTCTATGGATAATGAAATGGGAAATTAACAGATTCTCGATGAAGTGTGGCTAGCTTCTTCTGTTCCTATCACAGATCTGTAGGGACGACTTCTTCGCATTTTCAGATTTTTATAACGTTATCTCCTCAAAGTGGTGGCTAAAACTTCAGTATTGTTTTCATATTGATATTTCATTGAAACAGATTGATACATTAACAGATCTCGGAACTTTCAACTGCTTCTTTCGGCAAATGTTATACGAGGTTGGTTCTCCATTGGATCCAGTCGTAAAATATCCCTTATATGGTAACTACGGGAACTCTTTTATCCCGTATATCTCGATGGTTTTACTATGAAGTTCCTACATCATGGAGGATATTTATTACAACGTAAGTTCTAACTTATAGGGTCCCTCCAGTTTCTCATTTTATGGCCGCCATTACTCTTCGTGATTTTGTTTTGGCTGTATGGGACGCAGATACATCCTCAAGGTTGAACTCTGCTCATTGTGCCTGCACTGGGTCGTATAACTCGGCGAAGGAGATAAAAATATATGGATGAAATTTAAAGAGGTGCACTTAAATAGAGGTTTGACAAATCAATAGCCTCGTTCTTAGCCGAAAGGAGAAGGCCAAACATATTCATATTATTAATATCTAACTACTATCACAATAAATGCAATCTTTATCGCAAATATTTTTTTTCGTCTTTTCCATTTGTTTCTGATATAAATGCATATCACTGGTTTTAAAGATAAAACTTTTGTGCTAAATACAAATCAAGCTTCTAGACCTCATAAGTCTCGATAAGTTTCCTCTGGAACAAGAATGAAAATGGAATGGAATTTTATCCTCCAATTTCTACTTCACAGTAAACATATTTCACTCCTGATCTGTGATAAAAATTGCAGGGATGAATTTTCGGGAACCAATAAATCCTTAGCCTAAATAGATGGGGAAAGTTATTCCTCAATTTTAACCTTATCGAACGCGTACAAGCAATTCAGTGTTGCAGCATGAATCGTCCATTAGGAACACGACTCTTCGGGCGGCCACTTCTTTATGCCCATCCACTCCTTAATGTCCATCTCCCAGACCCCCAGAGACGAGTTTTCTTCACTCTCTCTTTCGTAAGAGACGATTGAAAAAACGGCGTTCTTGGAAATGTCTCCTTTATGTGCCCACCCGTGCGACCACAGTACACTTTCACTCGTCCTCCCTTGTCAATCCTCGCTTTCCCGCATTATGCGCACCCTTTGACCTCGCGATCGGAATCTTCCACCCCTCGCCCACGACTCGCTCCTAATTTTTCCAAAAGGCACCCCTTCTCGCATCGTATTATTTAATTAGCACGCCCCCTCGTGGGAACCGTCGGAGGCGCGAGGTACCCCTTCGAATAAGAATGGGGAATAAAAGGCGAGAGACGGTGAAAGTGTTTGTCCGGAGCACCGCTTATTAAAAGGCAGCCTCTAAAGAGCGTGATGCTTCCCCGGATATAGGGTATTTATTTATTCGTCCGTGAGCGTTGCCCTGTCATGTGAATTTCCCACTCTCTCTTTTTCGCTTTCTTTGCTTAATAGCCGCCGCACGTACGGCGTTCTTTTCTTTCCCTTTTCGAGGTGCCTTGGGGCCACTTCACAGGGTTCCTTTTCGCAGCCATAAGTCACGATTCCGTCGATGTTTCTCGCCCGAGGATTACTTCAAGTTTGGGTGTGGCGCACTTTTTGCGTAACTCAAGTGTTTCGTCATGGAAGCTTTCGATGCTCCTGGCTTCATCACTGTAAATGTAGCAGAGTCCTGCACTCGGTATTCTTGAATGTTATTTCACCTCAGAAACAATATATAGGAATGTATAGGGCTTATATGGGTACAGCATCGAAACACATTCTTTATAAATTTCAACCAAATATAGTAAAAGTTATCAGAGTGTTTCTTTTTTCCATCGAGCTTCACCCAAATCCGTGTTTCTTAAGGGATGTTTGTTGCACATATCTCTTCTTTACTACACATACTGCAATCGTCGTAAATTAGAAGAAGCCCTCATGGTTGACCATCATAAACCAGAAACACAATATAGTTTTATGTAAATGTCCAACCTGTGGGTTTTCATATAACTCATAACTGCTCCAAGTATGTCCTTCTTCAACTGAGGAGAGTCAAATATTACAATTTTCTTTATGTTAATTTTTTATGTAAATGATCCGTATTTCACTCCATAAAATATGCCCGTTTTCGCTCATTGATATTCATCAAAAGGTATCATCCTCCTTATGGGCCTTTTAGGCATCGATATTTGAAAATGTTCATATGAACTTTAATTTCTTCTAAGAAGGTAGTGTGAGTGCAGAAGAATATGAAGTACATCATACCATTTACCTGAGAAATGAGCCAGGAGTAAAAATTAGTTTTGAATGATTCAGTCTAACGATAGTTTTTACTGCATTTTAATCGACACAGTGAAATGTACGATATATACACCCCAAACAGGTATCTCATCTGAATGGAGGCTTCAGTTGCATTGCATATTCATCCATAAGATTAAAATTTATTACATTGGCGATTAAGGACTTATTTTCTCATACCATGAAAGTCATTTTGAGTAAATAAAAACTCTCTCCATGCATTAAAAATTAAAACGCCGTATGTCTCATTCAAAACCCCCTTATACGTAAATATCATTCTCTGTGAAATGACTGTTTTTGATTCTTACCATACCACAGATAAGGAAAGAGGAAGGATATAAGTAAGAGGTTAGAAAGCATTGGCTCCAGAGATTGCTTGGAGGAAAAAGAGAGGAAAAATAGGTCAATCGGAGGAATATATTCTTGATCTCCGGATTCATGGTGACAGTGATATGTACAGCAGCTTTCATCCTTGTTCAGATTCCTGATAACACTGTCACTTGTTCTTGGCGTTGAAAATGCTGTTTCAAACTCTCATAAAATGCTAATTGCCATCCTTTCCAAAAAGCGACAACACAATTAACGTAAAATAAAAAGATAGTGTCATAAACTTCAACACCTTGTCTATCATTAGTTGGAATTCTTACGTCTATCACTAAAAGGTAAATAAAAACTAACACATAAGGAAAGAGATCGACCCACTAATATGGTTACCTCCATTTGTAAGTTGCATCATTATTAACACTCCAGGGACAGTTATTTTTTCGTCCAGTTGATCCATTCCAGAAAACTCCAGATAATGGACTTCTTACTATAAAAAGTGTTTTAGGGTAATCTTCATTTTTTATTTCATCCTTAGTAGAAAGTCACTCATGGGAAGAAAGGTAATCAACTAGTTTTACGGATAAAGAAGTTTCTATATTTCCAGATACAAGTTCCTAGCATGTTAATTAAATAAATTTTGTTTAAAAAGTGTTCATCAGAAAGTTCAAAAATTTATATGAATGCATTTATCTATGTTATAGGAAGGATTTACATAATATTTACCGGCAAAATCTCCCGAAGTATTCTCAAAAACCCTTATATAGATATATTTTTCCTTATTTTATACTTTTTACTTGTTGGAAATTAACTTAATTGCTTTGACTGTTCTGTTGTTGTTGTGTGCGATAAAATGCTCATTCCTCATTAAAAAAAGCAGAAATGATTTTATTTTTTAAAACTCTACCAGTAAAATTATAAAATCGAATTGCATTGTTTTCAACTTTAAGTTAACGTATATAATTGAGAGAAACGAAGTGGTTTCATTGATTGGTTGACATTGATAGATATAGATTTAACGAGGATTAAATTTCTATCAAAATATTTTGATGAATTCAAAATATGAAGGGAAACAGTTTAGTTCTAGTCTCTCAAAGGGAACTGTCTTCCATACGAATGGAATACCGAGCAATTTTCTCCTCTGGAACTGAGAGCAATAAACTTCCAAAAATTTTGTATTTTTAAGGGTTATAATCCATCGAAAGTTGATTTGATAGAACCGGTTCAGTCCAATTACATTCGGCCCTTTTAGTTTTCTGTCCGATAAAAACTTTGAAATACTTAATGATTCACGATGTCACTGTAAACTTTATTATCCCAGTTCTGAATCTCTCGAATACCAAGTGAATGTTCTCATTTGAAAGAGGCCTAAAATAAAGAAATCAGCGGTTCGATTGGAATCAGTGTTTAGAAAAGGGACGGTTTTGATGTTGGGGCATTCTTTTCTATTAAATGTAAGAGAATGACAAATACCCCTTTGTGAGAACAAAGTGTCTGTTTTTATAGTAACACCAACATCTTTAACGTGCATTAGGTAAATCAGTGACTGCCGTGTGTAACAGTAGCACTAACTTATGAATAGAAATTCTTAGTAAAAGTATCTCCCAATAGTCGTAAATATAGAATGATTCATGAAACGAAATCCTGTTTTATAGTTGTCACTCCATCCGAACTACGATTGATAGGTAATATAATGCACAAAGTCAATCGCAGAAAACATGTACTTGCTGGAAAAAGAAAACCATTCTGTTAATATTCAAAAGCATTTACTGTAAACTTGCTTATAGAAATAGTTTCTAGAGGATAACGGTGTTTAAAGAAGTAATATCTGGCTCATTTTCTTTGTACCTTTTAATGCAGGCATTCGTCGACGTTTGCTAGTTCGAAGGGATACAGATTAATTTGCAGAAAAAATGTTTTTAGTTTCTTTCGCGTGCTATTCGACTCATTTCCCTCTATTTTCTTTTCACCGTTGCTTTCCTTTTCGTTTCTCCATCAACCCCAACAAAAAGAATTGATTTCAACCTGTGTTGTCGCCTGAGCCTAATTGCGACGAAAATTGATCCAAATAAGGGAGTCTAAACTGCCTTTTACCACGACAGCGTCACTCTGATGTTCATTTCCTCGCCGCAGCGGGAAAACCCTTTCCATTACGAGAGAAGAGGGGAACATCCATCTGATTTGTTTCTCCTCGTAGAACGGACGTCGAATGGTCTTATTCCTTCCGATCCATTATCTCTTCGGCCCCTCGATGGCCATAGGGCACGCGAGGTGAAGATGCAATTGGGAGATAAGGGTTCGGCAGGGAATAAAGGATAGTCGTGTTTGATGGGCAGCCGAAAAAATTCATCCAGCACTTTCACTCGATCGAGCATTCAAGTCCCCGAGGGGCGATGTTATGACCGCATCTGTACGAAGCGAGTGCTCGCGTGAATCTCTCATTTTATTTCAATTTCGTGCGTCGGTGTGTGTGCGTGCGGTCACGGGTGTCACTCATCTTTCGATAGGCCTTCGGAGGAGATAAGGAAGTTGAGGAGAAGAAGTGTTAGAAAGGTAGGGCTTAGCGCTGAGGGGCGGTGTACACCACGGGCTACAGATTCTTAGGTTTCTGACCGCTTTAGAAGAAGGAATGAGAGAGCGCCGTCTCTTATCCCGAAATTGCTGGGAAAGTTCTCTCTACATCCGATTGGAGATTTCTTAAAGCTCTCGAATGGTGTGCATTAGAGAAAAATGGGGATTTTGATACGCGTTGGAGTAGCGAGGGGATTTTCAAGCCATTAATTTCGTTAAAGAGCTTCCGTTCGTGCCATTTATGCCATTTATCGGATTGAAGAGTGGAATAAATACAGCTTTTGGGGGTTTTAAGAGATGGAGAAATTCTCCTCGGGTCAATATCACATTGCATCCTCTCATATCTTATGGTTCTTAGCACTTGACGTACTCTCTCTCGAACGTAGCCATCGGTGGTCTTAGCGCTCGCTCGCAATGAGTGAGTGTTTACATTAAAGTCTTATAGAGCTCACTGGAGGTCAAATGAGGACCCCATTAACGCAAGACTTCAAATATTCCAACTTTCCCTTCGATATCGTTTTTTATAGAACACCTATTTTTCATTAACGTCACCGTCCATACTTATTATCAGCGTCCCGTTGGTAGAAAGGTGTAAGTTTTAGGAAGCGGGAGCTCGGGGCGTTTTATCCCCAAGTAGGGGCTTTCTCCCTTGTTATATTGTCGGTCATGATCGGTAACAATCCCATAATTTTCAATGAAGCCGAGGTATTTTCTCTCGTGAAATATTGCCGCTAAGCTCAGAGTCATGGACTTGAAGGTCGAGTGATGTACGAGTTCCCGGTAAAAAAGTGAAATTTCGAAGTCATCGTCGCCTCGGGGAGAAAAAATGATTGAGGGTCTCAAGGGCATAATCACGTGCTTGATTTAGGTTGACTCTTGATACACATTGTCAGTCAAAATCTGATTCTCACAAGTTAACTGTTTAAACCTGAAAAAAAATGTATCCGTACCATGTAAGCACCTATGTATAGCTCACATCTCAAATTAACTAAGTCTTCTTGTATTTTTAAAATTCTGTGGATTCTTTTACCCTTGATGATAAAGGAACATTTAACGCCAATTTTACTTCGCATATTTTTGCCAATTAAATTTTAGTTTAGAAAATTAGAAATATTCCTTGAAGTAGTGTCGGCAATACCAGCATATTCGTATATATTTTCAGGCGGTTCAAGACAGCTGGTTCGCTCACCTGCTCCACGGTCGGTTAGTTCTGACTGAAAGCTCAACTTGAACAATTTCCAATTTTGCTACGATTCGATAGTATTTGCCATGAGTTTAATTTTATCTTAGTCCTCAGATCATGAACACGAAAAGACAGCTGAAAAATCAATCATTAATTGTACCCGCATAACCGAAAAACCCGTTAAAATAGCCCATTAAATATAATAACCCACGCCTCTCTTATTCTTTTATTTTAATATTACTAGACTAAGAAAAGAATCCAGTGAATATATTACAGTATGTAATGGAGCCCCAAATTAAATGGCGTTGAAGGCGTACGACTTACGAAAGATACGGTCGCGGTGGTGATATTAAATCGCGAGTCTGACTAATTTCATCCGATTAGAGGGTTGCAAAATGCGATGGATAGCTCACTCACGGGGGCGACGAAACGGCGTTGGGCAACGCGATGGCTCCCTCGATCCATCACGGGGTGCGAAGGAGCGGTTACATCGTCAGACGCTCCAATGGCCACGGATGTGTGTGGGATGGACGCCCCCATTATTCTCTCGAGGATGTGGTGTCCCGCAGTTCCTACAATGCTTTCGCTTTCGTAAGAGAAGTACACACACGGGCCCGTTCTCATATGCGCACGTGATGTCGGGGAACACTTTCAACCCCTCTCTCCATGCTTTTGTTTCCTCCCTCTTCATTCACGGTTTATTTGCTTGGTTGAGTTCATTTTTAGCGCAGCCCTTGTTTACTTTTCCAACTTTATCGGTTCAACCGTTTATGTTTTTAATATCTCTCATAAGTTTCCACTGTAGTTTCCATTAGTGAATAACTATGTTTTGTCTCTTACTATTAAGTCCAGAAAACGTACACCAACGACTATGGCTTTATTGTTTGATACTGAGTCTTTGGATTTCCCTCCTACATTTCAGCGATTGTCAATTAAAATAAACTGAGTACATAAACTAATTGAATTACAGAACGGTCATTAACTTTTAGGAGTCGGAAACTTTAGAAACTCTTGATTTTAAGAAATCATTGAATTTATGCAACTAAGTATGCCTGAATGATATTCAGATTACAGAAATGTTATTCCCATTGCACAAAAACACAAAGCAGCTTAAAATATATGAACTATGGGCAAAAGTGCACATAGAAAGTGCAACGATGGTTACAAATGTTACAATATTTAATACTTCAACAAAAAACGCAACCAATTATATTATAAAAATAATGTTTAAAAATCACAAAAAATATAGCGGCTTTATTTTCTATGCGTGGACTATTTATAGAAGGACATTCTTACGGTAAATGCTGAAAAACCTCAGAAATATACTACAATATAAAAGTTACATTCCTCCCATGCATTATTATTCCAGTAATACCGATTGTGATTATAATAGAGTTACCCTGCATCTAAAATATGTTACTGTGGTCAGAAAGAATCCAAATCAAATTAGGTTAAGTCAGCAAAACTAAAGGTGGATAATATGTCCCCCAATGTTTCCACTATATTCCCAAATCATAGCCCAAGACGCACAAAAGAAACTCTGATGTGATATCCACGAATCCTTTATTATTCGTTTACTTTGAAAATAAGAGTCTTTCGACAGTATTTACATTAAGAGTTTTGGGCCTTGAATTACATTACATGAGGAGGATCCTGAACAAATACTTAAAGTTCAGAAATACGTCTATATTTATAAATACCTGTATCTTTGTTTTGATTCCTTGCTTTAAAGCGTCCTCATTCGATTTTTCTTCTTCTCAAGAGATGGTCCCCGTCACTTATTTCACCACTCCTAATCCCTCTCTTTGGAAGGAAGTGGCTGAAGGGGATGTGTTCCTTAAGACACGGACGGAGTATGTGTCAGCGTGCGTTACGAGTGTGTGCTCATAACGGTAGCTCGGATGACGGAAAAAGACAGGGAGGAAAAAAGACGTTTCTGGAGAGAATGATTCAGAGAGGATTAATAAGTAAGCTGCGGAAGATCTCTCTCTCGTTTGAGAAAGAACAGTCAGACGCACTGAGAATCTCATTAAGCCCAGGAGAGAGAGAAAGGGTAGCCTATTAAGTAATGGGGTGCGCACCTCGAAACTCTTCGCCTTTACGCCATAAAAGTATTCTCGTCTTCTTTTTTCTTCCACTCTTTGTCCCTCCACCTTCTTGTTCCTTCTTCCCTTCGGATTGGACTCATCCACGCGGAGGTATTTTTTCATAGCCCTCCCGCACTCTTTCATACGAAAAGGCGTGATAAAATGGAGAGAATTTGAGCTAATTAGCGCCCCAGGGCATTTATATGGCTTTCGCTTTATGAAAAATCTCGATTCAAGACGATTTTTTTCGTGGTCGACGAGGTGGAACCGAGATATATAGGACAAATACCCTTTTTATACGCTCATCGTACGTGACTTGCCTGATTTTTTTTAAGGTAAGTTTTTCGTTTACTCTGAACATACTCATTTTCCAAACACTTATAATTTGAGATATCGTCTGTGAAGTCTCTTCGTAAACGATGGGATAGAGTTGATTGGAAGTTTGCAACATTTGGTAAATTAATGTCGAAATTTTCGGAGTTTAACTGAAAGAAAAATAAAGACCTATAATTTCCGTTTTTGAGGAATTCTTAGATTTTTAATCTTTACCTTCATTCTAATGGTACCTGAATCACTTCAAATGCTGAAAAGTGCCGAGTACATTGAACTTAACATATATTTGCTTTAGTGTATAAGGGACATGAAACTTAATGCCGAAAATTATAGTTTTAATGTCATTTTCTATGCCAAAAAATCACTTTCACTTAACTCTACGTCGCTCAAGAATTTGTTAATTATATTTGATATATAGCTTATATCTTTATATTTCATGAATTTATTTCTAGGGTTGCGTTTGATATACTTATTTATAAGTTACTTATATTGTTGATAATACTTACGCATTTCCTATTCCTCTACTTACTATGCCATCGCTCAACTAATACTGAGTTAATTAGATATTATCAGGAACGCATAAAGTCGTGTTTAGAAGAAAAATTACCCGAATTTTAGGAATAGAAAGATTACCTACGTCTAATTCAATACATAAAGGAGCTTCTGCTAAGTTGAATCCAAAATGGAGAGAAGAATAAAAATTGAAGTCTGTAATAGTATATGAGAAAAAATTTTATAAATTTATAATGCGCTAAATACAGTTGGTCTATATGTGTTGATTGTAAAGGTGAAAATTTTTCTGCATCAAAAAAATAGTCACGCAGAATTTCAATATTACTAGCGACCGGAAGAATCCTATTATCGAAGGTTTCGGCTAGGAAAATTGGAGAATTATGAAAATAAGCTGATGCTACGTTATTGGATATAGTCGGATAGAATGAACATTTCGTGGTCGCTCTCTTAATCGTTTACGTCCCTTCATCTCACAGCGGCGCACGACGCCCGTTTCCGGTCCCTCGAGATTCGTCTCAACTTCTTTAAATCTGAAGTGCGATCGGACATTTTGATGATTCCACTCATTGTTGACTATTGTCGGTTTCCCTCCGTACATCCCCCAGTAAAACGGAAGGACTTCATCCTATGAATTGAAGGAGAAAAATCGGAACCTCTAAGCACGTAAGGAACTTCCCCTTAACCCTTTTCTCTCCCTTCTCTCCCTCTCTCTCCTTTTCTCCCGGACACTTCGTGCTGGATCCCACCTTCTCTACGTCCGTCTTTTGTCTGCTGAGGAACAATGCGTTCTGGGAAAAAGCCGGTCCTTGCTGCTATCTTTTGTGCAACTACTCGACTCGCTTAACAAAAGGGTTGGCTGACAAAAATTACACGGAAAAGTTGCGCGTATTGAATAGATAAATTGCGTGATTTGCATTGTTCCTGTGTGGTAAACGGTGTGAGAATCGTGTGCTCCGTCGTGGTAGACGATTTAAGGAAAGGAAGTCTGGGATAAAAATTGAACTAGCTCAAAGCGTCGAATTAACCTTTGGTATTACTGATAATAATAATTGATTTCAACACTCAAAAAAGGTTTCTCTTACAGAAAACAACTGTAAATTTTTCGAGAAGAAATCATTCTATGAAATGTTTTTTTACGTACAGTTGTGATTTTTTTATTTATTTTCAATTGCACGAACATAGTTTTCGACTATTATTTTGCTTTTGCCATTTCGATCATAAATCCAGAAATTACATTTTCCTCTTTCGTAAATTGTATATAATAATTACTTGTATGCTTAATTGTATGAATTTAATTGCAAATTATATTATGTACTGCCTTTGGGATGTTTTTGGGGGTTTTCCTCTCAACTAGGGTGAATACCAGGCAAGGTACTGCATTTTCTTCCCCTAAGAATTCTGACTACCACCTGGCCCAGAGCCTGCTTGTAGCCCTTATAATGAAATAAATAAATATCTTTGATTTGAAATAATTACAAGCGCATTTTATTTTCCTCAACTTTTTATCGTCTTGATTCAGCTTATGCATTTTATTCTTACCTTTAAATAGCTTATATCGCTAAGTAGAGTTTTTAGATTTTTTCATCTGATAATCTTTTAAAAGTTGCTCATCAGCATGATTCAAGTTCAAATACCTTCCGATAATTATATATAATTTTATTTCTTCTCTACTAAATGCTTAAACTTTTATATTTTGTTGTAAATTAATCTATTCAATTAGTATATAATTAATATAATTTGTTATAATAAATTTCCTCTTCTCTGGTTTTAAACTTGTTAATTTCAATTGTTAATTAAAGTAAATAATTATTTGAAATAAAAATAAAATTAATTATTATCATGTCAAACTTTAATTGAATTTAGACATTCGTTTCCTTAGAAATATTTTAAAGGTACCTTTAAAATGTCCCTGCTCCTCTTGCTATTGTTTCCAATCAATAAAATGAACAATTTGATTATATATCTGTTTCAATACGTAATGCGCACTTACCATCATCTAATCAGAAAAATTTACGAAGATTTAAATATATAATATTTAAAAAATCGTCTTCTGAGTCCTTATTTTCATATTCATGAGTCTGTGTTGTCCAAATACCTCGTATTCTCTATTTTCTGAATGTTTTTTTTCCCAGCTCTCGAAGTTATTACATACTTTTCTTCATTTTGTTCAATAATGTTCACAGTATAAATCTTTATGATTTAGCATACCTAACAAAATACTTCAAGCTCTAGTATCAGGTAGGTGAATGGAGTTAAATGCAAATAAAGGATGATGGATGGCTGATATAGTGACGTCTTTAACTGACTCGAGGTCCTGATTGTAACCCAAATGGAGTTAGAAGTGGACTCAGGATTGCGAAAAAGCTGAAAATATTGAATGTAGTTACTTTATCGATTCCATAGAAAGACGGAGTGAACATAATGGTAGCCGATATGCTATTTATGCGAATAAAATAAAATAAAACTTGATAAAGAAATAAAATAAAAAATATACATGTGTCACCCGCTAATGATACCTATGAATCCCTTATACTGTCTCTAACGTAATACCAAAACTCTTGATATTTAATAAATATCTCCTTCATTACTTTCTCATGCCTCATAAACTCCAGATTTCATCTGACTCTGCGGTCACACTTTTGCGGTTGCCCTTTTGTCAATTCTTGGAGAACCCAATTCTTCGCTATTGACGAGGGCAGTGACAAGGGAATGATCCCCGTCGCATGGAGGAAAGATGAAAAAATCCCTTACGAAACCCGCGTGAGGTGAGTGAGCACTCTGAAACGCCGCCTCACGCGTGATTCACGTTCGAAAGACGCCCAAGGCATTAGCGTCTGCCGTTCATCACAGATAATCTCCCGCAAATCACGCTTTTGACGCTGTGCGGGTGACTCACGGCGGATCGTTTTTCACCTCGTATGCCTTCTTTGCTGCAAAGCCGTCGATGCCTGGCTGAAGCGTGCTATATCTAATTAACACTCGAGTTGGTTTGCATTCTCGAAAAAAGTATCAGAATCCTGGAATTCGATATTTACTGGGATATTTCATAAGTGATTTGTTATTTTTCAACATTTTGAGGACTAATTAATTTCAAAAGAAAGATTTTAGCTCCAAAATTACCGAATTATTGTGAAAATCGTATAAACGGGAAACCTGTCGGATCGAGGAGAAAAATTCCAGTTACCTGATTTAAATTTTAGTCTTCCATTTTCAAGACATTTCTCGTTTAAATTGATAACAGCTCCATAGATTCCTGGAGTTGAACAAAAAATATTTGATTAGGGTTATTTTAGAAAAATAATCCAAAGTATCTACTTTAAGGCATTTAAAATTACCTTATTTAATTACTTAAATATATTCATTCTTAAATATCAAATTTTTTTTATAGCTGTTGATTAGGTTTACGATTCTTCTGCTGATGTTAAAATTGCTAAGAGCTCCCTAATTCTTAATAGTAAATATAGCATGTGATGAGGTGAAGAAATAAAGTTTATAAATTTTACTTTTGAATTAAATATCTCAATATCTCAATGAAACTCATCCTTTTTATACTATTTCTTCCATTATAATATGGAAAATTATTATATTATAGGTTCGAGCTATTTGAATGAAATGAATTAAAAACTTTTCATAGTCAACTGGTTTACCTTGATAAAACGACGCGTCATATTTCAGTACCGAGGGTAAGAGAATATTCAGTGTTTGAGGATACGGCAGGATAAACGCCGCTAAACGTCACTGCCCCAGACAACCGTTATGCATATAAAACTTCAACAGCCGTGTATTTAAGAGCATACGTCTCGTGTAATATTCACCAGCCATTCATTGCGTCGCAAACAAATTGCATTCCCCATAAAGATCTCAAAAACCCCACTGCAACACCCTTTATTTTTTCTCGCGAGTCTCACAGCGCGTTACGTCAATTGTCGTCACGGTGCTCTTCTTCGGAAGCTTAAAGCGATCCTCAACTGAAATGCCCTTTCACGGGGGCGGCGGTGCGTGGAGGGAGCGGGGAAGCTTCCGCCCTCGCAGCCAGGGCGCCTGCTCCGTCCTCCCCACCGACGCTCCCTACGAATCCCTACGCGCCCCCCGCGACAACACACCCTCTCCGACGTCAGTTCTCGTTGCCGTGCCTCGGAGTCGAGTCGCAGTCGAGATACACAAAGGGTGCTTCCCAACGATATTTCGGCCCGTTTCGCGCTTCGTCCTCCACCACGCCCGAAAACGCCTCACCTGTCCTCTCCCACGTTTCGCCCCTGCACCGACCTACCCGTCCCATCAGACCCCGGAGTGGACGCTCGTTTTTTCTCAGGTGGGCGTCCTCACGAACACGTGACCACCCGCCTTCCCTCTCGAGGGCCCCTGCGTGTTGTTGTTTTGGGCCAGCCGGCGAGTTGCCTCACGACCAGCGCAAGGAGAGGTCGTGCTTCGAGGGTGCGTGCTTTGTTTTTAACTCGAGAGGACCTTCCGGTGAGACACGGAGGGCATACCTCATCAAGATACGCTCGTCTTCAGTTTCCTTTAACGATACCGGTGTCGTTTGCTGAGCGTGTCCGTGGCGAGAGCAATAGGATCGCCTGAGAGGTCATCATCGTCTGGGAGAGTCACCTTCCGTTCGAAAGTGAGAGTGATGGAGGAAGAGAAGGAGAGAGCTGCACGGGGGCGACGAAAAGCACGTGTCCTTGACCCGTGACCTCTTTCCCTCCCTTGTCCACTCGCCATTGGAACTGACGGAAAAATTCTCGTGCAAAATAGGGGATTAATGAGAACATCGCTTTGTGCTTTAGTGTTTTCCGGTGAATTTTTGCGGGAAAAGATTATTTTCCGGTGTGCCGTGTTTTCGCAAATGTGAGTAGTTTGTGGATGTTGTGCCCGAAAGGAGTTGTGTTGTGGAAGAAGGGAGTTTTCTCAGTGGCTGTCCTCGGCTTAGCGGCGGAGTGACGGATTGAGCCGCGCCCAGAAAAAGGGTGAGTCCTCAGGGCGCAGTCGATAGCGAAAAAATTTGCAAAACAATTCAATCGACATTTGGCTCAATGAAGCGAGAATCAATGACGACGATTTAGCAAGTGTACGAATTCTCTTCTGAGTAAGGCAAGCTTTTGGACAGTTTCCTGTCGTCGGCAATTTATTGTTTGATAATTCGCTTAAGAAAAACATTGGTTACATAATAATTTCTCTTGAAAGGCCATTATGGCAGCCAACAAGTTGTCGTCATTTACTCCTGAAGGCTTTTATCGTAAAAGTGTGAAATTCAATTTAATCCTCTTCAAAATTAGAAATCAATCTAATTTGTTCATATCTTTCTTATATATGGTATTAATTAATTCAGAAAAGTATATAATAGATATTTTTCCAACTATTAAATTTACCAGCATTTTTTAAATGAGTTTTTGGACCAGAAGAGAAGAAATCTGTTATAAAAATGGTGATGGCAAATAAAGATAAGTTACGCTAAGCATACACGAAAATGTCTCAAGCTGGTACTACTTAAGTTCTCTCAATTTTCCTAATAA